>CM072156.1:8081371-9544225 GCA_036850595.1 Rhyacichthys aspro | reverse complement strand
GTGTGATGCGTAAAGAGAGCGTCCGTGGGTGACGGCAATTTTAAGCGCCACAGCCAACAACAACGAACAAATCCGGTAAAGAATGAGAAGACGACGGTGCCAATGGCAACAGGAACGCAACAGGTAAATTATAGTCAGATAAAACTGATTAGCTTTGAAAGTAACAGCGTATGGTACACTTGCTTATATGAAAAAAATTGTCGTATGTTAAGACTAAGGCACTGTTTTCCTCCCCAAAACTGAACTGCATCACAAAACGTACAGTTTATATTATGCATTAAATGTACGTTTACTGCCTCTACAAATTGGTGCTTACCGTTTGAGTAGGTGATTCAGCAATGAAGTGGCTCTGGTTTTCCTGGCTGGCCATTTCATCTCCATTATCATGGCAATGTGCGTCTTCTAGCATGCCGGCAGAGTCTGTAGCATTAACATTTGTTGACTCCTCAATCTCAGTTGTGTGGCTGCTTGACGTAGGACAGTCTGAAAAAATTGGAATGTCGAACCTTTCACCTCCAAGACAGCGTGGAGAGTTTGTAGTTGAACTTTCGGGTGGGCGCCCCGTGGCCATGTACGATGCATGTCTGCGTTTGATGTGGTAGTAAAATGAGTTAAAAACTCGATATTCTTCTGTGCAGCCACCAATTCCACAGATTGCGCGAAAGTTCCTATTACGTCCATGGGCTGTGTTTATATGGCTTAACAGTGTCTTCAGAGTCAATGCAATAAATACAAAACAAATAACACAACGCCAACCTGCCATCGTTCTTGAGTAAAGCAACAGTGCAAGCTAACTACATGGTTGATGCAACTTCTCTTTCGCGGCAGACTATTCCATTACAAGGCGGGGGAGGAGACTTCATTATATTAAATACTTTGACTGCGTTCTAACAAAGTTATGCATTACAGACAATCAATACTTCTACTTTTCAACACTCAACTATTGTGTAAATCACACAAATCAAAACGAATAACATATTTTGTCCAACAGAGATTATCCCTACTCAGGCACACTTGGATCCGCCCTCTGACTTGGCCTACTTGCCAGGCACCCGAGTGGAGAAGCTAGAGGCTAACGCACATGTCAGGTAGGTATTGAATGCGTGTGGGCGAAATATGAATGTAGTAATATAAGTGTTTATTTGGTTTTAATGGTCAGTTTGTTGTATCTTATGAATGCTGGTTTTATTAGCAGGTTTGGGCGACATTTTAAGTGGACTTAGCTAGCGGCCACGTGCACTAGCCTGCTAGCGAACTATCTAGCTTCAGTGCTAACAGTAGAGCATGGGCTATTTATCTTACACATGGTCTAAAGAACACAAAAAACATATCTTATTCGCTCTACAACAAGAAGCCAATATGTGTTCCCGATAAAACAAATGCACCATTTGTTTAAGTCTTTATTTGCTCAAGTTAGGGATTAGCAAATGCTAATTGATATTGGAATGTCATGGTAAAGTTTAACATGTGTGACGCTATGACCTATTTACAATATTGTTTATTTTTTTATTTTATTTTTTTGAAAATGTATATTAATACTAGTCTCTTAACAGGATTATGGATGGCCTTGATAAACTTGACAGTGTGTCTGTGGAGATTTTGAGAGGTAAGAATAACAAGTAACAGCGGTTATGTTAATGGATTATAAATGCCGTTTAAGATAATATTGCTACTAGGCATGGGACGACATTGATTTTCATTGTCACAGTTAACATGTCCATAATAATTGCATAATGATGATATAATAATTAAAGTATACAAGTTTAAACAAGACTTTAAAATGCTGGAATTACAACAGTGAATTTTGTTGTAGGCTAAAACTTTTTTATTTTTCCAGTTTTTACTGTGGGACAATATCACCTAAATGCTTACTAAATATAATAAATTATCTGTTCACAGTACAGTCCAGTAACATAATGCAATGATGTCTGTTTCTCTTAACGTTTTGGACAGCTGCAAATGTTGGTGCAGATGCTCTGTGCACACTATCAAGAGAGGACCTGCGGGACCTTTTTCCAGGGCCTGAGCATTTTCATAGGCGCAAAACAATTTGGGAGTTGGTCCACCCTGTGGTAAGATATTTTAAAAAAGGGCTGAAATAACAAATCGGTCAACTAATTTAGTACGGTATGGTTAACTGGAGTATACATATGCCATTTGCACCATGAACATACACCAAGTGAAGTAATGACTGACACTGATATAGAATTTCCATTCCATTTGTGCGATGACAAATAAAGCATCTTATTGTATTTGTTGAGAGTAAAAATTTTACAACCCACGCAGAACAGCAATTAGATCAAAATTATACAAAAATATTTACATTTTACTTTGAAGATGAAAAACTTTGTAAATACGCTCTATCCAGAACTCCTCAGGTAGCATAGTTTTGGTTTGACATGGTTAAAATTTTTGTATAAAACCTGCTTTTTAAATACCTCTTTAGATATCCAGTTATTAATTGATTAATAAAAAACACATGACAGATTAAGCAGTTAGCAAAATAATAGTTGCAGCCCTACTTGTAACTTGTACTTGTTTGAAATTTCTAAAATATAATTCATTTATAGGAGAAGTCTTCCTCAAGAACATCATTGAGTGAGGAACATACTGAGGGAGCTGCATCTGTGAAGTTAGAGGAGCCCAGTCCCATCAAGACTCTACAACTTCCAAGCCCTGAGTATGTCGTCTACACCGACAGTGAACTGGAGCATGTCCGGAAATACTATTTCGAACTCAAGCGTGTAGGACGAGGAGGCGAAATTGTACTTTCAAAAGAACTATACTGCAGGCTGGTGCGCAACACACTAACAAATATGGTGTCACAAGTAAGGGCTGCAGGTGGAGCAGACTGCCTCAAATACCCTACTAAAGAAGATCTCCAAGCAATGGCGAAGCGACTTGTGGCTTATTATCCTATGTTGGCGACAGATCATCTGGACTCGTGCCCATGGGTAGGTTGTAGTTAGTTATGATGTGTAAAAAGTGAATCACCTAATTAATCAAAGTTAATAATTTATGTTGCAGTCTGAAATCTTCAAGCGGCTGAACAAAAGAATGCAGAACATCAGGTCACCTCGTAGAGCACAAGGAGCTACCCCATTAAGGGGCAAATGGAAAAGAAGACGGCTCGATTTTGACACCGATGCATCAGTGGAAGATGACTCAAGCTCATCAACTGTAATCATCTCCCCAACTAGCAGTAGCACCATGAGCAGCCCGGGCAGAGGCCAGTGTCAGTCACCGGTTCCGTTACTAGTTCAGTCACCATGTGCAACCAGCCTGCAGTCAGTTAAATCTGGTAAGTGGTTTTGTTGGTTTAGTTTGAGAGGCACTGGTCCTGACTTTTTCAGTCCCAATACCGATTGTACTTTCAGTTAAATATTAAGTTTAGTGGAGGTTTTGTTGACAATTAGGGTCCTTGTCATTTTAAGGTTATGAGAATGATAATGAATTTGACCTGGACTGTATGTTTGTATGTTCTACTTTTGTCTAGGGGAACATCACCAAGACAGCAGGATTGTCCAGTCAAGACATTACAAAACTCTTCAAGACATGTACCGCAAGTCCAAACAAAACAAGGAGGCAGTGGCCCAACTCCTTGACTTGGAGTTTGAGGGAAGGAGGTCCTTTATCGACTCAGACCTGTTGAAGGAGCCAGACAGACCAGTTAAAATAATTGAAGCTTATCCATGCTTTAAAGATATTGACCATGTAAGTGACTCCTTGCATACCATCTACCCCCAGATAAGGATAGTCTGTTATAATTTGCACAATATGACTGGTGTATTTTTTTAACCTGATTGTGTTCACCTATTTGTGTATTAAGCACAAGTACAAACTGTGATTTAATTGGTAGCTGTTTTGTTTTTATCTTTTTTCTTTCAAGGCTCTAGATGAACTTTGTAGACTCATCTCCAGTGATGACAAAGACCTTAAGAATCTGCGGGAGCGATGGCAGAACTTCCAAGAAAAAGTCACATTCTATGCCGTCTTCAAAAAAACGATGAAGCCACCGATGACACTTTCTGATGGTAAAGTAGTTTTAAAGTAATAAGTAATTTATAATAATAATAATAATAATGCATCGATTTTATATAGCGCTTTTCTCAACACTCAGAGACGCTTTACATTGCATTATTCATTCACTCACAGTCACACCGGTGGTGGTAAGCTACTTGTGTAGCCACAGCTGCCCTGGGGCAGTCTGACGGAAGCGTGGCTGTCAGTTTGCGCCTACGGCCTCTCCGACCACCACCGAACACCAATCACACAACCACATTCATTCATAGGCAATGTGTGTTAAGTTTCTAGTTGTGTTCTGTTTTCATATAATTTTGAACATTGTCTTGCTTATTTTTTATTTAAACAGATGAAAAAGCCATTGGTCTGCTGAGCTCCCTTCCTGTTCTGTTTCCATCAAGTGTTGCCCTTCCGAAGAAGATTACAGCTGCTTCAGAGGCACTTTTTCATGTCTTGAATGTAAGAATTTAGTTTGTAATTTTTAAAGTTTGGAGTCCCTTTTATGTGTTTTGTGTGCTACATGAGAATGTAGTAGGTTTGCGTAAAGATGCAATGATGTGTTGAATGCTACTGTTAAAGGTTTTTCTTATGTGCACACAATCTTTAGAACAAATATCTAAACTACAATTTTTTTGTTCTTTCAGCCCACAGAGGATCCTGAAGTGTTCCTGCAGCAAAGACCTCTCTCGACACCTGTGCTGCTGATAGATGGGGATGGCTGCTTTGTCTGTGCAGGTTCCATTGCTATTGCCCCTTTCCCAAAAAAGAACTTGCATGAAGGGATGCTCTACCTAATGGCATATTATTATGTATTCCACATGACATACCCCAAATGCATTGCATCTGTGCTCTCAGTGTTACAAACTGAGGTCCTGAAAGATGCAATACATGAGAAAGATACTACCCCAGCCTTTAGAAGAGCAATGGCCGATTGGAATGCTTTTATTGGTTAAGGCAGTGTGGTTCCCAAACTCTAATAGAGGTCTAGTGGTACACTTTGTGGATGGTACTTGAAGGTTCTTTGCAATTCATTTCGTTTGGGTTTAGTTTAGACCTGATTTAGTACTGGTATACTGTTAATTTAAATTTGACAGTGGTTTATTGCTGGTTTTCTGCTGGTTATATTAAGGCGATTTGCTCTTCTAGCACGGTGGCAGTATCTTTGGTAGCATTAACTTTTGTTGTCTCCTCCATCACAATCTTAGTTGTGTCGAACGTCGAACCTTTCACCTCCAGGCAAGTTTTCTCCTTGTTTTGTAATTTATTCCTGATTTAGGCTGATTTTAATTTGATAAACTGGAAGTTGAAAATCCAGACATTTTGGGAGGTTCTACATGTGAAAAGTTTGAGAACCACTGGAACCTCTTGTTTGTCTTTAATAATAAAAGACTTGTTTCCCACTATGTATTGTAAGTTAGCTTTTTTCATTCTTGATGGGTATAGTAATCAAATGTGGATAAATGTATGGTTATTAAATTTAGATTCTTATAACAAGACAGTCTTGAAACAAGAGTGCTTGATTTAAGATTTCTTCACTTATTTTGAGAAATGCAATGCACTAGTAGTAAGCACATCTACATCCAAAATAAGAAAAAGAATGTGAAAAATAAGTTTTAAAATCTTACTAAGAACACTAAAAACAAGTATTTTCTACTTAAATCAAGATTTTCATGGTTAGGTGTTTTTTCTTATTTTAAGAAATCTTAGCAAGTGTAATTTTCTTACTGCACTGGCAGATAATTTCACTTGAAATAAGTGATTTTCACTCAAAATAAGTTTATTTTTCTTGTTTTTTTAGAAGCCTTTTTTGCAGTGCATCGCCGGAGCCGACAGTGATACTAACAGAACAGTACATCAAACCTTTGAAGGCTTCTTCTTTAACTCACTGTCATCCACACAGACGGACTTACACTCTCCCGAACCCCTTCACAATGCAATCAGTCAGTCCTAACACTGCTCTCCTCTTAGTGAGCTCAGTGTTGTTTGTGTGATATTCTACCAATAATGTGAACACAGGATTGGAACAGGATTGTGCATGGCATGGAAAAGTGGAGAGTGTTGAAAAAAAAGGTGTGGATACTGAAGCAAAGAAACAAGCAATTTCTGTGTTTTCTGCAGTTCTGTAAAAGCAGCAATCAGGACGCATTGATTTCCCAGCATCCCCTTGTGGGTGAACTCAAGCCAAATTAACGGCAGCTTACACTCCTTTAGCTCCAACATTCCTTTCCCTTCTTTTCAATTCTTTCACATAACTTTTTCACTTTCCTTTCTTACATGAGCTTTATGTCTCTCTATATAAGCCCTTTGTGCACTTGTCTTTTCAACAGTCAATAATTTTACCATAAAAACTCCAAGAAATTTAGTATGAGATCTGGCTTTATATAGATGCTGACATGGCTTCCTCGTAAATATTTTTGGAGCACATAAACAAGTGCAAGCATTTTGTGGGAGAGAATAGTATTTTTTAGTCTTTCCACAAAGTTCTTGTGTGGGATTGGGTTATGAATCCACATGACAGAGCTAAAACAGAGCGAGACCACTGAGCACACACACACACAGCACCAGTTTTCTTTCTATTCTCTTTGCCTGTATCTAACAGACACAGTACGTAGACGCTAGTTGCATTTTCCGCTTACTGTGCAATCTTCAACAAGAACAACAACAATAGCTTTGGCTTTTCAGCAGCAGCAGTGGTGGCTGGTGCACCTTTGTGTATGCTGTGTGTGTCTTTTAGGGGACAGAAGAATAATGGGCAAACAGAGACAATGGCAGCGAATACAATTTACATTGTGCTATCCACCTTAGGCTCCCAAAGGGGACAACTGCTGGATGCAACGCTGTGTGGCGGTCTATGCAGAGGTAGACCATCAGAGGTGAGACCTTTAGTGCTGTATACAACAAGTTAATGTGTCCTGTATCTGTATATATGAAAACAAAAGAAATACATGGAGATATGTGGTAGATTCAGTGGGTTTTGTAGGTACAGCACCATGCTACCTCCATTAAACTATCCATCTATTGAATGAAATCACACAGATCTTCAAGTATTTTCAAGCGGACATTTGTGTCAGGGCTATTTCTTTAATCATAATCAAACTTTATTTACATGTCAACTTTCAAACTCAACTGAAAAAATGAATAGGATGGTTAAAACTTACACAACATTACATAAAAGTCAGGCTTCAATGCATTCATCTCAAATTCTCTGGTAGGTTGGACAAACTAAAACTTGTTTCAACAAATGTTTTCAGCTTTGTGCAACAGCTAACAATGGGAAGCCTAAAATTCTCTATGTTGATGTCTATAGTTTACATTGTTAGTGATTTAAAAAGTAATTAAAGAATATTTGAATTAACACTAACTCCCTCACAGACAGGCATTGAAGACGATTTCCGTAAAATAAACACTATGGAATAGACCAGGGGACAGGAAAGCTGAAGCATTTTCACATTAGCCATAGGAGTTTAAGAAGAGGACTAACATATAGACTTAAGTAGACTTTATTGTACTTGCTGCTCAATAAATCTTTACTAAGGAAATTAGATTTTCATGTAAGCCTATAGAATTGATTTTTTAGCATTATGCTGCAAAAACAAGAAAGAAAAAAAAAAACAGTTTGGGCCCATTGTGTAATCTGTGATAAATAACATCTTGAGGCTGCTGAGACACATATATAAAAGTGCTGATTGGCTGGTTGTTAGTGCTGTCATTGCTTGCATTTCCACTTTGCCCATTTTGAAAGTGATGGACTGTGCTATATGCTCCATAATAATGCTGACAGACTGAGTACCTGCTCATTCAGTCTTAGTCACTTTGGTTTCGTGGAATAAGAGTAAAATATCTTGAGAGTTTAGAATTGCAAGGGAGTCTCATTGTAGATGCATAGCCCGACTCATTCGTCATATTGGAGAAGTGTCATCACATTTGCTCTGACGGGCTTTCAAGAGCTTCCCTCTGTACTGAGTGCGTGTCATTAAATTTCACATGACATTGACACCGGAAAGAGTTGGGGTCTTTTGATGAACGAGACTTAAAGTTTTGTAGATGTTTGTTTTTCTGGAAATCCATATTAACCATTTCATTCAATCCTCGATTTTAGCATGCATAACTGTCAGGTATGTAGCTTTGCCTTTCTGCATGTAACCAGTGCTCTCAGTGACCAAAAAAATACTATGGGCTCATACATTTTCTGTCTCTGCTATACATGTTACACAACTTAAAGGTGCATGTTCGAAAAGTCACCCATTTAAAATCAAATCAAAATGACCAAAACTTACTTAGTCGAAGGAAATAATTCTAGGAACTGTAAAGAGGCTGGTAAGTCTAAATGAACACACACATACAAAACCATGCACGTATATTCAAGGCAAGAGGAGGGCGAAGGTTCAAGAGAAACATAAATTCACCGTCTGTTTTCATGAATGGTTAGAGGTTAAAAGCACAGCAGCGGGCATGTTCTCTGAACTGCTCTGAAATCTGATACATGAGTGAAATCTCAGTCCTTCTACAATGTTCATTCAGTGTGGCATCTAACATCCACCAGTCTAAATGACAACAAAACATCAATGACAAGTAAACAAACCAATAGAAATATATTCACAGGTTACATACTTCACCTGTGTTACTGCAATAAACTTAACCTTTAAGCTTTCAATGTTCATGAAGAAGTAATGGTGGACTTGAAAAAAGATGCAGTGTAGAAGTACTTGTACAAAAGTTGGGAATAAATGCTTGCACAGATAAATAATAGTGAATAGGACATGCAGGAAAGAAAACACAATGGAAGATGTGGGACAAACAGGAAATATGCTGTAGATAGAAGATGATTGACATCTCTAATTAGCATCACTGGTAAAATGGTGCTGTGGTAAAAATTTCCGAAGGCCTCTGTCCCGTTCAACAATCAAACACAACCAACAATAGAAAGTGGTGACCTTTTTGCAACTCATATAATACCAAATGGACTTTTTTTCTAATATGGAGCCTTACCTGCCACAATGTAGTAATAGTAAGGGTTAGATCTGAACTGACCAGTTATAACTAGCCCTGGCATTTTTAACTGACCCTAGCTCACCTTGCTGACTACTTGGTATGCAAACATCTCATGCACAAGCCCCGTTTTTCTCTCTCTTCATTCTTTGGTTGGGAATGTAACGTAGAAGCGGCTCATTTCCATATTTCCCATCATCCTGCGTGGGAAAAAATGACAACAGTTTTACTTGTGCTGATGCTCAGAAAAAATATATACTAAGCACAGTCTCCAACAACAATTTATATGCTTCAAAATCAATTCCCATTTTGTGCAACGCTGCTAATCATTTTTTTTTTCTTTTCTCTTAAGATATCACTGACTACACTCTCTGGCTTCTTATACCTTTCTTTACACTTTCCTTTTGGCTTTGTTTACCCTCTTTTCTTTCAGTTTCTTATACATTTACATTCTCCCTTCACAACTTTTATTTATTCTGTTCTCTTATGTTCCACTCTTCCTGTTATTTTTCATCTATTCAGCCCTCCAAGCCTTTTTTTCCACCTTTGAAAGCCCCAACAATAAAAGAAAGAGAAAATCACACCTAGGTTGTTTCTGTTCTTCATAGTCGTCTGTCTTCCAAAACAATATTACAAAAGCAATTCCGCAGCAGTCAATAGGCTGCAGGATTGGTCCTCATCTGCTGTGTCCCATAGGGGCTGCCATATCATCAATACAGATTTATACTGTAGCCTGCAAGCTAATATACACAAATGCCAATACGCTGGCTCTCTTATGCCTGTAAAAATACATGAAGCAATCTGGGTCAATTTTATGAACAGTACTAAAAGACTGGCACTGAAAAGAAAACAAGCGAGAGGCAGAAGTGAGGAGGAAAAGAGAGTTACATTTAAATTAGCCCTGTAAAATGGTGAGGGAGGAAAGATGTACACCAACTAACAAGATGGCAGCTGACACACTTGGGGATCTGCATGAATTACCTCAAAATGAAACATAGAAATTGAAATTAAATTGAATTATCATTTTAGAAGTTTGGGATTTGACCAATAATCTTCTGCATCTATAGACACTACACTTTTGTTGCAACTATTTGACCTATATTCACCACCAAAACTGAATGACTCCAATAAAGGCATAGACATTTTAATTATTACAAAGAAATATGTTCATTCCATGCAAACTGTAAGCCAGGATAAGTTGAGTTTACTTTAAAAAAAAAAGAGGAAAGTGGTTGCTTTAAAAAAAAATGGAATAAATATGTGTGCACACTGTATTTTAAACATTTAAATGTGCAACTACCTCTTCAACAGGAGAGGAGAAAGTAAAATTTGATGAAAGATTGAGTTCATTTGTATTCATAAAAGTCCTTTAACACATTGGATTTGGGTGGAAAAAAAAGATGACAAAGATATAAATCGTCTAAAGGATTGTTGGCCTTTGCACCTGGCTTGGTAAAATGACCATTTTGTATATTAGTAGTTTGACATTTTTTTTGACATTTCTGCGCTTTTATCACAATAACTGCCTATCGGTAGCAGCCCATTACCTTGAGGAGCATAAAAGAGCTGTGAGGCTGTATCCTGTCATGCTGATAACCTGGAATTTGGCTTGAGCATTCAATATTACACCTTCAATCTGTGTGTGCCAGGATATTAGTGACGGTGGGACCAGATGCCAGTAACATGTGCAGAGTATGTGTATGTTTGTCATGAGAAGCCTATCTGTGGCAGGGGGCAGCTTAATGAGGCTTTGTAAACCTGGGGAGTCAGGAAGGGCTAAGATGTGTGAACGTGTGAAGAAGAGGAGGTGAGTGTCCCTCTAAAACGATATTACCTCATACAAATAAAACATTTACACAGTCACACGCACACAAAGTGACAGGAAGCCTTGCTCTTTCGATGCACAGCTAACAACAGCAGGATCACAGTAGGAGTCATAACTGGGATCTGAAGCAGAAAAGGACAACAGATGGAGGGAAACGTTACACACACACAAAGCACAAATGCACATTCTGCTGTTTACACTGTCACAACGAACCAGTCAATCTGTATTCACGCGACGACTTCACAATTCCAGAAGTTAATGTGGATCTCAGTTTCACCTGAAAGCCTTTAGCGCCTTCGTATGTGTGGATACATGATTGTACAGCTGCCACTGCACAGCTTCCAAAGGCACCTTCTACCACACCTGAAACATTTCATAGCCTCACCATATGTGCTCTTCATCCACATTAACATCTGAGCGTCTGGCACGTGTGTAATGTATCATGAAAAACAGGATCCGTTATAACCAATGGAGAGTTTCATTCAAAAAGGAAAAAAAAATCTCTCTTGCTTTTCTGAAAATAGCAATTTCAGTGAGTCACTCTGTAGCCAACAGCCGCAATGTGATATTTGACTTTTAATAACAAGTGAAACCAAGGCTATTTAATGTACTTCAGTCCAGTAAACTTTGTGATAAGAAGCAGCTCCTCTTACAATTCAGTGAAAATGAAGTGACCTTTATATTAGTGAGAGTGTGGCTCAAGGAACGGACCAGACGGAGGTATTTCTATCCAAAAACTGTTGGGTGAATTAACAGAAAGTGCTGCACGCTCCAACTAAAAGTGACTCACTCAGAGACATTTGTTATAGAATGACTCCCAAAATCTTCTAGTATCCGGCAGTTTTTTGTCGAATACATGTGTTAAACATCAACAACACTTAGGCTAAAGACATTTAAGGATAATATTTATTTGGAATGACCACTTCCTGAAGCTATGGTGTGCACATGTGTGTCGGACGGGGCTGGGACTAAACCTCTTTCACACACTTTTTCATAATTCCATAGTTTCTGTCTCTCCAAATTCACTGGCACCTTTATCATCAGCCAAAAAAAAAGAAAAAAGAAAAAAGCCTCACACTCCCCAGACACACCTTGTGAAGCCTATAGATTTACAATCATTTCTTCACCTTTTTAACGCTATAGTATTTAACTCTATACCGATTTTAATCTCACGACTGATCTTGACCTTTTGTCTAAGTATTAAGCGCGTGTAAAATAAAGTAAGTAAAATCCCACCTTATAACACATTTATTCCTCAAAAGTGTGTCCCTACAAGGATAGAAGTACAAAGCTGGCTCACACGCCGACCGGTGGGAATCATTTCTGTGTGTAATTTTTCCCATTCGCTGCTTGTGGACCAGGCTGTTTGATTGGTTGCCGCGGTGATAGATGCCCGGCCAGTTTTCTGATTACTACAATCTTCGATCTCCAGGGCCCAACATAATCAGAATAAATGTCCCCTACTGTAGAGGGAATAAAGGTGTGTGAGTGTTTGTGCGAAAGGCAGACAGAAGGCACAACAAAAAAATGGCTGTGAGTGTGTCTGGTGACAGGGCACCGCTGCTGTTTGTACAAGACTGAGTGACAGATGGTGCATGGCATTGATATAGCAGGACAAATTGATTTTGGTTTGGTCTCTGGTACTTTTTCCACACTGTGAGAAGCTTTGGGTTTAATACAGAGTTAGGTGTTCTTCTTTAAGAATGTTTTGTTGGCTTTAATCTCTTTGCCATTTTCTGATCACAGCAGGGAACTCAGGTGTTTGCTCGTAACTGTGGAAAAGATTTTGATGAGGAGTTTGGTTTAACTGCAGTCATCTGATCTGGGACAATCTGCCATTTGTCAGTCTATTTTATCAAATAGACACCTTTTTGTCTGCAAATGTAAAACTGGGATGTCCTTAAAGTAAAACAATCACTCGTTTTAAGTTACTTTCTTTGACCTTTGCCTGTTACTGTCCCATTTAGAGCCCAAAATACTAACACATTTCGCCAAACTATAGTTTAGTGCTTACCATAAACATTTAGCTGCAACTTTAGGGTCAGGACGGCCATTATCGCTGCCTTGTTGAACATTATATGATTGAATCAACAGGTTTTTTATCCACATTTTTCATTGCATCCCTTTTCTCTCTTAATGTTTTCCTTATTTGTGCTATTTCACTGTGTTAAAAGACATACTCGGGACTGAATATACACATTTTCAGTTTTATCGGCAGCTGTTAAACTTCCTGGAATGACTATGACAAGTAGGTGTAGACCAATGGGAGCGTTCCTTTTTCTGGAAGTGAGCATGTGACTGGCCAAAGCTGCTAAACCGGGGCTGAAAATTCTCATCTGTTAAAATCCTCTATAATAAACAGTAGATGGCATCAAAAAGCTACAAATTATTGCTTTTACAACAAACTATTTGGGGTTTAAACGATTCTCCCAACTACAAGAAAGAAAGTCAGCTACAAAAGTGAGCCACTACGTTAACATGCAGGTAGAGAAAATCAAATTATTCATTAGTCCGATTATAACCAGAGTTTTTGATTTAGGGTAAAGTCATTCAAATTTCTCAATCGTAGTAAGTCACCTGGATGATGTGGTTTATTCTCAGATTACTGCTGCATATATAAGGCTTACTCCGATTAAGGTTGGAAACTGTGCACTGAGCATGCTCCAGTAAGATGGAGTAAGACGGGTAAATAGATGAGAAAAACATGAAGAGCAGTGTTTGGAGACATACTCACTCATTTTTAAACCAGAGAAGACCCAAATTTGGGGTCACGCTGTCACTCTCCTGTTTGTCTGTTATCTTGCTCTGTCATGTCATAAAAAGTTTAGAAGAACACGCTAGCCTACCGTAGATAATGATTTGTTCAAGTGCTTTCCGACAGCTCAGTTGCAGAGTAATGAACACATTGTCCTAAGTTTGTTGTCTTTATGTCTTTTTACCTTGCAAGGTGCGAAGTGCGACTGTGAAGGCTAAATCGAGCCGTGAGCAAACTCCGATTTAGCTCTGTATGTGAACGTTCCGACTGTGACCTTTCATAGTGTATATTGGTATCCAGAAAAAGTCAGACCAATCTTGTGTGATCTCCGGTCCTTTTCACAGTCTCACTCAGTTTAATTGGGGAAATGGTTGTAAATTTGTAGTTTCACACCTCGCTCATGCACTGGTCTAAAGTCAGCCTCTTCAGCAGCAAACAACCGTCTTTCATAGATAATTAGTTAGGGTTAAGTTTCGAAGTGCAATATTGACCTTTTCTCCACTGTTTAGTTTGAAATGTTTGTTGTTTCTTGGCAGTGATCACCAGCAACATTCATTTTTACCACATTTTTTATTAGATGTGCGAGCATTCACACCTCCCCTGAAAGAATAGCACTGTTGCACAAAACTGTTTTTTTTTTTGTTTGTTTTTTTTATCAAGGTAGTTTGAGCGATTTCTAGTTTTCCAGCTCAAGAAGGTGGTTTAGATTTGAGCGTGTTTCATCATCAAGGTGACTGTGCTACATGACTACCCTGCTACGGAGCAATTTTTATTTCCATTTAGAGATCGCAAACCCAAACTGGACTAATCAGAGAGAAAAGTCACATAAAAGTGGTGCATCATCAATGATCACAACAAATGATAACACTTCTGCTTTCTTAGTCTCAGAGTCTTTTTAATCCTTTGGCTACAGAGGATGCACTTTATTACAAAGATGCTAACAAGGACAATGAAGAGGGCATTTGTATTTGTCACCTTTTTTTTTACTAACTAATTTTTATTTGCTGCCTTGATCTTTTTGAATTTTGGTTGCACTTAAGTCTGAAAAAAAAAATAGTTTTCACATTAGTTTTTTAAGATGTTTTTTTTTTTTGTACACACATTTACCCAATTTACACAATCAGCGTTTTTTGTTTTTTTTTTCACGCTTTGTTTCCTCTGCAGAGAAATTGCCATGAAATATTGCAGAACATTAAAGGTCCCATATTATGCTAAATCGACTTTTCTGAGCTTTTAACCATGTTATAACGTTGTTTCTACCTCAAACACATACCCAAAGTTGTGTTTTGTTTCATTCGCGCATGTTTAAGTAATTTATTTAGTTTGAGCTACAGTCCTTTCAACGAGCTGTTTCACGCAATGACGTCAATATGTGAAATAAACCACTCCTCTCCAGGAAGTGCTCCTCCACACTCCTCCTGCCCCTCTCTCCTGCACTGTCAACAAGTGCCGTGTTCTGCAGCTCAGACACAGAGAAGCATTGCTGCTACTGTGTTAGCTTACTTACAGTCAGCAACATGTATTACTAACAAGCATTACTGCATAGCTCTACATATTGCTAGGCTACTTTATTATAGTTCTCAATACACTGCACACCAGCTACCTTAGGAGTCTCCAGGCAGCATACATTCTCAACTTCAGTAGGCATTGTACGGTCATTTCCACATGTGCACCGATAAACAGAAGCAGTTAACACGTGCTATGCTACAGGCTACACCATAGAAACATACACAATAAATAGTTTCTCATTTACCAAGCAGAAACGTCTTGTAGAAGCCTTCGAGGTCTTTGTGTTTGCTCATGTTCTTCGAACTCAGAGTCAGACTCTGGGTCGAAGATATACGGCTCATTTACTCTCAAAGCTATTGCTGAAAAAGTTATTACTAGATGTACCGTGTTTACTTCAGTCTGTTTCCAGCGTAGCTCGCGTAGCTATAGCGTGACGTCATGAGTGGGCGGAGCCAACACGGGAGAGCTGAGCCTTAAAGTGACAGCGCCAAATCAGACCGTTCACTTTGGACTCATGATGAGAGCTCATCCAAACCGCTTGTATAAGATAAATATTGAGTGTTTCATGTTGCAAAACGTGATATGGTAACCTAAATGTATCCAAAATACACTGTATAATGTGCAAAATAGTATAATATAGGACCTTTAACTGCAAACACATAGCACACTCACACTGTGAATTTGATTAAACATTTAAACTGAAATTGAGAAAGTAGAGTTGTTAACCAGTGTCATGATACACACAAAACTTAAATTAACATGGTTTAGGTTTTGAGTGTTGCTAACATAATGGGATGCACAATGAGCAAATGCTGTAGGTCTATGAAACAGGGGTTATTCTCAGTGTGTTATTAAAGTTCTGTGGCACACATAGTTTCTTTTCAGTCCTGTGCATTGTTCTATTTTAACACATCTGGGAGAAGTTTGTTGTTATAAGGACCATTTATTTTTTGTTCATTCCCTGCAATGCAAAATCTTTATATCTTGTTGTTTAGCTTCAGACTCATTTATCATCAGCCGAGAGTCAATTTTAGTAACCAGTCAAAAACGATGCATAGTGATGTACAGGAAATTGCTGTGCTCTGAGCGTTTGGCCTACAGGTAGTGCAGGCTGCTTATGATGCCAGACAGCATCCATCATCAGCAAAACTGATTAGCAAGTTGGAAATACGAAACTCGAAGCACGACGCTGACTCCTTGTGTTCATTGCAAATGATCTGGAGTGGGTTTGTGTGTGTCTAAGGCAGTCTTTATAAGCTGTGGAAAAATGCTGTGTTTATGAGTGGACTGTCCGTGTTTATGAGTGGACTGTCCCTTTCTTTACAGTCTGTAGTGTTATACATACATAAACCTCTGACCCTTTTAAACTTCAATCAGGCTACTCGCATCACATAGATCAATATTTATAAAATCAATATTCATTAGCCTTGGATTGACTGCGGTGTCGACGTAAACATATTGAATGTCCAAACATATTGGAGTGTCACCTTAACACCTCAGTATTTATGGTGTATGTATAAATAATGGTGGCAGCGTGGCTAAATAAGATAAGGTGAAGATTTCAATCTTCGGCTAATTTACATTAAGTAACCTTTTTATAATAGCATCTAAATCCTTCTCTCGGATGTGTTTTCATTTACGGGAATCAATAAAATGAGGTAGGGTGTTCAATTATTTTGGGTGTTTTAGTTTAAAAAAAAAAAAAAAAAAAAAGGGTAGATCCAGATTATTCTTATGACATTTTCTTGCCTGCTCATTGTTGCCCCTTGAATGCATCTTCACAACTATCACAACTTTCAGAGTAGCATGGGTTAGAGCTCCTTAAATGTCAGTTTTAAGGCAAAGAAATATCAAAGAATTCAAACTTTGTGACCCAATGTTTCCTGAGTAATGTTAAACTGCAGTACAGGGTGGTATTTTACTGTAGAGGCTTAAATCAGAGTTTAATGTTGACCTGTCCTGTTGATGGTGCATGGCTTGTGAAAAATCCTATAGGTCCAAAAATCCTCTTGATAGGAGTTATCAAAACATAGGCTTTGTGTCTGTAGTTTTGCATTAGGTAAAAGTACTTAAGTGTGTGTGTGTGTGTGTGTGTGTGTGTGTGTGTGTGTGTGTGTGTGTGTGTGTGTGTGTGTGTGTGTGTGTGTGTGTGTGTGTGTGTGTGTGTGTGTGTGTGTGTGTATATATATATATATATATATATATATATATATATATATATATATATATATATAAATATATATATATTTGCTCCATTTCTGATTTTATTGAAGCTTTCATTGGTAGCATTGATGAGCTGTTCCCTGTTGGGCTTTTTGAATAAATTATATTAGAAAAAGTAGTGCGGCTGTGTCCCGCTGAGGGCTTAGGGAGGAGAGAATCTTAATGGAATATCATATTGATTCTTTCTTTTTTGGAGCAAATAGAGTTAAAGCCAATATAGCCACGTTAGTCAAAATGACTTATCCAGTAGCATAAAAAAGTAAATAAACACTAAGTATACAGCTTGCTGTATAAAAAGGCATATTAATCAGCATTGTAACTGGAGGTTTTAAGGTTAAACAGTGTTTGGTTGGCTGTGCGGGTGTGTGTATTGTACCAAAGGGCTGTGCTGTGCCTGTGACAGTGACTCTAATTGCTCTTCACCTCTACTTCAAAAGCTTTTAGCCCGGTCAGCACTCATCCAATCAAATCGCTAGCACAAAAGAGGCAGTCAGTAGGAGACGAGGGCCAAGGCAGGACTGTCTCTGAACTAACAGGATTACCTTCACACCCACTCTGCCACATCAGACGCAATACTGTGATAAACAACTAGCATTTACAAAGAAACTGACTGATTTTAGTTCCTCTTTCTTTGATGAAATGAAGCAGCTGTAGATTGAATGAACATTTATTTTGTAATTTTTCTTGCTTGTTTAGTATTCCTCTCACTGCATGCTCTTCTCCTGGCACTCATTTCATTTGCATTGATAAGTATGTTTCTCAATTTGGGGAATAAAGAATAAGTGTGTGAAACTGCCTCATGCTATCTAGACACAGCTGTGAATAAGCTTGCTACAAAGCTGGAATAAATGCCTTTGCAATTACAGAGAGGGAAGAGAGAGGAGCAGACAGAAAGCTTCAGCTGTCACTGAGATATGTTTGCAGAGCATCTCTCGCACAAATTCAAAGATGTTTCACTCTGTTATGCTGTCAGGAAATGAACTAAATAGCTCAGGCTGTTTACATTACAATACTTGATGATAGAAAATACACACAACTCAAAATAATGAGATTTCTCTGTGACCTTTCTGTCACTTTAGCAGCTGTCTCTGAAAGAACTTAATTTACATGTGGAAAAGCCACTACCGTGTGCTTAATGTCCAGGTTTGTTGGCTACAAACCTCCAATGGAAGCAGATATACCACAAAATGCTCTCAGTGACATAGTTGTGATCAGCTTCTATGATGAGGTTATTCTTGAATGGAAAAATGAATCAATTAAGTCTAATGAATGTAAGTGGTGCACAACATGGCCAATATTTATGTCAACATCAGACCTCCACAGCTTTCCATCATGACGGGAAAAATAACCAGCTTTAATCCTCTGTACAGTCTGGAAGCCTATTTCCATCACTGGAAAAGAAAAAGAAATGCTTGCTTGATTTTTTTCCCCTTTGTTTGAGCATTGTTTTACAACCAAGTCAAAGTTATGAGATGTTTTCTCATCATTTTGAGATACTTGGTACCAAAGTGTGCATGCTCGTTGGTAGTGGCGCCATAGCTCAACAGTTGAGAGCCTGAGCCTGAGCAAAATGTTTTGTACCAAAAAGATTAAGATATGATAACAGTTTTAACGGTTTATAGTCAATCTTGTGCTTACTTAGTTAGTTTTAATAGTTTTTATCATATTATAATTTCTTGGTTTGGTTATTAAAAAAACTTGGCTTTTTATGAAGCTAGCATTAGTACAAGATTTTCTCAAATTACCCTGTAAAAACTTCATATGCTGTATAATGAAGTCTACTTATGGATGTATTAAAAATAATACATTGAACCACATTATCATATTATATATGAATAAAACATTATATATTCACTTGTATGTGTATATGTATAAACTATCATGATTCCCATTTCTGGATGATATGTTCAAATAAATACATGCTATCTTTACAAATGGCATCCAGTTCGATATGTTATTATCACTTTATAAATTCCTCCAGAGCCGTGGGCGTTAACTCAATAAGTTTACTTTATTTTTCGCTGTTTTCCGATTTCTGCTTTGTAAAAGCTCATTTCCCCTTCGGTCTCACTGTTTCCTCTCCAGGATTAGATTAGCCATCTAACACCTCGTCTCCCCCTTCTTTACACCATGCGTCTTGCTGTCCCCTCTTTCTTTTTTACTCTGTTTTCAAGTCTCTTTTTTGCCACCTCCAACTCTCCACTGATTAAGAGAGAGCTAGAAAATAGAAAAGCATGCAAAAGGGGGAAAAAAAAGAACAGCCAGCAGATCGGTGGGGAAGTTCAATTAAACTGCAGGCCTCTGGGCTTTGTGTGTATGTGTCTACACTGTGGGTTTGTGGGGTTTGTGATTGTGCATTTCTTACATGAATTTGAATAAGGGCGTCCTGAAAGTGTTCAAATGTGTGGTTTTACAGTAACACTAGCCTTTTTTCTGGTGTGTGTTTCAGTCTCCGCTCTCCAGGATTACTTTTTCTTTCTTAATTAAGTGAAAGAGAAGCCCACAGGTAATTACAGTTTCAGTTTAAAAACAGCAACTGGGCTTGTGCTTGGAACCCTTCACAGTTAAAAAAAAAAAAAAATGTAAGCCACACTCACAGCAAGGGCAATAGTCAAGATTTTTTTTTTGTTTGTTTTTTTTGTTTGTTTTTTTTGTTTACCTGACCAGGTTAAGACATTCCAGTCTGTGGTGTGATGTTTTGAATTTTCATCTTACAATGTCAGATAAATTCATCTTGCAGTGTTGGATACTGTATTCTATTGTTTGCCAGTATTGCAAGTGTTATTCTAAATGCCGGCTTATCTGGCCAGTTAATCATTGATTTCTTACATTTTTTTCTGCTTATCCTTCCAAATCCATAATCAAATCACCAAATTAAACAGACCACCAAGATTTGTGACAGAAGAAGTCAGTTCTTGTCTACTCCACTGGCGCCGCAGTGTTCAGGATGTTTAGGATGTTTCAAAAGGACATATGCTGCTGTCGTGTGAGTTTTATCTGAGGTCTGCTTGTTGAAGGTCAACGCACTTAATCAGCAGCTTCACTGTAAATCCCTATCAGGGGAGGATTAGTTCGGACTCAGCCCCTTTATACAGTATGTAACTAGAACACCAGTGAGAAAAGACCTCGTAGGCAGAGGTCAGCACTTACCTGTGTGGTTTATACTGCAATAAAAGTCGGGTCAGACAGGACACTTTGTCAGATTAGTTCACCATTTGCTTTGAAGGACATGTATTTGTAGTTGGCAGTGTCCTTTGGTTCTTATGAGACTCTGAAATGATCTGTGGTCCGTCTTTAAAACAACAAGCCCTCAGTGCAGAGATAGATTTGAGGTCTATTTAGTTATTCTCTGCTATTTTAAAATGCCATCCTATATCTCTGCCGTAGGTTTTTCTTTTTTTCCACTGTGATAACAGAAGAATGTTACTGATGAAAAGGCTGCATCTGCGTGTGACTTTATATTCTTTATTTAATGAAAATAAGTTTCTGTCCAAAGTCTGAAGCCTCTGAGATGATGAGCTGTGTGTGTGAAATGTGTATTGACTGATTATTAGATGTTAATTGAAGTGCAAAGTGTATTTCCGGTGGATGCTTAAAGACAGGAATCATGAAGAAGTGAGTTTGAATTGATTTTGAATTGAATTTGGACTCCTATGTAAATACATCCATGGCATTCACCTTTGGTCTGGATCTATTTATTTTTCCATTAAATGTAGCAGTTATACCTTTATGTTGTGAAAATGCAACTTTTTGGTGAAACTGGACTGCAGTTTCTGTTTTGCTCTTTTTGAAAGTAAAGCAAAAAAGGGATACATGCATATGCTTAAAGAAATAGCTCTGCCAATGGTTCTGTTTCATTAACAATGGTTTTCAGTAAAATTGTGCAGAGTTATGTGCTTTGTGGCATTCTATTGTCAGCTTTAAAAGACAGCAATATTTCAAAATCTGACATTTAAGAAACATAATCTTCTAAAAGTCATCAGGACCTTGTTTTTTGCTGTCACTCATTGTTTCTTTTGTTATCCACATGTAAAACACCCTTCAACAGTTAATCACATTTTAATTCTACAACATAAAGACATGGTCCTTGTGGCGCTAAAATGAACACAGCACATTAATCATATCAACAGTGTGATACATACATCCTCATTTAAACGAGCAGGTCCAATCAGCACATCATATATCCTATCAGATGAGCATCCATATGGAGTGTGTGTGTGCACAGTGCTGGCTCCTAACCTTGTTAGCTCCTTACAGTCAAACCACTCGTCCTCTCTGATTTATGAGCCATATACTGCAGAATAATGGTATGTTTCTAAAATTAGAGTGAGGGTTAGGTAGTGCCACAATGCTACATCTTTATCCTCTGGTAATAATCCCTGGTAAGAGTGGCCCATTGTCCAAATAAAACCCCACAAAAAAAGCAACACACATATTTTTGTCACAACTTTATTTGGCACCACTGAAGAAATCAGTTTGTTATCCTCTTTAAACAGTCCTAAAATCTCCAGGAATTTTTTTTAGTTTCTGATAAAAGTTCTATTACATAAATATGTAATCAAAATTTACATAGCTTCTAATTAATCAACATGCATTTGAAAATAATTATTGTGCATTGTACTGTTTCATAATCTTTGCTCAACCCAAACTAAATCCTTTGTCAAGAGAAAACAGATTTTACGGGAGTTGTTTCTTGTGCTTTGCCTTGTTTAAAAAATATAAAAGCAACACTATTCCTTTACAGTGACGTAGCACTCTAAATGTTAGCAAACTCACCCAAAGTGCGTTTGTGCCTGAACTCTAGCCAGTGCTGCCAAGACGCTACACGCGGCCAGCTTGCAGTCCAGGTTGAGAGATGCAGGGTTCAGTCCAGAATGTGACCTGGTGGAAGCACAGGGCTGAAAAACGCCGCCTGTGGAAGCAGAGATGGCATAAGGTCACGTCTTTTGGCTCGGCAGGCTGTGGATGGCTCTCACACCAGGCCTTCTGGCTCAGTGTGCGAACATGCTGCTACAGAGGGGCACGCTTGATACGGAAGACGCTGAAAAGCCCACAGTGGGAGGATTTAGAGAAGAAAGAGCTGCCTGTGGGGTCAGAGAAGGTTAACCAGCAGGCTGCTCAGAGAGGGTCGTGTGGGGCTTCAGGGAGACGGACGCTCTCTAAGGATGGAGTAGATGCCTCCTGAATGAAAGAATTTGGCATTTGAAAGAAACCAGAGGTTATCACGTGGAGCAGGCCTGAAACACACCATGATCCCACGCCGGGGGCAGGTGTCTGCCCCTCGATCGGGGCAAAATTTAGATGAAAAGCTATTCCGTTTAAGATATTAAAGGAGCAGCACACAGTGTGGTTTAGTAATTAACTTGGTGCAAGTAGTGGGAGTTTACAGAAGTAAGTGATCACTTAGTGCTCAAAATGGGAAGCTTTGTGATTTAAAGAAAGTTGTGTCATGAGATCAGCTTCCTCAAACATAATGTTGAATTATTGTCAGTTTTGTTTGTTTCTTACCTGCCACAGTTTCTCACCTTCCATCATATATTTAAAGGGCTGGCATAAAAAAATCATATGTGTTTATATACATTTTTTTCAATATATAAAACAAAGCCATCCTTGCCATACCATCAAAAGTACAGCGTGTTTGTGAGAGTATTTGGTATTTTTAAGTGTGGAATTAAAATTGTGAACAGCACATGCACTAGATTCAGTGTTCTTTACCTGTTATTTCAATTACTTTCACCGCAAAAATTCATCTTTTAGCATCTTCATAAAGAACACATGCAATGGCAATAACCATGTGCTGCTAAAGAATAGGCATCTTCTACTTTTGGTCTACTATTAGCCCATTGCTGCTGTTGCCTGTTGCCTGCTTGCCTCATTTTGTCATCAAGGTAAACTGAATTATTTCAGAGTGTTTCCTCTCTGGGGTAACATCAAATTTAATCAGAAGTTTAGCAATGAATCTGAGAGTGTGCAGCACCTTCTCATCATTCTAATGCCTTTTTTTTTTTGGTCTTTGATTAAGCTGTCTCACTTGGATTGACACAATCAAGTTGAAATGATCACAGGCTGATATGAATGTGTAATAAGCTCCACCTCAGCGCTGTGACCTCTCTGATGACTCACACAGATAGAAAAGTACAAATCACTTCTCACTCACTTTCTCACAAAGACAGAGTTTCACAGTGTTTCTTATGCTTTCGATATAACCCCATGTAACTCCTACCACTGCACAGTCTGGCATCTGTCTCTGCTAATAGGGTCATTAATATTCATAACTCGCCAGAGATGAGATGAGGAATACACTCGTGAGAACACACTCAAACACACAGCATTAAGTCCACACACAGCACAAAGTGAAATCAGTCAGCTGCTCAAATATAATTACTTGACTGCTGCCTGCCATTTAGCATGATGCCTAGATAGATCATTTTGTCTCTCTGCCTTTCTGTCTGGTCCTCTCCTCATCTTTTACTAGTTGAATATTTTATGAGAATTTTCTCAATCAATGTGTTTCATTTCACTGTATCTTATTTTCTCCCAATTGCTTAACAAATCCACAATCTCACAAGATGAGAAGTTATTTTTGTTATCTTTTTTTTTACTGTTGTTGTCAGTGGAAGTCTCATACCACTCTCGATATTAAATGTAGATATCCAGCAGATAACAAATTCTTTTTTCCACGAGGGAAGTTTTGGCAATTTAAAATTTTGGCTTTTCAAATCACAAAAACAATAAACCAGAAAACCTGTGTGGCACCAAATCTTTGCTTGGCTAAACAAACAAACACAAAAAAAAACATGCAAGCCATTAGAGCCAGAGAAAACAACAAAGGTCTTAAATTAACCCAGTTGTTTGTTACTAGAGGCACATGAGCAGCAGCTAAACCCTGGCTCTTGCTCCTGCATACAGTTTATGATAGTGGAAAAGCAGGGACTAAGGCACCTTTTTACTGAGAGGAAGAGGTCAGGTCAGTTGTAGACAATTCCCACTTTTCTATATTTCAAATTCTGAAAGCTGCACCAGTTTCCTGTATTTGAGGAACTCACTATTTATAGTCACCAGTTCTGCTTGTGTTGTACTTGAAACAGCTGTTACTAATAACGGACAGCTTTTTTTATTTTATTTAATTTTATTTTATTTTGTTTTGTTTACAGTAAGTACAACATTAGCATCCATTGTTCTTGGACATGAAACACTGCTGTTTTGTTTTCTCTTTTGATTCACTAACACACTTCCACGTTTGGTTCCACCCTTTGGTTATCAAACCAGGAATCAAAAGCCGAGGAAAGAAATAATGCACTTACTTAGGACTTTTGGCGTCTCTTTTGACAATGGAAACTGACCTGTGCTGACCTGACTTGTTCTGTACTGTTCCTCTCCAATGGAAACAGGAGACACTTCAACAGCAATAAGTAAAACCCTGTCTGTGCTTATAAAGAATGTGTTTTGAAGCAGACACATTTGGCTTGAGGACAGCTGGTCAGATTCACAATGTTTGGACGTAAATGCTTCAAGTATGTGCAGATTGACACAGTCCCACAACACCACACAGGGATTGCTTGTTTATTCTGATATTTTATGCCACAGTTCAAATATTTAACATCAGATGGTAATCTGCGCAAATGTGTTTCAGACAAGCATCTCTTCTCTTCTTCACTTTGTCCAACATTAGTCATTTTATCACTTAAGATTAATGTTTGATGAAAAAACATTTTTGGCTGGAAACAAAATGTGTTAAGAGGATAGAGCAGTACTTAAACGAAACCTTTGTGCCAAGTCGGATCGGAGCGTGTGTGTGTGGGCGAAAATCTGCTTAACATAAATGACTGAGTGCAGTTCATAAAAGCTTTCATTTTGGTTCCTAAACAATTCTTTGTTTTGTGGGCTACGATGTCACAAGTGTATAAGTCAATCTGTCTGAAGAAAAACACATTTAGTTCATTATGTGAATGAAGAATATGACATTCAAATACATTTGCTAGTTTTCCAGTAACATAGCATATAAAGTGCTTTACTATGAAAACACAAATGTCTAATTGAGCCCCATTCCAGTCTGATTCTACCCTTTGACTGAAGCTGGTCGGAGCAACAATCAGCCCGGACTGGTGTACTGTGAGTGGTCAAAGAATCAGAGTGAACCTCATAGATTTAGTTAATGACAGTTTGTTTGAAACACAGTAAAACAACAGAATAAAGCACTTTTTAAGATGAGCACTTTTGCTTTCAGCCTTAATGCTCTGTTGGTTTGTGCATGAATGGATAAGATAATAGAGTTGGTCATCTGTTTAGCTTCTCTTTATGAAAGAAATGCCAAGTCAAAACAGAGTAAGATGTTGTGTGATCCATGCTTTAAGCCACACATGGCAAACTCAAGGCCTGGGGGCCAAATGTGGTCCTTTGTAATGTTTTATGTGGCCCTCGAATAAATATAGTTGGTGATATTCTCGGCATAATGTTTCAATTGGATTTAAAAATGTTTAAGATGGACTTAAACAGGTTTTAGTTGGCCGTGAACAGGTTTTAGATGGATTTGAATCAGATTTATTTTTATTATATTTTATATTTGCTCATGAAATCTTACAGGTTAAACTAGTTTTTGCCACAAAGACAAATAAAGCCTGTTAAAATCTATCTAAATCCAACTAAAACCTGTTCGAATGCAACTAAAACCTGTTTGAATCCAGCTAAAAACCTGTTCAAGTCCATCTAAAATCTGTTCAAATCCAACTCAAATCTGTTTCCATAAAAAGAGGAAATTAATGTTAAAGATAGCTTTAATAAACGCTTCACAGTGTCACAGTCTTCAGCTCCTGAAAAGACTCTTATTTGCTATTGCGGCCCCTCGACACTTTGAGCTCGACACCACTGCCATAAGCCATTAATGTCCAGCATCAGACCCATATGAAACATGTAGTTTGGACTTGCACTTTGGACACATCACCAACACAAAACTGTAGCAACTATAGTGATAATCCTACTGATGAAACATGTCAAAATCACTCAGTTCAGGTCACTTTAACACGTGTCTCCTCGTTTATAGCTTCACAGATCTGTTAGTTCAGAACACATTAGTTACCAGCCCCTGAAGCCACACCTTTCGAAGCAGACTTACTCACAGAAAAAAGGCTGAGCTCCAGGGATCTACAAAAGTCCAGATGTCAAGACCTTTAAATTGGCTTTTAGGCCCAAAAGTGAAAGAAACAGACAAGGAGCACTGGGGTGTTTCCACAAAATGGTGAATATTAGAGATGCGGCCGACAGAGACGGTGAAGAGTTTTAAAAGGTTCTTTAAAGAGAGGGGAATGAGATATAAGAAAAGTAAGTATTTCCTCAGGGGTAAGAACTGTCTTTTATATGGCTGTTTGAAGATTGTGAATCCATTCTCTACCGATATTTATCATTTCCCTGTGGATGGGCATCTCATCCAGCTGCAATTCATCAAAGTGGACAGACAGGAAGCAAAGGGGAGTGGCTAACAGACAATGAAAAACATAAGTCCATTCAAAGTCTATTAAAAGTCTAAAAAAGTTTTTTGTATTCCAGTTACCAAATGTGTTTTTTAATCACATAACTACAAACCTAAAATCCTTGAATTCATTTTATGTTGTATGTAAAAGTTCATCCAGCGCTCTTCACCAGATTCACTTTGTGGTGTGACAGTTACCCATGTATGGTTGAATACTCTTTTCTGATTGGCTAATAGGTGTGCATCATAATCATCAACATTCATTGCTCTTCTCAAAGGTTATTCACCACATTCTTTATCCTCATTGCAAGGCTGTAATATCAGTAACATTTTAAGAAGATGTGTGGTTTCTAGTGTGTTAACAGTAGAAAGACATGGCTGTCGAATGTGTTTTTACACACATGTATTTGATGTGATGCTTTGTAAAACTGTGTGAAATTTCATGTGTCATCTCAGCAGCCTTTAGCTATGAAGAGTGGAAACAGAAAGGCTTAGCTGATAGAAATGCAGAGATGTAAGGTATGGGTCTGCTCTGGGGCAGGGGGATGCACCCTGGAAATACCCCACCAGTGTTTACTCTTTGATGTTGGTGCTGTATTCTCCAAGCATCTTTTTCCAACCACAGACATTAAACCATTTGATATTTATGAAGTCTTCCAAAGGAGAGGAAATTAAGAGTTTTATTTCCAAATTACATACAAAACTGAGGCCTGCTCTGACAATTGCTTTTGGCATGAATAAAAAGACTAGAGATTAAACTTACGAGGCGCCCATGGACCTTTGCTCACCAGGCCTGCCTGAAAACATAACTAACTTGTCAAATGAAATAAGTATTAGCCACAGATTACAGGAAAGGGTGTAATGAGGGCCTCGACACGAGGCTATTCTGTGGTTTCTGCTGTCTAACTGAACACATTTCTCATGTAAAATAGCTCTTTAAAACCATAAATCATCAGGGATTTTTGCAACTTTAACAAGTTCAACAGATACAACTGTTGCCCTCTCAGTGCAAGAGTGACAAGAGAAAAGTTCATCTGTCACCAGTAACAGGGGTTTTATAAGTCTGTTTAAACCGAGACTGAATGTGAGGAGTATTTTCCAAATGTCATTCCTTGGCCTCTTCATGATGCCAAGTTAAAGGTGTTTTAGAGGGAACTGTCAACAGCAACCCAAAAGCCAGAGAAACACTTTCTGCTCACCCTCAAATACTCTGTACTTGTTCACATACTTGCCAGTTACAATGGTGCACAATGCCTGTTACTCTGTCTTTGAGAGGCCACAGCGCAGGTGTCAGACTGTGTTCTACTGGATCAATGCTGTCAGTTATTAACAGTAAACATCACCACATTGTGAAGGTGCTCTTTATGCTTTATTTAAAACCTTCGCTCATTAATGTGTTCTGATTTTGTCATAGTCACATAATTCCTACAACACAAACTTTTTTTGTGTCCATATCATGTACATTATGTTTATCATGTATATGCCACTATAGATGGCAGCCTAGTATTCGTCGACAGGTGCATCTTATCCTTTGCTGAGCATTGTGTTTCATGACGCTTATAACAAAGACCATCCAAGAAAACATATCAAAATTATTCACATTATGTAACATATGCAATAATGAAACATACTCTAATTAGTCACATCATTATTAGACCTTGATAAATGTTATCATTAGTGTGCATACTACATTACTTTTTTGATCTACACAGGCAATCATCACATCAAATAAAAAGTACTCTCTGGAATAAACACATCCTCTTCTGAAGGAGATAGAAAATTGATGTAAATGATGCATTTACATTTCTTAACAATTCCTTTCCTTGTAGAATTCTTACAGCTCTTGTCACAACAGCCAAGAAAATACGTCTGTCATTATTTCATTCCTTTAGGAACCTTGCTATACAAAAAAATTAGATTCAACAGTCTGCTTACTTCACCGTTACCCATTGTAATAAACTGTATTTTGGTTTGTACATACAGTAAAACATTTAAATGGATGACAACACTAGCTACAGATACCGTAAGTTTTGTGGTTAAACAGGGATTGACATCTTTCCATTTCCAGAACGCTACATCTCTGTCACTCTCTCATTGAGCTTTTGTCTCAATGAGCCTCTTTACAGAAAACTGGACCAACCCACACCTGGCTTTCCTCTAATCTTCTATTTCACCTAATCTTTTTCTTTCTCTGTTGGTCCATTTCAACCACTTCCAGCCTCTCGCGCTGACCATCTGTTGCTCTGTCTGTGTCTTCCTCCCCATCCATCTGTCTCGGAGGAGGTTTCCCTAACAGGCTACTTGACAGGAGAGGAGAGTGCACCCACAGTGGCCTTTTTCATGCGAGTCAGCTAGTCATCCAAGGCTAATTAAATATCGCTTCTCGGTGCACCGGCCTTCTCCTCGTCCTGTCTTTCTCTACCCGGTTTTAAGTGTCTGCTGTCTCCTCAACTGAATTAGCGCTCCTTCCCTCCGCTCACTTACACCTTGTCTCTCTCTATTCCCTTGTTCCTAGTCAGCGCCCGGGGCTCCTTACACTCAAATTAACCTTTCACTACAAAAATCACACAGGGGAGCAGTAGCCAGGAAGGCGTGCATGCGTGGGAATGTGTGTAAAATTTCGAAAGAAAGCCGAAGAAAAAGGGAAGGAGATGTGTGAGCGTGCGCATGTGTGTGATGGAGTCTTCAGGGTCGACCATAAGCCCCTGTCCATGTAATTGTGAATTAGAGGCTTAAATGAGCTCCACTAGCCTGAGCTGATTGAGAGCACCGCAGGAGTGGAGGAACATACTTGGGAGCTGAAGCAAAGGTAGATAGGAAAAATACAAGATAGGGATTGAGTGGGAGAAAGAGAGGAGCGCGTGGATGTAGGCAAGAACTAAATTAATTCTGCTCGTCTGCAAGAACTACAACCACCCAAAGCTACAGTCACAGATATCACACGCCTTAGTTTTGTTAAGTAATTAAAAAATTTTTGTCTTGTACTTTTCATTGAAAAAGTGTAATAAAAGTATTTGATTGAAAGGGATGGTTTAATTTAGTTGAAGAAGTTTTTATATGAGCTTCGGTTTGGTACTGAATTGTTTCCCTACAGCAACTGTGGTTCTACAATGATCTAAATAAGCTTCTATTGTGAACAACCAGGAATGATTTTTCTGAAGATAATTTTATGAAAAGTTATAAGAGAGAAGCTATTAGAGATTTACGACAAATGAATGTATTATTTTAGAGAAGCCTGCAGTAAGCCCTAAGGTTGTGTAATGCAGGGTTAAAAAGGCAGCCATATTTAAAACAACAATTCATATCTTTATGTAACCAAAAAAAAAACATATCTGCTTGTTCAAAGCCTGACACATAACTTTTAACTTACATCTTTGGACATACACACACATACAGATAAAAATACAAGCATGATTATGACATATATAAAATAAAATAATATATTTATCATTATAACAGCAATAAACAATGTGTGGACAATATAGAGAAATATCTTTAGCAACTAACTAACTTAAAGCCTCATAAAAGTGACAGCAGCATTATTCCTATTATTACTCTTCACTTTGTTAATGAATTTGTGATTAAGGATAAAGCTCAGTATCTGCAGTATATGAGGCAAGTTATTATGGGCATCATGGTCATGGACTAGTTCAGGAGTCAACTCAATGAGTGACATTTTGCATCCCCTTCTTTACATATTCAGCATCAGGTGACTGTAGTCCTGGACCGCAGAGCCAAGTGGGCCTGCCTCCAGGGCGAGAAATGAAGAGCTCCGACATGTAAACGCTGCACACTGCTGACAGGCTGACAGTGTGGTGTCCAGCCTGGTGGACACAGCCGTCAAGAGTGGGCGGATTCAAATTAAAGCAGCAATTTTCAAGAGTTAGAGATGAGGACAGACAACGGGAGCAGGATGAGATACAAGAGGACAGATGGAGTAGTAGTAAAAGCAGAGAGGAAAGATTATAAATCACATGAAGGAGCGTAACTTCAATGAAAAGACAAAGAAACTGTTGGAAATAACAGTCCATCTATTTCACTTTAATATAAAACCATTTTAAAACTTTTTTTGGTTGCTTTCCTTGAGTTAATGTTCAAATATCTGACAGTAGGGTTCATGGGATTTTGTGTTTCGTTTGAGAGAGAGGGAAGAGACTGGCACACAGATGGGAGAGCAGAGGATGATTAGAGCGGTATTACACTGTCACTGGTTTGGCACACGCTGCTTTAATTACCAAGCTCTGCAAACACAAAGAAAGTTTTCGATACACACAAACACACACACGTCCAAACTAACAGCTACTGACAGACTCAAATATCACACACCAGATGCAATTGAATGCATCTTCACACAAGGAGACAAGCCCAATCTAAATCTATGTTCAAACATACAGACACGTGATGACAGCAAACACAGCATTGAGTTCAACTTTCCCAGATTGTTTGTTGAATAACTATTGTCATACAAAGGCATCAGTGCACTGGGCTGTGGCTGTCAGTGCCACATCACAACATGAAGGTTGTGGGTATGTACTGTAATCATGTGTTCTGACTGGATGTGAGGATGCACTCAGAAAGCATGATGGAGTCAGTACTTAACACTGACTCAAACTTTGTTATCAAGACTTTAAAGGAATTGTGGAAAATGTCGTAGACTCAGCATGAAATGTATGAATTAAAATGTGCATGCTCCGTTAAAGATTAAAGAATGGATTAAACAGTCTCCATCCGCCATAAACCCAATAAGAGACTGTATCCATTACAATACATTTAAACCAAATATATTGTAAGTAAATAATAACTATGCAAGTACAATCACATGACCAGGTAATGTAGGTATGGTGTGGTGGTAGAAAAGTTAGCACAGCCACGTCCCATTGGCTTGACCAACTCATTTTTGGTTGAATAAAGGTGAAATAGTGCAGTACATGTCAGAGGCAAGAGGGAAAGTGCCCCCAGAGATCTGAACAGGGTCTTCATCATCTTTACCCCCACTAATACACTTGGGCTTATTTGATATTTTAGTGAATAAATGAATACTTGTTTATACTTTATAGTTGCTTTATTCAAGTTTGTGCAAGTTATTAAAAAAAAAAAACCAAAGCATTACCCTGTTAAAATGTTGCATTCAGTTAAACTCCATCTTTCTGTTCAGACTGCTCCTTCTTTCTGATCATTTTAGTTTGGCTTATTGTTTTAGTCTATACAGTTTTGCCAATCTTGTCTTCTGACAATTCAAGTATTTTGTGTGAAATGGCACTGACTATTTAACTACATTAATCACGTATCACCTTAAACATATCTGTTTCTAATGTGCAGCTTTAAAAATATATCGACTTGTTTTTACATCAAAGGCTCTTGTAGCGCATTTCTTCTATTGTAGGTTTTTCTGTCGGTTTTATTGGATCTTTGACAGGAGATGATGATGAATGGCAACTCATTTTACAGAAAAAAAGTTTACTTTTTTTTCTTTTTCCCAGGGTACAATTTCATTTGTCAGCACTAAAATCAAAAGGCAGTTCTTGTACGTCCACTTCTGCTGGAAAACTTTCTGTAAATGAGTTTTTCAAATAGAGGAGTAATAAGGAGTAATTTGCAAGAAAGCAAAAAAACAAAACAAAAAAAAAGAAATGTAAGATTAGTAGAATGATTTTCTGTGCAGGCTGTGAGAATGGATAGAGGAGATGTTGACAAAAGGCACAAGCATCGAGAGAGTAGTGTAGGGAGGGTCAAGAGCTCAATCTCTCCCACAGATGAAAAGCAAACGGCAATCGGCGCGGCACAAACACGCGTGTCATCCCCAGGAATTGGCTGGAGCTCGCCGCCTCATCAGGGTCTTCCTTTCTCTTTTACTGTGCAAATGGGACCCAAGATGGAGGCACGGGGCGAGCACGAACAGACGCGCATTTATATTTCATTGGACGAGACGTCACAGTGGCGTTAGACTGATATTGCAGATCTTGAGAGGAAGGACGAGGTTGGAGAATGAGGGAAAGGAAAAAAAATGTTTAGTGGGGGACTGGAAGGCTTGGAGAAGGGGTAGTGTGAGAGAGGTTAATCTAGAACAAATATCCATAGTGACAGAACAAGAGGGCCGAATACGTCGAGTTGTTACCGGGAGTGGATAAGAGGGGATTTACACAGCAAGTGAAGAGGGAGCCAGGGAAATTGGAAAACGGAGGAACAAAAAAGGGTGACGGCCAAGAAGTAAAGCATCAATAGACAAAGTCATGACTGACGGAAAGAGGGATGTTGGCATGATGATAGAGTGCAATCAGACAGCGACAAATGCACAGAGACATGGCAGGAGAAAACAGAGGAGGGGTGTAGTCCATATGGGGTTGTCACATTTAAGAAGGGAACTTGGGAGAAGAATAGATGAGGAGGGACTGAGATGGTGAACTCTGCTGATCCTCGGGTGCCACTCTGAGGAACTGAAGGCTGAGCTGGAAGTTAAGAGGAAAGTATCACTATTAATTATTGAGTAGGTCATCTATATGGAATGAATTCTGAAATATAAAGCAGGACCCTGTTACTTTCTGTTAAGAGCTGACAAACAGAGCACATGTGGAGGAGAAGCACATTTTCTTTTCTTATTGGAACACACAATCTTGCACAAAGACAAAATTCATTTGTTTCTGTTTCCTTTAGGTTTATTCAACAGTGTCTCAATTGTATGTGCAGAAAGGACGGTTGAGAGGTGTTCAATTGTAATCCACACACTTCACCTTTAAGTGTATATTTATGCTGTATCTTATTGTAGATAGAGGAGACTATAATTATTGAATTATGAGTGCCTCTATCATGTAAAAAAAACCACTTTTTTCAGTTACAGTTCTACGCCCATCTTTTTTTTAGTACCTGAAGTAAGCATGGACTAATTATGTGGCATCAAAGCATCACATTTCCTTTCATTGTGCTGCAGTGAAATAAGAAACTGACAATTGACAGTGGCAGTGCTGCTGCCCACATCATACTGCCTGCTTCTTTGAGCCGCTGCTGTCTGTGGCAACCATTACTCTCAGTCCAATTAGTCACTAATGATGAACACGAGAAGCAGAGGGGCAAAATGGTTGTTATATTATTATTATTATTAAGTATATCAATATACTTGTATGAGTAAAGTAAGTAAATGTTGAATAGTTGTCATTTTCTCTTCTTACATAGATTTTTTTGTGATGCATAAATGTTCTCCAAGCACCAGGTATTTTGATGATGATAATAGACCTTAAAGTAGTGAGTCTTTAATGGTTTATAAACCACCATTTCAACCAAAATTGTGTTTGTGTAATTCTTTTTACTTGCCTCCCAGTTATAGATAATGTGACACCACATTGTGATAGTTACAATGAGGGTATTGATAGAAAATGACTTAAACATCAACAGTAATTACTCTTCTCTGCATGGTAATGGCAGAGAAATTGCTCTAGCTGTTTCCCACTAGAGATTCTAAATTACACAGTGAAAAGGCCATTGACACAGCAGAGTTGACCGATGTCTGTTTATGCAAGATGCAGTGCGGTTGCAAAACGGTTTAAGATTGGGGTCAATCCATGTTTTAGTATCGATGGTGAATGTAAGAGTTAAGAACTGCCACTAACCTTCAAAAAATTCATCTTTGTTATAAACCCTATTCCTCTCACTCAAGGTGTATCCTCACAGAACATTACGGGTAGCCATCGTTGTCTCTTGTGCCATTTATTGCAACTTTTTACTTGCATAAAACCTTATATTTTAACCACACAGTATCACAAAAAGCACCTGGTGAATTGGGTTTTAATTTCAGCAGATAGAATTCTACAAATCCTTGCCTGTAATGACAAAATGTCTCCCACCTGACGGATTTTCTTGTTAAGTTCCCAGTGGAATTAGTGGCAGAAGAGAAACCAAAGTGACCAGCTGCACACAGAGTCAGGGGGACAGATGTGGACAGATAGAGATGATGAAAGAAGAGGCAGATAAATAGAGACAGCAAGTCAGTGAGGATATTGGAGCTTTTGGCCTTGAGCCTGAATCAACACTGCAAGCTGACAACTGTATCTCGAGGCTTTATTAACATGGAGAGGCTCAAATCTACCAATGCATACACCTGGACATTTACACACACACACACAAACCTAGATAACCTTCCGGATCACGTCAGCGCAAGCATAAAATGCCACATAAAATAAACCAGCTCTGAAAAGTAGCCAAGATTACAGCGCTGAGTGGTGGTGTGTTTGCGCCTCTGTGTAAATGGGAGATCAGGTATCCAGGTGCATCAATTATAGCCCTCAGCAGATGTTTGTCAAAGACATCCTCCAACACACAAATGCACCTTGTATTCCTCCCACAAAGGCAGCCAGCTTTCAGATTTTAACAGAAAGGTAAAAATGGGTAAATAATCAAACAAGTAATTAGACAGAAGTGGATATGTTTTGTCAGAGCAGTCTCTAAAATAATGTGTACCTGGAATCTGTAAAGGTTTAAAAAGAAAAAGAGTTCACAGGTATGTGCATATTTAATGTTTTGCTTTTAGTCCTGCACCAGATAGAGTTTGGTAAAGGGCTTGCTTAATAATGAAAATACACATTACCTATAAAACATAAAGCATAAATAAAAGAATGTAACCACTCCAGAGACACCAATTGTGTTTGCAGAGAGAAAGTCCATTCACCAGCCAAATCTACTTGTTATATGTGCAGCTTGATTTATATCATTTCAATTGTGCTACAAAAACAGTAACCTATTATACCATATCATTGTATTAACAATACCTTTGTATAGTGTTACGTAAGTGTTCTGAATACAGTGCAGAAATTATGTGTGGGTCTGGTGTGTGTCTAAGCAGCAGGCGCAGTCTGTGCTCACTTCTGCCTCACCAAATGTAAAGTGAAGCAGCAGATGATCAGTAAAATGGCTGATAATTGTCAAATCTCTTCTGGATCAGCTTTTATAACCATGCCATTGTCTGGATTGAAACTGACAGTGTCAAATGGATCAAAATAAGCATCGTTAGCAGTAGTTTAAGTACTTTTTTTTACCTTTCAGTATTAACTTTTCATTTTATTTTTATTCATATTGTGTTTTTTTCTGTTTGATTGTGGTTAGCAGATAAGAGACTATGATATCCTTTGTGCCAGTAAATGTCCTCAGTGTTTTATTTGGCACAATGGTGAGTGTGTGTATGAGTGAGAGACATGGCAGCTGGATCTCACAGTAGGTGCTGGGCAGGCTCTTCAGTCAGAGCTGGCACATGGAAGTGACAACACCTGTCACTATGTTTAATTAACACCTTCAAGTGCATACGAGTGCGGGGGCTCGGACTGACTGACCTCGCTATTGTGTGTGTGTGTTTGTTGTGTGTGTCAGTTAATTGGTAAGGCACACAATAACATGTCAAAACAATCAAAAGTGTGGAAGTTTTTTAACAGTTTTCATTGTATATTTATATTGGGTTGGGACAGTAGGCGAGACATAAGAAAGAAAGTGATCATGAGGAAGAAAAAATGAGAAAATGTTTAGCTGATTTTTTAAAATATCTGAGTGTGGCTATGTTTGGAAAATGTGTTTTGGTTCAGACCACACTCCTTGAAAATGTATGTTTAGAGGACGTCCATGATGATGATACATTAACCAAATGCTGCTATATTGCACCTGGGGAAAGGGAGCAGGCTGTGTGTTTCTGTGGCTTTTAATTAGCATCACTGTGTGTGTTTGTCGGAGTCAGATGGATAAGCAGGGGTTGTGTGTCCACGTTACATGATACTGTCTGTGTGTGCTTCAATGACAGCTGAGGTCACTCCTGGGGGTTTTAATCTGGGCTCGCATCAGGAAGTGGGAAGGCTTCAGCTGGTCTGATTGGAGTTTCCGCCGGCAACCCAGAGGTTCACCAGCTGTACCATTGATACACTTCCTGTTACTGTGGAAACCTCACACACACACACACACACACACACAAATGCATGTTGTGTGTCCATGTGGTCGATGACATGTGAGAATCCCACTGACATTTCCTGGAGAGTTGCCCTGACCACAACATGTCCAGCCGTAACCTCAAAACTCAACACCTGTCCATTTCTGGGATTCACTGTGAGATATGTTACAGGGAAGAGCTTAGTCATAAAGGCCTTAATGAATTAAAGAGGTACGGTATGTCCTCTCTGACACACACTGCAAAAAAAAACATCTAGAATAATGCTGAAAGAAAATATATCATTATCATAACAATTATATCCTGAAATCAATGCCTCAGACGAAGCCACAGAGTAATTAACAGTAATATTCACCACTTAGTATTATTTAAACATGGGAGAAATTTAAAAAAAAGGTTACAAAATTAGCTCGAACCATTAATAGCCTGTGGAGACTGTGGAGAAGAAAATGGCAGTTTAATTTATCACACATAAATATCATGTTATGTTATTTGTTACACTATGCACTGTCATTTAAAAACAAAAATATTTGGGGCCTTAATTAACCAGGTCCCTTCTTATCCAGAAATGAGCTGATTAACAAAGTGAGATTTTTCATGAACAGACCTTTCAGTAACATCTCCCTGATCTCCTGCTCTTATATTTTCCTGTGCTTTGACCACTTTATCATGTGGGCCTTTTGACAGGGAGGCATTAATCCTGGCTATTCTTCCACACACATGCACAGTGCACACGTGAGGCCACACACACTTCTCAGTGAGACCATAGGCACACACCAGAGGTAGCAGCATGAAATACTGCCGCACACACACAGATGCATGGATGAGTGCGCAGCCTGGAAATGGATGACAGTTTTGGGAACAGATTCGATCCTTCTTCAAGGATAGTTCATGTTCAGTTTATTGCCAGACAACCGGCCACTGGAGTGAAAGATGTAACATGAAAAATAAGTGTGACATTTACGACATTACGCAAACTTCAGCGCAGCAATGAAAAGTAACACAATCAAGAGAAATGCCCCACATATTATCATACACAGAACATTTAGTGGCACTGAACTATAGCACGGTTTCACGGGTTGTGCTTGCCATTATAATAGATATCTGTCTGTCAGTGGAACTACAAATCATTTGACTTTGAAATACTATACTATACTTTTATTTGCTCATAGTCTAATGTCAATGAATTACCACAGAGGTCTTTAAGAGGTCTCCAGGTCTTTTGTAGTGGCTTACCCCTCACAATGAGTTGTGGACCATCACTGACCAGACTCAGTTTAAAGCCAAGCTAAAAACTAACCGTCACTTAAGTGGCCAGTTTTTTTATATATCATCTGTTTAAATTATTTTTATGGATGTTTTTAAAGCACCTCGGCCCACTGTGGTTGTTGTAAGATGATATATACGTTAAATTTGATTGAATAATTGGATATAGATGGCAAATACAATATTTTAACTCATTCAGCAAGAACTGTACAACACTGACTATCTAAAACTGGGAAAAAATGTGTTCGTAATAAACTAAATTGTTTAAAAAATAAAATAAATGATGATTAAAGATGATTAAATTACCACTAGATTAAAAGTTTACCACACGTTTAAAAAGCTGGTAAACAGCAAAACACTTCTCCTATTGCATCTGACATCTTTCAAAACATCCCTTAGTGAAAACACAAGAGGGATAATGCCATTCCACACTTTGCTTAATCAAACTGAACTGTGAGCCCATACTGTATACTTTGGAAGAAACATTATTTGTAGTAAACAACCTGACCTGACTGGGGCCACTGCCGGCGTGCCTTTGAGTCTTGACCTAATTAGCATGAGTCATGAAGGTGGAAAAGGAGCTTCTTCACTCAGTGTCCCTATAGATTGTTGCTCAGTCAGTGTAGCATTAGTGTGGACTGCCCTTTGGTTGCACACAAGCTGCTCCTCGTCCTGAATAACACTCGGAGGCTGCTGCATCCTGGGCCCGTCCTCCAGAGGCATGTGATAGATTAAACATCCAGTCAGGCTGTAATTGAATAGCAGCATTTTAATGAGAATACATGTAAATATAGATTTATTCTGCCACAAAGGCTCTGTTTCATATGGTATGCTATGAAAACTGATTTAAAGAAGAAAAATAGGGAGATTGGAGGAATATCAATGCACAGCCCAAGGGGAAGAGTATAAAAGAAAATGTTGCTTTTTAAATAGACTGCTCTATTTGTGATGGTGGAACACAGCTGATCCAAAGCACTTTTTCCGACATCAGTAGCTCTCAGTTATAGTAGTTGGGCAGTTTTATTCAAATTACAATATCCTGTTAGTTTCTGTTTGAATGCACATTTCCACAGGTTGACTTCTTTCCACTGACTCTATTAAAATGAAAATTGTCTGGTTTTTTTTTAGACTACACTGTCAGTGCTGCTGACATTAGTGTTGGTCTTGAGAATACTTGTCTTTTGTTTCTAACTGTTAATATAAGATTTAGCAGAGCTATTTAAGCTACTTCTTATGCCTCTTTATTTGTGAAGTAAAAACTGTCTACACTGCATTAAACACAAGCATAAATGTGACACTAAATAGCAAGTGCTGCTTTCCGATTTTGTTTTTCCGAAAGCTGTGATTTCTACTGTTCATTTCAGCAAAGGTTGATTTAATCTCTTCTTTATTCTAATTAATGGCTGTGGGTTTTTGAAAAGGCAATGGGTTTTAAAGATTTGTTCCAAATACAATTTATACATCATCCAGAAACCTATCTCATGCAGCACTGCTATGACATTATTGTTTGCATAGCAGACTTAGAGTGAAAACACAAGCCTCTTCAGGGGTTATCGGAAGCCAAACATGTCTTTATGTTAATAGGTCTTAATTCCCAAAAGTCTTAATCACTTGTAATTACTGTCTCAACAGAGTAAAATATGATTATGATTTGGTTACATCATACAACGTTACATGCCAGAAACCAAAACTATATATGCTGATCATTTTGAGTCTATATTTTATGGTAAACGGTACATACTGTTAGATTTAACATAATTAAATTCCTCTTATTTCTCCCAAAGGAACACGGTCTGCTCCTGTGAGTGCAACAAATGTGCACAGTTTCTAAGTGCTGTCCTGGGAATTGAGAAACCTCAAGCTAGAATACAACAACGATCATAATGGTGCATAGTTTAATGAAAACAGCAACAAAGAAGAAAGAATTGTAACATTTCATCGAGCCACTGCCTGTAAGGACCGCAATAATGTAAATGTGAATCTAAACACTCTTTCTCTTGGTTTATGCAAGGGACTGGAGCCTGTCCCAGCTGCTTTTGCTGTGATACAACATGCCCAGGACAATCTCTACTTATTCAGAGCTATTGAGAGAGACATTTTCACACTCACTTTTATTCCTACAGTCAATTTAGAGTCACCAATGCACATTTTACCAAATGGTTGTCTTTGAACGGCAGGGAAAAAGTGGAGTACCAAGAGGCGTTTCTAGAGACTGTGGGGGGCCTCAACCAGGAGATACATAGGGGGCCCAAATACACACTGAACCTGCTAACCTCTGTGCCACTGTGCAGGAGAATGAATTGAAGACCGTTTGACAAAGGAGGAGAATATAAGAGACAGGGCGCTGAGGAGACACGTTTCATTGTGCAGCTCGATGCTTGGATAAAAGACAGGCTTTAAACTATGACCAAGGTCAACCCCGATGCTCTCTGGCTCGGCCACTGACATATTTACACCACCATCAGCACCACCTCGGCGCTCCTCTCTGTCCGGCTTTTCGCTCCCTGTCTCTTCCACGTGCAGTGCATCACAACACAGCCGCGAACAAAACATGATTCAGTCGACATGTTTGTTTCATTTCCCCAAACTTCTCGAAAACGAAGCTTTAAAACAAAAAACAAAACAAATTAATCCTTGACAACATTTTCTTACTTTGCTAAACTTACTTTATCAAACAACCTTAATTTGAACCGTGGACCTAAGCATTTAAATGACACTAAACTTCATACTAAACTGCTTCTGTGACGAGATTGTCAATTAACAGAGCGACTCTGCAGTCATATCTCTTCATTACGTCTTCATAATTACACATGTTAAACGTTGCACTAATTAAAAACATCAGCTGCCGCCATGATATACGATGTCCTATTGTTTGGCAGCATTCTATTAATAGCTCATTTAGCGCTGGCTCTAATTGATTTCCTGGTGCACTAATTGATTGGGAGAGTGGAGGCAGGCTTTTTTTGGAGGTGAATTGTGAGAGAGGCAGCGTGTGAGAGACAGAGAGACAAAATGACACGTTAGTCACAGGAAATTGTGGCTGAGAGCCTTACCTCTGCTAACAATGACTGATTTCAGGTTTTATTTGCAGCACGGTTAAGTGACGCTGACCAACTTTAATGGAAGTCTTGTTTTTACTTTATTTTTATCAGCACCTAAAGACTTATTGTTGTATTTGTTTCAGTGAGATTTGTAAATCACTTCATGTTAAACTAAACTTTTGTGGAATTCAGGGTGTCCTTTTACAAGGATCTAATTCATCCATCTTTTCTAAGCAAGCCAATGTGTTTTGAATACAGTTCCCCCAGTGGCCTCCAAAGACAGGGGTGGGCAAACTTTTTGGCTCAAGGACCACAATGGGTTTTAAATTTGACAGATGAGGCTGTAAGATGTAAAACCTACTTATGAAGCTCCTCCAGTAGATCTTTAGACGTCATTTATTCATGATGCCAATTTGAAGGTTGTACTGATTTGCCCAAAGGATATGCTGCAGGGGGGAAAAAAAAGTGGTTGAAGGTAGGATAAAGTCCAGAGCCAGATGGTCTGTATCCATTCCACAGAACCATCTGGGAGCACTTCCATAGACTTTCTATAAATCTGTTCTGTTTGCAAAGAGCAGGTAGCTCTGCCATTTTAAGGTGAAATGATTATAACCTCATCAACGTGACTGAGTGCAATAAAGTCTTGGTTGCAGATATTTGGTCACTTGAGTTCATTATTGATTATTGCAATATCACCCCCTGCCAACTAAGTCCAAAATAAAAGGTAAATTGTTTTGCAAAGATGTCGAAAAACTTGACTGAAATTGCCACAAAATGAAGTGCCCTCCTCCGCAGATTAGTGCCCTCTGTGTTCGCAACGGGAGGCAAGGGTCATTCTCGCCACTTGCGGCTGTATGTTTTATGTTATGTGTTATCATAATATCTGGTTTACTTATTTGATAAACTTTTGACAATTGAAACACAAATAATGTTAATGCACTAACTTGAAACACACTGTAACGTAAACACAAAACAAGGCTATTGGGAGAAAACTTGTCATACTTTTTGTCAGATTTACATCTTGGCTCTTTTCGCTGTGTCTATGCTTCTGTCACAATCTGGCCTCTTTGTCCACTCCTACATAGATCTCTCCAAGGTCTTCTCAATATTCCCTCTTTACTGTTTTGGACACTTCACCACAAACCAATTTACCTGTCAGACATCTTACCTTGAGAAGAGAGAGGTGAAGCAGAGAAAGACAAAAACCATGTAAAGAAGGAAAGATGAAGATGAAAAGATGTGCAAAGAAGTGCAAAGAAGAATGTGTGAAGAAAAATAGATGAGGAAGTATCTGTGTGTAGGTGTGTGTGCATGCATCATTTAGCGTCAGTGTGGTGTTCGCCAGGCCCGTATTTCCCACAAGGCCATGCATGAGCAGGCAAGCGGCTGGTCTCCGGGGACGTTGACAACGGCAGTTCCATTGTTGTCGCGGTGATATATTGCCAGGAAACCCCTGGGGGCAGGAACCACTTATTTAGACATCAAATTAAGGCTGAAGACACACACGCTCACACACACACATCCTACTCATAATAGGTGCACATAACCAAGATACATCTGAAGTATCACACACACAAAAGCTAAAAATAACAAGGGCCTGCCTCTTCTCTTGCTCATAATTCTCTGTGAAAATTGGTGAAGAAAATAACACAAGAGAAAATAAATAAACGGAAATGAGTCTCAAAGATGAACCTGACAATTTGTGCATGAAGGCTGAATGTTAAATGTTAAAGTTGACTAAAATGCAGCACCATGTGATTTTATTCTCTGTTCTCTAGGGCTGTTACAGTTAAACCACTTTTCTTTTCTTTTTTTTTACCTTTTTCTACACTTTGACATTTTGCTCTGAGTTGTTGACCATAACTTCCCTGCCTTTTTTTCTGGTGCCCTATCCTCCGTACCTGGTGGGCTTTTTGCTTTTTACCAACCTGTCTCTTTTGCTGTGTCTATGTCCACCATTTTCAGTCATTTTCAGTTAACTTTCTACCATGACACTGCTTTAGAAACAGCCTTATTAACTAACGCATGTAAAAAAAAATTAATTGTTTGTCCTAGCCCAGTCTGTGTCTCATTATTACTTCTGAAGACATTGGCTCAGAATCACAATCAGAACATTTAAACTTTGGTCTTTCCTTTTTCCAAATGCACTATATTTTATTTCAACCATCATCCAAATTCCAATTAGCCCTTTTATTAATTAATAATGTTGAAATCCAAGATGGTCCATGCATCTGATCATTAATTAGGCAAAGCAGGTAGCCACTTATTTAAACATCATTTTAAAAGAAGATGATTCATTTTAATATTAGTCACAGCTTACAATTGCAAATAATATTCTGAATCTGTATTCTTTAACCTTCCAATGCATCCTTTTTAATAATAATCCTTTTTGCTTCATGTAGTACAAATATTAGTTTCATTCAGATGATACTCCAAATGTTCAATATTGTCTTCTTAGTTTGCTCGGTTCAAGACAAAAAGGGAGACTGGGGTATGATGGGAAAGATAAGGTTCTCCTCATGTGGCTTGAGAGGACAGTGGGAAGGCGATAGGATATGAAGGGTCCATGTGCTAAATTGACTGTGAAGGTGAGTGAGTGGGGTGAAAAGGTGCATAGTAGGTGATATACCCTACTGTGAGCACACTGATTGGGTAATTGGATGACTGGACCTCACCACCATCGCTCCTGTGGAGAGGGAAAGGCGAATGGGTGGAAGCATCAGCAGCACTGTCTAGTCAGAAGAATGGGGCAATATGAGAAGCTCTTTTCAGGAAATTTCATCTCGGACCAAAATTGCTCACTACATTTGAGTCTGTGATGCTGAGTGGAGTTCTTCTGGTCGTACCCACTGAGCAGTTACTGTTATGGTCACTATTTATACCCTCGTGGACATAGTTCAACATATAAAATCTTGTGTATAAAAATGTCTATCTTTACTCTTGTGCTTATAATGTTAATGACATCAACAGAAAGCATTGATAGTCTATACACACGCTTCCTTATGCAGGCAAAACAGACAATTGTTTATAATGAGGCTGTTGATCACTAAGCAAACTGCAGCGGCTCATTTAATATTTGTAATATCCATTGAGTTTGATTTAGAGTCTCTGTTTTTAGTGAGACAATTGTTTAAACAGGAAACTGAAAATCTGAAACTGAAGAGATTTCACTTCAGTTTTTACTGTTGCTGACATTCTCCAGCGACAGCCTGACTCCAGTTTTTCCAAATCTATCCATTGGATTTGCATGTTTTATTCCTAAACTGCAATATTTATGTAAGAGGGCATACCTGAGTGTCCTAATATGAATCTCCTGTGTGTGCATGTGTGTTAATGTGGGCAAAATTGAACTACTGTCCAGAAGTAAGCAGGTCCATCCGGGTTTTACCGACTCAGCACTATCCACAACATTCACAAAATAAGGACTGGACAGAATATTTTACAGCCAACTTACCAAAAAGAATTGCCTGCTCATATGAATGCTATCAGAGTCTGCACACTCACCTCAACACATGATTAAAGTCACAGCACACACCCTTGTGCTTACATGCACGTAGATCTGACACACAAGCAGCCTTCGGGAGCTCTAATGGAAATAGGATTAGATGTGGCAGCAGTTATTACGAGAAAAGGGATGTGTTGCTCTTAGCTCTCTCAGGTCACACTGTCCTTATTGACATGTCGTGGTCGTATGATGCTGCATGTCTGTATCTGTATGCTGTGAGCACCGCGTTTGTCCTTTTAAAGCGCTGATCTTATGACCTATGCATGATAGTGATTGTGTACGTGGTGTGTCGATTATGGAGATGTGCATTTGTGTGCAAACGTATTGATGGTGTAAAATGGGTTGTTGAGTGTGTGTGTTGTGATTCCATAGGTATAATTCTCTTAATTTTCTGCATCCTGTACGGAGAAGATGGAGGAGCTGGGGTGGAGGTGGGGTAGAAGAACTTCGGAACAGCAGCCTACCTTGTTAAGTAGAGGAGCTTAAAGCCGCAGTCAATGATTTTGTTTTTGTTGTCCCTGTATCAGCCCCACCACTCTCCACCAACAGCAACAGAATAACCCATATCCTTGGTTTATTTTCTTGATCCTTCGTTGTTGACATCAGAGTCAACCAATTGTAGCACTTCTTTTTACCGGAAGCAAGCTTGATTGATGATGGCTAAAATCCTGCTGTGGGTTGATCATTCTCGTCTATTAAAATCTTAAATTATGAAGCCTAGATCATGTCTTAAGCCTTTAGTGATTAAACAGTCAAACTAAATGCAGTAAAAAGGTAATAGACTTTTAAGAAGGCATTGTGTAACATTTTGCATTATACACTTGAATAAAATGGAACACATTACATCTAAATATTTGAATATTTTCTAATTGTATCAAAAAAAAAAACAAAAAAAAGCTAGTGGTTTCATGGATAGCAACACGCCACCAAAAACAACACGCTGCACCTTTAAACAATTAAACAGACAAAACTTTAGTGACTTTGACAAACATATTATTTCTTTTCTGACAAGGAATAACACAACCTGTAAAAAATCAGACACATGTCACACACAGAATGGAGACTGCCTTAACCCATGCATTATGCAATCTTTTTAATCAAATGCAACCAGACATGAGGGACAAATTGATTTTTCTGTTCATGTTCTTAAATATACAGCCAAACATGCACTCACTCACATAGAAGAGGCTTAATTCCAGAGTTAGAAAACTAATCAAACTGTGTGGTTTGTGACAGCACAGCAAACATGTCTGCCTCATTAGGAGAGGCAGCTTCAGTGATAGCTGTCAGTTCGCGACAGACTAGTTCTCATGGCATATGGGTCGCTATGGGGATGCCAGTGTGTGCATTTGGTTACTTAAGAAATATGTCTCTGCATCAAAACCTGCCTTAAGGTGTTCGTGTGTGTGTGTGTGTGTGTGTGTGTGTGTGATCAGTTCAGGTTTTGTGTGTCTGAGATAAATGTGTGCGTATGTGTTCCCATGGGGATAATGTGACGAAGCCTGTGGTGTGATGTGTGATGTAAACAGAGATCATTAGCATAGCAGCAGCCTGTAGCATTCACACAGTGTCTACACCACCTGGGAGCTGAGAAACAAACAAACATATATATACAGAGGTAGGTAGTGTGGCCAGATTGCATTTAAGTATAAATATTATTACTTTGATTTTAAAAACTGCACATTACTTAATAGAGACAGTAATACTACTCAGAATTAAGTAACTTTGAATTTGTTGCACGTATAATTAGAGCAAACCAGCCTGGTGAGCATCAGAATATCTGTGTGGGCCTGATTGGAACTGCTTAAGTCAAAAGGACCACAAGCCTCACTTTTTAACAGGCATTTTTGATGTCAGCCTTGTTGAGAAATCTGACAGAGCCGACCACTGGAGCTTGTGCAAGGTCAATCAATCTTTATGTTTGAAATGGCTCATCGCATGACCCAAATGAAGTGTCAAGAAAAAGAAGAAACAAACTGAATGTAGTCACATTTAACTAAACTGACAGAGGCGACCATTGGGGCTCATGCAAGGTCAGTCAATCTTTGTGTTTGAAAATGCTACAACATGTTTCAACTGAAGGCTTAAGAAAGACAAGTAGTGTGGTCACATTTAAGTAAAGAAAAAAAAAAAATTCTGTTAAATTTTTAATGAAAGTCTTGCATATTTTAAACAAATGTGCACTTTCCTAATTTACACTTATTATGTAAATGTAGTTGTCAAAATGTAAAGAACTAACAAGAAGCCAAAAGTCAACTAAATATGTTTACAGCCTGATACAAAAGGCAATTTTAGCCTTAGCTCTTGCATTGTGCACACAATGACGTTAACTGGCAGATATTTAGATACCTTTGTCTTTGAACTGGTCTGTGCTTTTTGAGTCAAATTAATCAGATCCACAATAATAGTTTTCTCCAAAAATAAGCTACTGGATTATCTTAAAATGAATAGTGAAAGTTTGCCGTCATAACTGATACTATTTTATGTATGGGTCCCACATACAAATATGACTCTAAAGAAATACACCTGGGCGCTAATACGGCGTTGAAGCGTGAGCAGTACATGTAAACAAAAGGTGGCTGACACGCATCTATTTTACATTAGACATTACACAGAGCAGAGCCATCCCATCCCGCCCTGGAGCATCCCCCCTGAATCTTTATGGAAATTGACTGGAGACGGGGAATGGCTTTTTATGTGTGATTTATGTCGCTGCGTTGTATGTGGGTGTGCGCGTGTGGGCCAGTGTGTAAATTGATCTCAGACAGGGATTGCGTTTTTATGCCTGTTTTATTAGACACCCTCTATTGCTGTCACAACTGAGTAAGGAGACTGAAAGGATTGAGAGAGGTCCAATAATTTACTTACAATATAAAAAGCATAAAGACAACAATGCAACAAAGCTGTTTTCTCAGAAACTGAAAAGAAACGGCTCGAGTTACATTGTACAGGACATCCCCAAATAGATGCACATTCTTTTCCCTGGGCACAGTTTTGAACTCTATTTAAAGATATCCAGGCACCAGTGCTCAAAACAAGTGTTCCACATCTGCAGATCTTGTCCTTTTCTTTTTGTTTCTCCTTGTTTCTCACTTGACCTATCAAAACAGAAAGTGCAGACAGACAAGCTTGTTCTGGGTCACAAAGTATGAGGCCAAAAATAAAAAGACAGTTCTCTACTCTGTCTAAGAATAAAATAAGAAAGTAAGTAATAAGTCTGTGTCTGATCCAGCCTGTTGCTAATCAGATTTTTCCCTTGTGAGTCCTTGCCAGCCCAGTGTGGAAACGTGGGACCATTTAAATATATGTTTTAATGTTTACAACCCTTTAGCTGAGTAGCTCTGATGTGCACATGTTGCTGATCTGCTTTACATTCTATGCTTTACAGATACACACTTGTTTTGGTGTTTTAATGTTAGATAGCATCCACAGCTGGTGACAGGAATAAGACACAGGATTTTTATGAAAAAATACAATTTCACAGAGGAAATATCTTTTTATTCCACCGATATAGCTCTCTAGTACTTTCTGTAATCCAACTTCTCTACCATATTTCACCATTTTAGTGTAGTTCTAAGTCAGCAATCAATCTTAGAAGAATGAGATGTGCAGAAAACAAACACATGGATTTGTTTTTTCTCACTGATGAGCACTGAAACGTCCTAAACTTGTAAAAAACAGAAAAACTGAGGCACTCAAAAGGTGACAATTATATAAAATCTTTATTCAAACATGGCTAATTAGCCAAGTTTGAGATTGATCCCCACACTGAAGAGCACCAAAAAGGACATCATCTTAAGAATTCTTTACATCCAAGTAGCACTCCTACATTCTCTGCTTTGACTGAAAGGTCCTAATTTGGGTTAAAAACATTCCTCCTGGAAATCCTGCTTTTTACGCCTTTAAGGTGGGATGGAGACAGGCAGTACTTTTTGTCGTACAGAATTGTTTTGATCACTGTTTTGACCAGAACTTTGGCTCTGATATAGTAAACAAAATATTTTCCTTTTACACTAACCAAAACTCATTAAAAAACATCCACTTTTTTCAGATAGTAACTTTGTCCTCCCACATGTCTATCATGAAAATGCAAACCAATCATAAGGTCAAATTATAAATATCTGGTACATAGCATTAGGGCATGAAATGGCATTTGTACAGGTTGTAATTAAAATCAGTATAATCATCTAAATCCTTTCCTAAAAAGTTTAGATAAAACTCTTGGTCAGTTTCTAACTTAGTTGTGCATTTACCTTCACATATGGCCTAGATTTAAGTATGAATGTGTTGCTTTTCCCTTGTCAAGGCAGTAGCTGAAGCACAGGCTCCCAAACTATTTGTTGCTCATTGTATCTCTGATAGATTTGATGCCTAGTCTGGCCTAACCAATCATAGACATCCTTGCACGGATAACTCGACTCCATTCGTTTTGGCACAGTACAAGCCTTTATAAACGTTTCACAGTGGAAGCACAGTCTGACTTGAATTTTCAGTACTACCACACTGTGCTGCGAGTTGAACTGGCTCCAGGTCCTGCATTGATGACAGATAAACTTCTCCTGCCTAAGATCGTCCAGAGTGTCTCCAGTCTGTCTTTTCAGTGTGACTCCTCTGAGCTCTAAGGGCAGCTCAATATTCCCCAACACCCACTGCTTCATCAGTCCATGATATTAGGCCCAGACTGGCACCGAGTTGAGCTAAAGATTATTCAAAGGAGTAATGTTATTTTGAACAAGGAGCGACAAGAGAGGAGATGGGATGGAGGGCCAAGAGAAGCAGAGGAGTTCAATGAGCCATAAAAAATCAGTGCGAAATGGGAAGTAGGGACCAGGAAGCTGAGGCAAAGGTGAGTGAAAGAATAAATGCAGAAAGACAAAGAAAAGAAGGAAGTGGGAGTGGAAAATTAAGGCAGATTAATTCTTACTGTTTCTATCCTAACTAATCTAGTACAAACTAACCTAAACTTATATTACTTTTAAGTTACTATCAATTTAACTGGGAACCACTGTTGCAGAAATGATGTGTGTGGAGGTTTATACAGAAGATATAACGAATAAAAACATGGACAACGGCAACCAAAGAGCAGAGGAGATAAAGCAGACGTTAAGGTGATCAATCAGCACCTGCCCACACAAAAGACCAATTTTTCAAGCACTCGTTTAACAACCTGTGGAACAGCACAACAAAACACAAAGAACACAGATAACTTTGTGTTGGTGTGTGTCTGTGTGTGTGTGACGACAGCGTAGAGGGCAAAGTGCTTTTTCCTGTTTTTTGATACTGTGCTTTCTTTAATTCAAGCATAACGATCATTAACGAAGACCAGAAGGCGGGCCCACATTACTCCTGTTTTAAAATCACTGTATTGGATCCTCGTGTGTTTCAGGATTCACTTTAAGGTTCTTTTATTGGTTTATAAATGTCTTAATGGTCTTGGGCCTTCTTATCGCTCAGATCTGCTTTTACGGACCCTGAGATCCTCCAGCACTGGTCTCCTAATAATTCCTAAAGTCAGAACATATACTCACGGGGAGGCATCTTTTCACTATTATGGCCCCAAACTGTGGAACAGCCTGCCGGAGGGCCTCAGGGCTGCAGAGAACATTCATGTTTTTAAGAGTGTTTTAATTGTATGAAGAGTGCTTCATGAATAAAGATTGATTGATTGATGATTACATGATGATGACATGACGATGACATCATTTCGACATCATGATGGTGATGATGACATCATGATGACGATGACTTCATGATGACATCATGATGATGACGATGACATCATGATGATGACATCATGACTATAACGATGACTTCATGACGATGACATCATGATGATGAAGATGACTTCATGATGACATCATGATGATGATGACTTCATGATGACATCATAATAACAAGGACTTCATGATGTCTTCATGATGATGACAATTACATTATGATGATGACAATGACATCATGATGATAATGACATCATGACAATGACATCATAAGGATAACGATGACATCATGATGAAGATAATGACTTCATGACATCATGATGACGATGACTTCATGATGAATTCATGATGATGACAATGACTTCATAACGACATCATGATGATGATGATGATGACATCATGATGATAATGACATCATGACAATGACATCATAAGGATAACGATGACATCATGATGATAACAATGACTTCATGATGAATTCATGATGATGACAATGACTTCATGATGACATCATGATGAAGACGTGGCATCATGATGATAACAATGACTTCATGATGAATTCATGATGATGACAATGACTTCATGATGACATCATGATGAAGACGTGGCATCATGATGAAGACAATGACATCATGATTACATCATTATGATGAAGATGACTTCATGATGATAACGATGGCTTCATGATGACATCATAATGACATCATGATAATGATAATGACTTCATAATGACATGATGATGACGATGACATCATGATGATGACAATGACATTATGATATGATGACGATGACATCATGATGACTTTATGAAGATGACAATGACTTCATGATGACATCATGATGATGACAATGACTTCATGATAACATCATGATGATGACAATGACATTATGATAATAATGACATCATGATGACAGCATGACAATGACAAGATGACGAAGACTTCATGATGACATCATGATGATGACGAAGACTTCATGATGACATCATGATGATGACGATGACTTCATGAGGACTTCATGATGACATCATGATGATGACGATGACTTCATGGTAATATCATGATGATGACAATGACATTATGATAATAATGACATCATGATGACATCATGACAATGACATCTTAATGATGATGACATCATGATGATGACGAAGACTTCATGATGACATCATGATGACATGATGATGATGATGAGGACTTCATGATGTTATCATGATGATGACAATGACATCATGATGATGACGTGATGTCATGATGATGACAATAGCATCATGATGACATGATGATGACAATAGCATCATGATGACCTCATGGTGATGACAATGACATCATGATGATGAAAATGACTTCATGATGACATCATTATCATGATGACTTCATGATGACATCATAATGATGATAATATGATGATGATGACATCATGATGACATCATATTCATGACGATGACATCTGGATGATGACAAGGACACCATGACGATGACGTCTTAATGATGAAGATAGCATCATGATGATGATGACTTCATGATGACGTCATGATGATGACGTGACGTCATGATGATGACGATGACATGATGACATCATGAAGATGACAATAGCATCATGATGACATCATGAAGATGACAATAGCATCATGATGACATCATGGTGATGACAATGACATCATGGTGATGACGATGATTAACCTGACTCCGCCAGATAGAACTGCTCCACAGAACATAGTCTATTTCGCAGTACCATCTGGGAAGGCTCCTGTTGAAAGCGTTTGCAAAAGGGAGGCGCCTTCTGTCAAAATCTTGGTGTTGATTGGATGAAGCACCGACTAGTATCCGCTTAGCATGAGGTTTCTTTAGCCAATCATACCAATGACATGATGTGCCACTCTTTGCGCTTCTTTCAAAGAAGAAATACTCTCTATTTCTGCTAAAACTGTTTCGATCGCAGCGTCAACGCTAACGTTTTTCAGCGTAGACATGTTGATAACAAAAAGGAGAACAGAGCGCTTGTTGCTTTCTTCAAATTAAAAACCCGCCTCTACCTGTTAGTGCTGTAACATCATTGGTCAAAAGAGTTCGGTGAGTCCACGGTTCGCGACTCAAGCGGTTTGGTTGGCGCGATACAAGATGGATTTACAAGAGTTTTGGAAACTCCCAAATCTCCAGCTGCAGCGCAAGGTTAGACGATGATATCATGATGATGAAAATGACTTCATGATGACATAGAACAATATCAACATATCATGATGATGACAATGACTTTATGATGACATCACTATAATGATAATGATATGATGATGACATAGTGATGACATCAAAATCATGACGACATCTTGATGATGACCATGACACCATGACGATGACGTCTTAATGATGAAGATAACATTATGATGATGACATCATGATGATGATGACTTCATGATGACATCATGATGATGACAATGACATCATGATGACAATGACTTCATGATGATGAGGAAGACTTCATGATGATAATAATGACATCATGATGATGACATCATGATGACAATGACACCATGACGATGACATCATAATGATAACGGTAACATTAAGATGATGACATCATAATGATAATGATGGCTTCATGTTGACATCATAATGATGACGATGACATCATAATGATGACAATGACTTTATGATGACTTCATGATGATGATGATTATGGCATCATGATGACATCATGATAATGACAATGACATCTTGATGATGACAATGACATCATGATGATGACAATGACATCATGATGACATCATGGTGATGACAATGACATCATGGTGATAACAATGACATCATCATCATCAGCTGTCCAACATAACAGCATTTGAACACTATATAGACATTAGTCATAGTGGTGATGATAAAATAAGGACCATCATTTTAAGATAAAAGATTGCAACATTTTATTTAATTCTGAATATCTTTATTACTTCTATGCATAGAAGAACAAGAAGATTGTTTTAAGTGTAGATGTGACTGATCAGTAAATCCTTAAGGCCAACACCTTCACAATTTTCTTTGTTTGCATTCCTGTCAATATTCTCATTTCCACACATTTGTCACCATATGCTTTTTCTTCTCCAGAGACTCGTTCATTTGCTTCATTTGATTGCTTTGGAGTGTTTCACAGAGCAAACACTCATCATAACTCTTCTCTTGCACTTCTATCCCTTGACTCCGCTTTACCACCCTCCTCTTCCTACCTTTTTTCATCATTTTTTGCATAATTTCCAATTTCTTTCCTAGCCCCTCTGTCTATCTGCTTATATTCATGTCTCTGCACACTTTTAATTAAGGTTTGAATTATTTATTAGTACAAAATAAAAATAGTTTTTAAAATGGATCATGAAAGCTATTTCATGAATTCACTCAAAAAATAAGTCTCAAAATTGTCAAATTTTCATATCTTATCTCTAAATGTGTTATATAAACCATGACATGTAAAACTGCAATATCTGGAGCTAGAATGTGAATATTGATGTGAAATGCAGATAGCAGCTCAGCAAAGGTACAATTTTAACCATTATACAACTCAGCATGTTCTCTTGTGCCATTACTATGTTGGAAAAAAAATACACAAAGTAATATATATCTGCTTTTCCCTTGTTCTGATATTTTCACTTGCCACAGACACAAATGCCTCACCTGCTTCGTTCCACAGCAATTTCCCTAAAATAATAAATGTCAAAGCTTTTACAGAGACATATACAGTAACAGAAAACATGGCTGAAAGCATTAGCATTCCATTGGTAGAAGTGAGTAAGCTGCATTATTAAGACAAACAAAATTAATAAGAGTATCTTGAGGGAAAACAGCTCAAATCATTATATTTCTCGGTGCGTCTCGCTCTCTTTCATAATATGACCCAGTGGAGATTTGTTCTAACCTCAACAAAGAAAGCATTTTTGATACGTTGAATAAAAGTTGCATTTGCATAATGGTCAGCACTCAGTAGCAGCGTCCTGTTATTGAAGCCGTCTTTGACAAACAGCAACTGCAAGAAATAAGGGATGTGCGCACGGGACAGAGGAGAGGGCAACAGCACAGAGCGATGTGACGAAGATAAAAGAAATGAGGGGATCGGAGAAGAAAAGAGGAAGTGATGAGGGAGAGTGAAGGACGAGAGGAAACAATAGCACACACCAAGAATAAAAGAATAAGAACAAAATGAATGTATCTAAGGCACACTCCAGAGATGTCATTTTTCACTTTTGTGACTCATCTGTCATTATGACAATCAAACAGTCACTCATGTGTAGAGTTCTCATTTTAGAAAGAAAAAAAAGACAAGAGAAAAAAATGCTTCAAAGCTTACATTTTTAAAAGTTTTTTCTTCAAAAGAGTATTATAACTTTTCTTTTAAAACTAAGAATCTGTAGTTTATCTGAATCAATATGGTTGACCTTTAGTCATTTCCATTAAATAATGTCATGTTTTGACCACTTTCCACTGCAGCATCTGGATTTGTGAAGGTGAGTGAGACTAAGGGACCACTTACAATGGCAGGATGTGGGTATTTGACCCCAGTTTATTAAACTTCTTAGTGCTTCGTACCATACTTCAGCAAAGGATGTATCAACTCAAATGTCCATTAATACATATTCAGAGTAGCCAATATAAGCTGATGAAGATGCAAACTACTTTTCCTGGAGAGGAGCAATCGTACTTTGGACGACCTGGCCTAGTCATTACGATGAGTTCTCCTTAGTCCAGTCTCACTTCTTACTTGATGATACAAAAGTTCATGATTGGCAAAATACTCCTCACTGCTTTCATCACATCATACATGTACAGACATACAGAATGATCTTTAATTTATCAATGAATAAGACTTGTCACTCATATCAGCCTTACCTCCACAGAAAATGGCACATCATTGGAAAAGGAGTGATTTTGTTGTTCACACTTGAAAGTAATCCTGGTTACATCCAACCACCCAAGAGGCAGTTTAAGTCTGAACAGGTCTTTGATAAGCACAGGTTATGATAAGAAATAATAATTGGTGGAGTAAATGCTTGGCTTTTCTAGTTAAATGATAAAGTGAAATTAAATTAGATTACAAATAGTGTTGTGGCTTAAAATATTGGACATGGAACAATATCAAAACAAAAACCAAAACAAAAGGTTTATCAACAAAATTAAGTTCTAAGTGAGCATGGTTATTAGACAGCTATAAATATTTTAGCATGCCAGAGTCATTGAAACTCAAGGATTTTTTCCCTCTATCTTTCACTTTTGCAGCAGTGTTGCTGCTACCTACATCTGCAGGCATGAGGTACTTTTAAAGATTAAATTAAACGACTGGGTGGCACAATCTCATTTGCACACACATGATAACACACACGTCATGAACGTGATGTCTCTCAAATAGGACACAGTTCAGTAGCTGTAACAGTAATCAGCCATGAGCTCCTCACTGTGGGGTTTCTCCCTAAAGATGCAAGGGGCAAGGGGGTGTGGGTCATTCTGTATGTATAGCCCTGTTTCCATTATGGAATGATCATTCTGGCATGTGTTTCATCGTACTAGCTACTTCTACTAGTACTAGCTCTACACATTGTATTTCTGTACAATATTGAGCACTTTTAGGCTTGCTGCTATTAAATCAATTAAAGTAGTAAATTAACTCCAGTAACATGCAAGACTGAAGGTAAACAGTGTGATAGACTATATCTACTCTGAACAGAAACAGTAGAAGAGACTGTTGCCTAGTTTGCTAAACTTCAAACTGAAGGTAATAGGTAGTGCAGCAGGGTCAAAAGAGGCTAACTCCAACTAAAGGTGGAAAAGAAAGAAAGAAAAAAAAAAGCTGCATTTTGCATTTTTTCCTGTGGCTTATCTCAAGAACAAGACCAAGTGTTTTTTTAGAGAAATACTTGTAGTCGATAGCCATAATCAGCTGACTCCATGAATATAATTTATATAGTGCCCATTCACCCACATGAGCACACTCTCATTCATACACCAGTAAGGTAAGGTAGGGTTCAGTATTGCCCAAGGACACTTATGTACACTGAAGGTATGAACCTCCGACCTGGTACTGGACTGAACCAAGGTACTGTGATGGAAACAAAGCTTAGATGATCATATTCTGTTTGTATGTGTCTCATACTGTGCTGCAGACACCATGAAATTGTCCTGACCTGATCCACTTTTACAGGTATCACGGTCACAGCTTCTACAGTACTTTCTGGACCCATTCTTAGTCTTTTCTTTCTGGTTCCATTCATTGCCTGCCATTTCTTTTGGAGTGACCCGCTGCTCTTAAATAAGTCATTCAGTCATTAAAGAGTGCTCTTGTCCATGTGTCCTCGTCTCTTCAGCCACTTCTATCACATTCATGTTCTTTTCTTCAATGTGTATTACCGTTTATCTGTCCACTCCTCGTCGCTCATTGCTTCCATTTCCCTCACTCTCTCAATGTCACGCTATGACATTGTCCTGAACTGGCAGTTCTTTTTTCTCTTGCTGCTAATTCAATTAACAAGATGCCATCTCCCCAATTAAGCTTTCCAATTACCGCTCAGCTCTGGCTCTGAATGAGAGCTGTCCCCGGTTCGCTGAAGGTTCTCCTTTGTGCCGGCTGGTGAATTGAAATGGACTTGCAGTGAGTGATAAGACCCACTCATCATCATCAAAGAAAAAGATGTTCCCAGCTCAGCTCTGATTGCTCATGCTCATTATTACTGTTGTTAGAGTTTATGCTGTGATAGTCAGTTCGCTTCCCGCTGACCTCCTTCAGATGCTTCATGCTGCGGATTAACCTGGATGAATGCACAGCAGTCAAGTGTGCAAGTGTTGAGACCAAAGCTACTGAATGCAAATACATTTAAATTCAGATACTAGCTACACACGGACGTGGACGTGAACAATATGATCTGTGGTTAGTGGATTTGCTGAACTGGCTGGTAATGACATAATGCTAATTTTAAAGATTATTTGTAAATCAAGAAAGTTACTGTAAAGCAACATTTTCCTAATCATCAGCTTAGTACATTTTTTAAAATGCACCAGGAGCCAGATCACACGGCTCTAACAATATCTACTTTTTTAATTGTGGCACTGACAGAGCATTTCAAATAAGATCAAAAAGAGTTTGCTCACTAATCTTACTTCTTACTTACTATGCTTTAATTATTTTACCTGATTGGGTTTGTCTTACCTTCTCTAAGAATTCTATTTCAAGAAAGCTTGATTTAATTCAGAATTAGTTCCAAATCCTGCTACTTATAAGGCTCTAAGTTGTAAAGTCCCGTCTTATCTCAGAGACCTCATAGTGCTGTATCGTCTTCTGTCAACTTCATTCTTAAACTGCAGGTTACTAGTCCTTCCTGGGTTTTCCAAAAGTACAATGGGAGGTAAAGCCTTCAGTTACCAAACTTCTGTTTTATGGTTTAAGAGGCAAACACAGTCTCTACATTTAAGGTTAGACCTAAGACCTTCCTCTTTGACAGGGCTTATGATAGGAACAAAATGACATCAGAGTTCATTATTAGGCACAACCATCTCTAAATGAGCGAAGCTGATCTGGGCCTAGACCGCTGAGGGCAGTGAGCTTCTATTTTCTGGCACTGTCCTGGGAGTGGATCTCTCCTTCTGCACTTCTCCCTGAGGTTTCTCTCTTTTGCCATGGCTAGATTTTTTTCCTTACCTTGAAGGAGGGTCAAAGGACAGGGTGTGTTGTCTTGTACAGTCTATTTGTTTATTTGGTGCTTATTTGTCTCTGTAAAGCTTTTTGAGGCAACTGCTGTTGTAATATTAGACTGTATAATAGTACTTTGGCCTGGTACAGTGTTGCTTTTTATGGTAAGCATCATTTACCTTAGACAATGTTGAGTGTTTGTCGGTGTAACTCGGTTCAGGCAGCAGCAGGTGCACGCCGCTGATTAGAATCTGACAGTCACATGATGATGAGTCATGGAAAGGCACCGGGGAAGCAGGAAGCGGAGGGCAGCGCCAAATTATCAGCTCTTCCCCTATCACAGCCCCATCTCTCGCCTGACTTTGTCAAAGGGAGCACAGATTAAGAAAAACAGCACTAATTAAAACTTTTGTACAGGACTGAATCTAATTGAACAGGCTGACGAAGAAGCTTTTGGGAAATATGTGAGGCCATCGACATGCCAGAGCTTCGAGTTACAAGGGTGCCTCGGCTTGACGGGATGTGAGCTTGTCAAAACATGGGCCAATTAAAAAAGTTAATTCATTAAAAGTTGACTCATAGATAGACCTAGAAGATGACTGATTTATCCAATGTTTATTTCTGCTCCCATTCAGTGTTTTCTCGTTTCGCAGCAGCAGCTCTGTCTGTGTCCTTGCTCTGTCATAAACAGATAAGAAATACTGTACTTTTCAGCAGTTTAACATGCACTTTAATTAGCAGCAGGTTGTTAACTGATGTAGAATTGTGCCATCGAAGCTGTTTCTGTCCACCTTGACGCACTTGATTGCTAGGAAACGTCTTTTTAATGTGATGCTGATAAGCTAAACTGAGAAAAAAGTGCAAAAGATGAAACTAACAAATTAATTTGTGTAATCTAACTGCTGAAGGGACAAAGAGTCGTCTGTTAAAATGAGTTATTTTAGTGTTGAGGGGAAATGTTTCTAAAGTAGAAAGTGGCTGCAAGTTTTAGATTAGATTTAAAGTGCTTGTGAAGCAGCTGATGGTTGGTGCAGAACAAAGCAGAGTTTTATTTGTTTATATTTAGTTTGTTCAATTCCTTCAGGGTTCTACCAGCCACGAGCACAAGTTCATCAAATACAGGCATGAACTAACCTATTTTGGGCATATTCCAGGGACTGTTTGGTAAACACATCCAAATGCAAACTGTACAGCTGCTGTAAAATCATTTAAATTCAAAACATTTCCTTGGACATTTTTGTGATTCCTCAGCCCAGTCTCCACAGACGTTCTTTACTGGTTCCGTTAATCCTTGCAGTGTAGAATGATTTCTAAAACAAGAAAAAGTAGATCAACATCTAAGAATATGTGAGATGCCTGATATTTACTTTGTTTGATCTGATTAAATATAGTAGGCAGTGTTGTATGGGGTACTTGTTGTTGCAAAATTAGTGACATTAAAAAAGTATGTTAAACACTAAACAAAGATAGACTACACTGCAATAGACAGTACTAATAAACTATCTCTGCCTTAATAGACTTTTGTAACATATTTATTCTCATTTAATATGGAGGATGCAGTTATTAGAGCCCCCATATGAAGTATTCAATCATGTGTGCTGCTTTCTGTCTGTGGAGCTTTTGCTTATGTTCAGCTTTGGGCTTAAACATACGAATAAAAATTTAAATAATCTATTTTATCATTGTATGAGACAAACACCAGAAAAGTATTTGTCTCAATGGTAAAAATAGATGGTAACAGGCAGCGATGAGCCACACCTCAGTCACAACAGAGTAAACAGTGTGTGAACTGTGAACTCCTGCCGGACGCTCCTGAGCAAACAGCGGACGCTCCTCTCACTCTGTAGGGCCATGAATCACTGTGGAGCCGAGTGTCCAGCAGATGGCAGCGATATGTTCATAACTGACAGACACCGGCAGATGGAGAGAGGCTGGTTGGAGACGACGTACAGCAGGAGACGGAGAAAGGCAGAGGAGGACAGATGGAGGAGTTACAGAGGAGTGGGAGGGATGTCACACGTAAAGGAAGGAAAAGTGTATGCAGAGAATTCCAAACAAGCCACCTCTTTTCCTCTGACAGAACATGTAGAGGATGGCCTATGTTGTTTAGTTAACAGCCAGCCTTCTCTCTGCACTATATAATCAACAACAAACAAGGATACTAGGAAGCTCTATCTGTTTCTAACAATTGTCACAGATCCACTGATTGGAGTTAATCACTGGTCACTGGCTCTAACATCTCTGTCATTGCATCAGTGAACATGGATTGTTGTTGGCCTCAGGAAGTTGTGTTGAGCAGCTTTTGCTTTGATAGAAATCTAATCCGTCACAATAAAATGTTAACAAAACCCCTTTCACTGCCTGGGTGCAGCACTTTTAGTTGAACTTATGCTTTTAAATTACACTTCCACTTCAGACATTTTTTTTGGCCACTTGTTAAAAAGTACTGAGTGTTAAGTACATAAGGTACAAGGGGTTTTATGAGCAGTTCTCACAAAGTTCAGACAAAATCACAACTCCAGAAATATAGTACAAGTTTTTTAAAAGTGGAAACATGTCAAAATGGGTGAGAATAATTAATGTGATGATTTCCTTTTTTTGCTCCAAACCGTACATGTTATGAAAAATAAACACTGAAAACTACTCAGACTTCAATTGAGTGACTTTTGATTTACACCAGCTTATACTTTAGGCCCTGTATTTTCTGCTTTGCCCAAATATAGTTCAGTTAAAATGAGAATTGGTCAAAATGTGTTGGTAAAGAACGACATGACATAAATACAGTTATTTCTTGTTGGGCAGCTGAAAACACGTCTCCATTAATGGTTTGTGTGGACATTAGTTCACAAACTTATTTTTGTCCTTCTTGCATTTGTTGTGTAGATATAGATGACCCAGAAGTGTTTGTTTTGTTTTGTTTTGTTTTGTTTTGATCTTACAACACTGATCTTACTATATTGCTTAATGTGATTGGTAACTATCCCTATCTTATTTTATACTAATGATAATTAATGAGCCACTTGCCATCCTAATCTGATGCTCTGTATTTACAGATTGGGACTTATAATCTAGGGCTTTCTGAACAAAGTCTTGAGTTTTACTAGGTTATGATTAAAACATCAACAAAGTTTACAATAAGACAAAACAAAACTGGGAAAGGTGGTGGGAAATTATTGAAGAAATGATTTAGACCCTTCATAGTGCGTCAGACTGCAGAATCTATATGAGTCAGTGGTGCATTGCATTTGGGCTTTGGGCTAATGACAAAATAATGCTATATCGGAAATAAGAAAGCTGGTAAACCAATGTTAGTATATCATACACAAGTGATTGATAAAATCTTGTCTAAAACACATAAAAGTAGTAAAAGAAAGTTTGATAATGTTGAGCTTGGACACAAATCTTGGGTCTCTCATCGTTCAGCATTTTAAAAACATGAGCAGAGTTGATATCCCATCTTCACACGTGCTTGTCTGTCTGGCGGGCCTCTTCTCTGCGGCCACTCGTTCTTTTAAGTGTCTACATGAAGACGCCGGGTCACAAGTGGCTGGGATGTGGAGCTCTTCTGTGAGAGAGGGGGCTTAAGAGGCGGCTTCATGTCGAGTTGTATATGACACGGTAAGGACCACTCATAACATTAGCGGCGGGTGTCTCAGACTGCTAATACTGTCACACTGAGAGAAAGTCAAGCAGGGAGACAGTTCCAATGTGTGTGTTTCAGTTGCTGCAAAGCCCAGCTGATTGGTTGACGGTGGCATGTGCGTGTCAGTGCACAAACAACAAGAGCTTGAGTGCTGTGTGGTGTCCATATTAATAACCACAGCAGGTATGGGCTCTAAGTCCTGTGTGTTAGCTGCTTAATAAAATCACTCTGTGGTAGCCGTGCACACGCCGAGAGTGCACACAGAGAAAGTACACAGAAATCTCTGTGGGGTGAATTTGATGGTGGTGTGTGTAATTTACACATTCTGGTCAATATTTTCCCATTTTGTTTTCAAAGCAACCAAGAGGTGTAATTTATTTATTGTATGCAAATGTGTTTTGTTCATAGGAGGCTTTTCCAGGTTTGTGTTGATGCCCTTTTGCCTTACTGAGATGGAAGGGAACATTATTTTTCATGCATACTGTAAATACGTCTTTGTAACAGTTGACTGACTGTGATATCCCACTGCTGTATCCCCAGTCTCTGTATGTGCTGTAATAAAGCTTAAAACTTGGGACTTGAGTATAGTTTTTAGTGGTTTGCATGGAGACAGGACTCAAGAGTACCCCCTAAAAAACAAATTATTTTGATAGGAAAATACAATTTAACTATAAAACAATGTTACATTTATAGAGAGTAAATTCTTGATAAAACATGCAATTTAAAGTCATCACTCCAGGTACAGTAGTACTCTAGTCTAGGGTTTTGTGGCTAAATTATTTGCAGTCAGGTTTTCCGTGGGCTTTGTTCACCTGTGAAAGAGCAACCTGATTTAGGATTAGATTTATGCAAATGCATTTTCAATTGCTTCAGCCTTTTATTACTTAGTCACAGCTCTTTTATTTTGTGTTTTGATAGTATGCATTCTGTCTTTTCAGCCTCAGCGCTATGATAAATAGTCCTGGACTTTAAAGTCCAATAGAAAACAGACTAACTCAGTATTAGTTTTATTCACTCACCTACAGTGCTTATGAGCAAGTAGCCCTCAAACCATTTTGAGCCTTTACTGCTCACCCATGAGTAACAAGTTTTCCTTATTTGGCATCACGCACATCCACAACATTACTGTTTTGGTTTGGTTTACAAACAGTCAAATACACAAAGTAATGTACGGGCTATATTTAGTTATTTGTTGACATAAAAGACAACATTTATCATATTTGTGAATATTACAAAATGCAGTGGCACAAACACACCTATTTTCAAGATATGATGTGTACATATGTGGCACAAAGGGAACTTCCCATTGACTTCTTCTGACAGAATTTTAAATGAAATACATGCTGCACAATTAAAATTAGGAGCATTACATGTGTTATTCAGTTTTACTTATTTATTGGTTCAAAACAAAAAATGTACCTTCTTCATTTTTCATTTTTGACAGTTTGCACCTCTTTCCATGTCCCCGTTTGCCATGTGAGTGGTGTGGTCAGTGGTTTGTCACACTTTAGTGCAGCCGACACTGGCTGAGCCTCGTATTGATTGTTCCACTGGTCAGTGAGGCCCAGAGTGACCATCCAGGCCTCCTTCAGAAGATCAAGCCTCTCATGGTAGCACTTAAAAAGGTCACTGGATCAATTAGTGATAACGCTGGTTCACCCGGCAGGCCTCTTAGGATGTCCCATCTCTTCTCATTTTGCTCATTAAGTTAGGTCATAGTAAGGAAATAAACCCTTACATTTACATACACATGCTACCAATTACTGTCAAGAGCCCCCTTCATTTCAAGTGCTGTGCTATCTCACCGGCCTGTTTGACTGGTTACCATGGAGATACTGGAAAAGAAGGTCAGTGTTTTAGGAGAAAATGGAGCTCATTTAAAGAAAAGGTATTTTCTGATTGACTGCCCTGTTTAACGTAGCAGTTGTATCTTTTTTCTGTTTTGTTTTTGTTGCTTTGTTGTTAAGCAAAATAGAAATTCACAAGCGAAACACAGAATAACGCTGCTCACCGACACATTACAGGCCATATACAATCATCAGCCGGTAATAGTTCAACATGGCACTATAAACTCAACGTATGCAGTAGTACATAGGAATAAGATGCTGCTTCATTTCCCGTGCAAATGAGGCAATCTAAATGCAGTGAAGACAGAATGAGACACTGCTTCTGTTGTACTTTTGGTCTCAGGTTTTACACAAAAGACCTTGTCACTCTTTGGCACCTCCCCTCCACTTTACTTTTTCTAGCCTCAAAGCAATGGCTGCACGACAGATACAAGCTCATGTGTGGACACTGTGATCATTCAAGGACAATTTAAATTCTCTAAACTCTAGCTTTAAATGAAATAAACAACGTAAGAAACCTTTGCAACCATTCCTATCTCTAAAATATTCTTTTTAAATCATCCATGCCACTCCTAAAGGTAATTCTAAAAATAATTGGCACAATTGAAACCACAAATTGTTACAAGCCATCAATAATGCGCATATCTGACAAGCATGGTTAACATAGATCATTAACAATGCCCCTTTAGTGTTCTTAAATGGGGATTTGGCCTTGGGAGTGAGAAATGGTTGCATATGACAATTGATGGTGACAGTGTGTTAATGCTTACAGAGGCTGGTTTCCAAATTGTTCTACGTCGGATATGAATTTCTGGCTGAAGATGGTGTTTTATTGCTGGATGTTATGAGGTCTGGACATAGTGGTTGTGATTGGTGCTGATTGCAGGAGAATAAATGCTGAATAAATGGTTTGGAGTCTATTGAACTAGTGTTGGGATGCCATAAATGAAGCTGCATAATCAACAAAAGCCATGGCAGGTGATGGACTTATCTAAAATCGGCTTGGGAGATGCTCAGAGGTCGTCTGTGTTCTGTGTAAGGCCTGAGATGATAAACAAATTCAATCTGGGCCACTCTTCACTTGTATCCAACGTTAGACATCTACTCACCGTTTTCTTAATGCAAGTAATTTTGTTGTTTTATATAATTAATAAACACAAGCACTCAAGCACTGGCACCTAAACACACCACAGCACTTGTTTTGAAGTGTTACAATGCCTCTGTTTGTGTCCACTTATCATTTTTACTCAGTTTGGTTTTCACTCTTTTCCGTTACTTCAACTTTCATTTCACATAAGCTCTAATTTAAAGCCGTCGGTTGTCGATCAGTGGTGCTGCTGCCAAGACACCAGAGTGTAATTACCAGACCCAGCAGGGAACATCTTTCCACTTTGAAATATGCTGTAGAGAAATCTGCATCTGAGTAAAATGGAGATACCTCAAGTGTTTGAGGAAATTGTCATTAAACATGCCTCTATGTAAGTCCAAGGGTTTCAACATGTGCCTGCGGGGGAAATAGAAGTTGGAAATGCTAAGAATTGGCTGTTGGACACATCAGAAACATGGCTGTTTATCAACCAAGGAAAACCAAAAGCACACTGAAAAGCACTGAAAGTGGCTGCAAGTGGTGTTTGGAAGAAAGGGTGAACAGAGGATGGCAGGAGTGTTTTTGAAGTGAAGACGGAGATAGGGTTTTTGAGACACTTCTTTTCTTTGATTGAGTTATGAGCGACTTCTGGTTTTGAGATGAAAAGCCGTGAATATTTTAAAAAAAAATTACCAACACAAAATTGCACAAATAGCTTCACGCATTTGCAACCCTTTGTGGTTGCAAAAGTGTTCCCAACTGAAAATACTTTTAATGTTGTTTAAGGTTTAAGGTCTGAAAAGTGCTTAAGTATGTGAACAGTGTCATAGACCTCCTGCAATGTTCAAAAGACACAGAAAGATGAAGATAGATCATTGCACATTGAATTTATTGTTATTTTATATGCACTTCATTTGAACACATGATAGCACTGTTGTTAATGGACTGGATGTGATGATGATTACTTTCAAGTTGAACTTCTGTTAAACAAAAGGAAGATGGGGGAGAAGAATCCTCAGCAAAAGATTTATTTTTTTTTAAAGTTGCTTTTACCACGACACAAGTAACTTTCAAGTTCTTTTGCTTTTACAGTTTGACAAGTTATTTTAAGGTTAAAGTTCTCTAAAGGAAACATTGTTCGTATGTTTGTAATGAAACTAAAAGTGGACCTTATATGATATGTTCTCTCATGTTGATGCCCTGTTGTTTTTCATTTGTAATTCATTTGTTTTTCAGTACCTTACCAAATCTCACACTGCCTAAAAGGCAAATGCAGCATGACACCCTATAAATTTGCATCATTTTGTGAGAGTAAAAGTAAGACTATTTTTGCACTGAGGAAGAGGAGGGGAGTGGCAGCAGATGGTAAATCAGTGTTGTGACTTCACCATTGATTTGGTTTTGCATGTACCGTTATGTGTTGACATAATGACAAACCACTGAAAGGGAACAAGCCTCCCAGCTCGCATCCACACATCCACACTGCTCTGCTTACAAACATGCATCAGAGACACACTTCCGTCTTCGTCGCTGAAGTGAGTGATTGCAGAGATCGCTGTGAGCCTGTCAGATTGCAGGGCAGCATCAAACTGGGAGCCTCATGCATTTTGATAGAATCTTAGCCCCTCTTTCTTCCTCTCACTTCTTGTCTCTGATCCATCATTTTCAAATGTGATCCGCCTTGCGCAGCATATGGAAAATGTGTTAAACATTTTTGCATTCATTTAGTTCTGCATTAGCTTTTATATTCAAGTATTGAGCATATTGTTTAACAAATGAGAACTAAACACTATACTCTCAGGCCATCTGCAAAATGCTCAGACTAGCCGCGCTATAGCCTTATTTACGTTCACTCATTTAAATAGGGCCATGGATTTCCCATCAAAAGATATGAGGCAAACAATGCCTTTCTATTTCCTGCTTATGGGTATTTATGAGGTTCACTGTCCAAGTAAAGGATTAAAACAATAGCAGAGTCACTTTAAATTGTGTGAGGGTAGTGAATGAGAGTGACAGAGAGAGGAATTGCTTCATAAAACAGTGAAGCTGGCAGTCTACTCCAAACAAATCAAATTTGTAGTGTTCAAATCAAATGTGTCACTGTGAGCAAATGCCTCAGACTCCAAATCTCTGTGCTTAATGGCACATGTGAGTTGAGGAAGCAGAACATTTCACTGAAAAGGATGGGTGGTAATTATTTTGACATATTTGGTGATGAAGGTGATATTGGATGTGGTTGTTTAAACAACAATAGTTTAACAATAGTTTTGTGGTAATTAAACTGTCTTTATTTTGATCAAAAACACAAACCCATTCACTCCACAGGCTGACCAGGCTAGTTTCTCTTTATGAGACAGACATTTGAAAGTTTATGAGCCATATCATTATCACCACTATTACCACAGCACTTTTCTCTGTATTAAAATATTACATTTTGTCCTTAAAGGAACAAATAGTCAGTGTGGAGGTAAATTAGGTCAAAGTTGGCTACAGAAATGTCTTTTTATTCCAGTTAAGTAACAACATGTCAGGAATTAGACAGTTGTGCAGTTAAAAAATCATAATGTGTGGGAATTAAAGATAAAACATAACATTAATAAAAATGTACCTTCTTTACAGCCTTCTAACATCTTCAGGACTTTACTAATTGTCCATGTTAGATGGCTTTAGCTCAGACTTCATTTTGCATTTCCTCCGAACTCATCTAGAAACTTAATGCTTCAAGCAACTTCAAAATAAATCAAGTAAATTCATTTCTTATCTCATTACAGAGACGTCAGCTTTTACTCCAAGATATGAAATATGGACGCCATTTAAAATGATATCAATATCTCTGTTTTGCACCAAATTATCATTAACCCAACTTGGTAAAAATGTCTACAAAGAAAAACAAAGTTGTACATCTAATGACTGCTGTTCATCAGTTCTCGAAAATGTGTTACATGTATTTTAGTTTCCTACCTGTCAGTCCAATGTTGCAGCTCAGTGACTGACTGATTGCACACTCTTATTGGACTCATGTTGCTACGCTGCGGGACATTAGCTTTATGATTGGTGGATGGACAGAAAAGATTTTTGTACTTATTTTTGTTGAGGAATCACTGATCGCAAAGTCTACTCTTAAAGTGACTTTTAATAAGCAGGTTTAATTTATCAAACAAATGTGTTTTTTAGGGATAATACTTTATTTACAGTTATTTACTTGCCCCATGAGTGGATTGAGGTTTTGGCTTTTAGCGCCAATAAATAAAAGACAAACGAATCATTGGCTATGCAACCATCTCAGTCATCAAATGCAGCTTAATGCCTAAACTGTTGCAGACATTCGCCACACTCTGGCATCGATAGTGGCACTCACATAACATGGCATCACTCACAATACTCCTAATGATCCCATTCGCAAAAGAGATTAGTTGCAAATGAACTAATCACTCGCGAGTTGCACATTACTACTGGGAGTGAGGGGGGAAAAATTGGGTGAATTAGTAAGCAGTTATGATGATGGAGAGCGACTGACAGTTAGTTATGCAGCCAGAGAGATTCAAAGTTGTGTTTACCCGACTGTTTTATGTCTCCTCCGCATGTCTTTCTGCTTCGATGAGAGAACTTTCCCAGGGCTTAATGAGTTTGGAGCCTTGGGCGTTTTAGATTGATGTGATGTGGGTTGAGGTGGTAACTTTTAAAATGTATTCCAGTGCAGTGCAATTATTAGAGTAATCCATCTAGTTCACCTATAGTACACTGTAGTTCGGTAAAGGTGCACATCACACTAAAAAAACAAGAAGTCAAGAAGTATATATACAGTATTTCTAGTAGGGTGGTCCAGTTTCAGTATTTTTGCTCTCTTACTTATATTGCTACTGCTATGTGAGTACTTTACTTACTGCTTTCCACCTTTAATCTATATAGCACTGTTTGGAAATATGTGAAAAACTATAAAAGATGCTCAGTTAAAGACTAAATAGACTCAAAAAATTGGCTCCTCAAAACAAGTTGCTTGATAAAACATCTAAAAAAAGATCAACATTGCACTGAAATCTGTGAGTGGTTCATAAGTATTAGGTATCCTTATCTGAACCCTCTGTCTCAGCTCCCTCTGTCAGGTCAACAATATAGATTATTATTCCAATGGTTGTATAAGATTGTTCAGTAAAAAACAATAAATAATGTGGACAGTTAACCAAGACACAGAGAAAGGACATGTGAAAGATAAAAAGAGTAGTTGTGTCCATCAGTTGGAGTTTACTGTGTTAATGATATAATCCAATTATAATGATATATTATTCATAGATATGTGTGTGTTCCTAGATGTTTTTTCACAAACTTTGCATCAGGTCAAGGACTGAGTGAGTAGAAGATCTCTGTAGGCTGACAGTTTACCACACACACAGAGCAACGTGATTGAGCAGAGCGGCGCGCACTGTCCGACCATGTGGTTGAATGTTAATCACACCTATGTCCATTAGCACTTCAGCATAAGGGGCCCTTAGCAACCCTCACACACCACACACACAGAGAGAAAATTACAACCGGACTGTGAGGAACAGACCCTACAGCACCATGCGTCTGTGCAGTGCTTGTGTAATCAGTCCCGTCCCAACACTGAGGGGAAGAAATGTTGGGTGACAACCTAGGAATAAAAATATTGTGTCTGTAATTTTGCATTAACATTTTAATTAATTTAGATATTTGCAAATTAGTCACCTTTATGTGGTTTATTTCTGTACAGACTTACAGCCCAATATGGTGCAGGAAACTCCTGAAGAGGCAGAGAGCAGTGTTTGCAACCTAAATACAATCATCACACAACCCCCTTAGAGTTGTGCTTCTAAATGAGATATAAATTGTATTTATTACAAACTTACAAAACTTCGATACATTGCCATTAATTAGAATAAAGAACAGAGTAAATTGCAGTGAGAGGGACCATATTTTCAGCTCATGCTGTACAGAAGAAGATTTCTGGTTTATTCCCAACTTTCTGAACTTCAAAAGCTGCACCAATTGTAAGGACTCCTTATTTAAAGAAGTCGAGCTCATGTTTAATGCAATGTAGACAGTGAATGTAATGTTCTTTTGTTTTGTTTGTTTTGTTCTTTGCTTCTTTTGCCTGAGTAAGAATATTCTATCTTCTAATCAATATTCTGCATAAACTGCAGTGTAGCTGTACCTTTTAGTCACTGTTCAAGTCCCAAATCTGAGGGGCTATGTGTTTTACAGTGGGCTTTGTACCCCTTTTGACAAAATGTAACCCCAAATTATCCATTGTATTTGAATGCACCTTTACTTTCAGCATAACAATGTCTTCCCCATTGGGTAAACAGGACAAAGTGGTTATCAGTAATAAATAAGACAGCAAAAAAAGCTTAGCAGCATTGTGTCAAATTGTCCACTGCGGGCTGACACATACATAACACAAGGTCTTAGCAATGAACAATGCGAATAGGGGCTGAGTAAGACTGAAACCTAATTGCACATGGCTAGACTGTGTTGCTATTCTATGCAGGTGGGGTACAACAGGGCACTATAAAAGGAGGATGTGTAAAAGGAAGACTGCCCAGGACAATTTTTTTCTATAATGTGCAGTGATAAAATGTGATGAAAGTATTCTTAGTTATAGACAATTAAACTCTAATATCAGAACCGTATAATTTACATCAGCTAAAGATTCCCTTAACAACTATCAGCAGTCTACCTTTAAATGTGCCTTGACCCCAGCTTGAGTCCGGTAATGAATGCCTCTTTCTCTCTCCCGTCTTCCTTGTCTTTATCCACTATCACTATCATATTACAGCAGACATTGCAAAAGCAAAATGCTAACAAGAACTTACCCACGGATGAGCTTTAAATCCCAGCAGGATCAGATGCTCCATTACTGAAACTTCATTACAATTTTTCATTTTGGCTGTGTAGCGTTGGTCCCTTTAGGCCTTTTGGAATTTACATTGATTCTGTATGCAGCACTGTCCTGTTTGTCTTATTGTCCAAGCAAGGCAATTATTAAAACAGGAACGGCTGTGATGTGCTTTCTGATTGGATGCTAAAAGATTACAGTCGTGATGAATAATAAAATCGGTTGCTGTAATGTGTGTGCTCTTTCTGGAAATGCAAATAGTGGTCTGGCCTTGGACCGAGACGGAGCAAAGAGCAGCTTGCTGGATTTAAGAACAACACAGAGCCAAAACAGGCAATAATTAAACATTCTGTGGCTCTCACTGGTAAAGTTTCAAAACTTAAACAGAAGCTGTATTCTGAGGTGCATTTTCGTTTAATTTTTTTCTGTCAATCAGATATGAATTACTATTTCTGTTGACAATCCCACAGAAGCCACATTCAGACCGGGCACTAAATTATGGGCAGAGTGATCAGATCTGGCCAGTCTTCTAATCCAGATGTATTTATATCTGTGGGGAGGAGTGAAAGGGTATGCCATTGAGAGACCTCCTACATTTGTGACTTTGTCTTTTTTAGCCAGAGGGCAGCTCTGTCTGGACACGTTATGGGATCGTTGATGCATCAGAGAGAGCCACAAAAAAATGAACTTTGCTTTGTAGATTTAGCGGTACCAATCAGATAGAAGAGGAATTAATGAATGGATTTACTGATGACCTATACACAGCAAAATTATCTCTCTTCCATCATTGTAATAAAATTGAAGTAAATAATCGCAAAAGCATTGTTTTAGCCAATCAGAGGCCAGTGTAGATTTTGCATAGAAAGCAGGAATGTGACAACAAAACTAGCACAGACATAAGAGGATGCATGTAAATACCAGGTTAGAACAGTCGAGTAGAGCCGAGATGAGCCGGCTACATGTGTCCAGTTAGTATAAGACAGCACAACCTTAAGAAACCCATGCAGAGTTTGGGTTATAATTGGCCCAGGCCTCTTCCAAATAAGCGTCCAGATCTCACACCTGGCATTAGCACGGGTCCACTCTCTCATGATCGAAGTTTGTACCAGTCTGAACAGGGTCAATGTCACTCCGACTTCAAATATTTGAACTAGTTCAGGGACGTTTGATTTCCTGCAGCAGACTGGAACAGCCGCCAAAGCAGACACACTACTGTTGAGATTAAAGTAAATCAAGCCCCCTGCTTTGTGTTTGCCATAGGATCAAGGAGTGGAGCTTTCTGTCTTGATCAAGATTTAGAGGGCGGAGTGTGTGTATAATGTATACTTTCCACTGTGAGTCAGATCGAGCCCGCTGCTCTAACCTTCTGAGTGTAACCCATCAGTGTCATTCCCATTACATTCAGCTGCACTTTTCTAAAGAAAATTCCAGTAGCGTGAAATAATCTTTAAGAAATTGACCTGTTTTGCTTATGGAAGGCCTCTGTAAAGCCAGCCTCCCTGTGACCACACTTTAAAAAGAGACTGCTGAACTAAATAAAAAATCCTCATGCTTTCAACTCACATCATGTTTTGACTCTGGGACCAAATTTCACAGCCAAACAATGCCTGAGTCTTTCATATACATTTACAGTAGCCTGAGCGTATAAAGGGCTTGTGATTGGTCACACGGAGAGTGAGAGCCACAGCTTGAGGACTTAGCTGTAAAATACCTTCACAGAGTGGGACTTTTCAGTGTGGTCAGGTTCAGTTTAACTCAAGCTGGCTGCGGAAACAAATGATGTTCTTTTACCTAAACCATGATTTTGGAAAAGTCAAAAGAGCCGGGTCAGGCTATTGTAATTTGAAATGTTATGGTTGCTTTTAACTTGCTAAACTGTGTCCTTTCTATTTCACAACCAGCAACCTATTACAGTACACTCTACTTCCTAAAATGTATAAATTATAAATCGCCTTCATCTATTTTAGCTCTACATGATTAAGTGCTTTACACTTTACGCAGCAGTCATATATGAACACATGAAGAATCTCTAAATAAATGCATAAAAACACAACATCAGTGAACAAAAGTTTTAAAGTAGAGTTACTCAATGATTTTCACCTAGTATCAGGGTCTGGACTGCAAATATATGGCCCTTCCTGAAAGACTAGAAAAAGTGTACCCCCTGACATACTCTGTAATGGTAAATAACCAATAAAAATCTGTCTGAAACGTATTGGGAGCCGGTGCATGTTGTGTGCAGTAACTTCGACAACACTACCGTTGAGCTAAAGCCCTCTACTCCCCTCCAGTGGTCACAAAGTCTAACTGAGTGAGTGGATTTGTATTGAAGTCTCGCTGTGTCCTGTGCCAGTGTGCCTGTGTCTGTACGATACGCTTTGCTGCACGTCTGTGTGTGTGCACCTGGCTGTGCAGCAGCATGTGTGTGTCTTATTTAAACTACAGATTAGTGGATAGAGAGGACGCAGCAGAGCAAAGCGAACAAATATACAAACACGGCGGTGGAGAGTTGGAAGTTGTTGTGGAGGTGTGAGAAATGAAAAAGCTCTGGAGTAAAAAAAAAAAAAAAAAAAAAGATTGATAGAGCTTTGTGATTTCAATTATGCTTTTTGTTGAGTGTGACAACTTCATGTTGTACTTTTGTTTGTGTATTTGTAAGGGCACAACAAATAATTAAGATCAGGATGAGCAGTGGCAGACATAGACATTAAGGTCATGGGATCGATCCCCCTCCAGGATGGACTCTGGCCCCCTCATGTCCCCCCTGTGTTACTGTGGGCTCTCTTACACTCCCTCCCACTGTCCAAACAGGTGGATTGGTGTTTGTCCTGTAAATAAGTAGTGATTGTCCAGGATGTACTCTGCCTTGTGCACAAAGCAGCTGGGATAGGCTCCACCCCCTAATGATCCGTAAAGAAATTAAAGCAAATTGGAAAATAAATAAAGCAGTTCAGTTTCAAGTTGTTCATTATTTTCTAGGACAATCAAAGCTCTATATTTAACCAAAATTTGACAAAAGTCATTACATTAAAAAAAAAAATTACTGTTAGCTGTGCATTCTTTTAATGCAGAACAAAATACCATATGTTTTATGTGCATAACAATAATTATGCCACAAAGAACAGAAGAAGGCTGTGTCTTTTCTTCAGAGTTTTAAGTCATTATCACCCAAATGGATCACTAAACATGCCCAGTATCAATGGGTTTACCTTCAAGAGAAGCACAGAGTCTCCTGAGTTCTTCTGACTTCTTCTCCATTTGACCCAAGCCTTGTCCTGTCCTGCTTCTATATCAGTCTCTTCCTATCTGCTGGTCCTTTTCAAGGGCCCTGCACCCAATACTTTTTCTCTTTATTTACCACTCGGCCCTCACTGTTAGTAAGATTGGCATGTTAACTGAGAAAATTACGTTTATAGAGAAACAAACAGCATTACAACCTGCTACTGGCAATTAGGTTTTCTGGCATATAAGACCCCTCCCTAACAACGACAATAGCAAAACTTACTTAATATCCCTATGTTTTGATAATACATGTCACTGCTCCAGAAAACCTTAGATTAAAAGTTACTTGTTACAGATCCCTGCAAGCTCAACAATTTCATGAACACTATGTAAACAGCATCTTGGTCTCAGGAATTTTTTTGTATGTTTTTATGACGTCTATGCTTCATTTTGACACCAAAATAGGAAGGGTGATAGGAACAAAATGTAAAGAGGAGAAAATTACCTTCATACAATAAGTTAGTTATTGTTATTTAATGAAACATGATGGATAGAAAGACAGCGTTGAGAGGGATGTGAATGGATGGATGAATGTGTGAAAAGAGAGGCTGAGGTGGTGAAGCATTCATGCAGAACTCATCTCTCTCCATTGTTGATACTCTGTGACCTGTATCAAACAGACACACACAGCCTGTGCTTGTTGAACAGGTTGGATGATGGCACACTATTACACAGCCCGAATCTGGATAAAATTAAAAGGGCAAACACAGATTTAGACCTATTATAAAGACGACTGTTCATTTAATGTTTTAAAGGTAACAAGGAGAGCAATTCCACATCATGAAAAGTCACCCCGTTGTTTTAGGAATATGCCCATTGCATTATGAACAACGCCACAAAGATATTCATTACACACAAAGAAGAAGCGGTGACAAAGCAGCACTGATAAAGTCTGAAGTCTCATAATAAAATGTTACCCTTGTCATCATTATTATCATCAGAGAATAATGAACAGTGTTAAGAGGCCTGTCCCAGCCAACTCTCACTTAGCTGAACATAGAACATATACCACTTAAGAGACAATAATTTGGTTTATTGTGTATCTGATATTCAAACACTATCTTTTTCTCTCTGTTACCACTGCTCTCAAATGTAGCAATGCAATAGCAAGTAATTACAAGCGCTGAAATTTAAGGCTTGGTATAAATCAGGCATTGATCTGTTTATCCTATTGATCTGTTTACACTACAAAGATAAATCACAGTGTTGATAATGTGTGCAATGTCTGGAGTCATTTTACCTGGGCTCTTGCTCAGTCATTCTCAATTCAAATGTTTGTTTTAAAATCAAAGTTGAGTGTTCCCTGTGAGACAGTCTCCTCTGAGCCGGATGTGTCAAAACACAATCTAAAATACATTCCCAGATGGTAAGACATTATATGTGACGCAAGGATCTTCTTTTATTCTCCACATGGCATCCTCTGAGACAGCAGAGTAAACAGCATTAAAATGTTAATAACTTGTTAACAACTGCAATAACAAGTAAATGTGGCGCCGTGTTGTTTTTGTTGAGAAGAATGTGGTCAGTTTTTATGAGACGCACAAAACTTACCATTAATCGTGTGCGCATTGTAATCTAATGCCTGAAATATCTGTGAATCGAATTTTGATTGGATGACTTCAAAGTGAGAAAAAACACACACAAAAATTACACATGAAACTTTTTGTTTACCTGTTTATGGTTGAAGAAGGTAGAAAATAAATGATAATATTAGTCTTTACTGAACAATATGCAATGACAAAAACAAATAATAAAGGCCTAATCAACAATTTTATATTCAAATAAGTTATGGAATTATAATAACAAGGACAAAACAAACAAACAAACAAAACAGCTTATTTTCATGAGGCCAAACTCATGTCATTATGTATGCAGTATGGTCAAATGAGGACACAATCAGAAAGGACAGGAGTATGCATCATTGTTTTGTTCCAAATACAACACAATTGTTTACAGCTTTGAACTAAAATGGGATGTTTCAGTATTTCAATTTTAAAACACCATAGGGCTAATATTGAATTCAGCAAATGCTATTTGTCCATCCGCTTTGTCCTCTTGGTGAATATAAAATATAACTCAGTGTCTGTTGGCAGATATTGGTCTCTCAAAGGTGAGCTTTTTTCTTGAGACTTTACTGTCTATGAATTCCTGACATTTTCAAGTGACTTACAAATGCTGTATTCTCTAAGATTTTAATAACAAGAAAGTTTAAGTTTAACATTGAGAAACACACTTCAGAATATGCTATTAGTGTACTTCCCGTCTCCTTGTGATTGCCTACGATGTAAAGCCTGTTCAAAAAGGCATCTCAGCGGTGTCAAAGGCAGACGTGTTCTTTCAAAAGCACGCACACACACACAAATCTCCTGCAGACAAGGCTTTAAAGGTTTAGGAGTGTCGCAGCACTTATACAGATTACCTCTATCTCTTCTCTATAAAGGCTCACATACCCGCATACACACACAATGTCTCTCTAACATTCAATTACCTTATCTATTCACTATACAAGCATGCACACACACACGCACTCACATAATCATTCAATTACCCTAAACTTGCTCTATCGATTTTCGTTCACTGTGGCACGCACATTCTGTTCACTCTTGAGCGTGTGTGTGTGTGTGTGTGTGTGTGTGTGTGTGTGTGTGTGTGTGTGTGTGTGTGTGCGTGTGTGCATGCGTGTGTCTGCGTTTGGGGTGTGAAAATGGAGCCATGTGTTGCTTATGCAGCTCTTATTTCTGTCTTTCTGGGGATGATTTTGCGTAAAACACTCTGATAGGATGTTTTTGGCTAGTTTTGCTTAAATGATTGCGTATTCGAGGGTTCATGTTATACTTACACAGTGTCTGCTCAGGTTGTAGTGTCAGCAACATGTCAGCAGTCCAGCAACAGCATTTACATTGCCTGCATTGGATGTATGAAGGCGCCATACGGGTCTACTGTTACCTCCATTATAAAGCCCTTAAACCTAGACTTAATCTTTGAATCTACCTATCTATCTATATGGAGGGGGAAAAAACATCTCCATTGTTTTCCTTTTTATGATTCATTATATACAGTGGTACGGATATTTTTTCTGATATTTGGCACACAAATGTAGACTTGAACTGACAACATGACACACTCACTGTGTGGTCCAGAGAACTCAGCAGCACAACAGTACACTCAGTAGTAACAGTACACTACTGAGCACCCAAGACTCAAAGGTCCTGCCATTCTGAAGTGGATTTTATACACCAAGGGGTCAGTCATCGCCACTCTTTTCTACTCTCACATTGGGCAAATTTTTTGAGCTTTTTGAGCTTTCTTAACTCAGCTCAGGTTTTCCTTTCTCTATCACTTGTCTTTGTTGTGACAATTCAAGAAAAGGCAAAATAGCCAAAACATTTCTATATGATGACACATCTATGTACGGTACAATATTTATATTGACACATATTACTGTCTTTGGTAATGCTTTTCTTTACACTGATGTTCCTAAGTTGAAAGGTTTAGAGTAGTTGTCTGTGATAGGCCTGACAGTTAAACTCAATATGTCACTATTTGTATATCAATACACCACAGTGTCATACTGTACTAGATGCCAGGTGCCAAGTCTCATCCGGCCAAAACAGCATCAAAATGATTGTTAGAACTTAGCTTGTCTACAGTTCATTTTTAAATGATGGTCCATCTGGACACTGCTTCAAACAAGGGCCAGTGTGCAGCCTACAGACAGAGCTGTGCTGAGGTCTTTATCTTAAGGTTACTATGTGAAAATTGTTTGAGTTATATAACATGTTACCATTTGTGCACAGTGTGCACCTGCGTAGGGTTTGTGTGACAACTCAGCATTTGAAGAAAAAGGAAATGCACTAGGAAGAATTGTTAAATTTGACTTCAGACTTTTTTCCCCAAAATATATTTATAAATAGCAGCCACAAAACCTCAGGACAAGCAAAGATCATTTTCGAACCATGTCTTGTTTGTCATGTTCAATTTGCTTTGTAAAAAAAAAAAAAAAAAAAAAAAAGTCTAACTCTAACTAACTCTTTTGAAAAAACAGGAGAATGTTTATTGGATTTTGTGATTTCAACTTAGATGTTGCAAAGATGCAAAGAAGCAGTCTAGTCCCACCCACTACATGCATTAATTACATGGAATTAATCAATTAATCACAGGCAAAGCATTGAGTAACACTAAATAATAAGGTGGTAATTGAAGTCCAAATACATCAGCCCATCAGACCACACTCTGTATTATTCACTCCATTATATACCACACCCAAACACACTAAAAGCTTTTGAGAGTTCTGAATCGTTTTAATTTTCCCAGTGAAATCATCAACTGCACAATGTGTTTAAATGTAATAGCCCTCAGTCACATAACCTACACAAGCTGTCTATTTTACACTGAAATCGTCCTTAAAGAAAGCAACTGGGGTTTTTTTTCTTTAATTTCTTTCTTGCACTCCACACTTTTCTTTACTCTCCTTTCATTTCAAATCTATTTCTATGTTTGATTCTTAAAGTAAAAACAAATATGCAAGTCCCACAATAGTAACAAAGCATAGCACTAAAAAAAGGGTTCAAATTAACATTTATTTTATTTTCATTTAAAGCAAGGCATTACTTGAAAATTACTGTCACATTTGTAATGTGTGAAGTGAGTGGAATTTTGTTCATCCCCTCCAGTTTTAAAAATGGACATGGTGTAAGCTGTGACCTAGACTGAAACAATCATCTTACAGTAACTTCATGAGACCCACTTTGAAAAACTCTCATTTTCTCATTAGAGAGAATACAAAATGACTCAACAAAGAGAAGAGAAAAGAATCCCCCACAGCCCCACAGACACTTGTATTGGTTATGTAATGTTAGTATTAAAGGCCCCCAGATGTTGTTGCTAAGGTTTGTGAAAAACATGTTGAGTAAGGCCTGATGGTGAAGTAGCTGGGCATCACACCTGAATCCTGTTGAAACCCTGCAGCAACTTTCTGCCTCATAATTCTTCGTGTTGTGCTTTAGCGTGGCTGCTATTACTTTTATTCCAAACAGATGGATCCAAAATGCAGCAGCAAAGCCAGCAGGGATGTGAGAGGAAGGCAAGTGAAACGAAGTGAGGAAGAAGAAAGGAAGTAGGAAACCAGGGAGTAAAGGACAGAAGATCCATGTGCCCAGAGGAAACCAAATCAGAAAGGCGCAAAAAGGACTCAGCTTTGTTTATAACACCCCCTAACTCTTGTTAGAGGGCCTTCAGCTGCCACAGGTATGATTTAACATGCACCGGTGAGTCGGAGAGCGGCCTGTGGCTGTGTGTGTGCACCAAGTGAAAACAGAGCGACAAGGCCAAGACCACACAAGTGCTATTTTATTATGGGGCATGTGTCTGACACTTTCCCCTGGGCCTTTTTAAAAATGTGTTCAAGTTTAGGTGTTTTCATTTTAGTGTGTGTATTTTATCAGGTGCTTTATTAAATGTTGATGTAATGATCAGAATAATATAGCTCCATCAAGGGCTATGGTTCAAACATTTAACAAGGTTGTGAAAATGTTAAGAGGGGGTAGGGTTTGCATGAAAATTTAAATTATTCATCCCCCAATGATACTTTTTATTGTATTCCTATTACCCTCTGGAAAAATGTGGGGGCTGAATGTATCTGTAGAGCACTTAAACTATACATTTTAATGTGATGGGTGAATGATGAAATGTTGTACAAAAAGGACAAGGTCCAATCACTGCCCCTAGTGGCTAAACAGAACAATGTAGTTTTTAGGCTCCTGGTTTAATACCTGAAACCAGTGAGTACAAATTAGTGTCTGGCTCTTTGATTTGATACACATTGGTGTGTTTTTAGGTTTCCAGCCCCAACAAAATAATGAGTTTTTATATTTTTCCAACCAAATGAGTGCCTAGATCCTGTGTTCTTAAAAAGTTCACTTCAGATTTGGATGTATATTTTATATAAAAACATATCTTCTCACAGAAAGAAGACACAGACTTTGCTATACTAAACTGAAGAACACTGCTCCCCTTTGATGGAAACAAGACTGTAGAGATATACTGATGGATCAATGGGTCAATACATTTGTCACACACCAGTACTGGCAAAACATCAGTTGCTACCTTTTACAGGTGGCATTTTAAAAATTCATGGAATGGCATGCTGGAAAAGCATTTGTTTTGTAAAATTGCTCTTTAATCAGCAGATGTAGATCGCCAAGTCTGCAACAGCGTCTGGGTGCGCTGATGCTTACGATGCTCCTGCTGTGATGTGATACCCCCCCAAGGAAAGGACCCAACAAACAGGCCTATCAATGTGACATCATAGTAGGTCTCAAATAACGTAAAGAACAGGAAAACCCTGACATCTGAAAGTGATGGGCTTTGTTTTTTGTTTCTTGAGCTCTCACAATCTGATGATGAATCCATATTGAACCAAGGATGAGCAAACAGCATGAAAGGATCAAATTTAGCCAACTGCTTCGTTTCTTTTGTTATTGACAAGAAACCCTATACATTATTGAGGTAGACTACTCTGCAGAATACCACCTGATCAAGGGCTAATGGTAAAATTAAGCATCTGCTGTTGCTTCTCAGAAACAAGAAATATATGCTGTCACAAAGCACCTTTACAGACAGAGCAGTAAAGTGTATATGATTCCTCTCCTCACTGCCTCATACAGTAACATGGGACTGTGGGAAGATTTGTGCTAAATAAATTAAAACAAATATATCATATACAGCTTTGCTTTCCAAATGTTCAGACTAAAATGAAGACTCATACAATCCATTCAGGCATTTTTCATCAACTGCTCAACAAACGCACTTTTCAGTCACACATCTCAGACTTTCAGTTTATTTTTTTATTTCTTATTGTTTTATCCTTTTTTCCAAAGTTAATCTGTGCTCCATCTATTGTAATATCCTGACTATTTGGAAAGACATTATCCCACTTTAAAACTGCAATCAATGTTTTGCACAGATTGCAAAAATCTAGTCTCAGCAGTTTGACTACACTGTACTTTTTCAGTGCTACAAACCAAAAATATGTCCCATCACAAATCTAAGGTGTGTGGACAGCAGTATAATCACAAAAAACAAGTGTCATCTTGTGAGACAGGGTTTGACCAACAGCTGTGCACAAGTAAAAAGAGGCTTCTTGTGCATTTTGTGTGTTTTGAAGCTGCTTATTACCATAGCTTTGGCCCCAAAACAGGAAATCATGTGCAGTGTTGTGTGACTTACAGTTCATGTCACTTCATGATTCTATTCCCAAAGGCGCTTTGGATAATTAAAGAATAAGACCGTGTCAGATGTGCCCTGCTGCATGCATTCAGCTCCAGCTCTCAAACTAATGAACATCACCAGCAAATAATAATATAATGTCCTTTCATTTCATGTTTTCATGTGCTTGTTGTGACAAATAATATTTTTTCTCCTCTATTTAGCAAAAGGAAACCCCCATAAGGCTACTCATCTCTTCTTAAAGTTATATTGAATTGAGTGTTGTAAAGTTTGTTTTCTTGCACTCCTGTCAGCCAATCAGAAAAGAGTATTCAGCCACGGTATAAAAATGCATATTATGACTGCAGCCTTAAATTAGAAAGTAATTCTGAATACAGCTCTTGCTCTTATGTGTATGAGATTATATTTAAACTTGCATGGAAAACACATGACTATGTTTGCTTTGTGTTTGTTGTCTTGCTGACATTTGGCATCAAGAGGATTAATGACTGATCAGCAAGACCCTAATCAAACACACACAGAAATAAACATGCATGTGGTCATACACAGAAAAACACACATGGTGCAAATTATAATTGTGAATTTGACTGGATACCTGCTCACGAACACAGATTGGGGCAGAAATAGCTTCGAACCCATCCTTCCACCAACTATTAATACAATTATTAGAGAGGTAATCAGATATATTATCTGTTTGATATTTGAGTGTGAATAATGTTTTTTACTGCAGTGTCTTTGAATACTCTGTAACATTACTAATAGTGATAAATCATTGGTGAGCAGAAGATCATCAGTTGTCCCATCTAAGCTGCCTGTTGTCTCCTTACATTTTACAGAAAAAGGTGTGTTTTGAGGTTGTTTTTCACACTTGCTGCTTCAGTCTCTTTGTAGAAATTTCAAAGTGTATCAGAAGCCTGAGTTCATGGCAAATCTACAGAAGTAAAAACATGTCAAAAGAGAAAAATAACTTTTTATCATTATTGGAGCTGTTGAAGAATGCTATTATGGGAACTCAGGTTTACTTGGGTCACTGGGAAGACTGTATTATGCTCTTTGTGCTTTAATGATATTGTGATGCAAATAGTCTGTTAATGTAATAAGTAGTTGTTGTCCCTTGGGGACAGAGGGGGTGGTCTCCCAGTCCAGATGCAGACTGCTTGTGATCCTTTGGGAGAAGGAGGAGACGAACAAATGAGGAGAGCAGTAAATGGGAGCAGAGGACAGGAGAAGATGGGCTCCTTGCCTTGATCAAAGTGTGAATATTCACAGCACTCTCCGCTCCAAGATTAAATTCAAATTACTCTCAACAGCTGCTCAATGAGCTTGCTAAGGCTCATTATCACAATGTAGTACATGTGTACCACTTTAGAAACACAGAGCTCCACTGCTAAACAAGACATTCACCAAGAGGAAATATCACACAACCTGCTCGCTGCAATGGTTTCAGCAGGAAAGTTAAACCTTGATTAAAAACTGTTGGGCAATGCCCTCAGGACAGCCACAGGTCTGAGGTTTATAAACTAAAGAATGAGCATTTGATGCAGCACAGTTGTGTCATGGTCCTTTCCAAATACATTATTGCTACACTTCAGTTCTATCTTCAAAATTGATGATTTAATTTTGTCAAAACAGATGGACTTTATAGGAAAGGTCAAAGCCAGCTATATTTTGTGAGAAAGCCAAGGTCTTTTAATGAAAACAGCAGCAGCAGTCTGTTAGAAAAAGAGATCATCGGTGACTAGTAAAACTAAAAGAGAACGATAGTTCAACTATAGTTTTTAACTATAGATTTAATTTGGAGACTCTGATTGATGTAATGAGGCAACATACACACAACAGGATGGATGCTGCAATGAATAACTTGGACCGTCCCCTGCATTCAGCTTTTGAACAACAGAGAGCAGCCAGTGGACGTCTGTTAAAACCTACAGAAATGCTTTTCATTAGGTTGCAGTACAATTGTTATTTGAGAAAAGAAGATTCTGGCTGAGGTTTCTCTCAACCTCTGCCCCTCATAGCTCTATACTGTACCCTGATGTAGGATTATTGTCATAAAAAACATATAAATAACAACAAAATGGGAGGTTGTGGGTGAGCTTGCCATGCAACTAGGTCAGTGTTGGAGAATGGGCCAGACCGCATACTTGTATTCAGGCAGGACACGATAGAGCCAGAATAGATGACTACAGCTGAACTTGCACATAAAGGCAATAAACATTTACTATAACAAAAACGGCAGAGAAAGCTGCACAGGGTCCACAAAGTTATGTACAAACTACAAAATATTGTCCAATTGAGCTGATGAAGTGTGTGTTGTCTCTCCAGTCTGCCATTTACTGTGATCCACTGAATGGCCTGGCCTTTATCCTGCTGTTGTGACCAACACTGTAACGAGGGTAATGGCTGCAAAGTGACTGTGTGTGTAGTTTGTTCGTCTCAGGGAGTCAGGACCTCTGTGGTGTCGACGTGAAAGCTGGTGGATAATCAGTGCGTCACTTTCTAATGGGCTCCGATGCATACACATGTACTCCCAAAAGCGCAGCGAGAAGTATAATTGTCTGTGATTGCATTTGGATATCTATCCACGCTCATGCTGATTATCTGCATGGCTGTAACGTGAAAAGAACTGAAGAGAGAGGAGCGCACCAATAGAGTTAGGCAGACTTATTAGCTGGCACAGTTGTCTGCATATTGCTATTAATGAGAAATTCAACCAATTAAACAAAACTGGATGCAGTAACAACAGCAGCCCAATATATTTGTAAATTGTAAATTAACAGCAACACAGGTGCCACATCGTCATAGCTTCCAGATTTTCTGACTGAAGATAAATACAAAGAGACTATTCCCCAGCTCTTAAATAGTCTACTGAATCCATTCAGATTTTTAGACATAACTTATAACTTAACTGGTGATTTTTAACAGTTTTTTAATCATTAAAAAAAGAAAACACACACACACTCTGGCCAAAATTAACGCTTGTTGGATTAATTAGGTTTTTGTATTTTTTGTTTGTCATTTGTTCCCTCTAATAAGGTTTCATCAATAAAGGCAATTGCCAACAGTAACATGACTCAGCAGAAAAGTTGCCTCAGTGAAATAAATCATTTTATTAGGCCAATTGTCATGTCACGTGTGCTAATTACAGTTGCCATGCTGACATGCTGCCAGAGCAGAGTCATTTCAAATAGAAAAAAATAAACTAGGTGTGTATTCAGCTAGAGTAAGTGTTTAAAGAAGGCACAGTAATCATAATCAACATTTAAATGTACATTAACTAGATCAAACAAAAAGGTTTGTCAAACACTTAGAAAAAAGTACAGAGCAGAGTATGTGGGATATGTAGAAAGTACAAAAACTATAAGGCTTCCTATAAATAAGATTCTTTGTTACCTGATATAAGTTGGTTTGACAAACTGCTAATACAATAAATCAATTAAGACACCTCTGGTCCATGCCCTTGTTTTTATGTCCCATCCACTGGCCCAACCGCCCTCACCTCTATAATGACCCAAGCCATTAATGAAATAAGATAAAATATGATAGTTTATGTATTTACAAATGCAATCAGCTACACATTTAAAAGAAGCCTTACTTTTATTTATAAATAGTCTAGGCTAGGACAACAATAATATGAAATCATAGACTGGTTGTTTACTGTTAAAAATTATGGCCTTATTATCATTTTGTCATTGTTTACAGTATTCTATCTCTGGCAGTTGGACATTTTTGTTTGTAGCATCTAAAACTTGTTTTTGGCAGTATGATTTTTTTTTTCCCTCAGTAATCTTGACCATATTCTGGCATTGCTTTAGCTGTGATTGGACTGTGCTAATGGAAAGTGGCCATGTGCCCGATTTGGCACCATGTCACATATTGACAGAGCAGCCGACACTTTCTCAACTCCAAATTCTTGCTCCAGGACATTTTCTGGCAGAGAGAATTAGCTGCTCAAGCCAGATATACGCACACATAGACACATGAATACAGCATCAAAAATGTCTATGTGGAGAGAACTAATAGCACGCAGACTTAGAGGGGGTGGGAGGTTTAGGTGTGAACATGAAAATGACAGGCGTATGGACAAGAATAATCAGCCAACATGTCCCTCTGTTTTTCATTTCTGGTGTTTATGAGTAAAAGATGGACCAGACAACTTAGCAGGAAGATGATTTAGTCAAATTACATTTAAATTCATTTCAGTTGCCTCTGTCAGTGACAGCAAAAATGTCCTGTTGTGTTATTTCTTTAACTTTCAGTCTGTGCTTGAGGAATAAAAAGGGTTAGCTCAAACAGCCTTGTATAAAAACATGTGTTATCATCACCAGTTTGGGCCCAAACTTACAGAGATCTTTCACCGACACAAGAACCACCAGTCATCTAACAACAAATACTGAAGGAGCTTCAATCAGACGTCAATCAGACTCAGATGTGAAGCACCTTGATTTAGTAAAACGGTTTTAGGCTTATGAGGGTCACACATGTACTGTATATTGACATGACCTTGAAAAGAGACTATTTGATTTAATAGTGTAGACAATATGAGTTTGCCTGTAGTTCTTTTGCAGTTGGTTACTGTGTGACATTACTTAACTTTTATCATATTTATTTTGCCTGTCTGGATACACAAGTCTGCCATATTACTGTCAATCAGACATTTGTTTTGTCTCATGAGTCTGCTGCAGTGATCACAATACTGGCATTCTGCTTAAACCACAACATAAGTCATTTAGTGTTTGAATGTTATTGTTGGAGATCTACTCTGGACACTGAGTGACTCCTCCTGATGCCTGACAAATCTGGAAAATCCAACCAAGTGTAAAAGTTAATAAAAAAAAATAAAATAAAAAAAAGGGTAAATAGAAAATAAGATAATATTAAAACAGAAAAAAAGCACTGGCGGAAATGAACAGGATAAGCAGGAAAAACAAGAAAGTTCCCTAAAAGTGCCTCAAGGGGCTTATTGTGTGATATTAATCGTTCAATTTGATTGGTTAGCTGATAGAAGGTCAATATGGCAGCTTCTCGTAATTGTGCCTCCCAGCTCAGCTTTTTGGTGGCATGCGTAACATTTCTGTGTAGGACCCACTCAAAGTGTGTAAAGTGAACAGTACAAAGTGCAGAAAAGTTATCACAATAAGCAAACAGAAAGTCTTTCAAAAATCTGATTCAGAAAATCCCCCATATATATATATATATATATATACATTTAATAGTAGTATAATACTATAGTAATAGTCATTACTCATTCAGCTCAAAAAAAATATCAATGTGGTTTGTTAGTTTTAATCTAAACATTGTACATGTGCGTGTGCGTGTGTGTTGGTGGGGGGTACATGTGCATTAACACAGGGAGACGCAGGTGGTGGGTTTCAGGCATCAAGAGCCTTTGGAGACTGGGTTACAATCACCAGGGAGCAAAAGCAGCACACATTACCTTTGTTTTTTATGTTTTTCTTCCACAACTTCAAGTTCCTTTTGTCATGCACATTAATATTTTTTTGCTTGTGTAATTTCTCCATAACTGAGCTTACCTGTTCCAGGCCTACACCTATAGCTCCATCTAGTGTCAAATATTAAAAGCTGTCAGTGAAGGGGCAAGGAAAGAGTTGCAATAATAAGAAATTATTTAATAAATATATAAATAATATGACATTATAACATTACATTATAGGCCCATGCAACCCAGCCTTAAGACCAGAAATTGCACTTTTACATCCAATATTGAACTGTTTCATTGCTATTAGGATTAAGATTTGATTGGGTATTGTTATTACATTTTCTACATTTTTTGTTTTATTCAGTCAGTTTATGTATTGCCATCAGAACCAATAAAAGTGAAATATTACCATAAGAGCTTCGCTATAGGCCTGTGAATCTTTATGCTAAGACCTTTGAGTAAAATTCAATAATTATAATTAATTCATACATCTGTCTTTCAGATTATGATGCAAACAACTTCTGTTTGGTGTTTACTTTTGTTTGGTGAGAGACCCAATAAAATAGCCCTTCCTGCTTTTTAGAGCTCTCCTCATAACTATCCTTTCTCCTTGAACTACACCCTTGTTTTCTTGTGCCCTATCTCTCACTTCCTCTGCTTGTTATTTGTACTCCAACTCCATGTTTTGCTTCCTCTCTTCTTCCAGCTCTCATTGTTTTATTCCACTTCCTCTGAGGTATAAATCTTTGACACTCATTCCCTTTGGCACACATATTTGTTTATAAAAAAAATATGTTGGCAGTATATGTATTGCTGTTCATGACTCTGTCATGTAATTTGTTTTTGTTCATAATGTTTAACAAGAGAGTAAAATGAAAGAGTGTTAACTGCTACAATGCTATCCATTGTTTTCCAGGAACAATTGTAGAAGCCATACATGGCCTTTGTAAGCGACATTGTAACATCATCTTTGGCTGAAAAAACATTGTGTTTAGGTTTCCTGTCAATGTCTTAATATTTCCTCTAAAGGGAGATGGAAATAGCCCTCGAAAACAAATGGCCATTAAAGCAACACATGTGTAACTTTTTACCTCAAATCATGACGGCTACAGATACAAAATATTAGCCTCATGTTTATTTTTTTGGACACTCTCTTTTAAAGAAAAAGGCCACCTGGTTTGACTGGTTTGTAACTAAGTGTCGGGTTATGCCATGAACTCAACACATCTCACCAGAATGCCCAATGCAAACACGTGTGGATCCATCTGTGTCCATTAGGTCTTAACCCTTTTAACTGTTACTGAAATGGTCAGTTGTCGACCTTTGCTTAATAAGGTCTGTCTCTCACAAGTAGGCTGTGTTGAAATGAAATAAATTCCTTTTTCATAAAGAATGGATGTGATGAGAACATGATGCCTTCAAGGAGTTCAAGAGACTACAGTTGATAGGCCAGCTGCCGAGACTATTTCTAATATATCTTTCTTGACAAAATATAAAGCAGTGACAAAAAATATTTTTATGTGCTTGTGTAGTATTTTGTTAGATGGATTAAATGCCATGTGTGGTTTTATTACGGAGCGCAGTAGCCGACCTGAAGGCATCACGGGTATGTTGGGGTGGTGGGTGGGAGAGGCTGGTTTGTTGACTGACTGGAAGCTTCGGCTCGGACCTAGCCTCCATTGGCAAACGCTAGCTTTGTCCATTAAAGCGGCTCAGCTGACGAGCTGTCAATAATGTGACTCGCGTTGTATCTAGTGTTAGCGTCTATATTCGTCAAAAGAAGATGCTTTTATGCAAATTATGACTTGCTGTCTAACTATGTAATTGACCAAGACGTGGTCTAGCTAACATTAGCTTAAGTTACAAGATTGACGCTAAGATAGACGTCCAAAGTTATTTAAGTAAAGCTAAAGTGAGATGGGCACCTGTAAGCTTGACAGAAGTAGCTTTGTAGCATGTTAGCCAAGCAACGGCGGCATGGATAAAGCAGAATTAACACACGACTTTCGACCTTAGATAAATAGTTATCCATTATTATACGCGTTTAAGCTGTGATCCAAACAAAACTGAAGCAGTATCTGGTCATATCCAGTAACTATCCCTCGTCCTGGCTGCACCGCCGGCCTAAAGCTAGCAGCGAGCTAGCTCTCTGCACTGCTGGTTCATCAAGCAAGTAAGTGTTTTTATTCATTGCTAAATTCATATTATTTTGCAAGCCACTATTTTGACAGTTGCTGTGAAAACCACCAACTTTAGTGTACCAACTGGTACCGATAGCACAGTCTTGTTTTGATCTGTTGTTAGCGTGTAGAATTGGTGGGTGTGTGAGGCTAACATTAGGTTTAATCTGTAGATGCTAACGAGTGCCGGAACACGGCCTTATATTACTTACTTTCAAATATGCTATTTTTTGTTAATTATAATGTAGCTTAACTGTTTTGCTTCTGGGATGGACGACATCGGTAACTTGTTCATTCAAATTTTTTATATACACCAAATACTGGTGTAACTACTGTTTGTACTAATGTAGTCTGTGTTGTAAAACAAACAAAATACATAAAAAGTTGAAGCCGCAAATTAATTTTAAGTTTACAGTAGGTCTGTGTTAAAAATCTAGTTTTGTTTTTTATAAATGTTAAAAGAATAAAAATTAACATTGACGATGACTTTATTGTAAACAAAAATGAAAATAACAACTAGTTTCAAACCCTTGTACTGAGCTTTTTCACTTCCCTATGAGTACTCACTCACTTACCCATTTGTTGTATTGTTGAATTTATGGCCTTGAGCAATTTCCTTCTCCAATCTCAAACATGTAGATGATCTGCACAGAACACATTGAACAGCTTGTTTTATTTTTATTATTTATGTTTATCATATTCATTAACTTTATTAATGAATTAACAGAAAACAGACACAGGCAAACCAACCCTTGTCAATTTTACAGAAACTACCATTGGTAGTGCTAGTCTTCATTTTGTTTCAAAGTCATATATTTTGCAAATAGACGTTAGACTGTAAATCATATGCCTCTTTGTTTCTGTAAAATAAGATGATGGTACTTACAGTCAGCTTTACAGTTCCTTATTATGCATGCCACATTTATTCAGTTATATGAGTTACTGTTGAGTTTGTGTAGAAAACTAACTTTACTTTATTTAAGGTTTAATACAATTTGATTCTGAACTTTTATTGTATTGTCCAGGTATTTATGGAAAGACATGTAAAATGCTGTTGACAGTGATACTGCATCGAACATTTCCCTCTGTGCCACCTAAAACAATCATCAGTTAGATTTACATATTTTCAACGTGCTTCCAGACAAAATGTCCTTTAATGTAAAGCTTGGCCGGTTGTAACGCTTTATACAACTATTAAGCATATTTGCCTTTGTTGAACTACACATTAAGTTGCAAATGCATACCTTAAGAAATGGGACTATCAGTATTCAAACTGACAGTGTGTTTTTGCTATAAGGTTGCATATTGCTGATGGCCTCCCTGCCAGCCATGGACGCTGTCACTGACACATGCCCTGCAGTGCATCAAAACGGGAACGCCCATCGGGAATCTCCTGACACGGGACCTGCTTCTTCTGCTGTGTTAAGGGTGCATTTCTACCACGGCATCCAGGGAGCGGCTGAGTGCAGCCTCCTCAGTTACCCGCCTGGAGACTATGTGGCCGAGGAGCTGTGTATCGATGCAGCCAAGGCATGCAGTAAGTAGTTCCTGCACAGCCGCATAAAGCACCCTTATTCATGTGTCATGTGAAACTAGGGGCATATGTCTTTAGATAAGGTTATCAAGAGGCCACAGAGAATATCAATGGAGAAATCGTTAACTTTTGAATGCTTGGTTTACACTGTATATAACTTTTCCTTACTCTATTTAAGGTTATGCAAATATGACAGGGTTGTTATTTAAAAATTTATATTTTTATCTGTAATACGGACTTGAAGCAAATGGAAATAACAGTTGAAGCACACCTGCATGTTGTTGGAATGACATGTTATGTGTTTGATGATAAACCAAACACAGATGACATTTTAGACTTATTATAGTCTTTCAATGACCTTTTGTTCAACCGTGTTGCTACTAGAAACACAATTTTAATCTGCGTCCTCCTTGGGCTTATGAAATCCATGCAACTGTCATATGTCACTGTTAAGTTTCCACAAATGGAGATGATGTACGGATAATGTTCTTCTGTCTTTTTCACAAATGTTCCACTTCTTTTATTATTTCAGGTATATCACCTCTGTACTACAGCTTTTTTGGTCTTTTTCGAGAGAGAGACCGGTTATGGTTTTCACCTAATTATGTCTTTCACCTGGAGGAATCTGCATCAGAGGATGTTTTTTATAGAATAAGGTAGCCTGCCTGCATCACTGTCCTTACCTTTTTACTTTGTTGAATGGCTCCATGTTAACAATACATTGCATGTATTCCCAACAGGTACTACTTCCCTGGCTGGTACAGTGGTGGAGCATCCCGAGCCTATCGATATGGGGTCACCAAGGGGTCAGAGAGCCCTGTGCTTGATGACTCAGTTATGTCATACCTCTTTTTTCAGGTAAAACAAAGAATGTTACCGTTACTGTTAACTATGTCATTTCTCTTCATCTTTCCTGGCTGTTTTGTTATTTTTTATTACACATAATTTAAAACTACAGCAGCATCATGAAAAGGTAAAACGAGATATCCAAGCAATGTGTTTTTTGTTTACATTTTTTGGCTCTGCATTGTCTTACTGTTTGTACCATGTAAATTTTTAGAGGCTAAACGTCTTTAAACCGTTGTTAAAATGTTGTCTTGCTGTATTCTCCAGAAGTATTTCTGATGCTAATTATTTAAGACAGACTACAGCTTCAGACCTGTAATTACTAGGGTCCTTTGTGCCTGTTTCCCCCAGGGGTTAATCTGGCCATGGGTGCTTCATTAGCTCACAGCACTAATACATTACTGCTGCAAAGTTCAGACTGCAAAGTATCTCATGAATGGTGGGATTCTCCATATGTAACAAGTGTTCTCATAAGTAGTTATGTTGTCCATTGGTTATGTACATAAGAAGTGCATGCACAAATCATACTGGATTCAACTTTGGTATCCTCCTGATCGAAGAAGTGAGCTGTTGTCAGATGAAGTTGAAAAGTAAGATTATATGACAGAAAACAATCTGATGTATAGTAATGCAATACATCAGATTGTACAGCATGTTATCAGATTATGAGCATTAACAACCCTAGATAAGGTGAATTGTAGTATAGGTGAACCCAGGTAACTCGTCAGCAGTGTGATGATGAACTTAGTGTGAACTTGAGGATTATTTGGAATTATGCATCTGTAAATCTGCCTTGGTGGCTCAAGAAAATCCTGACTGAAAGAGACTGAAAGCACCCCTGCTCAGTCTTAGGTTTTTACAACATTACATTTTGTGTGAACTCCAGTCTTTCTAATTCAAATGTTTTGCTTCTATGTTTCTTTAGTAATCAAAACTATATAATATGGCATGTGCCATATATTCATATCTAATAGTCTAATAGTTAATTGCCTAATAATTTTCATTGTATTGACTGTCTTACTTTAAAAAATTGTTCATTGTTAATTCTAATTTGTTAACTGATCTCACTTCTCATAATAAAAACTAGAATGACGTGAGACACCTGTCAGTGCCATTACTTATCTAGACTTGTGGGCAAGGGAAGAGGTAAAGAATCATTTTGTCTTTAAAAGGCTACAAAAGAAGGTGTTCACCAAACATTTCTTTCTGGGTACGGAAACCTGCCCTTTAGGTGTCAGTGAATACTGTTAATCATGAACTCTTTGCCAGATAGCCTATATAATATGTTTAAGTTTATATTGGGGTTTACTTATATATTCATTTCTGTAAAACAAATTGTAACAGATGTCTTAATATGAATTTATAGATTAATATTTTTATTGTTAGATCCTTTATGATGTGTTACTTTGCTCTGTAAACTATCAGTGAATTGTTATCGACATAATGAAGTGAATCTTTCATGCACATGTATGTAATATTGGGAACCTTGACTAGATAACGCTCAAAACATGCATGACTCCTATATAACCTCTTTGCCATTCTTATCTTTGTCCAGTGGAGGAATGACTTTGTGAATGGTTTCGTCAAGATCCCCAACTCTCATGAGACTCAGGAAGAGTGTCTTGGTATGGCTGTTCTGGACATGACAAGGTTAGCAAAGGAGAAGCAGATGTCACCACTGGATATCTATCACTCCACAAGGTGAGACTAAAAAGCATGTGCTGATGATATCATTATCAGTGCAGATATTTTTTTTCTTTATTAATAAATTTAATAATATATTTAATAATATTTAATTATTATAATTTGGTATAACAGTGGCAAATATGTGTTGATAAGATCTCTCTCCAAAGCTGCTTTTAAAAGTCTAAAGCATAAAAAGCCTGTCTTTAGTTTCACCACAATGATTCTACAGACACTTTTCTTTTGTACTCTCTGTGCAGCAGTTTTTCCCTCTGCCGCACAGGCTTGTTTGTTAACAGTGATTGTTCACTTGGCTTTGTTTTTATGATCTAAGTGGAACTTAACCTGCCCTGGAGCAGGTTAGCCATTAGTATAAGTTGCCATGGAGATCTACTTCAAAAGAAAATGAACTAGCTTTGTGATACCTAAAACCCAGGGCTAACGATGTGGGAAGATCACTAGCTCCCTAAATAAATGAAGTACATATCCTGCACTTTTATTTTAACCTTACATTGCAAACTTGGTTTTTGTTTTTTGTTTTTTTTTTAGTTCTGATGAATTGAATTTTGTGTCTGTAAGGCTATGTTACTTATCTTGGCTAATATGATATGTTTCATAGTAAGTGCATTGTGCAGACAATGCACTGGTTTATTTTGATATTGTTTATCTGTCTCTTTTTATTTAAATAAATTTATCTCATCAGAGTTTCAATATTGGCTGAATAGAACACAAGTTTTAATAATTCATACCTATTTGCTTAGTAATTTAAGGTGCTAAATAATTCAGTAAAATGCTTTTCTTCATGTAGTAGACAATTGGGTAATGTGTTCTCCTTTTATCTCCAGCTACAAGTCATTTTTACCAAAGGAAATGAGAGCCCAGATTCAGGACTGCAACTTTTTGACTCGAAAGAGAATTCGTTTTCGCTTCAAACGTTTCATTCAGCAGTTCAGCCAATGCCGCACAACAGTGCGGGACCTCAAACTCAAGTACCTCATCAGTATGGAGTCTCTGGAAAAGGCCTTCTACACAGAGACATTTCAGGTCAAAGAAGCATCCAGTGGACAGTTCAGCATCCTGGTGGCTGCAGACACAGGCATTCAGTGGTGTCGTGAGAAACTAAAAGATTCAGAGCAGGTTGGTAACGGTGCAGGCATTTAATTAAATTCAGGTATGCAACTAAAATAATGTCTAACTTAAGAGGAAAATGAAAAAAGAATGTGTAGTGGCCACATTTCACTTTCACTGTCCACATGGATTACTAATGTGCGATTTGTAATATTTACATAGTAATAATGTGATCCTAATAGTTACATGTCTCTCTTAATGGTTCTTTGTACAGGAATTGCAGACCTTGTGTGACTTTCCTGATGTCATTGACATCAGCATCAAACAAGCCAACAAGGAAGGTGCTGCAGAAAGCCGAATTGTCACAATTAACAAGCAAGATGGAAAGAGTCTGGTAATATTTCTTTTTAAACTAGCTTGTGTAAGCAATTATTGTATACAGTCAAGGACAAGACCAGGTGAGTCCAGATGGTGATTGTCTGATTTGTTTTAAGGAAATGGAGTTCCGAAGTTTGTCTGAAGCTTTATCCTTTGTGTCCATTGTTGATGGCTACTATCGACTGACCACAGATGCACATCACTACCTTTGCAAAGAAGTGGCTCCTCCAAGGCTTCTGGAGGCCATTTCTTCACATTGTCATGGCCCCGTCACGTGAGTAACATTAGTGATCCCCGCAGTATTCCTTGAATACGTGGTCATAGAAGGAAGCAACAAAAAGACTGTTACATTGACTATTTCTCACAGTAAGAACCAAATGTTGTCAGAGTACCTTTGAAAATCCTACTTGGTCATAATTTTTGTGTATTCTCGTTATAGTATTGAGTTTGCCATTAACCAGCTTCAGAAACACGGAAACAAGCATGGATTGTTTATTTTGCGATGCAGCCCAAAGGATTTCAACAAGTATTTTCTGACTTTCCCTGTAAAGGTATTAAACAGTTTTTTGATATATAAATATTTTAATATATTCTGTACCTAATCATATTTTAATGATTTAATGAAATAAGTTGCTTTAGAATAACTTTGCTGACGTGCTAGATGCCTCACTTGCCCAGAGTTAAAGCATTTCCTGTCTTTCTTTGTGCTAGGTGTATGATGCTTTAGAATACAAGCACTGTCAGATAACAAAGTCTGCCAGTGGGGAATTTAACCTCAGTGGAACCAAAAGAAATTTTTGCAGTCTGCAGGACCTACTCAGTTGCTACCAAAAGGAAACTGTACGCTCTGATAGTGTCATTTTCCAATTCAGCAAGTGCTGTCCACCTAAATCCAAAGGTATGGATAACTTATGAAGATGAACAGCTTGAACATCTGTTCATGGAGCATGTCTGTCTGTATATTATGTCTTTAAATTAATGACTGTATTAAACCTTTAATTTCTGCTATAGATTATCATCTTCAAGTCAGTTTCATAATAATTTTTCTGTGTTGAAAAGTTTTATTTTCTCATCAACAGAATTGTCGTGCCTCCTCGTGTGTAGGAGCAACAAGGGTTCAGAAGTGCCTCTTTCGCCATTGTTACATCGACGTAACATCAGTCAAATGGTGTTTCACAAAATCAGTAAAGAAGATCTGGAATTTGTATGTACCTCTTTTATAGATTTAGTCTTCTGTTCCAGTAAATGTTATTCTAAATATTTCTTTGATGATGTAGATGTATTACTTCCCTTTCTTTTAGTATGTTGTCAGTCAGTGCTGTATCACAGATTTGCATTGAATATGTGAGACACAGGTCACATGTTGTTGCATCTTAGCTCCATCTTGTCAACGTATTAATTTACACTAAAAACATCTGTGAAGCAGCACATCTTTGATCCCCTGACTTTGTCAGTTTTCATCTATGCATGATTAAATACACTCTAAATGCCTTTATTTAAACACTGAAACTTTTAAAACACACTTCTTTTTAAATGTAAGAAAAGTGAAAGGTTTTAAAGGTGGGTGCTTCATGGAGTGAGTGTTGAAGTGCTGTTCAAAGCTGTACTCTCACATCTCACAAACAACTCCCCACTTGTCTACTGTTTATTCTTGTATTGTGCTTCTAAAAGTTTTTTTAGTTTCTCCCTTTCATGGACAACACTTTTTTTATTCTATTCAATAATCTATTAATAACAGCCAAGAGATACCTGGTCATATATTGTTTTAGCAGCTTTTTATGACAAAGTCACAGAAACATATAATCACAAGTTGCTCTAAAAATGCTAATTTAAACTTTCCGGTCAATTACCATATTAATGCTTCTCTTCTTTCAGGTGGAGAGTCTTGGTCAAGGGACATTCACCAAAATCTTCAAAGGTGTGCGGAAGGAGTTAGGAGACTATGGTCATGTTCACCAAACAGAGGTGGTTATGAAAGTCCTGGACCAGAGTCACAGGAATTACTCAGAGGTAAGTTAGAGCAATAAAACAGGTTTCACTAACGTCTGCTGTTTTAATGTCTCTAGGGATAAAAAGAAGACTATTTGTTCAACTTGTTCAATATTTTATTTTTTACTTTGTATTTTCAGAATGATTAGATACATTCTTTGCTGACATACTGCTTAGGATTGTTAGTTGCAGGTCACTTCACATTTACATGTGTTTTTTATTCTATAGTCTTTCTTTGAAGCTGCCAGTATGATGAGCCAGTTGTCCCATAAACACCTGATTCTTAACTATGGGGTGTGTGTCTGTGGAGAAGAGAGTAAGTCATCCTTTCGAAAAACTTCAATGCAAATGTCATAGTAGAATAATGCTTTTTTCTCAAAAGTCTTCAGGCATGACCTCATATGTTCTTCTATAAAGCTGTTTCACGTACTGTACATACTTTTCATTTGAGTAACAAGATTAGCTTATGTTGTTAGGGTATAATGATGTCAAGAGTCTACCTTGTTTCAGCATTATCCGAACAAGCACCATTAATTCGAAGCTCACAGCAGTGTTTAAAGCCTGGCCCTTGGTGGGTTATTCTTAGGAGGATTACAATGCTGACAGAGAAACTCTTGTCCTCAAATGATCCAATGCCTGACTTAATAACCTGGCCTTCAGGCACACCACTGTTGAATATCTTTATGAATGTTTTAATGATTTAATACATTTATTTCCAGACATCATGGTGCAGGAGTACGTAAAGTATGGTTCCCTGGACACATACTTGAAAAAGAACAAGAGCTCAATAAACATTTTGTGGAAGCTGGAAGTGGCCAAGCAGCTCTCCTGGGCAATGCACTTCCTGGTAGGACTATAACTTGCAGCAATTATTATAAGTTATGAACAATTTGACAGTTTAATGATTGATCATTAATGTTTTGTCACACAGGAAGAAAAACATCTTGTCCATGGAAACGTCTGTGCTAAAAATGTTTTGCTGATCAGAGAAGATGACCGAAGAGCCGGGAACCCTCCTTTTATCAAACTGAGCGACCCTGGCATCAGCATCACTGTTTTACCTAAAGAGGGTAAGTTTATTTGAATAATTCATAATTATCACACCCTGAAGGGGGCGGTAATTATGGGAAAGTCCAGGTAATCTAAACGATTAATTATTGTTGGTATGGATTGTCAAACACAAGTACAAGTCTGTGATCAGAATAAATATACTGATAATGATGCCATTATTGTAGCCTTCATTGAACTATGGTGTAATTCACTTATAAATGTGGTGTGTCAGTCCTAATAGAGCGAATTCCCTGGGTGGCCCCTGAGTGTATTGAGGACCCTGCCAACCTGAGTCTGGCTGCAGACAAGTGGGGATTTGGCACCACTTTATGGGAGATCTGCAGCAGTGGAGACAAACCTTTAGCCACACTGGACAACACTAAAGTAAGGAATTATATTTGCAACCTGACTATGAACTACTATACAGTGGTCCCTTGTTTATCTTGGGGGTTATGTTCTAAAAATAACCCGCAATAGGCGAAATCTGTGAAGTAGTCAGCTTTATTTTTTACAATTATTATATATGTTTTAAGGCTGTAAAACCCCTCACCACACACTTTATACACTTTTCTCAGACAGGCATTAACATTTTCTCACATTTCTCTCTTGTTTAAACACTCTCAAAGTTGAAACCTTAGCATCTTCCTCTGCCTTTTGGGTGCGACCGCAGGTGCCTTTGTCGGTGCATAACGCTTCGTCAACATTGTGGGTTTTGTCGGGAGAAACTTCAGAGTCACATTGCTATCGATCGAACATTTATGTATATTTGGCAAGCCGAACGCATTCTGTACTGTACAGGAGACACGGCACGGAGGAGATTGATTGACAATTGTCTACAGTCCCTTAGCCAATCAGGACGCAGAACACAATGCGCGACTTCATTGCTGTAGCCAACAGAACAAATCTTAGCGCATGCAAAAAAAAAAAAACGCATGCAAAATTGCACAAAAAAAAAATTCTGCGAAACAGCGAGGCCGTGAAAGGTGAATCGCATTATAGTTAGGGACAACTTTATAACAGATATAAATAGAAAGCATGGCTGACCTAAAAGAGGGAGTTCTACATTTTGATCTACCTGAAATTATATGGTGACAACTTAAAATCTTTTGTTTTGTGATTCCATGTTTATTAGAAATTTTTTACCCTCATCCTTTGGTATAATTGGATAGTTGTATTATAATTGACTTTTGTATTGTAATCTACTTTTCTGTTGTGTGTCACAGAAAAGCCTGTTTTACCAAGATCGACACCAACTTCCTGCTCCAAAGTGGACTGAACTGGCCAGTCTGATTACTAGCTGCATGGACTACGAGCCCACTTTCAGACCCACATTTCGTGCTGTTATCCGTGACCTCAACAGCCTCTTCACACCAGGTCAGTGCATTACCCAAGAGCAATATTTGACCTACGGCAAATTTCATTACATATTCTCTGACCTTGTGCATTTCTGCTTCAGACTATGAGTTGATTGTGGAAAGTGATATCCTCCCCAACCGGACAGGGAATACTGCATGGACAACTGGAGGTTTAGACAGTCAGGAACCAGCACAGTTTGAAGAGCGACATCTCATTTTCTTACAACAGTTAGGAAAGGTATGTAATACATGTATTATACAAAAACTTTGTAATGGCAAAAATGATTACTCTTTCAAGTAATAATAATTGATGTGACATATTCCCTTGGCTATGCCACATTGGCCAATAAATGCTGAAATCACAAAAAAATACTTTGAATATTGAAATGTAATATTAGTAATTATTGCTCTTCTTTCTAAGGGAAACTTTGGCAGTGTGGAGATGTGTCGATATGACCCACTACAGGACAACACAGGAGAGGTGGTTGCTGTGAAGAAACTCCAGCACAGCACAGCAGAGCACCTGCGGGACTTTGAGCGAGAGATTGAGATCCTGAAGTCTTTGCAACATGAAAATATTGTCAAATATAAAGGAGTTTGCTATAGTGCAGGTGATGGCTATGAGCTTTACTGTTATTTGCTATTGGTGTGTCCTAGGCTGTTATGGAATTTAAAAAATATTCTTTTCAAGGGAAACTCACAATTTTTTTCTATTGAAATCTTCTAACATTTGAACTGACATTCTTAAAACGGACAAAATGTTTTGCTTTTTTCATTTATTTTTAAGGGTACAGTTTTGTTTTGTTTCTCCTTTTAGGACGACGAAATCTTCATCTCATTATGGAGTATCTGCCTTTTGGAAGCCTTCGAGACTACCTCATGAAGAACAAGGAGAGGATTGATCACAAAAAGCTATTGCTTTATACCTCGCAGATTTGCAAGGTATTCTGTCCTTCTAGTATGTGTCACACTCTACAAAGCTGTTGTTGGTTGATAAAACATTTGTTTTTTGTTTACAGGGTATGGAGTACTTGTCAAGTAAGCGTTATATCCACAGAGACTTGGCAACGCGAAATATTCTTGTGGAGAGTGAGCTGAGGGTGAAGATTGGAGATTTTGGACTCACCAAAGTTTTGCCTCAGGACAAAGAGTACTACATGGTCAAAGAACCAGGAGAAAGTCCAATATTTTGGTTAGTCCTTCTGTTGTGTGGCTGTGTCATGTCTTTCCCTACAGTCTCTCTACATAAAAGCCATTTCAAGTCAAAAAGCAAAGTCTTTCTATTTTACAAGAAGTGTTATTTTGCAGGTATGCACCGGAGTCTTTAACTGAAAGTAAATTTTCCGTGGCGTCAGACATCTGGAGTTTTGGAGTGGTGCTTTATGAGCTCTTCACTCACAGCGACAAGAACTGCAGTCCTCCTGCAGTAAGTGATAACACACTGACACTGTTTTCTTGTGTGTGTTTTTTTTAGATAGACCACAAATATTAAGCAATGGAAAGCAATCCAGGATTATGACATTATATCTGACTATCTTTTCCCTCAAAGGTTTTTATGTCAATGATGGGGAATGATAAGCAGGGACAGTTGATTGTGTACCATCTTATTGAGCTCCTTAAGTCCGGCAGCAGGCTACCTCAACCCTTGGGATGTCCCACAGAGGTAGGAACAACTGCTTACTTATTTGTAGCAATAAGAAATATTCCTGTATTCAATCCTGTTGTATCTTTGTTTCTTAGATACATGAGATCATGGAAGAGTGTTGGGACAATGATCTTGGCTTGCGGCCCTCTTTCAAGGAGCTGGCCCTGCGTGTTGACCTATTCAGGGACAGTAAAGAGTTTTAAATAGAAAATCACCCATAGTGCCCTGCTCCTCATTGACCAAGATGCACTTAACATAAATGCCCTCTTGGTGGCAAATAGACAAAGGCCAAACTGCGGTCCTTATCCTGCCGTGTGCATCATTGTATGGCGAAGCAACTAGAAACTCTAGAGTGGTTGTTCAACACAAGGACCAGATCATTAACTACTGCCAAGGTGCCTTCAAGCAAGGCACTGAACTTTTCTTCTTTAATGACACTACCTAGTGTCAAGCACCAAAAAGTGGCCTGGAAGTTTTGACCTGATCAAGGTGATGTTGCTAAAGAAGGGCGACTGTGTTCGGTCAACTCCCCTTGATACAAAGACTTGTAGAGGCTGAGAGTGATCTATTGCCAGGCATAAAGCTAGATATGACTGTATCAAACAAGTTCTGTGAGTGAGTGAGTGAGTAAGTGTGTGAGTGTGTGTATGTGTATGAGTGTGTTTTGTGAGAGAATCTTTGCATTTAAAAAGCTAGCAGGGCTAGCTCATGCAATCCCCATTTCCTCTACCTGAAGACAAATGGACTACCAGTGTTTCTGTGTGTAAATACTGCATTTTGTGTACATATGTCAATTTTATAATTTTATATATAATGAAAACATGGTAAAGTCTATATTTGAACACAAAGCAAGATGCCTATGTAAATACAAAATGGATAAATTGTTTTATGTTTTCAATGTCAGTTTGTGTGAACATTAAAAATGTTAAACTCACATGAGTTTGTGTTGCATATTGTCATTTAATCTCTTATTTATTTACAGACTTTTCTGAAATTAACATTATAGTGATATAGGTTATATTGGGGAGGGATTTATTGCTTGGACGTCAGAAGTCTTAGTAACTTAAACTTAATTTTGAAAACCGGATGCTTCGCCTGTTGTTGGGCCTCTGAACACTTGACACCGGGTCTGAGGGCTGTGGGCCGGGCCAGTTTCCCCGGTGAACTGAAACATATGTGACAGAAACAGACGCGTACCGCAGAGCTCCGGGACACTGCTGGACTGGAGTAGGGCACATGCACGGGTTAAAATATCCTATCGTGCTGTCTCTGTTAGAGTTAATATCTTCGGACTTTTCCCTGAAAACCAGGAGGTGGTGTGCGCTGTCTGCAAGAAAAATAGATTCACGACAATTGTAAAGAGGTAGGCAAATTTAACCAAAAACATTTATCAGCTGTAAAGCCACGCGGCTTGAGACGAGAGAAAAATATCAACTGCTTATTTAGCTACTCTCACAAAGTAGCTTAATTATTTGGATCTCTATTTGTATTTAATACGTTAGTTACAGTGGACACTTTCATAATGAATCGTTAAATAATTATATAAGAAGTTATAGTTGCAGCAACTGCATAATGCAATACAAAAAAACCTACTCGCTGACAAAGAGCTTCATGGTATTAAGTCATATTTAAATGATGTAGAAGTATTTTCTTTTTAACTCACAAGCCTTTTAAACCGTCATACAAATTACTAAAGTTGTCTTGCAGAGTATGTGCTGTTTTGAATGCTAATTTTCATGTGAGGTATCATCAGTGACCTCTTTATGGCACCTTTAAGTTTGCAGAAGAGCATCATGCAGAACAGCTGATCAAAGCCATGGCAAAGTCTAAGAGAGCCAACCCTCCTGATGGTGGGTACGGCTGGGTGGTGGTCTTGTCCGCCTTTTGGGTCATGGGCCTAACTGCTGCCGTCCTTAAGAACTTTGGCCTCTTCTTTCTGGACATCCAGGCTCATTTTAGTGTCCTGACCAGCACAACCTCCTGGGTCACCTCCACCACAATTGCAATGTTTCACCTTGGAGGTAAGGCTTTGGGATTGCTGCATAATAAAGTATAACTGGGACTGTTTTTAGTGTTTCTTGTGTGTTACAGCTCCAGCTGCCAGTGCATTGACCTTACTGTTTTCTCAAAGAGTGGTCATCATAGTTGGAGGCCTGCTCTGCGCCTCAGGGATGTTACTGGCATCTTTAGACCTCAGTCTGCCTTGCCTCTACCTCACCATGGGCATCCTGCAAGGTACCACCGAATACTCCCTGAGCAAAACTTCACAAAAGGTAGTAATATATTATTAACAATGGTAATAGATACTAAACTTTTGTTCCCTTGCAACTTAGGGACATGATCTTCCAAATAGAGAACTACCACAAACCTTTCATCTGTCAAATATATGCTTCATATTAATAGATATATTGATCTGAATCATTTCTTTGTTTGGCCGCGCACATTGTCACATGATTCAGTATAAATGATATTGTATAGTATTTACTTAAACATATTACATAGTATATATATATTGGTGGTCTTCTTCTCTCAGGAACCGGTATTTCCTTTTCATGGATTCCAGCCAACAGCATCGTGAGCCACTACTTCGTCCGCTGGCGTCCCATTGCCTATGCCATTGCCAGTTCAGGAGAGTGTGTGTTCGCCATAATCTTCAGCCCTTTCTTCCAGTGGCTCATTGAGACATACAGCTGGCAAGGCGCTTTGCTCATCATTGGAGGCCTTCAGCTCAACATTTGTGTATGTGGTGCTCTCATGAGACCACTGCAGTCCACTTGGGATCAGGACTTCAGGACCCACGTGGACTGTGACTCTGCAGAACTCCAAAAAGAAAGACAGACTATTTTCCAGTGCTCTTTACTGAAAAAACCTGAACTCTTCTTTTACATTTTATTTGCTATCTTGTCTGCTGCTGGTATTTTTATCCCACCCCTGTATTTAGTTCCTTTTGCTAACAGTTTAGGGCTAAATAATTACTGGCCAGCATCCATCCTCTCGCTTCTGGCATTGGCCGACCTGATGGGTAGGTTACTCTGTGGATGGGTAGCCAACATGAGGCTGTTAAGAAACCTGCAGCTGCTCACTGTAGTGGTCTCTCTGCTCGGCGTAGTGCTCCTGCTGCTGCCCACCAGCAACAACTACTGGGCCATACTGGTCATATCCTCACTGTATGGATTTCTATTTGGCTGTGTAGTGGCCATACATGTCACCTCCATAGTGGACATCGTGAACCTAGAGGGATTCGACAGTGGCCTGGGGCTCTTTATGCTTTTCAGGAGTATCGGAGGGTTCATCGGACCCCCTTCTGCAGGCAAGTAAAGATGAATAATTACAGGAAATTATTATTAGTAATAGATGTTTCCAAAAGTCTCCTTCTTTTCTGATCAGGTACGACACTGTTTGATGGCTCTGTGTTTGTTGCAGGCTGGTTGGTGGATCAGACAGGTAACTACAGCTCTGCCTTCTACCTGTCAGGCCTCTGTCTTATTTCTTCTGCTGCATTTGTTGTTCTGGTGGATCACCTGGTTCAAAAGAGGAAAGCCACTGAGATGGATGCTGATCAGGCAGCCAACCCACCCCACAGAGGGCCCAGGGGACAGGAAAATTCAAGTGAGACTCTGTTAAATGAAGATGTTGTTGCTGAATGAGCCTGTTGGCTGTAGACCCATGTGATTGCACATCATCCTACTGCATGATCTAATTGCACATCCTCTTTCTGAGGACAGTATCCACTTATTTAAGTGACTGGCTTGTGGTTGTAGTTCAGTGCCAGTTATACAGTCCATGTATGTCCAGGTGACATGTCATGATATTGTTATTGATAAATGTGTTTGACTTGATTACAGACCCTGCAGGTCAGTAGTTTGTGGTGTGAATGTGTGTGGTAATTTAAATTAATTGTAATAAATATTTACATTTTACCAGATTTCTTAAAGTGGAATGAATGTTAATAAATCATTATGTATTAGGTATATAAGCTAAAATACACTTTAAATATTGTTAAACTTATTCATAAAATAGTGGTGCACAAAGATGGTAAGTGGTGCATGAAAGAGTGTCCAGTGTTATTACAAACAACATGCATACTTTTTTATTTATTCTTTATTCTTGGAGTGTGGCTTTGCACCTGTATTTCAATTCTATTAATTTTCTCTCTTATGTCTAATCAGATTTCTCTCCCTATGCAAAGGAAATAGGTCTTGGGTGTACAGTCTGAGACTAATACCAGAAAGAGAACACGTCATTGGAATCTTTGCTATGTGCTAAACAAATTGTTCAGGGGGTAAAGAGCAGTTATGCAACAATGTGGTCCAATTAATTGAGGCCTCAAGCAGGGATCCAAAATGCTAAATACCTTAAGCTCTTTACAAAGTGCACATAATATAATGTGATTCTGAAACTTAATCTCAAAAAAAGTAAAAAGTTTTGGCCTGAAATTTCAATATTTAAATACTCAGTTTTAATAATAGTTATCTATAATTCAATAATTCAAATAGGTCCTTGATAGGGATAGTATTTGACACCTTGTATTCATATTATTTGTTGTTTTTCGGGTTTTGTGTGTTTCAGTTTGTGTTTAAATATTTAAGAGGCCATAATTAGGTCACCACCAGGTGGCAGTATAATGCTAATGTTGCAAAATAGATGCCTTCAGTCAATTTAAAAAAAACACGTATTAACTAAAATGTTGAAAATGTTTAATAATACAGATATTTATCAACAGACAAAAACATTTAAGATTAGAAAAAGTTTAAAATTACATTAAGACTATATTTCTTCTATATGCCCCAGAAAATGTCACAACATACACTAAAACCCTTTCACACTGAAATGTACCAAAACAAAAGCCTACAAGGAATCTCCAAACCTATTCTTCATCATGGTTTTGTAAAAACATGAAATTGGAAAGCAAAGGCAGTTATTTTACAAACAGAACAGAGGCACCAAGGGAATGTGTTGGTATCTGTTGTACGCAGCTTTTAAATGTTCAACGTAAATCACAGATGCAGAGAGTGGCCTCAAGTGGAAGGGTGCACTGTGTTTTGTAGTTTCGTAAAACGAAAGTTGCACCTTTGGTTCATTAAAAAAGTCAAAAAAGTGTGCAGTCAGACCAAGCCTGGTCCAGAGTCCATGTCACACACATAAAACACCTTTCACCAAGGTCATTGAATGTGTGTAAGTAAAGTGAAGAGCTTATGTGTATGTGTGTAACTGTATTGCTGAGATGACACATTAAAAATAAGTTCCACTTTACAAGCAGAATAAAGTCTTATTCCAGTTAACATCGGGTAGTAGCATTTGGCGTTTGAAAGAGTGTGAGCGCTAAGAGCTCTGAGCTCCCACTGGACTCTCAGACAAGGGCAGAGCTCATCTATGAGGAGGCCCTTTTTTCTTCATATGGAGACTCGTACACCTCCATCGGTGGGCATGTGCACACCAAGTGCTGGTCACCATAAATATCATCAATCCTGGAGATGCTTGGCCAGAATTTGGTCTCAGGCTTAATGAAGGGCTGTGATGGAAGAAAAGAAAGAGACAATTGTGTCACACTTAAATACTCATATAAGCTGACATAAAATAACAGGAACACATTAGCAATATTTATTAATTAAGGCTGCAAGAATGAAAGGAAAGTACACCCTGGACAATCACTGCTTATGTCAGTGTTTGTCATTGATTAACCAGTCACATTCTCATTCACTCACTCTGGGAAATTTTGTGTCAGCTAGCTACATAAATTTATGTAAACTAGACTTACACTTCTGACTGTGACATATAATATATTTACATCATACTATAGTATTAGTCCAAGGATAATATATTATTCAAATGACTCAAAATAGTAAATTATATATTATATATATATATTATATATATATATATATATATATATATATATATATATATATATATATATATATATATATATATATATATATATATATATATATATATATATATATATATATATATATATATATATATATGATTGCTCACTAATAATTCAGTCATTTAGATGTTGTGACCATTTTAAGCAAGAGCTGAAAAAGGAGTACACAAGGGAATATTAACAGGTAGAAGAGTAAAAGTCTAACCCTAGCTTCACAGCAAAAGCGACAAGCAGTTATTCATTTCTAGTGTACACTGAACACAGCGAAAACCCAGCAAAAAAGAATAATATGAGTACCACAAATCCAGCAACCTGAGCAGGGATTAGTAAAGTAGAGCTCATAACTGTTGAGCATTTCTTTACAGAAATGATGGACAAAAAGGATTAGCATTTGCCATTCCCATTTCACCTCTAGAGAGTGAGAAAGACTTAAGTAAATGGAGTGGTAGACAGCATTAAAGAAACATATGCTGTGGATTTTAAGTGATGGAGTCAGACAAAAAGAAACCCACCAAGGGGAAAGCAGCATATTCCCTGGAGTATGGTCTGTCCCAGTTGGAGGCTGTGATGCAGGCCAGAGAGTGAGGGGCCATCTGTAATCAAACAAATGTAACTATCTCAGTAGAGAAACAGATCATGTTTAAGAGCAAACAAACCAAGTCTTTACCTTAAGAGGGTTGATACGTGAATCCATCCTTCCCTCCTCAATGTCTGCGATCTCCTGTCGGATTGCCAGCAGGGCATCACAGAAACGGTCCATCTCACCTTTGTCCTCAGACTCAGTAGGCTCAATCATGAGGGTCCCGGCCACAGGCCATGACATTGTGGGTGCATGGAAGCCTTGACCACAATAAGAAGAAGATTATTAAAACCACAACAGAAGCCCATCACAGCCTCAGCTAAAGTAGAATATTTCATTTAGGTTGAAAATTTGTTGGTGTTGTGACTTTACAGCGTACCATAATCCTGCAGCCTCTTGGCCACATCTACAGCTTCAATATTTGCGGTCTTCTTGAAAGGCCTCACATCCAGGATAAACTCGTGAGCTACAAAACCTATTCAGACCATAAGAATATGTCAGAAAGTATAATCTTACAGCGAGAGGGTTGTACATGTCTATGAATGTAGAAGATGAAGTGGATACCTTTCCTGCCTTTGAATAGTATCTTGTAGGGGCCTTCTAGCCTCTTGGCCATGTAGTTAGCATTAAGAATAGCCACTTCTGTTGAATGAAGCAGTCCTATGGATCCCATCATCTAAATAATGTCAAGTTAGAGATAAACTTGGATTAGATAAAACATAAATTGACTCAATTTATGTTTTATCTAATCCAAGTTTATCTCTGTTTAAAAAAAAAATCCAATCCTTTCATTGATATTGCTTTCTTCACAGTATACATTGCGTCACCCATAAGTTCCTATAATCTCACATTTTATTATAAAAAGATTCAATAACAAATTAAAAGTAAATAAAAAGTAAAAAGTGTAGTGCTGACTTTGATGTAGGCCCAAGAGATGGGGAGGATGGCGCTAGAGCCCCAGGGGGCGGCGCTGATTGTGCCCAGTGAGCTGCTGCTATTCACTGATTGCATGGTGACAACTGGGTGGCTTGGTAGAAAAGGAGCAAGATGGGCCTTTCTGCAAAAAGATCATAAACATGGCTTGTTCTTAAAAATAAAAGAGTACAACACACACTGCTCAGAAGCCAGGACTAATGACTTCCAATGTAATAATAGGTTTATGGAAATTTCCATAAAAACTTGGGTTTAAAAAATAGTATGCCTTTAAAAAACAGATTTTTTCACTGTAATGATTACTGAATACATGAATATTGTAGTTTATACAGTGAGTAGCTTCTGACTTACACTCCAATGGGCCCCATGCCTGGTCCTCCTCCCCCGTGGGGGATGCAGAAGGTTTTGTGCAGGTTCAGGTGAGAAACATCAGAACCATAATCCCCAGGACGACACAGACCCACCTGGAGGAGAAAATCAGAAAGTTTACCATCTGAGAGCCTGACTCATCCAATTATACAACTATAAAAAGCTAGTGTTTGATAATGCATTATAAATAAGAAATATTTTAAGAACTCAACACTATCGTTCACATTCAAAATATCTTTTATTTTCTATAATTTTCCTTTACCTACCATTAATTTAAGCTTTTCTGCATCTTTAAAATTAACGACCGACTAGGCAGTGTCGAGTCTGTCAGTGAAGCTGAATCTACAGTGGTCATGATGTAATCTATTTATAACCCAGTTTGAACCTTCCCCTGTTGGCATTCATTTTAGCAGAACGGACATTCGGACTTGAACTTGTTAAACACTCATTAAGATCAATGTTTTGGAGCAAAATTTCTCTCACCTGGGCATTCATGTTAGCTCCATCGAGGTACACCTGGCCACCATGCTGATGAATGAGATCACATACATCTCTGATATGTTCTTCAAAAACACCAAACGTAGAGGGGTAGGTGATCATCATGGCTGCCAGGCTTGCCTTATGTTTGTCCACCTGTATAGAAAACAATTATTAGTTAATGTTATTGTCAATTTAAAGAGATGAAACGGGGAGAACACCCCTCTTTCACACACTTATTACTACACATAAACAAGCTTACTAATGCAAGTGCATTCGTTTTAGAGTCTATATAATGTACACCTGTAAACCTATCTAGTTCTCACCAGAGCTTTAAGGTGCGCCAGGTCAATGTTACCATCTTTGTCCACCTCCACCACCTGCACCTTCATGCCAGCCATCTGAGCACTGGCCGGGTTGGTACCATGAGCAGATTTCGGGATCAGACAAACCTGAAGAGAGAGAAGAGTGTAGTCTAGAAAGGGTTTAGATTTGTCTAATGCAGCCCCACCTTTTGAAACACAAAAAAAGCTTTTAACAAAAATATTTCATGATAATATTTGAGATTGTGTAAAATTTAAAGGTGTCCGAAAAAAATTTCCACCACTGTATATTGAAACAGGAATATTGGACAACTAACAATAAAGGTGAGACTTGTAGACCTTTGTGTGAGGAAATGTGATGCTGGTTAAATTTTTATCTGACCCACACCCACCAGTGGGACTAATGTGTAACCCGTCCACAGGTCACTGATTCATTTTATCCTTCATTAGGGGGATATTTGGGATATTTTATAACCCAGCACTCCAGGGCATAAAGACCTTTGAATTGGGTAACAGTGACATATGACTGACTTGTGGTTCTCAAGGTCTTAAAAGCACCAAATATGGAACTTTAGAAGCAGATACGTAGCCTATAATGGGATCACAGAGCCTGCAGCCCCTATGTTTGCACAAACAGTTTGGACCTTGACTGTTTCAAGGGATCAGGCCACTATCTAAGGTCTCCTTATGAGAGTGCTATTAAAACAAAGGACAAACTACAGTACAGGAAAATATCCTGCTGTCAGCCAGTCTTAATCTAAGGTATCTTATCTAGCACAGGCTACTGCAAGTCAGCATGCAAGAAAAGTAAAGAAATTTTAATCCAGCAACTCTTTAATCGAAGAGTGGCTGTTCTAAATTAACCTTGCCATTTAGTGATATGAAACTCTTTCACATTATAACATTGTACAACTATATGGACAAGATAAGAAGAAATTTGAGAAACAAACTATGAACATACTAGCACCATCTTTAAAAAAGGGTTTGGGGACTGAATACAAATATCAAATCACTCTCTAAACATAAACGCTTACAGTTCTGGACATTTCTCCTTTTGAGTTCAGGTATGCTTTTATAGCAGCCAAGCCAGCATATTCTCCCTGAGCACCACTGAAAAACAAGGCAAACAACACAATCATTACATACACATATACATACACATAGTTCAAAGACCAGCTAAAGATATTACCAAAAGAGGAGAGATGGGGTAAAAAGCACGATGAATGATAACTCGGGGCCAATGTAACACAATGGGCTATTCATAAACCCACAGCTGCTGATAAACTGTGATAGGCAACACAAGTGGGTGTGTGATTTATGATTGGTATTAGAGAAATAACTTCCTACCACGCTACAGAGAGGAAGATAATTCATTCATATAATTAAAATGCTCTTTTTACAGTCTGTTTAAAATGTACAGATATTTTTTACACTCACACCAGTTATATTCAAACATGTAAAATTTGTTTCTGGTGGCAAAATGTCTTAATATGATTGTTTTTGGTATAATTTGGTACAGTAGAGAAATCCCCCATCTTAATTGTTTTAGTGGTCAAATATTAGTGCAGCAATAGCTGAATTATTGTCAGATAACACACATACACATCCATCCTCCACTTTTGTGATTGGTCTTACATTCTCAGTAGAAAATAAAATAACATGGTTGTACCTGTTTGGCTGGAAGGAGATCTTGTCATAACCTGTCACTTCACAGAGGTCTTTTTCCAGCTGTCTGAAGAGTTTCTGGTAACCTTCTGCCTGATCCAAAGGCACAAACGGGTGGATGTTGGCAAACTCTCTCCATGTAATGGGCTGAAAGAAAATCCACCATTAATTACAAAGCATTTATTGAATAAAAGGAAAAAATATTTTTCATCAAATGACTTAGTAAACTCACCATGAGTTCTGAGGAGCTGTTTAGCTTCATGGTACAGGAGCCCTTAAGAAGGGAACAACTACATCAATCCCAAAGCTAATGCATGCAATGTAAATGTAACAGTTTGACTGACTGACCAGTGGGATCATGCTGTGCACCAGAGAGATATCTTTGTTCTCCAGCCGTTTCATATATCGTACAATGTTGGTCTCAGAATGGTAACTAAAAAAAGCAGCAAACAATCACAAATAATAAAAACTATACATTGGTTTGTTTTTTTTATACATAACTTATTCATAAACTTTACATTGCTCATAGCCATATTTGGGAATTAGGTGTCTAATGCCCTACAGAAGTCCATGTCAGCTCCATCCCTCATAACCCCAATTAAGCTACAGAAAAAAAATGTAAAGATTTAAACTTTGTTACATAATAATTACAATGTATGTAACAGCAGCAGTACAAAACTGCAATGGAACATGATAAGAATTTATTGCTCCAATAAAGATAAAATGCAGCAAACAAATGACTGTGGTTCAGGAAACACAACCATGTATCAAATCAAAATCAAGTTAATAAAACAAAGAACATTTACATAACAAAGAAAAAAGGAACGATTAAATGTGCAACTGTGGTAAATGCCAGACAGTTAGTGTGGACAGTCTAATGCTAATATGTATGTTATCAATCGATTAATAATAAGTTTTGTTTGTGTGGATATTATAAGACACAGACCTATTAAACACCTGGTGCATCAGATACTTGCTCGTCCTCTTGAAAGGACTTCCCATTATTCCTTTCACCCGTTCACCCATCTTCTCAGCTATCAACTCCTGAAATTTACAACTTGAGTGAATGCATGATCCAACATTCAGAAGCATATAAAACTAAAGAGGAACAACAACAGAAAAAGAACAAATACACTTAATGTTAAATAAATGTAGTCAAAGGAAAACCTACAGCTGAAGATTCACAGCCAAAGACCCAGAGTAAGTCATCCAAATCCCTCTCCGTCACCGTTTCATCGAGAGAGACTCCCAACTGTGGAAAGAAGGACAGGATACCAAGATATTCTTGAAATTTAAAAAACAATAAATAAAAAGGTCCATTTAAGTAAATGGTTTTGAGTGTTGCATTATGCTTTGTTGTGATTTTGATTTTGGATCGACTGCCTTCACTGAAAGCATCCAGTTTCACAATAGACACAAGAGACAGAAGAGATTCAAGGGTCTCCCTTCAGGCATTGGTTCTGTACTTGAATGGTTTGGCAAACATAATAAAAGTAAAAAAAAAAAAATAGTTGTTCAAAAATTGCTCACCACTCCTTCGCTGTAGACCCTGAGGTTGATTTGTCTCTGCACAGCTCGCTCCAGTATGTCTTTGGCTGCCACGCCACAATTGATCTTGAGTGTGTCGAAAAACATTTCACTGTGCAGCCTGTGTCCTGCTCTTTTCAATCCTGAATACAAATTAGTAGATATATAGTAACACATTGTTGTTCATCTGCTCTCAAAAAGTAAAAAAAAAAAAACACACACACTTTACTTAACATGTTTTACCTTCAGCTAGGATTAATGCAGCATTGTGTGTCCTTTCTGCGATGTGTCTGAGACCCTGAGGTCCATGGTACAGGGCATACATAGCAGCCATGTTTGCCAGCAAAGCCTTGGTGTCAATATGAAAAAAAATTAAAACACATTGTTAAACTGGTATTTTGTATGTAACATTGTACGTAACAGTGAGTAAGTAACAGTAAATAGTGCATTTCTTCATTGCGCTATTTAATCTAATTTACATATTTAAACTACATGATTGAGAGAGTACCTGTGCAGTGCAAATATTGCTAGTAGCTTTGTCCCTGCGAATGTGCTGCTCCCTGGTCTGCAGAGCAAGACGATACACCTCTTTACCAGCTGCATCCCTAAAAAAGAACATCAGATCATTGAATTGAAAGAAAATGTGAAGTATAGCTTTTTTAGTTGCTATGAATTTGAATTGCATGTTTTTAAAATCTGGGTTAAAGGGTTTAATCAGCATTCATTCTTTTATCCACTAATCTTTTAATGCTTTAATGCTGATTGCTGGAATAATCTGCTGGAATAATTTTTAGTTGTTCCCTGTTGTCCTTTTTGTAAGCATTTAAACTATGTATGTTACATCTTACCTGGTCACGCCAACCATCCTGCCAGGCATCATTCGGACAAGGTTTTCTTTAACGGAGAAAAAAGCAGCATGTGGGCCACCATAGCATAGAGGAACCCCAAATCTCTGGGCGCTACCGAGTGCAACATCCACTCCAATCTCACCAGGAGGACGCAACACACACAAGGCCAGAAGGTCTGTGGCACAGCAAGCCAAGGCCTAAACCAGGAGCCGAAGAAACTCAATGTAAAGTCTCCACATGATTAACATTAGCTTAAATTCTCGGTTTCTTGTACCTTACCCCTGATTTATGTGCTCGGTCCACAAGAGCAGTAAAGTCCTCCACTCGACCATCAGTGTCTGGATACTGGAAGAGCACACCACTCACATCCTTCCCACTGAAATCCATCTCATGAGGCAGTTTTAGTACAGTTTTTACCCCAATATAGCTGTAAAGAAATCAAAACCTGAATACAACTCTTAAAAAACTCTTTAAGCCAAGTGCAGCTTTGCTTAAAGAAAAAAACCTTACTTGGCTCTGGTCTCCACCACAGCAATGGTCTGAGGATGGCAGCGAGGGTCAATGTAAAATGTTCTCTTTTTATTCTGCCTGCCAAATATGCACAAAGATATATTTCAGAGACTGTAATAAATAAGACCACAGTCAAGTGTCAGAAAATCCAAATTCACAAATGCTGTGCTTTTATTTTGTGGATGAAGGTGTAAATACCTGTGGCAAAGCTGCATTGCTTCAGCAGCAGCTGTGCCTTCATCTAGCAACGATGCATTAGCTACAGGCAACCCAGTGATGTCACAGATCATGGTCTGATAGTTGAGGAGAGACTCAAGACGCCCTTGAGAGACCTCTGGCTGATAGGGTGTGTACTGTGTTACCCTGAAAGCAATACATTTTGAATAAGTCACCGGTGTAAGACAATGGCTCAAGGCACAGTTGATAATGCAAGCAGAGGAATGCGTTATAAATCTCTTACAGACTAGAGCTAAATCACAGGGAAGGGTTGTTGTTCATCAAAAAACTTTAGAGAGGATCATTACCAGAGCTCACATTAGTAAGGCTCCTCACAAGATTTTCAATGGAAGACACGTTATTCTCAAGCTTCGGACATTTTGTTCTAAATGAGAAACCCAAGCTTTTGAATTTTTGCTTGAGGTTTCTTTAGGGACACTTCATCTGAGTGCACTCACCATCCTGCATTCTCCAGTAGGTTACGCTGAATGGGGGGTGGTACAGAGCAGTTATAGTAGCCCATGCCAATGTAGGAACGCCACACCTTGTTTTTGGATGCAATCTTCTGTAAAGTTTCCAGAACTTCATTCTCACCTAAGGAATAGAGAAACATCACTAAACTAAACTTCAGACAGGTCAATAACATCTTTTAGTGTCACAATGGATGTTTTCAAACTGATAGAATAATGAAATTATGTATTTATCAGCCATTTAAACAGGTTTTTTGTGTTACATGTTAATGTCACATGACATCTACAACAGATGATAGCCATTCATGATAAACATCACAGAGATTAAAAATGCAAATAGCTTCCAGGTTAAATTGTTACAACAAGTTTATAGTAATGTAGTTTCTGCACATTTGCACTTTAAACAGAAAAATACACCTGAGCAGCCATCTGTGTGACAATGGAGATTTCTCATTTAGGCCTCTTGCGGAGTGCGAGAAGGAGCTTTGCAAGTTCACAACTACCACCCAGATTCCTGTGGCTGCTTTGGCTGCCTAGCAACTCCAAGGAATGGACAATACAGTCCCTCTGAACTAATGAGCCCTGACTACTCCTGTTTTGGGGAAAAAAAGCATTTCTAGCCAGTGGGTGTTGACTGAGACACTTTTGCTCAAAGACAGTGCACAGGTGGACATTTACAGCTAAATTACCCAGGAGGCTGTGCATAGTCAACGACCAACATTTGTAGCTGGTGTGTAAGCAGATTTCCACGTAAACTCATATATAAAAAAATAACAAGTATAGGCTTGAGAGTGTGAGAATCTGTGCACTGTTTAGGGCTGCTTTCCCATGGACACAGAGTGCTAAACTGCAGCAAAAAGCCTTATTCAGAATGATTCAAAACCATCCAGGAGGCCTATTGTTGAAGAGAGAATCCCTTGCTGGCTTTGCAAAGTGAAGCTCTCCAAAGCTGAACAAGCAGAAAAGCAGCAGAGCCTCAGTTAGTTCCTTCAGCATGGCTTGTTGCATTGTGAAAGTTAAGGAGGGGGCAACAGGAGGCTCGATTAGATTAGGATACATAGTCTGGTAGAATACCTTGTTTATAAAAGTAGTCCGTTAAATGCTATTTGGAAAAGGCTTTCTGCGAAATCAGGAAGACTAAATAATACAGTCAACAGACCGGTTAATATTCATGTAAACTCATGCTAGTACCAATGTACTGTGCAGCTTGTCTCAACATGTTTTGTACTAGAAGTACAAATACAACAGGGTCATGCGCACAGCTTTCTTTTTATTTTTAATATTATGAAACGGAAATGCATATTGCTCCGTTACCTGAGCTACACATTTAGACCATGAAATTGAAAAGACTCACCTCTTCACATGACTCACAAAATATATAGCCTTTACACTGATGTTACTTGAAGCATTTTCAAATGGCTGGTTTTTCCAAAACTATTATGAATGGTCATACAAATCCTTGCAATATGACTGCAATGCTTCAGAGATGAAAGTGAACATTTAAGAGGACACACTCTTCCTCTTCTCATCTTTGTACACAGTTGTTAGTGCACCAATAAAACAGAGGTCTTTAGTCTATATTAAAAAATATGAATCATTGTCTTTTCATGTTGATATGCTTTATTCTGAAAGCAGTACACTAGGTGGTCAATAACAACAGCCCCAGTTAAACCAATTACCACACACCATATTTACACCATATACCATCTGCATATTTTCATATATTCAGCTTTCAAAAGTGTCAGTTTTACTCCTCCACTCCTACATTGTGTGAATAAAATCCTTTCTGATAACAGACTCTTTGTGTCTAGAGAGAGGATTTTCTACAAAAATAAGCCAGAGCAGAGCTATGAGTGTGAGGCTATATAGCAGGACGGAGAAAACACATCTAATCCTACACAACAGAAGCACACATAAGTCACCTTATTAGGAACCCCCTCGGCTGTGATGTAATGTGAACGCTGGAACCAGATTAAACTGGACTTGGGACTGGAGCTCAAGGCTAAACTTTACACTCCAGTAACCATCCTATGAGCATTGGCTTCCCATCAGGAGATTGGTGCTGCTTCGCAAAAACAACTCCAAATATGTTCAAAGGAAGACTTTGCAAAGGCAGAGCGCTCTGCGGCAGACAATAGAGGTTCAACCTACATTTCAGCCTCTCACTTGGCTTCAATTCAAAACCGTTAAATGTTTAAATCCAACGGTTAAAGCGACTGAAACTGTAGATAAACAACAGCTTTTACATTAAAGGTTATAGGGAAGAATTGTAAACTGGCATTGTGATAGTGCAAGGGACATTAAATGAAGTTTATTCAAAAGGGAAATAAACTTACAAATTGGATCATCCATTTTCATACCGCGATTCATACGGATAGAGGCTGGAACAGTGTTGTCAATCAACTGGTCGATTGACTGAGGAGGAAAAACATAATACAGAGGCAAAATAAGTATTTCACAATGCATACACGACATTGTTTTTGCTCATCACGTACCTCGAGTTCCAGAACATCCAGCATTTCTCTCTTCTCCCTTTCACCTGGACCAATGTGTCTTTCTGCAAAATCATCATGTCTGGGCAGTATCCTCTCTATCTGTCTGGAGCAGAGGGCGACAGACGTCCTCAGACCCCGGACCGTTGTGAGGGATGCCCCGCTGTTGCCCATCCTGCTCTGAAGTTTCCAAACCACGCGGCTTCTGCGACTCAGATGCCTGCATGGTGTGCTGGGATTCACTGACTTGGCCAGGAAGATACCCCAGGACTTGGCACAACTCTGCATCTTTAAATCACTTTCCGACGACAATTGTGCAGAAACTGGTGAAGGCTTTTCCCTTCCCACACTTGCTCGTCCTCAGGAGTTTATTACCCCTACCGACACGGATGCGCTTTACTCTGCCAACTCCAACTCCTAACTGCACACTTTATACAGCCCCACAGTTGCTGAAGCGCTGGCCAATCAGAGGCGAGGAGCGTGGTGACGTAGTGACGAGCCCCGTTTAAACAGCTGCTAAACTTTTCTCACGTGCCCTGCGCCGCCCAAGACAATGTACAGATGTGTCACTCTGCACTGTTTTCTGATTCGGTTTCGAAGTCCATCGCGAAGCTGTTCTTTGTGCACATGTTCTAAAGCCGACTACAGGCTAGCTGAGGGTATGTGGGAAAAAACAAAATTGTGTCAATTTTCAGGTTAAAATATGATGTAAGGTAGTCTGTAGGCCTAGGCTAATTGATGATAGTGTACCTGTTTGTGTGCCTTTTCTAACTGTAAATGTAGTGGTAGTGAAATATACAATAAATGCTGTGTATAGCATCTACAAGTTATTTTAACATGCCCCTTGGCTCAAATGTATGTTTAAGTATGTTTGATTTCAAGCAGACAGGAAAAGACTCATCAGTTCTGATCTTCACATAAAACATTATTGTATTGTTTTTTGAAACCAGGCCTAATGCAGCAGATAAAGCAAGTCAATATGCCATACAGCATATATTTATGTGTGAGATCATTATCAAGTATCGAAATTAATAATTAACAACTTTTAGGTGCCAGATGTATATTGATAGCTATATAGACACATACTCAGCTTCTGATCATCAACTTGTTTTGTTCTCTACACGTGTGTGCTTGTTTCATTCAGTAATTTTCTAAAAATGAATCATAGCCTACAGTTTGGTTTCTTTTGGCATTCCTCTGGTTGCCCGGGGACATGGACAGGTGTGTACTGTTTCCTCCCATGATTTCCTTGTAGTGTGGTAGTTAGTAATAGGCTGCTGCACCCTCTTGTGCATAATTCAAAAGGGTTTTAACTTACCCTGAGCTTGTTTGGTTCACATATCTAGTGCTAACATAAATTACCATACATGTTTACACTTGCAAAAAGCAGAGCAACCAAGTTTCACTTATTGCTAAAGGATCTTATGGGTCTGTGTTAAATAGGACACTTTAACTTACAATTGAAACATGTGTGTAAATGTTATGATTGTGACATATCGTGCAAATCGAGTAATTACTTTACACATATAATGGGGAAAAAACAAAGACATTTTAGTTGCTATAGATGCTAAAATATGGACTGACTAATATTTGCTGTCTCCCAGTGGCAATGGCACATAATGGCAACTAAATACATAGTATAATCAGTATTTTGTTATCATTATATACACCTGTCTTATAAGAGATCAGTTGTTTAGCAGTCAGAAATGGCTTTGTTGAATTGGTTGTGGGATCAATACCAGGTTTTGATCCAGCAATGTTTTTCCATGCCATTTGGATTTTTGTTTTATTTTCTTGCTAAATATGGCTACTTGTCCTTGAGATTCAGGTTTGTGTGATCATGTATTAGGTCACATTAATAGCAAGTATTTTACTTGAGACTTCTCTGGTTTTGCAACTGTCAACAGGTATCTGTACGTTTGTCTTGGAGGATGTGTCCTGACGGTCATCACAATGGGAATGTACAGTGCACTGCTGTTTACCTCTGTTTTCATCTTTATTTTGCTTCTTTGCACTGTGGATCCACACCACCTTCACTGCTGGGTGTTTGGAATGCAGATGTCATGGCAAACCTTTTGGCACATCGTCCTCCAATACAGAGAATACTACCTGCACGAGGATGTCAACATGAGGTACCTCAATATGCAAGAATCTCATATGTAAGGTTTCTGATCTGGCAACCCAGTAATATAAGCACAAAACCTTTAACTGTTTAATGTATCTTGAATCATATAAAAATGCTAAATTGAATTCTTACTTAAAGCACACGGTCTGGCCTTTGAGTGTGTCATATTTTAAATGGAATTAACTATTAACTATTGGCTTTATTTTCTCCTGTACTTGCAGACTATTGTTGGCTGTGTCTGCATTAATGTTACAAACTCAGAGAGTCACCTCAGTATCCATGGATCTTCAAGACAGAAGACTTATATTGCCCTTAAATTCCATGTCTCTGAATAGAGGATTTGAAGTGCTTCTCCCAGTCACCAGCTACATCCTAAATTTTACTTCTTTACTCGGTGGCCCTTTATGCTCCTATGGTCATTTTGTTTCATTCATGGAGGGACTTGATGTCAACCCACCACCTAATCCACTAGGTGTAGTCTGTCTCAAGTTGATGCATGTGTTTTTGCTAGAATGTCTAAGATATAGTTTTCTGTGTGTGTTAAATTGTAATCCATATCAAAACTTTGTCTCTGGTGTCCTTTGCCTGTGGGCTTTGACAGTGGTTTTAAGATTACATTATTATGCTCACTGGCGGATCAGTGAATGCCTTAATAATACAGCTGGATTGGGCTTTTGGGAAAAATCTTTGCGTGACTGCCCAGACTGGGGCAGACTATCTGATGGAGACTTCTGGATCACAGAGTCTTCAAGCCGTGTGTCTGAGTTTGCCCGCCGATGGAATGCCACCACAGCTTCTTGGTTGCGAAGACTGGTTTATATCAGGTGCAAATCTTTTCCTCTTCTAATGACTTTTGGATTTTCATTGTGGTGGCATGGTCTGCGCATGGGTCAGTTTGTGGGGTTTATGACATGGGCAGCAACTGTAAAAGTCGACTATTACATACATAGGTACTGGCAGCCAAAGCTATCAACAGCCTGGAGAAAAGTGCTGTATTTTACTTTAAGTTGGATTAACACACAAATCATTATTACTTTTATTGTGATTGCAGTAGAGTTCAGACATGTGTCTGGTTTAGAACTAATAATGATTGGTATTTTTCCACTTTTAATCAACATTTTGTGCATGCTAATAAACACTGCACACAGTATTTGGGCAGAAATGTAAAGTTCTGTGTTTTGAGGTAGCCTACATTTTTTCTGGTAAAAAAGTGGCCTATAACTTAAACTGGACAGAATATGTTGACAATGAAACCAGAGAGCATAACACCACTCAAAAAGGCTCTTTACAGCAGCTAAAGCTTGTGAATGAAGTCTGAAGAAACATGAATGAATGTTTGTAATTATAAGCAGTAATATAATTTTTAACTATAGCCATTTGCTGGATGTAACACTTTGTTGCAAATAAGAAATAAAACTACTCATAATTCTAATTTTTTGTGTAATTATTTTAATAAAATTGTAAATTGGAGGAAATTCAATTGAATTTATGGAACTGTTTTCTTTGCTTCTTTTCATTTCCATAAATTGCCAGTAATGATGCCAAAAAATAACAAGAGTCCAAGGTTTCTATTTGACACAAACTTCTTCCAGCAGTCCTCTGGTTTGTTAATATCCAGTGTATAAATCTACAGAAGGAAAAAGTGGAATTTTAAATAGAAAGGTAACACAGTGTCCTAACTGTGACAAATAGTATCTAGAACAGTCTTTACCTGGTGGGCTAGATGAATGGCAACAGTGGACAGTACAGCATAATAAGGAAGGGTCTGTCCAGCATTGACCCCAGTAACAATCAGTCCTGAAATCATAGCCACTGTAAAGCCACTCAGCCAAGGCTTGGTTTGTTCCTGGAACCTTAGTGCTGTAGACATGACTCCAACTTTAATGTCATCCTCTTTGTCCTAATCAATAAAGAGAGATTTCAGATAAATACATTTTAAATTAAGATACAAAAGTATTATTATTCTTGGTGTCTTACTTGATCATTGTGTTTAGATACATATATTTTAGTTTTTTGGTTTTTTTTTTTGTTTAACTCTACCTGGTGTGCATATATAGTGTCATATAGCAGTGTCCACATCACTCCTGAAAAGTACAGTGGGAGACACACGGACCAATCACATGAGCCCTTGATAGCAGACCAGCCCAGCAGTGCTCCCCAGTTAAAAGTGAGTCCTTAATAGAAAAAAAAATCAAAATGGGACTAACTTTGCCATTCGAAAAGAGAATAAAAAGATTTTATTTAGTTTATTGGGAACTACATACCTAGCACAAACTGTGGCCAATGTGTGATTCTCTTCATCAGTGGGTAGGTGACCACAAGGCCTAAAGAGGCAGCACCAAGTGCTATGCTGAATACATAAATAAAAAATGATTTTGAATGTGCCCATTGCTCATTTTGAGTTATGTGTTTTTATGGTTATATTTATATGTTTTGTTTCTCTTGCAACTAAAATTAGACCATGGCTTGACAAAACAAAAACCTGCACCTGTAATAATTGAGACACAGTAGAACCCCAAGAGCAAGAGTGAGCTGTCCGCCCAGAAAGACTAGAGCCTGAAATCGAGATATCTCCCCAGAAGCAATGGGTCGCATTGCTGTCCGGGAGACCTGCAGACAATAAAATAATTGTACTAGTAATGTTATATTACATTATAAAGACAAAACCCATACTACATTTGGTACAAATAAACAATTTTGGTTCAAACTAAGTACTGGTTGCAGCTTATAGGTGTACCATAGATTTGATAACAGTATAATAAATAGTCCTACCAGTTTTATATTGACTGTTCATTGGGCAAGAATACCTTCTTATCAAAGTCTTTATCCCACATGTCATTGATTGTACAGCCTGCTCCTCTCATGAGCAGAGCACCTGTACCAAACAAAGTAAGCATGCCCAAGTGCGGGAGACATCCAGGGTCAGCAGCCAGAGCAATGCTCCACGTACATGGTAGATACAACAGCCATGTCCCTACAGGAAACAGACAATTATAATATTAACTCGAAGAAAAATCTAATATTTCAATGGCCCTGTTTGTAAACCGAATGCTAAATCAATGTATTTCTGGTCTTCTAACTATGTTTATCTGTTCATAACTACAACAGTGAAACAGAAGTAACGGGATACAGACCGATAGGTTTGTCCAGCCTCATTAATCTTAGATATGGCCGGACAGCCGCTGGTGCTGAGTTCACAATTGAAGCAGCTGATAAACTCAAATCCCGTCTTCCGCATTGTTGTGTTTTACGTAGCTTAACTAGTGGATTTAAAGCATTTTGACTGTAAAACTCTCTCCTTAACGCCCTTTCGTGTGGATGGCCATCATCGTTCCGTCTTTCGTTAAAACTTAATGACCAGAGGTAAAGACGAGGGTAACACGACCCCTGGTGAATCCTTGTCAAAGCGTTGTAAGTCGCTTGACTACTTAGCCTGACAGAGAACATGATGTGTCCCAGAGCTCAGCTACACATGATCTTTTGGACAAACGGAACGCCAGCCCTAAGCAAGAAACAAAACACACAATCGTTAACAAAAGAACCGACTTGCCACAGCTTGCAATTCTTTTGAGTTGAACTATGACAACATAATAAGCAATAGCTGAGGTCCCATTTGTACGACCCCGAGCAGGACAAACGTTAAAGCTCTAAACTATACGCCTACTGCTTGTACTAAAATAGATATGACACATAAGCACCTTACAAGTAATATGTTTAATGTAGAAGAGAGGTCCTAATCCTGGGCTGTCACTCATGGATACTCTTATTATACATCCATGCTTTCACTTTGTTATGGTACGCCCCGGTCATGTTCCGGAGAAAACATAGTAGCTAGGCGGAACCATTGACAGCCAAGGAACAAATTAAGGCATTGATGTTTATTAACAATAGCTGTGTAGTTTATGTTTATCCACTATGTATTATACTATAGAAAACGAGTAATAGTAACTTTATCACATGCAAATGCGTTGGTCTTTTATTCATTCAGTTCTGTTGTTTTAGCCATATCAGCGTGTTAATTTATATGTTGCACTGCAGTAGTAATTGAAGTAACTTAACATTAGACAACAATTTCTGTACATTACAGTTTTGACTTTGGTGGGAAGGTTTTAAGCTGTTAAAAAAAGAGCGAGAGAGCTTTGTTGTGGGGCCGGAAGTGAAGAGTCGGACAGCACTGTTGTCGCGGGAAAAATGGCGGAAATGTGAGTGGCTGCTCTTCTACAAACAACGAGTCAAAACTTAACCTTATAACCTCGTATTTTTCGGTTCCCTTAATGTGTGAGTACTTAACTGTGTTCAGAATTATTATTTTTGCAACTCGCATGAAGTATGTCTCGATTAAAACCACAGAGCTACAGTTATAACTTAACAAAAGTAAGGGGGCAGTAAGGGGGATGTTGTACTACTCTCCCTGCTCTGTTTGGTGTAAAGTTAGAAGAGATCGTTGAGAAATTGCTGTAACCTACTGGTTACCATATAATATACATTATTAAGGTGAATCTTATGTTATAATTTTGTGTTTTCTTGTGTGTTGTAGTTCTCGTCTCGGTCAACGTACTTGAAAGTTACTCTTCCTCGCAAGACTCCAGATATTTATGCAACAATGTGTTCTTAGGTTTTCCTTCATATCTGGTGGTGGTGTTTGTACAAGATGCAAAACGGTAGGACTGTGCATTTTATATTCGTGGGAAAGTCCATTTGTGGGTCCTCGGGCGCAGGGTTCTAAGCACATAAATGTATTACTTTTTCTTCAGATTCAATGCACTGCACTTCTGGCACCATGGCTCCAAATGAAGCTGCCAAACAAGATTCTGCCCAGTCTTTTAACTGTAACCATTGTGTACTCATCTTCAAAACCAGAATCTATCTCTATGAACACCTCCACCAGGTCCATGGTCTTGACATTGATGCTGCACTCAGAGACTCTGGCCTCAAATCTGCAGCATTGAACAAAGCCCAGACTGACATTAACTGTAAACAATCGGATTTTGCTTTCAATTGCAAGAACTGTAATTTTAAAAGTGGCAGTTGGGCCATTTATAGTGAGCATAAGAAAAAATGTCCAGCAGTGGCAACAACTATCAGCGTAAAAAGCAGTCCAAACAATGAAAACCCAGCAAAAACAAGCATTTTGATTAATAAATGCAAAGAGCCTACAGGAGCAAAACCAAAAAGCAGTTTAAAGGATGTCAGAATATACACAAAGTCATCACAGACCATCACCAAGTACTTTTCACCTGCTTCAGAATTACAGGTGAGTCCGACTGAACAATCCAACCCTGTGTGTGACCCTGTGCACATTGACAATTCTGTGTTACTTCTGAAAGAAACACCTAAAAGCTCTAGTGGGGTTTTTCAGGTCACTGCGAAATCAATTGATATGGCTGAGGGGCCTTGTGCTCAATCATACTTGCTACATGAAAATTTTTTGCTCACTGACCCAACATCAGCAAAGCCTGTGGATCCATTCAAAGAACTAGTTCCGACAAACAATGGTAAGAGAACTTTTAAGGAAAGTTCCAAAGGATGTCCTTCAAAAAGAGCTAAAATAGAAACAGAAACATTTCCAGAAACATCAAGTGAAATTCAGTCTCCTAGTTGTGCTGAACTTTCTTTTGAGATTAGTGAAGATGAGGAAGAACAGAATCCGGTGGGTGAAGATGTAGAGGCCACAGAAGTTTACTTTTGTAAGCACTGTGATTTTAGTGCAAACTTAAAACAAGTTGTCTGCCATTATGAAGACAACCACCCCTACATAAGATACAACTCAATCTACATTCAGGAGAAAAGTGATCAGACTGCTATGTTCCGGTGTCTGGAGTGTCCAGTTGAGTTCTCAACTGAGGCTGATCTACGTCATCACTACACAGAAGATCATCCAGAGGCCCCTGATGTATTATCAATGAAATCATCTGACTTGAATTTTGTGTGTTTTATTTGCCCATTTACCTCTAACATACTGCACAGGTTAAAAGAACATTACAAGAAAGAGCATCCAGCACACAAAGTAGAAAATCCATTGATGTACTGCAGATATTCAGCTATTCCATGTCAAGACCATTCCCCTAAGATTAAAACATCTAAAGAAGAAAGTCGTCTGGAAAAAAATTCCTCCCAGTGGACCTCCACACCCTGCAAGGAGGATAAGAGTCCATTCTTTCACCAAAGTCCTGCATCCAAAGGATCAGATGGGTTTGTTTATCAGTGCAGCAAGTGCATATTTAGTCACAAGTCGGTTGTTGTCCTGCATGTTCACTACAAAAAATGCCACCCAGAAGAAGAAATTTCATTGGATAAAATCAAACAATTGATTGGTGGTCCATCAATTACAGCATCAGAGAAGAAGCCAATCCAGGCTTTGGATCATTCATACTCTGTAGTGAATGAAGAGGATTGTAAAACTCCTATTAACTCTGATTCAAAAAACAACAGTATCATTTCATCATCAACTAACCAGAAATTGCTACCAGCACCTTTTCCGACTGAGGTGGCTAGTACATCATCATCACCTCAGGATAAGGTGTTTTTCTGTAATGTGTGTACCTTTTCAAACAAAAATATACGGAGTGTAATTTCACATCACAATGCAAAACATAATTCTAGGCGAACTAATATTGTAGACATTTTGCAGTATAGTGCAGAGAAACAGAGCAAAGATTGTGGAAATGAAACTGCAGCAGACTGTGAAGAGGATGATGTAGTGGATACATCAGTGACTAATCCTTATGCACATGCACAGGACCTGTATTACTGCTATGTGTGTAACTATGGTAATCCTACTTTAAAAGGACTACTGAACCATCAGTGCAAGTTGCATGAGAAGATACAAACAACCAAGCAGCGCATTATTTCATACACGGCGATGATACGAGATCAAATTAAAAAATCTCAATCTCATCCAAACGATTCAATACTTCCCTCTGGTCTGCCACTTCCCATCATCAAAGGAGGTGACAGAGCTTTGTTTTTTTGTCACCTTTGCAACTACAGACATAAAACTGTGACTGTGGTTGTCAAACACTACATAAACATGCATAAAGGCTTCGCACACAAAAAAAAGCAAATCTATGAGCATTCATCCATTGTTAATCAACAGTTACAGGCAACATGTGAGAAGAAATCTGCAAGTCACACACTGGTCATTCCTGCACACCTTAAGAAGAAAAAGAATCATAAGATGAAAATAAAGAAGAATCTGAAATCCTCTTCAGTTTCAGGCTTACTTCCACAAACACAGGAAACTGTCAAGTGCCCTGACTGTCAATATACTTCTCAATTTTTATATCTTATGAGAAAGCATTTACAGAAAAGTCACAAACGAACACATTCTCTTATGGATGTTGTAAAGCTTGGTGGCCCTGGAGCAACTTTTAAGCCTGGATACTATTGTGACTGTTGTCCCTTTTCTCACAAAGACATTGCAGTAATTTCTAAACATGGCAAACAAAGACATACTGGACGTCATCTCAGCCATCATTACTTGACGACTCAGTTGTATGTAAGTCCTGACTTGTGTGCCTCTATAAAAATGAATGATGACAACACTGATGCTGGCTTAGAAACTCAAAGCTCTGGACAGAAAGACACTGAGACGCATTCGTGTAAAGCATGTTCATTTAAAGGGAACTCTTTGTCCATTATCACAAGTCACTACCGTGCTGTTCATCCTTGGTGTGTCAAAGAGGATGGCTCAGTCCTGGATGTCAGCAACAGCAGCAAAAAGCAAAGCACAAGCAGCAAAGTGCAAGACAGCAATGAATATGATGGGACATTTGAAACATACCAAGTGCCTCTTGAGTTTGATAACTCAATCGATTCAACAGAAGAGGCAAAAGAGATGTATAATTGCTCTTACTGTCCAGCTAAATTTGAAGGACACCGTGGGTTTCTTATTCACCTTGGTATGAAACACCGAAGTGATATTACTGAAGAAGTGCCCCAGATTGAAATGGGCAAAAGCATTAGAATCTTTAAATGCTGCTGCTGTAGCTACGTGAATAATACTCATCATGGTGTGCTTGCTCACACCCAGATGAGGCACCCCACAAAAAAAATAAAAGGAGACAGTCTCTATGTTGGAAGTAAGCATTTACACAATGTGAAGAAAAATGTTAAAAACGGTGTATTAAAATTTAGTGGGTACATGTGTAAAGTGTGTTCTCAGATCTACTCATCAAAGGAGATGCTGAAGAGACACCGTGAGAATGACCATAAGCAGTCTGAGCTCAGCAGATTTAGTCAGCCTTCTAAAGCTTCTTTGGAAAGTGATGGTACAGGACACAAACATGCTGTTTTTTGCCAGCATTGTGGTTTGTACTGCAGCTCAGCAATAGAGCTCAGTCACCACTCAAGTGTTTGCCAAAAGAATGTGCCTGTTTCAAGTGTTTTGAATTGTCCATACCCATGTCTTCTGTGTTCAAATGCCTTCTCTACAAAAGTCCGTCTTGGCCTTCACTATACCAAGAAACACGGGAAGGTGGCCTTCTTTAAACACTATGCACCACTGTATAACCAGCCATCGAAGAATCCAGCACCAGAATGTGCCCAACAAGAAAAAACAACAGAATCTAAAGTTATCTCAGAAAGTGAGAAAGTATTGGTGTACAAGTGTCCAAGCTGTCGCTATGTCAATTCTGTCACTCATGGAACTCTGACCCACTGCCAAATGCGACACCCAAACATTGTTGTCAGGGCTGATACGCTTAAAACTACTGAAATATATGTTGCAAATATGATAGGATGCCAAAGTACAAAAGGTTCAAATTGCAGTGGGTATCGTTGCAGAAAATGTCCAAAGGTTTATGGTGTAATGAAGAAACTGAAAATGCACTGTGCAATTGACCATACACAGAGTGTGCCAACATCGGAACCTTTATCTCAGACAAAACAACAACAAAAGTGTACGGATGACATCACAATGTCAGAGTCTGCCTCTTCAAATCAAAAGAAATCAGTAAACAAATTTTGTCATTTTTTCAAATGCTCCTTGTGCTCTTATTCAACCTTGATTTTAAAGCAGCTAGGAACACACTATACTCAAAGACATGGAAAGGCCGCCTTTCTCAAATTCTATTCCCCACTTTTATACCAAGCTCAGAAGAAGCCAAAAACATCTGTTATGTATGAGGAAACTGAGAAAACACACAATCCTCTTGAGAAAGCAGAAAATGCACTTGAGACAACCACACCACAAGTCCAAATTAAACTATACAAGTGCAGCATGTGCTCCTACGGCTCTTTTTATCGAAGGTACTTAATTGCTCACTACAGGAATCGACACAAATTGGAAACACAAGATATATACAAGAAGATGGAGAAGTATAAGAAATATAAACGAACTGTATCTGAAGGCCAATTTAAATGCAAAAAGTGTCTCCACTTGTTCTTTGAGTCACAGAGGAGACTTCTCGCCCATTATTGTTCATTTCACTATTCAGAGATTAAGTTGGACTTCACAATAGTTTCAGAAAGGAGACACAGGACAACAGGGGTTTACAAGTGCTGCCACTGCAAAAAGAAAATCTTTGGAATTAAAAACCTGAGCTCCCACTTGGATCGACACAGAGTATGGAGGGTTAGAATGGAGCAAATGGTTAAAAAAACAAAAACAGGGAATGAAATTGTCAAAGTAAGTTAACTTAATAGTATTTCACAAATTTGTGTTTGTAGTCAGTATGTTTACATAAATGTTTACTGTTTTAGGTACCCAAGCAAGATCCACTTCCTGTAGAAAATGTGACAACAAAAACAAGTCCTCTCAGGTCACCATTAACTCCATCTCCAACTGATCCTGAACCCCCAAAGCTGCAGTCAAGTGATGGCAAACACACCTGTCTGCGATGTAAAATGACATTCATGTCGCTCAAAGGATTGCGGTCACACGAACGCAGCCATGCAGCTTTAGCAGCCATTAAGAAAATGGACAATTTATCTTGCTCAGTTTTCAAGCAACAGTAAGCACAAATTGTTACCTTAAAAAGTACTTTAAACAAAAAAGGTCAATTTATGAATACATGCACTAAATACATTTTTTGTGTTTTCCATGTTGTTAACCTTACTATGCTATTTGTCTCTTCTTTTTATGTCAGTAGCATTGAGAAATATTTACTCTACAGATCTGGAACTACAAGGCCATTTAGGTGTAAAATCTGTTCATATCGGACAACTGTCATGGGCCTGTGGAAAAGCCATATAATCAAAAATCATCAATGTAAGTATACATGTAGTACATACATTAGTGGTTTGAAAACTAAGAAGTAGTACTACTACTAAGCTTGTTGAAAGATAAAAACTAGAAAACTAAAATCAGTTGTGCTGTACAATAAGCAATACGTCTTTGAGCTCTTAGTTTACCTCCATACAGCATAAACCTTTACATATTTCTCCATCAGATGTTTTGAATTCGACTGAAGTTGACCAACAAAATCAAGAGACACCTCAGGAAGACACTGAGGATGGACAAAATGTGGGAGAGGAATTAAACGCCCTTGAAGGTGATGACGAACCTGAAAGTAAGTTATAAATGTCTATAAGTTGTTTGTAGGTAATGAAGCATAATTGTTTGATGGCAAACTATAATGTACTACTGACATCTTTGTTGTTCCTCAACAGACTCATACTTGGAGCCCCCAGACGTGCAGCGCCAGTTAACACGCTACAACCTTATGGCTCAGCTAGATTCACAGTCAAAAACAAGTCAACAGGAAGTCCAGTTAAGTGAGTCAAGGATGCTTACCTGTGAAATGTGCAATTTCAATTCTCCACACATGTCCACCCTGCGACGGCACTACCTGAGACGTCACGGAAAAAAGCTTATCCGGTGCAAGGACTGCAACTTTTTCACTTGTTTTAGGTAAGCGGAATCTTGTATTTTGTTTGCTTTTTTTCTGGGTAGAAAATGAAATATACTCAAAGTAAATTTAACTTTTCTTAATATACATTTTTAATGTTTTTTCCTGAAGACAAAACCTAGATCTGCATGAGGAGATGGGTCACTTTACTGTCCAATCAGAACCAACACACCAGAAGACCCTGTGCTGCCCTTTCTGTCTCTACCAGTCTAAAAACAAGAACAACATGATTGATCACATTGTCTTGCATCGTGGTATGTTTCACGTTCAGCAAAAACCTTTGTTCCCGAATAAATTTACCTTGCTCTGATTTGGTGTTTGTATTTTTTGGATTGTTTTTAGAGGAACGTGTTACGCCAATAGAAGTACGGAGGTCAAAACTGTCACATTACCTTCAAGGGATTGTCTTCCGTTGTCATAAGTGCACATTTACGAGTGGAAGTGCTGACGGCCTGCACTGGCACATGACCAAGCACAATGACATCAAACCGTTCAAGTGTCGACTGTGCTACTTCGACTGCACTGAGCTGAGAGACTTAGAGGCACACCTGTGTGATAAGCATCAGGTGGGGAATGCCCATTAGAAATCTTTCAGTGCATGGAAAAAAGGCTCCTTTATTTTAACTAAGAGAATCTTTAAATGTCATTTTTGCTCATTGTTTCTTGATAGGTTGTTCGTAACCATCAGCTGGTTGGGCAGGTCAGTCTGGATCAGCTCAAAGCCAGAGCTGAAAAGATCCCACAAGAAGATGATGGTGATGAAGACCAGGAACTTTCGGGGCAGCGCAGTGAAAATATGAAAGTACTTAAGTCTGCCACGACCTGTAATGAAATTTCATATGAGTCACAAAATGATGAGCAAATGGAAAAGAATACTAGACTGGAAAATGTGCAACCAGATCAGAAACAGGTGCAGGATGTCATGAAGGAAAATGAAAACTGCTTAAAGAGGGGAGAAGAGTTCAAACATACAACAAAAGATCACAGTAATCTGCATTATCGGTCCTTACAAGACATCGAGGCCAAGGTAGAAAATGATTTATTACAGCAAATACTACAGCTGGATGAAGATGGCAGCAGCAACGTGGTGAGTAAAACAGTTTTAAAACAGGATAAAAAGCAGATCATTAAGATGGAGGCTGTGAACAGTCAAAATCAGAGTTCACAGGAAGATGGTGAAACTGCAGTCACTTTGAACTACCACCCTAAGATGAACTCTGAATTGTTAAATGCTGTCACAAAGAAGAGTTTTAAAAGTAACAAAAGCGTCCTCATTCGTCCCAGTTCTGTAGAACTGAGGATAAAGCCTGAAGTGCTCCAAGATCAAGAAAGCTCAGGTGCAGTCAGTGCAAATTGTAATGAAGGACAGACACACAACCAAAAAGACAGCACAGAGCAGACAAATAATTATGGAGAAATGCCTGTTCTTGAAAAGTTTTTCAAGGAAGTACATTTCAAAGATGTAAAACATGAGTTGCAGTGTGGCGAAATAATGGATGACAGCAATGGCATAAAATGGGGGAATGATGAGAGAGGGTTAGAAGAAGAGCTCAACCCGCCTGTACTGCTAGGTAAGTCATTACATTACATATCTGAAGAATACTTTGAGCCCTTGATCTAAGTTCAGTAATTTAATTTCAGATGGGGTTTCAGCCACAGCTGGAGCTGCTGAGGTCCCTAGTCCACCAGTTGCATCAGAAGCATTGTTTCCATGTGACCTTTGTGGAAGAAACCTTGCAAATACTACAGAACTTGAACGTCACATCATGAGACATGGATTGTAAATGTACTTTTTTCTGTAGATATACAACTGATCTATGTTTATGGCAAAACCACCTGTTAATATGTATATTATCAATACAGACATAACTGAGGGGCTTGTTTTGTCCAGATTGTCTATTTTTTACTTTTATGATTTTACAGAAGTATTCATTTTTTTTAACATTTTTATAATGTAATGACTTCGTTATTTTTATGAATAAAAACAGCCCAACATTGCAGTTGTAAAGTGTAACATCCTAAGAATGTATTTAGGGTATTTAGCTTTTTTATAAACGCCATTAGCTGCTGGATAACCTTTATAACATACTTTTGAGTTTTTGTTTTAAACAAACCAAGCCAACCTCAAATCCAACTGTAGACTGGTCTAGTCCTGATTCCATGTCTATTGGATATTTATTTTAGTTTTATATTCTATGTAGCCTGTACTAGTAGATAGCATTTAACTGAATAGTTCTGATTTAACATTTATTTCCTTTTAAATGTTACACTGTATTGTCCATGTTTGAAATAAATAGTAAGCAACATGCACATTCTGCGTGGTCGAATGCATGTGAACAAACTTGATTTATTACCTAAAACTAAATAAGTCAATTTTACATGGATCATTGTTCTCGTAACACAAAATCACGAGTTTTTTGTGCCTATTTGTCATCGTTTGTACGAGTGCGTCACGACGTTTTCATGATGTCCTCCATTAAAGCGTGACACCATTCATTATAAACGCTTATCTTTTAACTTTTGTTAGCTGTGAAAACAGGTAAATAATAAAACAGGCTCTTCCCAAAACAAGGTAAAAGGCGCTTCCTCGTCTCGAAGGGCGGTGCTTAGATGCGCACTGTCTCTCACCGAGAGCTGTGTAAGAGGACACCGCTTCCTGGTCTGGACTAATAGTAATGGACTGATGAGAGGGAAACAGGACAGAGCTGCTTCGGACCGTAAGTGCAGGCTGTAGCCTTTACTTTTCACTTCAAATGAGTTACAGTTGTCTATGCTAACATGTAATAAAACGTGACAACGCGTTGTAATTGCATGCAGAAGGTATCGGTCAGTGTAATTAGGCTAAATGATGTTACACGGAAACTATTTCACAATAGCAAAGAATGAGACGAGTGTTGAAAAGATTTTATTTATCACGCTTGACTTAACATGACTTGACATAATTTCTTATTGACTGGGCGTAAAACGAGGTTTACTGGAAGTGGAAGAAGTTTTGACTGGAGTTATTTCCTTCTTCCTTTTAAAAGGCTTTAACCTTCACTACTTACTGCAAGAACTAGGGTGTGTTTTCTCTTTTACATGGTATAATGTTCCTTATCACACTTTCAAGGAAAACCCGCAGTAATATGGGAATCCTGCTGTTAATAAATGATGCTGAAATCAGACAACTACAGGATATGTTGGTTGTGGCTCAAGGTTGTCACAGTTAACTTCTATTAGAGATCTCAGTGTGTATTTACTTCTTTCTAAACATTCAGACGTTTAAGGAATGTCAGCTGTAAACAACACTCAAGAGGATGGAGGGTCCTTCTCATCAAAAGTCATCCACATTGTGTTCATCATCCTCCTCCTGGACCTACTCGGTTTTACTCTAATTCTTCCTTTGCTGCCTTCAATTTTGGACTACTTCTCACAAGCAGAGGTTAGTGCTTATGAGCTATTATGTTCAGTATATAAAATTATTTACAACATACATTTAGCATGTCAGTTGGTTTTCAATTATTACAACACATGATACAGACTAGTGAACAGACTAGTGACAGATTAGACAGAGGAGATGACGGACTTGATGATGGCTACATGCTCATTCATGCTGTTGTTTGCCTTGGCTCTGTTTCCTCTTTGGCAGGATGGCGTGTACCACTCTATGCAGAGTGTAGTGGACTGGTTTAGAGAGGCTGTTGGGATGCCATTAGAGAAGAAATACAACACTGTCCTTTTTGGAGGTATTTGAACCAGCTCACACAGTCTACTCTCAGTAGTGTGTTATGAAGATCAATTAAATGTGGCCAGTGAAAAAGCCTGAAATTCCTCCAGGGCATTTGTTGAATGTGCTTTTTTTTATTAAATGTGTCTTTCAGGTTTGATTGGGTCGCTTTTCTCTCTGCTCCAATTTCTGTCATCTCCTGTAACTGGGGCGCTGTCAGACCGATATGGCAGGCGACCCCTACTCATGCTCTCCACAGTGAGTGTTATAATACAGTAATTGTATAGTTATATATTAGATTTTCTGTATACAATACTTCATTTTCCTCTACAGTCTAGCTTTTCCAAGACTCATTTTGATGCTTTGTGTTACAGTTAGGGCTCATTTTCTCCTATGCTGTGTGGGCTGTTTCCAGAAGCTTCACTATGTTTCTTTTGTTTCGTATAATTGGGGGCATTTGTAAGGGAAATGTCAGTCTGTGCAGCGCCATTGTGGCTGACCTACCCTGTCCAAAAGCAAGGAACCGAGGAATGGTATGCAAAACCATGTATTGTTCTAAAGAAAATACATAACTATTTTATTACCATGTAACTACTGCTACAAACATCATTATGAATTGCACATAACTAAAGAAGGATTGAAAGTCTTAATGAACCTTTTGTTGTCACTAGGCTATGATAGGCATCGCCTTCTCCTTGGGCTTTACTGTTGGACCTCTGATGGGTGCCTACTTTGCCATCAGCTTCAAAACAGCAGGAACAGAAAATGTATTTTACCAAGCTCCAGCTCTGCTCGCTTTGGCATTCAGTATTGCTGATCTGCTGTTTATTTGGCTCATGCTACCAGAGACATTTAGTAAGGATGCCAAGGTAAACTGTCAAAATGAAATAAAGTTTGTGGTTATTCCATACTTGATAGAGTAGCTTCATTGCCTATTGTTCCTAAACTACTTCTATTATAATTGTAGATTATTCTCAAAGCAATTCAGATTTAAATTTCAGGAAAATATTAGTCTCAATCTCAAAATTGAGTTTAAACATAGCCAGTGTTTTTCAGTTGAATAAATAATGAAAAATGCACATTTATAATGTTATTATAATTTCCTTTTAGGCTTCCTTTACAGGACTGGGGCACCCCAGGGACCTTCTGAACCCATTAGCTTTGTTCTACTTCTCTGCTGTTACCAGGACCAAAGAGTCTCCTTCAAATCCAAGTTAGTTTGATATGTTATTAAAATTTATTAAAATTTGTTTTGATGTTATGGATGGCCTAAGACAAATATATCTATCTTTACAGGAATGCAAAAACTCAGAGTGTTGGGTCTGGTTTATTTTTGCTACCTTTTCCTCTTTTCTGGTCTGGAGTTTACTCTCAGTTTTCTGACTCACCAGCGTTTCAAATTTACAAGGTGTTTTTTGTACTTGTACTTACAGTATATAACAAAGGTCAAACACAAGTCCAAAAGTTACAAACTTAATGTGTTAACAGTATGCAGCAGGGGAAAATGTTTTTCTTCATTGGCATCATCATGGCTTTGATCCAGGGAGGTTACGCTCGTAAAATCAAACCTGGGAAACACATCAAGGCTGTACAAGTGGTAGGACACAAATAGCTGTACTGTCAATTTTCTTTTCTAACTGTGATTTAAAAAAAACATTTTTACATACAATGTTTTCTAGGCAATTATCACCTTGATCCCAGCTTTTATACTCATTGGAGTGTCCTGGAATGTAACAATGCTATACATTGGCTTGGCTTTATACTCTTTTGGTAAGTCGCTGGTCAGTACAATGCTAAATTATAACCTGTATAGGCCAATAAGATAAACACGATTCCTATATATTCCAGGTTATTTTCATGTAGGTATATATTTAATTGTTATTAAGTGTAATGCTATGTTATATGTGTTTCATGTTGTCAGCTGCTGCAATAGTTGTACCATGCCTGTCGACGCTTGTTTCTGACTATGGTAAGTTACTTTTAGATTCAGAATTATATTTGTATTATAATATCATGATGGCTTACCTGGTTTTGATATTCTCTCAGGCTCAGTCAATCAGAAAGGTACAGTGATGGGCATTTTGCGCAGTCTGGGTGCTCTGGCCAGAGCAGTGGGGCCAGTTGTGTCATCAACTGGTGAGGATGCTTTGTCAATAAGCCACAAGGCAATAGTTTTTGTTACAGATTTGTTGTATTCTTGTGCATGATACTGAATTTTTCTTTTTGCCTTACAGTTTATTGGGTTGCTGGAGCAGAGACCTGCTTTTTTCTTTCATCAGCATCCTTCATTGTACCTCTGGTTCTGCTGAGCAGAAACTGGAGCCTGAAGGATGAGTGAGTGCCAAAATTACTTGAAAGACTACATTCGAGGCTTTCTACGAAAGACATTCTTACTATGAAACCAAATTGGTCTTGTTTAGTGCAATACTTCCTATTCTTAGAAAAGCATTGCATGAAACTACACGGAGCCTTTTGCATTCTGTCATGTGGGACATGCAGTGAAACATAGTGTGACAGATGAGCTGTGATCAATGTGTATTTTTGAAGCAGTATTTTATATTACTATTTTCATTTTGTATGAAAGCAGAAAGCACTGTTTTATTCGAATTAAGATGGAAATGTGTATTAATTGTAAACAGTAAAAATAAAGTAAAAAATAAATGTTTGGTCTGTTTTACGTTGATGACTGTAATTTTAGTTATGTGTGTTTATATGTTGTAATGTCTTAAAAAAAAGGCCATGAGAGAAGTTTTTTCAATTAACATTCTGCAGTTACCCTCTTTGGCCAATAGATGTCGCAGTGACGCCGCCTCACACCGATGTAAACATGAAGCCGTGTCGTAAACCAGCAGCTGCACTGCCGTCCTATGTAACAGGTTGATTCGGCTGCAAAGCTACAGCAATATGCGTTTGGCGTGAATTTATTTTGCTCTTTTGTGTCAGAGCACCAAACAATGCAGAGACAATGCATTCAAAAATGTGACAGCGTACACGAAAACTTGAAGATGGACAAGGTATTGAACTGATTTTATTATAGCCTAATACGTGCTAGCTAGTAGCCATTAGCTATTAGCTTAGCACTGTTCAGCATAGTAGTACAATCATTACTGCGCTTGTTAATGATTATGCTAGCTACCTTTGAGCAAACGTCTGTTACTAATGAATGATCCAAATATGATTTAGTTAGTTTTAGGATGAGATAGTTTCGCAATTTTATCCGACTGCGTGAAAAGACCAAAATAAGCTTTTGTCGGCTTAAACAAAAACGGACAATGTTGTCACCAAGTTTTTTAAATTATAGTTTTCTTAATTTATCCTAGATAGCGTACTAGCACCCTAACCTGTTGTAGTAAATCCGTCTTATGACTCATACACCAGCCTAAACGATTAATAAACGAATTACTGTACTGGTGTAAAACTGTAGCCTTTAGCCCACCTGTCAAAGGTCGTTGGTAGATTTTGCTCAAAACTTAATAAAATACCTTTTCAGGAAAGTAAAGCGTCCCCTGGTGCACAGTCACAGCAGGTTCACCAGGGGAGACAGAAGAGGGAGCCACACACAGCGTCAGCACCATTTCTAATATTACCAACCCCTTACAAATCTCATCCGAGTTTAAGAGGGTATGTATACAACTTACGTGATTGTCACATTTATCTACATACGAGTCTCATTTGATGCTTTTTTATAGCAACCAGTCAGGTCTGAGCTCAACACAAAAGTCTACAAACACCAATGGACTTCCAGCTAGGAAGGATGGTGCAAGATCTCATGGATTTAGCAGCAACCATCATGCCAGAGAGAATGGTCACAATGTTCGGACAAAAGATGGGCTCACGCGAGACCCACTAACAAAGGTTTTTTTATCAGTCGACTAAGTTACCTAATCATGTTGAATTAATAAATAACAACAAGCTTTGTTTCCAGTTTAAGACACCAAAGGGGGAAACTCCAACACAAGGGAGAAATATTGAAAAAGCTACAATGGATTTACAAAAAAGAGGTTGGTAATAAATCTCATGAAGTAGTCAAGGGCATATCCTCATTCATAGCCTTCAATTCTGCAGGAAGAGGACAAACAGACTCAGAGGCATTTGAAGTGAAGATGGATGATTTTCCAGAGTTAAGTGGCTTCTTAGTGGGCAAAGCAGACCCTCCTCTTGTTCAAAGAGATTGTTGGGGACATCCAACACCAAGTTGTCAAGATGAAAAGTTGGCATCAGTACGGAAGGTTTTCTGTCTCTGATATATGATAAATATTGTTTATAAATCATGTTCCAAATAATTATATCTTTGCAGGGCTTTTCTAATGAATTTGATACTGTTGATGTTTTGTAGATAAACAGAAAAGCAGCAGATTCTGGACCGCAGGAAATTTCCCTAAATGCAAAGTCAGACTCCTGTAAATTCAGACTGGGTAGAGTGATACTTCCATTTCTTTTCATTACTTTGCATGTAAGCCACTGGTAATATGTCAAGTTTTATTTGATTTACTATGTGTTGAACAGAATCTTCAGCAACTCAGGATATCAGCCCTGGTTCTACCTCAAGCTCCTGGGCTAACATTGCCTCTCAGCCTCCAAAAAAGCCTATCCCAAAAGAGACAATCAGCAGCAAGTCCATTCAGGTACTACATATTTTTCCTACATATATTTTTAAAGTACTGAGTACAACAAGAAACAAGTCTGGTGTCTGTAGCCTGTGAATTATAGCAAGAAAAGGTTGTCAGTAGATCTTTCATTTTTAACTGCTTCGCCATGTCTTCCTACATTTGTCTGTTTAGGAGGTTGATGAGGTAGCTCCATTTGAGGAAGAAACCACCACAGGCAAGAAAAAACGTAAGAAGAAAAAGAAGAAAACAAAAAGCACAGAAGAAGATGCTGAAAATGGATCAGAAAAAGCAGTGTATTATCAGGAACCTCCGAAGTTTGAGGTAATTTATAAATAGATATAAAATATAATATAAAATAAATAAATATATTTTTAAACATAAGTAAATATTTCTATAGGCTACTTGCAGCAGCAAACTATTTTTGCCTTTTTAGGATGAAGAGGAGTTTCCTGGCTTGACGCCTGCTTTCAATAGGACTGACAAATTAATGACCAAAAGCAATGCAGCAAATCTATGCAATGAAGTATGTTTTTTCTTGATAAATGATTAATTTAAGATCTGAATTTTATGGTCAGTCATATGAACCTTACATACAGATGTACTTGATCTTGTGACTGTACTTATATTAATAACATCTGACAGTAGAAATTGTTTTAGGAGAACCAAAGACAAATTATTCAACATCAGCCTGTGGACGAGAAAATGGACAAAGCGCTTTGTGCAAAATCTCCTTCCACAGAGACAATGAAAAAAGCTCAGGTGAGTTTACACTCAAGTAGAATGGCATTGGAATCACCATGAGGGTTTATGCATTTATATTTAACTAATATCTTTAGAAAGCCGAAAAGGTTTCTGGAAAGAAGAGCAAGGTCCCTGTTCAGCTTGACATTGGAAACATGTTGGCTGTCCTAGAAAAGAAACAATCCCAGAAAACCAAGCTGGATACTAAGCCTCTCACTCTATCAGGTCGGTAATGCCCTCATAAACACTAAAACATTGCATTGCTTTGAGTAAGAAGATGTCTATGTTTTAGTTGGTGGAGGCTTACCTGTTGTACATAAGCAACAACCAATTCAAAAGAAACTGGAAAAAATTGCTCACAACCCCCTGGATTCCACTAGCCCTTTAGTAAAGAAGGGAAAGCAGAGAGAAGTGCCTAAAGCAAAGAAGCCTACTGCTCTCAAAAAGGTAGAGCCACACAGACGAATGGTGACGCATATATTGTACTATGTTAAAAGCTACTTTGTTTTAATTCCTCAGGTTATTTTGAAAGAGCGGGAGGAGAGGAAGCAGAGACGTTTGCTTGAGGAGAGAGGACTGCTGCCTGAAAACGAGTCCAGACCTGCCGAGGAGACAGCAGAGGAAGATAACTGTGAAACAAGTGCCGCAGGTCATAGAGGCCTCGTTTAACTTTTAAATTAAAGAAAAGCTCACTGTTTCTTGATCTGCTCACTTACTCTTTATCAACCTCAGATGAGATGCACGGTCCCCCAGACGAACATGATGATCAACCAGAAGTCAATGGCACAAGCAAAAGTGAGAGAGAGGAAGATGAGGAAGCTACAGAGGAACAAAACACCTCAACCATAACCACCCAAGTCGATCGACCCAAAATCCACAGCAGGAAGTTCAGAGAGTAAATTCACCTTTTAGCTCCAAAATACAAAGATCTCAACTAAGCCTTCAACTAAACCCGAGTCACTTTGTATTATTTTTTGCTTGGCAGTTATTGCACTCAGATGCTTAGCAAAGATGTGGACGAATGTGTGACGGCTCTTCTTAAGGAGCTAGTTCGTTTCCAAGATCGCCTGTATCAAAAGGACCCTATGAAAGCCCGCATGAAAAGGCGTATTGTCATGGGTCTACGAGAAGTGCTGAAACACCTTAAACTCAGGAAGGTCAAGTGTGTCATCATCTCACCCAACTGCGAGCGCATCCAGTCCAAAGGTACACTGGTCATACAGAGCCAGATATATTTTATATTTTTTGCACTTTGTTAATAAACAGTTTTGCCATGATAACTTTAAACAAAACTAAAGTTGAAATTATCAATCCAAGTTGGTTATTTTTTAACTTGAATAATAATAATAGGATACAAAGGATATAAAAACATGCTTTATAATTGTTAATTATTTCAGGAGGCTTGGATGAAGCTCTACATGCAATCATTGACACTTGCCGTGAACAAGGAGTGCCTTTTGTGTTTGCTTTGTCAAGGAAAGCTTTAGGTCGCTGTGTTAACAAGGCAGTGCCCGTCAGTCTAGTGGGAATCTTCAACTTTGATGGAGCACAGGTCAGTCTTATACCATAGTTGATTAATAATCCTTAACTGTCATAGTTTTAAGAGGCTTTTTTTTTTTTTTTCACAGGACTTATATCACAAGATGATTGAATTGTCGTCTGAAGCCAGGAAAGCATATGAGGTGATGGTGTTGAGCCTAGAACACACACCTCAGTCAGAGTCAGAGCCAGCAACAAACACAGAGCATCAAATTAGAGCAGATCAGATAAACGCTGTTTCTGGTCTCGATGACACACAACCAGAGGAGCCAGAGTACAGTAAGTTACAGTTTGTCAAAATTATTCTACATAATGAAAGCTGTCATATCTAATCTTATTTTATCAGCAAACAATTAGCTGAAAGATTACAAAAGTGGTAATTATGTGGGGTTTTTTGTTTCAGTAAAATTGTGGAAGAAATTGTTGGAGAAGGAATCCAATCATGTGAACCTTGAGGAGCAGCTGAGCTCCATACACTTGGACAATGATTGCACTGAACACAGCAGTGAAGATGTTATGAGTTGACAGCCAGGAAGTCTTATGTGCCTAAATAAACCTACTAACCAACTCTTGAGGAACCAGACGGGACTTATTAGCATCTTTAATTGCTGTGGATCTATTTCTACCAGTCTATTATACAGCATTTTAGGAATTCTCTGTTCTGTAACATGAACTTGAAATGAGATGACATTATGCTATAACAACACAAATGTACAGAGCTCTGCATTTTTAGGTTAACCACTAACCTTTTTAGACCAGACTATTCATTTAAAACCACAGTAGAAATCTTTAAATGTCATGGTTCTGAGTATATCTAGAAGATGTTTTGGTTTGGGACCCACTGCGTTTCGACTAGTGATAAATGGTGACTCAAATGTTGCATTGTTGTGGCTTTTGGACACAGATAATGTTGGTACTGAGATATTCATGAGTTTCTGGTTGCTCTACATTCTAGTGCCAGCATTTCCTCTGACTGCTGCTAAATGAAAAAATAAATTTAATTTAAAAAAAATATATGATCAGTTACAGCTAAATTGTTCAAGGTCCGGTCAATAATGTAAAATTCTAAGATTTTACTAAATGCACTAAAACAGGAAAAAAAAAACATTAAAACAAGCAATCCCTTGTGTACATTTTACCTTCATGTATGAATGCTAACAATAGTGAACAAGTATAGTCAATTATGATTCAGGTAGGATGAAGAAGAAAATGTGAAACAGAAAAGGTAATAAGTTGAAAGATTGTGAGTTTTTGTTGAGTTTTATTTAGCCAAGACAATGAAATTCTAAAATTATAATGCATAACTGGATCACAGACAACTGTTGAATATCTAGTCTTTGAAGTTTCTTGAAATTCAGATTGTGAGAATGAGAGTCATTAAATAATCTCTTGGCGTTATTCAATACGACACAGTGCTTTAGATGTACATTATATCTCTTTAAATTTAAACAGCTGATTTATGTCTTGTTTGTAAAGAAAGCAGCTATTTAATGATCATTCCCAAATAATCTCTAGTCTTAAATGAAAACTATATAATTTACTACAGTAAAAAGGAAGATTTTTTAATAAAGGACAAAGATAAGGATTTATCTGTGAATAGATATATTACTTGTAACTCATATTTTACTTGCAAGCTCTTCAAATGTCACACAAATAAATGTTTATTTGATGAAAAAACATGGCTATCTGTGTTTCTGAATTCAGTTTAACAGTAACAGATGTAACAACATAGTTCCAGTGTCTTCTCTGATTAAAACTCAGTTTAATGTAATGTAATTTAATGACAAAAACAGTCAGTCATATGATTTTAGTCGGCCTATTAAAAGACAATCTAGTGTCAACACTAAGCATTCACAGTGTAGTTACACTAGTGAATATTTACATGATATTTAGAAATGTATGTTGTATTTCCTGTATGGATATCCTGTATTGGGATGTTAGGAATATTAACTAAAATGTAGTTACAAAATACAAAATATATCATAAATCTTGCAGTTTCACACATTCTTTCTCATAAAAGAGCACATAACAAACATGCAAAATAAACTCTTAATAATTAGGACACAGCAAAACACTTAACTGTAAGCTGTGGACCTATTTTAAGTGAATAAATTACTAAACCAAACAGAAATTGATAACCTATAAGTAGATTTAGTGTTGTGTCAGTGTTTTATCAGCAACATCTCTACATGTTTGACATTATGGGTGGTGCAGGGATGTTGTCCACGTATCCATTATCAAGGAATTCTGTGTACGCTCCCATTTTGACATTCACTTGAGATGGCTTCTGGTTGCCACAGTCTGTGTAGTGATTGCCCTTATTCCTACAGGGAGAGTCCTGGAGCAAGACCACATTGTCAGTGTTCACTTCTTTAACCCTGCTGTAGTCCTCTGGTAAAATCTCCTCTTCTTCTTGTCTATTTATGTCCATGTGCTTACTGTTTTGTTTCTCCAGGATGAGAATATTGTCCCCCTTTACCTCCTTCACTGTGCTGTAGTCCATCTGTTTTATATCCACCTCCTGCGTGAACTCCTCGTGTCTTTGAATATCCACATAAGTGCTGTTTTCAACGGGCTTAATCACGTTTAGAGCATTGTCTTTTTGATTAGAAGGAGGCTCTTCTGTTTCCATTGTGTTTACATGGTGTAATTTATCTATAAATCCAGACTTACTAGTGTCCACAAGGTAGCCCATGATCTCCTCCTCCTCTCTTATTTCCAAGGTGTTTGCCTTAGTATTTGACTCTTCATAGTTGATATTTGGTTCCAAGTGATAATTGTTAGAAATGATCATGCTTTTGGTGCTTTTCTGTTCTTCAACAAGCAGCAGGCTTTGGTTGTCATCACACACTATGATGTATTCCTCAACCTGATTTTTCCACGGGGCCATCGGTGGGAAGCCATGGTTTATGATCAGAGCACTGGTGACTTCTTCACACCGGCCATTCTGAACAAAATATTTTGGATTAATCATATATTTCCTTGCAACGATTTATCACTCCAACATTAAGGCAGTGGCTCAGATCAGATCTTAATTTAGTCAGGTCAGACTGAATTAAATGACTCAAACTACTTCCATGTTTATATTCCAGGGTAAATCCAAATTCATGTAACTTGTCTGTCATCTTAGAGCAACTTTCTCAAGTTATAAGATATATACTAACGTGGGAATCTCTGAAAGTGAGTGATAGACAAACTTGAGTTTTTACTCACTGTAAGATTGATTAGTTTTATACCACTGTTGTGATTCTTTTTGTTGCTAATGAACAAAACCTCCAAAACCGAGATCAGTGGTAAAAATATAGTGCAGTGTTACCTTGAGAAGCTGCACGTCAACTCCTTTTATCTTGGGTCCAGGAACAGGGGGCAGAAGCCACTGTTTGATACTTAAGAACAAACAATGCAAGTAGTCAGGCTGATTGTCCTTATCTATTTAAACAACCAAACAGAGTGCTTTTATATTGAATACATACAATTTCCTCTTGATAAACAGTATGGACATTGCTGCTAGAAATGGTACTGCTGAGAGGAAAGACACCAGCAAAATCCAGAATGGGTGTTGTTTAGGATCAACTAAAAACAGAAGCATTTGTTAAAATTGTAGAAACAGTGTGCTACATAATAGTACTGTACAATGTTGAAAAACAGGTAAAGATAAAAGAATTAGCTTCTGAGACTTACAGTTAGGGACTGTAATGTAGGTGGTGTCGCTCCACTCACTCCAGGAGCCATGGTCTAGTGCACAACGCACTTGAACCATGTACATCTTTCCAGGAGAGACACTGTACAGACTGAAGTGTGTTTGTGTTCCGGCAATGTGCATCTATGGACACAGAAAAAAAACAAGTCTTGAATCAGATCATTGTAGTTTAAGCATATTTTTTCCTTAACTTGATCAGTCCATTGTATGCACAGATTTATTTGTATTGACACAGATTTGGGTCTGGCCTCGGATGCATGGGCCATTTGTCGGGTGCCTACCTGTTAAATGTATACCACCAAAATGTATTTGTATTTAGATGCCAAATCAAAGTTATGTCCTCGCTAACTGAATCTAGAAAGTGTCCATGGTGTATCCCACCTCGACTATGAAGCATCAGCAACAAAACTACAATAACTACTACCACTACTACTGCAATAACTCCATTACTTTGAATTGTAATCAGTTGAAGTATACCAAGAAGAAAAATGCATACTATCAGCTTCAAGTTAGTGAGGTAGTCAAGTCCAGCCCAGGTCCCATCAGGAGATGATTGGCTAGTCCAGTCTGTTATCATTAAAATATGGGAGTCACCATTAGGAATGGTAAACCTTAAAGCCTCAATTTTCAACCTCATCAGTAGTTGAAAACACATTGACCTGTTGTGTCATTGGCTTATGTGATGTATTACATCAATATTTACAAAAAAAATAAGGCAGACAAAATGTCTGGAATTGAGGTCAAACCCCATGTTATGTTTTCATTGTGTTTGTCACAGACTTTCCTCTTTCAAAGCTCTACCAGGCTACAAACATACAGTATACGTACATTGCACTGTGACTGTAGCTGTTTATGAAGATTTGATGGAACTTTAACATATTAAGTCTGAAGCAATAATAAAAAGTCAACACTCACATTCCACTCGCTGTTCTCGTGTTTGACTCTGAGCTGATATTTCAGAGTAATCCAACCAGATTTGAAGCGTGTGTTATGAGGGCGCTCCCATCTAACGTGGACAGTGGGAATGTCCTCACTGACTTCCAGCTGCAGAGTTACATTTTCTGGAGTGTTGGGCTTTACTGTGAAGGCAGAAAAAAATACTGTAAGGTAAGCATATGTAACAAGTTTATTGTCATTCATACGCGGGTATAAACTGGTTTATTTTTCTAGGCCACATATTATATACACATCATTAAATGGGTTAGGTATTAGGCTCGAGGTAAAATGATATATGAATTCTCCTCCCATTACAAGGCCGAGTGTATAGTTAAACAAAGCCCTTAAACTGACACTATAAACAAGTTATACACAAGCCACAAACCAGTTCTACCTCATTCTGTGCAGGTTTCATTGGTGCCTAGCACCTGCCACTCAGTACTTTTCCATTCTTGGCCCAAGCGCACAAAGTTTATTCAGACAATAAAACTGTTCCAATCACTGACTGAATCAAGATAAACTGCAGTTTGACATTAACACAGACACACATCTGGGAGTCACAATGCATCAGTATTTGGTTGTCAAAAATATACTATTGATCTAGGATTTTTGTGGAGATTTGTTTTCAGTAGTAATAATAATTAATTTGGAGGTCAAAGTTAATCAGTGGCAAACTACCACTATATCCACTTGGTTTAACCCTATACAAAACATTGTGTGATACGGTCCAGTGGAGTTGACCTCCTCATGGACAATGTGAAACAAACCAGTTACACTTCACCTTCAAACTAACAATGACAAATTTTGTTTTAATTATGCCTACATTCAACTTTTGTTTTGAGATTTTTAATTCAGTTTTTATGTCAGTATTATTCAATTTCAGTTGGCTTATTTTAATAAACGTGTGAGTGAATTTGTTATTTGTGTGTTTGTTGTAGTTGTTTTTTCAGCACTCTCTAGAGTGAACTCACCAATATCCATCACATCTATCTTGACGATATCAGAGGTGGTATTCCCAAAACCATTGGAAGCCACCACAGCGATGAAGTAGTCGACCCAGATGGAGGTGTGGTTCTTGTCAAAGAAACAGGAATTCTTTCCCCCGGTGTGATAGTCAGGACACTCAAAAGTTCCCATCATTCTGTACAAGACCGAAAATCGCATACAATTACTGACCAAGATAGTGGTAAACCAAGATTAAAGGCGTAATCATTTATCAAATGTTTAAACAACACAGATGTAAAGGATTTAACAGTAAAAAAGTGGTAAACGCATTATTTTGCATACTGACATTTCCAAGAATAGTGAGAGAAAACAGAAAGATATATTTTGTTACTGTACATGTATGTGAGCTGTTGAACGCCTGCAGATTCAGCTTCATGGCAACAAAGGTTTGTATTCTGTTCATTGAGCAGTAGTGAATGAGTAAAGGAGCTGGTAGTTTTCCACTTTTGTCCGCAACACAAAAATGACCGAGCTTTATTGGGCTGGCTGAGATAGTTATCATATTGACATAATAAGCATGTGTCGGCCTTGTGTGAACTAATATCTTCATTTGATTCTACTCAGTGGCCTTTTTTCAAAAAATATATCTGTGTGACTCCTCTTATCTCAAGTGCATAGAAACAGAAACAGTAATAAATCTAAAGAAGGCATCTGGACTGACTGATCTCTCTCATAGAACAGGCGGTATGTCGTATCCTCTTCTTCAGATCCTGGTTCCCACCAGCACGTAAATGTCTCCTTCTCAGGGGACTGGCATTGCCTTAGGAATGGTTTCCCAGGAGGAGAATTGCCTGGAAACACAAATGACAAACAAGTGTAAGTTTCTAATTCAAAATTAACCCAGAATCAAGTCAAATATTTACCACGTTAAAACCAGCAGTTAACAAACAATGTGCACAAGCATGTGGCTTTTGCACAAGGAGCAATGTTGTTATTAAGTCCCAACTGACTAAAACCTTACAGCATAGGCAAACATAAAACACATTTTCTGCACTATTCTGCAAACTGAAAATATTCTTTCATAAGTGTTGCAAAACGGTATTAGATGTATATGCCTAAAATTATAATACATAAAAAACTGGAACACAATATACCTTACTGATCTAATTTAAGTTAAAGGAAGTCAATGCACTTACTGGTACACTCAAACACTGCAGCCAGCAGAAAGAGCAGTGCTGGGCCGACAAGCCTCCTCATCCCAGCACAAAGTGCCATCATGTCGGCCTTCAAAAGGAATGACATCAAAAACAGAGAGATATAAACTCAGAGCATGGCTCCACAATACACAGATGTCGTTACCTAAAACAAGACAACATGAGGGGAAAACAACTATCCCAACCCATATTTGCATAAGCTAACTGACATATGGGGAGGTCTGGGTCGTCACATACTAATCACATGTTTCACGTGCTTTGGAAAGTTCATCAATACACAGATTACATTTAAGGATGATTTTGTTTGAGAACTTCAAAATTTATAAGATACAAATATATAGCCTTTCCATATATACATACTACAAGTCCTTTTTGCATGCAAATTTAAGTAATTCTTAATAATGCTGTTAAAGTCTAAAGTCAAAATAACTCAAGATTAGCGTTAAACAAATGACTTCCTTATTCTAGAGAGCTCCCTTATACTGAGGTGTAGACAAAGATAACACAATACAAACTGCAGTTGCAAGAACATACATGTTGAAAGTGGGCTGTTTTAGTCTTTGTTATTCAACTCATGACTACACCATAAGAGACAGTTATTTAGAAACTTCTGTGGCTAGTCACTGTTTTGGATTTTGTTCATTGATTAGGTCCGTGTTAACCTCAGAGTTATGCATCAGACAAAAAAAATGTATTCTGTGCTCCACTGCTCTGAAACCAAACAAAGGTGAAATATTTAACACAGTGGAATGCTTTCTTTGCTGGTTCCCTGTAACCAAACAAACTATAGCTCTGTAAAAGCTGGTTGAAAAACTCCTCTGTGACTTTGACACCATTTTGCCAAAGTCCCCTTTTTAGTCTTGCTTTGCAAATTGAAAACAAATATGGAATATTTAAATTTGTATATTTGCACCATATTCGTTTCCTAATGAAGACCAAGACGGTGCTCTTTACCTTTGTTGTTAGATGTTATAAAGAAACAAACAAGAGCTGTACTTATTTATTTAAAAAGGAAATGAAGTATCACTAAATGCATGGGTCATATGATTTTAAACATGCATGTGCAACCCAAAGGCCAATCCATTGACCTTCAGGCCCTTGATCAACATGAACTAGTCCATCTCCCCTGAGGGTCAGTCTTGTGCCTCCTTCTGTTTAGCCTCATTTTTTAAAACCTTCAGACAACACCATTTTAAAACCCTTTAAAGATCCAACACAACAACATCAGCTGAGCTCAAAAACAACTGTCCCTTTAATCTTTTTGAAGCCTTACTTGTAATTACAGTGATATTATTTAGTTATAAACACTGAAAGTTTTTTTTTTAAACCTGGCAGCCATACACTTCTATTTACTTCAACAAATAAAACAGAAACATAAAAACATGGGTTTGGTGTAAATATCTTGTATTATTACATAAATTAATGATGCCATTTATTAACTTGACACTGAATTACCATGTATGCCTCATTCAGTTTAGAGCAACTGGGAAAAGGTATACATTACAGTAGCTACAATAAAACAACGCATTTATGTTTGTCACCACCCTTTTGCCTGTGGGAAAAACAAACCAAGCAAACCCATAGGCTACTGTTTATTTGAAATATCATGACTGTATTTTGGCTTAGTAAAACATTAAAGATTGATAACTCACCTCATTCGCCAGTTTAATGTTTTTGATTGGCGTTCATCTGAATTGAAAACGAAACAGAGGGTATTCCAGTCACGCCATTGCCACAGACAACCTTTCCACACCTGGCGACCGGTGCATCTGACACCTCAGGTATGAACGAGGAAGAGACGTGAGTCAGGAAGGGTGGAGCCAGATCGTCTTTCAAGAATCACTGTGTACGCTTCAACACTTGCTTACCTATTGCATGTATTAAAAAAAAAATAAAAGAACGGTGCAGCCTGTTAGATTGTGAAAGGAGGTGCTTTAATTGCCACAGATTTCCTAAAGTCGCTAAAGATTTCCTACATTCAAGTTACATAACACAACCTTTTGCGCACACGCCTAAAACGTGTACCACTAGCCCCTTGCTTAGTTATAGTTTATTGGGCAAAAAAAGGAAACAACTATCTTATAATGTAGACTGTACATTTAAATTTAAACTTCTGAAGGAACTCAATAAAACTAATCTAACTGCGTCTAGTGGCCCGTCTTCTTGCGTAGACGATCTTTGCCGCATGTACGTGGGAGAAAACCAAAACCAAGAGTGTAGTGTCACTTTTTACTTCTCATCCAGGAAGTAGACAGGTTTACCTTGGTCTTAACTGCTGCTAAGTGTTAGATCAGGGTCTTTAATCTCCTGAAAACACACTTTTTAAATGATAAAGTTTATCTCCAGGCTGCCATGTCGGATTCTTTAGACCGCTCCACGAAGATCAGCCTGTTGAAGGAGCCGGTTTTAAAGAAACTCTGCGAAGTGCTGGATAAGTCCAGCAACAATAAGGGATGGCGAAAACTGGGGGAGATAGTCGGCAATGACAGACGATTTAGAGTCAGGTGAGATATTTGAAGTAAAGCAGTAGAGGGGTTGTCTTAATATGAGGAAGCCCTCAGGGACCACGCCTGCATGTTTGTTATTCAACCCCCACTATTGTGTAATAACATGTAAATCTCATTTGTGTGACAGCAGGCTTTTTAAATATGTCTGAACATGTAACCTTGGCAGTAGAGTTGCATTTCTTTCTTGCAGCCTTCATGCTGATGGTGTATAGACTGATGTACACTCCTCTTTCAGCTCAGACGACATAGAGATGTGCTCCCTGAAGGTGTTGGAGGTGGAGGGTAGTCCCAGTCACATGTTACTGAAGCTGATGGGAGAACGAGGATGCACTGTGGCTCACCTGAATGATTATCTGCAAACTCTGGGTAACTCAGAGGCGCTGCATTGCCTCAAACCTCCAGGTAACCCTCCTATTCTTCCTCAATCTGAGGGAATGAACCTTTGCTTTCTTGATATATTCTTGGTTTCTTATAAGTTTGCATTTTCAGCATCTGCAAACAGAACATTTCTAAAGGTTAGGCGCAAGAAGCTTAAGCCTGTACCTTTTCGGTCTTGTGTAAATTTTTTCTGTTTTGAATTGTGCTCTGTAAGTTGAAAACACTTCATCTCCTTCAGTTTTCCATAGTTGGGCAAATACAAGACAGAAAAAGTACATTTACATTTACAAATACATTTCCTCCTTATTGATTTAAAGAGCTGTAGTCTAAGCCTCATGTGAATTGTGTATGGATTTATTTGAAATGTGTAGCATGTGCATTTCATACCAATTAAAAATATATTTTAGTTTTAGTATCCATATCATTGACAGTAAGGTGAAAGGTCATTGAAAATCATCTTATTCTTGGCAGTTGATCATTATTTTGTCATTTGCAATTCAGGAAATCCAGTGTCTATTCAAGTAGCATGTACATTTTACATTACTTTTACCATGGTTGGCTTTTTAAAAGTACTGTCATATTGTATGTATTATGAAATATGTTGTATTAATGTAAACTTTCAGCTTTACAGATTCTCATCCAGCCTCTGTCTGTGGCTCTAATGTCTGGGCACAATCTGCGTCTGAGCTGCCAGGCTGTGGGCAAAGGTCCAGTCGAGTACCAGTGGTTTAAGTCAAAAGAAGAGGTGAGCTATGACCCCTCTGTTCACGGACAACAATTAGTAGCTTCACTTCTGCCTTAGAACAGGAATAGACACTTACAGACACATACAGGAAGAAAAACACAGACACGGGCTTATCTTTAACTCTTTTTCACAAACTATGAATAAAAATAGCTTTAATGGTTTACACAAGCAAAATTGAAGGATTCCCGGCATAAAACACGGAAGTTAATGTCTTCCTGCTGTGGCCACACTTCTAGCTACGCTTTCATCTCCTTTCAAAATAAACTCACTACAAAAAACTGTAGGATAGGCCAGCTATTACTATAACTGGATACTAAATTACCTACTAGGACATTGTCTGAGAAAAATAATGAAAATACTTTTTTATTTTACAGGTTCCCAACAGTTCCTCTCCAGACCTGGTCCTAAGTCCTGTCCAGGTCGACGATGCTGGTTTTTACATCTGCAGGGTTAACTGTGGAGATGCTTTTGAATTTAGCCAGTGGGCTCAGGTGGATGTCCTAAACGTTGCTTCCTCTTGCGGTAAGCTTCAGATTAAAACAACTTCTTTTCTCAACCTTTTAACTAAATAAAGTATCTCATTTATATATCTCCTGGCGATCAGGGCAGAGTTTTTATTCTCAAGAGGGCCGACTGAAGTTGGTGGTCCAGCCCCAGCCCCAACAGCTGTATATTGGAGAAACCCTGCAGGTGGAGTGTGGAGCTGTGGGGCGGCCGATCCCTCACTACCAGTGGCACAGAAATGGAGTGCCCATCCCCAGTGCCACTAAAAGAAAACTTGTGGTGAGTTTGCAAGAGGTGATCTATTTACAACAGTAACTTTATACAAAAAAACAGTATTTGTAGCTGCACTTTTGACTACTATGAACTAGAAGTCAGAAATACCAGTACAATTATGTTAAAAATATCTAGATTCCTCAAGCGATGCAGGATCACCTCGGCAGATATCGCTGTGAGATCACCAGTGGTACAGAGAGACTGTGGACCAGTGAAGTGGACATAGTCATAGGTATGTCATATTTATAAACTCTGTTATAGTTCATTTATAGTCATTACCACTCAGTTAAATTTTCACTCTGTTTTTGATGTAAGCACCAAGGATATCAGTCCAGATTTCAGGGGCAATGGAGTGCTCTGAAGGTAGAGTTGACAGGACTCGTATGGTTTTGGGATTTGGTGCATGGAAATCCTAATTACATTGAAGTCAAGTGTCTTGCAAATGTAGCTGCATGTGGGTCAAAGTCTAATCAAAAACTAACAAAAGGTAGATTTTACTAATGAAATCATTTGAATTAAACATGGATGTGTTTTTCAATCCAATCATAATCCTCATCTCTCTTCAATGGTGCACTTTTGGCTTCTTAGCTTCCCTTGGACTAATCGACAATATACAACAAATGATCTTATTTATTTGTAATTACAATTTATAATACTGTATAATTTTAAATATTTATTTGCATTTCTTATTTCTAGATGAGGTATATGCTATTGGAGAAGGTAGGTGTGATTATACAACACTCTCTGCAGTGCTTTCCTCATAAAGCTACAGAATTATTATCTGATCTTATTTATGGGATTTTACAATTTCAGGTTCCAGTGGACTTTTTTTAAACAGTGTCCCAGAACAACTTTATGGTAAGTGTGCCTTAATATACTGAATGTTTATCCATACGTTTACAACATGACATTATTCTTAAGTTTATGTGCTTCGTTTACTCTTTTTAATACCATTGTAAATGAGATTTAACTTAGCCCAACACTACCAGACACTATATATTTCCCAAAAGGTCTCTGACAACATTCACAAAATTTGCAATATCCTGTAGAACCATATGCTCTTTCTCAATCAAATTTTCTACTGTTCAGGTTCTTCATGTTCTCATTAAAAATAAGAGTATAAGAGCTTGATATGTAGCAATAATGTAGCATATATAGTCATTCACAATACTTAATAGATATTTGTTTATCACTCATCACATCTTATTTTGTGGTGTGGCTTACACATTTTTAAAAGATATTTTTCCTTCCACCCTAGCCACTGACAAAGTGGCCCTGCTGATTGGCAACCTGTCCTACCAGAACCACCCTCAGCTCAAAGCTCCCATGGTAGACGTGTACGACCTCACAAACCTCCTGCGGCAGCTCAACTTCAAAGTGGTTTCTCTGCTGGATCTCACAGAATCAGAGATGAGAAATGCTGTAGATGAGTTCCTATTACTGCTTCACAAGGGAGTCTATGGTAGGATTGATTTTGATGCTCAAAGTCATGCTGAGTCACTGATCACCTTTATAACGTGGCTCAGTGCCAGTGATATCTGCCATCTTTTGTCTAAGGCCTGCTGTACTATGCTGGTCATGGATATGAGAATTATGGCAATAGCTTCATGGTCCCAGTAGACGCACCCAGCCCTTACCGGTCAGCAAACTGTCTGTGTGTTCAAAGCATCCTTAAACTAATGCAGGAGAAAGAGACAGGTCTCAATGTTTTTCTGTTGGACATGTGCAGGAAGAGGTGAGCACTTTATTAGTAAAACTATATAAACTATGTTTATATTGAACTATAATATGCGCTTATTTAACATATTTTTTCTTTTGTCAGGAATATCCATGATGACAGTGCTCCAAACATTGTGTTGAGAGTCACAGCTAACATTGTCTTTGGATATGCCACGTAAAACCTCTCTTTTCTTTTTAATTACTTATTACATGTTCTCATTACAGTTTATACTGTCCTTTACTAAGTAAATTTGTTTGTTTTTACTAATAGTTGCCAAGATGCTGAGGCTTTTGAGCTGAGCTCAAGTGGATTTACCAATGGTGTATTTGTGAAGTTCTTAAAGAAGCGGCTGCTTGAGGATGAGAAGATCACTGTGGTGCTTGACAGAGTGGCTGAGGGTAAGATAAATGCAGTATATAGGCGCTCTAGGATAAGCAACAAACTTGTCAGTATCTGGTAATGTCAGGTTAAAAATCTTCATGCCCCAGCACTTGATACTCTGTGATACTCCTACTCTTTTACTATATTTTGTGTAACTGTTTCCAGACATGGGTCAGTTTGATGCTACAAAAGGGAAGCAGGCTCTGGAGATCCGCAGCAGCCTGTCTGATAGGAGAGCTCTAACTGATCCCATTTCACCGAGTGAAAGGGCTGACCTCGTTCATGAATACAGTCAGCATTGGGCAAAAGCTCACGGTGAGTTTATAATTCTGTCCTTATCATTTCTTATCACTCCACAGACAACATTAGTTTTATTGGGGCTCTCAACACACCCGCTTTTTATGGATGGATCACACAGTGAGAAGTCTACCATTTAGTGAAGAAGGGAACAATGCAGTCTAGGTCTGAATAAATGTGTAGATGAGGGCAGTCTAAACAATAAGATATTTGTAACTATAGACACTGAACTATGCTCTGCATCAAAGTCGAGCTTTTATGGCCTTGACAGAGACACCAAGCACTTAAGGAGGGCATAATGTAGATAGTTTAGCATTAGTCTTCAGAATACAAGATAAAGGCAAAACCGTCATCAAGTTTTCAAATTTCTTCTAAAAGATTAATTAATGCTAAAGCTTCTTAAGTCAGGAAATGTTTTTTAATCAGATGTTTTATGCCTGCAGAGCTTCCTGAGACCATGTGTTTGGACTTTGACTGTGGAGCTCGGATCAAGTTAGGCTTTGCAGCAGAGTTTTCCAATGTGCTTGTCATCTACACACACATTGTTAGGAAACCTAAAGACATGTCCTTCTGCCAAGCCCATGTCACCGACTTTTCACAAGTGAGTGTTTGACTGAAAGAGCAATTCTCTTTGTGTTTATTGACAGCCGTCTGTGTTTTGTTTTATCAAAATCTTTCTGTATAATTTTACTCACTGGTTTGGTTGTTAAGAAGAAGAAACTCTTTGCCTTGTTCCTGTCCTTTGTAGGAGGGACTAGGAAAATTAGATTCAAATATGACTTAAGTGTACTTATAAATGAGAATTTGTCTGTGTGTCTGGTGTGCATCTTAACTTTGTAGTCTTCAGCAAACCACCTTCTTAATTTGCTGTTTCAGGACCTAGATGTAGATCCCAAAGAGATGAACAGAGAGACTCCAGAAGAAACAGGGATCTACCTTCTGTCCAGCAGCTTGCCTCAGCACTGTCTGTACACAAGAATTAGCTCTCTGCAGAAGCTCAAGGTAAGAATTTCAAAAAGCATTGCCTTTACTACTGGTAATGATAGTAGTAATTATCTTAGTACACTAGTTTATACATGTAAAAGATGTATCGAAAGACAAATTCACAAGTAGTTTTAGTAACAATGTCCTGTTTCCCATGATCCAACAGGAGGAGCTAGTTTTTACCGTGTGCCTTCAAGGCACCTTCATCACGATGGAGGATGAGCCCATCCACTGGACCAAGAGCATCAGCATTGGCAAACCTCTGATCGCCCGACTGGACTTACACCGGGCCATGCGCAGGAACAGCTGCCTGCGGACTTGCCTGATGCCCCACAGCCCCTCAGTCAGCCCCTGTCACAGTCCCGGGCCAGAGCACCACGGGCACCTCCACTGCAGTCCACATCAGGTACTGGACTACAATCGGCTGTCCCCCCTGCTCCACTACCAGGATGGATATGATCATCGACAGGGCGCAGGCGCTTTGGGAGGAAGTGAGGAGTCTTATTATGAAAACATGAGTCTGTCCTGCCATGAGCCGGGCTACGACTCAAACCCCAGGCTCCCGGGCTCACCAGGCAGGCTCAGCATTCCCATAGAAGCTACTGACGACATCAACGAGCTGCAGACTGTCTTCATCAACAGCCTTCAGCTTCAGCAACAATGAAACCTGCTGCCTGTCATTTCAGATCTCGTAGAACGAATGTGTCTAGTATCTGCTGTATCTGTTTAACGTTTACTTGAAATCTTTCTTATGAGCAATACCTGTCTTTGATAGACTTCACACTGACACTTTGTAAATACACTTTTAGAAAAATATAAAAGAAAGCTTATCACTGGAAATAATATGTGCCAAGTATGCAAAATAAAAAGGCAACTGAGGTCTCAAATTGTTTTAAAAAGATTACATTAGATAAAGTGGATTCAAAAGTTTCATTTCCTTATTAAACATCTGGGAAACACTGGCCTGCAACCAAGACTTCTTTTTTGAAACATCGGTCTAATTATTTATAAATTATATAATATTTTTTACAGTTAATCAGTCTGTCTGCTCCTTAGTACATTGTGAAAAAAAATAGTTCCCCCTAAAGCCATCTGTCTAAGCATTTAATTTTTCATCTACAGCAACCAGATTATGTCACTTTTGATTCGGACTTTGTTCCAACAGGTAATCCAGGCCATTTATTATTCTACATATATGTATTGTGCAGCTCATACTCATATTCTATACAGTTTTGAAATTATGATTTACGCACATTAATATGAAATTGTATAAATGAATAAATGAAAGTACTAAGTGACATTTACTGGGAATGCACATAGGCTTGAAGTCATCTCATTAGTTTTGCCACAAACAATGGTCATGAGGGTTGGATGTGTCAAGCAAAAACATGGCAGTGCCATCACAAACCATTATTTTAATTTATGACAAATAACAGTTTAAAGCTGAAAAGAAATCTTGCCTCTTAAACATTAATAATGAACTGTACTAAGTGATGAGTGAGGGGGGTTTTTCTTCTTCTTTTTTCTCACAGTCACGAGGTGGGGATTATGTGACCTTGAACAGCCGGTCTTCTCATGTAACAAGACACTAGAAAAACCCACGTTTGCAGCACAATAACATGGTCTGGAACAAAGTGAGTTTGCCACGGAAATGTTGGTGTGAGTATCGGTGATGTGATGTTTCCTAGTTCCACAGTGCAGCCCTCATCAGGACGTGGTGGCTGCCAGGTTGAATAATTGATGGAGGGAGCCGGTAGCACACTGCAGCCTGATCTCATGGCATGCGTCACTGTGCAGCGGAGGAAGGGAGAGAGGGAGGGAAGGAGGGGGCTGCTCGGGCAATGCAGCAGCAGCTACAGAAAGAGGAGGACATCAAAGTGAGAAACATACTGCCACAGAGGACACAGGGACCACAGCCATGTCTGCTTCCTGCTGCACCCACCTGTTCTCTCAGCTTCTTCTGCTGCTAGTCTTCTGCAGACACGCCAATACAAGTAAATACTGTTTGAGTTTACCATTTCTTGTATTTGACTAGTCTTAAGGGGCCTGTTTCTGCCCTCTAAAATACAAAAGGCCTAAGTAACCTTGTGTTTAATTGGGTAAAATGTCATTAGAATGCATTCAGTGGGGTTTTGAATTTAACATGTGATTTTACCTTGAAGTCTACACTATCTGGAAGTATTTAAAGAATGTAGAAACTTTATAATATCATAATACACTCATACAAACAAAAAGTACAAAAAATTACGTAAATCCTAAATTCTGTATCCTCCGCCTTTGAAAGGACTTTGGCTCCGTTGTTACTCTGTGGAGAGCACAGATCATTACAGGAACGGCCACATTTTAATCTTGGTGTGTCCGGAGGAATGTTTAATTTAGTAACTTTTAATCAAAGTCAAGCCCAAGACAAACAAGTCCGCAGTTACTCCCTCTAAAACTAAAAGATCACAATTTTGTAATAATTCCCTTAAAAGGTTCAGTCCATTTGTGACAAAAATAGGTTTAAATCAGCAGGGCACTAGGCACTGGATGTGCTGTGGATGTTGTTGAACATCCTCAAAGAATCACGATTTTGTGTTGGTTTGTCAAGAAAATTTTATAGACACATTTTAAATGAATCATTTAACAGTTTGGTTTTCATAAAGTTAACCAGCAATAAAACGTAAAGGAATAGTTGCACTGGACACATCTGTTACACGGCCTGTCCGTCCTGAAAGTGGATCCTCCCTCTGTGGTTCTCCCTGAGGTTTCTTTTTATTCTCACAGCTGGGTTTTTTGAGTTTTTCCTCAAGCACAGGGGATGTTGTCTTGTTCAGCCTGTTTGTCTATTTGCTGCCTTTTGTCTTTGTAAATCCCTTCGAGGCAATTATTGTTGTGATACTGGGCTGCATTTAAAATTGAATTGAATCTGAAGCTAGTCTTTTAAATAGCATGTATATCATTTATAATTTATACTTATAAACCTATAAAATTTCACCCCAAACTTCAAGCTCATTGAAATAAGCCCTCTGGTTGAAAGCGAGCAGCTGCCAATGTTGTTTTAAGAGAGGATTTAACAAAGACTATTGTTTTTAATCCTATTATGTGAAGTAAATTAGATAAAGATCTCAAGTAGTTTCTCTCAAATTTGTTTTACAGATTTGTTCCAGTTTGTAACAGAGAACACCACTATTATAACCCAGCCACCGGCAGGTAAGACATATCAAGAGACAAGCTTGATCATTGCATTCCAGTATTATTGTGAATGGTAATTATATTTCTGTACTGTCAGAGACCCCTGGAACAAACCCTCCACCACTGTCTCCTGTTAGCCCCCCACAGACAGGACATAGGAGTGTGGTCCTGACAGGTAGAATTGATGACTCTTACCAAAATTCATTATGTGATTTAAATGAGTATTTCATGTTTCAAATTGAGTCTTTTTAACATCTTAAGGTGAAAGTCATACTGAAAAAGTTGAAGTGCTGAATCCGGTCACTCTGGACCTTGAGTGTGTCACTGGACATGACAAAAGGCTTCCAAACATAACAGGATACTGGACAAAAGATGGGGAGGCAATTGAGAACAGCCATTCCTTTGTCCAGCTGCAAAGTGAGCAGTACCATCTAAAAAGAGTGTGAGTTCACTTTTAAGTCACTCAAGCTATAATTATCATTTAGCATGCATCTTAAAATGATGCTGCTTCTCTAGGTTCAGCATCGTGAGTGAAGAACACCTAGGAACTTATTCATGTGTTTTTGAACATGGAGCAAGAGTGGATTTTGTTTTAGCAGGTACATGTCTTCAGTTTCCCAGCCAACATTTATCAGTCAGCCTGCTCTGCTTGTAATAAAGTCAATATTTACACCTGTTCTTTGTATGCAGGACACATTTTACACCATATCTCTCACTCCCTTTTCTTCTTTTCAATCAGCTCCCTATTTAGGTGAGGTCCGGGATAAGCCTATAGTCAGCTATGTGGGTGACTCTGTGGTCATGATTTGTAAAATGGATGAGAAAAAATCCAAACCTGTCAGCTGGAACTGGTACAAAGAAAATGGGACAAATAAAGTGAGTCACGTGGCATTATTATTGTTGATGATGTACTTTAAACACACTAAATCCATTATTCTGGCCTGTCTGCTTAGGAGCAGATAGAAAATGATCCAAAAGCTGACCGGTATAAAATTACCAAAGAAGGGGGGAAGACCAAACTGCTGGTGCAAAACCTGACTGAGGCTGACTCTGGCTTGTACTTCTGTGGAGCAGTGTATGGTATCACCACCTCCATGGGCCACATGCAGCTGAAGGTCATCACCTTCTATGAGCCTCTCAAACCTTTCGCTGGCATCTTGATCGAGGTGATAGTCCTGGTCACTGTCATCCTGCTGTATGAGAAAACTGGGTCCAAGAAAAACAGCAAGTCAGGTACAAATGTGAAGTCTTCTGAAAGCATGTGAATGCTTTTATATATAGCATGTAACCTTGGTCTTTGTTTACAGGAAATGAGGGAAACGCTTACCAAAGTGCCACACTGTAAGTAACCTATATGGGTTACTGTAGAAATGTATTTAATAATTTAATTTAACTATTATTGTCATTAACAGGTCACAGGGAGAGAACTCTGGGGCAGAAGGAAGTTCTTCAATGAGACAGAGAGGCTTAAAAACCTAAGTCTAGATTACAATTTTAGGCTTCTTTTACACCATAAAGATGTTTTTAAATTGTGAATTAAGCAATAGGCCTCTAGCAATTCTATAATATATATGTATTATTCTCAAATACTGACAGCAGCAATACCAGAAAATACTTTACTATGGACAGTCTACAGACTTTATGATGTTTTACTATATTCACAGTCATCGAAGTTAAGTTAGACCTGAACTTGGTTCACTTCTTTTATCAAATGATGTGGATTTAACATGATGCCTCAATTTGTTCACCCTAACAACTTTAAATCTTCTTTAAGCAGTGCCTTACACTCACAAGGAAAGTAATCTGTGCCTATGTGTGTCATCCAGTTATTAATATATTTATCTGTATTTTCATATCTGTAACCTGGTATATGTACAAATGAGCTGAATGAAAATATTGCATTGCTTTAGTGTCTTTAAATGGAGTGCCACTATAACTATAATCAGTGTAAAACAAAATTAAAAGTATCAGTTCACCACTACATTTGTCAAAGCCATTTACTCACAATTTACTTAACCTTTTGAATAAGTACAATGAAGCAGACTGAAGGAGTTTGTACATCCAACCACTATGTGGCACTATTAAGAAACCTGCTCCAGGTGCAACATTGAGGTAAACAATTTCTTTACACATCAGTGTGGACCTGTATTTATCTAGAGCTGTTGGTATGGCTAAATAAACATCTGATGGGACATAATTATGGACTGCTTCTTGCAAGACACGTGTGAGGAATTATCTAAACCTGAGGAGCTGCAAGTTTTAACCTGTACAGGGCAGGTCAGTTATATTTATATAGCTACTATAATTACATAAGAAAAGTATGTATGACAACACAAAACACATGATAGATTGCTTTATTGTCTGCATAAATACAATGTACAGTTTTAGGGCTGAATGTTCTAGGTGCTCTGCGGCATTTTTCTGACTTTTTTTGGTTTACTTTACTTGCCTCTCTGCTCCCTTTCTCTCCTGGTCTAAGACGAAACCTGAAAACACCTACGGCTGGTTCACAAGGAACTGGACCAGGAGCTTGATAACTTCATCATTCATCCCAACCACTTCTCCGTCCTGTATGCTGTCATAGAGAGGCAGGCTCTCCGTGCCCCAAAGCAAATTCTTCCTGGGATTGTCCACATCTGTCTCCACAGATAAAGCCACTGTGTTGAGCTGGTAACAGAAGAATGAGAAGAACTTGCCATCTGTGATCACAGCCTGAGAGACGAAAGGCCTGCAGACGTCCTGGTGGTTCCAAAAACCTAAAGAGAAGAACAATGAACCCCAAATATGGTTTGTGGTAATAAACAGTATTGAGTGTTAAAGAAAGAAATAAAAAGCAATATTTATCTAATACGTTTCTTTAATTCCAGCCCTCACCTTGATACATGGCCTGAGCCCCTGTCCACGCAAAGAGACTGGCAAGAGCGTTGGCTCGAAGAAACACCTCGATCTGGTCAGAGTGTTGCAGGCGGGCCATCCGATCTCGGTGGTAGCGGTCAGGCACCAGGTGGAACTGAGTGTGGCCATAGCAGGCTGGGTCTGGAAGCTTTGCACCTGAGGAAAGATAAACCATACTGTACTACACATCTCTACACTGCTCAAATATTACTGATGATTTAGCTCATAATAAAAAAAAGTGTAGCCAGGTTCATATTGTGTCTAATGTCTTGATCAAACACACTAAACATCCCAGGAGTTGCTGACCCCTAGTGACAATAAGAGGCAGTGTTTGCTTTACCTGTATATATGTTGTTTTCATACTGTCTTCTAAACAAAGGCATCAGGTTAGGAGCATATGTTATCTCTGGTACGTCGGCTGCATATGAGGCCTCCATGGGAGCAAACTAGATTTAAGGACAAGAGAAAAGGTAAAAATAAGAGCAGTACAAAACAAATAAGGATTCTACTGATCAGAATTTCAATCAACACTTTGTACAGAGAAGAGAGATCAGTCCTTAACCCAATGACAAAAAGCTGCATCTCCAAGTTATAAAAGACTGTCTAGTTACATTCCTTTAACGTATGCTAAATAAAGTAGTATAATGGCATTTCTCTGTAAAAATATAAAGTCAGACTACAGTGACTGGTACCTGAGGCAGCTGTTGTGTTATCCTAATCTGACTGTGTGGATGATCATCAATCTGGAACTTGTATGGCTCTGGTCGTCCTTTGCGGTGCCCTTTAGGGATGATACGCTGTCCTCTCCTCCAGTAGAAGTTCACTTGTGGACTCAGATCTGATTTAACAAAGAACCAGAAACAGTATGTTTAACATGACACAGCCTAGTCATCTTTTTTTACAGATGTGTTGTACTGTGGCTTTAGGATAATACATGACCATACCTAGACTCGACTGGAGCAGAAGAGGGTTGTACTTGGCCAAGCTGTAGGTGAGTCCTGACACTAGGTTTCTGAGCATAGGCCCAATAACCAGCTCTTGTTCTCTATACAGAAACGGCTTGCGTCTTTTAATACACCACCAGTGCTCTTGTAAAATAATACGGGAGATGAGTGAGCGTATGTCAGAGAGGATTTCATCTTTAATCCCGGCTGAGTTCTCCGGAACCACCGTGAATTTGTCCGGCAGACCCGGAATATACGCGGTTTTAGTAAAATGTTGGTACCATCTGTCCGCGTTTCGAGCGAAAGTCTGAGGATAAACCACAAATTTCTGTCGCTGGAGGCAAGTGATCAGAGAGAGCTTGTCCTGCACACTGGAGGCACATATCGTCTGGACCCTCTCCGCCACTCGCCGTCGGATCGCAGACTGACTCTTAGCCGTGAGAGAAGGGATGACAGGCGGGTACGCGGGCTCCTTTACAGCCGCTTCGGTGTGGACAAGCCTTAGGTTTTTCAAACGAGGGAAGTTTTTAGGGAACAGCAAGGACAGCCGTGTGCGGGCCGCCATGTTGCCTTTTGACTTCTTCTTCTGCTCTGTCAGCGTTGTCCCAAAACAGCGCCCCCAGCGGACTGGAAATCAGTCATCTGTTTTAAAATATAAACCAAACTGTGCACATTATTCAACTTGGATTTTATTTTTTACATTAGTCTACCAATTTAAATCCCAAATAAAAACCTTCACTAAACCCACACGAAACAAACAACACCACTTTAAACAATAAAGAACGTGTTGCTCTTGAAGAAACCCCTATCGCCGTGTCTTCAGTGATGCCTTCTCGTGCACTTTAAATTGTGGTACTTTTTGGAACATTACCACACACCTAAGAGACAGATGCAGTAGGTAAATGCATTTTAAAAATGATATGCGTTAAAGACATGCTTGGATTAACAGATAAAATGGAAACCCATTCAATACACACACAGATCATACATTTGTTTTTTCATCTTTTACCAAAACAATTATTAAAATTTAGATGAAAAACTTCATTCATCAATCTAAAAACGATCTGTATTAAGTAGTCTATTACGAGTAGTAATACAGTAACTGTCACGTATTCGGGAAACTGGCCTTTTTAAAGACTATTTTAAATGATTTAGTTAAGGTTGTTAAATTTCCTACGCAAGAACTTAACATATAACGTTACATTTGCATGAGTTTCCTGTGAACTGAAGGAGCTAAAGCGTTGAGCAACTTAAACATAAAACATTTATTTTAACATAACAGCTGCTTAGCCAGGCTGCTGTAGATGTATCGACAGATTTTGCGGACACAAAGTGTCGGATTTGGGACCCGAACCGTGTACTTCTGCCGCTGGCCTCGTGTTTGTTTAGCCAAGGTAGCTGCTTTTGCAGGTGTTATTATTTACACAAATCCTTTCTTAAGTTTAATAAGCGCAGATCGCTCAGCTGTAGGCTGTGGGTTAGGTGCTGTGTCCCACCATCCAGAGGTGCGACTCCTATGTCATCTGCTGTGTTGTTTATGTGAGTCAACATTAATGCCCATGTCTCTTCTATGTGTCCCATAAACCTGCAGAGAAACCTGTGCACCAAAAGTGACGAAGTCCGACTGGCACAGGAGGCCAGTAAGAAGTATGGCTCTCCTGCTCCAACCATCTTCTCCAAAGTCATTGATAAAACCATCCCTGCTGATATTATTTATGAAGATGACAAGGTGGACATTTTGGCACTGGTTTATCTATTAATTAAGTAATAGTATACAATACAGCATGCTAATAATATGTTTGTCAGTGTTTGGCTTTTAGGGACATAAATCCTCAGGCTCCTGTTCATTTCCTGGTCATTCCCAGGCTCCCCATTCCCAGAATTAGTGAGGCCAGAGATGATGATGCTGAGGTAAACTGCAGTTCATGCTTCTTGCTCTCGACGACCTACACATTTAATTGTCATGCACTTTGTGTAGGGTCAGGTGGTCATGTGATTTTGAACAAAACACTTTGAGTTTTTCTGTAATGTATGCACTTGACGATCTTCAACCAAAGATCAATAATAACTTTCCTGGTGTTGAAAGATAAGCTCTGACTTGGAGACAGAAAGACCAAATGAACTGAACTTTCACACACAGCAGGCTTTATAGATTTTCATCATGCACAGTTTAAAATATACATATATAAAAAACAAAAAAAAGTTTCCTCACAATATATATAGTTCCAGTTTATTATAAATATGTAAAATGACCTAGTGTGTATTCTCTCATTTTTTAGCTCTTGGGACATTTGTTGGTCGTCGCCAAAAATGTGGCAAAGAAAGAGTCTTTACAGGAGGGTTACAGAGTGGGTGAGTTAACCAATTCATGTCACAGTGAGGCTATACTAATATGGCTATAATGAGTTATAATTTATGTGCATTGAACCTTGGGTATTCATTCTCTCTGCAGTGATTAATGATGGGAAGCACGGTGCCCAGTCTGTTTACCACCTTCACATCCACGTTTTGGGAGGAAGACAGATGACATGGCCTCCAGGATAACATATTTTTATTCTTTAACTTTAAACATGTCTTTGTAGATGGTGGGTATTGCATATCTCAAAAGTCATAATGTCCCAATATTTCATACAACACAGCTTTTCTGATCAAATTATTGAATGATTAAAGTGTTTATATGTTCAATCTGATATTTGCTTAATAAAATCAGATAAAATTAAACTACTTTTCAATGAGAGATGGACTAAACATAAACCTCATACACTATGCACATTCATTTGTTAATATATTGTACAAAATCGTAATAACAAATTCTATCAAACTTCAGTTGTAAGAAACACATGGTCAGTGTCCCTCCTTTTGCGCTCACAAGTTAAACGTAACTTACATTAATCACTGACAGCCTCCACAGACACAGTGCCCATGTCTGTAGAGCGGTGGGGTTCAGAGCGGGGACAGATGTGGTGTGACTGGGTGGTATGATGAAACGACCTTGATGCCCAGGAATGGGGTAACTGTATGTCATTTGAGAAGTGTGCTGAACTTTGTCCGATATTTATTGAAAAAACATTGTACACCACCTTAACCTCAGCAGTCAGACAGATTATGACATCAACAAGACAGAACAGGTACAGAGTAAATATATAAAACAATGTATAGAGTGAGATTACAGCTGTGTTCTGAACTCAAATCTTGGTTATCTCTATTGCACAACAAAGAAGAACTTTTTATGGGTCAAAGTCTGTCCATCCCTGTAAATAGGAAACTTTATCATATTTTATCTTTGTTTTCCTGACAGGACCCATCATGTCTATCAGATAATGAAATCAATTTGGGGTATTAAGTCAAAGCAAAACTCATGTAAAGCATTGTCTTTTACATATTGTCTTAGACCCACAGTTGCTTTAAATTATTTCCTTTCATTGTTTTGTGAAACTCACAACAAAGCTGGTTCTTTTGTCCTTGCCGTGGGATGTTTATGTGTCAGCTTTCAGGTCTTCTCCACCTCGGAGCGCTTTAACCCCTGGTGCAGTTTGCTCATGGTCGCAGTGGCCTCCGCAGCAGGTGTCGGGAGGATTGCATAAGTGAGTAGTTCTGAAGAGCCGATAGGTTTTCACACAAGTCCCCTATAGGCTGAATCATTTCCAGAGGACACCAGTGAAGTACCTGCAGTGGGCAAAGGTCTGTTAGTCCAGGCTCATCCTACACCTGAGCACTGACGTCCAGTTGATGCCATTGCGCTGTTTTACCTGAGAAGGTAGGTTGTCATTTACATTTAAGTTCATATTTAGTGCTTTTAAATTATCCATTGTATGCACAGCCCCTGCTGGGCATCAGTTGAGCCTGATCAGCTGACTTGTGTTTTCATGAATTGCTATGGACACGGCGTATCCTGTGTTAGGTTTTCCACATTTAAACTGGCAAGGAATCTTTTCAGAAGGACCTTATTTAATTGCACGATGTAATAAATAAATTTCACTGTATAATTTAGGGTGTAAGCACGCCTTTATGCTCACACTGTGGGAGTCTTTACCAGCAGCGGCTTTAGGGAACGTATGGAAACACATGACTTAAGGACACTTTTTACCCTCTATTTTATGTGTGTACTTTTATTGTGAGGTCAACAGTAACAAAGACTTCTTTAAACAGCCCGCTTCTGAAGTTGTTGTCTACACAAACAGAAGCAAGAATGAGCTTTTTACTCTTAGCTCTTGTATTTACACACATGGACTAATCTCTTGGTTTTAGTTTTTTATACATTTCTTATTTGTGCCTCTCCTTTCCTGGATTTTAAACACGTTACTGGAAAACATCTTAATTCTGGGTAAAGTACTGAAGATATTTTAAATATGTTACCAACATTTTAAATTGCCCAATACTCTGCCAAGCCTGTTTTATCTCCTGTTGCTAAATTATCATTTTGTAAGTGATATGAACTTTGTTCCAAAGGAATCTTGGGTAATGTTATCTTTAAAGGTCAGGCCAAGTGTCAGCTGGGTGTACAGATCTTAATCTAATGTGATCCTGAACTCAGAGGACATGAACATTTCTGCAGGAATTTAGTGATGTATTTTCAGGCACTGCATTCATAAGTTTTAACTTTCTGCTTATGAGATCACAACTTTTCCCAATGTAGTAACTGAAAGAAGTACAAAATACAGTACTTTCCACTAGAAACACTAGGTGGCAATATTTTACTGCCTGAAAGAGAACTTTTGGTTCTATATTGTTGATTTTTTTTTTTTTTTTATTTCATTCAGATTTTACACTGTAAATATTTAAATACAATTGAGAACTGCAGACTTTTGTGTCTTGAGGGTTGATTTATGTCAAAGGTGAAATGTTGAAGGGAATAGAAGAAATAGTGCACCAGATGTCCCAACAATATTGGCACAATATTTCAGGTTTCAACATTTAGAGCCTTGTACGTGATCTGATGTGTTTATAAAAGAGTGCTGCTGTTTCATTAAGGAAGAAGATCATCTGCTATATAATAGGGATACATATCAATTTTAACTTTTATTTTATTTTATCTTTTATTCTAGTCTATTAAAGATGAGCAACAAAGACTTAGTTGTAAGTAATGGTGTGGCTGTCATGGGAAACACTCATGAAAGGTATGGATATACTTTTATAGTTGTACTTTAAACAAACTCTATTCATTGCAGCTAACAGCATTTCATTTTCTCAGCACTGCTACTCTAAAAGTGCAGACTTACACAGATCCCACGGGTTCGGTGGAAGAGAACAAATGCTCTCTTGATGGAGAAGACTCTTCTAAACATAAGGACAAACCCACTGAGAATGGTTCTGTAGTGGAAAATGGGGACTGCACAGCATCATCTCCAGAGAAACAGGAGAGGCATCCTGGCAGCAATATCACAGCTCCAGCCAAACCTCCCAGATCACCTGTGTGTAAAGAAGCCAGTCAGAACGGTAAACCCTCAATGGACACCACATATCAGACATTTCCTGGGAACAGTCTGTCTTGGAAAGCAAATGTGGACTGACGGAAATATAAAATAAGTTTTAAAAGTCTTACTGTTATATATTCACAGCTGTTTTAATAATGACCATATTTAAATACAACTATTAAACTTTAGTGCAGGATCCAGGTCACCTGAAAGGAATGAATCTGCGATGTTGATCTAAACTTAGATTTAATGAGGCAGCACTTCCCTCTCTGAACAAACCTGTTTGTGAGGCAGACATTCCACAGCTTCCTCATTTGTATCAGGTGTCCCTTCCTTGTTCTCTGCGCAACCTGTAAATAAAGTTGCTCTGAGGCAACGCTGGTCACACACACCCTTCAGATAGTCGACGATGCCTGGAGCCCTCTCACACAAGTGACAGTGCATCTCACGGGGGAGCATCTTGTGTCTCATTGCGACTGCTTGCCTTTGACTTGTCATTAATGGCGGGTAAACGTGGCTGTCCGTGTTGTCCCAATGCAGAGGAGCCGAAAGCAGTTCCCTTGACGTCGACGAGTCTAGCGACAACTTTGGCCTCTGCTGACCATCTATGGACGACCAGCAGAGACAAGGCGGTCCGACTGAGGATGGAGGGTTCTGGGCCGGCGTCCGACACTCCCATCACCATTCATCAGATGTTTCTGGAGACGGTGGAAAACTATGGGGATCATCCAGCTTTGGCGTCCAAGAAAGACGGCCAGTGGGGGACTGTGACATGGAGGCAGTTCTACGAGCAGTGCAGAGCAGCTGCCAAAAGTTTCCTCAAGGTTTGTTTGTGCATGACAAATGTTTACAATGTGGTGGTTAGTACTTAACATTTTTGTCTGCGACACCTGACATTTGTGGTAATTGTTTATTCAAACTTTTGTGTCCGTTCTAACTTAACAAAAACATGACTTAAAAACAAGCAGCTGTGCAGGGAGTCTGATTGTTTATGGCTTTTTTTGACAGTACACCTGGATTATGATCAAGGAAAGACTGGTTGCACAAAGCCTTATTATCAGGCATCTCCTTTAAAAACAGTTCAGCCAAGTTTTATTGCCCACCTCTGTGTAAGCTTCTTGATGTGAGAATGGGCCGCTGAAAACTAACACTTGGGTGTGTGAAATTCACATCTTGTGTTACATCTCCAGTTTCACGGCCAAGTCTAATGCCTGTAAAGAGGAATAGCTTTTGAAATGTTATGTAGGTCAAAAGTAACAGAGGCACTTGGCCACAGTATCATTAAAGAAACATGTGCATCGAAAAACATAACAGTATGTTTTGTTTGTTTATTTTAGCTTGGACTACAGCGTTTCCACGGCGTTGGTATTTTAGGATTCAATTCTCCAGAGTGGTTTATTGCAGACATCGGCTGCATTTTTGCTGGGTAAGACAATATTTATTTATTATATATTATTTGGAATATAGAGCCACAGTGTTGTTGTAAAGTGCATCAGAGTTACTTTGACATGAACACAGTCGAACTGAATGAACTGAATTGAGATTGATTTAATTAATTTTGAATTAATAAATTCCTCAATATTGTTTATGGGCAATTTAAAAAGTTAATTAATTGAAATCAAATAAAAGTGTGAAAAAAATCAAAAGGATACTTTCTTTGTCATGTGCCATAGGGGTCTTGCTGCTGGTATTTACACAACTAACTCACCTGAAGCGTGCCAGTATGTGGCTGCCAACTGTGAGGCCAATGTCCTGGTTGTGGAGGACAAGAAACAGCTTGAAAAAATTCTTCAGGTCAGGTTATCTTCAGTTCAGCTGACTGTGGCAATCTGCACATCAGGCAGAATATACACTTGAACCAATGATCTGTTCCTTTATAGGTTAAAGATCAACTTCCGCACCTCAAGGCCATTGTCCAGTATAAGGGAGAGCTGCACCAAAGGGCGCCGTTCCTGTACACTGTGAGTATACATATCGACTGAGCAGATACGACAAATGTCTTAAAATGTCTGATAATGTCCCAGAGATTAAATCTGTCCTGTTCTATTTGTAGTAATATGGACCACTGTGTTAGTTATCATGCACCTTAATTACATTAAATGTGTCCTGAATGCATCTGATGGGACTGGATTTGAAGATGCCTCAGTCTTTTTTCTGCATGTTTTTGCATCTCTATTGAGGTGTGAAAGGGTATGTGTTCTTCTGCATCACTGATGTTGTGGTGTTCAGCCATAACACTGCTCTTGCATGAATGTTGTTTCAAGTGGTTGCTTAGGTCTGTCCATGTCTCTCACAAGTGAGTGCTGGGTCACTTTAAGCTGCTTGTATCAACCAGAATTACCATTTGGAGGTGGGTTATTTCCAACAATAGCCTCACTGCTGCTAGAGACTGGAATAAAAAAGTCCTTAAGTCATTCATTACATCAGACCTTACACTGGTGCAGTAGGCCCAGGGCAGAGCTCCCTGTTGCCCTGATCCAAACCATCCAGCATTCTAGGGTTGATATATTTAGTTCTCAATTATCACAGGAAAAAAAAAGAAAGTAGTAAAGGTAAAGCACTAACGCTGAATTCGAATAAGCCATTCCCCAAAGTCAGATGTGCTATTTCTTTTTGTAGTGGGATGAGTTCATGAAGCTTGGCGAGGATGTACCTAATGAGCAGCTGAATACTATTATTGGCAGTCTTCGAGCCAATGAATGCTGCACCCTCATCTACACCTCGGGAACCACTGGCAACCCTAAAGGAGTCATGTTGAGTCATGACAATGTGAGTAACTTTGGATATTAGAATAATTAGAATTACACATTCCTCTGATTAATGTGATGATGACAAAACAGCGGGACATTCAGCATTCATCAATAAATCAATTAATACTGCTTTTAGGTGACCTACAAAAACCTATGAATATGTCTTTTCACTTAGATCACATGGACCACTCATGTAGCTGGCAACATGGTAGGGCTCAGCTACAGGGAAGAGGTTTTAATCAGTTACCTGCCACTCAGCCACGCAGCGGCCCAGATGATTGACATGTGGCTCTGCATGAGGTTTGCAGGGACCACATACTTTGCAGACCCCGATGCTCTCAAGGTGAAGTTGCCTTGTCACAATTCAATGGAAATATTAGGCAATGTGCATCCACCAGTATTTATCTGTTTGTTTTCTGTTCTTCCAGGGCTCTTTAGGAGCAACACTGAAAGAGGTGCGTCCAACCTCCTTTCTGGGAGTGCCTCGTGTTTGGGAGAAGATGCAGGAGAAGATGAAAGCTGTTGGTGCCAAGTCATCGCCCATGAGAAAAAGAGTGGCAGACTGGGCCAAGTCTATAGGACTGCAGTACAACTACAGTGCCATGAATGGGTGAGACCGCTGCAAGCAAACTAGTTTTTAACACATTTTCTAATGGATTATGGTATGACAAATATGAAAATGTCATGTTACTGTCAACCACCATTACAAGAAACAAATGAACTTTGCTTTACAGGGAGAATGCAGTGCCCTGGGGCTTTACGTTGGCCAACAACCTGGTTTTCAAAAAGGTCCGTGCGGCACTGGGTCTAGATCGCTGCAAACTCTGCATTACAGGAGCAGCACCCATCACCAAAGAAACTCTGGAGTACTTCATGAGCCTGAACATCCCTGTGATGGAGATTTACGGCATGAGTGAAAGCTCGGGACCACACACCATCTCCATGAACAATGCTTACAGAATTACAAGGTCAGCAGTTGATCTTCTTTATAATTTATCTCTGTGGCTACACTATAAGAATCCAAAGTATAATTTGAAACTGTTGTGTAATATTTGTGTTTCATATTTATCTTTGGGAAATGTCTCATACTCCATTTAGACCATTTCAAAGCCTGTTATTGACATACATTTCTGTGACTAGTTGTGGAAAGGTGATGCCTGGATGCAAGACAAAACTGGACAAGCCAGATACAGATGGGAATGGAGAAATCTGTTTTTGGGGCCGTAATGTTTTCATGGGCTACCTCAACATGCCAGACAAAACAGCCGAGGCTCTGGACGATGAAGGCTGGCTGCACTCCGGTGATCTGGGCAGACATGACCAGTATGAGTTTCTGTACATCACAGGAAGAATCAAAGGTAAGAATCAATCAGAAGCTTGTCATTGTGCTACTTTGGACAAATATCACAAGAGGAAAATGTAAATAACAACACACTGCATTACAATGAGGAACAATCTATAATCTATAATAAAACTAAGACTCTGTGGCACAAGGGGAATCAAGTAATTAAAGCTTAATGTATTATAGGGAAATGAACTGTTTATATTTTACACATCTATGCTCCAGTGCCACTCAGAGGAAGCCCGCCCCTTACACAAGGAGAACATGCAAACGCCACACAGTGAACTCGGGACAGTCTTGCAGTGAAACACCAGAGCTAACTTTTTTTTTTTACAGAGCTGATCATCACTGCGGGTGGAGAGAACATTCCTCCTGTGCTCATCGAGGACGCAGTGAAGGCTGAGGCCCCCATCATCAGCAACGCCATGTTGATTGGAGACAAGCTGAAGTTCCTCTCCATGCTGCTCACACTTAAAGTAATCAGGCCTTCTATTAACTGTACATTGTCACTGATGCTAGAGTGCATAGAAAACATCTTACTTGTCTTTATTTCTGCAGTGCGTCGTTGATGACAACGGTGATCCCACCGACGCCCTCAGCCCAGAGGCTTTAGACATCTGTAAACAGAATAACGTCACTGCCACCAAAGTCTCTGAGATTATAGGAAATAAGGAACCAGCAATCTACAAAGCCATTCAGGAGGCTCTTGAGCGTGTCAACGCTAAAGCAACCTCCAATGCCCAGAAAGTCCAAAAGTGGGTCATTTTAGAGCGTGACTTCTCTATCTCTGGAGGAGAGTTGGGTAAGTTGCTCACTATACTGACATTGAAGAAGAAGAAAGTCTTTTCTGTAAATAGGTCACATTAATAGATGTTACTGAGTAAACAGTACAAACAACATTCCTTGAAAGATAATCATTACAGCAGATCTTTTCCTTAATCTTAACCTTTAACCTAATATATTCTGCCACTTTGTGTCTTTACAGGTCCCACTATGAAACTCCGAAGACCTATTGTTGTCAAGATGTACCAGGATGTAATAAATGACCTGTATGCAGTGAATGATAAACCATAGCCCAAAAATTACACAGATAACACTATTTATGTTCATTAACTTGTGCCCAAACTCTCACAAATTATTTGATGATGATGATGATGATGATGATGATCTTTTTAAAGGAAAATGAATGTGAGTTGGACTAAGAGCTGTGGGCTTGTGCTGCTATGCAATACTTAGTGAAAGTTGTATTTTTGACTTTGTGTACATAAAGTTTCATAGCAGCTATGCACCTTTTGTAAATAAACCACCAAATCAAAGCCAAATAATTCTATTTATAGCTTACTGTACCATATTAGTACAGTTTAATATTGTACCACATCAGTAAAATATCATAACAAAGCCAATTGTGTGTCAGTTTAGGCCAAGGTTGCATTTTAACACCAGAGTCACATTGGATGCTAATTTTTGACAGGTTGCCTCTGTCAGGTGGCAGACGTGATGTTTTTATGTTTTGTGTTGTGTGCTTTGAAAGGGTTAACTCAAAAGTCTGTCAATCTGCAGATATTATCTAATGCCTCATAGGCAGTTTTTATTGAAATTGCCTCAACCTTGTGCAGACTTTTCAGATTTAACAATTTCTGCTTCTCCATGTACAGTTTGACATTTGTTTATGATGGATGTTTCATCAACATTGTGAATAAAACTTACTGATTCTGAAGAATATGGATTACTGAATATACTCAATAACTAAAGCCACTATGCAACCAACTAGGATTTTTATAAACTACGACTGCCTCTATGTTAAAACCACATATTGTCTCATATAATCAATGAATAAATACACATTGGCTACATTTTTTTGAGCAGCCTCTTCAGGAACTTGCCTTGAAAGTGCAGACCAGGTTGAATAATGTTATGGACAGGCTTCAGTTTTTCTCTTAAATTATTCACAACCTCATTACCAAACATTAGCAATTAGTCAGGGGTCAATTTAGAAAATGGCAGAGCAGTGAGACCATGTGTCATGACATGTAACAGAACCGACAGCTACAGGCAACATGAAGATTACATGTCATCTTTGTCTTCAGTCCAGTCTCTTGTCAATTTGACAATAAATGACAAAAATATGTAGAAAAGTCTGTTTGCTTTCGCACGCATATCACATAGCCCTCTTGGACAACTGGTTGTGCTGCTTACTTCAGTGCAGGCTTTCAGATAAAGCTGCGAAGGCATTCCAGCCAAAATGTCTCTGTTAAGACAGAGCGTACCAGTATCTATCAGCATTGTTGTTCTGAAGATAAATAAATAAAAAGGGAACAAACTGTCCCAACAAACTATTTCAGTTTTGAATGAGGCCATTTCTAGATCAGTGTCAAACCTTCAGATAATGCTATGTACGCAAGAATGTTAAGTGAATGACAGCAATTTAGATCCAGAGGCTTGATTCGGTCACGCCTTTTTTTATATGTTACCTGAGGACATGATACTTGAAAGGCCTTTTCACCTGGGAAACTGGTTAGACATAAAGCATATTATAGTATGCAATGTGTCAGACTTAGACTTTCAATTTCTTTCATTCATTCATTTTTTTCTTCTTTTTTCTTTCTTTCTTCCTTTCTTTCTTTCATCATCATTTATTTATTTATTTTGTTATTTGTTTATTTCATCCTACAAAAATTCTCTCATTCTTTTGTTTTCTTTTCTTGTTTGTTTTTACAAATAAATGCAAGGTATACATTTGTTACATGTTTTATCCTTTGTTATGCACAGCCACTGATGGTGTAGTAGTGTGGTAGAGTGGACCAACACTGCGCCCATGTGGCTGAACCCTGTTGTTATTACATTTACATGCTGGATGCTAGTTAACATGTTGATATTTGTAGGCAAATAGTAATTAAGGCATTTTTTAAGGTATATTCTTTAAACAATGTTACAAAGAAGTCAAAACAATAAGAAAAAAACACAGCAATCGAAATTACAGATATATTCAGCACTACATTTGTTTACAGTAAAGTGACATCAGCTCCACTATTTAGAAGTTTCTGTAAATATTTAGACATATCATACTGATATCAATCCTAATTCTTATTGAGTTTTATTCTTGGGTTAAATGTGTCACCAATGCATGGCCTTTTTATAAACTCACTTCTTTTCACACAAATATCTAACAAATATCTCTAAAATAAAAGTAATGGTAAAAACACAATAGTGATGCATATCTTTGTAATTTGGATGGACTGAATTTACAATGAGTTATTTTGTAGTGATGGCAACTCCCTTCTTGAGCCAGGCGTTACTGTTGAGCAGAGAGAGCATGAAGCGTGCTACATCTCCTCTTGCCACTGAGCTGCCCGCGGGGTTTCCACTGCTGTCAGGAACAAAGTAGCCCTCATGGGTCAGAAACTCTTGAGCTGAGGAGGATGTAGGAAGACACATTACAACAAGGACATTTAAAAGGAAAAACAAAGTCTGTATTTAAAGAGGAATGTTGCCAGATCATTTTTGCAAATGGCACGTTAAGGGGTGAAAGCATGTGCTCAAAAGCTCAGACTATGACAAAATGGACCCTGTGGCTCCAAAGTTACTAAGGCGCTGCTGTTAAAGCTCTACATCAGTGGTGTCAAACTCAAAGTGGTGAGGGGCCGCAATAGTAAATAAGAATCCTTTCAAGGGCCAAAGATTGTGACACTTGGTGCGCTTTTATTATATTTTGAATGTGAGGTTTCATCTTCATTTGAGTTTTACAAAAGTTATCTTTACTTTAATTTTTTTTTTCCTTTTATGGAAACTGGTTTTAATGGGATCTGATCTGTACAAGTTATAGCGGGATCCTAAAAGGTTTAAGTTGGATTTGACCAGGTTTTATTTGGATTTTACACAGGGTTTAGATGTATTTGAACAGATTTTATATATCTTTGTAGTAAAAACTGGCTGAAGATTTCATGAACAAATGAAATAAATCTGATTCAAATTCACACAAAACCTGTTCAAATTCAAATAAAACCTGTTCAAATCCAAGTAAAACCTGTTCAAATTAATCTAAAACCTGTTCAAATATAGTTAAAACCTAGTGCCAAAAATATTACCTCTTAAATCCATTGGAGGGCCACATAAAACATGTCAAAGGGCTGCATTTGGCTCTTGAGTTTGACGTGTGCTGTACAAACTACTTCACTGAAATCCTGTGTTGCTGCATGTGTTTTTACCTGAGGCGGGCAGGTTTTTGAGCCCAGGTGGACGAACCACAGTCCAGTTAATGTCATCTGTCTTTCGCAGAAATTGCTCCATCTGGAACATGTTGGTGAGGACACTCCGGATCATGGGCAGCAGCAGAAACCGGATCAGATACGACGACTGAGCCCCAGAGTTGGCTAAGAAAGATGGAGGGTATTTTCAGCTCATTTCAGATCACACACTGACATGGTCTTTGAATTGAACTTACGCTCGGTGTACCAGGATGTCATGGTGATGAGCCTGTTGACCTTGGCCTCTCGCATGGCGCTGACCATGGCCTGCACAGACAAGGTGTAGCCTGTCACTGAAAAGAAGAACGAAGCGGGGAAGCCGAGGCAGGACATGATCACGTCCTGGCCTCGAAAATGATCCTTCAAACTGTCGGCTGAGAAAATATTCGCTTCAACCACCTGAGGGCAAAGAGGGAAACATCTTTGATTAAATACTGCATACACTGTCATTTTTAATATTGCATTGAGACAGAGCAAAAGACACTTTCCTGGAGGCTAGTTTTTATAGTGAGTTGTGTGTGTAATTAAAGCCTTCTTTAAAGAAGTCGTTTGGCCAGTGCAAACAGTAAATACCTGCTGATCTGCAGTGATGCATAAAGTAACTCATAACAACAATGTAAAAGGCATCTCACACACAATCAAATACAAAAGAGCTGCACACCTTTCCCTGGAATCGTTACAAGGACACACAAACAAGGATTGTGAACTTTGACCCTCATACAGCCTACAGGAAACAGCTGTAATAGTTTGTACTCGGTAAACCGGTTAAACAAATGTACCTTAAGGTTGTCATGATGCACTGTGAGCTTTGCTGGGTTCCTGACGATGGCAGTGACAGTATGACCATGTTGCAGGGCCTGTTGGACTAAATATTGTCCAGTCTGTCCAGTGGCTCCCAGCACGGCGATCCTCATCCTCAGATATCAAGGCTGCACACTCAGTCAGGGCTTCAGTGCACAGTCCTCTAACAGGGAGGTTTCTTCCCTGTTTCGCAAGTGTAAAACATGATTAGTATGGTGCAATAAAAAGGCTCTCTCAAGAAAAATGAAGATGATCATATGACATACAGTTCATTGTGGTTAATATGTCGATGTTTCCTGGGATCTGTTTTCAATAACGTTTAGATGTTTGCAATAGAGTAAAACTATATATATATTAATTAATGTCAAGAGTCAATAATGTAACAGCAAGGGTTTGTGAGGTTAAGAGCAAACTCTGTCTAAAACTTAGCTAACAGTGGGTAACTTGCACTGAATAACAGTCTGCAACAACCACAGAAGGCACAAGATAACAACACTGAAATCATGTGACTTTAAGCGAAAAAATAACATTAAATTAAAGGCAAAATGAGCAACGCCAGCTGAGCACGTTTGTATTGAAAGTAACTCACCTTCATAAAGCCACCGCCCACTGGTTATGTAGCTGGAGGAGCGTTCAAGAGCAACACTGTTCTGTTGTGTTTGTCAATCAAAACCTATTGACTTGCCCAAATATTGTTGCTCACGTTTTTTGCCCCTGGGGATAAAAAATTAGCTATTTACAGGAATTAAAATTGAGTTTGCAAGTTGGTTTGTAGAAATAATTTGGACCTATCTAAGGTAAAATGTCAACATGACTTAAAACAGATTGTACTTAAAGTTACCAAAATTTAATTGAGCTTAAGGTATTATTAAGTGATGTGATTATTGAGGGGATTTATTTGTCTATTTTTGTTCTCCCCTTTTTTCTCTCAACTTGACTTTAGCACAAACAAGAGGAACAAACTGATTAACTGATTACTGATGGACATAATGTAAGAAGTAATAACAAATGATAGAAAACATGATGGAAAAAGTAGGTTTTCGAAGGTAATAGGGTACCTCACGAAAACAATAAAAGACAGTCTTGCTACCTGAGTTTACCTTTGCATTTTGCTACCCTGCCAAAGAGAGCTAAAGAGCAGTCGGGTCTCATCAAGTCATTAGTGTAATCCACTTGGGGCTCAGTGACTTGATTAAGCCATCACACCAAGGGTCTAAAGCCTCACCAGCACCAGCCGAGACTGAGCAGCACTCTGGGCATAGCTGCACTCATGAGGCCTTGATAGTCAAGTTTCATTCACCCACATGGAATGAGCAGTTTGTTGTTGCAGACGTGATCCTGAGGGACTAGGAGAGGATGCAGCAGGGCAAAAGAGAGTTTGGACTGATTTTAAAACTGACAGCTGGACAACTTGGGAGCTGGTGACTGTTGAAGAAGTTGACAACGTAAGTAGATTACTGAAAGAAATCAGAGTCGGACAACAAAATGTTTCTCATTTAAGTTCAAGTTTTTGTTTTATTTGATGCACTTTGGCTGCTTGGCAAATGTTAGTGAATAATAGGTTTTGTCTTTTGTATTGCTTCAATTTGACTTGTACACAAACCACAACCCTTAAACTAAATAAATGTAGTAACATAAAACAAAACAAACAAACACAAAAGATTTTACGTAAATCTTTGATGAGACAAAAACAATAGGCCTTTTAGAAAGTTTATTCAGCTTAATACATTGTTCAGACCTTTTGGTCAAACAAAATGACTGCTTTATGCTCTTTGAATGTATGTCTTTTCCCATGTCGTGAAAAGAATACTGCCTCGAGCGATTCACAGTTTGCTTAATGTAAGCCTTCGTGGAATCAAGACAGAAACAGTCCTCTTCCTCAGGATTGAGGCCAATAATGAAGGTCAGCCGTGAATCAACAGATAAAGAGATTAAAAGGGCACATAGTTAAAACGTCCTGTAGCTTCTGCTTTCCTTTGGCTGAGCCACGCTGAGGCATATCGTCACTGAACAGAAGTGTATTATAGAAGAATGTTATGTATGTTGTCAATAAATCAATATTGGGTTTTGATCAGTTCTACACAGCATTTTAAAGAATGTAGCACTACTGTAAACAGTATAACAGGCAAATGTAAAAAACTTTCAGTCACAAACACACAAATGTGGTTCAATGACAGTCCACAGTGTTATTCATTGTTTTTATTAATTAATTGTAATTCTTACAGAACCTTTGACTTGAATCTTTTCATGTTAAATATTTAACAGTGAATCACTTTTAGTTATTTGTCCTGATATTTGGTTTGGTTCTTCAGGAATAGACATGGGATGTGGCGTCACAAAGTCTGGCCAGTTCCACAAACACTCAGGAAAAGGTAATTGTGATTCCCCAAACTCAGACCCCTGGCTTAAGTCTTAGCTAAATCGCTGTCATTATTTCTGTTTTTCTTTTTTATATTTTATGTTCTGTTAAGTTAAGACATATCTTATTTTTTATTATGCTGCATCCAGCTGTCACAAGTAAGTCTTTAATGCACTCACCCCTTTCTGTAGTATGTTATTGACATAAGTCATGATTATAGAACTACATAAACAAATATAGCTACTGTCTATGATAACATGTTACTGTCTTACTATACAATTTAGCATAACTGTAAAATACGTTTCACCTGTTATTACTGTGTAACCCCCCACTTCAGCCATAAGGGCAGCTGTACTGATTCAGCAATGGTACCGCCAGTACGTTGCTCGCACAGAAATGAGAAGGAGGTACACTTGGCACATCTTCCAGTCCATCGAATACTCAGGCGAACAGGCCCAGATAAAGGTGACTATGTTTTCTGCTGCAACATTGAAACTATTGACATAAAAACACTAAAGTTGAGCTTCTTCCTCTCTCCTCTGTACAGCTTTACAATTTCCTTGGCTACCTCATGGACAATTTCACGCCAACAAGCAACGAACGTAAGATGTCTGCATCCCTTATGTGGTAAAACCAGTCTCCTACTTTTGTACCATGTTGTCTTTCTTCTATTGTAGGAAAACTGATCTCACACATCTTCAGAGAGAACGATGTGTGTCGAGATGCAGAATGGGAGAGGTACTTCTGTTACAAAAATATCGAGGTGCCAGAGATCTACTCGGGTCCTCACCTCACCTTCCCTCTGACCGTGGAGCAGACAGTCGGCTTAGTGGACGCCTTTAGGAACAAAAAGGTATGTGCCCCAGCTCCTGTTTACATGCACCCAGAAAAAAGATTTGATAGCAACACATTTCTCATGAGTCTTTGTCCCAGTAGCAGTTGCACTCGCGCTACGTCCTCCAGCTACTTTTAGAGACATGGAAGCTGCTCCGGATGTTGCCAAATATTAACCGCATCTCAACTTGCCACAGCAAAGAAATAACAATTTGTGGTATATTTATATTAATCAAGCCTTCACACACTTTTAACCTTTTTGTATGCATATTCACCAGTTTTTTTTCTTTTATAAAAGGTGATTTGCACGGTCAGCTGGAAGACCTGCTGTTGATTTTCTACAAGGTCAGTCGCTATATTTGCAAAATTTTAACTGAAATCAATCTGCTGATTAATATTATTTGGGTGTTGTTGTTTTTTACAGAATGGCATGCCATCATTGGAGAAGCCCTATGTGTTTAATGGAGACTTTGTGGATCGGGGGCATGACTCCATTGAGATCCTCCTCATTCTGTTCGCATTCCTTCTGGTTTATCCCAGTGACGTCCACCTGAACCGAGGAAACCATGAGGACCATATTGTTAACCTGAGGTAGGACCTAACCTGCTGGCAGACACAATAATTCAACTAAACTGCTCTAAATGTTGTTTTTTTACATATCTGTTAAAGGTATGGCTTCACTAAAGAAGTCTTGACTAAATATAAGGTATGTTTGGTTCTCATTTATTCCTAAATTCTGATTAAATCTTACATTTGGGGTCAGAAGTGAGTCAGTGAGCATCGCTGATCAGAGTATTAAGTGTATTTGATTTAGACACATGTTTAATATGGCTGAATGGAGAGCTCTTATTATTTTCTGATGGAAATTTTGCTGCAAGGTACATCCAGCCTCGCACAGCAGTGTAAATACTCTGAAAAGAATATCCAAATTAAGCGTTTTCATTATAACCTGGTATTTAAATCTTACAGACTGTAAGTGAGAAATTTAAGTCCATTTAAGTAATTTATGATGTATTTGTTGTGCTCTTTTTAGATGCATGGCAAACGGATCCTGAAGCTGCTACAGAAGATTTTTAGCTGGTTGCCATTAGCGACCGTAATTGATCAGAAAGTGTTGGTTATTCATGGAGGTATTTCTGACACCACAGACCTTGGTATTATTGCAAGAGTGGACAGACACACTGTAAGTATTCACTTCTAGATTAACAAATATTGTTAATGGTGTTATGAATATAAACTAAAAGATCTCTGGGGGTTTCTTTTTGGTAGTATGTCTCAGCTCTTAGGCCTCCAAAGAGGAGACACACAAGTTTAGCTGGAATGTCGGTTGACTCGGATTTAGACGAAGACTTGTCTAAGTTCTTGCTGCGCAGGGCATCTCTCACGTATCCTAAACCTCTGGGAAAACGCAGCAACTTTCAGAACCGCTCACTGCAGGACTTCTCTGAACGGATCAAACTGACAGTTGAGGACGAGCTGGAGCTGTGCAGGAGGAGAGCGACCCTCTTCAAATCAGAGAGCCAAAAACTGGACCGAGAAGTTGCACCGTCCATATCCTCAGAGTCAGTTAACAGTGACAGTGGAAAGGAGGAGTGGAAACAGGTGAATCACTGTGAATCCACATTATTATCAGCCCTTATTGCTTCTGCTAAATGTAAAACTCTTCCTGTTTTGCTAAATGCATGTAGATTCTGGACCTGCTGTGGAGTGACCCCATGACTCAAGATGGCTGCATACCCAACGAAGTAAGAGGCGGTGGCTGCTACTGGGGTCCTGACGTTACAGAGGACTTCTTCAACAGGCACAACCTCCAGCTGCTAATTCGCTCCCATGAGTGTAAACAGGAGGGTTACGAGTTTTGCCACAACCGCAAGGTAAGATCAGAGGCCACAGACTGATATTTACTACAGTTACTACACAAACTGCATTAACCTAAGGGGTATTGCAATTTCTGAGTACAAATGTCCTAGAAAGTATGTATGAGAAAACTCAGTGTTTTACTGGTAGGCCATTTACAACCAAAGGCGGGTCTTCATTTATTTATTTAATGTAAAACCCCTCCCCATCCACAATTTCCTTTTTGCCTAATGCATCAATTTAATAAAGAAAAATGCCCAAAATATGGTTATTTTTTATTAAATTATCTTATTGCACTCCACTTCTAAGATTTTTTTTTGGTCCAATTTTGTAAATTCCTAGGTATGAGTCAAAGTCTGTGTAATTTAATATTCATGTTTCTTCCATCCTTAACATATCGACTCTAATAAGAATGTGATGAAAAAGATCAATATTTCCAACTGTGTTGTGCTTATTAGTTTCAGAATACAGCAACTTGACCTGTGATATTTGTTCTCTCAGGTTCTCACTTTGTTCTCGGCCTCTAATTACTACGACGTTGGAAGCAACAGAGGGGCCTATGTTAAGCTGGGCCCAGACCTTGTGCCTTATGTGGTTCAGTATCAGGCCAGCAGCATGACCAGAGAGCTTACAGTAAGACAAAGGTGTGTCAGCAAAACATGTCTTGATTGAGAGAGCTTTGGTGTCATCTTTTGTTGTAAATGTTGTGTCTGCTCTGGTTTTGTTGCAGTGTGGGCCGAACTGAGCGCTCAGCCCTCAAAGTGCTACGGGAGCAATTGTTTGCGCACAAGTCTGACCTCATCAGTGCCTTCAAAACGTTTGACACGGAGAACACAGGTGTGTAGTGTAGGTTTCAGCCTTCAGTGGATCCGGTGTAATATGATTATATTACACTCCCATGTACCTTTATGCAACTGTACTTTACTAGTCTCGCCAGTGAGAAATGTGAGCTCAGGTCTTTGTGTTTTGGGTAAAGAATTTAAAATGCCAGTTTAGAAAAAAGAAAACAACAGTTCTGCTGAACAAAAGCCCAATGGTTTCACAGAAACCACAGCCCAAAGTGTTCCTAACCATGTTTTATTGCAAAGTAAAAAGGTCCCTTGCATTAGATTATTTGATTTTTTTAAATGCCAAAAGGAGGATACACAAAATGTAATTAGAACAGTTAACAGTATATAATACATTATACTGAAATTTAGATTTTAAATACAATCTATCTTTGTGTATTCTGTTGGGATAAACCAATAGATGTCCTTAAATATAACATTAATAGGAAAATGCATTAATATAATCTTCTTTATTAGGTCTTGTGAATCTAAACGACTGGGCAGCAGCGGTGGAGAGTGTGATGCACCTTGGCCTGCCCTGGAGGATGCTGCGCTTTCAGCTGGTCACATGCAAAACCAGTGACGGCATGATCAATTACAATGAGTGGTTCAATGAGCTGGCCATCAAAAAACCCAACACTGATGTAAGAAGAAGAACTCTTTTAACCGTCTATTAACGAAAAAGTCCCTCTTTGACATTATTGTTGCTTTTTTCAGCATATTGACGAGGGTTTGATTGAAACACTGTACCGCCACCGCTCCACTGTGGAGACCATCTTCAGGATTGTAGATACAGACAACTCAGGTAAAAGACACCGTGAGTTTGTAAAGTGTGTCATTGGTTAAGTGTGTTCAAACAGAGACGTATGCAGAGTTGGTCTTGTGTTAAGCCACCTGCAGTGTTAGTGCAGGTTACAGCGTCCTGATTCCTGACAGTTAAGATGAGGATTAACCTACTGATCTAGTGCTCTCTCCATCCCCCACAGTGACAGACAAAAAAGCTTTTATCCCACTCTAACCTTTCCACTCTTTGTCTCCAGGCTTCATTACTATAGAGGACTTCCGGCAGACGTGGAAGCTCCTAAGCATCTACCTAAAGATGGAGATCACTGACGAGGCTATCTCTGACCTGGCCATTACTATAGACAGTAACCATGACGGCAACATTGACATAGATGAATTTATGGAGGCCTTTCGGCTCACGGACAAAAAGAGCCGCCTGGAGCGAGGTCGCAGCATGTTCATGGGCACGGCCACCGATCTCACCAAACTTGAAGGAGACCCCAACATTTAAAGAGATGAGCCAAAAAGGAAAAAAAACAAAACCCTAATAGACTCTGGAAAGAAAGACGCAGCCAACACAAGCTGCTTTAATGACGCACATACAACGTGGGAGGCTACAGAGCAGCAGACGCATGGATCACGTGGCATTTAGATAAACACTCAGGCTCAGGAGAATTGGACAGTCATTAGTGAAACACTATACAGCTGCAGTACAGAATAGATCATATTTAAACTGAATGATTTCTCAGGATTTTTTCACATTTATCATGGCTAATAACTGTGGTTTATATGCACATTTTATTGCAGCTACAGTAAATGTTACTTGTGCCTTAGTAATAGAAGCATTACACTTTTCTCAAGTTTTACACACACCGTCAATTTTGTACCACAGCAAACGTCTTAAACTAACAGTGCACTGATGTCCTGAAAAGGGAAGTAGCATTTTCATTGAACTAATCATGCATGAGAAAGCATTCATGTTTACCTCCTGCTAAAACCTACATTTTCACAACTAAAAGAAAAACAATATAATGAAAAGAAATTCTGTTTTATTTAGCTGACTATGCACCCCTTATATTGTAAATTTACCACACTGTTTATTTATGTGTGTGTTTTTATTGACAATTCACAGGCTCCTCACAGAATAGCACCAATAAATACTGGCTTATTCACATAATATATGATGTTGTATTTTAAGAAGCCTTGAAATGAGTAATCCCACAAACTTAACAAAAGCATGAGTGTTTTGTAGGCTACGTTTTAACTAGAGCATTTACAGAAAGCACCAACAGGGGGCAGGAAAGACCACTTAGTTCAGTCCTGTGGCTAAGCTGGTCAAACAAATCTGTTATAAGGAACTGAAAGTTGTATGTCTTGCAATGACATGTTAAAAGACCAGCACAAAATGTATGTACCAAGTTTACCTTACGATGCAAAAAAGCAGCAGACTGACTTCATCTGACTGCGGTCTTAAGCCGAGCTGCTGCCACAGACAATGGGAGAAATTCCTGGGGTTTTACGAACACTATCTCACTAAGCTTTTGTGGTAGTGATATGGCAATAAGATTAAAAAAAACATGGGCTGATAGTAGTTTGAACAAGCAAAAATGCAAAAATGTTCAGAACTACAAGTATTGTACGCAGATTTTATTCCTACTCCTGTCACTACAAGCCTATTGACTGTGGCTATTATAATAATAAGCAAGTTCTGGGAAAATAGGATAAAGCCTATTTGAAATAATAGTACACTGACAAAATGTTGAAAGAGCGGTCAACATGCTGCAGCTTGCCCTCTAACCCTACACCCCCAGCTCAAAAACTCACACTGATCACAAATGGGACAAAGCAGCAGGCCGTTAGACCTACTTTTGGAGTGTATAGGCAGTAGGAAAGCGGGAGCCTTTTGTTCACTGTCAGCAGGTGGTCTTACAGTTATAGAGGAGTATACAGGAACTCCTTTCTTAATGAAGACCCTGCAGCGTCTCAGACACTTGTTTTACTTTAACTTCCACCCTTCCTCTAACATTTACTATCAGTGAGATGGACCTGCAGATGAGTGAAATAAACGATATGAACTGTAAAACACTGCAGGACCAACACAAAACCCAATGTAGTCCGTAATTGTGCGTATCCTCTGACGTCTACAGACCCTGAAATGGGAATCTCAAGGACAGGAACATATGATGCCAGTTCCCAGAATGGTTCAGACAGGACGAGCCCAGAGCCTGAGCTTGGTGCTAGTCAGCTGAGACAACAGCCATGACATGTTGTTTAAGTAATACGCTGATCTCATTATTTTTAGTCTATCGTTGATGCTTTGACTAATCATGAGTCTGTCCTCTTTTTCCACTAATTTACATGAAAACGTCAGTTATTCAAAGCATATGCTCAATGATAGAGACTATATTTTACCTAGCCTCTAGTTGTTTAAATATGCCATACTTTATTTTTTTAAATCACAAATTTAATGTGTCTCAGACAAGTTTGATTGCTTTAATTTGAAAACTTTTGTGACAACTGTGTTTCTTTGTCAGAAAGTGAGAGTGAAATAGATTCTTTAGGCTTAATACTAAATATTTACTCTAGTCATTGCCCCAAGCATCATTCAAGAAAAAGACAATTGTGATCTTTGCACTTAACTGCAACTTTTATTTTTTGCAAATACACTAGAAATGTTTACAAAAGCACTGTAGAAACATCTGTGCAGTGTAAATTATCAAAACTAAAAATGAATATTACTTCAAGATAATTTTGCACCTAACATGACAAGGGGATTGTCATTTTCAGCAGCAAAACAAATTAGTACAGTATATTTCGAGAGGAAATGTTAGTGATTTCAGAACACCTTAATGGTGAGTGTGGTTCTTACAAAGATCAAAGGACAAAAAAAACAAAAACAAAAAAACAGATGGTATGGCACTAATGCTCATCCCTGAAGGAGGGCTTCATTCATCTAGATCCGTTTAAAGTGTGTACACATTTTTCTTTGTCATCAAGATAATCAGCCTTCCCAAAAGTCCAGTTCCACACAAATGGTACATTGGCTTCACAGACACACATTCGATACTCATCCAACTCACAAACACCACAATCCTTAACCACTCTAACACACATTTTACACAACTGTTTCCAATATGACACTGGGCCAACATTTGTATTTGAAATGAATAAAAATAAAATGTGCTTTAACACCAACTGAGTATTACAAAAATACTAAATCACACTTAAGAAAAAGGAAATACTTAAAGTGGGGAAAAAAACTATTTAGGAAAAATCATGTTGCCCCAAAAATAAGTTATTTTACACAACTCTGTATTGCTTTGTCTTACGTAATACTGAGATTTCAGTGCCTACAAAGAGCACCAATTTTCTTGGATGTTTTGCATTGGGTGAAAAAGCAATACCGACCTTAAAACACAAAATACCCACTTTTTTGCCTGATGTAAAAAGGCATACATACATGTATATGAACACAAGAATGCAAATACTTCACTTCTGGTGGCACAAAAAGTCAAAGGTAGATGTGGTGGTTTGTGGCACTGCATTATCGCAAAGAAGCGTAAACGCGGTACAAGGGCAGATCTACGAGGGGTATCTTTGGTTAAGCCAGGACAAGACAGTGAAATTCAGCAATTGGACTCAAAAGGTTGGTGTAGGAAAAGCTAGACCGAGACATGACTTAGGTGTGCTAAACATACAGGCTTGTAGTCTGAGGTTCAAATCGCAAGTCAAGATGAATAACAGGTTATACATAAGCACATAGCCTTGAGTGATTTTAACATAAAATTACTCCTATCATGTTCCTGTCAAATAGAAAACTCCTTACACCAACCTAGTGCTTGAGCCACTCATCCTTTTTTAACAGCTCCTACAATAAAAACAAAATAAACCTGTAATATAATCAAATAAGCTGTAATAAAGAATGTAATAAAGAAATTAAACTGAAATGTGGTCAAATATTACTAATGATAATTGTAACTGCCAATTCCAGCTTTTTAGAAAAACCATCTGGTCCAACCTGAAACTGAATATGAACAAATTATGGAAAAGACCCAAATGCAAAGACAGGTCCATTGGATATGGCAATTGTAGCAGCAATAACACATAAGGATAGAAAAAAAAGACACTCCATGTGCTGAAAGCAAGTAACACAGAAATGGATGTCTGCTGTTCATTTACAGCCACATCCTTCATTTTCAATACTAAACTGGATATAAAAGTAGTGAAATGTATGGTACACGTGGACCACCTGCATTGAAATGGACATTGGACAAAAATATTACAATGAAAACACAAAGGGCACAATTTCCAGGCAAAGTGCACAGACTTAAAACAGTTCCATGGCCTTAAATCATCCTCCACTGGAGATCACCAATGGGTTTGACATGGGACAAGTGTGGCTGACAAAAACAATTGAAACAACATGAAACATAAGACAAACAGTGATTCAAGTGCTGCGTACTACATTTGCCTGGATACACACAGTTCCACGGCAAAGCGAATGACAGCTGGGAATGCGTTGCAGTGAATGCTGCACAGGGCCAGTTTTGGAACCTGACAGTCTTTAAATTCACAGAAAGGGCAGAAACCTGGTAGCCTTTAACAAGGACTGGCTTTAGCAATCCAAATTGTGCTTTAAGTAACAGTGTAGACATGCAGGAGTGGTAGACACTGGAGCATAGTTTGTGTCATTCAGCACACCTTACAGGACTGCTGCTGGATTTGGTCAGAGGTATCTCAAGTCCCCTGTACATAGTGTATGTACAATACCAAGTAATTATTCCAGCTTATTATGACAATGTATCAACATACTGAACCATTATAAGGCAGAAAGTCGGTTCAAGTCTCCCTTGTAAGTTATGTGGGTGCTGCTAATATGTCATCAGATAAACTAATGAAATGTAGCTAATGTTTGATCCCTACTATTAGTGTTTTGGTAAAAGGCGCTGCTGACAAAAAAAAGCATAGAAATCACAAGTTTCCAGGTGTGAACACTGTGTGTCTGCATCAAGAAAATACTAACCCTTGTCCATCAAAACAGGACACTAAAATGTAAGATAAGGTGCACATCCTTTCACTAAATGATAATATCAAGTGCAGTGTGGCTGTGCACAAATTCATCTTAGCACAGAAGGCAAAAATCTTACAGTTTGGCTCAGGCTTCTTTCACTTATTTTCTTAGAAAAGGATATGCTAGGATTCACTTTAAAGGGGTTTGTAATCTGTTGATCTGCAGGTGCCCCCTTATATAGAATACCTCTTTAACAACATCCAATGTTGATAAAGCCAATACTAAACTCTGGGCCATTGTTGCCCTGCTCAGAAGACCATGCATCTGTGTGCAGTAATAGCATCTATGCTACAGTGTTCCCTCAGAAGAATTGGAAATAAAGGCTGGTCTTGGTGGAGCTCCCCAGAGTCCCTTAGTGTGGAGGCCAACCAGGACTGAAATGAGGATGTGTGTGGAGTTTAAGTTGCAGTACAGCAGGCAGTGAGGGCCATGCTCAGCAGGTAGAGTAGAGGACAGTCATGAGGAGGCTCAGTGAGAGGAGCAAAGTCTTTGTAGGCTAAAGATTTAACTGGGGCTTGTGTACCACCTCTTCCCCCACCCAGAATGAAACAAAAATTGAGCCCACTGTAAATCCCCAGTGGTAGGTCACCCCCCAAACAGCTCCCTTCAGCCCCCTTCCTGAGCTCTAGAGACAGGACATATCCTCCATCAACACTTCTGGGCCTCCACTGGGGACATGGCAATGTAAGAACCATTCTTCATTGGCTGGTTGGCCGGTGTTCCTGACGGCTCGTCGGGTTTGTCGCTGACCTGAGTGTAAGCCGTTTCATCTTTCGCCGTCTGTAAAAAGGAATCAAAAATAAGGGGTGTCACTGTAAACATCTCTGGTGGCAAGAGACCTATAAAAATTATATACTCATGGATATGGGCAACACTGACAATTAACATTTCAGTAACTGTTGGAAACATGGAATCGGTGTGTTGACTCAAATGTTTACAGGTGACCACATCAATCTAAATACCCACTAGAAACAATAAAACTTCAACAAAACACCAAATTATATTAAACAATGACAGGTGAGGAATTACATCCCATAAAGGTAATTACAAAATGAAAAATTAAGACAAACAAAAAGAACAGCAAACAAGGCAAAATGAAGACTTACAGTAAAAGAATGAAAAGCCTCAGTAAAATCAATACGTTTTACGTCGTTCTAAAACAGAAAAAGAAAACGGGGGTTAAGGAAAATTGAGAGAACATTGGTTAATAAAACATTTCACAATGCAATTAAGCATGTACCATATTTTTTCATGAAAAATCCACCACCAAAAGAGATTCTGATGTCTTAGTTTGTAAAAGATTGACAGTGCCTATGTTTTACATTCTTAAAAAGAAAACTAACTCAAATATGCTGTTTGACAATATTTTGTGCAGCTTAAACAGTTAAATGGGCAGAATTTTAATGCGCACTCTTCTCAAGTGCTCATGCTGCCACTGAATCAGGGAGTGAGTGGTATTTGTCTTTTTTAATCAAATTCTAAGCAATTAGGTTGATAATAATGTTTAACAGGTTCTGGACAGTGAATGACCTAATGTAAGTATGCTGAAGTTTTCACCAGAGTTCAGATAAATAGTCCCAAGATAAGCACACGATAAGAGGGAACATCTGCCCTAAATCCTTTTCAGTACTACTTTAGTTCAATGCTCTTTAAACTCATAGTCTGCATAAAATTAAAGACACCAAGAGCGCTCTTCCAGGATTCACCAAAAATGCAAAGAAATCACACACACACACACAGCGTTTGCTTTTCAGGCTGGCTTTGCATAAGTGTTAATGTGTTAATTGACATGCACCAAGTTTTAGGGTTAAACCACAGCAGCTCTCTTGAGATTAATCCAGAAAAATGTCACCCATGCATCAAGAAACAAAAATAAAACTTAAAACTACTATCGACTACTATACGTAACTAGCGCATTACTGTTAACCTAGTAATCAAGGCTACAGTTACACTGTGAGTTGGTATAAGTGGGTACTAAGTGCATACTTTATCAAATGGTAATTGGATTAATTCTACAACTAGGTCCATACACTGGAAATATTCCTACCTTCTTTTGGCGGTTTCGGCAGAACAAAACAACCAGGACGAGCAGCAGAATGATGCCCATGCCCACAATAAGCAAGGGAAAGTTTGACACAAGAGTTACTATTAGGAGCAACGTCCTCATCTGGGCTGCTGAGTCATCATCAATAGTTGCCGTCTACAGTGAAAAAAAGGCCAAAATTAAGTTTCACTTCTCTTTAAATATCAAGAGTAAATTATTTTTTATTCTGTTGGGATTCACCTCATTGACGAACATTATGGGAAATATGGTCTCATTGATGTGCTTGGTTTTGCTGAAAGAGAGAAGCAGAGGTCAGAGAGGATAGACAGCTCAACATGTGGCCGAAATGAGGACAGTGAGGCAAAAGCCATGTTGGTCAAAGTTCAACAAAGTCCCACTTACGGGAATCCTGGGACTCGCTTCAGAATGATATTGAGCTGGGCTCTCTTGCAGGCACGAATGGGGACTCCAGTGGTCTAAAAAGAATCAGGTCATTCATAATTATCAATGTCAATTATCAATTTGTAGAACAAAAAAAACAACGTACGGGCTGCAAGTCAAGGTAAGTCTCGTGTTCCTCCTTGTTGGGGTTGAGCCCTTCGACAGCGTTGATGTATTCAGGGTCAGCTTGATAAAAGTGAGGAAATGACACCACGATAGGAGCACCTAAAAGTACAAACACGTGAGTCACTGAAGGTCAGAAAATATAATAAACAGTTTGATAAGAGAGAATACTATCTTATAATGTGTGCCAAGAACGTATAGAACCTATAAAGCACCAGATAGCAGGATTAGGACTGTAGAGTAAACAAGAAACACCCTGTGCCTATCCCATCTTGTATTACAAATAGAAATGATTTTCAGCAGGTTCTGGTTAATTTGAACAATGTCTGATTTTACAGATGAGAATACTGTTTACCATACTTGAGTTTTAAAATACAATAATAGTCTGCATTTCCAAATATAACAAGCAGCTGGCTTATATGGTTATCTATTATACAGTAGCATGTTTATCAGTGATACTACACTACATTCTTCCTGGCTACAGAGAAGGTTATCAGAGCAATCACACTGCAATGACTACTATAACATCCTTTAATAGCCACCACAGAGTTAATCATTTAACTGTGGACTCAACAAAAAATCTGACTGGCTCAAACAGTGGGAGTGCCAGAGAGCAAGCAGTCTGACTGAATGAAAGAACATTTTGGGGGCAGAGAAGGGGCAACTGTGTCATGTGGCAGGTCTCTCATCAAAGGGAACATGTAACTGGGTCATGTGCTGTGGCAACTAAGGGGTTAGAGTGTATGTGTAAAAGGAGGGAAATGTGTAGTTCCATTACCTTCTCGACAAACGCTGACTTTAAGCACTCCAGTGCCGAGACAGTCTCCAGCTGGCACGCAGAAGCCCTCATTAGTTGGATTGTCTTTCGGGCTCATGAGAACGTCATTAGGGGGGGCAAAGCGATAAGCCTGGATGCCTTTCACCTCCACATCTTTTACATAGGCTAAATGAATAGATCTAGGGAGAAAGGAAAAAGAAAACTTAAGTGACTCTTGCAGTAAGATTTTTCCACATTTCCAACAAACACTCCATTCTCTAACACAGGATGGTCACAGGTCAGACTGTCACTGATTTGGAAGAGAGCTGTAGTTTCCTTATCACTGGTATGTTTCCTTATCACTGGCCACAATGATTTGTAAACAAAGGAGCATAAGCACATCTAAATACCTGCAGAGATCAGCAGCAAAGATGTAGAGCAGCTCATTCCTGTTTATCAGAGGGTGGAAGACTGCGCCATCTGTACCATTGATCATGTTGCTCTGGTTCGAAGACCACCATGACATCTCCCTGTTGATTTGAAAAAAAAAAATTGGGTTAGCATTGTGCAACTAAAAAACAGAATTTGCTCACTTGCACTAGTTTTAAGTGCAAAGTCACTTCACATATGCAAACATTCATTTGGCAATTCTGTTCATAAAACCAGAGGGCAATGTCTTTCTGCTATGAACTTTATTCACGGGTTATGTAATAAGCTGGACTGGATAAATGGTGTCCTATTACTTAGAAGTCTAAAATTGGTTAATTTTTACAGGCGTGACTCAGCTTCATGGGACACTTTACCTCAAGCCATTCCACGTGTCAATCTTGCCATAATCCAAGTAGTTCTGCTCACCGGTATGAAACACAAACTCTCCTTCATGGGTACCATTTTTCTGCAGAGCACAGAGAAAGATATGTGGGTCAATCAAGGCTGACACATGCATGCATAAATAAAAATGTGCCATGTGTCAAAGAATGAAGTGAACATCTAAGACAACAAGCACCTAACATTTTACTTGAACTGCTGCACAGTGGTTAAAAGGACTGAATCAGCGTCATTTATGATGAGCAGACAGTAACACCCCAAACAAACACATCTCTTGACCAGCTTCCTCAGTTTAAGGCCTGACTACAGCTGTCTGACTGATACAAAAAAAGGGCTTTTACAGTTTATTGCTCTACAATAACCTATTGCATTGGTAATTTACCAGTTGGCTTACCTTCCACATTAGGCCAAAATATTCATCCACATCAGGCTTCATGGAGTGGATTTTTGTGAGAAGAGGGTCCTTAAAACCCCACAGGACTTCGTGGACAGTACGGGTCATGAACAACTCAATGCCCAGACTGTTCATGTACATGGAAACTAATGTTCGTAGAAAAAAGGAGTAGGAGTTCAGCTCATTCATTACAGCCTAGAAGTAAATGAACATTTGGAGAAGAAAACAATGAGTTAGTCAAAACATCACTTAAAACACAGACTTAAATAGTCTGCAACTTTGCTGATTCTTCCTCAATAAAAACAAAACACAAGCTAAACATTATCTCTTTGGTCTAATAATGGTGATTATCTGGCAGCAAAATATAATAATGAGTAGTTATAGGATGTGTGGACAATAACATACCACAAACGGGATGTTGACCGTTCTGATAATGTCCACAGTGGGGTCACCAGCAGACTTCTCAGGCACAAAGACAAAGGTTTTGGGGTTCAGGGCGTAAAGCTTGGTACCATTCTCCAGGAAAGTTATATTTTCCCTTGGCCTGTATTCTCTTCATGACATAAAGAGAAAGTGGAAAAAAATGTGTTAGAGCTGTCTTTTCTTGATAATATGTACAGTATGTGGCTGTTATGTTACATTGCACTTATTGAGCTTACCTGTAAGTGTATGGTCCAATCTGTTTGACTGATGCCTTTCCACCAGCTAAAAACACCTCTGGGTTGGTCACATTGAAAAAGTAATATTCCATATAAACAGGAGGAGGAGGGTTCTTCCATGACTCAAACACTTGGCTCTTCTCGGTCAATGTAATTTCCTGTCAAAAGAAAACACATGTGGATTAATTGTTATATTCATATTTAGAAACCTTCATTACTCTAAAAATGTCAGAAATGACACCCAGCACTTTTCGTGGAAGGTTGGAGCCTGGCCAACACCTTCAATCCCAAAGGGAATAGTGAGAAAAACTGAAAAGCATTGGAACAGACAAAAATGGCAGCACACAGACCCTGACCTTAGCAAGCTCGGGCAAGAATTTAAGGATGCCCACTCTCAATAATCTGACATGGCACTCCTTCAGCAGTTGAGACATGAATATTGAAGTCAGTACTAAAATTGTAAGAGTTGTTTTATTGCAAGCAATTCTGTAAGTTGAGCTTGAACACCATGTCCGTAGAACACGATTGCGACATTGAGCAGGCTGCCACATGTGTAAACACGAGCTTCCCTCTGCTCACTCACTGAAATGGTGAGAGGCATATGTGAATGAGAGCTATATGTGTGTTCACAAGAACCTAGATGTTTATTGTCCAGGAAAACAAGCATTTTTGAAGGTATTTTGGAATTTGGAAACTGTAAAAAAAATGTCCCACTTCCTACTTGTGTCTTTTTTATTGTTAGTTCCTGAAAATCCTCTGTCCCTCAAGCACATTGAGAGGCCATACATTGTTTTTTGTGGTCTCACAGGCAATTGCTTCTTGAGACAATATAGGTTAGGTGTGGTGAGCAGTTCCTGTTTAGCTTACAATGTCCGATACTCAAGCGTGTTTTGGTTATCTATAGAATTGTTCAATAGGTTTGGTGCACCCTCTGCCCTTTGCTACTTCACAAAAGGCATGTTCTCAGATGGGTCACCCAAAGTGTACACTTTGATCACATCCACAAAAGCATCTGGGGATAAATTTAAAATACAAAGGGAAGTTTGAAACATCACTAACTAATGTGGCCTTAAATTGTCTTTAATTGTATTAAGTCTTCTAAATACCTTTCCTTTTCTCTGTTTTTTTGAAGTTATAAATTACTCATATAAAATAGTGTTAAACCTGCTTTGCTTCTTTTGATGTCATTGCCCTGCAACTACTCTCAATGAAAAAATAGAACTTGAGGTATTTAAGAAGTGCTCTCATGAGTCTTGTTCATTCTTTGCCACTCTGTTAATTAATCAAATGATGGGAGGAAGATGTGACTCTTAGCTAACAAACTGACATTCTAGCTGTAACACTCAAACCTACAGTAAAACTTTTCTTTAAACTGCCACTTAATCGCAAGGTTTGCATACCATCTTGTCTTTTCCCTGTAGTCTTTTCCTGCAGAGAAATTATTTTAGGGGATTCATTTGTATCCATGTATCTATGTAAAAGTCCTTTGTGTGTCACGTACAAAATCAAGCCCAAGAGGTAAGGTTAATTGTTTAGTTTGCCAGTGGAAAAGCAAATAAGCAAATGTGACAACATCCTGAACAAACCTATCTTTAATCAACAGAAAAGACAAGTTTACACTCTGCTTATGAAACTATGGAAACTGATGTTGATGTTTTATTAACACGACCTTGTTCTTGAACAGTCACACCATTTATACTACCTCAACTCTCCCTTTAAAAACAGCACTGAAGGAGGGGCATGTGGCGGAGGGCTGTTCCTATTTTCTGTTTTCTTGTCTTAACAGAAAAGCTCTTCATAGGCTGGAGCTTCAACAACAATAAGGGAGTATGAGGTAGCTCTTAGGTTAAAAAGCATGCCCTCAAGGCCTAGACATCTGTCAAATTCCTCACATGACTTTTTCACTACTCCACGCCCAGCTCAACAGAGACAGGATATTGTGGCTCCTACGCAGCTTTTGTTCAAAACAAAACGTGGTACGTTATCGATACATGGCAGTGAGCAACATTCAACATTAGATTAAGTCGATTTAAGAGGTAGTTGAGCATGTTCCAACTAGTCTCATTAACTGGCAGTATTTTAACAAAATCAGATTTAGTGACGCCGTCATTTTGTGCAACCGCCAGTCACATCAGGTTTTCAACCCCTGCTGATGAACTTTGACTAACGCGAGGTGGAAGTATGTCAGTATGGCAGCTGTTTTTTAAGTCCCAGACTTGGACACAAATGTAATGACCTTCTTCTGGCTCATTTTTTTACTTAAAACTTAAGAATTGACTTTAAGGGCACACCAGAGAGATTATAAAACACAGATTATCAAAAAAGCAGGGCATCCAACAAAGTGATTTGTGTCAGCAGGGGGAATGTGAACTATTTTAAAGGGCAGGCAGCAGCAATTGATGTGAAGGGGTGGGTTACAGTGTCAGCTGCCATACTCCCCCACCTCATCAGACTGTTATCCAATCAACTCTTCATGACCTGCACTATGTTAAATACAGAGGGAAAAATGGATTTCAGTTCACCCCCCCCCCCATCACTGCACATGTCAATAGTAAAAACATTTATTTTTAACAAAAAACACAACACCCAACTGCACTGCTTATGTTGATCCTTCATTTCTACATTGACAGAAAAAAGACAATTTTATATTACAGTTACATAATTTTTTTTTGAGATGCTGAATACATTATTTAAGTTATATTGGTTGTAGCAAAATAAAAAATTACAACCTTAACAATGGATTTTATGATCACAATTTCACATGAGCACACAACAAGTAATAGATAGGTTCTGTGCTGCCATATCACAAGCCACTTGATTTAAACCTAATAAATGTTGTGGAAGTGAGGGACTCCCACAGCCTGCACTGTCACTAGGCTGGCTACCTTCCCCCATCCCTCCAAACCCACACACCTCCCCCCTTCCTCACCCACTCTGCTGGCTAAGATTTCTACTACTACTACCGGTAACCCTCTTTAGAGCAGCCAACCCTGTGGACTAGTATCAAGCCGGCATCAACAGAAATGTGTCACCAGGTCATACCCAAAACACAGCATTTAACCGGTTTGGTGAAAAGCTGCACTATCGGCACTATCTATAGAGTGAATTTACCCTCATTTCTGAGTGTCCTTTAACACTGAGACATCTAAATCCTGTCATGAACAGACAAATCACAGAAAGGTTGCAGGAATGTCAAAGGGATAAAATAAAGGACAGAATGTCTCTGGGACCTAAAAACCATGTTCAAAGATTCAGTGTGTATTTGTGCTTACTTTATAAAAGGTAGGATTTGTCCGAATGCAATCCAAGCCTAATTGCAAAATTAGTTAGATATGACCCTATAACGCCCAACAGCTACAATGGTGGAGATGGCAGTGATGCGGCACGTATAATGTGACCTGTCAAACAGAGCCTTTTAAAAACGATGATCTAGTCAAAGCTTACCTTTTTCAAGCGACTGTGAATCACGGTTTGGAAGACTTGAGCCACGACCAGGGCGATTCCCACTATGAGGAGATGAGCGCACACGATCCCAGTGGCATAGATGGCACAGGATCTACGGGTCATGATGGATGATGTCCTCTAGACCGGACAAAACTTCACTGAAGTCGCAGATAAGTCTCTAAAGGGCGGATAGAGACAAGAAGGCGTTGAGGTGTGCGTCCGTCGCCTCTTGTGCAGGAGCAGCTGGGGTTTCAACTTCTCTGAACACCGCCTTGTACCTGGAGCTTTTGCTGGCGTCGTGGTTCTCCTGGTGAGGCTGGAGAAACACAAAGGAGTATAAAAAATGTTGGCACTTTGTCTGAAAACGTGAAGCTAACTCTAAAGCTGGCACCTCCAGAGCGGTGCTGAGGTGTGAGCTGCTGAGAGGCGGCGGCGGAATGAAACAGCAGCAGTTTGAAGCTGCTGGTCTAATGAGGAGCAGCCCACCTCCTCCCCTTCCTTTACGCAGCACTGTGTGTGCGCTACACATTCATCAAGCCGCTCAGTAAAAGTGGCGTTTAGACGCTACATGGGCTGCGGGTTTGTGGCAAAAAAAAACAAAGCTGCCTTTCTTTGTTCTACTTTACATGCCTGAGGTTACTGTTCAAGAGCTATATCATGTTTCACTAAACTGTCTACAAATGTTCAGTGTTTGTGTGTTCAGGGTTCAGACACTTTATAGACGTATGATTTCCTGACTTCCTCAAGTTTTTGACAGTGGTGTATGGGCCTATAACACAGCAAGTTAAACAGAAGGGATTATGAATGAATTATCTGAGGCGTGCTGGTCCATATGGACCTGCCGTGGTTAATATCCACCTGGAGATGTTTTAATCAGCTACACATGGGAATGTTGGTGTCATAGGTGGTGCACATTACGGGGAAACTTTGTTAAACGTTCTCATTAAAGTATCATTATATAAATGCATAGTTTAATAATGCCACTCCACTCACATAAAAAGTGCAGATAAGGAATATTCGTCTCTGTTTAACAGGTTTGTCCGATCTCGCTTCATCGCGTCTCCTTTAATACGAACAGCGTGCACATTATGCACCATTCAAGCGACCAACGACTGTTGACGTGAGCGCTTTGTTTGACAGGCTCCGGCTCTGATTGGCTGCCGCCCTCCCGGACCACCGTCTCGAGGCCTCCCCTCTTGAGTGCTGATTGGTCAGAAGCTGGTGAGTCCGATGTTGAATTTGATCGACTGATTTTAGGGCGGGGCTCCTTTAAAGGGGGAGCCGACAGCGTGATGCTCCAAGCGGCGAGAGCGGATGATGAGCGGCTGCGGACAAACCCATTCTGCCACAAAGATGCTGTATGTAGTGAACAGAGGAATGTGCATGATTTATAATCTGCATTAAGGTCGTCATGAGGAAAATGACCACTAAATATTGACAAACAAACAACTCATGACACATCCGCGGCCTCATAGAGACAATGAGTTACCAACTGAGGACATGCTTACATTGCTGATGTGATATCCAGTAAAATATGATATGTGGTTTTAAACAATGTTTTTTAGCAGTGTTTGGAAAATGACCACAGGAGATTGCAGTTCTGTGTCACCAAAAACCTGATGTATTAAAGTAAACCTTTCATTGGAATTGGAGGTAGTAGTGTGAAAAGGATGAACAATAATTAACACCGAACTCAGTAGAAACATATTACTCCTTTCCAGTGCACACTATTGCAGGACATTGTTGCTGGGTAGTCAGTTTTCCAAGAGCAAATCCGTATTGTGTTCAGCAGGCTCTGTTTATTCCTAGAATTTAGAGTAAGCTAAGCACGTAAATTACTACTAGAAACTGGGAACATTGTAGGCCCAAAGCATGCAGTAATATCAGATAAAAAAAAACATAAAAAATTTGTATATAGTAATAAAATTCCTCTGGAATAAACTATTCTTAAACAGTAACAACAATTAAGATAAAACTAATTCAAGGGAAAATAATTTACATGTCAATCTTGATTTTCAGTAGGCTTTTGGTTAAACTGTTAAATTTAACCAAACTGTGAGTAAAATAGCATTAATGCAGAGGAGCAGTGAAGATCTCACGCTCTAAGTTAGGTCATGAATTTCCAAAGATTAAAAACCAAATCTTCATGACATTAACTAGTAAGCAGCAGACTCAAAAGTCTACCTGATTTAGTTAGGAACTACATAAGGTCAAAGGGGAAACTTCTCTGGAGTCCTAAAACGCCTCAAGGATTGTGTGGCACTTGAAGCATCTTAGTGATGTAAGGCTGTAACTGGACACGGGCAATAATGAACCTCTACCATCCTTATCCACAGGCAACAGCTCCCAACCATTAGACCAAGCCTTTTCTAGAATTTAAACAGACATTAGGGCATGTTGGTTAATTTATCCAATCCTAACTTAGACACAGATCTGATTCAGGCTCAAACTGAATAAGAGACTAACTAAAGGTGAGTGAGGTCGTGAAGCAGCCTCTTACACAATCCATTCATAAATAGAGTACTACAAAAGATGGCCTTTTTCCTCAGGTAGCGATATACAGCGTTTGATTTTGCAAGCTGGAAGGAACTGCCTGGGTTCTGGGCTGGCCTCCTAACATTAATATCATTGAGTGTTACCTCATTGTACTGTGTGCTATGGCAATCCCAGAGGATGGGGACTGCAGGAGGGGGGCGGCATCTGTCCAAACAAGTGAAGTAAAAAATGCTAAAGAAAATCATCAGGGGGGAAGCATAACAGTCAAGTAATACAGCAACATTGTTTATGCCAAAAGAAAGGCTGGGAGGGTGAAGAGGGGTAAAACTGTAATGGTCTCTTTTTATGTTTGGTCAGCAGAGCGACACTGATTTTTCTTTTTTGGGGGGGACTCATTGGAAGGCCAGGACACCAGCTTTAAAACTATTTTATGACTGGGAATCAACCTTTTAATGCAAGTATGTCTATGTACAGGAATATAAAAATGGAAAAGGCAACCATTGATACAAAGCACAACAAGGACTCTTTTATCCAGAGGCTAAATCATTTTCAACTTATTCAAACAAAGTAGCCACAAACCCTTCATTGTGTCACCATCATCCTCATAAAAAAAAGTAGAGCCTTAGTTTTTGTTCTGAAGGCCCAGCTGAAGTGCAGTAATTTGTGCATTTATTTGCAGACAAACAATCATTTATGTGGAACAAAAGTTAAGTAATCTGCAAAGTCAGCATTCCCGAATGGCCTGTTATGAATGTATAATTTAAGACAACCCCCACACAACCCGTGATGATAATCAGAGATCACTTGTCTGCTGTTCTTTCACTATCTGTATGTCAACACGTGCTAACACAATATATGAGCTCTGATCAGTAAGAGTAAAGCTTGAGTCCTGTCAGGGCTTGGGGTGGATTACTTGCCAGTGTTGCAAAGGCCAAACTGCTTCATAAGTTACTGAATACCCACAGTAAGTAAACACACTTCAATACAATACATGAAGTTGAAGAAAGTTTTCAGCTTTAACCTTGAGCAAACAGCAGCCAACGCCTAGCTAACAAAGCATATGCCTTAGGGAAGTATAACTGTGTTTGAGATAATAATTAGCAATGAGGAAAAAGATATTTAAGACACACTTAACCTGCTCTGTACAGATCATTTTAAGTTAGAGTGATCATTAATTGTTAGAGTGACTTTTATTGCCTTGCAGCTCCCTTTCCCATCATTCAAGTACTAACAAACTGATAACAAAATGCTCTTATCTTCTTGTAGAATTGACTTTTTCCTCAACACTGCAGTAAAACTAGTGAATATGAAAAGATTTCTTGAATTGATTAAGCTTAATGTGTTTAAAACATATAGAGGTGTGACACCAGCCTTTTTCCATCAAAGGTCCCCTCAGCTGTCTCATTTCACTATACCACCAGTGCAGAAACACCACTAATACTTTTTGTAAATACTATGTCTTGAGATGGTAAGCAGTGTCCTCCACCCCCAGGACTGCAGAGTGGTGGAGCCTGGTACCAAACATTAAGTCACTGCATTAAACAGGCAGAGACAGGCTTTGTAAGTCCAGACACTGATATACAGGCATAGTTGTGGGAGTGGAGATTTGTAAGGCACGTCAGACCTTTTCACTGCAAGTGATTAATGCAAAGCGAGCTATTAAGTCCGAAGGGAAGGGTACAATACACAAAATTTATTTCTGGCTTAATCCGCTCCATGCTCTCCTAGGAGAAAATCACAGAGACCAAAGGAACTTATGGGGAGAAGCAGACAAAAGGTGTGTTATATTTCAAATAAAGTCTCTGCTATGAATTACATGAACATATAGGCCTAGATGCTATATGCACTGCATGTTCTCATGGTACATCGTCTAAGTTTATTTATACAGTGACTAAAAGGAGATGGACAGTATTTCCTTGTCCAGCTATAGGTGCGGTCATTTCCCACCATTCAAGCCATGCGTTTTGTAACAAGAGACAGCTCTTATTGTTCCAGCAAGTACCAGCAAAATACTGATTTAAGAATTCAAGAAGTGGCTATTGTACCACCAGTCTTCCAAAATGAAACTACGCTGATCATAGACACATTATGTTTCAAAACACATAAAGTTGTGAGGAATATTAAAAGCATTTGGGGCGACCTGGCATAGCCTCACTGTGCCCAGGCTTACGCAACAATGTATGCATTGTATATTGAGCGCAGCCTGAGAAAGCATGTCCACAAGTTTACATCACTGATTACACAGAGGGGACACTGAATTCACATCACGTACTCTAGTACTGGGCCTTTTGGGCTACATAACCACTATGAATGACATGCACTGTACATCAAATCCTTTGTGTGATTCAGTTACAATATAAGAAAAAGCTTCAAATATGTGCTAATATTTTGAGAAATGTTTGATTCCACAAAAAATACCTTTACTACAATATTAAAATGGTTGGCTGACCCATGAGAATAGGTCAGCCAATCCACCTATACTGAGAAGATAAACACAACCACACTTTAAAAATGTTAAAATGAAAATGCACGGTAGCCTCTATCCACTGCAAATTGATATTGAATATGTGGTCCATAATTTGTGTAAGCTAGCTTCTAATGTCGCTGACCCAAGTGCTTCCTAACTAGAAAAGATAATTAATACTGTTATGAAGACAAAGAAGAGACAAGAGAAACACAAGCATTTCAAGCATTGAATGCCTTGTAGCTTCAGAAATACTGAACCATAACAACAATAGATTTGACTTTGCCAGCTAGAGCACAGGACAACGGGAAACTGTCGGAGCCACACCTGAAATGCATCCTGTACACATGCCATCTTACATTTGCACAACACTTATACTACATTGTCTTCTGTAATGGCTTGATTTCCTAAAAGATGGCCACAAATGGAACAAGCTTGTTTTCATTGGAAAACAAAGCAAGTACGTTGCCAAATTAACAGATTTTTGCCATAAACAAAAACATTTCCCGTGTAACAAACAAGTTTCCCTCAATTGTACTTTTTCTGTCAAGGAGTAGTAGAAAGTCTCCAGAGGAAAATTAAAAGTTTCCTGTGCTTTTGTTTTTTGAATGTGCATATATGAAACCAATGCATGCATAAAAATATGAATGAATGAATGAGTGAATGTATGAATGAATTCCACAGGCTTGACATGTCTGACTCAAACATTTGCTTTTTACATCCTATATTATATTTTAAGTGGCTGAGTAAGTCAGGGCAGGTGTACAGCCATTGCAGGCCAATTGTTTATTTCACTGGTGTCATCTTTTACTTATTTATTAGTGTAGATACATGCAAAGGAAATCCAGTTCAATCAAGTTTCAGGCATTTCCTTGCTATAATAAAGTAGGCTGATAAGCCAAGGAAAAAAACACAAGATCTGATCAGGAGTTTGGCAATAACCAACATGTGGTAGTAAAAGTTGGTCCCTAATGTCTTCATAAAATAAAGTATAAATTCCATTAGTTTTGGAATTTTAAAATTACATTCAAGGAGGAAGTCCTGCCAGAAATGGCACCATTTATCTCCTGGAGTGGTGTAACTGCTGCATCATGCTGTCGTCTGAGAGCAGTCCTGTGACCGCACGAGGAATGTATAGGCGCAAGGAAGAGACTTTGAACAGCTAGACAGATAAACAACTGTCAGACAATATAAGCCCTTTATCCAAACATGTACTGAAGACAGCAACTTTCATGAAAAGAATAATCTGTCTATTTATTAGACAATATTTCAGTGTGCAGAATTTTGTTTCTTGTTAGTGACTTTATATGTTTTTTGAAGAGTGACTCATCAATGTATGTGTCTTTGGTTAATCATTAAATGTAATACTCCATCCATCCAACCATCTTTGAAACTGTTTTTTCAAATGTATTCTGAATTATTGTTGCTGCAGTCAAAAACGAGTTTGCCGGCTAAAACAGCACATTAAACAGTTTACTGACTGTATTGAAACTGTTTACTGAGTTAGTTTGCAGCTATCAAAAAGGGTCCAGCAGCATTGAAAGGAGGGAAACAGTAGTTGCTCTGTCCCTGCGGTGTTTTCCCTTGTGTTTGAACAGTAAGGCAGTCTGGGGAACTGAACTCAGGCTAATTAGTTAATTCACCAGCCCTGATGGGATTGGCATGTGATGAAGTTCAGTACAATAACAACAAGAGCAGCAAAGACCAAACTGTGCAATCATGATCAAGGCTAAACATAAATCCACTTGGCTGAACTATTATGAATTAATGCTTACCACCATTTAAACCACTATACTATAGTCACAAAGAAAATAATATTTGCTTTGAAGGTTCCCCTGAAGAAACTAACTTTCCTTTTACTCCTGTAAAATACCCTCCTTACACTTTGATATGATTTCGCATTGCAACATAGGTCTAGCTTTCTTTAACTGGCTTTTACGTTTTAATTCCAAAGCATTCATATTCACAGTAAATTAAAACACAGCATTCATGTTTACAATAAATTAAAACAGTGCATTTGAAGTTCTACTGTCAGACAAAGAGAGCCCCCTAGTGCTCACAGCTTGCACATTTGATTCTAAATTTCATTTGTAGATATGTATTAAGTCTTTGAGGCTTTAACTTAGTACGCCAAGTCCTTTTGTTTTTATCATTCACTGTCAAACAAACAGCTGCGGTCACATATATAAACATCCTATACTTAGATTTGTAGGTAATCACATTTCACCTCTCATACACTTCTGCAACAGGCTGTTTATATACCAGAGCTCATGTCAACTTGTATGAGGCAAAATAGACTTAAGGAAACCACTGGCAAGCACACTGGCTTTTCTTTTCAACATATATGGTTATGTGATGTAATACGCCTCCTCTGAATCATTGTGTTGTTGTTCCCATAGTGACCAAGTAACAAACTTTGAGGGTAATGAGACAGATTTGTTCCTTCACACAGCGATCAAACAACAAACAAAGTAATGGAAACAAGGCATACCCAGACCATTTTTCCTTGGTAAGTGGCTTGCTCTTTCCAAAATATTTTATAGAAAAGTTTAAGAAATATGCTGCTTAAATAAAACGTTGTCTTTTTTGAGTGCAGTTAATATCTTTCTTACTCTATTCAATTCATTCATTCCACATAATTTTTATTTAACTTAAGTATAAACTACTGCCATGTGGACAATAATACCATTACCTTCGGAATGGACAGAAAAATAATGTGCCACAAATATAGAATAGGTGCTTTTTATAGCACATGCAACATGCCCAAAGAAGTAAAGTTATCTTTATCCTCAGAGAGCTGGTATGTGTCTGTCTGTGTCCAGGGACAGAAGAGTGATTTAGGTCCATGTTGAAAGAAGGGACATATGTAGACCTCTCACAAATGCCAGAGACAAGGCTGTGGTCTGAATAATATTGCTAATATTAAAATGTAATGTAAATATAGGACAAAGAGCAAATGTTTGACTTTCTCATTTTTCAGAAAAATGATTCTTAATTACATATTTTCCTAAACGTGCAGGTACAAGGAGAGATTGCAGACAAAGTATCTTAAATCTTCGACAACCAGACCTTCCTTGCTCATAAGTAAAGGCTTTGATGACTGCTCTCTAGCTCCATCCTGGACTCACATGGGAATCTCACCAGTTATACTCACTACCAATCAAAATCACAGCCACAGCAACAGCTCCACCCAAGTGCCTAAACAGCCAGTTTCTAAAGAACATGCATGTTTCTCTAAGGAGATGATACAAAAGAAGAGGCGCAGAGAATATGTGGCAGCTGTGGAGGATAAGCTCACACAGCATCCTTTAACCCAGCACCCACATTATAAAGACCACATGCCTGCAGAGGTAAGACCAACCGGAGGACCTTTATACATGTGTGAAAATATATTCTCATTGTTGTCTTAATTTCCTTGGCAGCTATTTGGTAAAGTGTTGTCAGTTTTGTACCCAGATATGTGTACAAACAACAGCACCTCCAGAAATATTACTTATCTTCACATTGGACATGCAGAAGAAGAAGACTGTGCAGAGCCAAATAAGGATGAAGGAGTGTCCATCAAATAAAAATTGACTACAGATAATGGAGAAGTAACAGGCTCTGGGTGCATACAACATTACTTCTAAAATTCTTTTAAAAAGGATCAACTGAGTGACAATAAGTACAGAGTATTTCAAAATAACATAGAATGGGCTCCGTTTTTTTTAATGTTTTGTAAAACTTTATTAAAAATAAATAAATAGAATTTGAAGTTACACAAATGTGATGGTTTGGATGTGATTTGCACAATATGATGCACATTATCTACAACATAAAGCATTAGCTGTTTGGGTCAGAAGTGAGCAGTGAGTGCACAGGTGACCTGCGGCCCAGAGGCAGCAGCTGTGGAGAGGATGTAGCTGCTGTTGGAGTTGACGTAAGTGGCTCTAGGAAGAAATAATAAACACTGAAATTAATAGGGTTGTACATAAAGATTTTCGCAGTTTATCAAGAAGATTAAAACTTACCTTGACTAAATGAGTTGTGATGCATTTTTCTATTTAGCTCAGTGGTCTTCAGATGATGTGATTCACTGTACACATTTTACACACAGACATACCTTAGTTCACATACCTTCTATACAGAACTTTTTATGCTATGAGAACTGTAGATTACATAAGTAACCTTTGAGACCTTCAGTTTTCTCTGGGAATAGCCCAGGGCCGGCTCTTAAGTCACTGCTCTGTTCCTATATTAAATTTTTCAATATTATATTGTTTTAATTTATATTTTACTTGAAACAGATTCATAATATCAACCAGGGCTTTGTGAAAATTATAACCTGCACTGTATGCCAAACTCTGTCTCTAACAAGAATTAGACAAGGTCAAGGATTTCACGTGTAGATGATGTAACATGGAGGTCCTGTGAGTCTTATTGGACTGTTCTTCCTTACCTCCCACAGTGTTTTCTTCGATGCCCGATGCCACACATTGCTTCAGTTTTGTCAGTGGAACTGTAAAAGTAACATTTAGAGCATTGTTTAATAAAAACAATAACATTCCACAGAACAATTACAAATCACTTGATACACCAGAGATGTTTTCTTATGAACTAAAAAACTGCCTGTTACAAGCCTACTGGTGTACATGTGTAGTGAAACTACACATTAATAACCCCTCCCCACTCCAGTGAATTTTTGCTCCTTTGTTACTTATCACATGATTTTCAGATATGACCTTAGCTAGCCTCTGAACAAAGCTAATCCTGTAGTGTGTGGGAATAGAAGCCAACGTACAATGCAGTTCTTTGCACACTCTCCGGAGCAGACCTCCTCCTATGGATGCTGCTGGTGGGGTTAGTGTGTGGTCGGTGCTTCTCTGAAATCACTCCTTGTAGATCTTTGTTAAGAGACCTATGATCTGAGGTGGGACTGCCTTGCTGGGTTTTAGTCTTCAAAAATCCATTCTAAGAAAATGGAAAAGAAAAGATAAAATATGTCAACTGCAATTAAATCAATGAATGAATATTTATTCCAGAGGATAAAGTGAAATAAAAACACAATATAACAATGTAATATAAGGATGTGTTTCTCCATACCACAGGAATGTAATACTATGCACTGGTTTAATTTTACATCAAACAGATGTGCTGAGTTTTGCGTCTGAGAGGCCAGTAAAAACAATGATTCACAGATGGACTTCATTGGCCCTCACATTGGGAGACCTAGAGGTTCAGGCAGCACCTTGAGGTGAGGGCTTTTGGTATGCTGGGAAGAGTGGAGCAGTGAGGGCAGAGGAGACTAGGTGTATACACGAAGACTTACATTTAGAGCAGTGCCTGGATTTTGACTGTGGCATTCCTAAATAAAGACAAAATTTCCATGATTACATTTTCTTGATGCCTATACAAGAAAGTCTTTTTAATTACAAACAATACACAGTGAAATTATCTGGAACAAGGGTCGGTTTCCACCTTTAAAGAGCAAGTACCTTCAAGTCCAGGGCATGTCTGAGTTTAAGGCGATAAAATGCTTGCTCCTGCAGCTGGATGAAATCCTGACAGTCTGCAAGTCTCTCTGACATCTTTTCATATATTTACAAGTAAGATATGCAACGATTACACACTAACAGACTAGTTTCTAAGGTAGAAATTACCATTAAAAGAATGTAACATAAATATTACTGACCTTATGAAGTATTTCTTCCAGTTCACTGATTCGCTTTCTTAATTGTTTGTCTTTTGATTGTACTGCCTCCAACTCTTTGGCAAGCTGTTGCTTTTCCATTTGATTTAATGCAAGTTCTTGTAGGTGGTGCTTGTTTTTGAGGTTCAGGTTGAGCTTTTCCTTAATTTGGAGTTAAACAAATTAGTGGAAATTAGTTATCTATTTGTCTGTGATTGTAAATAATATTAAAATTTTCTATTACATGTGACAGTGCATCTTTTTAAGACTTAATGCATTTAATATTGCTTCTATTACATAACCAAACTAATTAAAATGGGTATCATTTTGAGTAACTGTGCTTGACTAAACCAAGTTTAATTTTGAATTGTGCAATGCAACCCCCCTCTTCCTTAACTGTAAACAATTAATTTTTGACAAATACATTAATTTTAGGCAATTTGCAAACTGAATTTATGCTTGGCAGTACAACCCCCACACAAGACTGATTACTGAACACCACATTTAAACACTCATATTAGTCACCTGACAAAGTTTCCCCTTCGTCTCCTCGAGGTGTTGGATTTTACTCTGCAGAGAGTCGATCTGCTTTCTCCTTGCAGTGATCTCTTTCTGCATGCTAAGGGCCACTTGAACGGCTACAATAAAGATTAACCAATAATGAAAGATAAGATAGTTAATCAAAGAAAGAAATACCAGATGTTCTCTTCAAGATTAGAGGAGTGCAACAGAGCCAGAGTTCTCATGGGCTTTGTGACTAACCATGTTAAAATGTTAAAGATATGGTATAATTTATTACTCTTTCATCTTCAGAATGTCTCAGGATTGGACATACGTTTTTTGTAAACCTTTGATGACATTATCTGCAAATGCTGATGGTTTGACTTAAATTCATAACAGTGTGATGTAGCTGTATAATTACAAGCACAACAAAGATGCTTCTTTCAAACAAGATAGATCACATCCTTTAATTATATTCAAATATGACACACTATATCTACCGTGGCCATCGGTTCCTTCCAGTGTCCTCAAAGTGCTCCTGACCTTGTCCAGTTCTGCCTGGACATTTTTCAGATGGCTCTGGAGCTTCAGCACCACACCCTCGTTCTCCTTGTTCTTACAGCTGTAGATCTGTTGTAGCTCCTTATGTTCCTCTGAAAATGTGCCCAGATAAACATAAGCATTATATCCAGAGAATGAAGCACACATTAACCCACCAGCCAACATATACACTACATGAAGTGCTCGGTTGACAATGTCAATACACCAATTGTGATTATTTGTTGTTTTACACCAGAAGGATGATTATTTTAGTAAAAAAAAGTAAAAAGTAGTATAAAAAATTTTTTTTAAAAAAGGGAAAAAAAGCATACACTTAAGAAACTATGACTGTGGCTCTACAGTTTCCTTTGAATTAATATTCTGCATTTAGCAGTTTATAGTCATAGATATTAGATTTGATAGACATTAGCTCCACTCACCAGTAAGGGTGAGTAACTGAAAGTGTTGCTGCTCTAGCTGGATAGTAAGCTGCTGTTTTGCTAGGGTCTCCTCCTGGACACGGTGACTGTGCTCAGCCACAGAGGCCTGTAGTTGGCACCTTTTGTGTTCAACAGCAGCCAGACTTGACTTGTGGTGGTCTAATTCAGCCTAAAAAAACCCCAAAAAAACAATAGTTTTCACATTTGATTTGAGGGCTTCTAAAGGACTGCAACTTCCACACACAGAACATCAGATTGCAGATAGTGAAATGCAGCTTATGGTCCACTGCTGCTATGACTATATGCCCTCTGAACGTATTTTCTCAATGCTTGCAAAACATGTATTTTAGTAAAAAAAATTGTTTAATGCATTTTAATATTGCTAACTAATATGATTTTAAATGTTGCAATATTTAACAGTTAACTGTTACTAAACTCTTCAGCCCTGTGGCTGCATCAGGGCCCAGAGTTATGTTATGCTGTGATGTATTCTGATGTTGCATGTCAGAAACCCTAAAAATGCAGTTTAAAAGTAAAGATTTTTAGATTCTACAATTTAAGATAATAAGTATGTGTTTTACTTTTATGCACTGACCCTGAGATGCAGAATTTCCAGTTTGTGCTGATTTAGCTTGTTGCTAAGGAGGCTGTTTTCTTGGTGAAGGTTGTCAATAGTGTTGCTGTTCTCTTCTGTCTTTTGAATGCTGCTGTCTAGCTGCACCCTTAGAATATCTATCATTTTCTCTTTATCCTCCAGCTTTATTCTGAGAACCTCTGCTTCTGTATGCAACTTTTGGCACTGGTCCCTGGCCTCATCCAGCAAGGCCATGTGCTGTAAAAAATAATGGCTAAATTAGAAGAGATACCTACTTGCAAGCTCACAGTTTACAGTAAAAACTTGACCTTCTCAGAGGAGTACACATAAACACATGTTTGTGCCAAAAGGCATAAAGGACACCCAATGACCTAACACCCCCATTCCAGTCTTTTTAACCTTAACCATCACAGCCAAATGGCCCTGGATTCCACCAGGGACAGCATCATGTTACAACACACTAATGTTTTAGAGGTGGTACACAAACACTCAGTCCCTCAGAAAGTCAGACACATGAAAAGCCTGGCACAACAAATACATTAGGGAAAAACACTTGCAAAAAATAATCAGTATCATTATTAATAATGATGAAAAAGCATTACACATTTAAGTTAATTAAGGTTTGTTGTAAAAGCAGCCAGATGTATCACAAGAAAGTAGTAACAACAATACACATTCATTTTTGCTTAACTGAAAGTAGTCAATAAAAAAGTACACAAAACATTTCTGAGATGTCAATCAGGTCAAAAATGTTTCTGTTAGAGAGACAGCTCAGAATCAGTTGGTAGAATTTGCCGTAGTGTTATTCATTTGATTGTCTGAAATAATAAACCTTTCAGCTAATCTTTCCCCAAGCACACACACTTTCTGTTATAGTAGATTACCTGCTGGGCTTCTTGTTGCCTGAACTCCAGGTCCACCCTTTTCTCTTCCAAGAGTTCTTGGGATTTCCTTCCCTCTTGGGTCTTCTGCTCCAACAAGGCCTGCAGGCAGGTTTTCTGCTCCTCAGTTCTACGAAGCTGCTCCCTCGCTGTCTCAAGTTGTCCTCTCAGAGTCTTAACCTCCTCCTGGAACTTGCACTGCTGTTGATCACTGCACACCTATGGGACAGTAAAAGGCACACAAGACCATGTATATTAATTGAGAAAAACATCTAGTATAGTGTAAAGAAATATAAGCTCAATTTAAAAAATATGGCTAAACCATGTTTATTTTTATTCTCTTTGAAAACTCCAAAACTTTCAGTCAGATACTAAGAGAAGTTATAACAGGCGTATCCAAAAATATATTATTTAATATTTCTAAGGGTGACTACCAAGAAGCCCTGCAATACCTTAATTTGGTTGAAATGCTCCTTAAGCTCCACTGCCTGTGTTAAAATTCTTGCCTTTTCTCTCTGGGCATCCAGAAGTTGGGAGTAAACATGAGTGAGGTGCTGCTCCAGAAAACAAACCTAACATTACATAACACTGAATTAAATAACACACATATATGTGTATATATAAACACATCCAATCAATAACGTGTGCAGAATTCAATAAAGAAGATACACCAGTTTGTTACATTTACTACGTTATATACTCATAGTTCCCATTATATTTTGTATGCCTTGCCTTATTTTCATGGCTGGAGAGAGTTTTCCCAAGTTCAAAGACCTGAGCTTCATGTAGTAATGTGCATCTTTCTGCTAGCTTCCTGGACATGAAAAAAATGTTCTCATAAATATCATCTACACCTGAAAATAAAATATTCTTAAGTAAAAGCAAGAATCTTTTATCTTTTTTTAAAATTTGAAATATATAGTCATTATTCAGTGATGCAAGCACATATGAATAGCAATAGCAACTTACTTTAGTAGCTCCAGCTTCAGACTTAAACTGACACTGTCGCTTTTGGAGGAGTTCAGTTTGTCAGACAACATCGCCATCTCCTGGCTGAGGCAATCAATCAGCTGTCCCACTCTAACAAAAGTCATGAGGTCGACAAACACTTGTGTTATTTGTATAGTTTACAAGTGTAGCAGTATCTAAAAACAGATTCATAATTTGCTTTTTAAATCATAAATCTAAATCTTATCATTACCGTTCTTTCTGCTCATTCACAGTATTAGGTTCTTCATTTAACAGATGTTTTCTAGACTGTCAAAAGGGTATAAATGTAAGAAAAAAACTTAGTAAGAGCAGTATGAGTTATTAGGACCACAATAAAAAACACATTTTACCAACCAATCCATTTTTATTGAGGTATCTTTCAGATTCCTCGTTATAATCCTCCTTAGCTGATGAATGCAGATGTCTTAATCCGGTTTCATCATTGGCCTTTGCAGTATTGTTAGGCCACTGTTGGACCTCACGGAAAAACTGTGTATGATAATCTTTTAAAATCTGTTCCAGTGTCTCTATCTTCCTGTTAAGTGCCAGAGCCTCTTCTTCTGTCTTTTGCTGCCTTTGGTCTCCATACCTTTTCGTAACTTGGACTTCCTCCAAAATGTGCAGCATCTTTTCCATTTCTTCAACATGCTTTTTTGAGTCCTTCAATCTACAAATGAAACATCTGTGGGTCAAAGCAATTTCTTTTTTAAAGATACAACTGTATAAATCTGCTCACCTAAGGTCAGACACAATTTCTTTCTCCATTTGGATTTGGTGGAGCTTGGTCTGCAGATCGATGATTGAATCTTCAAATATGTATGCCTTCTGTTGTTCAGACTGTGTTAATAATAGGCAAAAGAAATTCAAGCAAAATGTATTTGTTTGTTTAAAACACAAAAAACATAACTCGATAAAAAAGAGAAACCTTTTCCAGCTCTAAGTTGGTCAACTGCTGAAGGCAGTCATCTATTGCATTTTCAAACTCCTTGTTTTCTAAAGAGCTAAATACTCTTGGAGGTGCCTGTTGGTCTGAATTGTCCAGACTATGATCCAGTCCCTGGTTGTGGACTGGAGCCCCACCTGCAACCATTATTAGCGTACAGTTATGGTATTTATACTGTATAGAAAACATTAATACTATACTATATACTATACTAAAATAAGTATATTTTCACTTACAGACATTGGACTTGCAGGTAGTGTTAGGTGCACCGTCAAATCTCACCAGCATCACTCTAGTTGTATTTTCCAGTTCCTCTTGAAGCTTTAGGGTTTCCTTTGTACACTTCTCTAACTCCATGCTGTCAACATTTAATATTGAGTAGTCAGCCAAATAAAGAAACGCTAATTAGAACAACATATAAGATTCTTACCTTAACTTTTCCAGTGTCAGAGTATTAAATGTTAGTGGCAGATGGCTTCCATTAGTCTCTGCAGGTGAGTATATAAATATTTTAGTTAGACGTTAGCAGCAACGTTCAAGACTACTGAGCCAAGAGAAACAAAACTATAAAGAATAGCGTTATGTATATAATGTTATGCATAATAGAAAATTGAGAAAGAATTGTTTTTTATTATATTTTTCTTACCACCTGTTGCTCCTTCTGGTTGTACTGTAGCTCCCAACGTTTCGCGATCAATCTGTGTCGCGCTAGCGCCATGCTTGTAGGAAAGCCCAGTATACTGGGTTTTCAGGGGCCTAAATCCCGAGGACATTTCAGATTACATTAGTAGTCCACTCATTTTTAAAGCTGGCGTTAAACGGTCAGAGACACTAAACTTTAGCGGGTTAGCATTTCGAGCTAACCTTCGCTAATCGTCGTTTCTTTAAAAGTTTGATTACCATGGCAACGACATCCTTGGTTGTCAGTGGTTGTCTCCCAATTGAGTTGTTTGAAAATTGGAGACAATTGTCGCAAATGCTATAAACGGGGCTCCGCTAAACTCGTTATTTTAAATGAGCGAACAATTTTCATTAAAAATAAACACACAACTGATGCTTTGAAATGTCCGCCCTTTTCTGTCTTTTACAATGACGCAAGCTTCTTGTGATGCATGATGGGAATTGTAGTTGTGAGACAGATATCCGCTTGTTTGTCTGATTAAAGGCGGGGCGTATCCTGTTTTTTCGGGTGTAGAATGGATCGCCAGTAGCCTCGTCTTTTCAAATCTTCTCGTTCCCTAAAAACAAGATGGAACGATGAGCTGTAAGGAGTAAAGTGTATAAAGCTGTAGCCTTGCATACAGCCTCTGTAGACCACCAGCCTCTGGGCAAGGTAAGGCGACGACCCATTTCGGTTAAAAGCTACAAGAGCCGAGATAGCTAACTTTGCCGCTGATTACTTGGATTTTTGCGCTAGAGGTTTAACCTTTTCATCGACATGTCTGTTGTGGTTAAAGTAAACTTACTTAAAAGGAAGTTACTAAACCAAATACCCAGTTACACATCTTCTTAAATGCCAAATAGAGTCTTTTACTACCTATATGTGACCTACATTCTGAGGTTTTATTTACATCGTTTTAATATAATGTAAAACTTATTTGAAAAAACTCAGTTTATCGAATTCTATGTTATCACATTTGGAAAAAAAGTAATTACTAATTTAGGACATACTTATGGCTATGAAATGTTTATCGCCTATGGGTTATAAGTAGTTTCCTCAGACCACTCCCCCTTGACACTAAGAAGGTGTGGCTTTGGAGAACGGTTATATATGCTGTACTGCCTATTCCTATGTGTTTTTCTATTCATGTTGTCGTTATTTTTTACAATTTAAACATGATGTTTTGCAGAATGAGGGGACTTCAAAACATTGATTCTTCACTCTTGAAAGAGCTGAAGTTATGTTGTGCCAAAGAGACCAACTTTCTTCCAAGGGAGTCTGGTCTTCAACTGATGGAGTCAGCTTCTACAGAGGTAACCCACTAACCTATTTTTAGAGTTTAGAGTCTAGTTTCTCTATGTTATGTAATGAGGTATTTCATTGGTGTTTGTTTAAAAGTATGCAATTTGGATGTTGTCTAATTTATGATTGTATTATTATTATTTCCAGAATCATAATGGTGTGTCAGCAAAATCCAGAGACACCAGAGTGGAGGAATTATGGGGCTTAACCAGCTTCTTTGGCTACAGCACACAGACTTTTGTTCAGTCTGTTAGTTTGTTGGATAGATTCCTTACCATTATGAAGGTAGGTTTTATATTACTATTAAGAGCAATAAGTTGTTTCCAGTTGAAGGATGACAACATCCTACAACTCTGCTTGTCTTATTGTGTCTTATCACGTTCCTCTCTCAAGTGAGAAGAAGGCACACTACCAACAGAGCTTGTGTCTTGTGATGTTAAGTACTTTATCACTACTGTGTCATTATGACAGGTGCAGCCAAAACACTTGCCCTGTATTGGAGTTTGCTGTCTGCACATTGCAGCTAAAATGGTAGAGGAAGAGAGCAATATTTCACCTACTCAAGAACTCATCCGCATCAGCCAAAGCAAGTTCACTGTGTCAGACCTTGGCCGTATGGAAAAAATAATCTCTGAGAAGCTTTGTGTGGAGCCCAAAGCAGTGACAGCCTTAACATTTCTACGCCTCTACTATTCAGCCTTTATGTCCCTGTCTGCTGTAAGGTAATTATTACATCTTAACTTAAACTTAAATTCTTTTTGTTGATGATTCTGCCACAAATATAGAATGGGGTGGATCTTGTACATCTATGAGGTTTGTTGTGGAGGATAACTTTAGGATTTCCTCTGTATTTTAAGGGAGGAGATTCCAAGCATTGGGAGACTGGAAGTCCAGCTGAAAGCCTGCTTATGCCGGCTTGTTTTCTCAAAAGCAAAAGTAAGCATTGCGCCCAGTGACAATTTTATAGTAAAGCAGAATTAAACTGTTTGATAACTTTTCTTCCTTCTCTTTCACAGCCATCTGTGCTGGCACTTGCCCTCATTGCACATGAGTTTGAGACCATTCACTCAATTACATTGTCAAAGATTGTGCAGCAATTCCAAAGACATCTCAAGGTATAAGGAAAATGTAAAGTTGCATAAATAATATATTTGGTAACTAAAAATACTTACCACATTCCAAATTAAACTTGTCAAGTAAATTAATGTTTTATGAAAGTTTTTAATTTTATTGTAATAATTAAAAGTTTCTTATTTGAATGTGTGGTATGTCTTTAAGCATCATAATGGATGAATTTATGAATGCAAGATCACAATTAAATGATGGTATTTTTAGTATTATTTATGCTCCTATCATACCAGTTTCTCAGATTTTCCCTTTTTTCTCCTTCATAGATCAGCGACAGCATTCTGCAGCATTGGAAAGAACTGGTGGCCAAGTGCATGACTGAATACTGCTCAAGCGAATGTATCAAACCTGACCACAAGAAGTTGGTGTGGATTGTTTCCAGAAGAACAGCTCAGAGTCTTCAGGCCAATCATTTCAGAGTACCCGTCCTGCCAACCATCCCTGAGGGGAGTTGGGATGAAAGTGAAAGGTTAATAGTCCTTGTTCATTTATTTAACTTTGTTGCCTGCTTTTCAACTTGAAACAGTGTGTCAAAAACAGCAACACAAGAACTGAGCAACAGATCCCAGTAACTATTAAACCAACCAGCCACTATATATGATAATGACCTGTATCATTAACATTAATGGTGAACAGAAAGTCTGGAATGTAACTATTAAAGAGCTTCATTTTCTCTTTTTTTAGTGAGGACTCCTGTGAGGATATGAGCTGTGGAGAGGACAGCCCTTGTGGTTCTCTAGGAAGTGATGGTGAAGGAGCCTTCTTCCCTACCAGTTTTCTGAAATGCAGGAAGTAATGCAGTAGTCATATGATTGCTACATGTTTTTCCCCTAAATTGTAACTTACTTTTAAGATGGTGATCATGTTTCAAAGGTCTATGAGCTGTGTTTGTTAGGTTTGTGGTGCGGTAGAAATGCCAGGAGGCTGGTTTATGTCATCAAGTGCCTGTATCATCCAGTTAACTGATTTTAATGTTTAACATATCATTTATTGAAAAATTGCAATATTTTGGCAGCTTATGCATTAGATTACAATGTCTTTTGTTAGATGTTTTTCTTTTGTGTGTGTGTGTCCAATCTTGGCACATTCAAAAAAAGAGGAGCACAAGGGAGGTCAAGGGAGTCAAGAGGTACAATAACTAACAACTAACATAATAGCGTATATTCAGTGTATTTTTAAACAGTTTTTATATTGTTGACATGGTAATACAGCGTTCTGCTAATGTCTGTAAATTGTAAGTGTATGAGTCTAATGGAGTACATGGTGTTAGAGTGTGATTATTAGACTGTAAATGCATGGTAATATATTATTATGAATGGCAGTGATTAATGTTTACCAATATAAGCTCATTGTAAAAATGTTGAAAAAATGTACATAACTGTAAAAATAAGAAAAAAATCTTATGTTTTGTGAATTCTGTAGAATGTATACTGTATTCGAATATGCAATATAATTAAAATACTTTTTACATTTAGGCTGTTTCCCTGGTTATGCTCGTTTTATGATGTAACCTACAAGCTGAGCGGTTTTGTTATGAAAAAACCCTCAGCCTACACCACACCAAAAATGCGTGACTGTTCCTTCCGCTTAACGCCACCCCTCTCCTCTATTTTTGGCACATCCATTGAATACTGGACAAGGATTTCTTCATGCTCAAATCTTCCATCCCTCCGGACTGAGTGGCGTGTGAATGTCAATACTGCGCCTGCTGGATGCGCAGACACGCATTTGTCCCATCTCCTTGATGAAAGCGCCTGTATGCCTGGAGGGGAGTTGGTGCAGTCTGAAGTAGCAGCTACGGGCTGGGCAGGAATGAGAGCGGACGGAGACTCTGTATCAACAACACGCAGCCCACAGCCACGAGCCGTCGATGTTATACCATTACATGAACCGATGTGCGCCATTGCTGCATTGTGTGAGGCGCAGACCTTTAGCGTGTGCAGCCCCGACGATGACTACATAGATCAACGCTTTGCTCAAGCTGCAGTCTGGGAATGAAAACGCACCCAAGATGGTCCGCATCGCCAAGGCCCTGGGTTTGGTTATTCTGTGCGTCGCTGTGCTCATTCTGTCCCTCATCAGTTATGTATCCCTGAGAAAAGACAACCTATTCACCTCCTCCAAATACAACATGGGAGGGCCCAGGATTATGTTCCATGCAGGATTCAGGTGAGTTATTTGTGTGCAGTTAGCAGTATCGTTAGTGATGCTGCTCAGTCAGATATAAACACAGAAATATGGCCCAGTGCGCACGATCCAAGCCAGCTGGGTGTATTGAATAAACTCTAGACCCACTTTGCTGCTGGTTTAATGTTTCGCCAGTCAGAACGGGTGGCTGTCCAAGGTGCTGATGTTGTTCTGGGTCCATCGGCTTCACTTTGTTAAAACATCTTTATAGATTAACGGAAAGAACAGCAATTAAACACTATTAATATGACCAACTATTAAAGTCTATGATGATAACCACACAGTGTTTCATCCGATTTCCAACTAAACCTTGAGTGCAGCTCAAAGTAATAAATAAAATTGTCAACAGGCCGATACAGTAATTATATCTAATGTGGCAGGTCTAAGTTCTAACATTTCCATTGAATTGTAAATACACACTCTTACTTTATAGATCATGTTAACCCCTTTTCATGTTCTATTTAGATCCCAGTTTGCCATGAATTTTCTGGATCCTTCATTTATCCCTTTGACAAATGCCCTAAATGAAGAGCTACAAGGTAAACCATACAAGTGGAAATTCAATAAGACGGCTTTTTATCAGCAGAGGTAAGAGGACATTTTCTCATCACTGTTCTTTTTTGATCAATAAAGGTATTCAACATACAGGCCCACTTGTAAAAAAAATGACGTGACTGGCATTGCTCAGTACAGACTTTGTTACATGTGCATTGATTTGTTCTAAAAACGGTTTTGCTTTCTGTTTCAGGAAAGATATCTTTAGCTACATTGACATTCCTAGCAACTTCTCCCTGACAAAAAACAGTGTGCGTGTGGGCCAGCTGATGCACTTTGACTACTCCAGCCACAAGTATGTCTTCTCCATTAGCAACAACTTCAAATCTCTGCTTCCAGACATCTCCCCTATACGTAACAAACACTACAGTATGTGTGCAGTAGTGGGAAACAGTGGTATACTGACCGGCAGCCACTGTGGCCCAGAAATTGACCAGGCCGACTTTGTTTTCCGCTGCAACTTTGCTCCTACGGAAGTCTACTCCAAGGATGTGGGGAGGAAGACAAACCTGACCACCTTTAACCCCAGCATCCTAGAGAGGTACTACAACAACCTGCTGACCATTCAGGACAGGAATAACTTTTTCCTCAACCTGAAGAAGCTGGAAGGGGCCATCCTGTGGATACCAGCCTTTTTCCTTCATACCTCAGCCACGGTCACCCGAACCCTGGTGGACTTTTTTGTGGAGCACAAGGGTCAACTGAAGGTCGAATTGGCCTGGCCTGGAAACATCATGCATGATGTTAATAAGTAAGTAGTCTATCCTGTATAAGACTTTCACCAAATTCTCTTCTTGTAACATGTCCATATGTTTGTTTGTTTTTTTGTTTTTTTTAAATAACGAGAATAGAAAAGAGTAACATTGTCAATCATTTGCCTCAGATATTGGAAGACAAAAAACCTTTCACCCAAACGGCTCAGCACTGGCATCCTCATGTACACTCTGGCCTCAGCCATGTGTGACGAGATCCACCTCTATGGCTTCTGGCCTTTCGGCTGGGACCCCAACACTGGCAAGGAGTTGCCTTACCACTACTATGACAAAAAAGGGACCAAATTCACCACCAAGTGGCAGGAGACCCATCAGCTGCCCAGTGAGTTTAAGCTGCTCTACAAACTCCACAGAGACGGTGTGATCAAACTCAGCCTGATGCACTGCACGTAGACATCCAGTCAAAAGGTAAAGGGTTAAGTCTAGAGACTGTGACCCAGATACACTGACCCAATTCAAACTTCTGTTGTCGCACACAATGCATGATAAGTGTTAATGCAAATTATGACACCTTCTTTACAAATACACGGTCACACCATGCTGCAATTTCACATGAATGTGTTGGGATCTTGTCAGATGTAAATCACAGAGTTAATAGACAGTATGAAGATAGACAGGAAAAGGGAAGTGAGTGAAGGGGGATGACACACAGCAAACAGACCCAGCATGACTTATTTTTATTACTGTTTTGTTACATACACTTGTTACATACGCTGCTATGGTCTTTAAGTTGTCAGTCTTTAAAGTCCAATTCAGTTATGACTAAGTTATGTCTTTTCAGAAAATACAATATTGATTTAATTTAAACTGCCTTTTACTGCAGTATACTGATTCTGTACACTGAAATCACTGCCTTATCTCAGGGAAGGAGTTAGATCAGTGTTTTTGTAATCAGATTCAAGGCCTAAACTCAAAAGAGGTGCATTTCCTGTTTAGGCCTTTCCCCCACGAGGTGTCAGACAATCTGCACTGCTCTGGAAGATGGTTTATGTTTACAAGATACACTCTTTGTGTGTCTTTTATTCTCTGTAGACAGTAGGACTGTCCACTTACATTTTGTTTATATTCTTCAAACTTGGAATAAACATTCCAAAATAAGCCATACAATTCAAGGACAGAGGATTTTAGAATGTCATGATCATAGATTCGGGGCCTATTGTTGCACAGGCCCTTGGGGCATAAAGTTTTTTTACGGCACATATTAAGTGTACTTGCACTAGCTAATCATAGCTGCAATAAAGGTATGTTTATTTGACTATATGTAAATCTTTTACAGTTTCAGTAAGTGGCCTGTTTTGATTGGTTCACTTGGCCACATCTGTTCTTTTTAGCTATCAGCACACTCAGCTCATCAGTGAAACCAAAGCCTATTGAAATCTACTGTCACATGTTTGTGGAGAGAATAGGTTTAGAGACTGATGACTCAGTATTCAGTGGCAAATGGTCAATTATTTTAAGCCACTTTAATGACAATGAACATTAACTGACATAGGATTCATTTTTTGTTATTTGTTTTGGCATGGTACAAATTTATTTTTCATTTTCAATAATTAAAATGACTTTCAGGCTAAAAGATTTCAAGCCTAATTATTTTAAGGAAGAAATCCAAATCCATGCTTATTTCTTCAAACACAATCAAGCTCAAGTTTTTAATGATTGTATTTGCCTCAATGAATAGCTAGTGCAACCAGGAAGTGTTCGAAAATGAATTTTGCTTGCATGACAGAAAATAGCAATGGCCACTATATTTAAGAAGAACTCCATGTAGTGCTTTGTAGTTTGTTTACATTTTGTTGGATAGGCAAGGGACTTAAGCCTAAGTTTTCATTTCCAATATTTGTGGCATAAGCAGTAATTTGAATGAATATTATGCAACTTACTGCATCTTGTATAAAGAGCATGATCCATTTAAAGTGACACTGCATGTGAGAGGCACTAACAAATCTTTTAGGCTAGTTTTATACAAAATGAAATGCTTCAATAAATAATTTGCTATTGTTTGTATTTACTGTTGGTGTACACAGAATCACCAGTGACTTTGTAAAACCACACTTTGGCTATAATCCACATGGGACCAAACTTCTACAGATTCTTTTGTTTTAAACATTGTAAATGAACAAGCTTTATTTTTATATCTCTAGTCAACTTCTTAATAACACACACCCCTTATAGCCAGAGTGCTAGCAGATTAGTAAATGGGGTTGATGACTGAGTCCAAACAGTGAAAGCTAGCCTCATGACTGTCTTATGACTTCCCATCACGTGCTCCTAGTTGCAAGTCTAACTCATTTGTCAAAGCACTGCAGTCATTCAAACTCAGCTAAATGTACTTTCTATTTTAGGATTGGTTCAGCATGGTAGACATATTTGACCAATGACCATACAAAGAGAGCTTATCTGTCATAGTTTTGTGTTTATCTCCAAATAAGAGTTCGACTGCCATAGCCACTTAATAATCTGGTTAAGAAAAATTGTTTTATTTCAGTCCATTTACAAAAAGTGACACTAATTGTATACTTTGTTCATTTCTGTACAGTCGTTGTGTGTTTGTAGTGCACCAAAGACCTTGTGTTTGTGTATATTTAAGTTGGAAGAGGATTATTTTGGGACCTTTATAGAAGAATAAAGGTGGGAGATCTATCTAAATTTTGTGATCGATGTAAAACGCCACTTACGATGGCAACATATTCTGCTTTTCTGCCTTTAGCCAATGTAATGTAGTAGAATTTCTTTGACTCCATGAATGTCCTGAACTGTTTTATTTCATATTATTAATACTTATATTATTACTGGACATTTACCATCGAAAGGTTTTTTATTGAAATGTAGAATTAGAAAAATAATTATGTTAACATGTTCTGTAAGGATTGTAATTATCAGTCTAAAATGCACAGATTCATCATCAAGTGTCATATATACATAACCGTAACATAAACATCTGTAATGAAAATGCAGCACTATACTTGATTTGTAACAGCCCTTTACAATCGTCTAGTTCTTTGGTCAATCTGCATGTCCACCTTGTTCCATAATGCATCAAAAGTCTGGCTGTTTATGTATGTGCCATATAAAAGGTATTTTACTCAAATAAACGGAATTTGCTATTTTGTTTGTTCTTACAAAAATGATTGTCCATATAATAAATGTAACCATAAATGTTTTTGATTATACTCCATGATAAATTTGTTATGTGCCTGCATATTCCTGACATCAATGCCTCAGTGTATTAATAAAATATTTTTCTCTGTTAATAGTTGATTTTAACTAATTCTGAATTACAATCTTTTTATACTTTTAAATGTCACATCTTGCTTTTACTGCTGTTTTTTGTCCAAACAATGAGTATGTAGGTTATAAACAGACAGCAAGAATAAACCTATTTGTTTACCACCTCACATTTTCCTTTACAGGAAAAAATCAACAACATTTCCTTCTCACAGCAGCCACCTCCACCTCGTGGCTGGACGCAGGGCTGCCGTTAGGCTCCGGGCTGTGGCCACTGTATGTGCTCTGCTCCATTCTCTTCATCACTAGATCCAACAGAGTGGTCACAGCTTTATCCACCTCTACACCTGTCACTGCACTTGTCTCAAAGTAGGGAATACTGGAGAGAAAGAGACAACAGTTTTTTACATGTTCATCATTAGTCAGCCAACTCTCCTTTTTTCATTTAAGGCTTGTTGATTAAAATGTTCATAAAAGCACATCATGACGTGCATCTGGTTTGGTGCCATGTTCACTGCTAATAAATTAAATCAGTGGATGGCAATACTGCAACCAATGAAGTCTAGGCATTACCAGCTTGAAAGTGAACTGAGGTCAGCTCATTAGCACCATCTTGTGTTGAAAGAGTTGGAGATGCAACGTTTAATCAGTGCAAGATGTCCTAAACAAATCTGATAGATAAAAATGGCATTGCTTCACTTAACAGACATATCCTAGTTTGCATTCACATATGTAAAAATTAAAAATAAAAATAAGTGAATATTCTGTTGTAGGAAAGCATCAGATCATATAGAGCGCTGGTTAAACCTTCATAAACTAAAGTCAAAATTCTACCTCACCTGTATCTGTCTGCTAGATCTCTGGCTTGCCTGGTGTGAACATTCCTCATGTCACGGAGGTCAGCCTTGGTTCCCACCAGCACTATGTCTGGACTATCACAGTATGCATTGGCCTGAAGCTGACCTGAATCACAGAGAAAGTCTTTTATACCCCTGAAATGTAATTGGACATGACCACACTTTAAACTGTCATACTTTAGTGTAACCACTGCAAAGTTTGACACAGGGCTGATAATATGACACTTACTCATCCAGTTTCTGACATTAAGAAAGCTTTGCTGGTTGGTTAGGTCAAACATTAGCAGAAAGCCCATAGCATCTCTAAAGAATGCTGTGGTGAGGCTGCGAAATCTGCAAACAAATTACAATTATTACAAACTCCAGCCACATTTGGATTCCAGTAAATAAAAAATTGCTACATTTATCAATCTATTAATATGAGGTTCAAATGACCTTTCTTGTCCTGCTGTGTCCCAAAGCTGAAGATGGACTCTGAAGTTCCTCTCAGTTGTTCCATCAGCCCCTGTACCTGTGTACATCTACACCAAGTATGACATTACCATGACTCACCTAAAAACTGACTGTAAATATTTATTTGCTCAGGTACAAACAGTCAAATTCAAATTTAATCTTGAAAACAGGCAAAAAAAAATCCCCAAAAAACACAATGCCCTGTCTCACTTTAGCAATTGGCGCAAGCAAACAACAAAAATAACCATGAGATCAGTTCTATGTATAAATAACAAGCATTTTTATACATGTAAAATATTTATAGTTGATAAAAGTGGATAAAGATATAGTACATCAAGCTTTTTAAATGAGAATAGTGTGATCAAAGCAATAGTAAAAATATAAAGTGTAATACAGGCAAATTGATGTCAGTCAACTGACGCCACTCACCACTCTCTTTTCCCTGAAGTCAATTCCCACTGTGGTAGTGAATTTGCGGTTGAACTTGTTGTCAGTGTACCTGTACAGGAAGGTGGTCTTTCCCACCCCAGAGTCCCCAAGCGCCAGTAGTTTGATCAGATAATCATAGTCCCCATCTGCCATTGTGTCCATGAGTGCTCGACCTGCTAGTTATACTCACAGTACAAAACAATGCAGGTTTGAGGTATCGAGCACCAAGCTTTGGAGATGGCTACTCATAAAGAAAAGCTTCGGCATAAGTTTGTCTAGGCAGACAAAAAGAGAAGATAATAAAACAGTTCCATGTAAAATGTTGTTTTCAATCTGAGGCTGTTGGACCATCACAAAAGCTTAGGTGGACATCAGAACTCCCCAGTCATTAGCCGCTGATCAGGGAGAGACTAGCACATGACTTAAGCTGGATTCCACATGAGCAGTCAAATGCCTCTCCAGAGTTTTCTGACTTGCCGAGTGAAAAACACAGCCTGTTTGGCAGACAGAACTCCTTTTATTGACTTAAAGGGCTATGGGCAAGCAATTTAACACTGTATGACACCACTCGGGTCACTCCACTGTTTTGGTTAGAATGATACGAGTTTGGGCTAAGCATCTTGTAGAATTAGATTGCTCATGTAAAAGAGACATTCTGAAACTGAGACATCACTGAAATTGTGCACAATTTATGCTATATCATCAGTTTTTGCTGTTCACTTTTTATGTGGTTTTAAGGAAGCTCAAAGGTAAAAAAGTATCTTGCCAGTGTAGACTGCACACATCCATTCAGAGAGTGGTGTTGACTTGACCTAATTTAGCACACATGTCATTTTTTATTGTGATGCAATAGAACATAGTTTATGGTGAACCTTTTCCCTTTTACATGTGATCCAAGGAGTTTAAACTAGAGCCAAGTAGCACTGTGTTTACAGAGCTTGTGTTTAGTGGGATTTCTTGTGAGCTTTGAATAACAGGATTTTAACTCAATGAGTGAATAATACGTGCCTCTGTGGAAAGAGAAGAAAACCGTCCAACCAAGGAATGAAACTTATTTCTAGTGGCTCAACTAAATAATCCGTCTAGTCATGTGAATGCCCTGTTTATTTAAAACTGTTACTGTGTAATTACATATTAATATTCTATTTACACAGGATTTACATGAGGCAAGATGAGGTGAAGAGGCCTTAAAGAACAAAACACAATTATTTATCTGAACATACAAAAATGTCACATTACTTGCTCAGATCAGACTGCCATGTTAAGCAATTGAACTCATAAGCACCTTAACATTCAAAATAAAATACTACATTTTCTCAATTAAAACAAAAACACAAAATAAAAGGTTAAAGAACCCAATAAACATTTTTAATTAAGTTTGAAGTATTTCAGCAGATTGTTTGATTGGCCGCCTTTTCCTGTAGCTTTTTTTTCTTTGCTCATCAGGTTTTTTGCAGGTTTCTTTGAGGATGGAGCTTTTAAGACTGGCTTGTCTTGCCTCCATTCAGACATAAGCTCTTTTTGAACATCTGGGGGGAGCTCTGCAAACACTGTAGGGTCCACATTTCCTGGGAAATTGCAGTCAGAAGACCCAGGGAATGACAGTTTGCTTTCTGTTATGACATCTTTTCCAGGAACTACTCCCATGCCTGAAGGCCTTAAGGGATTTATGGTTGTTGGTCTCTCCAATGATTTTATCTTATGGAAAGAATCTTTTTTGTTCCTATTTAGACAGTCTGTGGATGTGTATAGGGTAGGATTAGAAGAGGCAGAAGATAAAAGCTCTTTTTGGATTTCTTCTGGAAGACACCCAAACACTTCTGGATCAACATCTGGAGGCAGGTGACTTGTCACAGCCTTACTTGATTCATCTGGGTCTGACATTAAAATGCTGCAGGATGTTTGTTCATGTTGAGAAGCATCTACAGTGAAAAAGAGGTTTTCTTTATATTTAGATCCATGAAGCACTGGTTCAGAACCTGCAGTTTTTGTTGCTGTTCTCTTTGAGATGTGTTGAGTCATTGTTCTGTGATGATCCATGGCTTGTCCACCTCCACAATATGGTGAATAATCCTATTGAAGAGAAGAGGACAACAAATGATTTGTTTCTGTTTTGTGCCCATCTTTTGTCTTCCCCCAAAAAGCACTGCTCAACAAACAGGGCAAGAAGGGAGTTACTGAAGGTACCTCAAGGTAATCTCATAAATGTGTAGATGGAGTTTTGACTTTTACAGTGTTCTGGCCTTGGTTCTTTGATATTAGGGACTACATATATGTTTTCGGTATGTGGTTGTATTATGACTTTTTCATTTCCATTCTGACCAGCTGCAACCAGATAAATCCTGATCTGGGCGAAAGTACACTATCAAAAACAAATAATATTTTCAGTACAGTGGTTTATTTCTTGTATGATAGGGCTGGTATGGTAGTAAAGTACCTGTGGCATTATCCATCAGGAAAGCCCCTAGACCTAAATATTCTACCTGCTCATACAGAAATTTTCACAAGATTGCATTTACCTGAGCCTGTGATGAGTACATTTGTGTCTTTCTGGGAGATGAACTTTGTGTAAAGAAAGACATTAGTGAACCTCTTCCAGCAGCACTTCTGGCCTGCAGGTTACTAAAACAAACATTGATGAGGGTGAGGTGGAAAGCTGAGTTGATATCCACCATCTTGTGGAAAAGCTTCAAAGCTAAGGGCATCAGCTGGACAACCGCTTCATCACTGCTGCCTAAGAAGAAAAAAGAATGGAAAACAAGAATTACATAAATCACAACCAAGAATACATAAAAATGTTTAAGATAAATTTATGGAAAAATCATTGTGGACATAGTAACCTTGGCATGCCAATGATACATTCTGTTCTGTATAACATATGAAATGATGGTGCTATTTAAATAAACATTCAATATATTTAAAATGAAATAAACGTTTATAATATGGAACTACTCTTACCATTTATAATCTTCTGACTTATGTGGTTTGGGATAGGACACTGTCGACTTTCACGACTGAACCATTTGTTAGTAGCAGAGTATCTACGAATGGTCAGCCGTAATGTCTGAGGCTGCCTACCATCTTTGTGCATCCTGATGTTAAAAAAAGGGTCAAAAATAAAATTAAATCATAAAGACATATTACAACAACAAGGTTTAAGGAGTCCAAATATATAACATTGACCAACCTCTGAACTAGATTATTCAGGAGTTCTTGAATTTTTTCCATAACATCTTTAGTGGATGTCATTTTCTTGAAAGAGTCTTCATCACTAAGGGACTGAAACATCAAGTGCATATACATACATTACAATAACTGCAATAAAAAACAACCCTTCACATACACCCTATTTTAAAATAATAGTGCCTATTATTATGCTTATACAGTTGATTTAAGAAACATTTTTCAAACCTGCGGTGCCCCAGTAGGGTTTACAGTTGAGTCATCAATACCGACTACTAGATTCTTCAGTCGCGTAGCACTGGGACCTCCAAACTCTCTCACCAAATCATCCAGCGGGAAAAGCTCTAGGTCCTTTACACTTGTTAGTCCTAGAGCCTGAAGTCTCTTAGCTGTTTGATGCCCTATGCCTAAGTAGACATGTGTAATGACATTTTGTCTAAAAAGCACATATAAGAGTACAAATAAATAGTATGTTTTTTGGTTTTAGGGATTGTACAACAGCACTGTATGTTAAATAATAGCAGTAAAATACACAAACTATATCAACGGTATTAAATGAGTGGACTTGTACATTTCAGTCATAGCAGGCACCACAACTGTACCTGGAACTTTACGTAGACTGCTCAGGCTGCCCATGATGTTGCTTACATCCTCTGGCAACAGAGTGGTTTGCTGGTTTGGTTTGAAAGTGCCTGACACAAGTTTTGCAAGCAGCTTGTTTGTAGCAATTCCGGCACAACCAGTCAGGCCCAGTTTGTTGTGGATGGCTTCTCTTAGTTCTGCTGCAACTTGTGAACCCATGGCCAGCCATTGGTGGATACTGGCTTTGTCATCTGGAACTAATTACAGAAAGAACACTAGAGGCTCATGATATGAATTTCGCAAAGTCTCACAGAGTACATTTCCAATGGGCTATAAGAGTACAGAAGATGTACAGATTTGAAACATGTACATACTGTCATTATTGTAGACATGACCGTTAAATGAACAACTCTTTGACTGTGCAAGCCGTTTTTCCAGCATCTCTGTGATGTCCATGAAGTTCTCATCAAATCCAAGTCTCTCGACCAATGGGCAGTATGACATCAACAGTTCTGTACGGGAACAAAGGTAGAAACAATGAATATTTACAATCTGAATGAAAAAATAGTGAACACAACAGACATTATTTTGAAAATGGATTTGTTGAACTCAGTGTGATACAGTATATTAAACATAGTCATTGAGAATTATGTAGAACTATTGCCTTCCTAGCCTGATAAGCAACCCCATCCTCCCCCTCTTCAAGTCAGCCTGACCCATTCAAAGAGATAATGCTCTGTGAAAATCAGGAACTTTACAAAATAAAGACCTAGTTACAATCCTTGAAGCAGACACATGGAGAAACCCTTCTGTGTTCACATGCAGTGTTTGGGGAAAAGGTGTAGAAGAATATTATGCTCCATGAACCAACTCTTGTCTTTATTTCCAATAAAGATAAAGATATGTAGCTCCACCACTCATTCATGCAACTGAAGGGGTTATTTGTTTTCCATTGATGGCACAGTTTCAACGGCGGACTGGGAGGACTGGGAACCTGACCACAGAAAAACTGGCCTCTAAAAATGGTAAGGATATTTAGATTTTGAAGATAAGATCTTAAGGAGGCAAACAAGCTGGTTTCTAAAATCTAGAATTTTGCCATCCAAGATCAATAACACTCCTACACATTGTAGTAGCAAATCTTCCAAATGCTTCCCTTTAATTTTCATCATCAATTTTACAAAGTGGTTTTTGAATCTAAAACGTATTATTTACATTAGTCTCCCTTTAAGTAAATAGCAACCCTTTTCAAAGCAACTCCAAGAAATGGGAAGAAATGTCATTGTGACATACAGTATAATTGAGTTGCAAGCTTCAGTCGATGCTATATAAAGAAAGAAATGACAAAAAATGAAAATTGTGCAGTGGGGTGTAAGGAAATTGACTTAATAATTAAAAAAAAAAACATTGAACTGCTTGTGCCTACCTGTCACTTTATATGACATTTCTCTGTAGTGTGTCAAGTCTTCTCCTTTCACTAGTACCAGCTCAGGACATTTCTCTTTAGCATCAGTGACAGACATCAGTTTTGTGACACCTCGATCTCTTGCCACATAGTTACAGGTGACTATGATGTACTTCTGCTGAATACCTGTAAAGTAATACATCAAATCAATAACAAATATGTTTTAATGACAAAATCCTCTTTGTGATATTTTACCTAAAGGGACATCTCTTAGTGCTGGGTTCCTGATCATTTCCACTTGAGCATAAAAACAATCCAAGTCAAAATGTAGAATGACTCTGTGCGGAGATGAAGGTGGCATCGTATCACTCAGGTCTGAAATAGCATCAAACACTCAAAATTAGGAGCTGGCACGTATGTATGCTTCGGAACATTGATAAGATAGAGCAAATTCAGATTCAGTTTCAGACGACTTTATTAATCCCACCAGGGGAAATTAATTGAGCAGCAAATAAGACAACAAACAGACATGACAACAAACAACAAATAGGCACAGTAGTAAACAACATGAAACACTGATGTAATAGAATAAATATAAAATATAATAGTCTTAAATATCTTGATGAATAAATAAAAAATAAAAGATAATAAAAAAACTACAGAGAATTGAAAAGGCGAATAGTTGGGTAAAGGACTTTGAATACCGATTTGTTTTAAATTATGGCAAAACAACGACGACCCAGGTAGAAAATTCACAAAAATTCGCAAATACACTTCTTTACTGTTGGGTACACAGCAGAAAGTTGATCTAAATCCAGGGACCTGTTAAAGTGTTTATTACCTGGTAAATCACTCCATGAACTGTTCCTCCACTCGGCATCGTCCTCTTCCCCGTCACTTATTTCCATTTTGTTTAGGTGGGCAGGCAAAATGCACTTAATCTTTAAGTTGTAGTCATATAATATACACTGAGAAACATCTTAGCGTTATCCATGCACAGCAAATCCATTCTCTTCTTCTTGTAGCTTCCCGGCAGGTTAGACACTCAGTGGCGTATTGTTGCCTCCTAGTGGTTAGTTTTGGTATGGCATGGATTGGCTGGTCACGTATGTCAACGTCACACTTGATCGGCAAAGCAAAAAAATAAAAAATAAAAAAAACAAAACAAAAAACGTCAAACCAATAACACATACTAACGCGTAGAATTAATTAAAAAAAAATTACAATTCCATTTATTTAAACAACGCATCAGACCTCACTGAGAGCTCATTAAGGGCACCTGTTGGTCTATCTTTAATTGGGTGGTTGCCAACGCTTTCGAAAAAGTTTTGTCACTAGCTTTAATGAGAGTTGGGTTTTGCTAATGTTGCCTTCTAGTGGCTTCTTTGCAAATCTAAATTGTCCCCTCTTTAAACGTGGGCTTTGTGAGCGGCCTCACTGTGTGTACAAACATGTTTGGACAGTACCAGATATGTGTGGTACTTTGGACAAATCATCGATAGACTTAACAGGTCAGTGTGGTTTGTTATGCTAGCTAACAGTCAGTGGCACATTAACCCGTTCATTGGTTTGAATTTGGTATTTGGTTTTGAATTGACGTTTTTGCCTGTTTTGATATTTTACCTTGCCTTTTTAACAGAGCTTTGTGTCTTATATAACATTTGGCTAATATATTAATAATAGATTAGCTAATATTCTATATTGCTGTTTTAAACAGTTGAAGCTGTGACTGAAGAAGCCACTGATGAATGCCTCCAAGAACTTGAGCGTATAAACAAGGAGATTGAAACCGTAAAGCACCAAGTTGAGCAGGAACAAAGAAGACTGTCGCACTACCAGATTAAACAGGCATCAGGGATCACCAATTCCTCTTCTGTTTCCAAGTTTGAAGTGGCTGGTAAAAATGTAGCCCAAGATTCTTATTCTTCATACACATCTCTTTCTAAATCATGCCCCCGAGCAAGAAGGTACATACTTGACGGCTCAAAACCAAGGACTGATTTGGAGTATGACCCTCTCTCCAACTTTTCCTCAGACTTGCGGTCCTACAGCTCATCAAATAAGGGGCACAAAATGAAAAACGGCCAGTCTTTGAAAAGAGAACAATGTACTTTAATTCAAAAGAAGCCAGATGTTAATAAGCTTCCTCTGTCTCGAATACTCACTTCAGAGCACCTTGAATCTAATGAAGATGATGATGTTCTAATCATCGACATTCCCACTTCCCCTGCCAAAATAAAACGAAAAAACGAGCCAGCAAATCCTCTAGCTGTTAATGATCGTCATGTTTGTGCCACATTAGTGTCATCAAATGTAAGTGGACATTTGGACGATGTGAGAACTGTGGCAAAACGTCTTGAGTCTTCAGGTCCCCCAGATCCTCCCATCACAAGTGATAACAATATATGGAATCCTCTGATGTTGGAGGAAGAAAATATTTTTGTTAAAATGACTCAGCGTTTATATGGTGAAAATCAGAGGATGACTCAAGCTCAGCAATGTGATGATCTTAAAAACAATTCACTTTTCCATAAAACTGCAACTCCTAACACAACCCGAGTAAGCAAACAACTGACTAAGCAAACCCAGAAATCTGAACAACCCGTTGACAAAATGTCTGACAACTATACTTCAAAAGAAAGGGCATCACAACTGCAGCCAAATGTCCGAAACTCACTGAAGCCAGGACAAATGGTAGAAAACCATATTCACAGTCATTCTTTACAGCCCCAGGAGCAAGCAGAGATGGTTTTTGTTGGCAGCCTCTGTAAACCTCAGGATATTTTGTCTGCTGCAAATCTGACACACACTGCTCAAATGCCATCTGCATCAAATGAGCAGCAAATGCAAAAAGAAAAGAAAGATGTTATAGTTATTGATTCAAGCTCAGAAAATGAGCTAAACTATTCAGAACTGGAGCTGTCAGAGAGTGACCCAGATGAGGAGTGCTACAGGATATTTATGGAGGCAAACAATGAGGTGAAGAGCAATGAGCTGCCACCTGTGCTGGTATGTATGTTGCTCAGGTATTAATGTGTGAAAAATACTACAAAGAAAGAAACACTTGCCTTACTAAATATTAGGTTGGAAATGCAGCGGTGGAGAAACCGGATGTAGATTTAAAACATCATGCTTTGTCTGGAAAGAAGAGGGTCGCTCACGAAGCCAAACCTACAGAGGTACATCTATAATATCTCAAATATATTTTAATATTCTTGTTTACACTTGTATAAATGAATACTATAACAGCAGCTGTTGGCTGAGAGCAGACCACAACCCCAGGTTCTTGTGCCACTTCGAGGGCCAGTGTCACCAAGGTTTGCTTCTCAACCTTCCATGATCCGCAAAGTTGAGCAGAGGGCCTCGAGGCTGAAAGCTTCAATTAAAGCTGGTCAGGCTTCAATTTCTAAAAGGCAGCCTGAGACCCAGAGTGCACCTCCATCTCCTACCACCACAAGCCAGGGTAAGCTCTGGTTTAACTCATGGACTATATTAATATTTGTATAATAATATTAATAATTTCTTAAGCTCATTTAATAATGATTGGTATGACAGTTCTGTAAAATAGCATGCACTTTATCATGCGCATTTTTTAAAAATGTTTTGCGATACCAATCCACTAATTTAACTCAAAATTGTATCCCATTTCTTTTCTATCCCATCAGTTGCTGTGTCTAAATACATAGCTTTTTGTTGTGTGTATCTTTCTAGTGGCATATGTCAATTACATCCCTTTGGGAGCTACAGTTATAGATGTGGGCAACAATCTGCACTTGGTCCTGCCAGAGGGAACCTTCCCAGTGTCTTGTAGCTCCAGTCAAGTTACTTCAGTGCTAACTCCTATCAGTCAAGTGAATACAAACCTCATCTCTGTAAAACAAACATGCCATCAGTCTGGGGTTGCACCATCACAACAGAAACGCACCATGCTACCTGTGATTATTCCTCCTCTGGCGCAGAAGCCTGCACCAGGCTCTGTTGCAACGTCAAGTGCAAATCAGTGTACTCCCACTCAAACTACTGCAGCTATAAAGGTAAAGTAAGTCACATGCCTTTTTCTGAGTCTGTCATCTTTCAGTTGTTTATACCAGTTTCTGACATATTTTTACGTTTCAGCCTGTGGCTACTAAACGTAAAATAAAACAACAATGTGAGGCAGCAAAAGTACCACGTGACATCAGACAGAGTTATGTCAACAAATTTACTGAGGAGTTTCTCAAGATAACAACTAATGTAAATGAAGCATTTGAAAAGGTCAGTGTCATCCTTTTGCTTCCAATGCTTATTTAAAAATCCTAGATTAGAGCTAAATTGATTTTCTTCTTGATAGGCTCTTGCTGAGGAAAGGACTGTCTATAATCGGAGTGCAAACAAATTAAAGTATCTGAGCATTGCAGTAAATGCTTTAAAAAGACTCAGGAACCAAAGTAGTGGAGCTGTTAAAGGTAAAGTTTCTATTAAAAGCAACAGCAAAACAGATAGTTGAGATTAAATTTCAGTAATAACATGTCATTGCAGATAAAGATCAAATTGGTCAAAAAACAAAGGGCAACATCCCACTCAACATCAACCGAGTAAAAGGTAAGAAGTCAAAATAAAAAAGTCAATATAAAAGATAACTTATTCTTCTTTTTCTGGCAGGGGATGTGGCGTTTTATGAGTGTTTGAAGGTCTATGTTTTGACTGAGGAAATGCTGATTGAAAGCAACTTTCCTCTCCAGCACCCAGAAAAACCTGGGAGTGCTGTTCTTTTTGCTGACAACAAAAAAAGCATAGCGGACCGTAAGTACATGGTTCCTAACATTTTTCTAATAGTAAACTTTGCTTTTCTCTGAGCCTAACTCAAGTGTATAATATTGAAGGGCTGGGAAATGTAAAAGTCACCTCAGTTTGTCTGTACTACTATGAAAGGTGAAGCTGTTGAAAGAAATTAGTTTAAGGCCACTAAATACATTATCAGTCCGTGCTTATTTAGGTAATTTTTTGCTACTTGTAACATTTCTGTCTGAACTTAAGACCAAACCTCACAAACTACCCACGGGAGTTGTTTTTTCCGATAAAGACAATCATGAGTAATTCTGAGTTGGATTTCTCACTAACATGTAATGCTCATGCTGTATCACTAGAGGGCATGCTTAAGATGTGCTTGACTTAAGTCAATGGTCGTCTTTTTGGTGTGCTCATTTTCCCCCCTTATTTTTACTTTTTGACAATTTGATAACAGCCCTCAGGAAACTTTGCTGTCGTTGTGGTGCTACATACTCAGTGAGTCGAACAGGAAAACACACTCGTATGGAGGAGTGCACTTACCATCATGGGAAAGGGATTGAGAATAAAGGTGAGCAAAGTCAATATACAGTAAAGATGGTACTGATTAAGGCACGTGAAACATGACAATTAAAATGTAACCCCTTTATATCTTTCCCTTTTTGTCCCTAGTACCTGGGGGTGTGGAGACCCGCTACAGTTGCTGTGAGGGAGTCATGGGATCTCCTGGTTGTCAAGTCTTCAAGGTGCTGTAGATTTTCTGTTTAACACACTGTCTAACAACCTGAAAAGTGCAGTCTAATGTCTTTTCTATTTTGATAGTTGCATGTATGTAATTCCTTAAGCATGGATGGGTTTGTATCAACTGCCACTAGATGTCCTTCTGACACAAGTTGTCCTGGAGTTTACGCCTTGGATTGTGAAATGGTGAGCACTTACAGTTAATAGTCACTACACAGTTATTGATATTTTAGTAAAACTAGGTGACTGACCAGGGCAAAAGTAGCCAAAACTTAAATAGACTTTGTTGTAAAAATGTATATTTTTTCTTAACAGTGCTATACCATTCATGGGTTGGAGCTGTCCCGAGTGACAGTGGTCAACTCTAGTCTTCAGATTGTCTATGACACTTTTGTGAGGCCTAAAAATGAAGTTATCGACTATAACACCAGGTATGAGTCCACACCTTAATAGAGTATAGAAATTAAATCGACAGAATTGGTAAATTAAATTAACAAATGTGTTTCTAGAAACAGTTTAGTTCTGTGTGAAATTTTCTGTGTAGGTTTTCAGGTATCTGTGAGGAAGATATGAAGGGGCACTGCTGCTCTCTCTCTGAGGTCCAAGAGACTTTATTGAGCTTCATCAGTGCTGACACTATTCTTATTGGGCATGGCCTGGAAACAGACCTCTGTGTCCTCAAGGTGAATGTCAACAAAATGGGTTCACACAATTCAACATATATTGTTCCAATTTTAAGAAGCTTATTTACTGAACCTAAAGGCTATTCCGGGATTTTGATTTAGGATAATCTGCTCGCAGACTAACGCCGCTTTCTGCTTGTTTTTGTTTATTCATAGCCATCAAAAACAGTGGATTGATCTTGGTTTTTTTGTTTATTCATAGCCATCAAAAACAGTGGATTGATCTAAACTAGTCTTTACCATTTAATCTGCCAATCTTTTTCAAGAGAGAATTTGCTTTGTATTCTTTATTAGTGCACTAACTTTATGCATGTTGGAATAGTTATGAAACATGTGGGGAGTGGAGCATGAACAGCGTAATGACTGTTTGGGTGAATCCTCTTGAAACTATATTGAAAGGGTTTTCATTCCCCAGACATGCTCATTTCAATGCACTGACCCTAGAGCCCATCATTTAAACATTTGATCAGCTGTGTGCAAGGGGCCCCTGATCCTTAATATTTATTATAAATCTTCAAGAAAGATTTAGATACTTGAAGGTTACATGTCATATAGGCTACATTAAATTTAATTGGTTTCAAATTGCTACAGTGTCAATTTGCATGGATGGAGAATGGAAAGTATTTTAATACACTAAAGTGGATTATACTGGATGAAATGATTAAATAAATCATTTAAAAGAACATGCCACACACAACCCCCATGTAATGTGTTTCGAGTAATGTTATAGCACCAATTTAATAATTCATTTTTCAGACAGTATGTTCCTTTTTACTCTAGTTGTTTCATGGCATGGTGGTGGACACATCAGTGGTCTTCCCCCATCGTCTGGGTCCACCTCACAAACTGTCCCTGAACAGCCTTACAGCTGAATATCTTAGGAAGATCATCCAGGAGAGTGGTGGGTCATTATAGATAATTACAATACTGACAATATAAACATTTGTAGAAAACTATATATGAAGCTATAGAAAACTTTGAATGAAATGATAGTAATCAGTCATTTCTGGACAAACACTTGTATTACACACTATTCTATATGGTAAAACATTTTGGGGCACTTTCTTACATAACTGCATTTTGTTTCAGTTTGTGGCCATGACACTGCAGAAGATGCGGCTGCCTGCATGGAACTTATGTTATGGAAAGCCAAAGAAGATGGAAAAATGAAAAAAATACAATAAAGCAAACTTACTTAGGCACTGTTCATCCATGAACATATATGTGCATAGGAGTCTCCTCTGTCTGACTCTGATTTTCTTGATTCTGATTCAGTTTTGAGGGACATGGTGTGGAAGGCGATTATTCCTTATTTGACCTTATTTATTTAGATGTATATTTTATGTTATGTGTATTTTTCAGTATCATAAGTTCAGTTTTGTGTCCCTTCAAAATGCTAGTGTAAATATTGATTGTAATGTTTAATACTAAATGGGCCTGAGGGGAGTGTGGTATTATACAAATATAAAGTCACATAATGCAATCCAGTGTGTCTTTCCATTTCTACCAGCCAATCAACTGATGCCTTTTAATATCAAATTAGTTACAGGTGTGCTTCTAGGAAACAGTGGCACCTGTATCCAACTTGACTGATTAGTAACATAAAAGACAGATGGAAGCAAATACAAAATTTAAACTAGTTCTTCAGCAATTTAAGGAAAGAGATAATAACCAGTCAATTGCATAATTTAAGAACAGAAAAAACCTAGTAGTGTGATCACAGGATGGATAAATTCTTACATTTTTATTACTGGAATATGAAGGCATTATTCTGCTTTTGTCTTTCTGTCCTTTCTGCTGCAGCATTTCCGGAGACAAAACTTGCAAGTTTTGAGGAAGATGAATACGAGAAACAGAACAACAGTAAGAAGGAAGGCAGCAACGTCCAGACTGTGGTACTGGTACCAGGTAAGGTTGTGTGCCTCGACTCTCAGGTGCTTGGCCCCTTTGTTTCTCATAGTGTACTCGATCCAGAATACTGCCTCATCTCGAGCACTCATTGGTCTGTCATGGTGGATTGTAGACAGTCTCATGGCATTCTCCTTGTACCTTTTAAATAAGACACAGTTTTCATTAACATTTTGAACTTCTATTGCTCACATAAAGAGGCAAGGTTACTTGGCCTAACTTGAGAATGGAAATGACCATTCAATACCTTAAATTCATGGAATGGTGCCTTGGCTACTATTTTATGAACTACTTAAACTTACGATTTGACATTGACAACGGTGTTCACTGCATCTCGAAGATCTTCAGACTTCATGAAATTAAAGTCCACTGTAACTGCGGCTCCCTTTTCTTTCATATGGACCATATTTTCTGGCTGGTCAGCAAACATGGGGATGCCCACCATGGGAACACCGTGGTAGATGGCCTCATAGATTCCATTTGTGCCGCCGTGAGTAATAAACGCTTTGGTCTTGGGGTGACCTGGTTGAAGACAAAAACGCTGAAATTTAGAAGATTGTGTGAAATTTGTTTAAAAAAAATGTAAACTTGTCAATTTTACCCAGGAGGTCATTCTGTGGGATCCAGTTGTAAATTCTTGTGTTGGCACCAAGAGTTTGGGGTTTTTCTCCACTGTATCTCCAAATGACCTATGAGATTAGTTAAAAATAAAGAGCATGTGTTCTGGGATATCTTGAATGTGATTTGTTGTTTATGGGTAGTTTATTAATATACTTATTAAGCGTGTGTCATGCATTCAATATAAAAAAGTGACATGTCATCATGCCATTATCACTCCGACACTGTGAACATAAAAGCTGGATAGTTGGTCATTTGACCTTCTGTGGGATCTGAGCGAGGCCTGAAGCAATCATGTTGGCTTTGTCTGTTGTCATGTTGTTGATCATGGATCCCAATGTGAAGACGACAATGCCAGCATCTCCTGAGCTCTGCACAAATTCTTCTAAATCCTGTGCAAAGAAATGATATAAAAATCAAATTGCATTTTGTGAACTTGGTGATACCTTTTTAGGTCAAATGTTTACTGTAGAGCCACTGGCTCAATATGTAATTGATTGATTTGCAATTTGGCATTTATCTGAAAGGAAGAAAGGAACAGTGGCATTTTAGAGGCAAAAATTTAAAAAATAGTGTCAAATATTTTGATTTGGATTAGAGCTGTGAAATATATTGAAAATTAATCTTTGCAGTATCAACAATTGCAATATAATGCAATAATAAAGTATTTTATGTGACAGACATTCACACTTTGTATGTTTACATTTGTAAATTCTACCTCAGTTAAGGGTTTAGCAGGTCTGCAGTGAATCCCACCAACATATTTAAAGTTGGGAAGGAAAGGATGAGGGAAATTAAAATCCCAGTACGTCCGCATTAACCAGATGTCTGCTTTGCTCATCACTTCACAAGCTCTAGTGGGGGTCCCTGTCACAATGGAAAAGCACTGTCAAACATCTTTACTAGTACGTCACCACTAGATAAAGATGGGTGCACACATTAGTCTTTCATTTGCTCACCTTTGATCTCAGTGTAATATTTGTCTAATTCTGACCATACAACCACATCTATAACGAAGTCTTGCAAGGCGTAGTAGAGGAAGTTCCACACTCGCTCTGAGAAATTCATCTTGTCAGTCAGTTTACTCATGGCCCCAGGGACAAAGGATGGTGGAGCAGGAAGCTGACCGCATTGTCTTTCCCAATTATTGGCTAGGGAAAACCGAAGGGAGAAGACAAGCGGGATACCCAAAATCTCTGCAACTAAGTCACTGCCGGGGTAGATAGGGTCAGAAAAGAGAACATCAAAATTTCCCTCTTTTAGTCTCCGCATTATCTTCTCTGATTTCAGCACACCGTCCAAAGTCTTCAAGGAATACACCATGTCAGTTTTCATTAGCTCAATAAATCTGATGTAAATCTGCAGGTAGCTCATGTGATCCATCTCGTACATGGAGAAGTAAAGGAACTCCTCAAGAAAGTCTTCAATTTCTTTATTTGACAAGTCAACTTCAAAGGGTTCGTAGTCAAAAGGAGATTTCTCACTGGTGTTCATAAACAGAGAAGCACTGGGGATCAGGACTGTTACCTGATGTCCTCTGTCGACCAGCTCCTCCAGCACAGGCTTCATGTTAATCCAGTGGCTACCTTCAGTGTACCACACCAATATTTTCCCACCACTGATGTTCGATGGTAGAAAAAGTAGAAGAATATACAGAGAGAGGCTCAGCTTCATGGTGTCTGCAAGTTAAGTAAGAGCCTGGTGCACTATGATCACTTTTGAAATTGCAAACTGGAAAACTAATAATTAACCCAACATAGAAGGACTCTGGCGTATAGATCCCCTATGACACAGTAGATAACAGTACCTCCCATGCTGGCGATTATAGGTGAAAACTTGAATGATCACTTCAAGTCTGAATCTGTCTTTTTGATTCTGTAATGCACTTTTAACTCCTGTGTATGAATTGTACTGTAGAAATAAAACTTTGTCTTTTCTGCTTTATGATGTACATTTACAAGTAAACATTACTTGAACAAATAATGATCTTTGGCTTATTGTTGAATGGTTTTCATTAACACCAGAATAAGAATCTTAAATGGCACGTTGTTTGCTATTTTGTCATAGCAAATAAAATCTTGCACTAACTGAGCAGTTTGTGAGGCCTCACAGAGCTACTGTAGCAGGGCTATAAATGAGTTCACAGAAATGTGTAATTAAAATGAGGCAGGTGATTTCAGTGACAGGGGCCAGAGGGGTTGTATTAAAGAGGCAGTTGTCTTTAGGAAATGTCACCACAGCTTGTGAGGGCGTTTAAATCTTACTCTAGGAGATTTACCGCCCTCATTAACATTGTAGATTCCTTTTGAGGTTGATTTCAGGAGCGTCTGGAAAAACAATAAGCATTTGAATATTGATTTCAATGCCCTGTTGAGGGACTTTGTGGCCATTCATGGTGTGTAAGTTTATTTGTTGCCTCAGACCTCCCCTGGAGATGCAGAGTGTGCGTGTGTGAGTGAAGCTGTAAACAAACTCTGAATATTAATGACAATTGTTAACAACTCTTGTAGGAAAAATACTGCATGGTTTTCTGACTGCATTTTGCCCTTTAATTTTCTTGGGCATTCAAGCGTCCACCCTTTTCTCATTACATTGCAGTTTATTTTTTCCCACTGATACTTCTTCTTTTTGCTCCCTTCTCTCTCGCCCTGTCTTTCCACCGTGGGGTAAGGGTTACAGTGTATTGCTTTTTGAAGTAGATATTTGCATAATCAGATTAGGATGCATGATTGTCAGAGGACTCCCCCATCAGAGGGTGCTCCAGAGGAGAGAGGGTCCTGTCCAGCCCAACAATGGACGCCTCCCTTCCTCGACCAGCCTGCACCTGCATCCCACCCACCCGGGCTGTAGGTCGTCCGCACTCGGAGGGGATGACTCGTGAGAGAGTGACGGAGGAGGGGGTTCGAGTGGGAGGGCAGGGGTTGAGCTGAGATATTTAAACATGCAGAGTGTGAATTGGCTTTAAGGGGATAAAGAGCTCAGGGCCTATCGGTTGGCACCCAACTCCAGAAATTCTTTTTCATGAGCGCCTCAGCCGGGAGAGCGAGGGGCTGCCTGCACTGATCTGGTCCATTGTGATAACGGATTCAGACAGTGTGCTAGACGCTGATAAGGAAATGTGCTCTCAATTGACGATTACCCACATACTTGGGAGAGAATAGTCAATCAGGCAAATATACTTGGTTAAGGGAATGAGAGGCATACAGGCTTGTTATTATTTTCAATGCAGCATTTTATAATCCTGCTAGAAAGTTGAGGTCAAAATAAAGCGTGAACTGTAGCTGTATGTAAATACGTCAGCAAAATGACAAATAAGCTGCAGTATATGTTTGTAAAGCTGTCACATGTCAACCTATTCTGTCAGTGTTAAAGAGTCACAAGGAAGAATCCTTTTTACAATCCAACTCCTTTTACCAAAGCATTAAAATCATAGTTTTTTTCCCTGAGATTTGTCAATCAGCCATTAAATTAGTGAATTTCTTTCTGTTATATGTTGCCACAGTTGTAATCAGTTTTCATGTCTGAAACGATTTTTAGTGTTTTTCAGAAATACAAAGAATCACCTGTTTGTTCCCATAGGCCTTTAGTCAGTGTGTCCAGCTGCCCTCGGCCTCCGTTTACACACCATTAGGCGGTTTAACGGCTGCAGTGAAAGAGTCAGCAACAGTCTCTCTGTTTACTCTTCAGCTCAGTTAGTTGCTGTCTTTTTTTGTTGAAAAAGAGGCACATTTAGATGGATCAATAGGTGATTAGGCCTGTAAGCAACCTCAGTGGAAATGGATGACAAGGTTCATGAAAATGTACTCCATTACCTGAATGTGTTTTGTTAATAGACAGGTACACTTTTCCACTACATTTGAGCTAATCATCTAGCATCCCACATGAACAGGAAAAGCTTTCAGTCCAAAAAGAACTAAATTAACATTTATAATATGGCTAGCATATATTAATGACTTAGTAATTCTACTATTATTAGTATAAAAATAACTATTATTAATTAAAAAACCCAGTAGCAGCAGTAGTAGTAGCTCTATCGGGAGGGATCGATTCGACCAAATGAGTGGAGCCTTAATCACGCATGGCATTACAAGGACCCAGCTGCAACTGGTCAGTGTTTGACTCCACAAGGACCTCCAACCTTGAGGTCACAAGTTAAGCTTAAACTTTCAGTGGTCATCTTGAAGGATGGAGCCCAAAGGTCAGCTTTGTGTCCATGCGGTCATTACGACTTGTGGACAAATGTCTTTTGGCCTATTGAGCACAAACAAATGTGTCAACAATAAGAGATCAGCGTTGCTCTTAACTTTTGTGACTCAGTTTTAACTTTGGGGTGCAAATAATAAGGAAGACTACAAATGTTTTATTTACAAATCATTTATTAAATAAATACTTCAAATAAATAACAGAAATAACTTAAAAATAAGAGGTATTACAGGGTGATTTTCACACTTTTCACAGCAGACAATCAGTTTAAAATCTTTGGCAGTATGACATGCATATTTTACAATAATATAAATAAAACACATTCAAATGAGTCTAAAATCAAATGCTTATTCACAGAGGATTTTCAGCATTGGTATAGTTGAATTCATTTGTCCGACTGCAATCACCAGATTCATTGCTGAGTATTGTGGTGAGAAACCAGGAAAACTTCACATAACCCTGACAAATGTGGTTAATTTAAAATAAAGGTCAAATTTTGTCTTCTCAGGAAAATAAATGCATGTGAGGTTTTTTTTAAAGTGCCCTGGGCTATTTAGAGAAGATTGCAGTCAGGAAAGTTGGATGAGCCATTATCTATTCAAATGCCTCAGTGAATCTATTTCTTGAAATGAGAAAGTCCTTAATCCCCTTCATTTTCCTCATCTGCAAAATACTGTTTTTTTCCAAACTAATTTGGTTCCTGGTGGTCTAGCAACGTGGAATACTAACAGGGGGACTTGAAGGGAATAATGTACGTCCAGTCTGAACACAGCAGAATAGAAATTAATTTTCAGGTGCAAATGATATTACCACACTGATTAATGCAGTGGCTGTAATTTTAACCAAATGTCTATCCTGGTATCCAAACATCACCACTGCATCTTGTGCTTGACACACAACTCAGCATCACCTGTCTCTGATGACCGAGAAAACAGACAAGACCAAAGTCCACAGAAAGGAGCATTCAACCCATTCTAGAGGGTCAGAGAGTCTCATCTCATATGTGTTTGTTTCTACCAGGCTTCGGAGCTGTCACAGCTCGACCCAGGAGAAGGAACCTCGGTGTCACTCGTCAGGGCCCAAGGGTGAGGCGGGGAGTGCAACTGCTCCATGTTTCCTCTGAGCAAGGTGAGCAAAGCAGTGGACGAGTGGCTGGTCGCCTGACCGTTCTGGCTCTCCAGCAGCTGCACAAGGAAGTTGATATAACGCATGGCCAGACGCAGGATCTCATTCTTACTCAGTTTCTTCTCTGGAGGATGGGTCGGAATGAGCTTGCGGAGCTCAGCGAAGGCAGTGTTGACATTGTGCTGGCGCCAGCGCTCCCGTGTGTTGGTGAATACCTTTCTGGTCATTATGCTTTCTGGTCTTTCTGTGGAAAATACATATTATATTACAGGTTAAACCAAAAATATATATATAATGTTTGTAGAACATGTTTGCTTCTTACGGTATTATAGACAGTCATTTGGAGCAAGTGTATTATTTTGGAAATTAAAATTTAAAAAGTGACTTTTTGATCCTGCTTAAGACTACACATGTTAAAATCACTTCTGGTATAGTTACATTACACTACCTTCACTGCTGACACAGCACAAAAAAAAATAAAATAATTTGCCCTCACACTACAGCTATATTATGCCTCTGCTAAAATATTGTCAACAATGACATAATTAAAATGGAAGTATTCTTACCTGTATGTCTTTTAGCTGGTCAAAGTCTCAGTTGCTGAAAGGTGATCGGTGTCCACGGCTGCAGGATTACTGTGTGAATGTCCACTCAGTTATGTTTTCTCATCCTCGCTGTGAGATGCTGGTGAGTGAGTGGGAAGAAGAGTGAGAGAGGGAGGGATGGGGTATAGTGAGAGCATAGGGGGATGACTGCTGCATGCTCGCATCTCACATTTTATAGGAGGCTAGACCCTATTGTGTGACGTGTGCTGTCAGGGAGCCTCTATCCTGTGCCATTGTTTGTGTTAACTGAGAAGGGATTGTTAAAACACTCCCACCCAGGACAGTTCTATTACCCATCATTTATAATGTTATATATTGTGGTCTTATGTGCAACATTTACAAATGTAATCTTTTTCAGCTTCTGAGCATCAACAACCTGTTAAGTGACTATTTGCGCTGCTTTTATGATTCATTGCTTGTTTAATCCCTGAAGGTTGGTACTAAAGGTGACAAATAAAGTCTTTTTGAAGGGAAACTGAGACGTTCATCTCTCTGATCCTTCTCTTACTGCTGTGGACACTTGTTCTTTCAGTTTCTCTGACATTAGGCATGGACAGCCCACACTCTGGAAAAGAGCTTGATATCTATAGCTGCTCTACTGTTGAATTCAGCCTGATTGGGCCACAAAAGGTAAAAATACTATATCCAGATTGACAGTTGAACAATACAGGTTTTGTTATGACTATGGTAATCTTGTTGAGCCAATCCAGGGGCCACACATAATTTACAGAGGAAATTGGGAGAGCTGCGTCCCGACTCACGTCCAGCTCCCCCTCACTGCCTCCCACTTTAAACCTTGGTTTAAAAAAAAAACATTGGGTTTAACCAATTGTCAGTGTTTTTTTTTTTTTTTTTTTTTTTTTTAACACCCTTCAAGTGTTGTTTCAAAGACACAACCTTCCATAAAAGTCTCTGTGTGGAGTAGGAATTTACATAATCCGATTAGGAGCCGGGATTAGCCCCCGGCCTGGAGAACAGGCCCAATGGGGGCTGTTTCTAAATCGACCATTCATGGTTCTTGCTGCATGTCCAAGAGTCTGCACCTGCAGGACAGGCTCCGCAGCTCTCTGTCCAGCCACCAGTGCACATTACACTTCTGCGAACGCACTGTGGGTCCTTCAGGTAACTGACAATATTTGTAATAGGTTTATTTGTATGTAAAATATCATGGTATACTATTACGAACAAAATAAGTGGAGTCATAGAAACTATTTAATGTATGACTAAATATGAAATCCATCTTCAATCCTTTGAAATGATTAAAATTAAGATTAATCTTTTATTGCCCACTGTTATCATCCCTTTAACAAATTATCCTAAACCATATTTTTGAAACCCATGTAATGTTTAGGGACATATTGGACTCATTGATTCTCATGTGATACATATGAGAATCAAATATCTGTTACTATATTTTATTTCATGGACAGTTCATGTTTAAGCTCAACATGCTTGTATATTTCTAGCTCTTGAATAAAGACACTGGTGAGAACTCAACAGCTGTAGTCTGTCTACAGGCTCGGTTTGCTTTAAACCTGCTGTCAATTCCCTCAATATTTCTCCTGTCCTATTCACCCTGGTGTTAATATGTTGTCAGGGGCAATCAGTGCACCATTACCTCTGTTTACGTAGCCTCACACAGGGACCATCCTGCTACTGCTTTTGTCCTCTGCTGGTAAGAAACAAAGCATTCACTAGGGTTTATTGTTGGTTTGCTGTCCTTTCAGAGGCAGAGGCCAGAGACAGAGCTGTAAAAAAATCTGGCTTGGGTAATTGATGGTGGCTAGCCGGTGCTGGATATGTCTGTCCAGAGGCAGAGGAGTCTCGGAGGCAGGGTCCCAGGGGTCGTCTTTGTCTGGGGATCACTCCTGAGGGACCAGGCTTCACTCTGCTGACTTGTGATGATAAGCACTCTCTCCACATGCTGAGAGGCACAGATAAGGGGATTTCTTCACTGAATAAAAAAAATGGCCCTACCAGTGGAGCTCCTAAAATGAGTGACTTTATTATTGAGCTGGGAAAGACCCTGTTCCCACGTCACTACAATTTGTGTTTTACTTCTAACAATGATTTTTATGAATTAGCCAGCAGTACATTTGTGTTTCTATTTATAATAATATATTAGTCTTGTTTAAATAAACCTTTTATTAGGGAACTTGCATCAAGAGTTAAAACGTACATTTCGGTTCAGTTAATAATAAATCTGAAAAATATCTTAAAGCCTTTTGTAGAAGTTAGTCTGGTTAGTTTACAGCTGGAGATGGTATTAGTGCAACCTGCTCAAAATAATTTGAGTCTTGTCTGTCCATCACTTCTGCCAGGGACTTTCTCATAGCTTAACCTGCTTCTCTTGATTGGTGTCAGGGCTGCAAAGTAAAAATGCATATATTTTAGAGTTAATGTTCTCATGTAATCATACACAGACTAAAAATCTTCTACCTGTGCAGACCAGTGGTCCGGCATCTCCACTCCTCTTTCTCTCTTGTCCTACAAAGGATTTGGAGCCATAGTTAGGAGAGGCTCTTGTCATCATTCCTTCGTTACCGTGAAGAGTCTCATTAGTGCTTAGACCTTGACCCCACCCCATGACCTCTGCAGGGGATCTCAGACTGTGGGACATCTGCTGCGGGTCACAGTTGCTGTTCACCTGACTGTAGCCATATGTCACCCCTGCTTTGAATGGACTGTCATAGCTGCTGTGGAGGAACTTCATGCTGGTGTTGAGGTGTGCTGAAGACCGCAAAAGGTCCTCTCTCCTGACAACCTTTCCCATTGCCCCAGCTCTGTTACCCCAACCTGAAGGCTTCACTTCATCTCTCTCATCCATCCACAGGTCACTCTTCTGCATATAAATGTCTGAATTGGCAAAGGATGGGCTCATCTTGAATCTGAAATGAGGTGTGGGTTCTCCTCCTGCTAATGCTGTGTCAGAGAAGCTGTCTTGTACACTGGCAGCTCCAAACATAAAGCTAGTGTCTTGAAGGGGGCTTGGATCCAGATGCTGGGGGTCACAAGTCTTAATCCAAGGGCTGTTTTTTGAACTTATTTGCTGGTCACTTTCTCTGATCACTGCCTGCTTTTCTAACTGGTTTAAGTCTGTCGTCTGTGTGTACAGGGAGGTGGTGTCATTGAACAGCTAAAACAGGAATGAGAGGAGTTAATTACCCACTGCCATTGAAATATACAAAAATATATATAATATATATTCGTTGAACATCCTTGTTATAAAAACCTTAATACAAACTTCTTATCTAATTTGATCTGAAATAGGTGAACTTTGTAATAAGTATAATGTGAGTCAGAATACCTTGAGAACTTTAAGTGGCACTTCTGGGAGGAGCTCCTTCAGCTGAGACAGACTGGCCCTCAAGAGCCAGTCGATGTCAGGGGCTCTCTTCAGCATTAGCTGACTCACCAGAGGGTTAAGGCAAGGGAAATGCAACAAACACTTCTCTTCCTAAGGACAAAGTAACACATGCGGCTCACTTATAGATTACAATACAGTATGTGCTACATTTCCAGGTAATAGAATAATCATCCTGCATAAGCCCGAAACAACTTGAGCCATAATGCATCAGATTGTTGCTTGTCCTCTATGATTCAACTAGTCTAATAGAGATTCATCAGTAGACTCTGAGTTTACCTACAGTTTGCACCTTTTAAAAAGCTCTTGTTAACTGGTCATATAAAATGGTTCTCACATTGGACTGTATCACGGTCAGCCACTCTCTGTCCAGACAACTGATAGGGTCCCTGTCACTGGTCATGAGGGTGTAGAAGGAGATCTGACTGATCCACCTGGCTATTTCCATCACCTCTGACACCATCAGCACCTGGCAATCACAACAAAGATAAGGTCATTTTTTATTTTTGTTACTATGTTGATACGAAGCTTTTGTACCTTTACGTCTAGATCTTTAGACTTCATGTTGAACAGCACCAGAGAGGAATAAACCAGTGCTAAGTTGCTGAAAGCTTCACTTGAAAGTCTGCTCTTAAAGAAACAAAAGAGTTTTAGTGTGTGCATGTGACAACTGAGCCTGTTATTGCTGTGTGTTTGTGGGGATGCTGACCCTCCTCCCTGGCTGTCTGGGCAATGCAGAATGAGCCAGCAGCAGCTGTACTGCAGAGACAGAGCAGTCAGTCTCATCACTAATCCTTCACTGGCACGCTCCTGGCACAGTTCATCCTGCTTCTACACAGAAACATTAACACAGTAGACATGAGATATAGTTTTCTGAAATAATTAGAGTATGAAGTACAAAGATCAGGGAAACTGCCCATAGAAGGTTTTTTTGCAGACGTCCAATGTATTGTGGACTATGCACCTTGTTTTAATCCTTTTCTTTCTCCTCTGTTTCTCACTGCTCCTAAATGTTTTCCCACCCTTTCCTGATTAGCCTTCATAAAGTGTATTATTTTAATACCTGAATGATAATTGCAGTGCTCTCATCCACTGTGATCACTGTGTACTGATGAGTTCCTCCCAACATCTGCAGGGACATTGAGTGGATCCTCTCCAAGACAGTAATATTAAACCTGTAGCACAAAATAATCTAAGGAGGCATGTCTGTCTAAACAAACCTATCCTTAAAATTTCGTTAGTTTGAACAAATTATTGAAAAAAGACAGGATAGTGCATAATTACAACATTACCAAATACATCAGTCAAATGCCAGTGAACTACTTAATTCCAAACACTAGCCCTTGTGTGCTTTACAACACATTTGTAGTGCTTTCTAAATGGCAATGTGATAATGGCAGAAAATGTAACATGATTTAGATAAAGGCGCACTTAAAGCTTACTTTAACTCCAGTGTCTGTAGAAGCAGAGGACAACTGAGGAGCCCTTCTGTCACAAACAACACATAGGGCACACTGTCCTCCAGAGACCAAGATGATTTCTGATTCTCTGATTGGACACAGCTTCAATTAAACTGTGTAGTACAACATACAATATTCGATTACACTAGACTAATAAGTGTACGTAGCGTGTAATTGTTGCCTCACCGTTGTCTGGGAGGACGGTGTTGAAGGTGACATGGATAAGGCCTCTCTCTCGGCAGACTGTGGCCCACGGAGACTGGCCGGGGTGGTCATACTCCACCACCAGAGAGAAACACTGCCAGGGGAAGTCAGGCCCTATATGTTGCTCACACACCAGTGCACACACATTGTCGCACATGCTGGTGGAGCAGGATGGGAATGTGAAAGGAACAGTTTGTTAAGCAGAGTAGATTACACTACTTCCTTTGCCTGTTTACATCAGACACCCTTTTACTTTCCCATACGAGGGCGTAGTTCCTTTGTGCAAATTCCAAAACAATTTTATTAATAGTGTGTGTCCTGATAATTATTGTAATGATAATGTGTGATCACTATTCACAAGATGTAGAATGTTGCTTACTAAACCTTACTTAAAAGTGAAAGGAAATAGAAAACTGAACTTTACTTTTCTTAAGCCAAACAATTAGGTATATATTACAGTACCTGCTGACAACACTGGCACCACTGAGTTTTATCTTGTCTTTCTCAGGGTCAAGAGCAGCCAAGGTGGCACCTAAAATGAAAATGTTTTAGGTTACACAACACATAGCCATTAGGTTGTCAACAAATGTACTGTAAAATGTTCAGAAATAAAAATTCTAATAGATTTGATAATGTATGCAAAGCAAAATATCAGAGGCTCACCAATTACTTGGCTCAGACATTTAAAGATAACGGATCTGGCATCGCCAGAGTCATTTGTAATAACAAGAATCTGCAAAATTAAAAAAGTGTTTGAATTAGGGTCTTTTTTGACTCACTGATATTAAATCAAATATTACAAAATAATATTCAGTTTTTAAACTATTAAGGCACTGACCTTGTCTGTGATATTGTTTCCTGTCCTGTTCTGTAACCATGTGGTCAGCAGCCGCTGCAGCTCCAGCAGTTTGGGATTGGTCTCCTGTTTTTTGTAACTGAGGTAAAGGATGATCTGTAGCTTCTTCAGTAGCTGGTTCAGTGTCTTCTCAACACATACACTTGTCTTTTTTAGATACTCTTGGACACAGAGAAGGCTGTTTTTGTGGATTTCACTGGTGTATATGAGTACTTTAAACTAAATGTAGAAAATAGATTATTTTAGGTCACTTACCTACACCTGTGCTGAGGCCACACTTAAGCAACAGCTCTTTAAATGTCACCAAAACGTGGATCAAAGCTACCTGGTTGAAAAGTTTTTCTTGATCTGCAAACACACTTGCTAAATTTTAGTTATTTATAGTTGAACTTGAAACTGTTTAAATGTTATTCTTTACCTCTGAACAAGTCAGCATTGTGTGAATTTGTCCTACAGAGTGCCTTCTCCTGCTGCTTAATGAGAAAGTGAGTTTGGTCTGGAGCCAGGCTTTGGAAGTCTCCCCAAACCTTCATGTTGAGCCCCAGCTGTTGGGCAAAGCTCAGGTGAGGCTGAGCAAAGGATAGCAGTTCACAGTAGGCATGGTACTGGCTCTCTGAAAGAAGCATGCAAGACAGCATGTTCACCATATCAGCATTAAATTTACACATTGTTTAGAAATGTTGTGGTTTATAGTGCCATACCAGTTGCCTGGACCCGCACCACTCTGCTGTCTTGTCTCTCCAGAGGGATGAGCTGATCACCAGGATGACTGACTACTCTGCTCTGCTCTCTAGAGGCATTTCCTGATATAGCTGCATTCATATACATTCTTTCAATTCGTTGACTCTGCTCTGTAGCTTGCAATTCATATTGCAGTGTTTTCTTAACCACATATGCTGCTGGAAAATGCTTATGTTACTTCAAAAATGTTATTTTAATGTAAAGAAAACATCCACAATCCAATATTTGTTTCAGAGCAGTTAAGTCTGATCATCTCTGCAGCATTACATTAGTACACTGTAATTCTTCCTACAACCACAAGATTGTGCCAAAGTATCAAATGTGACTATTGCCACCTATTTTCATTATACTTTGAAATGTTCTTTCAGTTCTGTTCAGTGCTGTTGACTTCAACACTGTTTGAGACAATGATACTATAGTAATGGTGATACAAAAGAAAATGCATGAATCTTCGTAAATATATATGTCTCCTATTGAACCATGTACCTGGACTGACAGCAGAGCTTGAAACCGTTGTTGAGGTGACTGCTGGGCTCTGCTGGTACCTGAGCATTATGAAGGTGGACAGAGGGTCCAGGTCCTTCTGTGGTGGACACTTAGCTCTCAAGAAGCATTTGGGATTGTCTTTTTTTAAGGGTAGAGCCTGCTTAAAAGCACTGAGCTGTGAATGACTCTGCTCTTTAGCTGTGTGGTCAAAACCATTCCCTTTACTTTGTGAGAAGCTTGTTGCAAACCTAAGTTCCTGCACCTTTTTCATGCTGTTGAAAACCGGTTCTGAAAAACTTGGGATTGCAGTTTTGGCTTCAACGAAGTTTGCAGTCACGGCTTGTGTGTGAGACATGTCATTCTTTTTGGACAGTGTATCTGTCTTCTTCAGGTGAGATCTGGGTGAATTATTTGGTAAAGATCTGATGGGGACTGAGACAGAAAATCAATGATGAGCATGTAATAGTTATGCTGCAAGTGTGTGTATATATATATATATATATATATATATGCAAGTATAATTGTTATAAGAAATAAATTGATTTCTTACGGTCTTGTTCAGGTGAAATTTTTCTAAACTCCTCCACATCTGTCTTTGTGGAGGAGAAGTGAAAACCTATGCTCTCTGTAAAATTGCAGGATTTGCAAAGATATATTTGTTGGACCCCAGCTTCAAACGTTGACTCCATTTCTCCCAAACCGACCAAGCATTGTTTTTGAGACTTCAAAAGTTTCAGTGCCTCTGACAGAGGCTGGAAATCAACTGCAGGTTTGTAACTTTGAGGCTCTGAAGAAAAAAAAAGAAAGTTTAAGAAGAAAGAAAGAGAAAAGATTAATATGAGGTTTCTCTAAAGCACATATGTCAAACTCAAGGCCCGGGGGCCAAATGCGGCCCTTTGCAATGTTTTATATGGCCCTTCAATCCTTTTGGAAGGTAATATTTTAGGGTTTTAGGTTTTAGTTGGATGTGAACAAGTTTTATATGGATTTAAACAGGTTTTAATTGGATTTTTGAACAAGTTTCAGTTGGATTTAAACTGGTTTTAGTTGGGTTTGAACAGGTTTTAATTGGATTTGAATAGGTTAGAGTTGGATTTGAACAGATTTTGTATGGACTTGTACACGTTTTAGTTGGATTTGAGCAGGTTTTAGTTGGATTTGAACAGGTTTTGTATGGACTTGTACAGGTTTCAGTTGGATTTGAGCAGGTTTTATTTGCATTTGAACACTTTTTACATGGTCTTGAATAGTTATAGGTTAGTTTAAGAAGTTTTTAGTTGGGTTTGAACAGGTTTTAGTTGGATCTGTCACAGTCTTCGGCCCCTGAAATGCTTTTTATTTACTAGTGCGGCCCCTCACCACTTTGAGTTTGACACCACTGCTCTAAAGGAACCAGTGATGACTAAATCGTTGAAAGTTTAAAGAAATTTAAGATTTCATTCAAGAATAAATTACATTCCCAATAAGGGCTCTTGTTCTCTGCTTTGTTTTACAGCTTGTGACTACAAAGTGGAACTTATGGACCTGTCAACATAAAGCCCAGCACAAAGGTGGGATGTTTTTCTGCTTTCCACAGGGCCAGCTCCATCTCCCTCTGAGCTCTTAATGAACCAAGAGACCTGTGTGAAGATCAGAGAGAAAAAGACTGCAACATCTGTCTGTCTATTCATCTTGTGATAATTATACATTTTCAACTTTGGAAAATAATCTGACATTTAATTTTGGTGATGAACTCACATCTGTTGGAATGGAGAAAGCTGTTCCCCGCAAAGTCCAGAAGTAGATGGACAGATGCTGGTATGAGAGCCTTTGGGTGTTGGGGTCAAAGTTAAGTCCAGCTCCATCTCAACGTGAAACTTTATTGGTTCTTGGAAAAAAGATATAAATATATATTCTGTTTTAAAAATCGAAGTACTGGACAAGATCATGTTTGTGTGTTTGTATGTATGTAAATGTTGAAAAACATTTCTTTTATCTCTAGGTATTACCTGCTGACTCTGAATGTGTCAGTCCTTCTATCAATGTGCTGTCTTTATTCTGCTCTTTAAACATTTCAACTTTAAATTCTTGTGTTGCTGCAGCATCTGAAAAAGAAGCAGAAATTTATAAACTAATAAACATTAATCTTATTAAAAATAAATCAATATTCTGTTTACTTCATAACAGTACATTTGTGATTTCTACCTTTTTGAATTATCTCAAGGACTGAAGGTTGCTCATTTATCTCTTCGGGAGTTATTCTCATTAGATCACAAATGTCTGAAAATGCACTACAATCTTTTTGTTTCAAATTAAAAGTTTCCAGTACATTGGGTAACAGCAGAGGCTACAATGAAATTCATAACAATTCTTAGTGATAATTAGACATCACTAAAATGCCCAAAATATGCTTCATAATAACCTCTTCATTAATCAGAGACCCTTTGGAAAAATCTTCAAGACTGATTGTAGATGTCACATTGTCAATTATGTTCATTTGAGGAGGCATTTCATAAGGTTCACAGCACCTAAAAAACAAGTAACATCATACAAAAGACAAGTCTGGAGAATGATATAATTATAATAATAATAATAATAATAATAATAATAATAATAATAAAAAATAGATAATGCTTTAAAAAAAATAAAAAATTCACCTGAATATGGTGTATTCAGAGATGCTGTCAACTTTAAGGCTCAGTAGAGGGTCAGCCACAGGAAGTGTCCTCAGCCTGGACAGTTTGGCTCTGAGCGAGGGCAAATGACTCTTAAAATGTTTGAGGTAGTCTACTTCCATGATCTCTTCAGGCAAGTAGAAGTCTTTAAAAGATTTATCATTGTATTATTGTTGTATTACGCAAGTTTCTAAAGAATTTTGAGTTAGTCCAAGCTTTCAGCAAAAATTGAGAGGCTACCTTTTCTCTCGTTTCCTGGCTCTATCTGACCCATCTTTGAAAATGTTTCCTGACATGAATCCTTGCCACCAATCTCATCAAGGTCAAGCTCATTAAGTGAGCCAGGATTAGAGCTTGGTATAACGTCAGCATCTTCTTGTAAATGGCTTGCTATAAAACTACAATATGAGGAAACTTGTGAAAGTGATGAAAAAACAAACTTGTAGTGTAGTTGAAGGAGAGGGCACCTTTCTGGGCCATAAAGAGGTTGCTCCTTTTTTCTCAATTCATCAAGCACTGACTCATTCAGAAAGAGTTTACAGGTGGAGATTACATTTCCTTAGAAAAACAAATGGGAGGTAATATACAGACCACACCGTTTAGCCATAATCAATGTCAACAAATATGACTTGTTCACCTCTCATCCACGGGGTTCTGTAGGTGCCCTCAGGCAGGTGCCCACTGTGGGGGTAGAGGTCACTGGTCCCAGTGAAGTAAGGTGTGGGCAACGCCAAGAGGTTCATCATTACTTTGAGTCTGGTGGCACTCTGAGAAGATCAGATGTAGCCAACGTAACTATTAACAACAAACTGGTTGATACTGGTGTCCAGGCCAGTACCGACTGGACAGAATGAACTCAAACTATACCGATTAGATATAGTACTTAACTTTAAAATTCAACGTCAAAAAGCTAATAGCCTGTAACTGTAAGGATGTCAGATCTAACACTGGACTCGCTTAATAAAGTGAAATACACAAGTTAGATTTAGCTTACCTCAAACACATAGTTCAGACTCTTATATCTGACAGCACAGAAATGGTCACGACTTTCGTTTTCAGACCTTTAAAGCCAGAGTAAAACTTGTTTAAATATATTTTTATTTATTATAAAAGATATTTTTGTGTATTTTTATCAAAATTAGGATAAAATCATTAACGGTAATGTTAGTTTAAGAACTCTATTTAGTTTCAAGTTAGCTTAGCTAGCTAGCAAGTTAAATTTTCCTATTGCCATTTTTTATTAAACTTAATTTTCGGAGGACAAATGACATAAAAATAAAATTTTACACTATGTAAAACTTACATTGTTAATACGTTTAACATAATTTATGTTGTTTATGAAGGTGGAGAAACATCGCGCAGCTACATCGAAGATCGTTTGTAGAAGAAGAGACGAGATGACCGTCACGTCGTAGTTATGCTAACACTTTTTGTCTTTAGCCAAAGGGCAATTATAAACAGCAGAACTGTGTAACTAAAGGGAGGCATCACTGTACTACATGCTTCAGACATAAAGACACAAAATCATCTACAGAGATCATAAAATAAAAAAAAAACCCCAAAACCCCCCAAAACCCAAAGACTTATTAACTATTTAAATGGTATTATAAACTAAAACTTTTAGGGATGGCAACAAGAAGACTACTAAAATAGGACTACAGTTCTACAGCCTGATGTAGCCATTATTGGATTCAGTCAGAAAAAGTTGTGGCTCAGTCTGTTTACAACATTGTAAATATAGCCTTGGGTAAATATGTCTGGATGACAAAATAGTGTCATTCACTGTAGGCCTATGGGATGGTCAAATTCTAACCTACTATTTAATGCATCGCTGGACGTCATAAGTGACGTTTCAGTCTGGGAATGTGTTTTATTGTGCTATATACCCTTTTCACACTAGAGTGAAGAAGCAAACATAATGAACTGTCTGAACTGTCCAGAGACATGGCAGAACAAACTGACTTTGGTTATGTTGAATGAAGTAGGTTAGTTATAGTTACTAACTCAGTTTTTAAAGGAAATGAAAGAAAAAAACACAATCTTTATGTTTTATTACATATTGAAATTGAAGAAACTAAATAATACAGGAATAAGGGAATTAGAATCTTTCAACAAACACATGCAATAAATACACATGCAGTAGTCTTTATTGTAGCCCAAATATAGCTACAATTCTTCAACCTAACAATTATTTGATAGATCGTATAATTATAAAAACACTGAGAAAATACTGATATTTTGTGTTTTCTAGTGTTTTGTTTTGTTTTTTTGCTAAGCTTGGACATATAACTTTAAATTATTATATAAATTTGACATGACATATCTGACATTGCCTTTCTTCAAAGTGACTGGCAAACATACCAACAATATATTTTATTCACAGAGAATTTACCTTTTGATGGTGTCTCTCTTCTCTCTCTCTGACAATTAATAGTTTCAAATGAGCTTTAAGTTTTATTTGTGTTTCTATGTGAAACATACAAAGCTGGGCATTGAGACACATGGTTGGGAGTCACAAAGGCTTGTTACCAGACACCATGTTTTTACAGTTTCCGCCTTCTTGGTCCTGAATATGTCTGTCCCTGCAGTCAGTATCAGTCAAAGTTTCTGTTTAGGCTCAAATTTCTGCTAAAGGGTGTCCGTGTGACACTGCATAGTTTAGCCTAAGCTGATTCACGCATCTGCACTAAAATGCTTTTGGCATAACTTTGGGTCAAATGCATTTTGCATGATAAAAACCATAACCATAAAATTCTCATTCATGAATTGAGTGAGAATTTATATATTCATAATTTCTCTATCTGCATTTAACAATGTCTTCCTTTACTGGAAATGAATGCTAAAAGCCTTTTTTCAATCATCTCCCACTGCAATCCAAAATGAATTCCTAATGTAGTAACAAACACCACAAACACATTAGTAATGATTAGTTTTTTTCATCATTTTATCTTCATATGTACACAAATGATCATTGATATAGACACTCTCAATCTAAGTTTTTGTCCTTTAATGCTATTCAGTACATTCTTGGCAATGTTTTGATATAAACTGATATTTGAAACATAAACAAAGAAAAGATAAACAAAAAACTCCTCAACCAGCAGGTTCTTTGGTTCCTGAGGGATCATCTGTGCCAATGCACTGGCTTATTTTTTACGCTCCTCAATCTGCTCCACCTCGCTAGACTCATCCACCACCTTCCCATTGATCATGGTCTGAGTAACCACTTTGACTATCTTCCTTGTCCGCACATCTGGGTCTTCTGTAACACAAGAATGTAAGTGTGTTTAGTCAGTCTTGAGTATTCGTAAATAGAAACACTGCATGAAAACAATGAACAACTGTCGTCAGTAACAGAACTTACTTTTAGGAGGTGGAGGTGTTTCTTTAACCCTGAGAGAATAAAAAGGAGAATACAATAATTATTCACCTTACACTGTACAAATTAGAAAGTGACATCAATTCATTCAGATTGGGTACAGAAATATGTATAGGACGTTTTGAGCTAAAAATAAATGTTGTCATTATGGACAGTCTGAAATGAATGTGGTGAGCAACACGTACACAAGTATAGATACTGTACTAAAGAACGTGAACCATCCTCTACACTTGATTTTAGACACACAAAGAGCAGACAGTGGCAACGCTTTTTTTTTTTTTTTTTTTTTAATTTAGCCTTTTCCCACCATCATCAATAAATCTGAAATAAATGTTATTGCCATGGTTTGCTCTTACATCTCCTCTCCCTCCAGCAGCCTCCTGTAGGTGGCTATCTCCATCTCCAGGTTCTGCTTGATGCGCAGCAGTTGTTCATAGTCTGTCTTGTTGCGCTGCATGTCCAAACGCAGCTGAGACAGTTCATCCTCCAGTTGTGTCAGTGTGGCCTGAAGCCGGTCCATCTCCACAGAGTACTTATGTCCTGTCTCGGCAAGGTTCCCCTCTAATACATTCACCTGACACAAAGGGACACAGACAATCATTTTCAGGTAATTTCATATTAAAGCTTTGGATGGTACATGAACCACACATACAATGGACACTATGTGGTGTTCATACATGTTGTCAGCACCATTCACTTACTATTATTAACTGTTTACCTGTATCACTCCATCATTTAGTCCTCAGCACTTGACCACAGAGAGCTGCACTGTCAGCACTATAATGTCTCTTTTTGCTGGCTGTCAGCCTGAGCAAACATTTTTAAAGCTATATTTGTCTGTGCAAGTACAATATGCAGGCCAATTCATATCCAAAGGAAGGCGCAGACAAAACATCTGTCTTTTTCACTTTTTATCTTGAGACACTGATTGATTACCGGAGCAGAAATGACTATGCATCATCTGTTGACAATGGAAAGGCAGCTGTTACCTTTCATGAGTAAATATATGTGGGCAATGTTCATGAGAAGGTACTTAGTTTAAAGAGAGAGAGAGAGAGAGAGAGAGAGGGAGAGAAAGATGTGTACCTTTTTAAAAGGAGTGTGTCTATGTCTGTCTGTCTGTCTGATTGTCTGCCCTGATGAATAGACCTCTGAGTTACTCACATAAAGTGAATGAGTACACTTTCATGTCATTATTAAAGCTTAATGTTGGCTATATGTATAATTTTAACTGCTTTTAACGTCAATTTAACTGCTATTAAAACACCGTTAAATTGGTTATTAACTTCTAAAAGGTTATATAATCACTCCCATGTTTTCGTATACCAAAACCTTTTACATTATGTTTGTGACTCAAGAAAGGAAGGCCATGGGGCAAGGATGAACCCAAAGGACATTCATTTAAGCAGAACAGTTGCACCCAGAGACAGGGTTTGTAGAAAGAAGTGCCTGACCATCTTTCTTTTTCATTTCAATACCTGTTTCCGAAGACTGTCGAGCTCCACTTCCAGAGCCTGCAGGAAGCGTCTCCTCTCGCTGAGCTCACTTTGGGCACAACGCAGAGCCTCATTGCTCTCCTTCACCTCCGACTGCACAGCTTCTAACTGTAACAACACACACCCCAATCATTCATATCATATTTAAAATACCAGATACAGTTCTCTAAACACAGTTAGGTGCATAGGCTGACCTTCTTAAGATACCAGGTCTCTGCTTCCTCCTTGTTCTTGCGAGCAATGCCCTCATATTGGACCCTCAGCTCAGCCATGATGGCCCCCAGATCTGGGCCCTGAGCTGCATCTACCTCCACATTTACCTGTTCATTGGCCAGACGCAGCTTCAGAGAGCTCATCTCCTGCAACAAGAAGAGGTGTATATATACATTTTAACGTTTTATCATGTCAAGTTTCTTTATAAGTGAGAATGTAAAAGATTTCGTGTCTATTTTGAGTGGAAATTAAACCGTCAATTCTGTGTATTCATTTTAATGGGAAGATTTAGTTTCATGCACATTCTGTAGCCCACCTTTTTTAGCTTTAATCTGTTGACCTAGATGTTGTGCTTGATAAATACCTGTGCTACATATTCCTACACTGCCCCTGCAAGAGCCAGCCTACATCCTGGACACCACACCTGTCTGTCTAAACATACACAGTGCTTCCGGCTCATTGGACTCAAGGATAACTGTGCTGTGTGTCTGAGTGTTATCATTCTATCTTAAAGTAGCGTGGCTACAAAAGGGAAGGTGTGTCCATACACCTCGTAGGATCACATTACAGACACTGTACACTGTCAAATCTCATTGTCTCTACACAAACATGAGCTATCTTAGTGCAAAAGTGTTCACCTATGACTCTATCAGTTTTTCTTTTGAGATTTTGGACATTACTCCCCGTGATGTCTTCGTAACCAACAGCTGTGTCATAGGTATCAGGAAAAAATAGAAATCAGTATAAAACAAATCACAGTTATTATTATTTTTTACTACTAACAGACTGGAAGCCACAAGTTAATTGTCATACTAATAAAGCACAAGTGAGAATATTATGCTTTATTTAAATTCTAGTTCCTTCCTCCCAAATTCTACAGAGCACTTGGATAAAAAAAGTCACCCTCAGCCTTCAAATCAGCCATTTGCATTTGTTTCTTCGTTGTCTATACAAAGTACCATGTAGCTCAGAAGACCCACTGTGTATTTATTCATTAATTAAAGACATCTCGCATTCTTTACACGTTTGGCAACATATAGTGATCACCCTGACATTGGTCGTGTTTGACATAACCTCTTGCTCTCACCTCGTCATGATTTTTCTTGAGGAAGTAGAGTTCCTCCTTTAGACTGTCCAGGTCGCCACGCAGGGTAGCAATGATCTGGTCATGGTCAGATTTTGCCCTCCTCAGAGCCTGACAGTCCCTCTCCACTGACTGACACAATGTGGCCTCTGCCTCCCACCTGCACAAGAAAGAATAGAGGATTCAAATCAGTGCACAGACTCACAATATGACATTGGTTTAGATCAGATGTAATTATGTTCTCTTAAGTAGACTAGCAATGGGTGTGTCAAACCATCATAGAATGAGAGCATTCAGAGAAAAATACCATGAGAGAAATTGCAGGTACTGTGTGATACACCTGCACTCTGCTGCTAATGCCATAAATCACTGCCAACTGAAACTACTCCTCCACATCCTACATACAAACAAACCGTCAGCACATTGTGAAAATGAACCTACTCGACCACCTCTCTTTTCACTCTCAGTCCCATCTGTCTGAGCTGCACATCGATCACATCATATCATGTGCTACATTATAGACCACTTGTTCTTCTGCCTATAAACCGTGGGAATGAATCTCTCTCATTTCACAGGCTGACAGAAAGGTCATTTATTCACATTGCTTTGCAGTCTGACGCTCCCTTGTGAACACTCACAACCTCGTACAAGAACAGAACCACTCTGTGACACTCACTTGACCCTGAAGTCATCAGCGGCCAGCTTAGCGTTATCAATCTCCAGCATGATGCGAGCATTCTCCAGTGTCTTCTTTCTGACCTGAGGTACAAAGCATATTCATGCATGAGCAAACCTTTGATCACACCTAAATGTGACATTTCAGTTTCTATTTGCATTTCATTTCAGGAGGAAGTTGGCACAAGAATGGCAAAAAAACATTAAAAAAAATAAAATTTTTGGCCTAAAGCACAACATATGCATATTTTCCTCAAATCTAAATATTTTTATTTGGAAATCAAAGTAAACTTTGTTTTTGAAGAATATTGGCTGACAGCCACTGACCTCCTGTCCAATAGCATGTGCCTGGGCCATCATTCCATCAATGTCATGCCCTTTGGGTGACTTCTCTAGCATTAGCTGCTTGATCTTCACCTCCAGTTCAGCATTGGACCTTTCCAGTGAGCGCACCTTGTCCAGGTAGTTGGCCAGCCGGTCATTTAGGCCCTGCATGGTTTCCTTTTCACTGGCACCCACACCCAGCCCATTGAAAGACAGGCTGGAGCCCACCATGTTGAGGCCATTGCCCATTGAGACAGAGCGGGACAGAGTGCTCACAGTAGAAAGAGAAGAGACAGGAGGCTTTGAGCGGATGCTGCGCCCACTATCTCTAACAGACATACTGGAGAAGGATGGCTGACGAACTGAGTGGCTACGCACAGACAGGGTGGAGGCCATGGTGTCCACTATGGACATTTAAAAGAAATAATGGAAAAAAAAACATTATAAAGAAAGAGAACAAATAAAAACAAAGTACAGTAGAAACAAACACAAACTTTAAGAAAGCAAAGAACACTTACAACAGTCTTGACTGCAGGCTGTGGTAGTGCTTCTCAGTCAGGTTTCCTGAAGCTGCAACTAACTGTTGCTACAGACTTCACAGGTGGCTTTGGACAGAGACTCCACTCTGTGTTGGGGTGGAGCTACTGCTAGTGTTTTTTCAATTCCAGTGCAACATGACACCCAGTGAGCCAGTGAAAGCACCAGCCAGTGAGTCATACTTTTAGATTTCACAGAAAAGTGGATGTCAATACAAAGCTGTTGCCTCTAGTATTTTATTTGGTAGATATGTCAGTTTGTCTTGAAAAACTCCTAAGACCCTTGAAAATATTTATGGCGGTGACTTATTTCATCTCCGTTCACGTTTGAAAAAAGCTTTAGCAGAACAATTTTATATTTACATTTTGCAGATTGAAAAATGTATTCTGAATCACTGCAATGTTTTTGTGGTCCAGTTTGTGGTCTGAATGAAAATAGTGAAAATATGCTTGCCTTTTAACCTAAAATGTGTTTTCTCGTGAAGTCAGCCATTTTGATGGATTGAAATGAAAACTGGCAAGGTCACACACATACTCATTTTAAAGCCCTTTTTGTTCTCTTTTAGCCCAGGCACAGTTTTCGAAGAGTGGTAGATATAGTAGGAGAGCTATGACAGGACCAATAAATTGCTACTGTCATAAGAGGTTATATAAAGACTTGAATGGAGATGTGGACTATGGGACATTTGGGATCCATGACTGCTCATTGTAGTGACATCAACCTCCCGAGGTCTTCTTCTGACCCAGCTGCTGAGGCGTAAACCGGTGCGGCTGGTTTCAAAAGGGGCTCTGTCTCCACACTGACCCCATTGAGCTGGCGACACAATGCAGAGCAATGTGAGAAAGCGACTTCACCTGAGGACGGCCCAGTGGGATCAGAAGAGGAGGAGGAAGCAGGAACAATTGGTGAACAGAATGAATAGAAAGTATAGACCCCTGAGAAATGCTATGAGAAATGTTGGGCGTTGGTTGGGCTAAACTGGAACTAGAAACCTGGCTTACTTCACATACACACACACACACACACTCACACATACACACATACAAGTAGCTTTTTGTCAAGTTTTATCTACCCCTCAGGCCTCTCAAACTTGCTTCTGCATTGAAGAAAAAAAAAAACCAAAACACGATTCTTGATTCCTCTGAGAGTTATTCTCTGGAGAATTACCAAATCACACAGTAGCACTGACCTGCTTTAGTGCCTTACAAGTGTGCCACTCCCACACATCCCTAAATTTACACAAGTGAGAAAGAAAGAACTGATCTAAGAAAAGACTGCCATGTACGTGATTAGTTCAAGGTCTATGACAATGTGCTTCATAATGTTATTTAGTACATCATTATCAACTAGGCAACCTTAGTTATGGTGACATTTGTATTGAAAATAAACCTTGCAGCCTTGTGTTAAAATGTTTTCGTATATCATATTATAAAACATTGGTGTAAAAGCTGAAAATGAATGTCAGTGTTGCATGTATGCCATAGTATACACCCCAATGTTCCTAAAAGTGATCATATCCTACAAAAACATGACTCAAAAGGTGTATCAAAGGACAAAGGGAGTCTATCCAGGCCTGTGCACAATGAGGCTGAATCATCTCCAAGTCACAACAAAAGAAACAACATTTGCCGCCTCCTCAGAGATGCCAACACTGGGGAAGTGGAGTGGATACACCTTAATGTTAAAGTAAAGGCCTAAGAGCCGTCATCATTATGGTGGGATGTACCAATTTTATATCTCCACCTTGTGGGTTAAGCCTGTACTGCATTATTCTATTGCTCTGCACAAAAATATTATTACACATATTATTACATTTTTGTTTACAGTCGTATACTTTTTACATTGTTGACATTTATTTTCTGTGCCACATGTAAATGTGTTCTGATTTAATCTGTAACAGCACAAAAGGAGTGTGTGACACTGGAGTAAACTGCGCAATGCCATAACTTTTACTTTAATTAATATGCATGCTCCCCTACAGGAGTTTAACTTGTACTATAGCGCCACCATCTGTCCTTATTTGCTCCAGATAACCAGAGGCGTCTTTACCCTCAGGAGATAGTTTCAATTCCAGATTCTGCTTTTTATAAATCAATGTAAAGTATATGGAACTGACTTTGTTACCACCAAAATAAACACATTCTGGAAACCTGCCGTAGAGTCCTGTGTTTATTTTTGCATAGTGCACGTTTGGCTGTCAGCCTGGGTGAAGTGAATCATATGTTTCTCTTATATCCTTGCTTTTCATCAGCTCTCCTGATGTGGTTATGTGCTACTGTAACTGTAACAGTCATAGTTTACACATGAAAAGTTTTGCTGTTTATTTCTCAGTACAGCACACAATGTACCGGCTATCTGTCCAGAGTTTTATTCTCTTTGCTTTGTTTCAGCTTTGTTTGGAAACCTGACACTTCACTGAGTGTTTAGGGCTATTATAGCCAGGGTTAGGCCTGCGCAATATCCACATTTAAGCCAGACACTGTAGGCCACAGTGAAAATGCACTATGTACTGGCCTATTTGCTTTAAAATGAAAATAGTCTTAAGAGTCGAATGATGTAGTGACACTCTTGAATTGAACTGTAACACTGTAACTAATATTACAAGAGATTAAATTGTGTTTTCTGACAGATGTTCAGGTCCTACACCAATTACAATTAATTATATGAATGATATTGTAAATTGTGAAAATGAAAGCATTTTACCACAACTGGTAAATGTACCATTATTGCAATGTTGTGAGGCAAAATACAAACTAAACAACACATGCACTGTTTTTGTCTTGGTACAGGACATTAACTACTTCTAGACTGCATTCTATATTTATTGTTATTTCTGCTGACTATGAAACCACTGAGAAATATCTGGGTCTTCGTTATAATCTATTCTTTGGTTTCTTTAGTTTTCGTTCTGTCAGACCTATTTCATTCTTTAACTACACAAATATACTTTTATACAAGACCTAATTTTAATTAAAACCATTATTATTGTGATTAGGTTTGTCTGCTTCTAAAATGTCTTTATAAGGATTTCTCTGTTTAAGAGAAAATGAGTCATTGTAGTGCTCATCAGCCATTCAGAAGCAGTGAATGGTATCATCAACTCAATAAAACAATATCCTCAAGTAAAGCAGGAGAAAAAAACTGAAAATCAAGCCAGCATATGGCACCATCTGAAATAAACTTGAGGAGGAGGAGGGTGCTGATGATGAAGACGTCTCACGTTGCAATCTAGCACAGAGGTTTTGTTGACTGTTGTGCAGGGGGAGAGCTCATCAGCGTGAAGGGGAGAGATTTGAATGAGCAGAGACGAGGGGCGCTGCAGTGTATCTGCTCATTAGGCGGCCGACGCTGTAATTCAGCGAGCGAGCAGCTCTGCAATCAGGGGCCTATTCATTAGCATGGGGGGCCTGCTTTCATCTGCAACCACTTGAGGCTGCCAATCACAGAGGCGTACGCATGACATGATGAGAAAACGGGACCGCTTAAATACTCTGGGATGCTTGTGCGTGGAGGGAGTCATGTCTAAATGCTGCCTTAAGCGTTTGTATCAGAGAAGGGGAAGAAATACTCTTTTTTTAGTGTAGTGCTGGCAGGTGGCCCAAACTGTGTCAGACTGATAATAATCTCTCAGCTCAACATGAAGACGCCTTTTGTTCTTAGCTTTCACAAGGAGGAGCATCGCTTTACTGAACAGGTTTCCTCCTGAAACCGACTGATTGGAAGTGATTGGAAGAAAGTTAGAAGTAGATTTTATGGTAAACTTTGGGAAAGAGTGAGTGTGTTTTAACAGTTACATTAAACAGTAACTACATTTGTACAAATTAAACAACTGGTAACCACAGTCAGACAGTGATCTATTAGACAAGTACATCCACACACACCTGTAGCTGTCAAACTTTGGACACTTTAATTAAATATTTGAGTCAGTATAAGGGAACCATTGTGTGTGTGTGTTTTATCTGCTGTTCAGCTGTCTGTGTAGGGCAGGATGAGGTTAGAAAAGTCATCTCTGACTCCCACAAAAGCAAATCCACAACTCTACTAGAGCTATGAGACCACTCTATTATTAACTGAGCTGTGAAGATAGTTAAATGTGATTCTTTCTTTTCATTTAAATTGTTTTAAAAGGTTTGGGTGACTAAATTATATAAATTCTTGTCTTGAAGACTGAGGAAAATACGAGTGATCAAATAACCTCCTTTGGCAGAGGGAAGACGGTCACTGTTTCCTCTCAAATGTCAGTGCACTCATTAGGTTGTGGTCTCCATCTTCAGCACTTTCTTCTGAGTTTCTCTAAACAAAGTGAGTGGGTGTGGCACAGAGTAAGAATGTACTTTTGATTTCTAAAAAGCGTATTGATTCAAATCTTTTAGGTCAAAGAATCCCATTAGTTTTTTCACATGACTGCATCTTAAGTGCTGTCAATCAATGTAACAACTGTAGATAATATGTGTGATGAGGGCTGATAAAAGCCAACAAACTGCTTGATCAATATATACACTTGCGTGAAAATGTCCGTAATGGTTTCCACTGCGGCATTGATCACATGTCTTAAAAACTGCAGCATGTAAATTAAAGATAATGTATAGCTGTTGTTGTAGATACTGCTGGTAAAAACAGGTTGCGGCGGGTACTTAGCCTCTGACATCTGACCTTTCCATTTAGGATCTGTGAGAGCAATAGCGTCCTGTGATTATGTACTTCTACTGGAAATGGGATTCCTTTTATCTAATGCTGCCTCTTTGAAAAGGTGCTGTCTCATACACACACACGATTCCCTTCTGAGTGACAGCTGAATACACCATCTCTAGAGCTGTTTTCATTACAGAGCATTTTTATTAAACTGAGACATATTTACAATGTACAATCACTGTATTATTATCACATTTAAAAGTGCATTTCCCGAAGTTTGATAATAAATAAGTGTTTCCATTTTGACAACAATACAACACCAGACAGCAATGCTGAAAGTGTGCTCACTGATACAAAAAACGCTGAGGTTTAAATACTGCTACGACATTCCTCTTTTCAAAGCTCACAAACAAACGCTGTGCATGAAACAGAAGGAAAGAGGTCTGACCTGATGAACTGCCCCATCACCAGAGGAAGTCAAATGCAAGTGGTCTTCTCTGTTCTGTGTGGAGACTTCTCTTTCCAGTCTGGACCAAAATGTTTAGCTCAGCAGTCTCATCACGCTGAAGAATCAAGATCTTCTGAGGCCCGAGGATTAGTATCCCAAACAGAGCAGATTAATAACAGGACGCCCCAAAGGACTTTTCACAATATCTTAGTGGTATAGATGAAAAAAACAAAACGGAGGTCGTCAGCGGCTGATGGGTAGCTGTGGTAATGAGATGGAGGGATGGGTCAAGTGTCCTGGGGCACTGAGCACAGAGAATGGGTGACCTGAATCAAAGAAAACAAGAGGCAATAATAAATGGTGGAGTTAAGGCATTTTATACACTTATAAAATTTATAAACACAGCTACAGACGATTATAATAATGAGCAGTAATGTTTTCACAAATATATGTACAAAAAACTTTAATTAAATAATACTTAAAATTATAACGACAAAAGCAGCTCTCACTTACTGTCCAAGTATCCGTGCAGGGCCAGGAGATGTGGTCTGTCTGGGCTGCTGAACGGTGAGTAGTGAACATCTTCTGGCAGCGATGGAGGCATCCGTGACAGAGGAGCGCTCTGGGGGAAGCTGTTCTGCGGAGGCTGCTTTTTGTGACGCGCACGGCAGTTTTGAAACCAAACCTGGGAAAGTTGTTGACAACATCAGAACACAACTAAAAAGGCAACACTTTAAGCATTCTACTATTCTACTATTCTAGAATAAACTATTTGTGTCTTAATTGGCATTATTTAACACGTTTTTATTAATACAGTTTCTTGGTTATTTTATAGTTAATGAAAAACTGTGTATGGCTTGTAAGAGACTCAATTTCACTTTTCAGCACTGAGATATGACAGATTTTTTAGAAGTATTTTAAGTGGGCTGTGTGTCTTATTCTCCCACCTACTCAGAAAAAAATAGTTTTTAGCTGAGAGTTTAAAACCTGAGAGTTTAACTGCAGGATGGTATGATGTCAGGGTTTGTGGGCACCACCTGTATGACTCGCCTACTGAGTCCTGTCATTTCTGCCAGTTTCTGCAGAGTCTGGGCATCAGGATTATTATCTTGAGCGAACTGTGTCTGCATGACCTAAAAAAAAAAAGACTTCAGTCAGACTGACTAATGGAACAATCCATGATAAGAGATGACGTAGAAAATGTAATGTAAAATATAACATCAGCAACATCAGGTCTGCAAGTACCTGCAGCTGTTCAGCTGTGAAGGAGGTCCGAGCCCTCTTGGCTGGTTTAGGTTGACAGTCCTGATCAGAGGGCAGGGCTCCTTCCAGTGTCAGTCCTGTGCCTATAAATAAACATAGTCTCTCCTCAGTTCAGCCAAACATTAAAGTCAGTTGGATTTTAAAGATATGATCCTTTACCATTTTCAGCAGCACGACGGAGATTGTCCAGCATGGTGTCGTAGTGACTGCGGCAGAGCACCCTGCCCTCCACAAGACCAAACTCCTCTCCAGTGGACAGCTGCCGTTTACAGGAGAAACAGGCAAAACAGGCCAGGTGGTACACACTGCCCCGGGCCCGCCGCACCCAGTCACTGGCATACACCTGTCGACCACACTGAGCGCACTTTGTGCCAAACCTACTGCAGGAATAGAAAAACAGACTAGTGAAGGTTGGAAGTTAAGGGATTGTCAAAAATTATTTTGTATAATAAATAATATTTTGGGATTATTTTTCACTTTTAAAAATGTATTTTAAAATGGACCTAAAGCCACAGATATTGCTCATAAGATAACCTATGCTTTTTGATTTAGTTCCCAAGACAAATGGCAGATTAAAACTGTTACAAACAGTCATGCCATACGATACATAGAATTTTTGGTCAGAATTAGGCTGCTCATTTTATGTTAGTGAATAACATGGCCGAACCACTTCCTTTGACACTTCACAGATTATCCTTCCGCTAAATAAGTAACAGTAAATGCAACGCAATTTAACACTACTCTGAAGTTAAAATCATAGAGTGCAGGGTTAAATCCTAACAACACGCAATAAATGACCCTAAACTGCAATAAAAACCTAAAATGTCAAACAAATCAAATTAAATCTAGAGGAAACAGTAGATATTTCCCGGAGGTTCTTCAGCAGGTTCTGCCTCTCTCAGCAGCAGCAGCAGCAGGCCTACACACAACAGGCCGAACAAACGAAACCCATGTTTTCGCGTTAAGAGACTAAACAAACCCACTGGATGTAGCCTACTCTAAGTGTAGCCTACAAACAAGGTCATTATTGGTTAAATATGCGGAGCGTAGGTTTAATAATAAAAAAAAAAAAAATTCAATAACGTCAATAAGTTGAAAAAAGGCCCAGTCATTATTTGAATCTTTAGACCGACACAGTGCTATTACTTACTTAAATAAGAATAAATATACATTATTATTTTAGGAGACCCGTGGCTTTAGGTCTAACCCCAGTTTGTAAAAGGCGCGTTTTTTGAGAAACATTAAAGTCACTGTAGCATTTCGATAAATAGGGCAACAGGCCAACTTTGGCGCACGATCCACTATTTAGTTTAGACTATTTACAAGTAAACTTCCTATTATTATTGTCACAAAAATAAATAAGCATCTGGTCTGAAGCAACATGGACTTGTGGCTTACGTTTTTTCCAGTCACACGAGTAATAGGCAATGGCAAGATCTTTACCGAAAAATAAGAAAGTAAATATTTATTTACTTTCTTGCTTTAGGCTTTGTATTATTTTTCTGAACACAGTGAGCACATATGTTAAACTAATCCAATAAATGAAAATAATTTAAAATGTAATTTGCAAAAGACGACAATGATGTAAATAGTATAATAGTGTGTAATGTTTCCCACTAAGTAAATAGAAAACACACACACACACCATTTTATTTGTTTTGTAAATAAACGCATTTGTTTTTCATTGTTTTTAAAAACTCACAATTTTTATTTAAACTTTCTTAAGCTATGGCCTTGGCTAATTCAAGGTTTTCTATTTATTACGCGGAACAATTTAATCAAATCAAATAAAAACAGTCAGTATCAGACGCAACACGGTCCTACCTGAAGTAATCCAGTTTGCAGTAGATCTCTTTGTTTTTGACATAGCAGCTGCTGTGTTGACGCAGAGACGCCCTGCACACGGAGCACTCCAGACAGCCCAAGTGCCAGTTCAGGTTGTTCACCTGTCACAGATACACCTTTATCAGCGCATCAGAGCAGGATCAGTGACTTAAGTCTAAAACATGCAGCGATGGTTTTGTTTGGGAATTTTTTGAAAGAGCGTAAAACAGAATAACCCCATGCACTTTGAGCACTTTTATCTCTGAAAGTTATTTCACCAGCCAAAAAACATGCGACTGTAACACACATAGATGAATACATTGGTCTATTATACAAACGCTGGATGGTACCTTGAGAAGGTATCGGTCGTGAATGTCCATTCCGCAGCTCGCGCACTGGTTCTTGTTGGCCGGAGGAGAGCAGAGACACGAGGCCTCGGACGGACTGGACTCACTGGACTCCTTCTTCACCTCCGGCTTCGACTGAACACAGACAGACGCACACGCACGCACATGGGTCAAGTCAAGGCAACACTCGGGGACATCCTCAAACAAAATGATTAAAGACAAGCCAAATAAATCTACGAGTGACCAATAAGGCGCCATATTGATTTAAAATCCCAATTTCGTTCTGTGGCTAAATAATGCACATTTGTACGGGGTGCAATTGCAGTGATACCTCTGCACCACAGCCCTCTTCAAAATGATCAGTAGTTCGGTCCAGCCCCGGTCGAGTCTGCAGTGCGCGCCCAGGCAGCAGAGACCAGCCGGGGTGGTCCAGTGGAACAAAGTTAGAGCAAAAGGGGGCGCAAAGATAGCGCACGTAGATATAAAGAGAAGTGAAAGAAAAGAAAGCTCGCCATCCAGATGTTTATGACTCACCATTTTCAGGTCCTGAACGTTGCCTATTTGGAGAGAAGATGGAGCTTGCTCTGCACATTACGCATCTCTGCCCCAACCCACACTACATCCGGTCCAAAACAACGAATAACTGTTTCTGCTGCATTTAAAGCCTGGCAACAAAAGACATTTTGATGCAATTAGAGGAGGAAAAAAAACTATAAATGATCGATCGTTGCTCTCGTGCGCAATAGGTGGTTATATTCCCATGCAATCAAATGCCAAGAAAAGAAAGGATGGCACTATATCTGCAATTAGTGCTGGATTGAAATGCTTCGCTTGATAAGAGGCTACCCGAGTGTCAATTTCACGTGTCAATCAAAAAAAGCCAGCCGAGCCACCAAGCTAAGAGAAAAAAAAGCGCCGCATCCTAATTTCAATAGGTGTATAATCGAAGATCGACAAATCTCCAAAGTGAAGAGGCTCAATTGGAGATCGCTCTATTCATAACAGACAATACGTAGAAACTGCAGCTGATCTTCAGACATAAAGAAGCTTGATTGTCTCTTTGTCGTGATGGACCATTTAAGCACTTGAGGCTCCCCTGGTGATTACAGCTGCATTCACAAAGTGCCAAAATGCGGTTTGGTCCCACTCCCGACTTTGTGTTGTCCTTCATTTACACGAAATCAACACGAATGCAACATTAGGATATGTTAATTAACATCTACTGCATAAATATTGGAGGCACTGAAATATGAAGAGCTGGTCTGTGATGAAATAAAAGTATAGCATACTTAAAACATCTCCAAAAAGCGAAGAAAACACAGTCAAATACAAGTTTTCTCCTCCGGTAAAGTGTCATTTTTCTAAAACATCACGACAGAAAAACATAAAACTTTCTTCGGGGCATGAAAAGTTGTTTCTCCTCTTTTTGCTTCTGTTTAAAATAATCCAACTTCTGCCTGGATTTGCTCAATCAAAGCAGAGCACACGAGTGACCCTCCCACGTAGACTCCCACTCTGCATCGTGCTCTGTTCCACTTAAAGCTTACACCCAGTTCACCCACAGGACCCACGTACTTCTATTGGAACTAATGTGACTTGATCAAGCAACATTAAACAGTCATTAAACTTTCCATAAACACAACACAAGATATGACTGCACATTACCAGCTTTTACTCTTTTAGAGGACTTCCTTTTGTTGTTTATTATTTGTATTATTTATTAGTTTCATCCAAATAAAAATGAAGTCCATTTAGATGTGAAACAATAAATATTTATTTAACAAAGAAAATTAATGAGGATTTTACCCTTCCTGCACTTTCCAAATACTGATTCAGTAATACAAAGACACTGCAGTAAGTAATTCATTTAACTCATGCCAGAAAAAACTAAAAACTAATTATGAAACTATGTCTTGAATAATAAAAAAAAACTTAGATTTAACTTTAGCCATACTTCTGTAGAAAATGTGTGAGATGTGGTATGAAAAGAAGAAACAATATATTTAGAGGAACAGGGCTGCGTCCCCACATTCACTTTACCAGCAGTGCTCCTTTGCTCAGAAACATCTAACACTAACAACTAACACTCATCTTACTCGTTGCTCTTATCACAAGAAGAACTAAAGTAAAGGTTTCCATCAATAATCATTGATCACTTTAAAAGGCATCTGGGCTCCTATATGTAACATAGTCTCACTCACATTGTTCATGTAATGCACTTCTGTGCATTAACTGTAATTGTTGGATTGAACTGGGTCAGTTTAAAGTGGGATGGACGACCAGTAGGGGCACTTAAAGACGGAAAGAGTGTTATTTCACTTCCATTAAGGTCTAATGTCCCAAAATGATGATTTTTTGACAAGTTCTGGACACTTCTTGTTCTTTAAAGCACTGTATGAGTCTTTAGAGAAGTAGACTGGTGCAGCTTGTTGTTGCTGATGGGTCAGTCATAGACAGAATATCCATCTTAATCCTTTGTGAGAGGCAGGCAGAGAGACATTCAGCCAGTTTCTTAGCTGGTTAACTTGATGAACATAAATTCATTATATAATTATAAATATTATTAATCTAATATTCAATGTTATAACAACTCACTAAAAATTATTGACAATGATTTAATGATTCTTGATAACAGATTTTTCCTGTAAGTTTGCAATTTAAAAATAGTAAAAGTTTTTTTTTTTTGAGATTCCAGTCTCATTCCTTAAATAAAAAAATGAAGGAATGAAAATATTAATAATTATATAATAAAATTTTTCCAGCTTTTTCCTTATTTGAGTCTTTGAAAAAAAAATTATATTAAATTTTAGAGTGAATTAAACTTTAAGTTTTTATTCATTTGTATTTTAGTTAATAGGAATTTAGCATTTTACTAAGGTCCAGGAAAACAACTGATATGTCCTACAGAGTTACTCATAACTATTGCTGTGTAACTGGTGAAACAAAATGGAAATGGATGAAAGATTTAGTATGACACACCAGTGTCTTATCTTGTGTTCAAACATAGATTTAGCAACAAGAAAGAGACAGCAGTGAGGTGACAATAGTTGAGGCAGTGGATGGGTCACCTGTTGCTATTTGTGCAACACTGTGGATGTGCACATGTCAGTTATTGGCTCATGTGCAGGAGCTGCAGCCCTGCCCTTCCTTTTGCACATCTGTCTGTGCTCCTCACAAACAATAAGGACCGGCACATCACCACAATAAAAACAAACTACCACATGCAAAAGCTATTACTCTCAACCAATGGCCCCCAGTGGACACTTTTGTGAGAGGTATGTGAACAATGTATGACGTGGGTCATCCTGCTTGTGGTGGATGTGAGGTGCAACGAGGTTCACATGAGGGCAAACTTACGTCTTTACAAAACTGAAGACTGGGAAACAAGCAGCTCTGGAAGGTGTGGTCCTCAAGTCACAGTTTAACACAATAACAGTTGTGTAACTATTATTTATGATTATTGTTTATTTACAATGAAGTCATGACATGTAAAGTAGAGAAGGGGGTGGAGGGTTTATTTGGAAAAAAAAGGAACACAAGCAAAGTTTTAAATTAGTCTAAAACTAGTTTGTCCATCGATAAAGTTGTACAAAAACTGGAAGAGGGTCTATTGAAAAAATACTTAACTGGAAAATTAATAAATCAAAAATAGAAAATCTCACACAAAACTTGTTGCATTTGCATCAAACTGGCATTGTTCAGTCTACAAACGGATTAAGGGAAAGTGGAGAAGACTGCTGCTATTTAGGTTGACAAATGATACCAGCATGTGGCATACAACTCTGTGTTGACTAGGATTTGCATTTTTTATGTAAGTTAACCTCTCCTTCGATGTGCCACTCATTCATTTTTCTTACTGCTCTTATTTTTTGGGGGGTCAGGAGCAGACAGAAAGCAATGGGCTTGACTCCAACACTATTTTACACAGAAGCAGCACAAAAGGCATGTCTCAGGGTGACTGATGCTCTGCTTGGCATGTATACCTAAAGAAAATGTTTGGAGAAAGGAGGAGCGACGCCTTAATGCAACACAGCAGCCTTATCTTGTTTCTGTAGAACGTTTACAGCCGCAGTCTATGTGAATATTGGTTGAGATGTTTGAGATAACGACTGGATCTGAAAACAATCTGTCTGAGAAAAGAGCTTAAAAATGTGCATTGTTTTACCTGTTTTGTAAGCAGCCTGTCAAAGTCAATTTTCTTCAAGTTCAGTTGACTTTTTAAGCAGTTAACAATCGACTATAATGCAAAAAATAATTGAGTCTGATTCATGCCATGAATGTTTGCCTGAGGGAGTTTCCAATTTTAATACGTTTTAATATTCACTATCCAACATTGTTCAATGTTCAACAGGCTGAATCCAGACAAGATCAGCCCAATCTCGATTACAGTTCTCTAGCCAGGCTTTCAACAAACAAAGGAAACAGCACATTACACCATACCTCACTCTGAGAAGCTGCACTGGAAAAAAATAGTTATTCAACAAATACAAGTTTATTTGAAGCATGGACAAGAAAAAATGGAGGGTTTTTTTCAGGACTTGCACTCCATATGACAGCAATTTAGGGGTATTGTGTATTTTGGCCCAAGCGTGTGGTCTGTGATAGATGGCAGGAGAGAAAATCACGAGCCGCTGGCTTGAGCACAGACATGCAAATTGCTTTCAGCTGATTGCTTTATTCTGCTTGATATTTATCAAGTGGATTACAGTATGCTTCTTTATTTATAGCCAAGAAGCAGCTGATCTATTTTCTACTAAAAGGAAAGAGACCCAGTGTATTTTAGCTAGCTAGCTTTAAAATAATGTATAAATGTGACCACTGTACACAATAATATGAAGTGCATTCTCAGATGATTTAGGATTGCTTTAATCCCACAGATAGTGGGTGGATTAGACAGGTCACTTATTAAAGGGTCAAGCTTCCCTTTAATAAGCAATTACCCTTTCAAATATTTTTTGTATATTTTAAATATTCTCTCTTCATGCATACAGTCATTTTGTGTTTCATTTGGATTTGTATGTAAGACATGTAAAGTATATAAAGTCAATCAAGATTTGTATTCATAATTAATTGATTTGTGATTTGTGTTGCAATTGGACAAAGTTAAAATGTGTCTTTCACATTTAGCTGAATTGGTGTTAGTATGAGAAAACAAACAGCAACAGATTTACATTACAAATCTCATTTGTGAGCCGCCGCTGTGGTAGTACATGTTTATGCCCGCCTCTGAATCACAACCAGCTCCTGACTCGTGTTGTGATATGTTTAAGGACCTAGGTCAGTGTCAGAGATCAGCTACTTACACAATCAGGTAACCAGCTCCAGAGAGGAAATTACTTCCTTCCGAGCACTTGCACTCACCTGCAGTGACCCACAGCAATCAGAGGTGAACAAGGCTCCTAATCATGGAAACCCCTTTAGGTCAGCACCCACACACCCGCCCTGGCCCACCCAGCCTCCTCTGACACCCCTCCTCTCCACAGGCCAGCCCTGAGTTCAAGTGTTTCAACTGTCACTTCAAATAGCTTCAGTGTGGAGATTACTTGTGCAGGAAGCATCCACTGTTTAGTTTGATGCCGACTGCAATATCCTGCTGCTCTCTTGATCCCAGCAGCTCGGGGTGAGGAGCAGAGTCTCGCTGTGTCAACGAGAGGTGGTTGGTGCCGGCCACCCTTTCACTCTGATGAACCGGGGAAGTGTAGAGGGAGGGGCAGGAAACGGAGGGCGCTGGGAAGGATCTATAACCTGGAGCTTAAGCAGGACTCCCCCACTGTTTGTTTTGATAAGAGCACTCACTTACACTCTTACCCTGAGAAGGGGAGTGTGATAAACCAAAGCGTGTGCCCAAAGGGTAAGGTGCTTTAGAGAAAAACACTTAACAGTGACGTGTAGCACCATATGATGAATTTACTACACATGTAAGAGTAATGGTTGCTTCGGGCTACAGTGAGATATAGTTGGCTAAAGCTCCACAGAAATGGACTTTGTGTTTGAATTTCATGCACCCTGAACAGGAAAAAGTATAAACTGTGGACATTTAAGTGCTGTGTGTACAGAGCAACTACATTATGTGAGGGAAGTCTGTTTTTCTAAAGTGAAGCATGCCAACTCTGTGACAACTGATGAATGGCTCTAAATATCACCCCTCCCACAGAGCTGTGATCACTGCAACATGAAACTGTGACAACTGTATTTCCAAAGACTGTACAATACACAAGAATATTCAGTCTAGATATTTTGAGTTCTTTGTGGCATGGCGTTGGTGTTAATTACAATAAGCACATGTATGTTTTCAGATTCAGATCCTGTGTTTCTCTAGGCTCATGATGGTAGTGCTTTACAACCTATATGCTACTGAAACATTTAACTGTTGGTGTTCACTTATATCATAGATAGATTATGTTTATTACAAATAAAGTCACTCTTGTGTGTTTTGAGATGTTTAAAAACTTTTTCAAAAAAGTGAAAATGGACATCAGTTTCATAGTCTTTGTCACTATCAATCTTAGCCTGGACCTACATTTTTAGACTCTTGGCTGATGATTGCCACATTTACAGGGGGATCACACTTGATATCCCATATATCCCTCTCGCTGCTCTGTCAATGAGCTTCTTCCACAACTCAACAGGAAGTAAAATAATCTGAAACCTGATCGAGTTGAAGGAAGAAGCCAGAAACAAGCCTTCACTACTTTCACCAATCATATTCATCACCAGAGCCGGGCCGAGGCTCATTTAGACTCGAGCATGGCTTAACTAAACATCTTCTCTATAAAATAAATGCTTCCAGGTTACTCCCAGGCCAGGTTCACTCACAAAAGCATCTGAGATCAATTACCAGGGACTGTATAGGAAGCGATGGGCCCGGGCCTCCAGCTTCGGCCAAGAGCACCATGGCAACCTACAGCAAGTCCCTTCACAGATACGAGTCCTTCTAGGCACTTGTAAGGCGGGAAATTATGATTTGATAATGAGTTCCTGATGCGTCTCATTCTTTTTCATATCAATCATAGCCAACATATAGGAAAAAGGTTGTAATCCAAATACAGTTTGATCTCTGGAAGCAGTTTTGTTGATTTAGTAAAGCTCAGCTGTAGACTGATGGAGATAAATGACGGGTGCATGCTTATAGTTCACCATCAGCGTTTTAGTTTTAAACTGTAAACCATAAACAACATGCTAACTGCACATTACACTGTTTAACTGTTGGTGAAAAAGTCAGGCACTAAATATTTCTGCTGAATTAATACATAGAAAACTCGACTAAGATTGTCCAGTTCATTGGCAAACAAATAAAGCAGTAGGCAAATCATTATTATAAAAACATACTCTCAGGAATACACAGCTACATTATATGTTGTTATATTCCCCTCACATTTCGAATCAAGTATATAGTATAAAAGTATAAAGACTGAGGGGAAAAAAAAGAATTCATTAAGAAAATATGAATTGTTGGCTTAAACCACTAAATAAAATAAACTACTTAACAGTTTTTCCTCTATCACTTAAACAAGTTTAAATTAAAAATACCTACTTACAAAACAGTTTGTTGGGGGTTTTTTTGTACAAAGCAGGCACATAGTCACATTTTTCTGCAAATGTTGCCTTAAACCTTTGCCATCACTGTATAAAATGTAGTGAGAAACCATGTGAAATGGGTTAAACCTTTCGCAAAAAAATGACCTTTTTGTCAAAAATGTTTGATAAGAAAAATGTACTGCATCCAAGTTTCATTTAATGGGTTCAAGCGAGAGAGAAAAACTGTCAACAAAATGTTTTACCTTTCTAACAGTGCAGTACCATTCACACACATCACCAGCAGGGGGCGATAGAGCTCGTTAAACTCGTTGTAACTCGATTTTGTCTTTTATTCAAATGAAATTAGAGTTCAATTTATAATAACGTTAAGCTAATAGTAAAGGTGGTAGGCTATGTCACAAAATGTCATAGTTGAGAATATGCTTTACGCTTAAAGTTTGAAATAAGAAAGTCGAAGTTATTTTGGGGTTGATAGAGGCATGTTAAACGTTTAAGATGTTTAACTAATGGAGGAAGAGGAGACAAACTGTGACACCACCCTCGACACTTAACGCTAGCTAAGTGTTACAAAACAATTAGCACCTATGATTGGTGAATGACACGGTTATGAAGCTAACACTGTGACAACACTACTGTCACGCTATTCCTCATTTTTCAGCTCAAAGTTTGAGAAGTGGGAGTGATGGCAGGTAGGCTCAAACGCTCAATAAACTCATTTTAAGGACATTATTCCCGTTGTTTTTTAATCTGAAATGTTGTGGGGGGTTTTCTCAGTGGTTTCCTACCTGTTCTGGAGGGTGGGCCTGGTTCTGTGCTGTTTGCTCCTGGAGACTAGTGCTGCTGGTGACTCAGTGACTGGTAAGTGTAAATGACCCCAGTCTGCATGCCTTCTTCAGCTGTAGTTTTACACACACATCCGCAGATTATAGCCTAGAGTTAATTAGTCTGGCTTTTAAAAGAATACAATTGTAAATATTACACTGGAAATGTTGCTTTTAACCTGTGCCATTATCTCAAGTATTTTCTGGTAGTTTAGGGAAAAGTATATTGTTGTGTGGCTTTCACTTTGTGTAATGATTGCATAATTATTTCAGTAAATAATGCAGAACCATACCATATGCTGTTGTGTTGGAGTAAGTGGTGTTGCATTTGTAACTTTGAATGGCCTGTACCTCACTGATGTCTTTACTTCATGAGAAATATATCTATTAGTGAGTATATTATTATTCATGAAGTAGCCGACCTTATTTATATGTAATTAGGTAGAAATCAATCAATTATCAATTTGGAGAAGAAAGATATAGGGAAGAAACATTTTAAGCATGATATTAAGGCATAATAACCAAGAAATACACAAACCAGGTGTTATGTACATGTGTAATGTATGTGCACTGTTCTCCAGTATATGGCATGTTAACCTAAGTAATAATGTTAATGTTTATAGTTTACTTTTTATTACTTGTTTCCAGTGAACCCCTGTTGTTACTACCCTTGCCAAAACTCAGGAGTGTGTGTGAGATTCAGCACTGACCAATATCAATGTGACTGCACCCGAACTGGTTTCTATGGGGTAAACTGTACTGTTCGTAAGTACAGCATAAATTTTTCACTCACTCATTTCAGTCTGAGCTTTATGGAAGTATTTGGAGGTTCATATGTTTTTTTTGCAGCGGAGTTCTGGACCCAGCTACGCCTCATGCTTAAACCCAGCCCTTCATTTACTCACTACCTCCTTACTCACTTTCAGTGGTTCTGGGATCTGATTAACAGGTCTTTTCTCCATGACACAATCATGAGATTAGTACTTACAGGTAGGTACAAGAACAATCATTGTCGACATATCACTTTAGCATCTACAGCAGACAGTACATTAACACTATCTGCTACTTTATGCTGTCATTTGACATGCTCTTCTAACCTGTGTAATTTTTCCCAAAGTCAGAAGTGAACTTATTCCTAGTCCTCCAACCTACAATACTAAATACGGGTACCTAAGCTGGGAGTCCTACTACAACATCTCCTACTACACTCGTCTCTTACCTCCAGTGCCCGACGACTGTCCATTGCCAATGGGAACCAAGGGTGAGACTTTCATTTTTTAGCTAGTCTGTTCTAACATCTACAATTCTGAGTACACCGTAGTTGTTTTTTTCCACAGGAAAACCTATTCTCCCTGATCCTAAAGTGTTGGCAGAGCGGTTCTTCAAGAGAAAGAAATTTAGGCCAGATCCCCAGGGAACCAATCTGATGTTTGCCTTCATGGCTCAGCACTTCACCCATCAGTTCTTTAGGACAAACCATGAAGTCAAAGCAGGTTTCACCAAGAGTTTGGGGCATGGAGTAAGTTGCAGAACATATGATGTAATCAATACTGAGGAAGACCATAACTCATGAGTTTAACTGATTTTCATTTCTAGGTCGATGGAAGTAATATCTATGGAGACACCCTTGTGCGACAACATCAACTCAGGCTTCACAAAGACGGAAAACTCAAATACCAGGTATTGAATAAATTTTTACTTTGTACACAGCACCAAACATATAGTGCCTTTCTACCTACAGTGGCACGCAAAGCACTTCACATCAAGCCTCCATTCACCCAGTCACACACATAAGAACCCGCGTTACAGACACTGGACGCAAGATGAGCTTCACTCAAAAGCTTCGCTCTAAGACACAACAGTATGAATGGGAAGTGTAGGAATAAAACCAGCAGGCAGTTACTAGACCACCTACTCCACCCCCCCAGCGACAGTTTCTAAAATTATTGTGGTTAGTGAGACATAGATGAAACATATAGTGGCAAATAACGTTTTTTCACTTTGATTAGATACAGATTACACAACCAGAATCATCTAGTGTCATGGGAAACTGTCTTAGTATTGTCTATTTCTTATATACACTGGATAGGATGATTACAGCCCTTGTGTAACTGCGTTTGTTTCTCCAAAGATAGTAAAAAGTGAGATGTACCCGCCTACAGTGTCCGATGCCCCTGTGCACATGGTTTACCCAGAAGGCTTTCCTCCAGAGCAGCGTTTGGCAATTGGGCATGAGGTGTTTGGCATCCTGCCAGGACTGAGCTTGTATGCCACTTTATGGCTGAGGGAGCACAACCGAGTGTGTGACATCCTGAAGGCAGAGCATCCCACCTGGGACGATGAACAGCTCTTCCAGGCAACCAGACTCATCATCATTGGTACAGACCTGAAAGATTCCAACGATCTTTTTGACGGTCTATGAGAAAGTGTTGAAAATTATTCTTTAAGTATTTATTATATATGATTATTTTACTTTGAAGGTGAGATCATCACCATCATAATTGAAGATTATGTGCAGCACCTCAGCGGTTATTTCCTGAAACTGAAGTTTGATCCTTCGCTGTTGTTCAGTGTGCGTTTCCAGTACAGCAATCGCATCGCTCTGGAGTTCTGTCAGCTCTACCGCTGGCACCCTCTAATGCCTGACAGCTTCATCATCAATGGTCATCAAGTCCCTTATTCACAGTTTTTTTACAACAGCTCCCTCCTCATCCATTATGGGGTAGAGAAACTGGTCGACTCGTTCTCTCGACAACTGGCTGGACAGGTAGCATAAAAGAACAACCCAAGAATCCACAATTGGTGGATGAGGTCTCTATAACATTTTTTAATCAGGTTAAAATTCTTTGGAAAAAATACAAAAATACAAAAACTTAGGAAATTGACAACTACTTCTTTGTGTACATAATATTTCACAGACTGTTAACATTTGTACATAATATAATACATATTTTATTCACTGTTACATAGTATTTTGATTTCCCCTTAATAACAGCAATACCTCTGCTGTAGAATGTGCCTGCTTATATGATTAAAACAAGTGACTATGCAAATAACAGCCCAGTTAATAAATAGCTATCAGGCAGGAAGGGCTGTAGAGGAAGTTAAGCTTTTTTAGAATGTCCTCTCAAATGGTGTTATTGATAAGAGGGTGTTGAGTCTCACTGTTGTCAAGCTTCTAAATGCATGCACACTTTTGACAATTTGTAGCACAGCTTCTCTTGTTAAACAAAATCTCTTGTTTAATTCCTATCCATTGCACAAAGTGCCTCCCCTCTTAACATACTTGCCTAAAATATGAAGATGTGAACCAGTTCTAAGTTAGTTTTAATTAGTTAAACTTTTGTTTCAGATAGGTGGAGGTCACAACTCTCATGAAGTAGTACTCAAAGTGGCAGAGATGACCCTTAAGGAGTCTAGAGCAGCACGTGTTCAGCCTTTCAATGAATACAGGAAGAAGTTCAACCTCCAGCCATATACGTCTTTTGATGAATTCAGTGGTAAGAAATGCTCAGTGAATCAGACAGGAATTGTATTTTGTCAACAATGCTCAAGCATACTATGCTTAGCTTAGCACACATCAACAGAGGCTTGTATGGTAATATTTCTCTTTTACAAACAGATGACCCAGAGATCGCCAGAGGTTTAGAGGAACTCTATGGAGATATAGATGCTTTGGAGTTCTACCCTGGCCTTATGTTGGAAAAAACACGCCCAAAGGCCATCTTTGGGGAGAGTATGGTGGAGATGGGGGCTCCCTTCTCCCTGAAAGGCTTGCTTGGAAACCCTATTTGCTCCCCTGAATACTGGAAGCCCAGTACATTCGGAGGAGAGACAGGATTTAACATTGTCAAGACTGCTAGTCTGAAGAAACTTGTGTGTCTCAACTCAAAATGGTGTCCATATGTGAACTTCCATGTTCCAAGAAATGAGCAGGAAGTAAACCCAAGGAAACCACCCACTGAACTTTGAGATTTTTTTAACATTCTGAAGTTATAAAAGACATGAAAATGATGACTAAGGTGTCATCCTGTTTAGCTTATGGTGCTTAGAGTAATTTTGTGCTAGGGTGTGCTAATGTGCCAGTGTAAAAATAATGTTGATACCACTGTGTGAGTGTAGCCTTTCCAGAGCAATAAATAAGTAATGTTTTCTCCCTTAAAAAAAGAAATGTCTAATGTACAAAAGATTTATTATTAAACAACAGAACAGCACTGTTGATGTATTTTTAATCAAACCTATCTTGCTAAGTATGGAAAATATTACAATTCAGACCATGGATTCATTTGTACAAATAAATGCTGTGAACATGTGCAGTTAACCTCAAGTAAGATTATATATAACAGGCATGCAACATGGCATAGCTGATAGGAATATTTCATGTTGATTGACAGGATGCAAACTGAGGGTGTGACTCTCAGGGTGTGCTCACTCTATTGTGGTTTGTAAGATGTTAATGAAGACTTTCTGCACCAGTTTTTTTTTTCTGTTTTTCAATATGCATGCATGTACTAAAATAAAAAAATAGCCTGTAAGAGGCCTGAAATTAAAAAAAATCTGGAACAAAAAAAAATGTAGGATTTACTTTTAAATTATATCAGCATGAAATCACAATACTGAACATTTTGCCTTAAGCTTATTTTACAGGCCACTTTCAGCAGCCGTAATGTGAGACTCTCTTTACAAGCTGAAAAATAGCAGTACAAACCTCTTTTGGATGTTTTTTTTTTATGATTATTGCACTTGTGTTGCAGTAACATAACAATACCTGCAATCAATGAACACTGCCATTTAGATGTGAGAGCCAAAAATTGTCAGCTGATTGACTCACTTTTGTTGGATGCTACATGAGACATTGGTTCTCAAACTCCATTGTTGATCAAATGACCAGACAGACTGATGGATGGATAATGTGGAGCAGTGAGTGAAAAGTAAAATTAATCTGGATGAAGAGAGCAGTTTGATTGGGAATTATAGAGATATCAACATAGACACTTGATGTAATGTTGAAATCTTTACTGAAACATTTCACTCCTTTGGTTTTTAAGGCTGTAACAGTCAGTGAGCTTGGAAGAGTGAAATACAATGAACAGGTCTCTGTCATGTACATTTAAAAAACATGTTATATTTTGTGACAAAGTTTCCTTGGCTGTTTTACTGAAAGTCAACACATGCAATCTGAAATTCTAATCTTCGAATAATAAGTGACTATAAATTATAAATAGTAACTGTTAGGTAAAGAAAGATAAAATAAAGAAAAAAACCCCAATATAATTCGGATATAGCTGTAAAAGTATACAAAAGGATACCTCTAGCTGATACATCAAAAAGTATATAAATAAATAATTAAAGCCTACTTCAGTTTATACAGGGCATCCCTAAAGCTATCGAACAAACATTTATGCATAAAAAACATACTGTAAGCTCTTTTAAATGAATATTTAACATGCAAGTATTAATTATATTAGAAATGTCTACCTTATTACGATGTAAACAAAAAAGTTTGTTATTGTGTAATGAATCAATCAAGCAACACTAAACAACTTTAAAGGATGTCTACAGTAATGAACAATAGGAGACAAATACTGCAGGAAACTTACACATGACTGTCACCTCTCGATAAAGTATGTTATATATTTAGGTTGTGATGTAAATTTGTGTTGATGTTCTCATGAGACGATAGTGGGCGCTGCCTCTCATAGTATCAATGTGGAACATCTGTCAAACCAGCTCAACGTTGTGATTAAAAAGAGGGGTTTCGTGTCAAGAATGATAATAACAAGATGTTGAATTTGACTTTATGTGTTATAAATGTTAAAATTAATAAAATAAGCCCCTGCTGTTTCAAAAGCACTGAACAATCTGAACTTTCCAGGGCTTTTTGTTGTCTTTCAGTTGAAGGGAGATGTGAGGTGCATTAAATCTGAAATCTCACCACTAGGGGCCACTCTAGGATGGCAGATGGAGGAGTGCAGAGGACACTACTTAGAGTGGGCTGTCTCCTGACTGTTCGCCAGTGGAGCAGTAAACAGAGGCATGGCCCCTGAAGCAGAATTAGAGACTGAACTGATGTGTGTGCTAGACTGTACTGCGATTGAAGGAGCGCTCGCTGGATAAAACTGGACATCTACAGCTACATTTGTTGGGCCCAAGGAGACATGATGAGACAGGAGCAGGGGTGGGGTGCCATGTGAGATGCTCAGACTGTGATGAATGGGGGCTGCACACAGCTCAGCACTCTGAAGGGTTAATGAGGACCGCAGCCCCTCATCACGTTTCGATGGTGGAGAGGGTGATGGGGAGGGAGAGGGCAAAGGGGATGGGGGAGGCAAGGTATCTTGGCATGGGCCATGGTTGTCTTCTCCAGTACTAAGCCAGTCCTCTGAACACTGCAGCAGGATGCTTGGCTGGGACAGACTGAAGCCATTTTCCTCTTCCAGACAGTGATCAATCTAAATTTCAATACCAGAAATTCTAATGTGACAATGAGCCAATAAATCACACTTTTAAAAATAAAATGAATAATGTTGGTCAAAGGTAAAGTTATTCTTCATACAAACCTTTGTGTCAAGAATGGGTTCAGGGTAAGTCTCTACAGTAACTGAGTGGAAGTCCAGACAGGTTTGGGTGTCCTGTTGTTGTTCCTCAGATGTTGGCTCCAGCTGCACAGTCACCAAACTGGGGCCTGGAGGTCTGGCCCGAGTATCAGAGGTATTTGGACTCTGCTCAATCACTGCCACACAGTCATCGTCTTCAAAGGCTCTAAACAAGATACAAAAAGGATTCATTCATATTTAAATACTGAAAATCTTTAACAGTAAAAAAAAAAAAAAAAGATCAAATAAACACTTCAAAATGAGTTGCTACACCATGCTGAACCTTCCAGTCAGGCTCAATATAATGTAAGTAAAAGTAAAATAATGTAAGTAAAAGTAAAAAAAGACAGAAATGCTTAACCTTACATTGCTAACTTAAACATTTTTCTCAAATCCAGCAAGGCACCCACATAAAACAGGTCACTTATGAGGACAACTGCACTCAAAATATCTCATTCACCTGTTTTCGTAGGTCCGACCTGCAGCTCGGCGGCCTGCATGTCGTATGGGGACGCCTAAGTTTCTCTGAGCTGTGAAGAAAATACTTTTTTTAATACAGGCTGAGACTGTGAATGTGGTTACCAGAGGAGTTACTTATTTCTTTCAGACCTGCTCGGTTTGTTGGGACAGGCTCATTCTTCTGGACCACTGAATAGAAGGTAACAGAAATAAAAATAAATGCCAGTGACACACCAACTCCCACCACGATGGGGATGTCATGTTTCTCCAGCACCGGCAGCCACGAGGGGGACTGCTGTGTCACTCTGCAATGTAACAGCCAAATGATTAGTTCAATGTAAAACTCCTGTGACATATTTTACTTATTAAGCATTATTGTATTAATTCTACCTGGGGTTATTACTGGTCATTGGTGATTGGGATGTATTCTTCTCTGTTAGCTCGGTCCCATTCAAGGAAAGAGTGGACTCCATTGGCTTTTCTACCTCGCTGGAATTTAGTTGTTCTTGATGTGATATATTGACCACATGGACAGCAGGAATCCCCTCAGTGTCCAGTGTTGAAACATTATGGGTCTGATTAACAGGAGGGGTTTGTGAAAATGAAGGCTGGAGATGATATGTAGGGAATGGAGGCTGGATTTGAAAAGGATTGGTTGATACAGTTGAAGTTGTTGTTGGCGATGTAGGTAATGCTTCAGCACGAATTTGTATTTTTTTAGATGCTGAAGACAGAGTTGAAAAGAAAGAAGTGTTTGTATCCGACTGGGGAAAAGAATCCGTTTGAGAAGGTAATTCTGAACGAGTGGGGAAGGGCGGATAACTTTTTCTTGGATGATGTTCTCCTGGGGGCTCCAGTCTTGTTTCAGGAGTCTGTGTTGAAGTAGATTTGTTATAGAATTTAGGGACAAGATGTTTAGGAATTGCTGTGTGAGACTCAACTTGTAAAGCAGAAGACGCAGTGACGGAGCTTGTTTGGGTTGCAAAAGGAGACTCATTATCCGAAAAACTATAAGATCCACTGACTGGAAGCTCTGGAAATGAATGATGTAGCTCTCTTTCTTTGATTTCAAAATCTTGAGACGTAGAGCCTTGGGGGATGGTCTTTATGATCTGCTTAGGTCCAGCGGTGGGTTGTGGTATGGTTGTTTTGGGCTGACTTAGGGAAGGTAAATATTTGGTGAGAGGAGTATAACTAGATGCTGGAAGTCGGCTTTGGAGACTTGAAGCCTTAAAGTTTGGATGTGGTGGAGGAGGGAAAATGGGCGGAGGCATCTGGGTAACAAAATACTGACTAGGACTGTTGCCAAGAGGAAGTAGGTGGAAGGATGTTGTAGTTGTCCTATCTCTATTTAAAGACACTGTTGATCCCCAGCAGTGAGAAGAAACACCTGAAATGTGTGGAGGGAAAAACAATAAATGTCTTGATTTTGGAGTGATACTCATGATGATTATAAGGTACTTACATGGTGTCTCCTTGTGCAGTGTCTGAGACGTCTGCTCTGCCTTAGAGTCGTTCAACTGAGGAATTGCCATGTTTTTACTAGTGCTTGTGTTCTACAAATGAAAAAGTTTTAAAATGTGAGACTAATGAAAAGAGAACAGTGATACAATGCCACAAGTCACAAAAAGCAGGTCACAAAGATCAGAGATGCATCATTAACCACTTACAGACTGCAACCACATGTAAAGTCTGTGAGATTGACAGCCTTTGAATAGCAGCCACAAGGAAATAGAAAACACGGAAGCAAAAATATGTACAGTATCATTACTCACTGCAGACAAAACCACTCTTGTCTGCGTGCCCTTGTCTGCTGGGTGCTCTTCGGCTTACAACAGAGACGGCATGAAAAAAGAATCAGCAATAAACTGAAGGTTTGTTTTTGAAAATAATGACAATGCTAAAAAGTGGCTGTAAATATGGTTATTGTACTGACAGCACAGAACAAAAAAAAACAGTGAGTTGGTATTTTCTATCTTACACTTGACATTTTTGAACAGAGAAATATACTCAAACACACCTGTGACAATGAGGAAGGTATGTCTCTGGTGCTGTCCTGCTCGGTTTTTGGCAGTGCAGTAGTAGTCTCCTTCATCTGACCAGTGCACACTGGAAATATGCAGTGCTCCTTCCCCTAAACATTAATAATGATGCAGTACATGCAACACAAAAAAAAAATTCAACTGGAAATAACAAAGTATTTACCCATCCCTGATGGGTTATACTCAGAGTTGAATAATTTACCATCAATGTAAGTTTCTTCATTTGGGGTGATGGCTGTGTGTTTGTTGCCTCTTCTCTTGGTCCAGGTATATGTGATGGGCATAATCCCTACTGCCCTACAGGGCAGAACAGCCGATGCGCCTATCCTGCAGCTCACATGACTCACAAAGTTCACTATAATGGGGCTCACTGCATAAAGAAGAGAATGAATACTTATATACTTTGTAAGTTCTGTGACGTCTTAATGATCCTACATTTACACACTACCTGCTACTTTCAGCACTGCATTGTGTTGACTATGGCCCAATGAGTTGGAGGCCTCACACACATACACCCCTTCATCATAGCTTCTGGCAGACTGGATGTACAGGGTGGCATTCCTCAATCTGTAGACACAAGACAATAACTAACTGTCAGATCCTTCATGTAAAATACTACGTAAAGGCTACATCATTTATTATCTTACCCCACTACAATTCTGCCTCCAGTCTGCTGGGAGTAACCACTTTTGAACCAGTTTATGGAGGGCAAAGGGTGACCAGAGACTTGACACTCCAGCACCACACGGGCGCCTACAGGCACTGTGAGCATCTGTGGCCACAGAGTGACTGATGGAGGGGCTGCCACACAGGGACAAAATCACATTCAGTCACACCACAAATGGATACATAGAACAAAGTACATGAGCTAAGCATGTAATTATATACCCAGCACAGTAACAGTTGCTCTTCTAGAGGTGAGAAATCTTTGAAGGTGATTGTTAGATGCTCTGCAGAAATAGCTCCCACTGTCATGCTCTTGCACTCTGCAGACAAAATGTATTATGCAACACCAAAAATGAAACAAAAACAAAGTGTTTATACATACACACAGTTACACTTGTGTTACATACCTGTGAAAGAAAAGATCTCCACTAGGCAGCACAGTGACATGAGCTGTGGGAGTGAGTAGCTGGTTGTTTTTGAACCAGGACACCTGAGCAGGAGGTCTGCTGCTTGGAGGCCTGCAGGTCACTGTTGCGTTGTCGCCTTTCTTCACTGTCAGGTTTGATGGCTGCTGGACAAAACTCCAGTCCATGTCTGAAAAGGTATGTCAATTGAACAGTGACATGACTACGCCAGATCAAGAGAACCAGTTTCATACAATACAGAAAAACTTCAGTCAGTTTAATTCCTAATTGCCTTTGAATTAACAATTTTTCTACTGAATCTATTTATATATAATTCAATGAAAAAAATATATAACATGAAACTGTAATTTATTGTGAATGTAAATGAATGGCCTACAATACCAGCTGATTGTAGAAGGCCTGGCCGTGACTTTATTCTCTCTTTTTGGTTATATGCTTCACAGTGATAAAAACCTTCATCCTTCTTTGTCACATTTCTGAAAACACACAGATATCAGATACAATAAAACAGGAATGTCAGATTTACACTGATTGTCTTAAGACAATGTGGTCGTACTGAACAAGCTTTAGGGTCATTTAAGGCATCTTGCATCTACAGCATGTGTGAAATCTACTCTGAATATTCCTGTGTTGCTCTGTGCTCCACCTGAATGTGAGCAGCTGTCCATTGTTCTGGAGGCTGAACGATGCAGAGCAGTTTGTCAGGAGGCAGCCGTCTTTGAACCAGTGCACCATGGGAACAGGAAAGCCACGAACAGCACAGTGCATGGATACCTCTGCTCCCATAGCAACCGTAATGTTGTCAGGGCCATGTATGATTTGCAGTCTTCGTGGGACTCCTGCTAGACATATTCACAGTTATAAAACTCAAAATGTCATACACTAAATAGACCTTAAGTAGATAAAATAATTCTGTTTTGAGTACCACTTGCCTTGCACAGTTAGCTTTGCAGGATTGCTCTTCTTGCTGGTGTTTAGTAAAGCATTGTGAGTGATGCAAATGTATATTCCATCATCCTCCAGTGTTATGTTATAAAGGTGGAGAGTGCCTGAGGTCTTCTTTTGATTTCCTCCTCCATATTCACCCTTAATAAAAAAACAAAAAACAAAAAGGACACAAGGAACACTTTTAAATAGGTTTAGTCTCTTCAGTTTAATTTTAGTTTGTTACATTTACCTGAATTTGTCTTCCTCTTGTGACCACTTTTCCATCTTTGAGCCAAATGATGCTTGCAGGAGGTGAGCTTTCTCCTGAAACGCAGGGGAAGAAAACTGTTTCTCCTTCACGTGCTGTCTGATCTTGAGGGCTGAAGAAAACGTTGTCCAAACCTGGAAATACAACAGTGCAGCATGCTAACACATATGCAAATAACATAACATGGGCTTTTACTGGTACACTCACCCAGTGGAGATGACACAGTCAGGCTGGACAGGAAGAGCAGGCAAAAGTGGGAAGTCATCGGCAGGATGACAAGGAGATGCATCCTACTGCAGGGCAGAACAAGACATGGACTGTCCACCTCTATCCATGGTTTCAGCTGCAAAATGGGCAAATATTAACAAAAACATTGGAAACTAAGGTCTTTACTCTGAACATAAACTATAAGCTTGATTAATAGGAAAAAAAAAAGTTGCTTATTTAGACTGGATATTATCTGTTCTATGACCAACATAAAATGAAGCTGCTAGAATAGTGCTAACCCAGAGTTACCATTGCCTTATGGGCGGAAAGGTCTGCTGTGCATTAATTAAGCTACACAGCTAATGTTTGCAGAGATGTACTTTTAATCCATTTCAGCAAATGTATTCAGCAAATATATTTAATTTTACCCTCTCTGTCCATCCCTAATGCACCACCCCTCCCTTTTCCATTTCATTTCATTCCTATTTTGGTTGTGAGTCTGTGGCACCGCTGCAGGCTGAGCTTTGTCCTCTTTAGTCTCTTGAATGGGCCCAGCCACTTTATAGTGCTTGCACTGTGGCCCTCCACTCAATGAAAGTGACATAAAAAGAGGTTGCGCAGCTTTGTACTGTGAAGATCAGTTATTGGTCCCTACAAGGAAAGCTTGCTGTCTGATCATATAGGCTTTCATGAGCCTCTAAACACTTTATAAGGGCACAGCTTTTATTGTGAGAAGCATGCAGTAATCTGATGCAGTTTACACAAGGAAACATGAGGCAAATGGAAAGAAACTTGCAAATGTTAGTTCTGATAAGGAGGCCTGTTTATAATTAAAGGTAAAAACTGAATGATTAATGATGAGGTTAAAATGGTTTGAAATGCAAAAATTAAATTAATTCTCTAAAAATAAAGAAAATAAAGAAAAATTATACAATTGTATTTAATACAGAACAGTATTTCATAGTTGTACTTAATCTTATATCACAAATATAAAAATGCAAAAAAAAAAAATCAAAATAAAAAGTGACCAATTTTTCTAGTAATGTCCTTTTTTCATTAACCTTCACATTAATTATTTATTTAGTTATCATTTTATTTCCTACAAATATTAACACATTAGTCATCATGACTCATTCAGCTGCTTGTGACTTTTAAAACCAACAGACGGTAATGCTGAGTATCTGGGGGTGTGCATTTGTTTGTTTCAAAAGGGTTTACACACATCATTTACATGTTTAGCAGGTCATTACAGTGATTCAAACCCACACTCTTTGTCGTGAATATAGTCAAAAATCCATGCGTTGTTCTGCTCATAATAAATAAAATAGTTATATTTAGTTCTTTGGAGATCATAGTACTTACCAATCTCTTAGTGAAACCCTTATATTAACAAGACAAGCACTGATTACAAATGTGGATTTTTTAATAGTATGAAGGACACAGGTGATTGTATGCTAGCATTCAAAATCTAGACAGAACTTTATGTTTTTACAGAAAAGAAAATTGATTTTATTAATAGCACAATTCTAGCAATGATGTATGCAGTTTTGGGTAATGACTAAAACACATGTAATCATCACTTACTTTGACAGTGTCCAAGGATTGTTTGCGGCTGGTCCATTTCCATCAATGTCTACCTGTGTCTTCCGCACAGCTTCTGTTCTCTGGATGAATTACAATTTCAGCCGCCAGCCTCTTGCCTGTGCACCCCACCCCCAGCACACTCGCATCGTCCACTCATTGAAGCCATCAGCTGTAATGAAGCACAACACCAATTCATTCACTACAAATTATGTAGAAACAGAGAGAAGATGCTAAAATTATCCCACTCTGCAAAACCAACATTCACATGATTGATTGAAGTCTACCAATAGATACAGTTTACACCTCTAAAGGGTTAAAGATCCTATTAACCAATATTAGGCCTTTTCCTGTAATTTTCTTGTTACATGAGCAATGAGAGAACGAAAAGTGCTGCCGCAAAAAAATCTATGCAACCAAATTAACTGCAGTTTAAACCACATGCTCTGAAATGTAGGTTAATGCACAGTCTGTCAATGCAACCAAAACCATTAGGCCGGTTCCAGATGTAAATATACACATATATGTTTATAGCGGGTTATTGGCAGTAGTTTAATGTCTTTTTCTTTTTTCCAGAAAATCCAAATCAAATTAATCTGCAAATGCACCTATTTATAAGCCATGCAAGTAGGGTAATTTTAATTAGGCAGGCTGATTTAATGGCTAAACGGTATACAGACCATCAAACATTAACCTTTCTGGAATCTGCAGCAGAAGCATTATTCTTCCAAATGATTTGTGTAAGAGAACATTTTAATGTAGACGTTAAATGTTGTATTTATAAAAGTAAAACACACATTTGTATTGAGAAATTGTGGGCTGTTTTCGAGAGTCACCCATCATGGGATTACAGTCTACCAGTATATATTTACACATTTAAATGCCCACTGAAATACATGCATGCCCAAATATAATATGAATACTGTGAAAATAAAAATCTATCTGCATTTGATTTACTGGCTTGATAATTAGCCACTTATCTGATCAATTACATGTATAAACATTTCATGACAGATACAGACACATAAGGGGATGATTCACAACATTCATTGAGACCTTATGAAATATAGATGGGGACATCAGCATTTTACTTTGTAAATAAATAAACAATCTATGAGTAAGAGCTGTTGCCTTTCTGTCTAAGAGGGTGTGGGTGGTTCAAAGTGTTACTCATTCTGTCCTGGTCAGTTGTAATAGGTCCTCGCAAACCATTATGCATTATTGCGTATTGTATTTAGAATGTCAAGGGCAATTACAGGAAAACAAAGCTCAGTCAAAAAGCACTAGTGTAAAGATCGTATTTTGTTTTTACTTTTTTATTTTTGCACATTACACATGACTTAGGAGACTTGAGAAAGAATGAACTTTCACAATATTTAACAGAGTCATGGTAGGAATAGGAGAAGCACAATAATGAGCAAGGAGAAGAGGAGGCACATGCCAGGGGTGTTGAAGATGGACAGAGCAGCTCCATGTAGGTCCGGAAAGCACAATGCCTGCTCCAGCATCTGGTGAGTCTCAGGGCTGATGCCTGGAGAAAAAAAACCCACTGCATTCTTGTAAAGAGCTTCAGATACTTGTCTTTTATTTATCAACATACTAGCTGCTCAAGGGAGAGAGCTTACCGTGTTGGGACCATTCCTTCCAGGCTCGTTGATACTCTGAGTCATGCCCTTCCCCTGAAACTAAAAAATAATTAATGTGTATTGGCATGACTTTCTTATGGGAGCCTAACCTTTATTACTTAATCGGTTCAAAGCTGCCTTAATCTCACTTTCTTTTTCAAACTCTAAAACTAAAATGATTATATGCAAAGTCACAAATATAAAAAATCTTAACATATGAAGGACTGTTGCTATTTACAGTATATGCCAATTGAATATTAAATAGGTCACTGAATCTTAAGACAGGACTATTTTGACAAATTGCTACACACAGGTTAGAACAAATTAAGTAAAAAACATCATCTCCATCAATTAATACATTAATTCTTGCATTTATCAGGCTATTTCCAACATATTTCTTAACATTAATCTCCTCTGGTCAGGTATGCCCCAATGCAGTGATTACCTTTTGAGTATTCTGTGAGAAGGTGTTTCAAGTCCCGCAGAGCATGGGTGAGATTCTCCAGTCGGTGCTGCAGGTGGAGATTTTCTTCTTTCAGACTATGGATGGTATCTTGGAGCTCATAGGCTGAGCCCCGGGTTGAAAACAGAGATAACATCCAAAGCATCAAAGACACTTTCAAGATGAAAAACATTGTGTCATGCATCAGAAACACAGCTGAAACGAGAACTGTTTGACTTGATGTGAACTGGATTAACTGAGCTCCTATTTGGTGACAATTATCTTTTAGAAGCCTGTGCAAAATGTGTTAAATCAGATGGAAATGCTAATGCCATTTAAGACCTGGCCTCTTTTTGGATCAAAATCAATAAATGATGTTGTTTTTTTTCTCTCCTTTAAACCACTCTAAAAGGTCAATTGTTCTTGTTAGGATTGCACCCTCCCAAAGAGCTGAGACTTGTATGGCCTATATTTAAGTTCACTTTAATTTTTCACAGTTCAATAACATAAAAAAATAAAAAGAGAACTGAAGTTAAACTGGTGTAATTTGTTTGTCTTGAGCTAGGCAAACTAGCTCTTGAGATGTTTAATTAGTTAATGAAAATGAAAGAAAATAATAAAGTATTCTCTGAGCGAGCCTATTGAGGTTATGCCGCCTGAAATAAAATATGGTATGGATCTATCCCCTTTAAGATAAAGTAAATGCATTAGGCTACGTTAATCGTCATTGTAATAAAGATGGTTAATAGTTGTTTATTTACAGTTTAATGAACGGGTTTCTGAAAATACCACATTGAGGTGAACACAGGGTTTGATGAACATTCATGGTTACATGTTTGTTGCAGGATTGTTGCTGTGGCTGTCATCATTTCTTGCAGCGGAAGTGTTTACGAAAATCAATTCACTTCCGGGTTGAGCCAAGTCACAGAGGATGAAAGATGGCAACTCACATGTCGAGGTGTAGGACCTGGAGTCGAGTCCAAAGGTAAGAAAAACAATAGAAAGAAACCCTCAGGTGTTGTGTCGGACCTGGTTTAAAACCAGAGACAGAACTTTTGCTTTTTGGTTTTGGTCGGTTGGAGAAAAAATGGTCACGTTGTGCGTACATCAAGCTTAGCTTTCTCTTTTAGCTTAATGCTACCTCTTTTTCGTGTAATTATAACCACCAAGATGACAATATATAGGTTCAGTCTTACATCTTTAAACATACTAATAATAACTTAAAAGTATACTGTCATTGGTTTACTATATGGTAACCATAACTTACTGTAAGCGGTAAGTACATAATGTAACCTTGCTAATGTGCATCAGTTGTGACATTTACAATAAGGTATTTATATTTCACGCGTTAGACCATCACGAAAACCTTCTTTAATCATTTCTATATTTGATCAAGCTTTAGTTTTTGTCTGTCTGTAGAGTTGTTTATTTTTATGCCTGAATTTATTTTATAACTTTGGTAGCTACACATTAAAATGGGGTTTACTTTTTTTTTTTAATCTGTCATGAGTAATAATACTAAAATGTGGTTTTGTTGTCAAAGGTTTGGGATAGCAGCTTACCGGAAGTACAGCAGTGGTGCTGGATACCCAAACATCTCTCTTTCTACACCGCTCCCTGGGATCCCTAAGCCTGTGTTTGCATCTGTGGATGGTCAGGAAAAATATGAAACCAAGATTACCACTCTAGAAAATGGCCTCAAAGTAGCATCTCAAAACAAGTTTGGTCAATTTTGCACAGTTGGAAGTAAGTTTAGATATATAACGCTTTAAATTTGTGGCATTGAGAATGCAAAAGTTGTAAATGTCTCTCTCTCTCTTTTTTTTTTTTTTTTTTTTAGTTTTAGTAAACTCTGGATCAAGGCATGAAGCAAAGTACCCAAGTGGAATAGCACACTTCTTAGAGAAACTTGCCTTTTCTGTAAGTAAATAAAGATTACTATTAGAAGTATATTATATACACAGATGAGCATTGAAGCAGTTTTAGTCAACATGTGGTTATTATTATTTTCAGTCTACTGCTCAGTATGGGAGTAAGGATGAAATCCTTCTTACATTGGAAAAACATGGAGGGATATGTGACTGTCAAACATCAAGGTTAGACCAAATTCAATCCAAACTTAATCATCTAAGTATGAGCTTTTATTTCTGTAATGTGTTATGATTGTTATTTTTCTTCTTAGAGATACCACCATGTATGCTGTCTCAGCTGAAGTTAAGGGTCTAGACACTGTGGTCGGTCTTTTGTCAGATGCAGTTCTACAGCCACGTCTCTTGGGTAAGTCCATGTCTGAACAACATTTTGGGAAGTGGATCCAACTGGGTTTATAAAGAAGCTTTATCACTCATATCGTATGCAGATGAAGAGATTGAAATGACAAGGATGGCAGTACGCTTTGAGTTAGAAGATCTAAACATGAGACCAGACCCTGAACCTTTACTCACTGAGATGATCCATGCTGTAAGTCAACGCTACAAAACAACACTTTGTTCATTTATCTTTGTTTATCCCATTACACTACGGTTTGGGGTATTTATTAAAATAAAGCTTAATTATTATTGGAGCAACTAACATTTGCTATGGGGCTATCTGTTCCTTAGGCAGCTTACCGAGGCAATACAGTGGGACTGCCACGCTTTTGCCCAGTAGAAAATGTAGACAAGATTGACAAGAAAGTGCTTCACAACTATCTTCGAAACTATTACTGTCCTGAGCGCATGGTTCTGGCTGGAGTGGGTATTGAGCATGAACAGCTTGTGGACTGTGCCAGGAAGTATCTGCTTAATGTGAAGCCAGCGTGGGGAGTGAGTACACCAGCCAATGTGGACCTCTCTGTTGCACAGTACACTGGAGGAATTGTTAAGGTAATATATTATTATATTTTGTATTTCAATAATAATAATGGTAATGCAAAAATATAAAGTAATAATTATCTGTAATCTTTAAGATTGAAAAGGACATGTCAGATGTGAGCCTTGGCCCCACTCCAATTCCTGAGCTCACACACATTATGATTGGCTTGGAGAGCTGCTCCTTCCTGGTGAGAGGATTTAGTAAGTGGCACCTTTAGAGCCAGATCAATGCAAATGACAAAAATAAATATTTATGTTTTTTAAATATGTTTTTAAACAGGAGGACGATTTCATACCCTTTGCAGTGCTTAACATGATGATGGGTGGTGGTGGCTCATTTTCTGCAGGTGGACCTGGAAAAGGCATGTTTACCCGTCTCTATCTGAATGTACTTAACAGGTAAATATGTTAAAAGTTTATATTAACTTTGTCATCCCTATCATAACACCAGCCAGTGTTTAACCTTTTTTCCTATCAATGTTAGGCATCATTGGATGTACAATGCAACCTCCTACCATCACAGTTATGAAGACAGTGGTTTATTGTGTATCCATGCAAGTGCAGACCCGAGGCAGGTTAGTGTTTGCAATGTTACATTTTTTTGTTATATTTTCCTATGTGTTGCTTATATTTTAATAAAACATTTAAACTATTATGCTAATGCATGAATTGCTACTCTTCAGGTGCGGGAAATGGTGGAAATAATAACCAAAGAATTCATTCAAATGGCTGGCAATGCAGGAGAGGTAAAGAAAATCAATCACATAATTCATATGAATTGTTATTATGTTTCTTTACAAAATTAGACAAAATTTACATAGTTTTTGCATTGCTGTATCCAGATGGAGCTTGAAAGGGCCAAGACACAGCTCAAGTCTATGTTGATGATGAACCTGGAGTCACGGCCAGTTATTTTTGAAGATGTTGGTCGCCAGGTTCTGTCCACAGGAAAAAGAAAGTTGCCACACGAACTTTGTGCACTCATAAGTAAGTGCTAACCTTCAGAGATTTGTAATACATGCTTCAATCATTGTCACCTTGTTACAGTCTTTACTCTTTTTATTTTTTGCAGGCAACGTTACAGCTAGTGACATTAAAAGAGTGACTACAAAGATGCTGCGGAGTAAGCCTGCTGTGGCCGCCCTTGGGGACCTGACTGAGCTGCCTTCATATGAACACATACAAGCCGCCCTGTCCAGCAAAGACGGACGACTGCCCCGCATGTATCGCCTCTTCCGATAGAGCCTGTTGCTGTTGCCAGACGCCAGTGAAGACTGGCCAGCATCACTGTAAATGGACTGGACTAAAAGCGCCAACTAGTGTTCCTTCTTATACTGGACTTGACACAACACACTTTGGAGGAGACACTAGACTCAAGTCTCAATCATGTGACAGCGTGTTTTAAAGATAAGGTCACATTTTACCCTACACAGAAAAATATACATATTTGTATTTATTTAAACAAGCTATAATTCATCACGTTCACTGATTATTCTCTAAAGGGACAACACATCTTTAAGTATTGTCATTTCAAAAGGCCTGAAGCACCCTTTAGTTGTAATTAAGAAATAATAGTAAAATTACTTTGTCATATTGCCCTTAAGGTTAGTAAATAGTAAATACACAACCTCACCAGTCCACTGCTCATTTGCACCTTTCTAATGCATCATTGTCCCAGATACTCTTGAAAAGTAATGCAAAGGCTTTTCATTTTTAAGCAAATTTTTTAAAGGAGTGCTTAATAATCTTTAATTACATAATAATAAACAGAAAACTTAAGGAATTAATAATACCCTAATATTCTTTAGGGAGAATTTGTTTGTTACTGCTCTCCTAATGGTTCTGCTCATACACGTAAAACTTATTTTTGTATTTTGCACCCAAGCAAATTTCCTTATTCTAAATGTCAATTTAGTGGCTGACATTTGCAAACACCCAGTTTTATTTTACCAATTGTGTAAACTATCATTTTTCCAATTGTGTTGGACTGCTGTCATGAACACAAACTTCTGTAACAAGTGCTATAAAAATGTAAGTACTTGAATAAAAAAAGTTATTAAAGCTGTTTAATAAAACTTGAGGGAACAAACAGTTATATTTATTACAGCTTTGTAAGTCACATAGGTGGCATAGAAAAAGCAGATAAGAGTTTAGAGGTTTGAGGAGGCACTTTCAGGCTGAGGAGTGATGGGCACACCAGAGCCACAGCTGCTTATGCTGCCAATGAAGTTCAATGTAATACAGTACAAAGACAGTGTGTAGTACAGTACATACAATTACAAATAAGAAGCAAGATGAGAGTAAGGCATAAAGTTACAGTCACTTGGCTAATAGACAGAATAACTGACAGGTCATTTATGTAGTTACACCATTTCTTGTCTGAAGTTTTTGCAGTTAAAATGTAATCTCCCTGAAAAACACTACCGTATTAAAGGTAACCTTAAGTGTAGCATGATCTTGGAATAAATGTTATGCCTTTATGTTATACCAACCTCCTTTTATAACTTCTTCAAAACACTGAGCATACAATGTTGTCTGCTAATAAAAATGCCTAAAATACATTACAAAGTGCAGTGTTAACTGTACATGTGTTTGCTACCATTTCATGATAAGTCACATGGCACTGAAACATTAAAAAGGAAATGTTGGTCCATGATGTGTGTCAAACACCTACAAAAATGCAAGCAAGTGTGGCCCCAATGTATTAAATATGCTTGTATTGTGTGACCTTGAGCCATATTACTCTACAGTGTCCAAGCTGTATTTGCAAAGTGAAGGTTCAGTAAATAAAAGTCAGTCTGTTGCAGTGTCTGTCTGTTCTAAAGGTCCCTGCCCTCAAGTCCATTCAGCCACTTTATGTACCTACTGTTCACCAAAGGCCCCACCAGAGGGTGCTGTTTTTGCTGTTATGTCCTTGACGTGTCCATTTCTGATCAGCTTGGTCCCACAGGAATTGGTTTTAAGAGATGGTGCAGATGCTGCTGCTGCTTTGGTTTTTCATAGCTTCCCTCCTCTTCAGCTCTCGGGTTATTCTCCGCCTTATACCTTCTAAATAAAGGCTGCGCTCAAACTGTCCTGCACCCAGAGGAATACTGACAAACACAGGCAAAGTTACTGTATTGCATTCACGCTTATGTTTGTGGCACATAGGAAATCCCATTTACAACATGTTTCTACACTCTATTTTCATTACATTAAGACTTGTATGTAATCACTTACTTAACAAAGAACAGATATGTGTTATAGAACTTTCCAATAGTTCCTGACTAGGCAGGTCCTAACCTTCATTACTTCACTATTACTGAATATAGATCATTCACAGCTGGACTTACTTGTCTCTGCCTGGCCTGAGTTTTGCCTGGAAGACTCCAATGACCGGCCGGTGATCTGACGTCTTGATGTTGGTGCAGCTGGTATACTTGATCGCCCGTATGTCATCAGCCTGTCTGCTCCTAAATAGGATTCTGTCCTGTGAAAAGATATATTTCATTATATATTTTTAATATAATATAGTATATACTGCTGACCTTACACAAAATTTTGTTATATGTGAAATACTTCCTCTTACTGTATATGAAGGTGTTCTCTGTTTAGAAGTGGTGTCATAGATGTCACAGCCAATGTCAAACTTGTATGTGGGTAGGAAGTGAATTGGTGCCTCTTGAAAGCCTTTGAAAATTGAACCTGAAAGGAACAATGAAGCACATTCATAGAAAGCAAATTTACCAACTGAAATCACTTTGACATACTGTAGCATTCATAAAGGCATGCCTACCATCTTTAATTTCCTTGGAGAGCTGGTCATGCTCCAACAGAGCCCCCATTTCACTGCCCACTGTGCAGTTTATGATGTTTTCTACTTCCACACGATTTTTACTGAGTCGAAAGTTAAAATCTCCAAACCAAAACACCTGATCAAATCTTGTGGTGACATCAGCTGAAAGAAGAGAAACAATATGAACAACATTACAAATAACAAATATAGATTTTTTTTTTCACCTGGGCAGGTTGTTTCTACTGTATACTTACATGGTGAGGAGCGGTACGGGTTGGTGTCGGGAAGACCTTTTGGTAGAGCTAAAGCTTCAACAATCTTGTTGTAATCCAGTATTCTCTCATAGACTTTGCTGTCTCCAGCTGGAAAAAGCAACATAGAAAACATAATGTGACAGCTGTAATATTAGCCAAATCTGTAGACAGATACTGAAAAAGAAATATGCATTTTCATGAAAAACATATGAATCATCAACCTACAGCACTATGTGGTCAAACTGAGTCCATTCTTCAGTGCTGACATTTTTAAAATCTGGTCTATAGTCACAAAGTCCTGTTCCAGTCCTGTCACAATGACTAGGGCTTAAACACTTGGTACTTACAGGTAAAATGTGATGTGATAAAAAGGAAGGAAGTGCCAAAAAAGGTAAAGCCAACTCCGACTGCCCCTTTAGTCTTGATCTGAGAGATGATCCTGGTTGTGACTGTAGCATGTTCCACCTCTAAGTGTGTAAATGATGTGTAAAATCAGTTCTTTAGCATATTACAGATAGTACAGTCACAGTAATAGGTCTTACGGTTAAAGTCTGTTTTATTTTTTAAATACAAAAAAAGTTACCTGAGCAGAACCATATGAGGTCTCTACGGACAAATACACTAAGATATAAAACACCATGTGACGCTGCATACAACATGACATAGTAGGGCCCCAGAGTCTCCTGAAGACGGGTCTCCCATTCCCTCCTAAATAAAATAAGGCACAATTTATTTATCTTTACTATAGACACATTCTCTGAGTTAGTAATACAAAAACAATTTCCATACTTGTCAGGACATCCCTCCTGGACCCCAATAACATAAAAGTCTTGTGCAAATTCAGAGTCTGTTGGAAGGAGGAGATCGTCCAAGTTAACAGGTAGCCCCTAGAACAACAGACAAGAAAAGTTAAACACAGCTCTTGAGGTACCAGTGCTCTGTACTATAACTGAACCAGCAATTGGAAAACTGTGCCATAAAAAGTCTAATTTCTTCAAAGGTGTTTTCAGCTTCGGTTTTGTGTGTGTCACATAAATATGGTAACCTAACCTTCTCTCCCTGCATGTTCCACGTGGCTATGTAGATTCCTAGTCTCCTTTCAGGAAAGTAGCGGTCTAACTCCTCTGCTCCCAGAAGAGCACCGCTTCCAAGCACACTGCCCTCCAAAAAGCTCCTGGAAAAATACAAGATATAAAATTTTGTTTTTACAATAATCAAGAAGGAAATGAAGGAAATGCAATACTCTTCATTTAAGTTAATTAAATTCTATCGTTTTTGACAGAGACTTTCTATAAGGACTACAAGCAGAGAACCTCCTGTCAAAATCAGGCTGAACAAGCTTTTGCTCTGATCCCACATTAATCCACTTGTTTTACCATATTCCCTTTTCGAAAGATGTGAGAATGCACAATAGAGTGGATTCTTAATTTCAAAACGCATTCACAGTCAGACAGTGTTGCTAAAACAACTCCTGCTAGGTTCTGCAAGTTCAGATACGGTTGACTTTACTAACATCTATTTTAAGACATAGGTAATCACAAAAAAGAGGCAGAAAAATAGCTCGTTAAATTTGTTTAAACCAAAGTGATTTGATTGTTATATGCACTACATTTAGCAATTATTGTCTTATCTACAGCTTCAAAACCCAAATTATGCTTTGAAAAGCACCTGAATGAGGCATAAGTGCTTTACTGTATCTTTTGTACCTGTTCCTCACATCCTGAGGCCTGATGGGGCTAAGCACGCTGTAGTTGGATCTCATGGAGTTCACAGAGGCACTGTCCGATCCCATGTTCTCCAGAAGCCTGCTATCGCTCAGGTTCCGGTGGAGTCTCTCTCCGAGTTTCTCTTTGGTCTGCACCATGTAATCCAAGCAATCCCTGTCAATCCTATTAGCTGCCCTTAAAGTGACTGACGCAAAGTTCTTCTCCAAAGTGGGAAGTGGTCCTGAAGGCTGCACAGGTGACAACCGTACATTGGAGAACCTGGCTCGGTGGTCTGTGGGGTCACTCTGCTGGCTCTGAGGCCTTCTTTCATATTCAGAGAGACTATTCCCTCTATGTCTGAACACTGGAGATCCCGTCACTGTTGATTCCTGCTTATTTAAATTAGAGGCAGCTCCAAGAAGAAATCCGCTGGAAACCTGCAGCGCTTGGTCCTCTTTGAGCGAGTCTGTGGAGGACCCTGTCTCTGCTGGGTCACTCAGACTCTCTTGGCTGTTTCTGATTCTTCTGGTCCTTACTGACTCATCTACAGAGCCACTTTTGATGGCCTTTAACCGTCTGGGTAATGAGGGAGGCCGAGGCTGGTACGGACTGATCACTGCGTCTACATTTTTAGCAGGTAGTTTGTGTTCATCACAGTGCTGTTTATGGGAGCTGACATCTAAGGGGGTCTTAAGAGACCCGCTGCATTTGACAGCTGCATCTCCTTTCTCTGGAAAGTCGCAGAACCATTGGGGGGTTTTGTCCTCTCCATTCTCACTCATCCTCTTGTCATGTTTGAGAAATTTTGTAGTCTGGTGTATTTCTCATCACTAACTGAAATACACATAAAAGATTTCAAAACAGTGCAATTTAATCAGACAATTGAGAAGTTTTCCTTTTTGATATTTGATACGAAACTTCAGTAACAATGGAATGAAATAATTTCCCATCAAATGCCCTTTTCTCTTTGTCACACGTCAGCTACTTTTTTGTGACAAGTAACTAGTCTACTGAATAAATAAAGTTAGACATTTATTTACAGGGATTTTTGCCTCTATTACAAACCAACATAAGAATATCAGTTAAAAAAAAAGGCTAGACTCATTGTTCTATATATTTTACTATGTAGCAAGCGCAGTAGAGACTACCAAAACAAATCGGCCAGCTAAATTTCCAAATCGTTGCTAAACCAAGCTGGCTAAGCTAATTGGCTAGTTAGACTCATGTAGCAACAAAAGGATACAAGCAAATATTTATTATAGAAAGCGCGTATTGTAAGATAAAGTTGGTAGCAAGCCAGGATAACAACTTTATTACACCATAACATAAAATTACCTTGATTAACTGTTCAGTTTTCCGAGTAGCGGATTTAAAAATAACGCTAGCTCATCCACTTCCTTAGCAACGCTTGACAACACAGATTTCCGTTTCCAAGAGAGTCACGCAGACAGAAGAGCAGTGCCACTGCGCCCTCTTGTGTTCAGAGCTACAACTGCGGCTCACATAAAATATACTGAGTTTATTCTCTGCTTTTCTTATAGCTTATAGGAGGTGGCGCATTATAAGCTTTAGATACTCTCCCCTTGTTGGAAAAACTAAATAAATAAATAAAAGAGGACGAGTATTTGGTAGGTAGCCTAGAAATTCTGAACTTGTTTGTTAAAAAACTGAATGGCTGAAACGAATTTGTCAGTCTGGAACTAATGTGGCGATAAGTTTACTATTCATTCTCTGACTCTTTAAAAAGGAAGGTCAAAATATCTCTCCTGCATAGTATTTAATGTGGAAAAAAAGCAATAAAACTGATGTAACAAATTTATGATGTAAGAATTTCCCTTTGGGGATAAATAAAGGAATTCTGATTCTGATTCTGTAATCACCAAAGTGTAAACAAACAATAGAGTAACTTGTCAATCTCAGATAATTTTTTACACTGGCACTAATGTTAATATTCATGTATAGGTCTAATTTGTTGGATACATTTTTTTTTTCATGTTGCTTCTTTGAGTTTGAGTTGGACTACATAATAAAATAGCATATAAATCCTGACTGCAGTGTGTATAACATAATGTGTGCTGTGATTACACATTTATTTTGTTTTTTTCCCCCATGAAAAATACATAACTACATGCTAAAGTCAACAACATGACACACACACAAAAGGGGGGCTCTGCTGATAGAACAGTGTCAGCATGGGCCTAACACACCAAATGAACAGTGAAGGCATGACCACCTTTGTGACCAATTGTTAACCCTTTAACACTTTCTGTGACCTCTGTCATATACGAGAAACAGCCATGCACTGAAAAGATTTCTGAGGCCACCGGCCCCTGGAAATGTGGACTATCCCCACATATTCTGTGCATTTCTATGGCTTTGTTGCTGGCGCAGGCAGTTTGCACAAAAGGCAATGCTGTGGGCCAGGTATAAAAGGAAAGGGTTAACCAGGTTGGACACAGTTTGGTGCAAGAGCAAGAACAGCAGCCGATCCAGCAGCAGAACAGCCAGCAGCCCACTGACCAGCAAAATGACCTCCACTGGAATGAACATGATGAGCAGGGTAAGAGCTTTCTCCAAAACGGTTTATTTCCACATCATTAGAGCTTTGTGAGTAGAAACATGGCCACCACACTCTCCAGAGGATTAGTAATGGGTGTGATTAATATCCTTGTTGACTTGAACGGGAAACTCACATAAACCTTTCTTTCAGTAGCTGGAATATTACAATAGTTTCAAGTCATCAAAACCTTCCCACCTTTTCCACAGATCATCTTCTACGAGGACAGGAACTTCCAGGGCCGCTCCTATGAGTGCATGAGCGACTGCCCCGACATGTCCTCCTACCTGAGCAGGTGTCACTCCTGCAGGGTGGAGAGGGGCTGCTTCATGGTCTACGACCGCACCAACTACATGGGCAACCAGTACTTCCTGAGGAGGGGCGAGTACTCCGACTACATGAGCATGATGGGAATGTCCGACTGCATCAGGTCCTGCCGCATGATCCCCATGGTAAGACCCCACGCCTGGTTCGATTTACTGTGAAGCCTTCAGTGTTAAATCTCTATACATGACAACACATTTTATTCACTGTTTTATATGGCTACATGTTACACCATATAGAGCACATCCCATTACACCTCACATGATCTGTATACAACACATATTGGGCTTCTAACTTCTGGTTTCTTTGACTGCAATAATATGATGACCTTAAACATAGAATTTGTATATCAAACTCTTATTTCTAGCATAACATAAAAAATGAAATTCAGCCAAGACAGTTGTCATCGCAAGATTTAAAATTTGATTATTTAAATCCAGTACTTATACCGTAATTTGGTGGTGTTATTCAATCTGAAATGACACATGCCCTATCTATATTTGTCACTTATAAATCGATCTTGGTCTGTTGTAAACTAACTTCTCTCTGCACCCCAGTACCGTGGCAACTACAGGATGAGGATCTACGAGAGGGAGAACTTCGGAGGTCAGATGTACGAGCTGATGGATGACTGTGACAACATCATGGACCGCTACCGCATGAACAACTGCATGTCCTGCAACGTGATGGACGGCCACTGGCTGATGTACGAGCAGCCCCACTACAGAGGCAGAATGATGTACTTCAGGCCCGGAGAGTACAGGAACTTCATGAACATGGGCTGGAGCGGCATGAGGTTCATGAGCATGAGGCGCATCACTGACTCCTGCTACTAAATTCTGCTTGCACTAAATAAAGCTGTCAAACCCTAAACTGCTTATGGGTTGCTGTCTTTTTTTTTTTTGCTCAGTTCAAGTCCACACAGATTTTCCCTGATGCACTAGTGACTAATTAGACAAACAGGTTGTGTGCAGTAGTGAGGAATATTAGTAGTGGAAAGAAAGTCAATAGGATCTGCTGTTACCATCTTGGCTACAGATCCCAGAAATATATTTCAGGGCTGTTTTGATCTCAAAAGTGGAATCTACCCAATCCTGGTAATGATGGTCATGAAGCTATAACTTTTAGTGTTATAGTAAACAGACAACAAACTTTACTGTAAACTGTAAATGAATTTGCTTTGTGTCTGTTTTTCTGTGGCACATACTGCCGCAACTACAGCTGTCCTGTTGTGAGTAAATGTGTCTGTTTATTGTAGTGGTTGTGGGGAAGTTTAGACTAATTCTGCACAGACTTTAAACAGTTGTGTCTGATTTTGTGCATTTCTTTTGCCTTTCCTTTTTCACATAAACATGGAACTGGTCTGACTAGGCTTCAGCTTCTGTCTGAGCTGTTATGAGATGGAAATACTGTATCTGGACTGGCTGCACTCTCGTTAGAACCAAAACTAAAACGTAAAAGTCACTGTCATGCTTTTAGATCTGAGCTATACTGTAGTTTTAAAATGTTAATTTCTTGTATTTCAAGATAAATCCATATTCTCTCAGATAGATTTAATAAATCAGAGAAGGTTGTGGAAGCACTCTGTATATCTGCTTTTCTCTCAGCTTCTCCAGAGAGGGGCCTGTTCTGTGAGTGAGGGGGAATCAATACCCTGATATAAGATTCAACCTAATGAGGATCAGAAACATCTTAATAAAGACCCATAATCCAACACTTAATCCCTCATTACAGAATCATCTGCATTCTTCACGGCGCCGCACTGATGCCACTCTGAGCTCTATTGTTGTGCCGAGCCTCACTCCTCACCCAGGGCTACGTCTGCCTTTGTCTCTGCTGCTCTCATTAGACATCAAGACGAGATGCAGCACACTGTGAAAATAGTGCTTTTGTGTGCACTTCTATGCTATCTCCTATCTGAAATGGAAAATGAGACATATGCTTAATGAGGAAGGGATGGACTGGGACCTGGCGTCCGATGCAGAGATAGGGAGGACATTGTCTGGAGAAGAAATAGTCTGACCGATCCTGTCAAAGGACACACTTTCTGTCACTGATTATGACTTGGTGAAAATTACTCTGAACTGGGACAGATGGATTAACAGTTAATGCGGAACCCTAGAGGCACCGGGCTTAGTTTAGTGCAGCATTAGCACTAAAGTTAGAGAAGTTTGACCCAAGTGTTTTAGTGGTGAATTAACATGTAAGGTATTGTGGTCAGTGTTGTACTGTGCCAGTTGAGAGAGCAATAAGCAGAACAAGTGACCTGTCTCATCTTCGAGATTTGATATGTTTCAGATGTACATGGGGCCCTTCATCAATTTGACTTAAGGAGTGAAACTTGCAGCATACACATCAAGCACAAATGTTTTCCATTCTCCTCTGTGAATAAATGGGAAGTGGCACACTTTTCTTGGAAAACACTACACTCTATGTGTGTATTTTTCTCCTTTTTGACAATGACATTATGGTTAATAAGGTGCCATGGAGAATTATTTTGACAGCAAAAGTGAATTGGGTTCAGTTCTTGGTCTCAATGTTGTATCTCCTACTGTACCGTCCGACAGGCTGGTTTTGGCCCCCATGTTTGATACCCCTGAACCAGCAGGTTGTCTGTAAAACTTTTTTACGACAATGCACTCATGAAAGATCTCCTTTCATACTTCTTGTTATCACTGTAGGTAAAGCAGTGGTATCATGTGGACAGAAATATTTGGGATTAAACTGGCCTCATCCATTAAGCCATAAAGAGAAATACTTATTGTAACTTGGAAAAACAAAGGAGGTTGATAGAGAATCCTGTGTAGAGAAGAACAGAGGAATCCCTTTTGCTGTAGGTGAAGCTTGAGATGATCCTCTTGTGGATTTGATAATTAGCCTCATGAAGGTGCAAAGGCGGCTAATTCTTAACCCATGCTTCTCCTCCCTCTTCATTACCGTGTGTAATAGTGGTGTAGGGGATAAAACAAAACAAATAAAACTCATTAGAGGGGCCTGTGTGTCTACAAATCCCCTTCTGCAGTGTGCTTACACACAGGCATCATTAGCTGCAGTCATCGTTATTCTGCCTGGATATGAACACACATCAAACACTGCTGGAGTTCATTGTCTTTTAACCCGAGGCAGGACTCTTCAGATCACAGCTTCTTTTCTGGCAAGTTTGCATTTTTTCCCTAAACCTGGCCTTTGGAGACTGAAAAATCACTATACATCACAGGGGCAAATCCTAAGATGAAAAAAAAACAAAAAAACAACTCAAAATGATTTTTCAGATCCAATGTTGCACCTTTGGCATTATCTTGTGAGAAACCGAAATAATTTGTTCTGCTGCAAAACACATGAGTGTGCCTTTTATTCAAAAATAATTAAATGACAGTAACGCATATTTGCACAGTTAGCTTATATCAAAAAAGTGGAGTCTAATGGGTATTATCTCCACACATTTATTAATTAACAGAGAATATGAGACAGAGCAACCCTCTCAGGCCCCTGTAGACGAGTGACAGTTTTCAGTTAAACTGTGGTGAGTAACAATCCTGACCAGAGGTGATGTTTTGCTTCAACGCTCTGGCTGTAATCCACACACATCTCTTGACTCATTTCACACATTTGCATCAGTGAACCTCTGTTCCCTCATGTGTGTGATAAGAGCAAGCCCTTAATGCACCCTGGCAACCTAATCTCTGTCTATCTGCAAATCACTCCATTTATATGCCATATTTCCCGCCTCTTGAGCACAGTTGGTGACTTGTTTTAGCTGTTTACAGCAGACAGAGGCAGGGGCAGGTGCAGACTCCTCAGGGCAGCACACAGCTGTGATGAGCTTAACTGCTGTCACACTGAGTGAGAACATGTGCGAGCAAATGCCTTGTACACTAATCACACATGATAATATCTAACAGACAACCGGCACACGTTACAGTCCTGAGGCAATGGAGCTACGGGCTCAATCACTCACTGCAGCGAGCGTGTCCAGAGCCCTTTCATAACACATGCAAATAATTCTCATTTTGAATAGAAGTCTATATATGTGTATAGACAAATGTTACAGCTATTAACACAACATATGTGTAACAAAAAGTAAAAAACAAAAACATCACAAGAAAAAAAGAGCTATTTGGTTTGTCTCCAGCCACCTCTTAAATTGACTGTGGCTGTGAGAAGAATGTGAACTCTGCACATTTCCTTCTGTGTCCTCAAAATGTGCAGAAATCTTGGGAAAGAAACAAACAGTGGAATTTGGTGGTAGGATTGACACTAGAAGCAAGGAAACTATGAGGCTGGCTGGACACGACCGGAACAGGACAGAGCCAAACCTATTGTGTGCCATTGTTTACACAAAGTCTCAACATGCACCCTGCACTGTGCCAGACCCTGACCTCTGACCTTGAGTGGCAGGTCGAGTGTGGTCCTCGGCACTGATAATGTGACGACTCACAGGACAAATTGTAGTTATGTGGTTATCCATAGTTTTGACCCAACACTTCAAAAACATCACAATCACATGCAGATTCTGGTCAACACATTTGAACAAACATGATCATCAGGAACAAATAAGTCAAAAGTGGAGTGCGTTTTAGTATTCCCAAAAATGTTATAACTCTGTGCTGCTCCTGTGACTTTTTGCCCAGCTGCAGAAATGAAAGGGGTGATAATCTTGTTATGGTCTTGTGAATGCTTGCGAGGTTAGTTCCATGTAGTGGTTTATGTATAAGAGCTGACTCATTCTGCACTAATTCAATCATTACATCTAGATCAGTGGCACAAAGAAGACATTATGCAAATGCAAAGATAAAAGGTGCAGTGTTTTTGTGGGGTCTGTTAAATCCTGCCATTTACGACAATTATAGTCAATAAAGGCCTTTTTGTATTTGTGTTCTGTTGTGACTTTTGTATTCTTTTAGATGTTCACTATATGTGACATTGCATGCATCAGAATTCTCAGATTTAGACCCAATCATATCATGTGAACCAGAAGAGGGCAGTGTTGCTACTACACTTCCAGCTTCCAGGACTTGAGTGACTTTAGTAGCACGGCGTCGCTCTTTCGTGCAGTAAACATTTGAAACCGAACCTGAGCCTTTGTCCGAAGCAGATCTGATCCCAGTTCAGAGCTACCGCCCTGCTCTTTCTACCTGGTCTCTGTGCAGTTTCATTGGCCCTCAGGCAGACAGAGAGAAAAGCGTCTCGGTGCAGAAACTTGTCTTTGTGGCCCTTCGTCTTGTCCTCAGTCTTTTTGTGCGTGAGGGTGTAATGTAGTGAAGTACAATGGGATCAGATGGATGCTCCACAGAGACAAGTGCCCACAGATCTATATTTAACACTGTGTTGTGTTTCACAGGAGAAGAGCTTTTCTCTATTGTTGTACGTGCTACGTTTACGTGAGGGGCTGGTGTAAAATGCAACAGGTGTCGCAGGAAGATGGCTCCCGCTGGACCAATAGAACCAGACTGAATACAATAAGCATGTATCATGATACTCACCAAGAAAGGGAAACACCTAACATACCAAAAATATACTGTAATGAATGGTAATCAAAACAGTTTAATTTTACCTGCATTTAAATCAAAGTAGTCACACATTCGTCATTAATATAGTGATGGTATCAGTAGAAAAATGCTAGTAAAAAAAAACCCTTTAAGCTTTACTGAATGCTCAGAGCAGACAAAATCCAACTCAGTTCTTATTTTACATGGACTATTCAGACTTCCTAAATAATCCATGGGGCAGAATCTAAATCTTTTCATTGGTTAAATTGGTTATATGTTAAAACAGCTGCAAATTTACTTATTCATGTTGTCAAACAAATGTACTACTCTAAATATACTCCAAATGCATATTTGTCTCTGCGGATCTGAGCTCATGTCCTGTTTGTTATTTCTGATGCTATCTTCCTGGATAGTCCTGTGTTGTTTCCAACTCGTCCAGGAAATCTTTGCTTAATTTGTTATGCCTCCATCGCCTCCTGTCCTTTTTTCCTTTTGAACAGTGCGTAGAGGCACTTGAGACATGTTTATTTACAGATGATCAGGGGCTTGGGGAGAGGCCAGCAGCTCTTCAAACGCTCAGATTTGCTCCCTGGGTGCATGCACTCCTGGTCATCTCTGATGGGTGTCGACAGCCACTCGCTGGCCATCAAAGAACAACGAGCCGTTGCAGATGTGGGACTGCTCATAGGTCCTAATCTGCTCAGAGGAGGGGATCTGATCCGGATTCTTTTCATCCAGCCGCACAGAGACATTGCTTTTTCCAAGGGCTCGTTGTATTACAGTGCATTAGTGAGATAAAGGCCTCTCCTCGCAGCTGTCTCAGACTGACAGCCTCCTGGAAAATCTAGCTTGGGCTGGATCTAAGAGGATCCTCTGCTCTATCTTCTATACAGGTTTTCTGCTTCACAGACTCACTTTTGGTTCAGTGGTTGCACTGTAGCCCTCATCTTTCATCATCCTTGTTATAATGTCAAATTTGGTCCTAATGCTGAGTCCTCTTTCCTAACAGGTTATATATATATATTTTAGATTTAATGGTTGAAGCAAGAATCCTCTCTTTTAAACCCCTTTGGGAATTTGATCACACTGTGAAAATATTTTATGTTTTAAAACCATGCTTGGTTTTCTCAGCTGTTTGTAACAATGTTGAGGGCTGTTGTTTGTGGACAAAAACTAAAGGAAGTGATGTTTATTTTAATTTCATCAAAGGCTGTTTCCTCTCCATAACTGCAGCATTGTGTAAAATACCCCCGAGGACCCAGATATTTCATCTTCATCACAGAACACTCCTGAAGAGTATACACACTGTTTTAATCACTGTCTATAAGGTGCATTTGAAAGTAAAGGCCTTGATTGTATCTTTATTAACCAGGTTATTAATTATAAGGATATTATGATCAGTAGCTCGTGAAAACCTTTTCTCTTTTCTTTTTTTTTAATTGGTTAAAATTCTAGTTCAGAGTTATAAATACATTTTTTTCTCAAAACACAGAATTCTTAGAGACAAGATTAAGCCCTGCTCTGATTGGTCAAGGGGGTCGTTTTACTTTAGACCAATAGGATCAGCGCTGGGGGTGCTGTGTTGTGAGTGTATTTCTATTTAAAGGAAGGCCGAGTGATGAATTGCAGTCTCCTCAGTCAGACAAGCCGGCAGAGGAAGGAGGACACATACAGTTCTGAGCAGAGAGAAGGACAAGCAGAGATGAAGGAGGGAGGGGCGGGGCTCCAGACGTAGCATCTGCCACCATGACTCCCCAGAGGCCTCAGGGGCATGGGAACCACTCATTTTCTCCTACTTCTCCCACTGCACCCCCAATCGCCACACAAGTGGCCTCTGCATTTTACTTTCATGGACACAATATTGCACATCTGGAACATGCTCCGTATGACTTAACATTTTTCTTTTTGGAGTATTAACAGTGTAAATTGTGAGAGGAAAAAGGAAATAAGAAGGAGGTGAATGGACCCAGGCTGGGATTTGAACCCAGGTTACGGTGCACTTGCACTTGTGCATTGTAAAGGGACATGTCATGCCTGTATTTTAAATTCAGGCTTTGAAGAAGTCCGAGTTTTCACATTGTAGTAAATAGGCTATTATAGAAATCTGCTTAGTGGTGGTATTTTATACTTTATAAAGAAGACACACAATACCTACTGCAAGGCGCTTTGCAGAGACATTCAAACCTTGTGGAAATATGTCAGTGACAGTTACTTCACTTTATAAAAAATGAAACAAAATCTAATGGATACTTTTCACCTTCAGTCAATCAAGTAAAAAAGAAGAAAGCACTTCTGAAATCTGATCTGATCTGATTTATGTAAAATAATCAAAAATAGTACAAATTGTCAACTATTTTGAGTAAATCCTAGGCTTGTCCTGCCTTCAGTGCAACACAGCCTTCAACACCATCTCGATAGCAGCTCACAAATTGATCAATGACATTATTAATAACAAGGCTTTGACTACAGCTGGACTTGAAGAGCAGAGAATCAGAACCACCACATGCCACTAAGCCATGTTTTACTTTGTCATTGAGGTTTTGGTGGAACCGCAGCTAAATAAGGATCTGCTGGTAGCCCTTTATGTGGTGTAATCCTGTCAAGAGGCAGTCAGCACACCTAAAGTTCACAACAAGGTCCACACCACAGTCGAAGAGATGAAACTAACACCGTGACATTTATCTGTTGTTACAGGAGATTGGTGTGTGCGCTCCTGACAAAATGAATATTTCTGTCACATTGTTGCATTTAAAGACCAGTGCTGAGCGTCAAGGTTACCACGGCACATTATCTCTCCTCCCGTTGCGTGTCTGGAGTAATGCAGCAGTTAAACCCCTGCCAGCTGTTAACAATGGCATGCTGTGTGGGGAGAGACCTCAGAGGGACTGAGTAGATACATGAGCGGCAGCTGTTGGCAGTGTGGAGAGTGATTTTTTAACTGGTCGTCAAAATGCTGCATCCGGCTGCTCCCAGAGCTCAGAGTAACATGACAGTCTTCTCACATTTACACAATAGTTCAATACAACTTAAGAACATACACTGGGTCTTGTATCACAATTTCAGTAGTAAAGCAAGATCTGCAAGAACCATAACTGTCTCACTGATCAAAATACATATCAAAAATGTTGTTTATGGAAAACTTTATTGTGAAATGCAACCATGAACATTGATCATTTAGTTAGATTTTTTTTTGGATAATAACCTTTTCCACACAAACACTGTCAAAGCCTACATTACCTTTTGTTTTTGCTGAGACACTTTTGAAAACTGTTTCCTGGTATCTCTTCCATGTATCATGCACTGGTGTCTGTCTTGATCAAATTATGTTTTAATCTGAGTCTCAGTTAGTGTATTCTTCTTTTTACAACAGTAGTCTACCCTGTTTGTTTGATGAGTGGTATCCGGGCATTTATTTGACAGTTTTTTCCACATGAGAGCACTTCTTTATAAACCACTTGAAGTGGAGCATGCAGATGAACTAGAGTAACATGAAGAAGATGAGACACTAGATCCTGGTTTGGACAAGTCCCTGTAAAAAATATATATATATATATATATATATATATATATATATATATATATATATATATATATATATATATATATATATATATATATATTCAATGCTCTGAAATCTGACATTCAACCACATTCATTTTAAGTCATTAGTTCACTTCAGTTTAGCCACTGAGTAATGATAAAAGATTTTTTTCATTGACAGTTTTCTATTTACAGTGTGTTCATATGAAGCAGTGACTCTTCAAGTGACTGAGGGGTTTAAGACTGTGGCCTTGACCTATACGTCAAGCTACATATGTCGTAAATATCGGATTCAGAAGAAGGCGAGGCAGCGGCAACAGCTGATATTTCATAAAAACTGGATCATATTACTTCTCAGAACAACAAATTAACATCAAACAGAAGACACATAGTTGCTGGCACTCGGGTTTCACAAAGTCACCCTCTGTCTCGGCGGAGGAGTAAACATGCAGTGCCTTAAATGCCAAAGTGTGGTTTGTCGCCACTCACTGTGTCATTCAACTCATGGCTGGTATCTCCACACAACACATTTGCACGTTACACACATAACAGTGTGTGTTTTGAGGACTGGACATGTAGGGGATCAATGTGGACTAAGTGGTGCTGTCAAACTCAACAAAAGTGCATATTTTGTCTGGAAGTGTCGGCATTTGTAAAGCCATTCCACCCGTGCGGCAGACGGGATAAAATAACCCAATGTGCAGTCTAAGACAACAGCTGTCATTGTGTCTAAGTAAAACAGCTCAAAGCTAAGGTACATATCAATACACATACTGTAAAAGTAATTTATTGTGTAATAAAATGATGAAAATAAAATATATATTCTTACGATACGACACAAAAAAGGCATGTTTGACAACTTCCATTATATGACCTAACTTATCCTTGGTATACTGCGGTGAAACTTTGGGACACAGAGACGGGAACATGTTATAAAGTTTCCGCAGATTCTTACACTCCTGTACACAATCACGTCTAAATACACCTTATCACTAGTGGAACAATGCAGTCATTCAGCTCCTGGACTTAAAGTACAAGGCTCTGGTCCAGAAACAACAAGCTGTACACATTCGAATACTGTGCACTCATACACTTGTTGGGAAGTAGTGTAATCATTTTACCATTTTCCTTGCTGACAAAATATTGACCTTGAATCCGTAACGCTAAAAAAAACTCTTGACCTTCACCTTTGTGAGGAAATGGAGTAAAAGGAGGGACAACTGTAAAAACAAGGAGAGTTTAAAGGTGTACAAGAACCTGATGTCACATTAAGGTGGGAAAAGGAGTAAGGAAATCATCTCTTAAATCTTCATTGTACGTTATGTAACCACTTCTACAGTCAACATATCACACATTAATCAACTGGGAGACATTTTCCAACCGGCTGCTAATCGATGCACATTATGAGGCACGAAAACCTTCAGGGATAATCATATTAAAAGACTAAAAGAATAAGAGGGAGAGTAAAAACTTCCAGTGAAGAAGGCGACCTCAGTGATCCCATTGTGGAGCAGGGGCAGCTGGGAGACTGGCAGCCGGTCAGTGCCTAATGAGTGACCATCTCCCTGACCCTGCCCCGTCCTGCCTGCCAGGACTCAGATCAATAAAGCCTCAGTCTCAACCTGCGCCTCGGTCTGGACAGTTTTCCACAATTAGCAACAACATAATTGTGATGAAAGGAGAAGGGTCTGTGTGGTCTGCGCTGCTGTCAGCTCGACTGTGTCAGAGCCAGACGCCTGGTTGTTCTGTGCGTCCACACACAGTGAGGCATTTGTTTCTGGGGAAACAGAGTCAGTGAACCTGGAGCTTGTGGCGTAGAGAAAGTAATAATGAAGAAAAATAACCTGCATTTTCCACATGTTTCAGTTTGATAAAAAAAACAAAAACATTTTTTTTCATAAATGTCTGGAGTTTCAGGAAGAGTGTAAATCTGACAAGAAAAGATATGTACAAAAGCTGATATTGTGTTTGTTGTTGTTGAACTTTTTAAAGATAATTTTCTGTTGTGCAAAATATCCCTGAAGTATATTAGAAATAAACCTAAATTCTGTGCAAAATGGAATCACCTGCTCGTAAAAAAAAAAAAAATCCAAAAAACAATGTTGTGCATGAAAACATAATTAAAACATTTTCTATTTACTCTCTACCTAGAAATGCAAATCCATGGCTCTAAAGTTTGTCTCAAAACACCGCACCCAACCCATCTGTAGGGCAACACAGAAACTGTAAACACATCAATTTTATCTCTGCAGTTTTTCCCAGGCTCCAGAGGAATTCAGTTCCTGTTTTAAAAAAAAGATACAGGGTTGCATGGTAAACAATGGCCAATAACCTGCAGGCTTTTTCCCATTGTGCTGCAGGAATGAAAGGGGAAACGAGCAGTGGAGTAAAATGAAACAAGACGACAGGTGTCAGGTGAACGAAATAAGATTCTGATATCCTCAGAGATACAAAAGCAGTGAGTTACCTGTGCAGCAGAACTTCACCTCATGCCCGCCATAAAGAAGAATCACACGGCGTCAGCATTTACTAAACAATCACAAACACGGAAGGAACGTGTGTTCAGCAGCTACAGTGTGGGAAACTGATGAACAGTGAGATAAAACCATGTGAGGCGGCTCTAGGTGTGAATCTCACAAATGATTTCCCTCTAAACCTGGAAGAGGGCGTAACAACATTATACATAAGAAATCACTTAATTCTGTTCAGTGTGGTTTATGATTCAAACCAATTAAACATTTTGTCATAAGTGTTATATAAAATGAGATCTTCCATCATAATCTGAATTGCTTAAAGCCTAAAGACTGAGTATTCTGGGATATTCTGGCTTCTTTGTATCACTTCTCCTTCAGCGAGAAAACAACACCTCAAATAATTTATAAACCTAAACAACAATAACATTAAAATACCTTTGTACCAGTGATGGGAAAATTATTTATACCTTGTTTTGTGAGGCATTGAGTGACATTCAGTGCCTCTAGTAGTCAATGGGTGCAATAAAGCTTTTCTTCACACACTTTCACACAGCTACAGTTTAGGGATTAATGGCAGCCCATTCTAAATTTCCCACCGTTTTCAGGTTGTGTTGTCATGAGAGTGGAGGACAAACAGCTCTATATCCAGAGAATACCGCTCTGTCTGTGTTTAGACGCAGGGATATTCTAGTATCCTGTGAACAGCCTCAAATAGCTGTTTTCTTGTAAGAGCTGGATTAAGGGGAAAAGCAAACAATAGAACCGTCATTTATGTCGTACAACTTTGGAAGTAAAAGGGTAATTTTGAAGATAAACTTGATCCAACAGATGTATGGACACCTATCCCAGCAGGGCAGCGTGGAAACAGTGGGAGCCTTTTAAAACACAAGGAGCAGCCTAATTGCTAAAAACAAAACATGTCCTTCCTGTGCAGTGTGTATACGTGCAGCGCCATAGGAGATTTCTGTCAGCTCTCTAGCCCTGTGGAGGAAGTATGTGCTCCGTGTTTGTGCACGTCGTTCCTTATCAACCGTGTTGTCCCAAAAGCCATTGTCCATGTTCTTATGATGTGTTCATGTTTACATCACTGAGCTGTAATCTCTTCATGATAATGTATACAGTAATTGTGACAAATGTCTGTGGTCTACTGTTGAAAAATGCTGAATTTCTATTTTGCTTGAACTTGAAACTGTTTTCTGTGAGGTCACAAATTACACACACATTAATCACGAATGAAATACATTTTGAGATGTTATAATATCTGTTTTTGTCATAGAGTAAGTCTACACGGATGTTTGATGAGGTTGCTGAATTATATCCATTAAATTTAGCAGTAAATAATCCAGATCTTTATTTGTTTCCGAAAGGCTTAGTCATTTGTGCATTGATAACTCGGTGAGAAAATAAAGTAAAAAAGATCAGACCTCCTTACAGTCTTTGTGCTTCTTTTAGAGCTACACAATAATGACTGTTGTGTGATTTGAATAACAGACAGAAATCCCACTCAACAATCCCACTTTGCCAAAAAGTGCAGTCTTATTGTTGTCACCAAACAAGAGGTGTGTGAAATGTTTTTTTCTCACATCCTCCACAGTGTCGGGCGTCACGCTAAAACCCTCAGGTGCTTTATTGTCCCACAGAAGTCCAGGTTTCCTCGCTCTTTGTGTGGCAGCGGGTCACGAGCTCGCGCGCTGTTCTCAAGCAGACATTACACAGCAGCACACAGAAGAGCGCTAATCCTCACCCTTCCTTCCCTCGCCTAAACTACCATTATGAGATTAGTGCCACAAACAAGCAGCACACAATCACACACACAGACATTTAGCGCTCACAAGCATATTGTCTAAACTTTAAGAGGAATGAAATCTTACAATAATAAACCACAGAGCATGAAAGTCTCGGGTAAACAGCTTTTTTCCAGCAAATACTTTTTTTTTTTTTTTGCCAAGGAATGCACTGGGAAAATGGGAAATGTGGAAGGTGTTTGTGTGTCCTGTGCAGATATAAAAAGAGTGGGAACCATCTCCAAGTGGAAAAGCCCCTAAGAAGAGAAGGGTAGAAAGTCCCCCTGTTTAGAAGCAGTGACCTTGCACCAGTTTGGTTCATATCGCTAACCCTGGCTCATAGACTTGACATGAAGATATTTCATTCCCATGACTGGACGGCAGATATTTACCCACAATCCCACAGGGTCATGGAGCCAGCCTGTCCCATCTGTGCAGTGATACCGCAGTCCCTTTGGCCTCCCAAATCGTGTCCCTTTTTATCAGCGGTGCATCACAGCATCAGCGGAGAGCCCAAACATGTCTTTCATCAGGATTATGACAGGCTGAGGACAGCCATGAGCAATTAGGAAACTCTTAAAAACACAACTTTTAGAAGGTGGAGGTATTTCTTGATCCTGTGATAAAAGATTCACAGCTAATTTATAGTATCCTGAAGGGGGCTTTTGAAAACAGGAATATAACCACTTTATGATGCATAACTTTCACTCTATGGTTCCAAAATATATTGCAAAGGAAGCATGGTCGAGGCATTATTTCAGAAGGAAGCAGTATTATGTCTGCCATCTTTTGATGCAGTGTGTTTATGACTTTTTTTCAGTTTCTGCCAAGTGCCACTTTAATGCTTCATAATTTTATGTTTCTTTTTCAATAATAAATTGGTACTGTATTATAGAACTACACTGTGCCGATCGTGAAACCTTTTACACCCTAAAATCTTTCTCTGGCAGCCTCTATAAACTTTCTATAACCTATAATCACATCTCATTAGTGGTTGAGTGCAGTTTCTTTTTGCATAAGGTAGAAAAGGTCAATTGTGAACACTGGTAAATCAAAAATGTGTAAAAAGAGAACAGCTGTAGCCTCAGAGAAATGAGCCACACCCTCAAATGGTTTGGTTTCAGTTGTGTGTTATGTTTTAGTGTTACCTCTTTTCTCTATTTCCTGTCTCAATGTAATGTCTCAAAAATGCACAAACTGTGTATAAGGGCTGGGTACGGTAATGGAAAGGTAGAAAGCCAACAGTGAAAGCAGATGGATGGGGGAATTTGTGACGCACCTCCTGTTAGGTGGTGGCAATGTTCTGCAGGAAGTGATCTAATGTTAGAGAACATGATGCCTTATGGTGAAATCAGTGTGTGCAATTTGGCATCACTAAATACAGTTGATACATGTGGTGCTCGATGAGATAAATGACCCTTAAAGCTGGAAAAGTAATATTGAGCTTGGTTGCAATGCATTTATTATCGCTGCTTTAAACTTACACTTGGTGACTGACAGTGGTCAAGGGTAGAATCATGTCATTTGAAAAAACTAAGCTGGCAGATGATACAGCATACAGTAAGTCTGCAGGAAAGCAACATGTTATAAATTAAGAACTATGGAGAATTAGAGTTCATACTCCTTTGGGAACTCCCAATAAGGGAAAGGCCACACAGTTCCCAAACTCACTCGAACACATGACTTTTTCCTGGCTGCACCTCATGCGCGTTGCCCTAGTGTAATGTTGGGAAGCTACCATTTTAACTCAAACATAATCCTCTTGGGAAGCCAGTACATCCTAAGAACACAGCTTCTGGTATTACTTTTTCCATTTGAAAACAAAAATAGCCTTTTACACAGTAGCAGGGACTTTACATCATGTAAAAAAAAAGTCTGAATACTCTCCAAAGTAAACAGAATGGTAACTTGTCTTGTGGTATGCAGTGGGAGTGAGATCTCTCTCTGCAGTAATTATCAAATATTTAAGGAACAAAGAAATGGTGTTCTCTGTCTGGAAACAGTAGCACAGGGGTGTGTCACTCCAAGTATTACTTAAGCTACAACAGACCCACAGCATTTGGGGATTCCTGGTCTTCTCTGAGATGGCAGGAGCTCACACGAGTGCTACTTATGCTGTTTTTGTTGTGTACATAAACAATGACCATAATAACTTAACTGTATCTGCCACCAAACATTGAACACACAATTTTGAAAAAAATGATTAAACAAATGTACCTAGTTTTCCTGTAACTCTTTACAATAACTACACACTATTAAGAATTAGCAGCAGAATTCATATAATTTGGAGAAACTAAGCCAGCCATGTTTGTCAAAGCAGCAGAATGCGCTTCCATACTTTTGACCCTCTACTCTTCTGAAAATAGTAGCGAACATCATATCAAATGTAATGTCACATTTTAAGCCTATCTCTATATTCCATCCATGCTCTTAAACGTGTGTCTTATAAGTTCACGAGGACTTTGGCCCATGCATCCTTGAATGCTAAATATAAAGTTTGTTCGTGGAAGAGTCACTTTAGCTGCCACGGTCAAAATGACAGAAACAGAAGGATACAGATAAACTGACAGTCCACATATGGGTCATTTAATCTGGATCACAAGTGGACTGGTAATTGGACAGAAGAAGGTAGTGAAACTTCTGATAAAGAAGCTTGAGTAAGTGACGTGAATGTGGGGCACTTAATATTACATTTTTGTGTGAGTGTGTAGTTGAATTCAAACAGTAAACAAAAGAAGGAAGTGGCCCTGAGTGACTGGTCAGCAGGGACTTCCTGTTTGTGAGTAAATGTCCAAAAACAGAAGCTGGGAGTCTGGACCTCCCACGACTCCACCGCCATACCACTGACCCGCTGCGTCTTGCTGTCACCAAATTGTGCTTACATATCCAGGGTGCCACAATACTGGGAAGCAGGTGCAGCAAGCTTTAAAATGACAAATGTATAAGGTTAACAGCATACAGGAGACCACCTTTAATTAGTGCACTTAGCTTAATGGACAAACATACAGGAAGTTTCCATAATTTCACATTAACAGTCTGGCCTTGCTGGCTATGCCATTCTGTATTATTGTGCACAGCTAATATTACATTATGAGAGTAGGAGAGATTTTAGGATCACTGGGGAACAAAACTAGTTACTAACTACTGAAAGGCATATTCTTTCTTACAATTTAGAACAATGTAAATTTCAGGAGATAATATTCACATTGTCATGCTTTTGTCCTATTAAGCACCAGTTTATGTTGACATCACTGTTTGAGTCAGTGCTGGGAACACATAAGACTTTAGCACTTCGGTTTGCCAAACAGTCATCCAGCCATCTCCTTCCCTGAAGTGTGTTACTTCAGGAAAATAGGAGCCAAAGACTCTAGCCTGCTTTTCCTGACATTGGGCAACATGATCTACTGTTCACCAATAAAATCAGTAAACCCTTGTCTTGAATAAGAACAATACAGCGACACCAGGATACATTAATCTCTGCCTGAAACACTAAGGAAATAATAGCAGTGCAATACAATGGACTATTTTCCTTCCCTTAGGTGCCCTTTGCCTCTAAGGTGTATTTGTGACTATCCTTGGTTGATGTGAACTTAAGGCTGAACAAAACAGTGTTTGATAATCCAGTACATGAAAGAAACAGAGAGGTGAAACACTGAAAAATACTGAAATATGAAAATAATACAATTTATGGAGTAAAATGATCCACATGGTTTCAGGAAATATTTATTATGTAAACCGCTCTACTCTGTCCTCTACAAACCCAAATCTAAACCAGGCCTAGGCCATCATGTCCAAAAAAATCCCACAGGGAACATGAAAGCAAAGAGGTTAGTTGAGGTCACAATGATAAAAAATATTGGAAAGTGTAGTAATTCTTGAATGTTAACAAGCTACAAAAGGTCCATCTGCATTCTTTAGGATGCTTTGTAGATACTGTTTTGAGCAACTGACTAGGGAAGACTTTAACATGAATCACAGTGAATATGGCTAATATGGTTCTAATCATTTACAGTTTACATAATTGCATTTATATTTGTTTAAAAGAAAAGATCTATTCAGACAAAATAGGCCAACAAGCCCTAGCATCTTACTACTCAGCTCAGCGGTTTCTGATTATTCAGTGTAAGTGAGAGACAGTGCTCTTGACTTCCAGAGGACTGGTTGAATGAAAGCGTCATGGTCTTGGCTCTTTATAAAAAGAGGTTCAAATGAATACAACGGTTTACATACCCTATAAAACCAGCAGCAGATGTAACTTTACATTATAGTACACCACACTCACTTCATTACACTGACATGTCCTGACTTGTCCCTTGCAACACACCTGTCCATTCAGTCTGCTGGGTACCCACTCCTGCACAGACGCTTGCATTTTTCATTTGTTTTGTTTTTGTCACATTTACTTTTAACATTCTTGACATCAGGCTCATTTTTGACATAAATTTCTCAACAAGTGCAAGTTTTGTCATTCAGATATCTTCTTTTTTTAGCACATAATACAGACAATCACATAATATATTTCTGTTTACTGAGTAGGACTTTTTTTTGTTTCAAGGGATGGCATTAGTGACTAATAAATGATTTTACATAAGTGTACATAAGCTGCTGGGATCCTGACTGTTTCCACACATATCAATTAATATATAAGTGAAGTAAAACCACTCTAGTGTATTCACCGTAATTAATTCTATTGATGCATCATTAAAAGGATGAAGGTCACTGTCCTGGCTGATTGTACTTATCCGATTGTAGGCAGCTGTTTCAGTTTTTTTGCCTGGGACAGGTCACTCCATCTGTGCAGTGCCAGTGCCGTAGACAGACCCCAACCCCCAGGTCAACACAATGAAAAGGAAATCAACACAAATCCTGTTTACCCCTCACCTCACAATGCTATATAATAAACATGTTTCCCGTTTAACAATGAACAACGGCACAATGGGCAGTTATAAAAATCAAAGGCAGTGTAATTTGAAATACTTTGTGTGACTCTTTATCGTCAGTTAAACCAGTACCCTGTCCTCTCTTCAGCGTTTTCAATCATGTCCTGATCACAAGGGAGATGGCCGCTTGTGTGAAGAAGTCAAAAAGAGTAAAGTGATACCGCACAGAGACAGTGATAAAATCAGGGTTGGGTCTGGGGTCAAACACCGACCCAGTCTGTGTGAAAGTTCACCGCTTAACCTATTAAAAGGGGCCACACCATCTGTTCAATAGTCGTACGGACCCAAAATGCACCTATAATGAGCAGAACATCTTTGAGAATTTCAACAAAATAAAAGCATCTGGTACTGTTAGTATTATCCCTCAATCGACCAATGATTAATTACTTCAAATCAGTTTGTGACTGAGGCTTATTTCTGTCTTTCAATGTCACCATATATCAAGAGCATCACAGGATCAATATTTACTAACCCAAACAGAACAAGTGCTATGAATCCTAAAGGTCATTTTCTCAGATTAGGATCAAAGCTGTGATAATGTGGCATTGTAATTAATATTAAATCCTTAAAATATATTGACTGATTGTGCTAAAATGTAGGTAGGCTGGATATTATCTCAAAGCTGATTATGGGCTTAATATGTTTGAGAAAACCAGACAGAAACATTTACGTGTGAATACTCTTAATCAGAGTATTGCCTTAATCTGTATACTCTCATGTTTTTACGACAAACAGACAGGTTTGGATATAGGTTAATTGCAGTTACATGTTTTTTATTGTCATGTGCTTCTCTTTGTTTGACATTTTCTGACTGTTCCAGCACTTGAACACTCAGGCCCTCAGGCTCCTGACATGTTTCTTTACGCTCTCTGATAAGTGTTTTCCCTACAACCTGCTGGCAGAGGCTCTATGTGTCAGTCTGTGGCTGAATAAACAAAAGAGAGTCTTGATTGTTCAAAGAGGTAGTCAGCTCACCACATTAACATTCCTGATGGATGGCGTATCCAACGGTAACTTCTCAATGACTGAAACACTGTTATGTCTGTGTTGTTATTATTATCTGCTGCACCACTACATATGAGTAGACTTGAATGAACATTGATTTATAATGAGACAGTTTTTCATGCTAATAACCCTGTATTTCTTTTACATTTATACAAAACTTTTAGAAAGCCTTTAGAAAGAAATGCACAATATGAACCAAATGTCTTATAGCTATTACCAAACTGCCATTTATGTAGCTTTTGGGTAGCGCAAATGAATACAATAACCAAAGGGACTGATGATGTGACAACTGAGCAGTGATTGTTAAAATGTGAACACTATTTATGCAGCCAATAAAGGAATTTGTCTGCAAGAATACTACTGCAAGCTACTGCAAGCTCACATGGAAATTATGTCTCAGTATGTATTTTGTATTCCAGATGACAGAAAACTTAGTGACATGTATGTTTTTAATTAATGGTCACTTAGACTTCCATATATGAGTGTTTTTTTCCTGCTGAGTAACCATCAAATTTGGTGCGTTCAGCGTAAACCCTTGATGAATTTATTTCTTTGAATTTTGAAAATGTAGATTTACCCATTCCCTGATTGTCACATCTGTGCTAATAAGAAAGATTACCATGAGCAAATAACACTGATAGTGCTAATCTGTCTGTATGCATGCATTTCCAGGAAAAAGTTAAAACCACTGTGTTTAAATGATGTCCTCTTCCTTGTGTTAGTACCCTTGTGAAAAACCTGTGTGAAGGTGTTCAGGCTCGGTTCACAAAACACCTGTTGAGAGTCTGCTGCTGTTTCTGCTGACTCTGCTCACTGCCTGACTGAAGCCCACAGTCTGTGTCAGCATTTGTTTATCTGTGAAGAAGATGATATCTGATAGCAGACGGGTTCCCATGCTCTCTTTAGCTGGGATGCCTTGACACCGGACTGGAGTAGTCAAAATGAAAATTACGTTGTCATATTATCCTTAATCAGTGCTAATTGCAAGTAATATCGTGATACATGTACGGAAGTGTGTAACAGTTACATCTCTCTCTCTCTCTCTCTCTCTCTCTCTCTCTCTCTCTCTCTCTAATATATATATATATATATATATATATATATATATATATATATATATATATATATATATATATATATATATATATATATAGCCCAGTATTTTTTAAATGGGGGCCTATATAATACTTAAGGATAGGTCACTTGTTCTCTAAAGTAGATAACTGTCAGCGCTGCTCAAGTGGAGAAGAAGACAGGAGCAATAACAGATTTTGTGTTATGTATGGCTGCAAATGGGGCCAGTGAAAAGTGTTATAACAACTTCAACAACTACTGAGTGTGTGTATTAGATGGACGTATTTATATCATAAGGCTACTATTTGATGTGTTCCTTATGCATATCCCAGAACTAAGCACCCCCAGTAGCCTTCAAGCACCTAATGTGGCCATCTCAAAATTGTACTTATGTTAAGTGTTTCACAATTTTTATTAATTAGATTTTTTGATGAAAGTGTTTAGAGTGAAATTTTCACTGACTCAATTACAGCCTTTGTGTCATTGCTCCAATTTGCTTCTCTGAATTGGGGCTGTGATAAACGTAATCTTCCAAATAATTACTAATAGTAATTACTAAAAATGTCATCCACTCCCTTTAATTTCGGTGTAAATAAGGAGTTGGTAACAAGTGTTAACTTTTTTTTTTCCAAAAAACCCCAAACAAAACTCTTCACAATTCCCAAAAAGTATCTATCAGTTGTTAATAAAGCAGTCATTGCGCACAGACCTCTGGGGACTAACCGTGTGGTTGTCCAGCTGTGTGTGAATGTGTGTGTGGGACCGGGTCCATGGAAGAATAACGCCCCTAAACGTGGAGCAGAAGTGCAGAGGAGCGTCCCTCAAGTCATTCTCAACTCGGGATCTGAAGTGACAACATCTCATGCCCAGAGTTCACCGGCGCGCACTTTCTCTCTCTCTGTGGATCTAAGGATAAACTGACTGTTTTTGAGATTCATTTTATCTTTTTAAAGGAAGACACGCTTCGGATCTATGAACAAACTCATGTGGATTTGTAAAACCTCTTTAAGCCAGAAGGAATGTATATATTGTTTGCTAAACTAACTTTCTTGTTGTCGCTGATAGCACTTACACGAGGTGAGTGGCTACTTCGCTTAAACTTACAGCTTTATTCGCATTGTAAAATGTTCTAACTCGAGTTGTTGCATTTAGGTAGTTTTATACCTGTACCAGTGGACTGAAGTTTGGGCATTTTCCTCTTTAAATAAATATTTTCTAAAAGTTTCAAAGTTAACAGTGACTTTACCCTACAGTCGCTTACGAGGCGCAATCATTTAGTAACTTTACGCACCTGTTAGCATCGCGCTTGTTAAGCATAGTACACCACCTACCTTACAAACTTAATTTAAATAATTTCACTTGGTTCAGGCAGCTGTTGCGCTCTTATCCAGCAAATAGTCACCTTTTTCACACTAGAGTGTAAACGCATGCCTTTCCACTTTGGATACAGAGTGGTGTTTTTTTATATTCTCACAAAATTGTGCTACTGGTCAGGTAGCACATTCTTTAGTGCAGCTGCCTGAAGAAGCATGTCTCCGTCAAACTGATGTCAAGTCTCGTCCACCACAGAAAACTAGACTTTCGGGTGACAAGAGTCACACCTAATGCTCATGTTTGTGGAGTCATGCATTTGCCATTTAGAAGGTCCCAGAGGAAAACAAACATTTGGTACATTGTTTGGTACAACGTTTGATACATTGTTTTCATTGTAAAAGCTTTCTCAGGACGTAACACAGTTTTCAAAAGTTTTGGCAGTTGTGATAAAAGTTTACATTTGCAGGCCTAAGATGCTCCATGCCCACGGAGCAGTGTTTGAACCAGGGGAAGTGTGAAGCAACTCCTGATGGAAACGGAGAATGCAAGTAAGTATAACATCTGCACTTTGTCCTCACTCAATGGATCAATGACAAATGACAGAAATAGTGTTGAAATATTGTGGATGGCTCAGATTTATGGCTGACATGTGAAGGTTGCAGTGGGTGACTTCTCAGCCCAGTGTTGCTATTCCAGGGAGGCTCTGGTCAGAAATGAGTGGATATTGATGAGGACAGGGGTCACTGTGGGAGAGTGTGTGTCTGGGTGCTACTGCCACCACTCTCCCCTCCACAGACTCTTACAGACCCCGAATCTTGTTGTCCTTTCTTCCACCGAGCGACAGCTGGGGTTGCCAGAGGCTCGGCCGCCATTGTTCTCTGCTGCGATTAATTCTGTGTGACTAATCTGGGTGAGGCTTCCCAGAGAGACCCTCAGACTGTGTCCTCCTCTCCCTAACCCCTCCTCTCTCCTGGGATCGTGTCCCCTCAGTGGCCCTCAGTGCTCTGAGTCTCACATTCCTCTGGACAGATGGGAATACGTATTGTTTTTAGGTTTAAATATTGTGCTGTGTTTGTTGGTCAAATAAGATGCTGGCAGTGTCAAAGAATAAGCTCCAGTCTGGCCCAGAACCTGTTTTAGAACAATAGCCTGCGTTGCTCTTGGCTCTATTTCTGACCTGGCGTGAAGAGCTCTGCTCAGTGTCATCTTACTGGAGCAGTCACTGGGCTCAGTGACCGTCCAATAATTGAACTGGTTGGGTCACAACTTGCTTTGGACTCCAAAACCCAAGTTGCCATCTTGGCCTCCCGCCACATCTTAATTTGGTCTGGTCTTGTTATTCTCACAGTCCCCCACCTCCTCCCCGGGCCACAAAGCCATCATTGTACCCTCCACTGTCCTCCTCCTCTTCATGGAGACGACCATGAGACATGCTCCATCTCCACAGTTTAAATGGTTTTAGCGGGAAGACAAATATTAACATTCAGTTGTTTGGGTGCTCTTTTGTGAGGGCTGGGAAAAGACAAAGAAACACACAATGTGGCAGTGATATGTTGTAACAGAAGTTTTATTAGGAGGTTAAACTTTGCAGATGATAAGTGCACCTGCTGTGCTGTTGCAATATTATAGAAAGAATGAAGTTGTAAAAACTGCAACAATTAATCAGAAACCAGATTAAAAATTCAAAGATCAAACAGTCAGGAGTTGCACTTTAAATTTGAAGTAGAGGATAGTACATCGCAGTACACAAGTGAAGCTTTGGTCCATGTAAATTTGGTATTTATGGTATGGTATACTCCTTCAAACACAGCTCAGAAACACTAGCTCTGTAGATCACTTTTTAGGATATTTCAGAAATTGCTGAAATTATATTGTACAAGATGATATGTAATTTATGGAATGATATTATACAACTCTTCAGGTTATTGTTCTCAACCATGCAAGCCTTCTCCTTACACTTCCTAATATTGTTCTTCCAGATAAATGTATTTCTTGGTTGTTGTAGTCAAAACACTAGTTTCAATTTATTATAACCATAGAGTCAAATTTGTGGAGGTCACATGTAAAAGCCAAAGTCAAATAAAAGTATACTGCATTGTGCTTTGTAGGATCCTTGGTAGAATTATACACTTGAGAAGAGGCCACTTTTCAAACCAGGTGTTATATTAGGGTCAAGTAAGTAGCATTGAATGCTCCACATTTATATTCTGTCAGAGATGCCTACTCGACATGCCATACCATAAATACCATCTCATATCTGGCCTGGCCCAATGACACCTTGACTGAAGTTTATCTCCAAAGGGCTTCAAGGAGGCCTCTCGTTTACTCCAGAGCCTTGGCAGGAGACAAGAGAAAAGCTGAGGCATTCAGAAGCAGGAAAGATGGCTGAATTCCTGTCGTGCACCTTCTTTTCACAGGCTGCCTCTGGAACCAGAGCAGGGCTGCTGAGAGATGAAATACCTTCATCAAACTTTAGTCGGCATGATGAAAGTAGTTATTTGAAAGACACTGCCACACAAACAAGGGCATTTAAATCTGGATGTAGCATCAGTTAATGGCAAAAAATACAACAGATCCTGTTGAAGTGTTGATTTCACAGTAACATAAAGTGGAAGTTGATGACACTATCCCTCAGGACAAAAACATGTGGAATTTACAGCTGTGATTTATGAACCCAACTAGGACTCTATTCATATTTACAAAAAAGAAGCACTTGCTGGTATGTGTAAAAACACTTACAATATAAATGAAAGTGAGCCCTTGTCTGCCTCTGGGGTTCCCTCAATAGCACTTCTGTTTGCTGTGATCAGATGAGTCCATCTCCCCCGCATCAGTCTACCCCTCCCTTAGTCACATTCAGAGTCAGGAAACAGCCTCAGAGTGGCCCGAGGGAAGAAAAGGTGCCATATCTGATCATATCATCACACAACGAGAGACACACAGTGCAAGCCTTTTATATGGCCGCTGCTGCTGGTGTTGGGTTCCTTTTGGCAAGGGTCTGGCTGGTGAGAGGGCTGATGGGCAGAGCACTTTGTGAATAGAGGCGGGGAACACTAGCGGTGAGGATTAGTGATATTTGAGCCTCCCTGGTTGGCATATGCCAAGACAAATCAGAAAAACTTTGATCGCAGCCTGAGTGCACTGACAGGCAGATTACGTGTGTATGAGACAAAGACCCTGGGCATACTCCAAATCGAACTTCCTCATTTTATTTTTTAAGCCCGACCAGCTGTCTGTGGGTTATATTATCACAAGTATTACAGGCGTGCACTCAGCCACAAAGCAGCATGCTTCATAATACCCATGATTACTTGTGGTTTTTGCCCATTCAACTTCACTCTGTAACAGACTGAGTTTGTCTGCCAGGTGTGCCTTTAGCTTTCCATGTCTGATACACACTCACAGGATATCCATAAGAATGGAGATTGATGCCTTTAAAGTGAAAGGAGCCGTTTGTTCAGTTAAGTAGTAGATCCTAAGACTGATATCAATCATGGTTTCTGTTACATAGTAAAAAATGACACTTTCCACATATTCATTCCTCACATGACAAGATGCTGTGTACAGTAACATCCTGAGGGTCCGGTTGCATTGTCAGTTACAGCTTCACATAGTCGTAAAGCCTTTAAGTGGTTCCCAGCCTTGTAAAGTAGCCAGTGGCACTAGTCATTAGTGGTGCTATGACTTACAAGACATGTACACACACACACACACACACACACACACACACACACACACACACACAGACACAGTGGTCGGCCCGTGGGGGAGCTGGCTCTTTCCCATGGGCTGTGTCCGTAATGGTTGTCCCAAATAAACAGGGTCTCTAATGAAGGCTGCCAGATGTGGGCTGGCAGGTCTCTTCTCCTGTACGATTAGAGAGGAAGGAAAAGAAAGAGGCTTGTAAGGAGAGGGGTGGTGCTTTCCCTGTAATTTCTTTAGCCAGTAGGGAGTTGGTGGTAACTTTGGTTTCAGTTCCACAACAAACAACAAGCTAATTTCTGCCCCAGGTTTGGTTTTGGTCCAGCTATTTTTAGTCAAAAACTCCTTTTGGGCAGTGTGTATGCTTTTCAAAGTTGATTTGTTCTCTAGAGATTGCAGAGTTGTCACTGTGGTTTCCGACTCGAGATTGGCTGAAGAAACACAGGAGTGTGGAAAACTGAGGAGGAAGTGTGGAGGAAAGAGTTGAGAGCCCCCCGCCCGTCCCCCCAGGGCAATGCTTTTAAAACAGATCAGACATGGCTAAAGAGGACTTAGCCCAGGCAGAGAACCAAACAGTCAGGAAATGAAACGGGTGCTGGGGAGACAAGAGGGAGGGAGGGGGCAGAGGTACAAACAAATGGGTTCCACTAATACATTTTGACCCCAGAAACCTAAACCCAAAAGCGAGCAGATTTAAAAAAAAAACCCCTGTATCCCACAGTTTTTGATGGTACAAGAACAAGAGTTTGAAGAGATATGGAAAATTTGCAAATAAGACAAAATAAGTAAATTACCAAAATCTAAGGCCCTGAACATGATTCTCATCTATGTGGCCCACAGTAAAATTGAGTTTGACACCAATATTGTAGACAATTGTGAGTTATTATCTGGTAAAAAGAATAGATTACCTTTTAAAATCCTTATTTATAAAACAGGACTAATAACAGACTGTCCCACGGCGCTTTATTTGGCAGCATATAATTGAATAAAAGCACAACCTAAATCACTAATCTTCTTACAGAAGATAAAGTACAAAGTCTGTACAGCTGTTAAAATCTGTGCTCTTTCCAGCTTTTATTTGTGTACAGTGCACTCGTGTACATTTTGTGTCCACAGCCTGTGCCTGTGTGTGACATCAGAGAGATGGCAGATGGCAGATTGGCCCAAAACTGAGGAAAGCCCCTTTGAGTGACGCCTGGCGAAGGGTCACATATCACTACAACATCTGCTGCAGGCTCGAGCCACCGCATGGTCCCTGTTATGCATCCTGTTACGTGTAGCGGGGACCTGTTGCTATAGGCCACTGCTGCAGCAACTGAAGAAGAGACAGAGTAGAAGTGAGCGCTCATGAGAACAATAAGAACTACTGAGCAGGGATGACAGAATAGATAATAACAGTATCAGGCTTACTGCAGAGATAAATCCACTGCTGTGCTGAAGTTACATGATACCTCCCAAACACCTGATATTTACACAGCTCCTGATTTCAGCCCTTCTTTTCATGTCTTCTTTATTTACCTTTCCAGCTGCCTAGTTTACCTGCTGCTATTTAGATTATCCCGCTTGCCAGGCCTGCAGATTTCTCTTGTTGAAGCAGCTGCTCTGTGGTACTATTTGTTTTCAACACAGCCAAGACTTCACAAAAAGTCACTGAATGTCTTTTGTTCCCTCTTATGTGTTTTAGTTCTAATTGAGGGAGTTAAACTGTATACATGTAAAGGCTTTTGTGCTGAGCTTGTATTTGACAGCCTCTGGCCAAGTTAAAGAGAAAATTGTTAGCAGCCATTGTCTAGCGTGTGCTATAGTTGACTTACTGCTAACACCTGGATTTGTTTGCATAGAGTGCCCACGTGCAACAAGGTAAGGGTGCATGGACTTTCTGTGTTTGTCTTTCAGACTTCAGTGTGAGACACTTTAGAGGGAAAGACAGCAACTTGTCAGTTTCAAAGTTGGTGCTAGTATTTTGTGAGTGAAAGTAAAGGGAGTTTTACTATAGAGGTTTAAGGTTCAGGAGGCATTAAAGGCACTAAAAAACCAAATTCCCTCTCTGACCGAGTTTATTTTCCATTCTCTTTTCTTTGTCTCATTGTATGTGTGTTATTTGGACATCCTTCTTTTTTCACCTTGCACTTCACTTCCTAGATATTGTAGAAAACTTTGCAGGTCAGCCTGGAGTAACTTAGTAGAAAGTTTTGCAGAGAATGAGCAGTGTAGGTTGAGACTTATAAATCCTAATGGGGTCTCTTACAAATCTGACTGGACCAATAGAAAGAGAAGGGGTTGAAAGGCTTTGGAGGAAAAGAAAGTGCACAGAGGGGGTCGAGCAGCTATGCAGCTTTGAATGGAGGAAGTTAAACCAATGAGTAAAAACAACTACTACTATCTATAACAAAAAGCAATTTCTAGTGATTTTTATAGGACTGATGGAGAGAAAAAAACATGATGATGAAGAGGAGGTCTGTAGTATCTGAATTGGGTGAAAACAATGACCCCACTCATCCATCACTCTCTCTCTCTCTGTTGCTCTCACTCACTTCTCATTTCTCTGCTGAAAGTGCTGAAAGGAAGCAGTGGCAGCAATTGAAATACCAACCAGCTTAATCTCACCAAGCTATTTAGTGTTTGGCACTGAGTCTGAATTTTCAAAAGATGTGCTATCAACTGATCAGTTCATCATCTTAATCAGTCAGGAGGTATTTAGAAGTTACATCATTTTTGTTTACTGAGATGTGTTCTTTTTGTGTTAAAATGAAAGTGCGACCCTGGATTTGCTATAATCAGATTAATGTATTATATTTTTCAGTGCAGGGTCTGTCTGTCTGGGCTGGATGACAGCAGTAGGATGGTGAGCGTTGTTGAGAGAGGAAGGAGGTGGTGGGTATGGGAGGGGTAGTGAGAGCGTGAATGACTGGGCCAGCAGCTGCTGTCTGCTCATTAACATGCGCACCTGCTCCCTACGGCCCTTTTCCAGCAAGCTCGTGTGGCGCCTCACGACCTCAGCACCCGCCACTGCTGGGGCTTTGCAGGACTGGCCTTCCATATCCAGATCTGCTGAGTCTCTTCAAACCACTCTCTCAAGTTTGTACCGCTCAGATACTGTCCATTAATGATCTGCTTTTGAATGCTCAGGCAGTCTCTGTGAAAGAATTCCCAGCTGTGCCACAGGAGATTTTTATATAAAACGCATCAGTAATCTTAGCTTAAGTCACTAAGAGAGGCTGCTACAGAATATCAAAAGATGATAGCAGATTGAGTGCATGTTGAATTGCTGAAGTGCTGAAGTTTGTTTTGGCCAGAGCCAGTTTGTTGTATTTTACAATATATGTAGAATTAACTTTTTGAGTCCTTGGTGTCCAGTGGATGGAGACATGGTGCTATTTCAGGTTACAGGGTTGCATTGAGCACAGGTTTAATGACTCTCAGGTAGCAAGCATCTTGGTGTGGTGACATGCCACTGCTCTGTGCTGTTTATGCAGAGGGTAGTGTAGCATGTGATGTTTTCTTTTTTGCCTCAGAACTAAGACTGCCTAATCCCTGTGAGTGGGGGACGCTGTCTAAACACTCTGAGGGCCCATGGCATGGCCCCCAGTACACACATACACATACGTTGGTCCCCATGGGAATGTTTGGGGACACGGTCTAGCCAGTGCCTTAGGCATTGTAGACATGCTGGCTTTGGTCAGGTATTTGACCGTGACAGCAGATTTATGTTACAGGAAGACTGCATACATTTTGACATATTTTTTTGTCCAAAACTGTTTATACATGAGTTTTTGCTCGTTACAAAGGCAAATACAACATCATTTATGAAATTATCCTTTTGTCCTCCGCCTTTCAGAAATCTGTATTTGAGATGCTGCAGTTTCTTCTGGCCCTTTCTTTTGGCATTTCTCTCTGATAATGGAGGAAATCCTCCAGGACTTGATGAATAACTATCACTGTTGTAGTGGCATAGGCCTTTGAAGTTTACCATAATGTTGGCCGCTCAAACTTGTCCCTGGCATGAATGGGTGCTGACAAAAGATGTGAAGTGAGTACATTTCAGCCTGAGAGCTGCTGAAGGGGGCCATGACTGCTGCCTTTCTTGTGTCCTAACCCTTTGGAAAGAATGGATTTAGCGTAGGAATTCCAAATAGCTCAGATGTTTTTTGTTCTCATCCCCTGGTGCTATTGAGTAGATGCTTTGTTTTTTTACTGATCAAGCCTCCTTGGCCACCCAGTGTTGACAACAGTATTAAATCTCTAGGAGTGATGATATGAAAATGTGAAAGGAAGGTGAGTCTGCATACCACAAGCAAGTAGTTCTGATCATATAATGACTACATAGCACTGGTATATACCAAATAGAACATAATACTGTAATAATTAACTAGGTAATTGGCATTTATAATGGTTGCTGTTTTCACTGTACTCAAAGGTGAACCAGTAGCATTAATGATTAGTGCAAAATTAATACTTAAAAAAAATACGTCCAAGCAACATTTAAAGTCAAAATATCATCTCAGTAACACAGACCAGATACTAATAATTACAAAATAATCTAATCATTTGTATGTTGTTGATAAATTATGTCAAATGACTCTTCAAGACAGTTTTGTAACAGCGACCTATGGTGTATAAAGTGCATTTCTTAGATCCTGTGAATTATCTCCTGTGTGTGTATGAGTGTGTGTGGCCTCTTTGTTGAGCCGCCGTATCCTCAGGGAATGCCCCTCAGCTCTTGTCATTGTAGTTGTGAATGTGTGAAAATGGCCCTGTGCGCTCTCTGTCTCTCTCTGGGAACTTGTTGACTGGGGTCTGACTAGTGTTTATGACTGAAACACAACTTGTGAGAAACATCACCTCCTCCTCCCTCTGTGCAGACCACTGTGTTTTACAGCCCAAAACACATTGTTCAAGGGGCGTATGGGAAAGTTGAAAGATAGACCTGCCATATAAACCAGAGATTCCCATGGTTTTGTTGCAGTGTTGCTGGAACTTATTGGAAAAAGGATGTTCTCAAATAGTTGATTTATGATCATAATGAGATGACCCAGTAACAAGCAAAAAATGGTGAAACAGGCATATAAGAATTCTTTAAAAGCTGTTATATCCTTTAAATTGCTATTACAAAAATGAGTGAAATTGTATGGATTGCATTTTATTAGTTGTGCTGTTGTGAACACAGAAGCATTGAATGGCAGTAAAGATTTTTTATTAAAGATACAGTGATATTAAGGATGACTTAGCAATCCAATTCACAAATCAAGTACAAAGTTAGTTCAGTTATGTAAATACCATATTCCTATTGGAAACTGAGTGTATAAATGCAATTTCCCATACATTATAATGTGATATTTTATACCTGGTTCCTAAAACATAACTAAGGCATTACTTTAGGTTTAGGGTTTGCTAAAACTGAATAGGCTTAATGACACTTCACTTAAAAATAATGGTACTATTTTCAAAGGTATAGGCTGCTCTTAAAACAGGAATGATTTTTTACTTGTCTTTTCTCAGATGCCGTGATGGATTTGTAGGAAGCAGATGCCAGTTTCATGACCCATGCACCAACTCACCGTGCATGAACGGAGGCACATGTCGTGCAGTTGCCAGGGGGAACACAGTAGACTTCAGCTGCACCTGCCAACTGGGCTATTCCGATCGTCGGTGCATGACACCTATCAACAATATCTGTATTAACTCACCATGTCACAATGGAGGTACTTGTGAGCTTGAGAGCCTTCAAACATACAAGTGCCGCTGCCCACCTGGATGGTCAGGTAATCATTTATATTGGCTAATTATTACTATTGAAAACTGAAAATAATATCAACATTTGTATCTTATATTGTATTTAATTGTTGTATTTAGTTTGGAATAGGACATCATACAAAAATAATCACTCTTTGTTTCCTCAGGTACATTGTGCCAACACGCAGACCCCTGTGCCTCAAACCCATGTGCCAACGGTGGCCAGTGCTCTGCCATTGAGTCCCACTACATCTGTTCATGCACACCTTTCTTCTCTGGGAAGACTTGCAAACAAGACATCAATGAGTGTAACGCCCACCCACCTCCCTGCAAGAACGGTGGGGTTTGCATTAATGAGGTTGGTGGGTACCGTTGCCAATGCCCCCAGGAGTACACAGGCAAACACTGTGAGACCCGCTACCTGCCCTGCAATCCTTCCCCATGCCTTAATGGAGGCACCTGCATCCAGAAAGGAGACACGAGCTACGAGTGCTCCTGTGTGCCAGGTACTTCAGACATTATTAATGCATTTAAAAGAACTGTTTTTCAGATTAAATCAATAGGGAGTTATTTGCAAAAAGGAATCTGTTGTGGTTCAAGCAACTTGTCAAAGTCTTTCATTAGTCTTTCATTCAAGTAAATATTATTGCTTTTATTGTGGATTTAAGGATTCTGTATTGTAGGGTATCAGGTATTTCAAGCTCCATTGTATTTTATTTCTTAAATCATAGCTTGAGAGATTTGTCTCATAAATTAGTCTTAGTTGAGTCATGTGAATCACACTTTCACGTCAGATTTGAGCATTGGTTTAAACACGGCCTGTACTTTTCTGGAGAGGTGATGATGTCATTTAAGGCAAGGCTCTCCGGCTTATGTTGTGTGCGTCCATATGCAGTGTAATGTTTGGTGTGTACATGATTTGAACAAGAAAAAACAGGAGCAGGAAAGCTTCAGAGCTTATCACAAGGAAATGGTCAAAGGATAACATCCTTTTGCACAGAGTTCATTGAGGCAAAACATGGACTAAAGATCCCCTTCTCTTTGCCCTTCAGTCAGACAAACAAAAACCTTAAATCCAATATTTTTTATTGTATATCTAATTTTTCTAATGTCTTGACTTTTACACACATTTAATTTAGATTTGCAGACAGACATACACACCATTTTTATGAAGGTTGTGACCTTATAATAAACTACTTTTCAGATTGCGTTGCCCCCATAATATTATGTATTGAGAGTCCTGTGGTTACTTATTGTGTAACTGTACAGATCGCAGAGTTCGTACAAACTTCATGTGGGTACAGCTGCTCCTTTCTAGGAAGGAAAAAGACTGTTGACCACATTTAACAGCAAATATAACGTTTTTAATGGCACAGTTGTAAATAGGGAAAAAAGTGAAAGAAGAATGCTACCTTAAGACTGAAAAAAATACCTCTGTTTCAGGTTTTACAGGAAAAAACTGCAACCACAACATTGATGACTGTCCGGGTCATGAGTGCCAGAATGGAGGAACCTGTGTGGATGGTGTTAACACCTACAACTGTCAGTGTAAACCAGAATTTACAGGTATGTAATGTTAGTATTTGCATTATAAGACAAACCCATTTTTCAAAACAAAGGCCCAGCTGTTACTTTTATTGTTTATTTCTCTAGGTCAGCTGTGCACAGATGATGTTGATGAATGTCAGTTGATGCCAAATGCTTGCCAAAATGGCGGCACGTGTCACAACACCTACGGCAGTTATCAGTGCGTGTGTGTTAATGGCTGGACTGGGGATGACTGCAGTGAAAATATTGATGACTGTGCTAGTGCTGCCTGCTACCAAGGGTCCACCTGTCATGACCGAGTGGCCTCGTTTGTCTGTGAATGTCCTCATGGTCGCACAGGTATACTGTTGTTTATTCTAGCTTCTGGTTTGTGGTTTGTTTAACTGCTCTAAAAGTGAATAAATAGGAACATGTTTTTTAATATTAAGTGATTTATCTTGCGTACAAGGACTGCTCTGTCAGCTGGATGATGCCTGCATCAGCAACCCATGCCAGAAGGGCTCTAACTGTGACACCAACCCTGTTAGTGGGGATCACTTCTGCACCTGCCCTTTGGGGTACTTTGGGGCTTCTTGTGATCAAGATGTTGATGAGTGCTCACTGGGTAAGCCATTATGAAACTTACAATAGTCACATTAGTCGTATTTCAAAGCAACAAAGGAATTATACAAAATGTAATTGATTGTTCTCTGGAAAGATGTTGTATAATAACGTGAAAGATTATGTAAAGGCCAAACACAACTGTTACTGTATTAGTGGTAGAATAGAGAAAGCACTAAATGGGTTTATTGGCATGTCTTATATTTAATAACTCTTTGAACATGTTTGTCTTATAGCGTGTTACTGTGTTAATGTGTTTGTACAGGTCCCAATCCTTGTGAGCATGCTGGGAAGTGTATAAACACCAAAGGGTCATTTCAGTGTAAATGTCAGCGGGGTTATGTGGGGCCTCGCTGTGAACTGGACATCAATGAGTGCATGTCAAACCCATGTATGAATGAGGCCACCTGCCTCGATCAGATTGGGGACTTTCACTGTATCTGCATGCCAGGTAAGATTATAATAACATTATAAGAAAAAAACGTATGTGTTCATGTTATAATTTTAGCTTTAGCACTAATGTAAAAAAATACTTTCAAATGTAACCAATTTATCTCGCTGCTTGTGCTCCCTTGCTAATTGACCAGGCTACGAAGGGGAGTTCTGTGAGATCGATACAGATGAGTGTGCCAACAGCCCCTGCCTGAACAACGGCAAGTGTATCGACAAGATCAACAATTTCCTTTGCCAGTGCCCTACAGGTGAGGCTTCTGTACTGCTGCAGACAGTTGAGAGATGGGAGGGGGAGGTAGGGAGGGAGGGTGTGGGTCCAGGGGGCGTAGAGGTCGATCTTTCTTTCTGTCTTCCTGCCTCGCTTATTCTCTCGCTCCAACACAAACACACACACAAACACCTCTTTAGACGGGCACTAATCCCAGCCTTGAGGCAGGCTTACGCAGGCCTGGGTAGCCCAGAATGAACACAGCAGTCGAGGAGGCGAGGGAAAAAAATCTATAGGGAAAGGCTTGAGGAAGTTTGAACTTTGAAACAAGTTTTTTATTCTTTTTACCAAGTGTGATGAGTGAGCACAAATGTGTGTTTTGTTTTGGTGAAAAGCAAAAGTAAGCTAAATACAGAAGACTATGTTTGAACAAAAATTATTTAAAATAATTTCTGTGTTCTGGTGGTAAGTGTTGGGGTTGTTTTTTCATTAAATCGCATTGCAGTTATAACAAGGAAGTATTAATGTTTTGTTTGAGTGTGGTGGAGTGTAACTATTGAATCTTGACCAATGTTTTTGGTTTAGCATTCTTTGAGCAGAATCACTGGAGTGGAAGTGATTTTTTTCTTGCTTTCTTTTTTGGGTAAAGAAGTGAAGCTTTGAATCGGGTGGATCAAAAGCACTCTGGGTGGAGAGAGGCAGAATTCCTCCTGTTGAGAGAAGCAGCGAAAACAGAAAAGAAAGAGAGGGACAGTCCATGTGGAAGACCTAATAAAGGGGGGTACAGGAGTGAACACAAGAGCTTAGCATAAAAACTGAGGTTGTAAGAGAGGGTTACGTGAGGAAGCAGTGACAAGTGTTGGGGGCAGTGAAAGTGTTTGGAGGTTGCGTAGAGGGGCGGCAGAGCCTGAGTGTCAGACCGTTATCTTAAGGCTGGAAGGGAGGGGTAATGAAAGAGGAGGGGTATAACCGACCTGCTTGAGATGTAAATTTGTCCCTCTTTCTCGCCAGGCCTCAGGCGAGGGTCCCCTCTTTTCATTTCTGTACATGGAATAGCCATGGAAACCCTGCTGAGAGCCATTGAAATGTCTGATTCCTGCAGTCTGCGGATAAATCCCTCTTGGGTGTTGAGCTGCGTATGTGACTCTCCAGTGCACACTTGCATCTATGCTTTGTTGAGTGTGTGTGTATGTTTAAGGCTCAACTGGATAAGATGTTTTGCTCCAGAGCTTTTCCAACTGTAATCAGTTGGTGGTATTATTACAGAATATAGCGGTTTTGTCTCCCCACATTTTGAGATCAGCTGCTTTCTCTTTGGAACAGTAGTTTTTTCACTCTGTTATCTTTATGAGCTGCCTCAAATTGAAATTTTATTTAGTTTTTATTTAGTTTTTACTTTGTTGATCTCAAACTATTTTTCAAGGTAAATTTTTATTATCTCACCTAATTGATTCAATGACATAACCAAGCATGACTGAAAATTGATTGTGTGAAAAATTGTGTGAATGTATGAAAAAGAAAGGTAAATAAAACCACACAAAAAGTCACAGAAGAATTACTGCTTGAAATATTAGATATACAAATGAGTGTTATGTAAAGAATGTTCCTTTTTCTTTTTACATAGTTTACAAGTTATGATACATTGTCTCACACACAATTTAGGGTCTTGACGTCATCTGTTTACTTGTGGCTAAGCCAGAAATAGTGAATGGTTTTAAAAAAAGCCTACTGGGAGACATCAGCATACCGCTAGCCACACAAATACTTCCCCACCGGATTAGCCACATCTGAGTCTGTCTTTTTGGCTTGAACTACCTGTGTGTTCCTGGAGTGAGGTGGGGAGGGGAAACACTATCGCTTTATCAGACAACATCCGAGTTCTTGGACTGTACCATCAAGTGACGACGGGATAAAAAAAAAAAAAAAAAAGGACTGAAGGGGAACATCAGATGAAAATAATTTTGGAAAAAGAGAAAGCCTGTTGGTTGATTTTGAATGCAAAGGAATTTCAATAGTATGGGGCAAAGGTCAAGCTGGCTCTTTTTAGGGGTGGGAAGGGGGAGAGTGTGTAGTGAAAAAGGGGCGAAAGCAAGACATGAGAATGTGCATTGTGATGGAAAAGTTTTGGGGGACAAAGGAGGCAACAGGCTCAGTTTGGCGTTGCACTGAGGAGACAGGCCGGCTTTTGTCCCCCACCTCTTGGTCAGGAGGCCTCACAACTTTCATTCTTCCCTCATTTTTCTCCTCTCTCCCACCCCCACTTTCAACGAACTTGGTCCCCACTTTCCCATCTCTTTTTGGAGTCATGCTGAAAAGAAGTGAAAAGGAAGATGGAGAGCTTGCAGGGTTGCACAGTTGTTAATTAACATGCAGTTTTCTAATTCATTGAGAGTCCTTATAGTATGGGCTCAGGATTATGAGTGGGACTTATTCAAAATGGTGAGAACACAGTAGCCATGTCTGTACACACACTGACACTCAACAACTCCCACTTGTTTTTTTCCAGGCTTTACCGGGAACCTCTGCCAGATAGACATTGATGAGTGTGCCAGCACTCCTTGCAAAAATGGCGCCAAGTGCACAGATGGGCCTAACAAGTACACATGTGAATGCACTGAAGGTACACTAGAAAAAGCATTTTTAACAGTAACTTTAATAAGAAAAAATAAATGTAAACAGGCAATTTTTCAAGTTTGTGGGGCACATACACACATGCACATATTTGTATTGTTTTACAGTTATCTGCTCTTTTTTCAGGGTACACTGGGAAACACTGTGAGACAGACATTAATGAGTGTTACTCTGACCCATGCCACTATGGCACTTGCATTGATGGCTTGGCCTCCTTCAGCTGCCATTGCAAACCTGGCTATACAGGCCGACTGTGTGAAACCAACATCAATGAATGTTTGAGCCAACCCTGCAGAAATGGAGGCACATGCCAGGACAGGGAAAACTCCTACATTTGCAACTGTCCCAAAGGCACTACTGGTAGGAACACTCTTTGAATATTAAAGTGTTTAGTTTTATCCAAGGTCTATAAGTTTATATTTCTGTTCCCAGGAATCAACTGCGAAATCAACATTGATGACTGCAAGAGCAATCCCTGTGATTATGGGACATGCATTGACAAAATTAATGGCTACGAGTGTGCTTGTGAACCAGGTTACACTGGTAAGCAACTTGGTGAATTGCAAACATTATTGTGATTTAAGGTACTGGCTGAGAGATGTGGTCCTGATCGGTAGGGTGGCAGATGGCGAGCGAGTGTGCACACTCCTCTGAGACTCGACCGGTGTCACTTTCCAGCTCCACCCTGTCCCCAGCCTACTGCTGTTAGGACACATAGCTGGCCCTCCCACACAAAGAGAGGGGATACTCACACACTTTGGCACACAAGGCCACTAGGGATTGAGTTGTAGAAAAGATTCACTGAAAGATTCCTGAAAGTTGAGCTTTTAAAAGCTTGGAAGCAGGTCCCTACTTTAAAGCTAAAAGAACAGTCTTTATGTTATGTGTGGCAATGGCCTCAATAGAATCAATGCTTCAAGTGGCCAAAATAAAGACTAATGGTTCCTGAAATTACAATTTCCAAACAAAAATGCCTTTAAGTGGTATCTGATACTGTTTAAAAATTGTAATGGTAGTGGAGAATTCATATATCTAAATTGTTAGTTACACCATAGTTATTGCTCATTCTGTACATACTGTAAATATTAATTTGTAATGTGCATAGTCATGTCCAGAGTACTCATATTTATAGTATATTCAGTAGATACTAAAAAATTGCTCTTGTTGGTTTTTGCACTTCTGGCTAAATGCTAAACTGCATTTCGTTGCCTTGTACTTTGTTGTATGTGACAATAAAGTTGAATCTAATCTAAGCGGAAATATTTTTTCTTGTTTCATACAGGTACCATGTGTAACATTAACATTGATGAGTGTGCTAGCAACCCCTGCCACAATGGTGGCACCTGCATTGATGGCATCAACAGCTTTACCTGTGTGTGTCCTGAAGGATACCATGACACCACATGCCTTTCCCAGGTCAACGAGTGCCTCAGTAATCCTTGTATTCATGGTCATTGTGAAGACAAAATTAATGGGTGAGGAAAATAAAAGATTACATTAATTACACACTGTTCATGACTTTATCCTCAACATGTATTGTTTTGATTACCGACATTAAGACTGCATGAAAAACTGTTGTTTGCTTTTGAAGAACCATGACCTTTAATCTTTTCTACTATAGCTATACGTGTCTGTGTGACTCTGGCTGGATTGGCAAAAACTGTGACATTAACAACAATGAATGTGAGTCCAACCCATGTATGAATGGAGGCACTTGCAAGGACATGACCAGTGGATACATCTGCACCTGTCGTGTTGGCTTCACTGGTCAGTATTTGTGCCATCAAAGATACATTTATGGGTTTTGGGCCTTGCTTATTTTGCAGGTTTATATACTCAACCATGCTACAGATCTCTTCTACATATCTAGTTTTGGCCCTCCAGTGTAAGTGTACTTAAGGTGTTCATTTTATTTATTGTATTTCTCCCACATAACAGGACCAAACTGCAAGACTAACATCAACGAGTGTGCCTCCAACCCTTGCCTCAACCAGGGAACGTGCATTGATGATGTTGCTGGTTACAAGTGCATCTGTTCCCTTCCTTACACTGGTATGAAAATATGATCATGTTATAAAGTAAAAATAATGTTTTGCTGTGTTCGTTTGGGAGTTCCCTGCCTAGTTTCCAGAGCCTGCTTTGAGTTAAAGGAGGAAAAATATTTGTTGGATAAAATATCTGAGTAAAGTTCAACAGCAAGACTTCCTCTGGACTCAAAGACACTAAACCTTTGGTCATCAGCGATACACATATCCTTAATAGGAGTTAAAAAATATTTTCGTGTCATCTCACACCTATTATTCGACCAAAGGACCAGACATGGAAAGGTTTATAGCATATTTTCTTGCATTTGTCAAGTTTTCTTTTTGGAAAAATCCACAGGATCTTTAATAATAAAAGGGTTTAGCTTGTTCTTGTGTGGGAGCGAGGTGCTTGTCACATTTCCTGTATGCCTGCTTCCTGTCTCACAGAACAGCAAATGGCTGCACAATGGCCGGAAACTGGAGCTGGCTTCCTGTATGAGCTATGTGTTGTGGAAACAGATAGGGAAATATCTCCACAGGCCTCTAATAGTGACCGAGCCTGGCTAGTTCTCTGATAGCATTGATTGAAAGATGATTCAGTGTCCGTTTAAACTGGACAGTTTCCAAGTTCACGAACTATAAGATATCACCCAAGTCACACATAGATTTTTTTTTCATTAATGGTTGGTTGTTCACCTGTACTTTACAGGAGAGAACTGTGAAACCTTAATGGCACCCTGCAGCTCTAAACCGTGTCGTCATGGAGGTGTGTGTAAGGAGTCCGAAGACTATCAGAGCTTCTCCTGTGTCTGTCCTGAAGGATGGCAAGGTAATTGATTAAGCAATCACACAAAGCACTATATTACACAATATTAGGTGAATCGGGTGAAAATGGCTAGTATTTAACAAAACTGTATTTCTAAGGTCAAACCTGTGATGTGGACATAAAAGAGTGTGTAAAGAATCCCTGTCGCAATGGGGCTACTTGTCAGAACACTTTAGGCAGTTATCGCTGTAACTGCAAACCAGGCTTCACCGGACGCAACTGTGATACAGACATCGATGACTGTAAACCTAGTAAGTCCGTGCTGCAAACTTCAACTCAGGGTAATGTTCAAAACATTGTTAACATAACCTTTTTTCATGAATAGATCCCTGCAGTAATGGTGGAATCTGTAAGGATGAGGTGAATGGATTCCTGTGTACCTGCCTGCCTGGTTTTCGAGGCACCAAGTGTGAGGAGGACATCAATGAGTGTGAAAGCAACCCATGTAAAAATGGAGCCAACTGCACTGACTGTGTGAACAGCTATACCTGTACTTGCCCGTCTGGTTTCAGTGGCATCCACTGTGAAAATAACACTCCTGACTGCACTGAGAGGTACTGGGCCACATTATATTTTATCCATTTGTATCCTTGTGCAGACTTCTTGTTCACTACTGCCCTCTATGGTAGACATAAAATACCTAAAAGAAACTCTCCCTCTGTATGTTGCATACTCATGTCTTAAAATGAAAATGTAAACATATGAATCTATAAATATTGCAATGCAAGACAACGTTATTAAATTGCATTGTTATAGTGAGGCTTTTGTTTTGATTCCACAGAAACCTGTATGACCATATGTCAAAGGTAATATAATCTCGTGTCTTATGTGTATTTGCAGCTCTTGCTTCAATGGTGGAACCTGTGTAGATGGCATCAATACCTTCACATGCATTTGTCCACCAGGATTTACTGGCAACTACTGTCAGCATGATATCAATGAATGTGACTCTAAGCCTTGCTTGAATGGTGGCACATGTCATGACAGCTATGGCACCTACAAGTGCACCTGCCCACATGGATACACTGGACTTAACTGTCAGGTAGACAGTGCCTCACATTCTTTAATGCATAATTAAATCTGGCTAAATTGTGGCATATTTAGCTTTTAAAACATTTTTGGTCTAGAATTTGGTTCGCTGGTGTGACTCCTCCCCTTGCAAAAATGGAGGAACTTGCTGGCAGAGGGGCACTACCTATAGTTGCCAGTGTGAAACAGGCTGGGGTGGACTTTACTGTGATGTCCCGAGTGTTTCCTGCGAGGTGGCAGCCAAACAGAGAGGTACAAAGGGGTTCCTGCATGTATGCATTAGGGTTTAACAATTACAAATAAATGCTTCATATCTCATACTATTTTAAATGATGATTGCTTGCTTTCTTGCCTAGGGGTGGATGTTTCCCAGTTGTGCCGAAACTCTGGCCAGTGTCTTGATGCTGGAAATGTTCACTACTGCCACTGCCAGGTGGGATACACGGGAAGTTATTGTGAAGAGCAGGTGGATGAATGCAATCCAAACCCCTGCCAAAATGGAGCCACCTGCACTGACTTTTTGGGTGGATACACATGCAAGGTAAAACAAAAAAAAATCTAGCTACAGAATGCATTTTTGTTGTGTTTACTGAATGTAAAATGAAATGTGATGTTGTAATGCTGCCTTTCTGATACATGCAGTTTTACTTCCATCCAAAACAATTTTTATGTTGTAGATATCTTTTTAATAATGTAATAACATTGTCTTTTTAAAACATCATTAAGTTTCTGACTTTCAAAGTTTATTACAATTTTAATAACTGTGAGTTCTGCTAAATTAGTTTTCATTTAATTACAACTCCAGTTGGTGGTCTTAATGAAAAGGCCTGTTTATAAACAGAAAGAAACCACTTGGTTATGCTAATCTCCCCTGGAATAAAGGATCTGCTGGCCTTGGCAGGATGGAGGCCTGAAAATAGCCAAGTAAACAAAAACATTTCTGTTTCATGTCTGAAATTGATTAAACTTTGCCTTCTTTTCTCCCTCCACCTTGTCTTCTTGTTTTCTCTCGCTCAGTGCATGCCAGGCTTTGTGGGGACCAACTGCTCTGATGAGATCAATGAATGTTTCTCCCAGCCATGCCAGAACGGGGGCACCTGCATTGACCTGATCAATACCTACAAATGCTCCTGTCCCCGGGGAACCCAAGGTCAGCAGACCCCCCACACACTCATCCAGACCACTCTCCTCTCCACGCTTTCCCTCGTGCCTCCACACTTCATTAATTAGGGCTTAACAGCACCCAGGGCATGTCTGAAAACTCCTTCTCCCATCTTACCTCTACCTTGTCAAATAAGCATTGATTTTTCTATCTTTGACATAAAGGAAGTGTGTGTTGTAGGTCAACAAGAAATGGAGATGAGAGGTAACCATAAATGAGCATGTTTCCGATAATTAATTATTAATGTAAAACTGATGGCTTCGGCTTAAATATACGATATTAAAATGACCTAACTATTATTTTGCTTAATGATTCTCACATGTTTATACTAGTCAGGGTAGCTTGACATTTTGCAGTATTATTAACAAAAAAAATCTTTAATAGGTGTACATTGTGAGATCAACATCGACGACTGCAACCCATTTACCGACCCAGTAACTAAAGAGCCCAAGTGTTTCAACAAAGGAAAATGTGTGGATCGAGTCGGAGGCTATCACTGCATATGCCCCTCTGGATATGTAGGGGAGCGCTGTGAAGGAGATGTCAATGAGTGTCTGTCCAACCCCTGTGACCCACGAGGCACACACAGTTGCATCCAGCTTACCAACAACTACCGCTGCGAGTGTCGCACTGGATACACAGGTAAACAGTCTTCTGGGATCAGATAAAAGCAGCCATAAAGAGTCATTAAAGAAATCACTTTGAAGAGAAATAGCCTTTATTGCAATTCTTTGATGTAAAGCTAAAAATACAAAAGCTGTTATTTGATTATTGGTTATTATTAGTGTTGTTTTCTACCGTGTTTGGTTACAAATTTTGGGTTAAACTTTGCTTGACAAGGAGTGAAGTGTAAAAACAAGATATATGTAAACATAGATAATGGAAAGAAATTATTCACGTTTTTACATGTTTGACTCTCCACAGGCCGACACTGTGACACTATATTTGATGGCTGTAAAGGCAGACCTTGTCGCAATGGAGGGACCTGTGCTGTTGCCAGTAATACGCCACATGGTTTTATCTGCAAATGTCCTCCTGTGAGTACCAGCACATCTGGCCCCTCATGGGTCTACTAATGTTATCTGCGATTCACTGTTGACAAATAGGCAGAAAATAGGCCAAATAAATCCTGACATTTGCAGTGCATATATTTTTGTCCTTTTCTTATAGGGCTTTACTGGCGCTACATGTGAATATGACGCACAGGCCTGTGGAAGTCTTCACTGCCACAATGGAGGCACCTGTATTTCTGGCCACAAAAGTCCAAAATGTCTGTGCACTCCATTATTCACTGGGCCCGAATGCCAGTTTCCCACTCACAGTCCATGCAATTCAAACCCATGTTACAATGGTGGTACATGCGAAAACACCTCTGAGACTCCATTCTACCACTGTGTCTGCCCTACCAATTTTGTTGGTCAAAGGTGCCACATCCTGGATCGGGGATTGCAGGAAGTGGAGTGTGAAATACCAGAATGCCAAGAGCTTAAATACAACAAGATTTGTGATGTGCTGTGTAACAACCATGCATGTGGCTGGGACAATGGCGATTGCTCACTCAACTTTGATGATCCATGGAAAAACTGCTCAGCCTCACTGCAGTGCTGGCGCTACTTTAATAATGGAAAGTGTGATTCACAATGTGACAACGCTGGATGCCTGTTTGATGGCTTTGATTGTCAGAACCTGGAAGGACAGTGCAAGTAAGTAGTCACTAATTGATCTGAATATCTAAATAAAACAACAATGTAAGCTAAAAAATCGGCAGATTCTGTTACATTTAAGCTTTTGAAGAGAGTTTTAATTAAAAAAAAAATGTCATTAACATTTGACTGAGCAGACCTTTAAATATTTTTCTCACAGCCCTCTGTATGACCAATACTGCAAAGACCACTACGCAGATGGCCACTGTGATCAAGGCTGCAACAATGCAGAGTGTGAATGGGACGGCCTGGACTGTGCCAATATGCCCGAGAAGCTCGCTGTGGGCCAGTTAGTACTAGTTGTTCACATAGTACCTGAGCAGCTTCTTAACAACTCATTTGGCTTCCTGCGGGAGCTGAGCCGTGTGCTTCGTACTAATGTGGTAATCAGAAGGGACCCCAAGGGGCAAATGATGGTGTACCCCTACTACGGTAATGATCATGAGCTGAAGAAGTACAATGTCAAGCGCTCAGTAGACTCATGGTCTGAAGTTCCAAGCAAAGTGTTGAATATTGTCAAGAGGAGTTTGTATGATTTTGCAACAGAAAATAGACGTGCAAAAAGGGAATTGGATCCCTTGCAGATTAAAGGGTAAGGCTATTCAAAATGTTCCTTTCCTGATGTTATTGAATTTGAATAATCTTTGACGACATCACATTGAGATTGTTCTGTCAATTATCCCTTTAGTTCAATTGTCCATTTGGAGGTGGATAATCGTCAGTGCTTCCAGCAGTCCACAGAGTGTTTCCAGAGCACCACTGAGGCTGCAGCCTTCCTTGGAGCTTTGAAATCCAGTGACAAACTGGATGTCCCCTATACCATTGAAGCTGTATACAGTGAGTATTTTCTTTATTTTTTAACCTTACAATTACATATTGCTTGTTGTGATCTAAGCAATTAATTTCAAATTTATTTATATAACCCAATATCCAAAGACTCACGGAAAAAAATCTATCTGTTTTGAATTATCTGGCTTCAAAAAATAGGACAAAAGATCATTTTTCACATGAGTTCAAATGCCAGCCATCAGTAAATAGTTACATTTATTTAACAGGGCTTTGTTATTATCTTTATTCACGTTAAAACTGAATGGATGGCGATGAATAGAAATAAAGAATGTCACTGGTTAGCTTGGCTTATTCATGTGTCAAGTAAATGAAACACACACATCCCCACACACACTTTTGAACTGGAAGTATCTGCTGCACCTCATGTTCTAACCTCTGTGATCTTTGATTGTGTATTTGTTATGCAGCAGTGAACAAATGCAATTGTGAATCTCATGGCCTAAACAATCAATCCTTCTCTCTGTGTATAAATCCACTGGCTTCAGGCTCCAAAATGGTTAATTGCTGCAAATCAACTGCTCCAACCCCCTACTCACTCAACATAACCGTCTCTTTTTTGTCAGACATATGTCTGAGATGTATACGTCTACAGACACACATCTGTGCACACACTTCATTCCACAGTGCAAGGGGCTGCTGCAACCTTCACCTCACTGAATGTAATACCAGGACTTAATGCATCTCTAAGGGTTTAGGTTGGGGGAGTTTATCATTTCAAAATCGTTAGTGGAAAAAAAGAGAAGGGGAAAAATTGATCGGGAGTGTGCTAGAAGTTGGGAGTCTTTGTTATCTCGAAAATCCTAATAAATCCTTCGTCTTTACAGCTTAAAGCGCGTGCAGTAATTTGAAGTTCATTAATCCTCCTCCTTTTTTTCTCTTAAAGAAGAAATGGTAAAGTTGTCTCTTGGTACCCTGGGTTGAAAAGGGAGAGAGGAGGTTCTTTCCCCCTTTTTTTTTTTTTTCGTCACTCCCCAACCTTTTTCCTTTTTTGATGAAAAGTGGTTAACAATTCTGATTATTACTCAATAGATAGTACAAGCTAGCTTTTCAAATGGTGAGGATCGTCAGTGCGTTTAGTGGTTGCTCCTTGTTGCCGACAAACTGTCGCAATTTGGAGTGAGAATTGCAAAGAAGATCGGGACTAGCTCTTGCTCGTACTCATACAGGCTGATCCTGGCTGTCCAGGTCTATCCTTTGACGGTCCTTGTTTTCATCCTTGAGTCATGACCACGTTGTCCCTTTTACCACCAGGCGGTGTGGACCCCCAGCCGTCCCAGGACTTCTACCCAATCTACTTGGTTTTGGGCGGCGTAGGGTTACTGGCCTTCCTCGGTGTGGGAGTGGTGGCTGCCCGCAAGCGCCGCCATGAGCATGGGCGCTTGTGGCTCCCTGAGGGCTTCAAGACCACAGAGACAAGTAAGAAGAAGAGACGTGAGCCTGTCGGAGAAGATTCAGTGGGATTAAAGTAAGTTTTATTTTGCTCAGTGCTTTCTGTTGTGCTGTTGGGTGCCTTGCTTATGGGTCAAGTGAATAGCTATTTCAGATGGTAAAATGCATGGTCATTCAAAATTTGGACAGAGGTCTGGATCATTAATGATAATGATATAGCAGGTTTAGGTGAGTATTAATTGACTTGTTGGAGTAAAGGGGTGGGGTATGAATACAATCAATGCTTTTGTTTTCGGTGCAGCAGCACCATTGAGGGTCAGCGCCTTTGTTGAGAAAGATGTTGTGGAGAATTTTCACACAATTTTCTGTTTGATCATAGGCCACTGAAAAACACATCAGATATATCCCTCATGGATGATGCCCAGAATGACTGGGGAGAAGATGAGCCTTCGGATGTGCAACGCTTCAAGGTATGTCATTTGATAAATTTCCCCCAAAAAGAAGTACATATCTCTACTGTTAAAATGATTTTAAATAATGTGATTTTTCATATTATTTGAACATTACACATTTTACGTAACAATAATAATAATAATAATAATAATAGTAATATAATTTTGTTTAATTCTTGTTGTTTTAGCATTTTGATGAGCATGCTATACTAGACACAGATGACCAGACAGATCACCGTCAGTGGACCCAGCAACACTTGGACGCCGCAGATCTACGTATCCCTTCCATCGCTCCAACACCGCCTCAGGGCGAGATTGAGAATGACTGCATGGATGTCAATGTCCGCGGACCAGGTAAGATGTATTTCCTCAGATAATAATAATAATAATAATAACAATAATAATAACAATAATAACAATAATAATACTTGTAGTATCAACTACTATTAATAACAGTTTGGTTAGTATAAATACAGATTCATTTCCTGTAGTTGTTTGCAAAAAGAATTATAATATATTAATATACCAATTAATATACTGTTTAAAAAAAAAACACTAAAGTAAAGAAAAAAGAAAAAAATGAATACTGCATGTCTTGTTCTTATTTCTTGTGAGAAAATAGTACAACTGTGTTCATGATTGTGCTGAAAATCTTCCTGGTCAAAGCAAAAAATATGTAATATGTGCAAGATAAGGATTGTTCGGTTTTTGAGTAATTGTCTGCATGAATGCTTTTACTTACATTTATACTTGTAAGAGTTGCAAAGCCCCACATCCTCAGGGTAAAGGATCTTCTTCAAAGCAGTCAGGCGCCTGGGGAAACACAATGATTTCTGATCAGATTAATCATTTGAACAGTAATAAGGGCCTCAGTTCTCAATACTGCATTATTAAAACCAGTAAAAGTAACAGAAGTTAAAACCCAGCAACAGTCATAGCCTTTCAATGCCTAAAATCACAAACAGTGTGAAAATTTGAGAGCACATTTTTTCCTTTAATGGATCAATGCATTAGAATCTGGGGCTTGCAATCCTTTTGAAGCGGAGAAAACCTATCCAAGTCGACTCAGTGAGCTGCCTTTCACAACGAGATATTAATTCTTGGTTTTTGCACCAGCCAAGCTTTAGCAAGCCTCGGTCTCGATCCCCCTAGCTTCACTTTTCTTCTGAACCGTCTTCTGTGCCTGGGCCTTGATCAGAATCCATTATTGAAAAGAGAGGGCTATAATGATTGAACCCAGGCAAAAGTGTCAAATCCACATTCGATTAGTTTGTTACTTTGTTCTGATCTTCTAGCTGCTTTGAAGTGTAGCCCTGTGTCTAGTGACTGGGCTTGTGCAGTGCTGCTCATGCAGTCTTTTGGCCATAAGTGCCTGAGTTTATGAGCCTCTGCATTTTCTTTGCATTTTCAGATGGATTCACACCCCTGATGATAGCATCCTGTAGTGGTGGAGGTTTGGAAACAGGCAACAGTGAAGAAGAGGAGGATCCTTCTGCCAATGTGATCAATGATTTCATTTATCAGGGTGCTAACTTACATAACCAGACTGACCGTACTGGTGAAACAGCTCTTCACTTGGCTGCCCGCTATGCTCGTTCTGATGCAGCCAAGCGCCTGCTGGAGGCCAGTGCAGATGCCAACATACAGGACAACATGGGCAGGACGCCTCTGCACGCTGCTGTAGCAGCAGATGCCCAGGGAGTGTTCCAGGTGTGTTTGTAATTTTTATACATTATTTTCCAAACAACTGTGTGTACAGCAATGTGTGCAGTTAAGAGCAGTGTGTATTAAATAGTTATAACAGTGTGAATTCATGTTGTTATTGACAGATTTTGATAAGAAACCGTGCAACAGATCTGGATGCACGCATGCATGATGGAACTACACCTCTAATCTTGGCAGCCAGGCTGGCAGTGGAGGGCATGGTGGAAGAGCTCATTAACTGCCACGCTGATGTTAACGCTATTGATGACTTTGGTATGTTTTCTTGTCTTTCTTGTTCATGGCAACTTGGGCAAGCGGACATCATGATGAGTATTTAGGCAAATCTAAATTGCATTTGGTCAACAACGTTTTTCTTTTCTGACTGTAGGTAAATCGGCCTTACACTGGGCTGCTGCTGTAAACAATGTTGAGGCTGCTATAGTTCTACTTAAAAACGGTGCCAACAAAGACATGCAAAACAACAAGGTAGAAAAGCATTCCAAACATATCTCCACAATTGTGAAATATGATCCTTTATGAAAAAGTTTCAAGTCTTTAAGTAACCTCTCTGTTTTGTGTCCCCTTCAGGAGGAAACACCTCTTTTCTTGGCTGCTAGGGAAGGAAGCTATGAAACTGCAAAAGTCCTGCTTGACCACTTTGCCAACAGAGAAATAACCGACCATATGGACAGGTTGCCCAGAGACATTGCACAGGAAAGAATGCATCATGACATTGTACGGCTGGTGGATGAGTACAATTTGGTACGAAGTCCTCCCATGCACGGAGGGTCTTTAAGCACCACCCTGTCACCACCTCTATGCTCCCCTAATGGCTACCTGGGTAGTATGAAACAGCCTCCACCTCAAGGCCAAGGCCAGGGAAAAAAGGCACGGAAACCCAGTGCCAAAGGCATTGGCTGCAAGGAGGGCAAAGACATGAAAGTGAAAAAGAAGAATTCACAGGACGGAAAGTCTGGCAGCCTTCTGGACAGCTCTGCTGTTTTGTCTCCAGTTGACTCACTTGAGTCCCCTCATGGTTATGTGTCTGATGTTGCCTCACCACCAATGATGACATCCCCTTTCCAGCAGTCACCCTCTGTGTCCCTCAACCATCTGCAGGGCATGTCTGACCCACATATGGCTGTAAACCACATGGTCCTTCCCAATAAGCAAGAACTGGCCAGAATGCAGTTTGACCCTCTGCCTCCCCGACTCACCCATCTGCCTGTGTCCGGCTCCAGTGGTCAGACAGCTATGAATGGCCAGTGCGATTGGCTATCCAGAATGCATGGCAACATGAGCCAGCCAGGTCAGTTCAACCCTATTAGAGGAGCTCCTGCTGGTCAGGGAGGATTGCATCAAGGAGGGCAACATGGGTTAATGACCTCTCTCCACAACAACCACCCGTCCACCAGCCTCTCCCAGATGATGAGCTACCAGGGGATTCCGAGCAGCCGCTTGGCTCCAGCGCCCCACATGATGCAACAGCAAGCTCAACAAATTCAACAGTTGCAAAATCTGCAACAAATCCAGCAGCAGCAGCAGCAACAGAACATCCAATTGCAGCACCAGAGTTCAAATACAGCAAGCAACCAGACCTTTATGAGCAGTGAGCTCAGTTCCACAGAGCTTCAGCAGGGCACAGGAAGCTCCAGCATTCCCATTCACACAATCTTACCGCAGGACACTCAAATTATGCCCACCTCCATCAGCCAGTCAATGCCTAGTACCCAGTTCCTCACCCCACCATCCCAGCACAGTTATTCAGGCCCACTGGACAACACCCCAAACCATCAGGTGCAGGTGTCTGACCACCCGTTTCTGACCCCTTCTCCTGGCTCTCCTGACCAGTGGTCAAGTTCATCACCTCATTCCAACATGTCTGATTGGTCAGAGGGTATTTCAAGTCCACCAACAAGCATGCAGTCTCAGATTGGACATATACCTGAACAGTTCAAATAAAAAGCTTCACCCTTAAATAATGTTACATGAACTGCTGAGTTTATTTTCAATTAAAATAAAATACAAAAATGAAAAAGGGCAAAGTTGTATAGACGTTTGTATACACTTTTATACTAACATCAGCAACTGTGTTTCATCTATTTTTTTTATTTATTAATGTTTTATTTATATTCTTGCCTGCTTGCCTATGATTTGAGTGTCTGTGATGTTTATAATCAGGAAGGCCATGAAAAGAGGCAGATTCCTTAGATTTCTTTAGTACTTTCTTCAGCAAAGTCACAGTATACACTGGGTATTTATTTTATTGTGGACTTGCTCCTTTTCCTTTTGTCTGTATTACATTCTCATGTTTTATGTAAGCTTGTTTTCTTTTACAATCACGGAGCATTTAGTAGACACAATTAAAGTCCTAATAGTTTTCTGTCTGTTGAATTTTTAAAAGCAAATCCATGTTAAGCAAGATGTGAACTTAATCATGTCCGGCATTTCAGTATAATTTTTTTTTTTTTATAACGGTTCATGGAATCAATAGAAAACTTTCATATTGTGCCTCTAAGTTTGCATACATCTTTATCTGTATGTGTACTTGCACACTATTCTGTGGAGTTGTGGTGGGGTGTATTGTGTTGTACAGTGTACAGCAATGAAATTGTGAGAGTGACAGTGAGGCAGGATTAATGTATTAGTTATTCCTGTGGTTTTGGACAACTGGCCTATTGGCCACAATGTACCTTGTTTTTCAGAGGGAAAAGGAAATTGTTTCCAGTGCTCCCTCCTACTTGTTTGAGCCTATGGCTGTTTTCTTCTTTTTGTAAATATCTTATGCAATTTTTATGTAAGGAGGATTTTGTTCAAGAAATCTGATGTCTTAAGCATGCAATTTGGATAGATCTTGCACCAGCTTCAAGAATTCCATCCAACAAATTATACTATTTCAGATTTTACTGTATTCTTGTGCAGTCATTTGAGCTACAAAAACAAATCAAACCAGTATACATTTTTAGGAAAATGATTTTTAAAGGCAATTCTGTCATTCTGAGTCTCTATAATTTCATATTGGCTGCTTGGCAACTACAAATCCAGGGAGGCTACCTGTGTGTGCATAAAATATTTTTGTTACTGTTAAAAAAATCTGTGGATCAATTTTAAAAAAAGTTCCCATTGTATAGTGTGAAATGTTTAATTAAACAAAAAGTAATAGGTTTTAGATAAATTGTAATGTATAAATAAATTTATTTCTCATGTTCCACTTTATAAAACATCTTTTGTTAAAATAAATGTAAAGTTATAAGACCATGTGTGAATACTTGAATTTTGTTTCATGAATACAATCTGACAACTAGTTAACTAGTTTACTTTTAATGAAATATCACAGGCTGTAAAATTTAAGAGAAAAAATAATTATAGTCTATATATACTATACTTTTTTAGTGATCTTAGTGGACTAGAAGACCAAACTCGATTCGTTTAAAATGTTGTAGATATAATAGTCCTCGGTTGAGAGATCTGAACGCATGTCTGTCTCTGTCTTTCAAAAAAGACTAGATTTTGTCTCCCCCTACTGACTGTAAGTTATAGGCGCTGGATTTTATTTTGGGGCCGTTGAAAATGACTAGGGAAACCGTAAAAATCAGCATAGCTACAATTTTAACTTGTTTTGTAAGCATTTTTTTTTTCTTATATCAGAAATTGTAATATGCATTAATTCATTTCTACTGCCTATCCTGTTCAGGGTCAAAGGAGAAGAGAATAATTTTATAGTGTAATGTATAATAGATATGAAAAATATATGCTTCATTCTGTTCTGATGTTGCACAATACAGACAATAAATAGTGGAAATTAAATGAGACATACTTTTATTTTGATCTACTTTTATTGGATTTGAGCCTTTCTGCTATTTTATGCTAATATTTATAGCTATCAAAATTGTGTTTTGCATGAGTATATTCCAGATCATGTGACCCACTTTCCTGAAAACAAAACTGCAGCACAATCAGCTCATTTTAATTTAAGTCTCCGTGCTATTTATTTTATCCTAATATTGAATAAATCAGACAAAACTATTTTGCTCTTAGTCTTATCTGTACAATTTATGGTGTGGTTGGTTAAATTGCAACATTTTATTTTATGACTACTACACATACGTCCATGCTACTGCATCACAACTACAGCTCCCAAGATGCACCGTTACTGTGCAGTTGAAGGTCATAGTTCAATCAACGCACAGTCAGGTAAAAATAGGAAATTCGCTGCCTGGCTGCCAGAAGGTTCCCTGGGAGAAATTGTCAACTCACTAAATATTTAAAACATTCAACTGTTCTCATCGCACGAAGACTGACGATTGTGAACGAAAATGCCTTACAGCTAATCGGTGGTCACACCTACTACGTTATCGGGGGATTTACTGAACGAGTGTTTGCTATGTGCTAACATTAGCTCGCTAGCTTGCTAGGAGCACATAGCAACTGCTGCAAGCTAACGTCACTGGTACTCTTTACAGTAACTGTTGAGGACTGCAGCTATGTTTGTGCAAGAGGAGAAGATTTTCGCCGGAAAAGTGTTGAAAATACATATCTGCACTATGGACGGCACGGAGTGGCTGGAGGAGGTCACGGAAGATACCACTGTCGAGAAGCTAAAGGAGAAGTGCTTGAAACATGTATGTTTATGTTGTTTTTTAAGCCTTTTCAGACTGACACCTCTCTGACTAAGGTGTTGCAACTTGCTATACCCTGTGTGTAAACTGTCAGTGTCAATGTCACTGGCCTTGTATTTATAGTAACTGGGTAGACTTTGCTATTTATAATTTAGGAGGGTGGCTGCCCCTTTTAAGCTATCTAACTAGCAACCATACTCTCCCCCTTTTTTCTGTTCCCAAAGACTCATGTATACTGTCTATTATTACACTGCCCATCTTACCTCTCCTTCTATGGTATATAGGCTGAGATTAATATATTATTCATTACGTTGTGGCATTATCATTGCAATTCAATTACAAGGAAAGTCTAGTTTCTGTGCAACCATCCAACTTAAGTCCAATATATGTATATGTTTGACATTTAAATCTTAATACCCCAAAATATCTCATAAAACTGCCTGTTGTTTGTTTGCTTGCTCATTTGTTTGTTTTCTTAGTATGTACATGGCAGTCTAGAGGACCCCAAAACACTTACACACCATAAACTGATTCATGCTGCTACAGAAAGAGTCCTCACTGACACTAAAACTGTTGCTGATGAAAATCTAAAAGATAAAGGTATGTAAAAATGTATGTGTTGTTTTTTTTTTAATTGACAACGATGTATTAGTTTTTACTCTTCAGCTATTCTTTACTTACATGTTGCAGATGTTCTGCTGCTCATTAAGAAAAGACCTCCACCAACTGCCCCTAAGATGGCAGATGTTAGCGCAGAAGAAAAGGTACACCTCATTTTATGAATATGTTACAAATTATAAAATAAATAATACTCTTTATTATTGTATATTCATCAAATTTTTATATTTTCAGAAAAAAACAGATAATAAAGCTCCAGATAAAGATGCAATCCTAAAAGCCACCACTAACCTGTCTACACGCCACACTGACCGCACAGTCACCCAGCACAATATCAGAGATGTAGGTGTTTTCAGAAAATGAAGTACATATTTACGCTTGTCTTACACAGTGTACTAATTGACTGTATTTTAGATTTATACTGATTTTGTTTACGCTGTGTGTAACAGTTTCAGACGGAGCTTAGAAAAATACTGGTTTCTCTCATTGAAGTGGCTCAGAAGCTCCTTGCCTTGAATCCGGATGCTGTTGAACTTTTTAAAAAGGCCAATGGTAAAGTTTGCCTGCTGAAAGGATTGAAACTTTTTCTATAATTATCCTTATAGAAAACCAAACAATAGGCAAATGTTTTACAGCTTTGTAGTAAGATAAATTGTATGTACTTGTTTACACTTCCTTCCACATTCTACATTACTTTAGACTATATTTTTATACTCATCTATTTCAGCAATGTTGGATGAAGATGAAGAGGATCGAGTTGATGAAACGGCTCTTCAGCAGCTAACAGAAATGGGGTTCCCTGAGAGTAGAGCCATCAAAGCTCTCAGATTGAATCAGTATGTTTGTACATTGTGTGTTGTTTCACTTATTGAAAAAAATGTTTGTATTTATAATTTCTTTAAATTCACCTAATATACAGTGATGTTGGTAACGTTCTAGATTCAAGCACAACTTTAAGCTTTGTTTTATGATGACTTTGATGTTATTCTTTTTGCAGCATGTCTGTGACACAGGCCATGGAGTGGTTGATTGAACATGTTGATGACCCCACTGTAGACACACCACTTCCTGGTCAGGATACTTCTGCAGCTGGGGCTACAGCTGCTGCCACAGCAGGCCCCTCAGCCTCAGCTTCGGGCTCGAACCTCCTGCGCAGCCTTTCCAGCCAGTCAAGTACAGATGAAAGCATCCGGCAGGATGAGCTTACGGAAATATTTAAGAGGATCCGAAGGAAACGGGAGTTCAGACCTGACTCCAGAGTGAGTGACTATTTTGTCTCACAGATATTGGGCAAGTATTACAAACATACTTACAATATCTTTATATTTTATTCCACTGTATTATTGGTCACAGCTCCTTACAAGGCCCTCCTACCAGCATGTATCCAACAAAGTGAAATATTTATTTGCTGGGAAGCTGTGTTTGTTGTATGATGTTGTTTATTTAATATCATTGTTATTGTTAACTTAATGTCACCTTAATCTCATTTTACAATTTATTTTCCCAGGCTGTTATTGCTTTGATGGAGATGGGATTTGATGAAAAGGAGGTGATTGATGCTCTAAGAGTAAATAACAACCAGCAGGATGCTGCGGTATGTTTTCAGATATTTTTTCTTGAATATGTTTGATAAAGGATGCTGATTTTAATTATTTAATGGAGTTTTAGATAACCCCGTTCTGACCAGTTATTTAAATCTTACATTTAAAACCTAGTTGCTGTTGAATATATGAGGGCCCAACAAAACCTAACATGTTGCCCAACTTAAAAAGCTTACCAATTGGAGCAAAGGCTGTAGGTGTGTGGATAATGTGACACATGTTTGGACTCGCAGGGAAACCTTTAAAGGAAAACCTAATAGCAGAAACAGGTTATGTCATGTAATAAGGTTAGGTGTGTCTTAACAGTATTGTTGGATTCTGCCCTCTTTAACCTGTTTGCATAATCCAGTGGTAAGCACAGCCCAAATACAAAAGAAACACATACATACATTTAAAATAGGAAATGTACTTTTGTTTGTTTACCACAAAATAAGGTAAATTGAATAATGCATTATACCCTTTAGTGTGAGTGGCTGCTGGGAGACAGAAAACCTTCTCCAGAAGACCTGGACAAAGGTATCGATACCAACAGCCCGTTGTTTCAAGCCATTTTGGAGAATCCAGTTGTGCAGTTGGGTCTTACAAATCCTAAAACATTGTTAGGTATGTACTATTATGTTAGTAAATACATTCACTTAACACAGTGTACACAATGTCATTTCTCTCAGGAGCAATATTCTTTTGAATTACAAAATCAAGGAAAAGAATCTCATAGTGTTGGCCTTATTTTTGTGTGCAGCATTTGAGGACATGCTGGAGAATCCTCTCAACAGTACCCAATGGATGAATGACCCAGAGACTGGCCCTGTCATGCTTCAGATTTCCAGAATCTTCCAGACCCTTAACCGCACATAGAGCCTCCTGGTGACTGTGTCGCTGTGTGACTGTGGCAGCTTGAAAGTGTGTTTGACAGTGTGAGTGTTTGTGTTTTGATGTTGGGCAAAAAAGTTAAGGAGAAGTAATAGTAGAAAAATGAAATGTTACACAAATTAATATTTATAACAGTAAAAATAAAACACTTATACAAAGCAAATGTTAAGATAAACAAAACTATAGCTAATAATAAAAAGAAACATGTTGTTTTTACATTTAATAAGAACAATTTATAGTTAAGACAGACATTAATTATTTTATATCGTTTCTCCATGTGCAAAAATGGACAACAAACATCAATTTAATGTTTACACTTAAAACTGTTTTTGTATGTTTTGCAATATTTAAATATCAAATACAATTTTGTCTTTAAATTGTTACATTTTATTAGCGATGAATGTGAGGACATCTCTTTGCATCAGGTTTATTTCTTTTCTTGTCCTTGACTTATTCTAATGGAAGTGACTCCAAAAAGAGCCTAGTGGTTTGAGCTGAGTGCTTATTAAATTCAAAGTTTGATACAATACCTCCTTCCGCAGTCGCCTGTGAGAGACAGCCTCTGAGGTACTGTAAGTCACACACCTCTCAATTTGTACACATATGTCCATTAGCTTATTATTAACAATATTTATTTAACTTTTTGCCTTTTTAGAGGAAATCTGTACTCTATACCGTGTCTTAGTCGTGTTTTTACAAAATTATAGTAGGCCTGTGTGTTTCTTGTCATTGTGCTTTTGAATGTCATATTATGATGGTGCCCTCGTTGAGCACTTGTTCACATCTTTAAACATCACTTTTTGCACCTCTGAGTAAAAGGTTTCCTAAAACTCCTCTAACACTGGTTTACCTTTTATCTCAAAGGCTGTAGTGTGATATGTTCAATTAAGCTGAGCCTAATCAAAAGGTGTTTGCCTTTTTACTTGGAATGAATGATAACACACTTCATGCTGTAGAGGTGTAAGGATGTTAACATACACCAAGTAATAATGGAATATAAAATGTTACCAAGCTTTTAGTTTACTTTTTTCCTGGTGAGAACAATGAACATTATGCTGTTAAACCAAATTGAAATGTCACTATATAACCTGCCTTTTTTCCAACAAAAACATAAAACTTTACTTTCTGTGCAATATCAAAAGACTTTTGTTACCTATCAAAAAATAGGTTTTATCTGTGTGTTAAAGCAGTGTGAATTGCAATGGGTATTGTGTTATTTACTTCAAGCCTTTAAATCAAAAAGTTCATCACAAGGGGAGCTCTAGCCTCTTAAAACAATATGAAGGGTTGTGTGTAATGCCAAGATTTTGAGTGTTTTTATTGAATATTTAAATTGTGGTATTGATGTGTTTTTCTGCTCAGGGAGGCTGAAATAGTTTTTAATCCTACACCTGGAAAATTCTGCTCACCCCTTACAGTTTGGTGTTTAAAATGGCTTTAACTACTTTGTCTAGACCTTTGGCTGAATAATTGGAGAGTTGCTTGACTTAGTATTGTAAATGCAATATATGAAAATTGTTAAAGTGATTGTAGAAATTTGTTTGAGAAATAACATAATACTAAAGAAAAATGTTTAAAGAAAAGGCATCTGGATGTAAACTAGGTCCAGATGCCTTTTCTTGAATTTGTCCTGGTTAATTGAGAACCTCCACAGACACCATGATACTAACTAAATTCTAACAAAGCCAAAATAGTTGATATTCATATTAATAATACATTTGCAGACCAAAAGCAAAATGTATGAATGTGAAATGTAGTGGTATTCAAATGTTTTTAGAAACCATACAAAAAATGGGCTTCTGATCTATCAAAGAGTGGTATCTAAAGGAGCTCAACATTATTAAATGCTGGAAGATTTTACAATGACATGGGCACATATGTCGAAGCCTGTGCAGTGTCCTGGACCTTTTAAATGGCCACAACAAGCAGCTGTCTCACCGGCACCGACTATACAACTCTATTGAATTGAATAGAAGAACTTTTTTGCTTAGGGACATGTAAGAACTGTTGAATTCACATTTTTTCCACAGCTTTCATGCAGGACTGTCCCACATCAACAACCTATGCAATATTTTCTCAGTTTGTTCTTTTAAATGGCTCCTGGCATCAGAATCACTATTGCATTAAAGGTTTTGTGGTTGTATTTCAGAGTCTTTATTTTTTTTGAGTAAACTATAGCAGAGCAATAACTGGCATTTGATATTTGTTGCAATACAGTCACTCATACTAGATGTCCTAGATTAAAATTGTAACAGCAGAGACCAAAAATGGAGACAAGTTGGAGTATCAAGCATTTTTTGGTGTTATTGTAACATTTAAAATTAATTCAATAGCTTTGTTCGTGGACACTTTCCATAGCTTTAAAATATAAGATCAAATAAAAAGTAGTACTGTAATACATAAATAAAACATTACCCTTTTTTGCCAGCAGGTGTCACAATTGTTCAAAATGGGAAACTCGAAATAATAAAACTAATTTGTATTACCACAAAGTTTTCGTAGCAAATTCTAACAGAAAGGTTCACTTCAAATTGATATAGTTTTTGTTTTAGTGTTCATGCCTTTTTCTTCTCTTTAACATTAGTGTTAAACTAAAATAAGAAAGTGTGTATAAATAAATGACACTGTACAATGCGTAGTGCAGTGTACATTGACTGTCAGGCTGGAAGATAATCACGCATGCGCGGTGGTCAGGCCTACGAAGTGTAATGGTAATTGCATTTCATTGGGCAGAGCGCGAACATATTGCTGGATCTTACTGCGCGGACCTCTGATATTCGGACATGTACGATGATGTATCTTATAGAAAGATAGGGGTTTGGTCGGAAGACACCTTCGCCTAATTGGGCTTATTCAATAGACAATAATCTATGCTATTTGGCGTTTGTTGAACTCGAAAGGCTGCCGCGGAACGGCGGTAACACAGGCCACGGATTGGCTCTTGTTGCTGGGAGGAGACCACAGACTCGGCTCCGTGCTAACGTTATTAGCTTGCTATGATGCGTTGCTGTCGCTGCTGTATTCTTTTCACAGCAGGATATTATAAATCTAGACAAGTCCTAGATTAGTTGTTTACAGCGGCAAGATTCAGAGGTGACTTGGAAATCCACACCCTTCAAGGTAATGTCTTACAGCCAGCTAACGTCATTCATGGAGCAGATGGATGCAGTGCTGCTCCTGTGCACTACACACTAGCGGCTAACAGTTAGCTGGCGGAGTTAGCTGCTTTGCATTTGGGTGGATAGGCGAAAACTATCCAAATCCTAGGCAAATGTTATTCGCAAAGAAGTAACAATTAAATAGAGGTTAATTAAACTCTTGTATCGCCACAAAATTAACATTATTGCTATGGTAGCCAAGCCAGTCAAAACATAAATGCCTAACGCTAGGTTAAATAAAGAGCCAACATAGGGCCACAATAAATATCACAATGAAAATATGAAAAGTAAGTGTTGGGTAAAGCTAGCAAGTATTATGAAGAATACTTTATATCGTACAAATAGCCCCACGTTAATAGTTTTATTGGTATGGTGCTTTGTACAAGAACCTTAAGCAGGTGCATGTTTGTTTTTCTCATAATGTTCGGACTGTAAATAAGCAAAATCAAAACAATGACCGTTTTACGTCTTTGATCAAAACAACCAACTGCCAACTGAAAATAATGTGAATACCTCTGTGAAAAACGTAATGGTGTGGTTTGCTTAAAATAAATAAATAAATAAAATACTTCAGGTGAATGAGGATTAGCTGCACCTAACTTAATTGCTTGTAAACAGCATTTTCCCAAGCAATCACTGCAGTTGTAATGTTCCTGCCCACTCAGGGCACAGAGAAGATGATCTCTTAATACAGATAAAAATCTGTTATTTGCTTTTTTTCCTTACTCTGCAATCTTTCAGGTATAATTTTGACTCGTAACATACTGTTTCTCTTTTCTTTTTCTCTTTTTACAAGATGGACGGTGATTTGTGTGCTGGTGGGGACAGTACCCGAAGAAAAGTGGATTTGCCTGGAAGTGCAGAAGGTGCAATGGAAGTTGTACCATTGGAGATGTATGATTCTGCCAGAGCTAAAATAGCAGCCAACCTACGGTGGCTGTTTGCCAAAGCTTATGGCATTGGTAAGTAGTGAATTTCCCACTACACACTACTACTTAAATGGAGAAACTCCTATATGAATCCAATTGTTTCAGTTAAGGTTGCGATAAGGCCCTTTGCATATTATCTACATTTCATCTCATTTTCCTCTATGTTTCAGTTATATCTGATCTTTCATTCATAGTTACTACAGTATCACTATTGTCATAATAGGGGCAGTCATTGGGTGTGTTTATTTGTGGTGCAACACTGATCGCAAGATCAAGAACAATAAGAAATGTTTGTGAATGTTAGCACTTACACTGACACTAATTCATCTGTTACTCTTGAGGGAACCCCAATAGAATGAACCCAATTCAGAGTGGAAAATAGTCAGAGGGTCAAAAATACAGATTTACATATCTTCCTAGGGCCGGCCTGATAAGATAGGTTTGTTGGTTAATCTGTTAATAACTGCGTTCAGTTTGCTTGTGTTTATTTAGAAACACTTAGTAGATATGACTTCGAGAGGGCCAGTGGATTAAGTGTGTAATTAAGTTAAGAAGCTCTTGCAGGACACTTGAAGTCATGTCAATTTCTAAAAATTATGGGGGCCCCCCCTGGCAGCTCAGGTAGAGCAAACGCCCTGCACGCAGGAGATCCAGGCTCGAGTCTCAGTCGGGTCATTTTCCCATTGTCATTCCCCATTCTTTCTCACCCCATTTTATGTCCAGCTACTGTTAACTATCAATAAAAAATAACCTTTAAAAAAAAAAGAAATTATAGTTTGTGTGGATTTTAGACTGATTTCTTTGAGAGCTGTCTCTTACATTTTAAATGTTTAACCTGTCGACTTGGCAGCAGAGAAGACCTTGTCAGTTTAGGACATTATTTAAGGCTTATTATCACAGCGTCCCTCTTTTGTTTAACTAAAGGGATGTTGTTTATTAGTTTATGCCTCCTTATTTAAGTTTTTAACTTAAACCTACCCCATAGTTCTTGATACAATAATCCTTTCTGTCACTTTTATGCCAGTTGCTTTAGTGTGGCCTCTGTCAATATACAAACATCCCCTTTGTATTCTTCGGTCTCCTGCATATCTGTGGTCATTACGCTGATTTACTGAAGCCACAGAAGCATTCAAAATAAACAAATGACAATCATACTGGAGTTTAAATGTTAGGCCCTTTGTAAAACATAATGATGAAGGTAGTTATCTCTTTTGTTTTCTTTTGTTCCCTATAATGTCTTTATTCTTTAGCTACTTTATGCCAAGCCTGCATGCCCTTTCTCATTGAACTACTATAGGTGGTTGCAGTACACGCCATAATGTAGCTCCAAAGGGAGGCAACTCTCAGGTGCAGTAGCAATTATATTTGTCCCTTGGGACGGGAATATATTATGCCCATTTGTGTTTCACCCTTTGGCTCAGGTGGTGTTCCCCATCAGTGTAGTGTTGTTTGCATGACTTTGAAATTAGTGATAGACATTAGTGGTGTCCGATAAACCGTCCTGTCCTGTGCAGCTGCGATGCAAAGCGGTGGTTACTGGGGAGTCAGATGCATCTCATCTCTATTCATCATCTCGATCATGCATAGCTGCTTTTTGCGCCTATACGGTACTGTCCCTACTACCCTTTCCAAGTGTCACATCTGCTCCCAGTATGAGCGACAGACAGCGAGACCCAACTCCAGTGAGAGTGAGCACCTGCTTCTAGTGCACAACCCATGGCTGGTGTTTGCTGTCCTCTGCCCCGCTTGTGTGAAGTACGTTGCAGTCTGCATTGTGGTTGGCTGGCTCTGCATTACCTCACTCTGTTTTGTGGCCAGACCCCATCCTCAAGCTCCACTCAGTGCCAGTAAATATTTCCGCCTATCTGTTGGTGGTGGGTGGGGGCAGCTGCCACAGGACATCACCGTCTGTGGAATGAAGTCAAACGTGAAGACTCGCCCCTGACCGACCCCTTTTGTTTTCATTCACAATCACTCCCACTATTCAGATATGTTAACACACTCAGACGCAGCTCCCCAGCAGTGACCCACACTATGTTAATCGTAACACCCTAATGTTAATGATGATTTCCTTATTTTCAGTGTTCATAAGTGGGAAACACATCAAAGCCTCAAAAGTGCAATGCATGTAGAATGCAGACATTGAATAATTTAATCACTGTAATCTTTAAATGTAGAATGCCAAGGAATAATGGATCATGCATCATAAGATACATGCATAGTACAGATGATAGACATTTGTATTTCTATACTGTTGCTTTCCCACCTGTGTGTTTCACATTTTTACCTGATGGATTATCAAAGCCACTGTGGTGTTTGGCATAAACTGGAAATAGTTGCCTGCCTCCTATTTTTGTGAAAAGGGTGAAAAGATTGCCGACGAGTGGGTCCTTTTATCCTGTCATTCAAAGCAGATCCTAAGAACGCCCAACATAAACACATGCACACATACAGAGTCTATGCTGTGTTACTCAAGCTCAGACATGTGCAAAAAAAAACAGAATAGTAATTACAAATCTGTGCTCCATTTTAGACAAAAAGGCAAGATTGTAGACATACTTTGGGAATCCCAGTAATCCTGTTTAAAAAAGCTGATTGTTGAAATTACCTGTCAGTATAAATTTAGACTGTGCATGCCTGGAGTGCTGAACTGCTTTGTCTCGCATCCTTATATGGTTGTGGGTACTGTGTTTGTAAGTGACTTCATACTGGAAGCAACACAATCTCCTGTGTAGGTCAAAGTTTTCCTTTAGTTTTTGTAGCCTGGATATCATTGAAGTGGTGCTTACAAAGACCACCGTGACACCTGAGAAGCCTGCTCTCACTGACAACTTGGCTTGGCATGGATCTGTTTCACAATGTTCTTCTGAAGTAGTAAGCCATGACTTGGAAATGATATTGTCTTGCTGCTAGAAAATGAAACCAATCTAAAGTCCTGAACAAATAGAACATTAAGGGCATGGTAACAGGTTATAGCTTGTTGAATGTTTTGTTGATGTAAGCTTATTTGTACTACTCATCACAGAGTATCGTATTGTCTTTTCCGCTGCCCCCCTTTCAGTATCAGTACTACATTGGTAATTGGAATACTGTGTTTGTTGCAGACCATATTCCTGACGATCTAAGGGACCCCTTCTACACAGACCAGTACGAGCAGGAGCACATCAAGCCACCAGTCATCCGCCTGCTGCTGTCCTGTGAGCTGTACTGCCGCGTTTGCTCCCTCATCCTTAAGACGGAGCAGGCGGCATCTCTTCAGTCCCACATGTCTGTCATTCAGGCTCTATCCAGGAAGGGCATTTATGTTGTGGAGAGTGACGACACACCTGTCACAGAGGGAGACTTGGCCTCTATGCCCATCAAAATGGTGAGTGGGTAGGCCAACATTGAGGCTACAAACTTGGGATGGGGAGTGAAACAATTTAACATTTCACATTACTACAGTTTTTGGCTTTAAATAAAAGTAGTTTCCTTTTCAACATCTTAAAAAGTGTGTTTCAAAGCGCATAAAACTCGATATCCTTCTTCTAGCTTCTGATATATCATGTCATATATACATGAAACGCAGTCACAGTTTTAGTTAAACTTCCTTATAGTGAATATTAATTATATTTAATCTATTATATAGTATGTTTCATGTTTATGTTCTGGACTGACTTTGACTCAAAAGTTTTGGGATATGCTATTTTAATGTTGTGACCTTGTTGTGGGAAGACTCCCTTGACTGTGTTTGTTTGTTTTTGTGCCATGGTAATAGTGCTTTATTCCTCATTGGGAAGCTATTTATTGTTTTTCATTTCCGGCTATAATATGATTTCATTTAAATCTAAGGCAGTTTCTTTGCCAGTATCAGATGAGAGGAATTATAGCAGAATACGCTAAATGGATATGTTTTTCACGTGATTTTTTTTAAGCAAGAAACTGTTGAATTAGTCGTACTGGCCTTTTTGTAGTATTCATATAAGTATGACAGACTATATGTTTTCACAGTGCTACTGACGTCATGATGTAGGACCTACATGCTTTAGGCTGTCACCTGAATCAACAGTGCTCAGGCAGAGCATTGTGAAGCACAGAGACCCCCACCCTAGCAGCAATGAGATCCTATGTCTCATTATTTCACAAACAGCACTTCACACAGGATAGCGTGAACACCAACCAGCGCACTTACATTCAGCCATCTTCCTACCCTTTTCTGTTACTATGGAAACCAGCATTGGTGTTGGCCAGACTGAGTATTTAGGCTTGTGCATTTGGTTTCCTGCTAAAGGTCTGACAAAATAATCCATGCGGGCCTGTGTGTAAGCAGCCTAAAGAGGAAAGGGGAAAATCCTCAGTAGGGCGTCACTTATCTCTGATAGACTGCTGGAACCACCATCCCCTTCAAATAGCTGACTTAACATTTTGTTTCCATAGCAACCCACTGTTTTTCTTTGGTTTTTTTTCTGGTGTGTATGAAAACCATCTTATGCCTACTGACTGTTTTACTGTACTTTCTATGCCTCATGCTAGAAGGAGCTCTTAAAACCCTGGGGTATTTGAGTAAACTGTTTTAAAATAAATGAACCATACTTGTCAGATGTAAGGACTAATAGGAGTAGGGTGGTTTACAAGAACTGTGAAATCATTTGATTATATAGTATGTTTATGGGTTGAAAGTTTCTCACCTTTTATTCACCATTTGTGTACAGTGGTCCCTCGTTTATCGTGGGGGTTACGTTCCAAAAATAAACCGCAATAGGCGAAATCCGCGAAGTAGTCAGCTTTATTTTTTACAATTATTATATATGTTTTAAGGCTGTGAAACCCCTCACCACACACTTTATACACTTTTCTCAGACACGCATTAACATTTTCCCACATTTCCACACTCTCAAAGTTGAAACCTTAGCATCTTCCTTTGCCTTTTGGGTGCGACCGCAGGTGCCTTTGTCGGTGCAGAACGTTTTGTCGGGGAGAAAACTTTCAAACATGCAGCATTTCAGAGTCACACTGCTAGCGATCGAACATTTATGTTAATTTGGCAAGCCGAATGCATTCTGTACTGTACAGGAGACACGGCACGGAGGAGATTGATTGACAATGGTCTACAATCTCTTAGCCAATCAGGACGCAGAACACAATGCGCGTTCATATGCTGTTAAAAAAAAAAAAAAAGCATGCAAAATTGCACTAAAAAAATCAGAAACAGCGAGGCCACGAAAGATGAACCGCGTTATAGCGAGGGACCACTGTGTTACTATAGTATATGTTAAACTGGGAGATTTAAATGTATGCTTTTAGTTAGTTTAAATTGTAAAGTGGTATATGGTCTGATTAGGGCACAGTTGTTAATGAGCTCAATCACACTGCACTTCCATCTTCAATTGGATTAAAGAGTAACATGTAGCACCAGACTGTGACTAAAAAGCAATCACATGGATATTGTAGTGTATTGCTCATTCATATGGCTGCACTATGCATATTACATCAATTTTTAACGGTATGTTAATAAATCCATGCCTCCTCCTACTTTGATTATTGCTTTGGAAACTTTGAAACTATCCATTAAAGTTAAATATTCCTTTGTTTTTTCCTCGCACAGAGTGCTCACATGCCCATGATCGATGCCCTGATGATGGCCTACACAGTGGAAATGATCAGCATTGAGAAAGTAGTGGCTTCTGTTAAGCGCTTTTCCACCTTCAGTGCCTCCAAGGAACTGCCCTTTGACCTGGAGGATGCCATGGTTTTCTGGATTAATAAGGTTTTTTACTTAAATTATACTTTTAAATTTTTGTTGTTGTTTTGAATGATTGATATCCCTGTATATTATAGTGAACTATAATATACTGACATATTGCTGAAGGTATGACATGGTTCATATTGACATTACAAGCCACAGGTGCTCATTTCTTTTCTTGAGAGTGCTGCAAAGAAGTTTGAGTCCTTGCACATATTGCACATAAGAATAATGAACTCATGTTGTTCTCAGCTTTCAGTAACTTGGAAGCTTGAGGCAGTGAAAGCCATGTCTTGATGAATCACTGTAAAACTATCCTTTTCTTGGAATAGGAAGACATCTGATCAGGATGTTGTATTTTGCACCACAGTGCTTATACTATGTTAACATTATGGATTAAACTTTGAAAATGCTCGTATTTTCGAATGCATGATCAAGACGAGAACCATTTTAAAGGATGTTGAATCTACCTAAAGTAACATTGTCTCTTCAGGTGAACATGAAGATGAGGGAAATCACAGAAAGGGAACACAAAGTAAAGCACCACCCACTGGAGTCACCCAGCCACCAGAAGGTAAATCAACAAAAAATCTTCCAGCTGCAACACGTTTCTACCAGCAGCCTATTATGTGGCAAATCTGGGTAATTTAAAATGAATCAACTCCAGTAATACAATGGAGGGCGTACTCATGAATCTGTATGTATGTGCTATGTCTTCCTATGTGTCAATTCCAAGACATTGATGCAAGAAGTCACTGGGATCGGATCCAGTCCTTTGTCTGTGACCTCTGACCTAATAATCTTTCTGCTCCTCTTCCTCATCTGTCCTCCCCGTTCCTTTTCTTATCCCTGCAAACTGGATAGTCTCCCTCCAAATGGTATTGGAAGCTAGTCCCTGTAAGTTTGATGTCAGCCCCCAACCCCATTTTGTTTCTTGTCCCCCCCTTGCACGTATACTTCTGTTACTTCTGTGTTAATGTGCGCGCACACTCCACCATGGCTTATTCAAGCTCATTGTGTGCTGCTGATGTCAGTAAGGGGGAGAGAGAGCTGACATTTGTTTTCCTCCTGGCAAATATATCACTCAGGTGTAAGGTTATTTTGACCTTTTGTAATATGCTCAAAGATATTCAGTAAGTTCACCATTGTGCGCTATCTCATTTCAAGCTCAACTAGGCCATGTGGATTCAGTGTGCGTGTGTGTAGTATTTGCTCGCCCAAGTTAAGATGATAGCAAATCCATGGCTACACCTCTCCTTTGCTTTGCAGTCCCATCCCTGGCTTCTTCCTCTCACTGAACAGCTTTGTCATTCACTTTCTGGTCTATCTTTTCCTCTCACTCTGTTTCCACTGTTACAAGTATTAGCTCTGACGGTATCTTTGCTCTGTGTGTCAGCCTGATGTTATGCACGAGCTGGCCTACTGCATGCTGAATCCAGAAGAGTACTCTGACGCGGTACAGTGCCTGTAGATAGACTGAAATAGTTATCGTAAACATAACTTTTCAGACTTGTTGTGTAGTTATTTACACTTTATCAGTACAGCTGTTAGAATGTAAATGCAGTATAAAAATGTAATATTTTTATTTTTTTGTTTTTGTTTATATTTATATATATAAAATGCTTGGTCTGGTATGTGTAACATTTACGTCTTATTATGGGGTCCCTATTCTACTTAATGTGACAGAAATATTATGGGCAGACATATGCTGTCTCCTCTAAAATTCTCACGTCTTGTCATTTGTACAGCACACTACACGTTTTTCTGCTGCTATACTGACATACTCTCCATTAGTGCACTGGTGGTTATTCCCATTTCATTCAGTCAGCTGGCCCCCTGCCCGCTGTGACTGAGCTGCTTTGCTGGCAACCCTCCAGACTTGAGGAAGGCTCTCAGCAAGGCTCACTGCCCTAACATGATCACCTTCATCTTTTCACAATTAACTCTTTCTTCAGGGTTCTCCCTAAACATTATCTTTGCGACCATGTTATTCTTTTAAAAACGTTTTATACTCTTAAGTCAACCAAAGGTACTCTCCTACAGTCCAGCCGACTACAGTCTAGCCGACTTTTCCCAATAAATCACATGCAGGGAGAACCTTGTTGTCATCCTTTTAAAAAAATCATTAGCAAAAAAAATCAAAGCAGAAACATCTACTGGTGAAAATGCTTGTCTGTGCTTTGATGTATTTCATTAGTACAAAGATTTTGTATTTGTACCTCAGTCTCATTTATCACATGGTAGAACTGTCCCATCTTTGTGGTGGTGTTTTCTGTTGCTCTAATCTTATCAGAGTCTCTTGCTCTCCCCCTGGTGGTTAGGTAAGGTATCGTCGGGAGCACGGTTCTGGTCGACAGGTGCCCTTCTTTCCACTGGTTGAGGATCTCATGAGGGATGTTTGTGATGGAGCTGCACTTCTCACTGTTGTTCACTACTACTGCCCAGATCTCATGAAGATCGAAGGTATTACAGACAGTCTCAGACTCCTGCTGGCCATTTATAGTTTAGCAATTAATGAACAGCAGTTTCATTGAATTTGGTATCCATGTGTTATGCTATATTTGTCACTTGCACTGACAGTCCTAGTCCAGTCACTGTGACATTTATAGCCATTATGTCATTGAATAGTGACCTTATCTGAACCATGCTCTGCCTGTCTGATCAGATATTTGCCTGAAGGAAGTGACCTCCATTGCTGATAGCCTATACAACATCCAGCTGCTCAGAGAGTTTGCCAGTGAATATCTGAACAAAAGTTTCTATCTGACAACAGAAGACATGCTCTACTCTCCACTCGTACTGAAGGTAACATGTTAATAACATCTATAGTAATTAGCAAACTACATGTTGTTTTAGCAGCAGTGGAACTTGAAAGCAAGATTCTTCTTTGATTATATGTTTTAATGTCTCTGTGCAGCACAATGTTATGGTGTTTATTGCTGAACTCTTCTGGTGGTTTGAGACAGTCAAGCCAGAGTTCGTCCAACCCAGAGATCTACAAGAGTTTAAAGATGGTGGGTGTTGTGTTGATAAAAAGAGAAAAGAAATTTAAACTTTAAAATTAAAAATGCTTTTGTACTGCTTTTCCTCAGCTCGAGCAATTGCTCAGCCCAAGAGTGCCCGTCCTTCAGTCCCCATTTCCAATGCCACCAAGCGAAGCTTCCTGGCCAGCCCTGGTGTGGCCGATAACCAAAGCTGTCCCGAAGTCTGTAACAGGTACTTCCTGCATCCTGAAGACTCTGATTCACTGTAAGTCTTTCCTCACTTTTCTTTTCATTCGACTTCACCATCCTCTAACCTGTTGCATTTGCCTGGATGGCTACATATGCAGCGATGTTTAATCCTATTTATAGGCCACTTTCACCTCCATGTATATTCTGTTTCTTGTCTCTGTGTTGTTATCTTACATTGTTTTCATACCTAGAACATCTTTTCTGTAGTCTTTCTAATAACCCAACACAGTCATGGGAGGTTTTTGTTTTATTCTGAGGTTTCTGTTAAATGGTTTTGTCTGAGTTTTGTTCTACTTGTGGATTATTTATATGAAAATATTGTTAATAATGTTTCTTTGTTTGTTTTTTCCTATTTTTAGTAAAGGAAGTCCAGCCATCAGTCCTTCTCACCCGCTTTTACCCCTGCGACAGCGGCAACAGAAGCAGCAAGGAGAAGATGGTGCAGGTATGGAAAATATTTTAATTTTGCCTCTCTTGATGTGGTCCTAGTTGATGGGAAAATGTTTCTTGAACTTTCTTATTCTACATTTTTCTCCTTAGGTTTTAGAAATCGCTCCAACTCCTTTACCCATATGGAAGGACAGCCTCGATGTTCTGTAACAGCATGGCCTGACAAGAGGCAGAGGTACTTAGACAGTCTACACATTTTTATATTGTTATTGGAAAAATAGAACATTTAACATTATCTTGGGTACAGTCTATAAACTGTCGAAATTAAATATAATCTAATACTTTGATCCTGTGCCACATCTGTGATATTCGGGGTCAATGTAGCTATAAATCTGGTGATATGTTCCCTTTTAACAAATATCTCTTACTTCTCATACAGGCCTCTGTCAACGCTGAGCCCTTACATGTTTCATTCAGTAACAGACAGTGATGCAGACAGAGCTTCTGGTGACAGTGTGAGTCTGGCCCGATCTATAAGTAAAGACAGCCTAGCATCTAATGTAATGAACATCACACCCAAACACCAGACTTCTCTCCACCAGCCTTCACAGGCTGTATTGCGCAGAATAAATGGTCATGGTGTACTGGCTAATACAGAGAATGAGGAAGAAAGTCTAGCAGCAATTGTCGGGACTGATTCTCCTGCCAAACGGGTTGAAGGGGCACAAGCATCTGGCACATTAGGATCTCAATCTTCCTCTGAGTCCAAACCTGCAGCAGAAGGCTTTTTCCTTGAACCACTTATGCCTGCTGTTCTTAAAACAGCTAAGGAGAAGTCTGTCTGTTTGAACAAAGAGGAGGAAAGTGGTGAGGGGCCTTTGTCTTCAGGAAGGGGATCTCGACGTGGAGATGGAGCCACCGCAGCTGTTTGTAGAAAAGCCTCCGGCACTCTGAACCAAACTTTTACACCCCCTTGTGATGAAAGGGACTTTACTGAGGAGACAGCTCAGGCCCAGGTTAATTTCAAGCCTGTTGCCACCAGTAGTGCAGACCACTCCTCCAGGGAGCCTGCTGGAGGTTTCTATTTACATTCAGACTGTGAAGAAGCAAACCCTGGCCACGCCCCAGATGCTGAGTTGGAGGATCTAGAGGAGGAAGAGGAGGACTTGGATGAAGCTGCTACCACTAAAGACCACAGGTGGCCACGAAAAATATTTAATGAAGAAGAGGAATCAGCCAAACTACAACAGGACATGAATGTCAAGGAGCATGAGGACAAAGACTTAAATGGCGGCAGCGGGCGCTCTTCGCCGTGTCTTAGTACTCACTCCCAGGCCAGCAGTATGGCCAGTAGTAGTGTTCGCATGACTTCTTTTGCTGAGCGCAAAGCCCAGCAGCAACGTTTTGGCAGCAACCATGACCTGCGCTCTAGTGCCTCCAGCTCCCAGAGGACCACCCCAGATGGATCTGAGAGCAGTGGACCTCTGGGGTCCTCATGGAGACTTAAAAGAGACCAGAGTCCCTCTTCTCCCTTAGGAGGAAGCACTCGCACAGTTGATGGCAGCGGTGCTAATGTCCTTGCTTCTGAGATGGTCCAGCTTCGTATGCAGCTTGAGGAGAAGAGACGTGCTATTGAACACCAGAAGAAGAAGATGGAAGTGTTGTCAGCACGACAGAGACAAAAGCTAGGTAAAGCAGCTTTTCTCCACATTGTGAAGAAAGGGGCAGGAAAGAGTGACACATTGCCTAACCCTCTTAAAGCTGACCTCTCCAAAGATGAGCTCAATGGTGAGAAGGAAAGTTTAAGTAAAGATGACTTGTGTGTTGATGGGAGGAGAGGAGAAAAAGAGGTAGCGAACGCTCCTTTCAGTGCCTTAGACACAGAACGGAAGGCTAACAATGGGAGTTTCTATCTGGATGAAGAGCTGGACCTGAACGAGTGCAGTCGCTCCATTGAGCTGCTGAATGATGCCATTAGCAGCATCCAGCAGCAGATGATGCAGCTGTCTGTGCAGCAGGAAATGTTGATGAAGCAGAATGTACAGTCTCCACCAGGTGCAGCTCCACTGCCCTTTTCCACCGACAAAAACAGTGACTTTAAGGCTGGGGCCAGCTTTCACTTTGTGGAGCACCATTCTACCACAGCTCCCACCAGAAAGCCCCCCAAACTGAGCTCTGGACGCTCGAGGTCAAAACCATCTGAACTCAAAGCTGCCAAGGAGCATAGTCGACAGTCTTCAAAGTCTCATGGTGGTTCAGAGACATTAGCCCACCCCAAGCAGTTGACAGGGGGCAGGTCCCCCAGAGTTGAGCAGCCAGACACCGCCAGCCCTCGGAACCCCACAGCAGAGACAATCGACAGGCCAGCCTCTATTCACACTCGTAACGCTGCCTTCAGACTGCATGATGAGGCCAACATGCGCATACCCACCAGAGTGGACCTGGCAGCAGTGACTGCCCCTGAAGTGTCCTTTGCGTGCCTGTCCAGCACCTTAAGAGATTCAGAGCTCAACTCCTCAGATGGTTCAGGAAAAGAGAACATACCGTCAGAGGAGATGCAGCGCAGCAAAGCTCCCCTCATCGAGGTTGACCTGTCAGAGCTGAAGGCCCCAGAAGAAGAGGAGGCAGGAGAGGATACAACGATAGATGGAGAACAGAAGTCAGTCTTAGGCTTCTTCTTCAAGGTAGAACCTCTTTTCTACAACAGCCAGTTTAAATGGACTATAATGGGTTTTCAAAATTATGCAATTTTATTTTGTAAAACAATTAGTATATTTGTATTGTTTAGGATGAACAAAAAGCAGAGGATGAACTTGCCAAAAAGAGAGCAGCATTCTTGTTGAAGCAGCAGAAAAAAGCTGAGGAGGCTCGACTTCGCAAACAACAGCTTGAAGCAGAATCTGAGCTAAAAAGGGATGAAGCCAGGTAAAATAATTTGCTTAGGAGATGTTTTTTTTCTTTACAGTTGTTAAAATGTGTGTTTGAAATGTCTGTATCTTGTCAATACCAGGCGGAAGGCTGAGGAGGAGCGTCAGCGCAAAGAAGAGGAAAAGAACCGCCGCGAATTGATCAAGCAGGAGTACCTACGCAGGAAACAGCAGGAGATGTTTGAGGAGCAAGGCCTTGTGAAGCCTAAGACGCCCAAACCCAAGCAGAAGCACAGACCCAAGACTGTTCTCAGAGAAGAGTCGTCCAGTGACAATTTCTCCAAGTGCTCTTCCACACGTAAGCCTATTACTTTCACATAAACCAGGGGTCTTAAACTTATTCTGTTACACCCCTCTCTTTGGAGGAAAAATGTTCAAGCCACCCCAACTGACTGACAGAGTATAGGATGTATCAAATAAGTTATTAAAAAAGTGAATAAATGCTTCCAGTTAACTTTGTACATCAGTCCTAGTGACATGTTGCCACTAGAATGTTTGAAATACAAACACCAAAATCTCAAATTAACTTTAGAATTTAAATTAGTGTTATCTGATGGTTTTTGTAGTAACATTTTAAATTTTTATTTGTTTATGAAGGTTTTACACATTATGATCTATTATAACATTGACAAGGGATGGACCACTGCATCAAGCAGCAACTTTTCAAGTCTGTTCAAGATGTTTATAAAATAAACATGAGAGATGCCAGTCGTGTGGTGTGGGTAGGGTTTTTTTCCTCCGCCAAGAGTTTGGCTTCCATAGAGGAAGCTCTGGTGTGTCCTTACAGAAGTCACCTCTGTCTTCCCTCGCTCCTCAGCAGCTTTAAGAGCTTTGGGACGGCAGTAAAGTCAGTTGTGATTGCAAATGCATTGAAATACAAGGTCTGATGCAGCTGCCGTTGTACATTTTTCAAGGTTGCAGAATAATATGAATGAAAAAATGAAAAAGTATACCTAGTAGGATGCTGACAATTATTTAAATAATAAGTAAACTTCTGTAGAAGCTGTTGTTGACAGTATTTGTTTTCACAGCTGACAACCTGAGTAATGCTCAGTCGGGCTCCAGTTTGTCTCTGGCCTCTGCTGCAACAAATGAAGCTGACAGTGTCAACTCTGGAGGAGCTGGTTCTCAGCGGTAAGTTGCTTCCAAACTTTTGTATTCATGTTGTTCTGCTCTTACAAGCATTTGTCCTAATTAAGTCTTTTTGTGCAGCTGTGACTCAGTGGAGTCATTTCCAGGAAGTCGAAATAATAGTCGAACTGCAGAAAGAGACTGGGATAATGGCTCTACTGCATCTTCCATCACATCCATGGCTGAATACACTGGTCAGTTTACAGATGTAACTTCTCAATACTAATCATATAATTTTAGGATATGTTAACACTGATTATTCGTGGGGCGCCCCTGGCAGCTCAGGCAGCATGGGAGACTCGGGCTCGAGCCTTGGTCAGGTCATTTGCCCAATGTCATTCCTCATTCTTGCTCACCCTGTTTCCTGTCCAGTTACTATACTATATCAATAAAAGCCCAGAAAATTATAAAAAAAAAAACAATGATTATTGAATCTTTTATTGATAAGACAGGTTTAATTTAATTTTTCTTCCTTGTGTTTGTTATAGGTCCTAAACTTTTTAAGGAGCCCAGTGCCAAGTCAAACAAACCCATCATCCACAATGCAATCTCTCACTGTTGTTTGGCTGGAAAAGTCAACGAGCCTCAGAAGAATCAGATCCTTGAGGTCAGTGGAATGACTCATTCATACACTATAAAATACTGTCTGAGTACCATGGCAGCATATTACAACAAAGTGTCACCACCTTCAGTTAGCATCAATTTTGTTCTAACAATAACCATTGAAGGTAATGCCCAAAATATTGAAAAGAGAACCATGCTTACATTCGCTGGTGTGGCTGCAAGTATTATTCTCTATTTTTTTTTGCAAATAAACTTCCATCAATTGTCCAAAATTGATAAAAACAAAATACTTTTAATTTTAACAATAAAATAATTTATTTATAGTTATTCTGAGAATGAGTATAACATGAATATTATAATAAAAATTCTGCTATGAATTGTCTCAACCCTATCTTGTTGCAGGAGTTGGAGAAGTGTGAGTCTAACCACCTGATGATCCTGTTCCGTGATGGCGGCTGTCAGTTTCGGGCGCTCTACTCCTACTTCCCTGACAGTGAGGAGATTCATAAGTTGACTGGCACAGGACCCAAGAGCATAAGCAAAAAGATGATTGACAAATTGTACAAGTACAACTCGGACCGTAAACAGTTCACCGTCATCCCTGCCAAGACTGTGTCGGTTAGTGTGGATGCTTTGACCATCCACAACCATTTGTGGCAGCCCAAAAGAAGTGCTGTGCCAAAGAAAAGTTCAAAATAGCAGAATGTTTTTTCAAAGCCACTATCATCCAAATCATCAAATCTCCATCTTGCTTGTTTCCTGAATAGACTGCATTGCCTTCAGTCTAGCTTGTCCCATGCTTTGTCTGGCCACATTACTGGCTGCACTTACTGCATCATGGTCATCAGTTGTGGACAAATAAGCCAAAAGGTCCATGGTTGAGTCTCATGGTCGAGACTGGTGCTTGCAACAACAACAAAAAGGAATGGCGACTAAATTTGATTTTTGTCCCTACCTGACACAGTGCTTGGCTCACTGGGTCAGTGTGTTTTAAAAAAACACAACTCAAGCATGTGGCATAGGTCTCTGTCTCGTATGTGGTGGACATTGCTTTCTTACATGAGGTATTTATCAGTTCAGCACTGTTGGCATTGAGAGCTCAGCTGCAGCAAAAATATTTCTTCTATGTCATGAAAAAGCCTCTTCTTTGGACAAACAGGAGGCAACGCGAGAGATTTTTGATCCTATTTACAGGAAACTAAATCAAGGGACGTTACTTTTAAACCCTTTAGGATAGTGGGACTTGACGGCTATCCCAACAAAAACAACAATCTCTTCCTTTGTGAACTGTTGAATCTGTCAAATCAGGCTGGCATTGCCTTTTTGCCTAAATGGGGATCACATGCTGCTCTGAACGTTCTTGTTTTGTCGCAGGAAGCTCCTCGGTCTCCCATCCTTTGGCCTTTCACTCATCGTGGTACTATTGTCTATTTATTCAATGGCTTTTTAAATTAGACGCTGATCGTGTAGCACTGGATATGTGTATAGAGAAAAGTCAATGACGGTCATTTTAATGCTTTTATTTGACTAAACATCCTTCTTATTGAGGGTGACAAAAGGAGGTTAATGATAGGCTTGGGTTCAAATTGGGTTTTTCTAGTTTTGTTTTAGCTTTTTATGAATTAATGCAACACGGTATAGCGTTTGAACAAATGTTATGTGTTTACATCATAACAGGGATTCTCTGATGTTTAGAGCTTAGTTGTGATTCTGTTTCTCTGCACTGGGCACTCTCGAATTGTCCTGTAAAAAGGTGCACTCATTAACACTTGTCGACGGCTTCTCTCATGCAATGTACCCCATCCCTGAGTGTTTGTCAGCCTGTTCAATATTAACCACACAAGCCACACACACACTCTTGTTGTGAAGAGTGTCTGCGGCGTCCTGTAACCGGTTCAGTGACAGTATTTGATATATTCACAAGGGTTTTCTGTGTGTGACGGTGGGTGGGGGACTGTGGTTCAGTTCTGTACCAACATTAAAGAACATTCCTCCAAGGTGTTGCTAAAGCTGCCACATGGTCTGTCTTCTGTCTTTCAAAAAAAAAAAAATGTAAGTGCTTTTCTTCCACACCAATCGTTGGCCTCGAGAACAACCAGAAGTGTTGCACGAGCACTTTACTTTGTGTTTGTTGGGGATTGAAAATGGGCATAAACTTAAGTAGAGCACACTGCTGCTTAAACTACTGTTGTGTTTGGGAAACGTAAGACGAGTAAAGCTGATGTTGATGTGATACTACTGCTGTCTCCAAAAAAAACACTACTTGATGTCTCATTTGCTGCATTTATTTTTTGGGGTCCAGGTTTGGGAGGTGCTAGGACTTTAAATGTAGAGTATTTTTTATGTTCACTGAAAGATTGTATTGGCATTGGTCACCATTTTGTTACACTAAGAGTACTTTTCATCCCTGTTAATTTTATCTTTGATCCCATGCCATCTATTTATTTTAAATGAAGGCACTGAATAAATAAGTGAATAAAGTCACATTTTCATTTTTATTTCCTCATGGTTGTAATTGTGTTTGGGGTTTTTTTCTTTTTCTGAATAATCTCACAGACTTTTGCATGATGCATGTTTTTGCTGTAATTTAAGTTTTTGTATCACAGCACCGTGAAGTGGAGCATTTAACATGACAATCTAACTTCAGAAATTTCAGTAGTCAAAACATTTCCAGACCTCCCATGATGCTTTCTGCCTTGCACTCCACCGACCAACTGGAACATCCACTGTGATGCCTTCACGCCAGCGCTCTTAACTGTCACTAACTTCACGTCTCCCATAGCAACAGTGTTTTCATTTTTCACCGTTAGTTCAGATGACCACAAACCTAGCCGCTTGTAGAAAGTCAGTCACACTTGATTCAGATGTTTGATCGGCCTTTATCTGAATGTCCACAATGAAGGGTGAGCTCTCTTATACATTTCACTACTTCCTTATCCAACATGTCATTTAAAAAGCTATTTCCATGTTTTATTTCTTCAGGGGCTATTGTTCTGACTTTGTTGCTAGAGAATGTTTATCTGAGCCATTGTTGTAACACCGTGGACCAGGTATTGATCTGCAACACAATACCATCAGGTGAGCATTGTGAGATATTTGTTATCTTATTGATATAGATGACTGTATTCACTGTTTATACATCTGTTCATACATCATTTTTACTTCATCAGTATCTTTTTTTTTTAACTCTACGTTCAGATTTTCCACCCGGTAGCTCGACCTTGTTTATGGCTGTTAAGGATGTTGGAGACATTAATTCTACTGTCCTACGCAATGACAACCTGGCCTCCATCACCAAAGTCATCATGAACAATGCAGGAGTCACGGGAATCGCTGAAGGAGCATTCAGTTCTTTCCAGAGCCTCACGAGTCTCGTTTTAGAACAAAACAACCTGACAGACATCAACCCCAAGTGGATGGGAAGGCCAACTATCCTGACAGAACTCAGCCTCTCAGGGAACCACATAAAAGCTCTAGGTGCGGCCATGCTGAGCGGACTGACCCACCTCAACAAACTGAGTCTGAACAGGAACCGGATCAGAACCATAAACCCACACACATTTACTAACCTGACTTTCCTGGAGAAGCTAGACCTGTCTGAGAATAATCTGACTCAGTTGACCCCACAAGTGTTCAGCCCCCTGCGCTCCACAAACATGAGTCTCCATGGAAACCCCTGGGACTGTTCATGTGCAGCTAATGACTTTATTGAATTCATTAAAGGTGGGTTAATTGTGTGACTTAGCATGCCCCTAGATTAATATTGTAAGATTTTTTTTTTGTGATATAAAAATTAATACTGGCTAGTAATACAATACTAATAATACAATTGTTGATTGAATTTTGTTTGATCTTTGTTGACTAAAAACTGAAATTGCATCCTGTTTAGACATGTTGAAACAGAGAGTATTGACTCGTTATAAATATTAATACAAATTACTTCCTACTGTCCCTCTAGACTTACGGAGCAGAGCTTTGCTGCGTCAGGCAGAGGATGTTACCTGTCACAGTCCTCCATCTTTGAGAGGCCAGAGAGTGTGGAGTGTGTCTGTGTGTCTGGCTTCACCAGGCCCACCTCCAGAGACGGAGAACCCTGTCCAACCTAAAACCAGCAAGTGCTTTCTGTTGTCAGAAATTTAGTTTTAAACACTGTATAGTTCAGTTTTCCTTCATCTATTTGATGTTCTCTTTGGATGCAGCTCTTACTACTCCTCAGCATCAGACCACGTCAAGACCACTGACAGACACAAAAACACCCTTTGACCTCCTGAAAACTACGCACACTTTAGATAGTATGTCAGTTTTTCTATTTTAGTTTACCTGAGCAACAAAAAAGCAAATAGCCTAATTTGAATCAATCTACCACATGCTCCTAAATCTACATTTTATACTAAATGCTGTAAAGACCGTGGGGTAGAGCCAGGCATTTGGTCCAAGCTGGATCAACAAATACCTCTAGTCAAAGACTGGGTAGCTATTGTGAATCTGTTTGATCAATACTATAGCATTAGAGTCAAAATTTGTTTTGTTTCAATGAGTTATGCATGACACTTAAATTATTATTACTTAATTATAATTATGTCTATCCAGTGGAACCTTTTGTATATGTTTTCCAGTTAATGTGTTGTATGGTTTTTCTTTTTTCAGCTACCACTGTGCCTCCACTTTCTCCATCAAATACAAATATTGTGCCTACACTTGTTACAGTCATTGGTAAGTATTGTCATAATTATTGTCCAACATATAAAATAGTTTTGTTACTGTTTGACGGCTGCTCTTTGTGTGCATGTGCGCAGTGGTGTTGTGTGTCCTGCTGCTTCTCGTGTATGTCCTGGGTGTGCTTTACCGGAGAAAACGGAAAATGGTGGCACCAAGAGGTCAAAAAGAACAAGTAACGGAGGTGAAGGCTCCTCATGAACAACCTCTCGGACAGAAGACAAATGGCTCCAGACACATGCAGTGGGACACACAGACGTCCTGCCAGACGCCGTTTACTGGAGCCAGAGCAAAGTCTGCTAATGCAATTCTTTTCACATCTCCGTTTGGTGTCTCTGGTAAGGATCATGTGTCATCAGAGGGCAAGGAAGACAAGCACAAAGTGGAGAAAACTGCAGCCTTTATGAAAGAAAATATTAAAAATGTGAGTGACCTTTTAGTAACTAATGCTGGAAATGCTGAAAGGATGCAAAATTCTGGCAAAAACACCCCCACCTCTCTGTCAGTTTCCTCTGACAATGTCCCTTATCTTAGTATTGGCTCACACCAGAATGAACCTAATCATGAGGACAAGACTTCAAACACACAAGGTCAAAGGTCAAAGTTAGGACGGGGTATACACAGAATCTCCACCTGGCCACCAACTACAGTCCAGTGGCAGGAGAGATGCAAAAGACAAAGTGAGCAGGAGAAGGAGGCTGTTAATGGCCTCACTATTTGGACACAGACTGAAGGTTTTAAAATCCCAAGTGACGGCATTAAAGCAGAGTATATGCGCAGTGCTTTTGAGCAAGTTCATGAAAAATCACAAGAAGAAACTGTTCAAATACAAGATGACCTAAAAAGGAATGAAATTCATGTAAAAGCTGAGGAATTATCAAAACTAAATGACACATCAGATCATGTAACCAGTTGTTCTTCTATTAGTGACAAGACTGATCCAAACTCTAGTGACTCCATTGTCAATCCGGAGTCAAGTGGACAAAATCAAGACCTCAAACTTGAATATAATACTCTACAGAAGATGAATGCTAATAGTGACAAGACACACATTTGTAGTGACCCAAAGGCAGGTATCAGTAACGAGCTGAAGGGAGAGAACCAGAGGAACAGCTCAAAGGCCCCTTCTGGTGGCACGTCCCCCAACGATGAGACACTGCTGGATGGAAATGAGTATGTCTTCCTGGACCTGCTGCATGAGGTGGTGCAGAACCACGGCCGCTGGACCAGAGACAGGTGGAGACAAACACACATGAACACACAGAGGTTGGGACAGCAGGGACAGCGCTAATGGACACAAAAAAGATGAAGTAGTATTCACGCAGTGACTGTAATCCTTTATCAAAAATATAATGAAGCAATGACGCATTTAAGTTAGTGCTCCCTGCATTCTTCATTGACTTGATTGCAATCTTAAAAGCTACCACAAGATGGCACCAGTCTTAAATTAAGATGTTATGAACTAACGAATTGCTGCTTTGGTTTTGAGAAAGAATAAGATAAGATACACATTAGTTTTATATTCACTGACTATACTATTTGATCAAATAAGTATTTTAGTTTCCTTTTTCTTGTCATAATTTTACAATATAGAAAATGTCAAAAATATAAATGTGAAATCGTTTACCTACCAGTTATGTTTAAATATAAAATGTATTGTCTTGTGAAAAATAGATACATAATACTTGATCCCACATTAATATTAGTTTTCAATGAAATAATCAGAGATCGATCAAAGGATCCTTCCACTGATTTGATCTGGCTGCATGCAGCATTTATTTGTTCATCTTTTATATGCTTAGTGCTTCTCATTAGAAATAGTACAAAATGGATCAGCCATCTTTATAGACAATGATTTAAAAACAGAATATGGAGGTAAACATTATAAGTAGGTATTTGATAACACCTTGACATGCACGTTCCATTTATATAAATACACAGTATCAAAGATGACTTTGTTACAGGCATTTGACTGAGTACTGGTTTCTTTAACCCCATGACATCATAACTGACGTCTAAATGTCCAAATGATCCTTCTTAACAAGCTGCAAATCAAAACATGCTTTTAGTGTTAACATGCCCCTAGTGTTTTAAGTATAGGCTTTAGTAGTGGACTTGTGGAGCATTTGATTTGCCACAAGGTAGGACCAGGAAGACATTACATTAATGGATCAACATATGAACCTTATCCTCCATTTGCTCATTCTTTCTTTCAACTCCTCAGCTCTATGTAAACTTTTAGGGACAACTGAGCAACAATTCAAAGGAAACACTAAATATGATTAATCTACAACTAATTCCTCAAAGCAAGATCTGGCTTGTTTTTTAACATCAAAATGATGTGTAAATACATGTGACTGTCTTTGTTTCACAATGATTGAATACTGTTTTGTACAGACTCAGTTTAAAGGGTCATGCTGTAATGCTCATCCCAAAGAGCTTAGTGCAAAAATTGTTCAAGTCCTCATTATACACAAATAAAATATGGCAAACAATGATTCTATCAGCTTCATATGTACAGAGATCCAACCAAATACAGCAAAGGAATAATAAATAATAACAGAGCACAAAGTGACACTGTCTTAGACCCTTGATGTGGCCCATACACTTTAGAGAGCACTTCATTTACAGCTCAGGTACATAACATATGTGACAGTCAATGTGATAAATGTGCAAAATGATTCTGCTACCAGTCAAACTGCAGCTCTGCAGATCAATATAAGAATAAAGATTAACACTTCAATAATGATAGAATGTACGCAAAAGAGAGACATAATTGTTCTGACCAATATTTTACATTAAACAAGGAGCGAGAGGGAACTAAACATCAAAAACCACACTTGGCACAAACAAAGCAATGCACCATTTAAAGATATGAATGGATTTTAAAACTCATAAAAGAGAAATAGAATTCAATATAAAAGACAAACTTCACTAAATGTAATGTGCTCTATTAACATTAAATAACAATATAAATAGTTGCAATAGTGATTCATTTGTATTAATCTGATGTTTTTTTTGCTCATCAATATCTGTTAAACTGGCCAGAATATGGTTGATAAGCTCAAATTAACAACAGTATGTAACCCTTAAAACTCCTACTGCTATAAATAAATGAAAATAGCACATAAACAGTTGACTTAAAGTATGGCACATAAAGCAGGTATAATTTGAGATAACATAAATAATATAGTTTCATCATTAATTCAAAAAAGAAAAAGTGTTAATGGCTGATAAGTGGCCACTACAGTGTTGTGTTCCCAGAAGACTGCTGTAAAAGGTTTGTGCTCATAGGGAAACTTAAACCTGTTTGATTCCATAGAATTTTTAAAAAAGAAAGAAAACATAACTTAATAAAAGTACCCATGTACATAACATCTTCATAAATGCTTCGACAGCTTTACATTCTAGGCTTTTTACCCAGGTCCTTACAAACATGTTTGATTCAATGTGGTGCAGGATCCCATTGTTTGAAACTTACTCAAAAGGTAAGAAACAGGCAAAGAGAGAGCCATAAAATCCTCCTAAAGTGTAAAACGGCATCTACTCAACCCAAACACATCAACACCCTTCTGTCCTGTCACCACCTGCTTCTCCATTTCTGATGTCGAGTGAGAGTGAGGTGTTGGTACACAGGGTGAGGGGCTGATGACGAGGCACTCTTCATGCATCCTCCAGTAGCAGCTCAGTGGACACAGTGGCTCTGAGGCCCTTTTTCTTCAGTGTCCGGTGTGTGTGACAAACACATAATGCACATTCACTATAAGCAGTTTGTTCAGGGCCCAAGATGAGCTCCTCTGTTTGTGACACAACAGTCTAGCAAGGCTGAGGTCGAGGGTCAAGCCAGCTTTCAGAGGTGAGTCTCATCTCTTGTCTCTGTGCCAAAGTCCTGTTGATGCTTTGTCCCACGTGTCTGTCCCACTTGGGCATCCTCGGGCATGTGCGCCAGCGGATCCGGGCGGATGATGTACCTGACAACGCAAACGCACATTAGAAAACAGTACTGATGGGGACACTTCATTGTGAGCAGCACAGATTTGTCGAGGTTCTTACACAATGTCGTTGAGCTCCAACATGGTGTCAGGTGGAGGGTTTATAAGGACGTAGGACAGCGTGTTCTGGTGGTCGTTCAACTCATCTGTAAAGAGACGCAAGAAATGTTGATGGCTGCTCTGGAGACTGCATTCATCGTCCGCCATTGCATATCATATGAGCCAGGAAATGAGCCTTGTAACCACTGCTAATTCACCATGCCCTCAGTCATTCTTTTATCTAGGCTGCATCTGTTTTTGTTTATTTAGGTTTCTTAGTACTAACTGATATGGAAGCTTTGACTAAAAGATTGGAAAATATTTTTAGTCCAATCCCGTATCCAGGTTGTATTGATATGCTACAGCAGCATCTATGCATGGAGCAATGTTCATTTTGTGCATTAGATGTTCTCTCTATGTTTATATGTAACATCAAGAACAGGAGATAATTACAGCGATGCTATGTTTTTGAATAAATGTAAAATGACCATATGTCCCTGATTATTTATTAAGCCATGTCACTGCCTGGTGCCTACTTTGTCTAAATTGCTATTAAAATAGTAATAAAGTTTCCAGGACATCATTAGTTGAGTTTAATCCAACTTGTATTTACATGAAACTGGGTGTTACTTTAGGAAACATATAATACACAGTGACAGAACTTCACTCTTTCACTTTTCTTCTTAAATTTCAAATTGATGAGATGAGTAATCTGTCATTTCTGGACAGTGTTGACCACAGGAAGGAAATCTCATTTGTAATTGTAAAGTATCTGTTGGGCATAATATTGTCTTATATATAGTCTTATCTGTATACACTAATGCAACAGCAGCATATTTGAAAGTTATAGCTATGGTATTCATTGTTAGCAGCTGTAAAAGCATTTTTATTGTGTCCTATATATGTTACTACCCATTGTGCTACTGTATATGTTTGTGTGCTGTTTGCTTATTGGCAGCCATTCCTACTTGCGTGTGGAAGGTAAAGGAGGGCCAGTGTGTCTCCATGACAACCCACCTGCTTGTGGCCCTTTACAAAGCCAGGCGGGGTGAAAAGAGAGAAGTGCTAACCGTTACTGTTGTACAGGGCACTTGGTGGAACAGGGGAGGCCCATGCTTCTTGCTCAAATGCTCCTTGCTGACCGGACCAGCAGCCCATGCGCAGCACCACAACGGAGCCAACATGCACACAGCGCCCCCGCTACGCAACAAACCCATCACCATCGCATTCCCCGATCTTCTGCACATTCCACACCGTACCCACAGGCTGGACGGGCGATAGGTTGCCATGCCAACAGACGACACTGAGCCCCAACCAGAGTGACCCCTGACACACGCCCACAGACACAGAGGACATGCTCCAGCATCCGTCAGACTGGACCAAACGCAGAGCGACTCAAACCAAACGCAGTGGAGCAGAACACATCCGAGTGTGAGATTGGAAGAGGTCCATCTGCTGCTGGACACAACTGACTCTACACACGGTTATTTCCTCAGTACTGACACAACACTGTAGCTCGGTTAACTGTCTACTCATAACTGTTTATTACAAAAATAAGTCTTATGCCCGTAAAAGCAAAAGTAAATGTTGCCTTTATGACAGTGCAGGTATTAGATATACTTTGGAGGAACAGTGAGTGTTTTACCTTTAGTGCCAAAGTGAGCTACTAGGTCATACCCATAACACCAGTGAGCTCTAAAACCTATACATTTAATATGACATATGGTCACAGAAAACATCTTTTTGTTGAGGATTTTCTTTTAAGCTCAACCAAAATGTACTGCTACCTGCTGCTGCCTGACTAGAATATTTTTTTTCATCCATCTGAACAGCTCTTTAGCATCAATCCCTTAATTTTAAAAACATGAAATAACATTTCTTTATTTGATGTTTTTGGCAATGAAATAAGTATAGTATCTTTTGGTGGTAAGTTGAGCTATAACTCATTCAGATTGATGCAAATAATTTGACGTCTTGATTTGCTGTGTGGCCACGCCATGAAGGAATTAAGTAAAAATATACAAATACAATACTATAAACAGTGATTGTATTATTTGCTGTGAGTAAACTTCCATCCACAGACAGAATGTGTTCTGCTCCACTCTTAAAGCCATACGCCGCGGCCCTGCAGTACTCTGACCATATCTTACATCAACTCACATGAACACAGTGCAGAAAATACGAGAGAGAGAGAAATACAGCAAAATAGTGTGGCTATCTACGACTCATTCAGGCAGGTCACACACAAACACACTCATGCATATAGTTGCAGCGCTGTGATTAGCCAGCTAACCTGACGGCTTGGTCCCCTCTGTATATGGCTGCTCTGAAATATCCTGCAACTCTGATCAACGCAAATCACTGTTAACCTAATAGCCTGCTTTATGCATTTGTACATTATCTGTTACATTGTAAACAGTCACCATTAATGCTTCTAGCTCTACAGTACATTTATTTAAGCTATTCATAAAAGGATGCTGGCGAAAGGACAAGTCCTTTCTCTACAAGACATAACCACTCACATTTTGTAAAGAGTTAGAAACAGCACACAAATTACCTTGCAAATATCCTAGATTTACTCGATTCATGACATCGCTCGCAGTGAGATTAGAAACGTCTTCTACAAGCCAGAAGAGGGAAGACAGAAGAAAAAGAGAAAGAAGGAAAATAGAAACAAAGTAAATAAGGCAGACAGCAAATGCATTTTGCAATTTAAAAAAAGAACTGTGAAGAAGGTGAGAGCATTGCATGCCATGCATCAGTAAATGCTTAAGAGAAACATGAGGCAGAACCACTTCCAAATCATTTTGGCTCCAGGTTGACTTTTTCCTTCTCTTTCATCAATATGTTACATGTTTTTCTCATGAAAACCACATTTGGATTGTAATTCTGCTTAGTTTTTTCAGCATGAAGAAAAAAGAAAAGAAAAAAAGTTGTAAAGTGAGAAGGAATCCAGGCTTATAACATGCAACAGAGATGACAGAGGTGAGGTCTAGTGCTCCTACAGCGTCATGCACCGTGTGGTCACAGCTCTTTAAAGAGGTGAGAAAGAGTGATGGCACATGGAGGACGAGTGATGGATATGATGACAAACGGTTTTTAAAATGTAATTCTGTGTCATTTAAAGTTTGTGTTTTCAGAATCCACTGCACCATGTTTTACAGGCAATGAAGATGAGATAAAAACAAAAAACACACTGAAGTTTAATACATTTCCAAAATACTGAGCTTTTGGTTGAACATTGCAAGTTTTATATGTTAATATATTGTCAAAGCAGTTGTACAAAAGGCACAGAAGCCAGTGTTTATGTTTCTTCTTCTTTACAATTACCCAAGTACTGTGTAAATATTCTCCTGCACTAGAACATTTTTACTATTATATGATATTATTTATTGTTATACTTATTGTAAATGTTTAAAATGATCAATCATTTGTCAATAACATTGTGAGTTTTCAGACTTGCATTAGTTTAAGGCATATTTGTACTTCTCTTACTTAATCAAATACTTGCTCTGAACTAATTGTGGTTTAATGTCCTAGTGTAAATCTTTATCCTGTGAGCTACAGGGCGATGAGGTGCTGTACTGACCGTATCCCACGGTGGGCAGACCAAGGTGTTTCATGCGGTTCTTGACCAACTCAGACAGCTCCTGTCGCTCTGAGCGTCTGTACAGATTGATCCTCTGCTGGGAAATGCGCTCTGTTCTGCTCGGTGCTTTGGGGGTCTTCCTGCTCAGCCGCCGTGCCCACTGCATGCTTTTTTTCCTCAGCAAAGGGTGCTCTGAATGGTCGCTCGTGTTGGAGTTTCTGTGGGATGTCTTTTCCTTCCAGGTCTCGCCATGTTCACGCTGCTCCTGGCCATGCTCCACATTAATGGACACCTGAGACTGAAAGCAAAGAATCAGTGTAAATAGGAGATAACCTTGTTTGTCTGAGGGTATGCAAAACATCAAATGAAAATAAAAATAAAAGTACGCATTGCCTCTTACCTGGGTATAACTGTCCTTGCACTGTAATAAGACAAAGACACACATCCAAACACAAAAAAGCAATGAAAGATGGGGGCATCCAGAGCAAACAAAATGTTAAAAGCTGTTATGAAAAAAATGCTCCCTATGCACAGTAAATCTTCTTAAATACCATGTCTTTATTTTCATTAAAATTAATAAAACAAGAACACACGCGCCACAGGAGCACTTAATAAAATATGCATCAAGGACAAAGTGGTGAAAGCTTGGTGGAATAAAAAACATATGGCAAAGAAGGTAAAGGTATAAACAAATCCAAAGGGCAGGGGATAAGGATGTCTGAAGAGGAGTCAGAAATGTAGAGCTACAGAAGCCACAGCTAAAAAAAAAAAATCTAGGATCAACTTGTATTTGAACTTACCTCTGAGGTCGAGAACATGTGTGACTCTGTGCGATAAATCCCAATGGGGATCTCAGCGCTGGAGGAACAAAGCTTCTGGAAGAGTCTGCCATAAGTCCTGATCCACAGATCCTCTTCTGTGATCTTCACCTAAGAAGAAAGACACACTCCTTGTGCCCTACAGTTACATATAACTATAGTGTATAAAAAGACTACTTACGACGCAGAGAAAACCAGAGCCGGGCGTGGTGTCCAGACCAAGAAGAAGCCTTGCGATGGCAATCATATAATCCTTAACAAATGACTGACAAAATAAAGAAATAGCTGTTAGCCCTCTAAGCTAAAGATCATTCACTGCTATTTCCACTATGCTGCATGTAAAGTTTATGCCAGTGCTGTCTCACCTGATAAAGTAGAGTGTCTAACATGCTGATACTGAAAACTCTGCCCGCAGCAAACGGCAGGCGAAACATGAAGGCCAGGTTGGAGCCCTTATCTCGCTCAATCTAAAAAGAACAATACACGTTAAGAAACCAAGTATAAGTCTTATATAAAATGTTGCTTTTACTTATGAGTGAGCATTGAACTATACTAATCTTTTATCCACCCTTGAACTTTTGCTCAGTATTTGCTAGATTTTTATTATTTATCAGAAGTTATGTGCTGGGAGAAAGAACTCATATTCACAATTGAAACACTATACATTTTACAAACTCCAAGAACAAAAATCAAATTTGTTAGTGGAGCATGGTTACACTCTCCTGCCTGATCTGCTCAGCTCACCTTCTCAAGTTTGGAGAGAGCTAGTGAGTAGCAGTCCTTGGCTCTGAATTGCATAAACCTCATGTTGGATGGATGGGTGAGCTCAGTGATGATACTGAGACTGGGGAACAGTCTGAGGGAAGAGGACATAAAGAGATTAAATGCTGTGTGCTCGAGGGAAGGCCCCCTGTGGCAATGACAAATGCTTTTAATTTAAGCTGTGATGAATAAAAGAGTGGTTTCACGGCTTTAGTATTAGTGATGTGTTTGTGTTTAGGCAACTTAAGATAATAACAAACTTCAGTATAAAGTAGTGCTGACAACAAACATACGAGTTATTAAATATGAGCCATAGCACTGTTTAGTGAGCCCCTACAGTGTATGTTACCTGAACATAGTCTGGACATTGACAATAGTTTTGGCATCTGCCATGTAGTCCTCCTCGGCACACATGGTGCTCTCCTTGTCCACCACCACCAAGTTGTCAGCGTAGATTATTCCACACTGCAGCAGATTGTCCAAGCTGTGCCAGTCAACAAGATCAACGTTTAAGGACAGTGTGTTAAAAAAAGATCAATCATATATTATTAACTGAGCTCATACTTGTCAATTGTGCCCTCCATGAAGTAAACCATTGGAAAGCAGCAAATGGCCTCCAAGAAGTGGTGCTCTGGTCTGCAAAAAATAGAAACAGAAGTATTTCTCATACTGAAATCCCCTTTTATGAAAAATGCAAAACTACACATTTCTCAAGTGAAGCAGAAGTTTTCTTCTGAAATGTATAGACTGAATGTGTTTCTCTCTTTGTATTTTTAACAAAACATTCTTTAAACACAGTCCAACACACAAAGAGGCAGATGGATTTTCTATTTATTTATTTATATGAGTGCTGCCCTCTATTGGGATTTTCTGCATGAAGGAATGCTTTTAATTAATAATACCTTTTCCTATATAAAGCATCTAAGGGAAGGGCAACCTGTATGCACTTTAGAGAGGCATAAAGAACAAGTGTCTACACACTTGATATTTGCATTTTTTACAACAATGCAGTAAATTATTTGTCATTTATGCAGGTAACACTGCCATTGTTTCATTAATAGGCTATGCAAATACTTTTGTGGATGAGAGATCTTGAAATGGCTTTGTTAGACAGAGGCCAGCTCCTGATTCTTCACAATCTACCACTTCCTTTCTGATCATTGTGAAGTATGTCTAAATAAACCCTGTTACCTCTCGTATACTTTATATTAAACACTTACACTTGTTACAAAACCTTATATTTTGTTGCACAGTGCAGTTGGTGACAGTAGAAAGAACAAAAGAGAGGACCCTAGGTTAGTTGTCTTACTTGTTGTCAAGAAGCAGCACAATAGGGTTGAGCTCCTTCCTGGAACGATAATAAGCTCTCAGCGGCACAATAAAGTTGTAGAGACCATTCCCTGCAGTCTCTGCAGAAACTATAATCAGCTTATTCTTGAAGCCGTATGCCTTGGCATCCTCAAAGCTATTATGTGTACAGCCCTGTGTGGTGACAAATCCAAAGGTACACACGGGTTTACAGTAAGAGAGCAGCATGAGGACCAAGAGATTTATTTTATAAAAACATAAAGCTCATCTATTTGCTTTGCTCACCTTGTCGAGACGGAGGCAACAGAACGGAGCCTTCTGTGGCAGGAGGTGACAGAGAGTTGGAGAGCTGCCGATGTACGGAGAGTTCGGAGGATAGCCCTTTACAAAACTGAAACAACAAAGATAATAAAACAGTAATATTTGCATTAGCATTTTAGATTAACATGGCACATCAGAAAAGGACATATACATGACCTCTTCCTAGAAAATGGTGTATTGTTAAAAATCATTACAGACTGGATTGTGTTATCAGTTTAGTGCAATTAGATGTGGCTCCAGTTGGATCTCCTTATCTGAAAGCTCAATACAGATTCTATGAACACTATCAACACAACTCATATCTAAAGTATATTTAGTGTCATTTCTGCTTTATTTTTCTTTGTGTATTGATTTGGACCCTATCCACCGAGTCATAATGTGTCAGTTGCCATTACTTTCATCATTTTTATGGTGCCCTTTAGGTCAGCAATAAAATTAATTCTAGATGTTAAATCCATGTCTGAAACCTTACTGCCACATGGTGGCGCTGTGGGACTTTGTCTACACTGCCCTCATTGCAGTTGCCTCTTTCTGAGCAACCACTGAGCTTGACAAGCCTTAAACAAGATAAAACGCACAACAACCACTGGGCTAAAGAATAGTCAAGAAGGCTGAATGTAGCAATGTTTTGATACCCACTGCAGTCTGATGAAATAGTGCAGAGGGTGGAGAAGAAAAAACATGGAGGTCGAAATAAACCTTTTCCTCTGATCTGCTAAACTGCCGTGAACAGCATTTGTCTGACCTGGTGACAGATGATCGTCGAAGGTATGCAAGGACGCTGTTTATAGGCTTCACCTGCGAGGAAAGTGCTGACCTACCTGTCAAGTCAGACATTAATCACTGCCAACGCACCACCTCCTTAGAACATCATGACACATAGATTACACGCCTATTTCAGCCCCATCTATCTCCTGCCCTCCAACCACTGGGACATAAAGGAGAGTGGGATAGAGGGGATCAATCATGAAGTGACTACTGTATGCCTTAATAATGACAACATGGCTTCTTTTATTGCAAGTCAATATACTGGGGATCTAACATATTGGACAAAATCAAAAAATGTGTTTGATTTTAAGAGTCCTGAATAATTAAATAGTAAATGATGGTGTTTGTATTGTGGTATGTTATATCTGTGCAATTAGAACATTCCCTCCAGAAACTCCGTTATGTATCATTAAACTATATTAATGATACTCATGTTGTTCTTTTCTCCACTCACTCGGATCCTACTGAACCTTCCTCGTCTGATTGGTTGGTTTCGTCCTCTGATTGGTCACTAAGGAGGTCGCAGGGAAGAACTGCAGAGGAGTCAGCGATTTCTAAGACTGGTGCAATGCTCGGTCTGCGGCTCCCACCACCATTTTCTGTTGGTAATGCTAGTTTGCCGCTTTCCTCAGGAGGATCTGGGTTTTGTAGATCTATTGCTACAGTGCCTGGAAATACCACAAGGTTACAGTTTAGTTTATATATCCATGAGTGTGAGACTAGTAGATATGGCACATATTACAATAGTAGCATGTATTTGCATGTATAAGCCATAAGCCACTGTAGCACTGGAAAAGTGCAAATTTATCATCAACTCAGTATTTGCTTTATAATATCTATGTACCTAATAAGCATGCAATCAGTTTGAGAGTCAGTTTGCAGATATGTGCCAATTATACATGGTATTAACAATAATGCCATGTATGGTGTAAATTTAACACATGAGGTATATGGCATATATGTGAAAATTTCAAAGCTTTACATTAGTGACAGAATAAAACTATAATAAAGTAATGTATCATGCAAAAACTTACCATATGATGTTGCCTGATCAACTTTCACAGGTCAAAGAAAAAGCACAACACAACAAAGTCAGCCAAGAAAGTAAAAAAAAAAAAAGCATGTAATAAAATCATGCATCACAATCAGTGAAAGCATTCAGCATCACCCAAGCAGCTGAGAAATGTTCAGTGAAGGTGCAAACATCCATTTTCTCTTTGTAGATGAAAAATATTTAATCCAATAAGTGTTTATTTTCACTGTTCATGTTCTATTGCAAACCTTTAAGCCACACACTTTAAGTTGAGCTGTTCCTCACCCATGCTGGCGATGATGCTGTGCACTGGCAGCCTGGAGGGGGCGTCATACAGGCCAGTCACAGACAGACCCTTGTTGTGCTTTTCTTCTTGTTTGAAAATAAAAGCCGAGTTCTCCTCCTTGGTGATGTTGATGTAGTAGCAGGTGTCGGTGGCGGCCATGATGTGGCGTGGGCCAGGATTTAGGAGGATGCTCTTGTTGTCCTCCCTTTTGACCCCGATCAGACACACACCGTACCTGGCAATGAGGAAGACTTGAACAAACTGCTCTCAATACCGTGTGCCAAGGTACAGCTAATAAACAAATAGCTCACTTTTTATGAGCATGGAAGGATGCATAAGTGAAGCTTTTTCCATCATACTCCCCAAAAAATTTGCTGTCACCCAAACAGATGTGATATACTTCATTTCCAGAGCAGCGTCCGTATGTTCTCTGCCACTGCTCAGGTGACAACTGCCCCTCTCTGAAAAAGGAACATCACAACATAGTCATTAACATGTTCAGCAGCATTTCTAATCAGTACGTACCTTAAGGGTAATGCTTTCATCTACTTCTAAAATTTTATAATGGATTTAATTAATGTTTCAATTGAAGAAATAGGGATCTTGAGAGCGTCTAGAGCAAGCAATGCATCCACTTCACAATCAATCTGATTCAATCAATTTGATGATATTTCAATTAACAGGTAGACATTTATTACAATGCCCATCACCTTTACAGCCTTGAGGCAGCATATGTTTCCATAATGGAAATTTTAATGGATGTGTGTCTCTGTTGTGGAAAGCTGTGGAAATATAGTATTCACCTTGAACAGAATGTGGGGGAAAAGATTCATGGTGTAACAAGGAAAAGTGCACTATTTATTGAGTTGACAGTGACAGGTCCTTGCAGCGGTGACAGTTAACTAAACCGGGTACGGTCTATATGTCAAAGAACAATCCTGAAGTGGTATTGAATCTGTCTAAAAGAGTAATGGAACAAAGCCTATTAAAGGCCCACTGGCCAGGGACTGAAAGCTTAATTAATAGAATATGTGTTTGTATTTGTACAGTTATTTAATGAACTTAATGACAGTATGACTCAATTTGTTTTTCGTTTTCGGTTTGCATCTTTATTTAATATTATCCCGTGAATATATCTGTGGCTGCCAAATGTCTCCCATTTGTTTTGCAGACTTTGGTTTAAAAGAATTAATAGCTAAACAACACTGTGTATCAGAGTGTGTACTCACTGTCCTCTTGAGGTATGAACCAGGAGCGTCACCAGTGTGGATGTGGCTGGACACACACAGTTCAATGCCAACATGGCATATTTGAACTCTTCTTCACACACCACATGATCTGATAGACATGTAGATAATAATGACAGATGTGACTTTGATAATCTGTTTTTTCTTTGCACAACACACAACATTAGCAGCACAGAGGTATTACATACAGACCTGCAAACTTCACATGAAACTTATTTTCTGGTTTGAGAATCTGGACATAGAGTGGGCAGTTTGGTGCAAAATCTTTGGCAGCCCAAGCTCTCAAAATAGTCTGATGATCCTGGAAAAGAACAACACATCCAATTAATCACTTACTCATTCATATGTACAGCCAAATCCGAATTTGATGAAGCTCGACAATTTCTTCAGAGAGTATTCTCAATCCTACAAAGCAGTTTCAATAAAATCAAAGCAGCATCACCATATCTCCAATTCTCTCAGCTAATTTTTCAGTAGAGTAGAGTGTGAAAGGAAATTGGTCCAGTGAAATGAAGGAAACATGGAGAGTTTACATGGAGAGCACCCTGACGTTTTGCTTCACTAAATTACTGAGGATGGGACTCACAGCAGCGTTGCGGTCCTTCTCGTTCCTGCTGCTGAGGATGAAGCAGGCTTCTGCATCATCCATCCTGAAAAAAAAAAAAAAACATCCAGAGACAGTGATCGTACGCTGTTAAAAGTGTAAATGACATTTAACAAAAGGCAGCATTTAATGGTATGAGCTATAAAAAACAGGCAAGACATGAATGCTAATGTTTAAATAATAAAAGAACCCAAAAGGCATGACTCATACTAGCACAAAAACAGTGTGCCTTTCTTTAAAGGTAAACCCCAGAGCAAACATTCAAAATTATTTCTTAATAGGTTGGCCAATATTATCTACTGCATCACTGTGTCTACGTACATGACACTGGGTATAAAAAAGCCCATAGACAAATTCACAAGTTTGTTTTAATACCAGCACCTGCTCAAAATAACTTATTTATTTTCTTTTATTTCCTAACATTTCCCAGGATCACTACATCTATAAAGATATATAATTAAATAATTTGTATAATGACACACAGAAGGAGTGTATAACTGCAGAGACAAATAACATACTCAGATTTTACCTACCTTCTGTTGTAGCTGTATGACAGTGAAGTAGACTAGTGCTCAGTAAAATCTCATTACAATGTCAAGCTACCTAATTAGATGTGCATAAGTATCTCAGTACTGTTAATGCACTTCTGTGTCTCTTACTTGGCAGGACAACTTACATTTACATTTTAAGACCTGGCTGGGATCCCAAATTGGATTAACACAAACATCACTTAAAGACTTGTTCTGTTGCCTAAAACAAAACGCAAGATACAGAGCAAGTGCAGTGCTGTTTTTGTACGTGCCCTCATGCCCTAAATAAGTCCTGATGAGCGCGGATGAGTGCTGACATTTGTCATTGGCAAGATCTCTATTTTGGCAAGAAGTGTGCAGTGATGTATGCATGATGTTGATAAGATTGTGATTTGGGAACCCACTTGGCTCTCATCAGGTCCTGGTCTTTCAGAGCAGATCCTTGAAGGTAGATGACCCTCTGGGACCACAAAGGGATCTGCAGTATTCGCCGCACTTGTATGTCAATCTCTGTAGGACACAGGATCACCACGTAGTAGTCCTGTATCACATAGCACAGCACAGGGTTTCAACCATAATTACTTTAGTACGGATAAGACAAATTGTACAAGAGGGGGATTTGATCAGATTAATCAATACTAGCAGAAAAAAACAATTATTAATGATTAAAGCGATGGTTCAAAATGTTGTGACCTTTTAGGACTGTACCTGTAATCTGGGATGAGCGTAAAATTCATTGAGAAAATCCATCAGCAGGTCAATCTTCAGTGAGCTGACACACAAGACCACATGCTTCTCAGTTTGGGCTCGATGGCGGCTGTAATTCCCTCCCAACTTCTGGCTCTCCATCCACAGGTAAGCCAGCTCTTCAAACTAAAGCAACACACATTAAGAGCTTGTCAAAGGCAAATAAAAACAATGAATGAAAAACAGCACAAGCGGTAGACACGCTGTCTGGACACATAAAAGTGAAAGCACTAAACTAAAACGTGCTGACACGTTAGTTTATCAGCAGCGGGGGTTCTATTCCTCGCTCAATTAGCTCCACAGGGAACTATACATATCTCAAGTGTTTGATGAAAAGGTTTGATATAATGAATACAAAGGAACATTACTGTGAAGATTAAAACTAAGGTAAATACTTCACATGTAAAAGACCATAATAACAGTGCATTTAAAAAGTGGATTCCTTATCGAGCATGAGCATCAAGTTAACTTTTGCAGTTCCAACTGGGTAAGCACATTACGACCATTTCATTTTAAGCTGACTGCGTTTCCATCACCTGCAGTGGGAGCACCACCAGAGCGACACAGATGAGAATGACCACCAGCAGCTGCGAAGGCCAGATCTGAGGTGTGACGTCTCCATAGCCCACAGTGGAAAAGGTTACGATGCAAAAATAAAACGAGTCAAAAAGGGAGAGGTTCTTCCCAGCTCTCTCTAAATGTTGGATCCCACAAGCTCTGCATTGGGAAAGAAACATTTCAATAAATTGTAGGCTGTCACAACGTATTTCACCACTGTAATCTGGCCCATTGTACTGCACATTTAAATCCAACTTGTCCAAGATCAAACGGGACTAAAGTCAATACAATTTGGACCACTGCTCAGTATTTCAAGTAACAGCATTGATTTTTTTGTCTTTTCCACCTCACCGCCAGTGTTAATTCATTTGGGATTTATTGATAGGATGGTAATTTACTGAAATAGTGAGAGAAAGAGGTGATAAAGGATGTGGAACTGTCACGGTGCAGTGTACACAGCATATCCTGGGCGGTGGCCAAAGTAAAAACAGCATCTACAAAGCTGAATTATAAATAAAAGCCTACCCTTATCTCACATGATGAAATATCTAGCTTGAAATTTCCTACTTTCATCTAAAAAACAATTCTCAATCCACTCCTTCCAGGAACACTGTGTAAGTTGCCGTGCTACAAACAGCATGAACCCATTAAGGAGATGCAGCACAGGCCACGGAGAGAAGAGATATGGAATGAGATCAGTGAATAGAGATGTTGGATCAGTGAAAGAAAGAGTACATTTTTACCCACCCAGTGAAAACCAGACAGAGCAAAGTGCAGATGAGGATGAACACCTGGTTGAACATGGCTGAGTGGGTCCTCTGGATGGCACGGTGAAAGTCATTCTGGACGCGAGGAAACATACATATGACAGGCTGAAACAGTAGTCTATTCATATTCTAAAATTATTATAATTAGGATATGCATTAAAAATAATCACTGTACAACTCTAAGGGCATATTTTACTTATTAATTCTATTTTATCCCCTTGTTATCATGTTCTGCCTGTCGCTGCCTCTACACACTGCTCTAGCTTCCCTTCCATGTGCCGGTTTGCTTGGCCTGTGTTCCTACCATCTGCCCAACTACAGCTTGGCGTGCAGCAGCTACGTGTCAGGGTTTTATCTGTATCACAGCGAGAAGACACACACTGCACCAGTTGGACATCCTCTAATTGTCTTCAAAGCTAAATACAGACTCTAAACGCTGCAGCCTGGTGGGTCTGCATTTATACAGGGCTGCACAGCAAACCCCTTTTCTATATAATGTTTAAGGAGAGTAAAGACCATTGATTTATGTTGCTTACGTCTGTTTACACCCTAGAGTCTGTGAGATGCTCTGGTAACCAATTACACAAGCAGTATCTCTTGAAATATATGGGTTACATTACAGAGAGCAGACTTTGGGTACTGTTCAATAAAATATGTAACAGAATATGTACACTAAATTGGTACTATAATGATTTCTAGCATTTATAGCGCATCATCTATATATCTACACAGTAGAGCCAGTATAGGCTATAGTATCTGATCATTATAGTCTGTGTTGTCAACAGAGATCTTGTTTGTAAAATAATTGTACTAATGTGTGTGTGTTTTTAATACATACAATCATGTTCTCCAGGGCCCCTTTGGCAAGCCAACAGTTAAGAAACACAGGGACAAATATGTTTCTTAATGGAGGCCAGAATATCTAAAGAAAACAAACCACAGTTATCTCAGTCTTTACATGAAATCGATAGTAATTAAAGGAAAATGGATAAATAAAGTAAAAGTATCATCAGGTATTGACTAATAACACAGAACATACTATAAATGCTCTGCTGCACATGAATGCAATGTATTAAATGATTTCGAATGTACGTACTGTGATAATAAATGGTACAGTATTGATCATCTCCAATATGAAGGACACCTGAAACATCTGCTCCCAAATGTTTCCCTTGAGAAAAAAAGGATCAAAGCATTATTCAATATACTATAAAATCAAAATAGCTGTTCAAATTAACTACTAACTAATTGCCAAACTGATAATGGACTGAAAGTAACTGTTTTTTTTTACCTTATAGCTGAGATATGTGATAAGCATGGTCTCCAAAAAACTGATTAAGGCCACTGTCACCTGGAGCAAAAGGAAGATAAATGAGCAATAAATGAGTTATGTCTTCTGTTCGACCTTGACTGGAGAAAGGCTTTTTTTCTGCAGTGCTCTTATCAAATAAATGCATTTTAGCATGATTGAGTTTAAATTCACACTTCACAGTTCTGAGAATGAAATATGATTAATGTGCACTTTCACTGCAGACTTCCTCTCACCTGTATAGCCCATACAGGAACCCGTCTGTTAACCCAGAAAATCAACTGCCTGAAAAATGCACAGGAGCAACGTGAAACACAAAACTCTTCCACATAACTGCAGCCCACCAGGACGGACAAAAACGTGGTACAAGTTTTTTTTGACATTACCAGTTGATTTCTTGTGTCTCTGTGGAATTAATGTAGCTACTGTTCCGACACGTTGTGCTGTGGAAAAGCACAGGAACAAGGGAAACACAACAACAGCATGAAAAGTGTCTGTGAATTTGTGTGAGTGGAAATATGCCCGAGTGGGACATTTGGTATGTTGTCATCAAGAACAAACTCAACTTGTGAATGAAGTGATGACTGTAAGCGTTCAGCTTTCATGCTATTTAAAACTGTCTATAATCAAAACATTTTTACTTTGCGTATTTAACGTGATATCTGTTTAGTATGAGTTAATAATTAGGGAAAAGAGATTATTGGTTGATTGAAGCTGCCTCTCACCAGTGGTTGATCTCCTTGGGATTATCCAGGCTCACTCTCAGGATGTAAAGGGCACAGGTAAGGATCTTCAGCGAGAAGTTGAACAAACGGATTCTCAGGCCTGTGAATACATACATACATGGACTTACTCTGGTCTATCCAACTTTGAGAGATGATGAATTTGCTGTATTTAGTAAAGGTCCATCTTCATTAAACTACCTTCCCTTTTGAGCAAATGCATTATCTGATGATGAAACCAGCCCTTCTCAAGCTTACCGCAGCTAAAATCAGTTCTTTAGGTGCAGGAACAGCCCAAGCCAGGGACCTAAAGTGACTATCTCCGTCAAAGCCCTGAAGCATGACTAATGTAGCTTTATGCTGCTGAGGCACTCTGTCACATTTGATTTCCTCTGACAAGTAACTTTTAAATGCTCTAAGAATAACAAAAAATACGACAGATGCTTTATGATCTTAAAATAGTACAAATAGCTACTTAGCAAGATAAATGTAGGATTTTACAGAAATAACAGAGAGGGACAAAGTGTGGAATCACAGTTTTTCAGTTTTTAAAAAAGTAGTGTGTTCTTATTAATGGGGCTGACTTCCAAAGGACACCAAATAAATGTGGAAGAGAAGTGGTGCTGTGTATAAAATGTATTTCCAGAACTAGGAGCCAAGTTGAACAACACACGTTTAATTGGATTTAGTGTCCTCTTAATGTATGGAGACAGAAATGCTTCCAATGAGGCTGACATCAATGTTAAAAGGATTTTAAACCAGACAAATAAAAAAGAACAACAAATAAAGAGATCAACAGACGCTTGTAGCCATGTGTGACATTTTCATTAGACTGTGTTGCTTCAAGTCCGAGGTTGTGGAGCATCAGTGACAGTGACAAGTAGACGCAAAGGCAGCGCGGTCATGTCAGTGGAAAGGGCGTGTTAACATGAAAGGCTTCTACCTCGGACACAAACTGCCGGCAGCAAACTATAAAAAATAAATTCTCATAAAGTTTCTAGGCACAAAGCAGCAAAGCACTGAGCCGCGACAATGTTTCTTTCACAGACGGTCTGATTTTGCCTCTCCTGTTTCTAAATGAGAAAACACAATTGCCCAACAAATAAGCAATATTCTTCTATTCACGCAGAGTGACAGTGTGCACACCCAAAACACTGCAAGATACAATGAGGCAGCTAATGGAATAATAAGAGCTCTCGCTGGTTCAAAAATTGAATATGCGTCATTACTGGGTGCAGTTTCCAATATTATGGTTTTATTCATTCATTTAGCTCAGAGAATATCTAGGGGCAGTCTACTTTTTACATCTGCTTTATGGGATGTGTGTATGGCCACTCAACAGGTTTCAATTAATCACAAATCATCCTTGTCTACCATATTCTTCTGTGGGTTCATAAATATTCATACCTAAAGGTCGTCAAATATCACACGAGGTTATTATGTTCTTGTTAAGGTGAGGCTTGGAGTGAAACCTCAGGATGGACCTCAGTGCTGCATAATAATTGGGTTATTATACCTTCTTTCCCGTTCAGTGCACATTTCTGCAGTTTAACAATCCTAGGCTCTTGGACTTCTCTGTCAATATCAACTCCCCTCTCTGCTATGGATTTCACTATCTTCAAAGCATTCAAGAGGGGTTAGCCCTTCAGTGTTGGCCATGTGCTGTGGAGTCTGTGCAATCTTCACTACAATGAACAGAATGCCTTTTTAATCCCTACTCACTGAGGTGGTGAGTTTTAAATTATATGTAAACCAACAACAAACAACTGAACACGCAGGTCATAAAACTCTATCAACAGACACTAATGATCTGTGTCAATATATTTTCTATAATACTGGCATAATATGTTGTGATACTGCAGTTAAGGCATTACACTGAGGTATAATATATAATATACTGTATATGATGTTGCCACGCTGCCCTTATTACTTACTTGACCTTTGGTTTTTGATAAAGAAAAGCTTCAGCCTCTCCTTGAAGGTGTTCTCGTTCACGTAGAACTCCACCTGCACCCTGTGGAAAAACAAGTGTTATCTCTCACAACAAGCAGACATATTTTAGACACATTGACAGTTCTACATAACATCAGCAAAACTCAGTCTCATACCGCAGCTATTTAATAAAAATCAGAGTCACCTCAGCCTGTATGTTTAGCTGATAAAGCTCAGGTATAGGTGCTATAAGCTGTTTTTTGCATTACTTATCCATCCCTAGCTTTAGCTGTTTAATAGTGCAGGTTATTACATAAATGCAGACCTATTTTCCATCCACTGTCTTCAAGTCTATGTCTATTTTCGCTGTGTAAATGGTAATACAAGTCAACACCGCCACAGAATTAATTCAAGCTAAATGTTTATAATTGCTCTGCTGGGACACACTGTATATCCACAGTAATTAATTTGTGCATTCATCAGGAAGCCAGAGAGTTAATTTTTTAGCATTTGATACTTAAATACGTTCTCTGGGTGTGCATTACTTAGATTGAGAGGGATTCTTTACAAAAGTCAAAAGTGGGTACCGCATAGTTTCTACTGACAAAACACACAAAAGCTTTGATTAATTGTTGAGTTGTCTTCTGTTAAATGTTTCATATCAAGCAGTCATTACTGACAAAAAGTGACAGATCAAAGCTATTAAAATGCTTGGGCTGACATACTGTACAGTGGCTTGGGGGCATTACCAAATCATCGCCCACCCCCTGTGAGGATGTAGCTATGGAGATTAATGTGGCTAGTGGAGACAGACTTATTTAGGTCCATGTATCGCAGACATGTTGTCACTAATGAGCATGAAGGGGAGTGGTAATAGCTGTGTGGTTACACAACGGACCCTAGAGCATCCCCCAAGATGAATACAGGGTGCAAGAGGCAAGAGACAACTCGAATGCACAGGGGTAATTAAAGTCACCAAGCCCTTAGAGAGGACAGATAGTATGTGTAAAACCATGTGTAGGCAGAAGAAAGAAGGAGAGAGGCACCATCTTCCTGCTATTGGCCTGTCTTTCCCCATCCCCTCACTACATCGCCATGGAGACAGCTACCGAGGAAGGAAATGTTCCCTCACGTGTTTGTTTGTTGTGTGCCGCGAGTGCGTGGCATTAGGTGTTGCTCCATCCATCATGACATGTTGCTGTCTATAAGAAGAGCACATACTCCAGCCCCCATGACTACACCCTACATCTTACACAAACACACAGGATCTGATAACCCAACAGTATCGATGGCTTTTTCACCCGAGGAGCAGTAAAACTCAGCCATAAAAACTAATGGGGCAGAATCAGATGGTCAATAATAATGAAGGTTGCTCAGACCAACGTCAAAGCAAACAGAGACAATGCGTACATGTGCTGTGAGCTTTTCCACTATGGCCTACAGTAACTACAAGAGATCCTATATGAACAAGTCAGCAAAATCTGAGACGTATTAGGTCGATGACAGTAATATGCACTGGGCATAGGCACCTGATCAATAGCATAAAATGATCATTAGTTTGTTCTAGGGTTGCAGTCAAAGTATCAGACTATAAATGTACCTGTAGTGTGGTATAATGACGTATCTGAAAATAGTTAACTTTATATCAGTAATTTTCAATGAGTTAAATTAAATATTATCTTATAGCCTATGTCTAGGGAAGCGGGGCTGTGTCACAGATCCTCCTCTTTTAATACTCTATATTACTGCTCTCCTTAACTCAATCTATACTGGAAAATTAAACTGCACCAATGCAATTAGGCTGATGCACAGACAGGTAAAAAAACAAAAAACAGACATTGTTGCTGCTGACAGTGATGTAAATGTCCTTAAGACCATAACACAATCTATTCAACAGAAGAAACACATCAGCATTAATCTTATGAAGGTTTCCACAACAATATAGAAAAGTGGCAGGTAACATACACTGTTTACTGATATATTTTATGACTCATTTACCCAGTCCCAGCTAAGGCCATCAATATTTACCATTTATTCATTCAAGAGGCCATTGCCAGTGAACACAGCCCTAAAGCAATACCATTTAAGTACTTGTGCTGCCTTTTTTGGCATCCTTGGCTCTGCAAGCTATCACATTCATTTTCTACAGCCAAGCATATGCATATATATATATAAAATGGTCTGCTAGTCCAAGTAGCGTCACATCATCTAGAACTCTTCTGCTTCTGCTTTAAACTAGAAAAGAACAGCATCTGATCATTTACAATGCAGTCACGCAGAGCAGATAATTTGCCATCCATTTACATGATAAGGTTTACAATGTGAGTCACAATTATGTAAAAAGGATGATACAGATAAGCCACTGCAGGACAAGTATCTGATTAACAAACAACACTATGTGTGCCTGTACTATGGCCACTGGCAATGACAAGTTTTCAGTTTTCTGCAGCTTTGGATTAATCACTGGGAGACCATAGTTGCTTTTTAGACTGTCTTAATAAACATCAAACAGCTTGTTGACCTCAGGATACTTCTGCTGGCAACAGGGCGGTTTTATCACCTGCGTTCATTCTGATGCCAATAAAATTATTGACAACAGCAGCCAGATGCTCAGTGCCATATGGAACATCAGTCAGAGATTTGTAGGGGTAAGCATAGGTGTGAAAAAGGAGCAAAAGGGTAGCCCAACATCTCTCAGGCTTTTAGTGATCATACAAGCAGTTGGAAGAAGCTGCAAATCCTGTCGACCCTGGCTCTGCTCATACAGAGATGTGATTGAATTAAGCAACAATTTCCTGTAATATGGTCCAGCATTTTATACAGAGCATAGGTTTAGCATGGCAAAATAACTTGATTTTCTTTATGTTACTGAGGCAACTGCAGAAATTATAAGCCCAGTTATCTCTGACCAATCGGGCTGTTTCGTGATCTGACTGGAAGGCAAAGGTAAACTCTGTCTCTTAAACCATATTCTACATTAAATATCTCTCAGTCTGGAACATCTCCTTTCTGATTTCTGTCTCTCTTTGCTCTCCTCGACTGAAAATAGAAAACATTTCAAGCACAGACACCGAGTGTGTGTCATATGAAAGTTTCAGAGATGCTAAAAATACCACAATTCAAACGTGGTGGCTTTTTATAAATTCTCTGCAAACTCCTGGTCTGAGCTGCAGCAAACTTTTGTCCAGAGCAGACTTTAGTCCAGTACCATGAATGCATTGTTCCAACAACACAAAAAACAAGGAATTGGATTTGAGCCAGCCAAGGGCAGTAACAACAGTGCAAGCACTTTGTCAGTGAAATACTGAGCCAGAAACCCCACGAGGGATGTCTAGGACTTTCCCCTCTATAAAGCTGGTGGCAGGATAATCTCCTTAATGGGACCTAGGGGGCCTATGGACGAGGCTAGATCAACACGAGAGAGCAGGTATGGTTCATCTCTGCTCCTCTGAGACACACTTTGTAGCAGGATGGAGGTAACTGCTGCACATTGAACACTTAATGAGAAAGTTGGGCAATGAAAGAACACAAGCGAAACTTAAAGCCAAGTTATAGTTATGTTTTATCACAGTCCAATTACAGAGCTATAGGAGTTACACCTTTTGAGTGGCTAATCTACCAGTTTAGGAAGCTTTCATGATTTTGTCAAGTAGATTGTAACCTGTTTAGTCTAGTCTAAATGAATGGTAAATTTTAATTTTAGTCATTAATTTACTTAAGACAAAAAACTCTTTATCTTTTGTTGCTGAGTGTCCTTAGAGCAGTGTTTAGCTGAATGCCTCAGAGAGCTGTGGCTATAGGCATTACCAGAGCTCACCCCAAAAGCTTTTTCTGATCAAGGCCAGAACCCTTTTGGGCCTTACCACTAATGCACTCTTCAGGGGTTTGTGGAAAGGGAAAAGTACTTTTTGACCTTTACATCACTTTCCACTTGCTCATACTTTTTTTTTGTCCCTGACATGCATCAACATAAAAGAACTACACCCATTCTCTCTCTGTCATATATATATATATATATATATATATATATATATATATATATATATATATATATATATATATATATATATATATATATATATATATATATATATATATATATATATATATATACACACATATATACACACACACACACACACATATATGTATATATATATATGTGTATATATATATATATGTGTGTATATATATATATATATATATATATATATTTATTTTATTTTTTTTTTTTTTGTAAGCATCATTTCATTACACAACATTTCAATATAAGTTGCCTATAAATGATTCTGAGGATGCTGATTCTAAGGAGCTGTCACACACCTACACCTTGTTCTGTCAAAGCTCCATCATAACTGCAGTTACCACAACAATCTGAAAACATTGTGTTGACTACAGAATTTATAAATACTCAATACAGCAGATGTCTGAAGTCAAGATTTCAAGCTTATCAGAGTTAAAGCGTGCAGGGTAGTCTGCCTCACAGGCATTTGCAACCCAGCAGTAAAAACTGTTTGATGTTGCTATAAAAGTCTGACATTGAAGTTGCCCTGTTTAGGTCCCCTTCTTTCCTCAGCCTGCCTGAAAAGAACAATACCGATAATTCAGTTATTCATCTTATTCATATGACATAAGCTTCAGCATATGCTTCATCAGTAATGGATCTCATGTTGTGATGGCAAATTTTGTTCTACAACTTCTTCTACAATGTGCCTTTGTAAACATATTACCACTCCATCAGGGTTGTAAAAGAGGCCATTTAATCTAGGTAGACAGTTTTGTAATTTGGTTCACACTCTGTAACTGTATCACTGTATAACTCTGTATGATACATTGATTTGTAGATTGAGTGATAGGCAGCAACCTAGTACTTATGTACTGCACTTATGCAAGCATATAAGTCCCAATCAAACTTGTCACTTCCTGCTGATGCCACAGCAGAAAGTTTAACAGCAAGACTTGGTGTGTTTGAGTGATTTCTGCCACAGTTAATGAGCAGGAAGTGTTAAAAAAAATGGACTAATGTAATTTTGTGCACCATTCACATTCTGCAAACACAAAAATACAATATGTTGTGAGTCTTAATTCCACTTAGAGATCACAACAAAACAAGACTATTGTGATAAAGCAAACACTTGCATGTCAACACACTTATGGCCCACCACTTAGTACATCCCTGAGGACCACAATCCATTTTCTGACAGCACACACTCTCCTCAATCCACAGTTCTCCACAGAGACCTGCAGTGATGTCATTACAGAGACCGCCATTGAGTGGAGTTTGGAAGAGCACAACTAGCTGTAGATTTCAGGGGGGTTTTGGGTCACAAAAATATTACTTTAAAGAAAATATGCCTTTGGAGTGAATGTTATCAACTAAGCTGAAAGAACGGTCTTGTCCCAGTTATGATTAATGACTCAGCAGCAGCATGCACAGTGGACAACAAAGTTTCTTTCTACACCCTTCAGTTGTCAGTCAAAATGACTGAATCTAAAATAATTAAATCCATTATTTTATGCAGAATATACTGACAATGTGAAGACAGGTGTGCAGAGTCAGTCACAAAACACCAGGAGTAAACAGATTCAAGCAAAAAGGCTACCTTTACAGCATTTATTGTAGCATCATCACATGTGTCAAAAACTGAAGTAAAAGTTTTGTTTATGTTTTTTTTTGAAACAACAATTGTTATAAGGGTAGCCAAGAGTGATTAGTCATGAATATATTATGTGCATTCTGTATGTTAAACCATCTAATTTTATACAGTTTGGTCCAATGCACATTCTGGCCTGTGTACATTACCATAGGAGACACAGTCCATGCCATGCAAGCATGATGCTGCCAGAGACTTACTGGGCATTAGTGGAGTCCATACTGTATTCCTCCTGATACCTAGACGTAGCACACACGGACACAGATATAGGCAAAGGTTAGGAGAGAGCGGGGTTTAAAAAGCAGGAAAAAAAGGAAGGGGGCATTAGCACACAAGTTACCACTGCAATTTATATATTTACTTGCTTTGTGAGTCAGATTGGGTTGAATCATACGTGGAATGAAGAGTAACAATTCAATTTTAATTTGAATCAGAAAATGTAATTTGCAACCGAGCATCCTTTTACAGCACAACAGAAAACTCGAAATGCAAGTAAATGTTTACAATTACAGTGGATATAAACTGTGTTTGAGCTGGATGAGGACACATTTGGAGCTCATGAGCACAGTTTATCCTACACAAAAACACATCTAATTGAAAACAATGTTTTAGCCAAAAAGGAAGACACACTAAATGCAAACCATGGGGGATCACTGGACCCACCTCCCGGTTAATCTCAGTCTGCATTACGGAGACGACCAAAATGAGGAAAAAGGGACAAGAGCATGACACTGACAGACACGAATTGATTTTAATTTATAACAAGTAAACAATACTGATGGCTTTGAGGTCAAAGGTTACACTATTATTTCATTTCACATGTACATGTAGTCACCAGCTTTAACCAAACCCCTTTCCCTACAGGAATAATAATTATTCTCCAGTTTAGGCCAATCTCCGTGAAAGTAAGTGTCATAATATGCAGCCAAACTTCAGCCAAATGTCATTCAATTTTACTTGATTTATATTTCTTCTGTGACCTGTGGCTGGCTGAAGGCTCCACTCAAAAATGTCCCTCTGGAGGAAGAGGATATTTTTGAGGAGGAACACGGTGAAATACAGGCAGAGGACTTGTCACTAATACATCCACCTTCACTGTGTTCTCAAGGTTCACAGGTGTGGAATAAAATGGATTTAAATTGTGTCAGGATTTAAAAAAATGATATAAGTATATTTAAACAATGGCTGACTCTCACAGAGCATTTGGTGTCCATCTGACAGGGCTTATATAAGCAATAAAGATGTTCAGCAAAAGCTATCTGCTGCTAATAGCTTAGCAGTGCTCTGTGAGAGTAAACAGTGTACATCCATTACTGTGGTGTAACTGTCATCCTGTCTTCATCTGAAATACAACAAACGTGCCTTTAAACTTACCAAAGTGTTATAATCATGCAGCTGTCGTCGTGGTGACCTTCACATGTCACTATTGTAAATACTAAAAAATAAACAAGAGCTTTTCCATTCTCACCTCTCCACAGCAGAAGTGCTCGTGAGCCCAGCTTCCACAACAAGTTAAAATGACCTGCACTTTCCAAACTAATGCCTTCAATTACATTTGCTGAGCTGCTTCAAGGACTGAATAAATCAGCTGGGAGGGCTTCACACATGCACTCTCTGCAGCAATTTCAAGGATGATGGGAAGTGTAGTTCCCAAACTGTTTACCTGCTATGGGAAGCCTGCCAACATTTCTATTGACAATTACCCGACTGCATTATCCTTGTCATGTTAATGAAGATGTTTATACTTACATTTATAACAAAAGGCCTACATTGAAATGTTTAGATGCTCAATTAATTTTATATTTATGATTTTACGAAAAAGAAGGAGCAATATAAAATCACTGAACATAATACAATTAGTGGTGTTATGAATAGAGAGTAGGTTTTTATAAAGATTTTTAGATCATATTGGTGAATATAGAGGAGTTCAGAGGGAGGCGAGCAGTAGAAAACTGAATGCATAGGGCCATATGGAGTCTTATTTAAACTGTTAAGGTACTGATCTTGCTATGGGCTTAAAGAACATTTACCTGCTGGTAACCATAGCAACATCACCTCTGTGCAAAATTACCTCTCTGTTGCTGGAGCAGAACGACAGGTGTTAACATGGAAAATTACTTTAAACTTATTGATGACATGTAGAAACCAATGCAATCATTTATTTATCAAATGTAGACATCTGTAAGTAAAAAATACGGCAACTCTTTGTTGACAATATTGAATTTGGCACATTTGACCATGCCAAACGCGATATTTGGCATATTTGTGCATAATGTGTAATGCAGGAACACATCTCAATACAAATCTTCAAAATGTACACATATTCAGTATGGACATGTAGAGCACTTTTTAACACCTCGTCAATTTCTTTGTGGTAGTTTAATTCTGGCAATGATGGACAACATGTAATTTGCTCGAGAGAATTAAAACCCCTTATTAAACCTCTGATCAAAATGAAAGTGTTAATTAGTCCATGAAAGCAGGATGCTATAAATATACCCAGAGACAAAGAGATGTAGACATGCACTGCACTGCTGCATGTGAGTGACTGAAAAAAGGTAAGTATTATGTGAATGAATGACAATGGCATTGATGAGGAGGATGCTAAAGAGTGATAGGGACACAACAGAGAAAATGCTGATATCTGTTACAAAAATCGCACCATTAACACAAAGCCATTTCTGATCTAAGGTGTCTTATACTATATACAAAGGATGCTCAAATGAATACTACATACTGCATTACTTTAAGAGCATCACAGCAAGTGCCTAAGGATAACACAAAGGTGTGCAGGCGTTAATGCTTTTAGATGAAAACTGCCTGGAAGTTCAACGTAAGGAGGAAATGATCCCCGGGAGTACTCTGTTACCGGTCTGATATCACCACAAGCATCACACTTTATTGAACATGTCTAATACCCTTTCATATAACTTAAGTCATCCTAAGGTGTAATATACTGGTGAAAACCTAATGAGAATATGAAAGACCCTCACAGCTTCGAAGAGCCATTGAACATTAAGGCAGAGCCAAATGGGAAATCTTCAGACAGCTGATTTACACTGCACTGTAGAGAGTTAAAGCACATCTCACTGAGTGTATGTGTTTGACATTTCAGGTTTGAAAGACAGCTCAGTCTTCTGTTTGTAAAGATATCTCAAGTCGCAATTAGTCTCTGCAAAACTCAACTGTCAATCATGGGCAAAAACCCAAGACAAAAAAACAACAAATGTTGTCTAGGAGCTGTAAATTATGCATGGAAACCCTTCTTTATGGGCTGTTCATTTCAGTGGGTCAGTTTATTGATTTTCTCAACTCCATATGCACATAGACATAGATCCCACACTGACCACACTTCCGAATCTGTAGTAAGCTTTTTCTCATCGGCAACACCCAGTCAGCGTCCAGGGCAGGATAGAAACACTGGATGGATAAATAAAAAAGGATGAAATATATCAGATGGTGCTGAGAGAGCAGTGACCAAACCAGACTTCAGACTTTCTGTAAACTCAAAGGATGCATTTTTGGTCAGGCATCATTTCTTTTATTAAACATTAGCCCGAGGCTATGTCCACACTAATGCCTTTTCATTTTAAAATTCACAACCTGTGTGTCATTTTTTTCCATACAGTACCCACACTAGTCTGCCGATTTAGTTTTAATAAAATAAAGACCTTGGGATTGTGCTGCAGTGTGGGCACACAATCTATTGACAATACTGACACTGCCTGGTTTTCTTTGGATCATTGTGTAAAAGTAATAAATAAATGAGTAATATTTCATTCATACTAATCATTCCAAATGCATTACTTTGACCACTTAAAATGAAAATGTTTATTCTTTTTCTGCAAGTCCTTAACTTAAATGAAGAAGTTTACTCTGTTTTTTTACCAATATTGATGCAGCCAACATAGTGTCCATTCCACCAACAACACCATGGACTTGGTCATCACTGTCAGCACTGTGCTCATTTCTACCAATTACATGAGCCACTGCTGGATTGACAGCATTTTAATGGTTTTATTAATTCTGACCATAGAGTGATTTTATACTGCACAGTCAAACTGATTAAACGCACAGAGAAGAGTATTAACTTTTTGTCACGACTAACTATTCGCTCACAAAGCACAGCAGTATAAAACAACATGTCCTCGAGGCTAAGATTGATTTAAAAAAGCCCCACCAAGACTTATCAACCATCTTGATTTTAAAAACTATCTGGATGAAAATAATGCAGAGTGACATCTTTGCCATTCCACTGCTGTAGCTGTTATCGCATAAGCATAAGCTGACATTTAAATTTAGTGTGAGGGGGTGTCTGTGAACAGATCAGAGATGCCTGATCAAAAATACCTTTCCAGTGCATTCAAACACCAAAACAGGAGAGGCCTGCTCTAAATATTGTGAGACTGAGCGCACACTGCAGCAGCAACATACAGTCATTCTGAAATACAGCCAAGTGGCACATTCTTATTACTTTCAGTCCTTGCTGCCAGGTATATCTACCCAAGTGTGCCAGTCTCACAAAAACACAGGTCGTCTCCCTCCAGTTGTTATGAGTTTAGCCTTGACCACAATCTATTTGTTTACCAAATTATACAGCCAGTCATGTACCTTTAATCTGAGGAGTCGCGGCAAGTTGAATCTGACATGTACAATGCAACATATGGCAAAGTAAATGAAGTATTATGGCACTTCAATCATGCCACAGCTGCAAATCAACATTATCCAGATGTAACGGAGCACATTTGTTTGGAACAGACCAGAGCCAAAAATCACAGCACATTTTTGACATATTTTCCAGAAAAATAAAATAACAATTTCCACTAAAATCTGGACACAAATCACAATCCTTTGTTTTTTATCCATGGTTGAGCCCTCCTGCAGACATGTGTGCTGGTACATGATGTCTTATGGCATACTCAAACTGTACAGGCATGTCAATATAATGCCCCATGGTTTGCATTTGTATCTGTGGTTTTTTAGCACAATTTCATCACTGAAAACTGTAATGGAAAGCCCAGCATTCATAAAAATATAATGGGAATGCAGCATCCATGGTATTATGTAATCACTTGCGCTGCAGCCTTTAAAAGAACCGGAGTGATGCTGGAAGCGGAGTGATTGACGGCTCGGGAAGCTGTAATATCACTCTACCATCAGACATCAAAGTGACTCATAAAAAGCGCAGCGCGTGGCCCACTGGGGGGAAAAAAGAGCCCACCAGCCGGTGCGTACAGCATCACTAACACCGCGCTCAATTCCTGCCAGAATCATCTATTTAGGCGGACTAGACTCATTGCTCATGCTCAACTTTTGCTTCGGGATAATTACGACTCAAGTTATTAGGGACTTTGTGCACTGTGCTCGTGGCTTATTGGCGGATGCTGCCTGTGTGTAAGCGAGCTGCAGTGAGAAAACATGCGACTTGCGCGGACATGCGTCAGCTACCTTTGGCCGGCATCGCTCCCGAACGAGCCCACGGTCCGGAGCGGGTTGGACGGGTGGACCCATGTGGGCTCGGGGCTTTTCTGCACCTCGGTCTTCACGTCCGGGTCGATCTCTGAGGGCGAGGGCGTGAGCTTGGCGCCTGCCATGGCTCTGTGCTTCCCGCGCGTTCCCTCCAGCAGCGAGCCGGTGTGTTTCTCTGCCTCTGTGTCACAACGCGCTTCGCCGCATCCTCTTCTCACTGGCGCTGCACGAAGGCGGAGGGACAGCGTCTCCCTCCCCCCTGCTGCATCATGGGCTGCTCACAGGGCTGCTCACACACGCGCCCAGAGCAGTGTCCCCGGGTTGCCGAAGCGCTGTCCGTCCGCGGAAGATGTGAGGTCCCCAGCGTCACGACGGAGCGTCAAGGCGTTGGGCCAACCCAGCGGGGCGCGGTTACATAACCACTCTCATGATCAGCCTTGAGTCTCATCACTTCACCTGTCGTCGAAGTATCACGTGATCAAACCCGGTAAAGCTCGACTGATCGATAAAGAGCGAGCTCAAGAATAGAAAAAAGGACCAATTGACCAGCTCTCTGTGCCTCTGGTTATCTAAACAAGTGGAAAAACCACAAACAAATACGCAGACGCCTTTTACTCACTCTCTCTCATCATAATTTGCATGAAAAAATACGATCTACACCTGTTTACACAGCGCTGTGTTCACTAACTCTGTAGAGCACTGCGGAATCAAAGCGACTCACACAATGATCACATTCTGTCCATTAAAATGGAATAATTGACATCATCACTCAACAATCTGTACATTCGTAGACTCAAAGAAAACGAGGAAAAACCAGGATCCATCAGAATAGAAATGAACGTACACTAGATTTTAAGGTGTAGTGCAGTATTTAGCTGATGAACAGTAGGAGTGTTAGAAAAAATCTATATATTATTAAAACATTTCATTAAAACAACACTGGCTGCCTGTATAGTGTGGTTATAACTTATGGATAGGCTACTTTTTTTTTTTTTTTTCTAAAGGCGGACCATGGGCCATACCCATCAACCAACTGTGATAATGATTTTGTTTTGAGAACGTACTTTAAATGATTACAATAATAATTCATATGCCATTTCCTAAACAATGTTCCAATGTGCCATGGCCAGACATGAATCCAGACTAGTTTTGCTCTCATAGATTTATTGGTCCATCTTTTGTTTGTTGTGACAGACCCAGTAAATCGTGTTGCAATAAGCTGTTAACTCCTGATAGAGTCATATCTGCCACTGCTTCGTTAAGAATTCACTGAGAAAACACACCGTACACTTGACATTCATCCCACATGGCATTTTGAGTTCAGCCTCAGGAAACACATTCAATCATCACTTAATAGTAACCTTGGGATTAGAGAACTGGACCTGTGACTACAGTTTATGCACCGCATTAATCCATGCCTCAATACAAAGAGTACCATAAACTCTTCTCTTAACAGCAGCTATAAATATGTTTGGCAATGGCTCTTAACACTGACTTTTCCACCGCAGCAACAGCTCCTTGTGTAAAACAGACTGTGGCTCTATGGCTCTTCATTCTCAATGATCTTTTAAATGGATTCATACCCCACTGACATTGCACAAATGAAAACAACTGACTGATCAGCAACTCTATTTCATGAGTTAATCTCAAAATATCTCGGAGTTTTGTGCATACTCAACTTAAAATACAAAAAAGTAATGAAACATGCTCTTTAGGGAGAGAGTCTAGAAATGCCAGAGACTCAGAGGAGTTAGCAGCACAGATTTGAGCAGAGAGCCACTGTGTGGTGATGCAGGGGACTGCAGACTGTCTGTATTAGCCACATCTTCACTGTCGGAGTGGACATGACTTCTGCATATGCTGACAAAGATGGAGGTGACCTTGTAAACTCATGTTACAGATGGAGTCAGCTGTTGTTTTAGAGACCAGCAAAAGGTGCAGACTCCACAGGTTTAGAATTACTGAGGAACCTGTTTCATCCCCATGTGATCAGACAGTTTGCTTGTGTCAGCTTAAGTGTGAGTATCTTGATTTCTTTTTTTGGATATGATAATGTAATATAATGATAAATGTGTAGTGTAAATTATCTTCTGACTGACTTGTGCAGGCTGTAGAAACATGAGACTATATCGATTCATGCAAAAGTACCCATCTAATGCCTATCCTCAAATTCAGCTTAATTTGCAGAGTTTTTACATTGCCCTAACTGATGTCAAATGTAACAACAAACATCAAAATGCTGATGACAAATCTTCTTTTGGGTCACTTTCCACTGTTAAAGCTGTAAATGTAGAATAACAAAGGTTTGGAGATTACTTTCAGGACACTAGGTTAAATGGAGACAACGTCCTAAAAAGTCCTTACAATGACAATAATGTATAACAATAAATTGTAAATGTGCATGAAAATGAAAATGCACACTGTAGCTACAGTACCTTGTTTAAAAACTTAACTCATACATAACACAGTCATGGAAAAACACTCAACTAAAGAGAACAGTCCTGTAGCTTATTAGGTAAGTGCTCTACTGTCTGTGAATATTAAGCATTACACTCTGAGATGGCATATGTATGGGAATGACTTCTGCTCCTGAGAGAGTGAGATGAGTAACTTTTAGCTGCTTCTATATTAAGAAGAGTCAAATGTAAAGGAAAATCTACAGTGCCATTAATGCCAAAGGCTTTGTCAGTTCAATAAAGATTTAATCACGTTATATAATTTGAATAGGTCAGTGTAAGGTTGGCTGTCTAATAAGATGAGCCTAATCTTCTTTATTGCTACAGTATGTGTGGGCTCCTGAACACCACGGAAGTCATTTAAGAAAATCCTTGCCTTTTATCATCCCTGGACACACATCCCTTATACCCATTGCTGCAGATGGGCATAGAGCGCTTCCTCTGTCAAAACACATTAAGGTAGTGAGCTGGCGCTGCTGTGGGCGAGCTGTCTGTCTTTATGTGAGGAGGAAAAAGTCCAGCCGGGCAGCATGACACACAGGAGTGAACACACGCACTCTCCACCGTTTGGACTCTGGGCTTCTGCTCTATCACTGTGGCTTTCATAACTGCTGTTATGTGCAAGAGATTCACCTAAACATTTACCAGTTTTACCCATTTAACATAAATAAATCTCCAACTTGATAGTTTCTTTTCTCTTCTTTTGTCTTTGTTTTGGATTTGCATTATTTCAGAGTGAGAAAATGGAGCTGAATCATTTTTTCAAAGTTACAAACTTGTCCTACATTATGAAGCAACTTTTATTAGGACACAATAAAGAAAACAGGCCAGGGATCCATGAATAAAACAAAAACTCCCAGCGTGGCACTCTGCTGAAAAGCTCTAGCGTCATATTTACCAGCTTGCAACATTGCTGCACAAAACACACAGTTAACAGGAACAAAATGTCTTATTCCAGTGATAACTCTGGTTCATCCACTCTTTATTGATCTCATGCGGGCAACAGTTTAAATAATGACCTCCCAACTTTATACCCCCCAAATGCTAAGAAAAGGTCCTATTCATAAATCAGAGATGATTACTTTGACCAAGCCACTGCATTTGAGTCTTTAAAGCTACTCCCAAATCTACCTCCACACTCAAACTTATACAATTACAGTCCCAGAAAATCATGTAAGATCAGCTCTTGTAGAATCGCCAGACATTAAAATCTTTAATCAAACTTATCCATTTGTTTATTTCTAATGGTAAATCAAAGTCAGAAAAACAATTCCTATTTGAACAATTATGTTGCTGGAGTAAATATTCTATTTGGAGCAGCTACAATGCAACTGAACATAAAAGAACACAGCACAGGTGGAAAAGTAATCACTTCAGCGGCAGGCAGTTGCCTCTGAGCTGTCTAAAATAATGCTGCAAATCCGACACCACTGAACCACTGCAGCTATGTTGATTAATACACATTTGCCTGATTGCCTCCTGAAATTCAAACAGACTGGTGGGAACAACAGGATATACCACAGATATAATCTTCTCTCATAAGACCTAAATGTACCAAATTCTAAAGCAGAACTTAGTCTTGAACTTTCTGGGCAAAGTCTCAGTGAAAACACTAAAGTAATGGAGACACAATGCTCTGGGAATAATGCTTCATCGCTGTCACACACACATTGTCCTCACAGTTTCATCTGAATGCTTCAATCATTAGAGATTCTTATTAGGTCTGCAAACATGCCGGCTCCACCAGTTCTAATGAAGCTGCCAAGAGAGAAATAGAAGCTAAACTGCAAATACACCAGAGATTCACAGGCCAAAAATACAGTTGCCCAGGAGAAAAACAAATACCTAAGAGTGACATTAACAGGTAATAATTTTGTCTTTGAAGCCTACCTTTGATTGTCTGTCTCATTTAAGTCCTTTTGAGACTGTGTACTGTGCATGATGTTATATAAAGACCAATGAGAGGGCTTTAGGAGAGCTGTACGCTCAGTTTTTTCAGCTTAAGCACATTATATTTTACTCACTAAGGAATTGACAATATATGCTGCTGAAACTTTTACCTTTCAGAAAAGCATGCAGTGCTTACCTAATGCATTCCACTAGTGTGCGAGTCAGTTTTGCATATACCATACTGATGCAGTGTCATCAGAAATAACATCTTGTCTATAATCTATATCAAAGATTATAAGTGTCTAAAGATAAGTTAAGAGCAGTGTCTTATTCACAACATTAATTTATTTAATTGGAATTAATGGTCATGAAAGATGAAGACAGCAAAGAGCTCAAAAATGTCTCTTTTTTGTTTGTGTATTGAAATAAGAGACAGTTCAGTTACAATTCTGAATGTGGAACTGATCACAAGGGACTTCAATGTGAGCAATGCCTCATATGAGCTATTTAACCCAATTGGCATCTCTCTCACGACCACTGTCTTACAAATATCAGTGTTTGTCTCCTTTCAGACTTGTCCAGATGGAGATAATCTAAGCATCAAATCCCAACAGTGATTTCTGCCACAGAATAAGGCCACACAAACAGCTGCTGCCAGCGCACAGCTACAATTTCAGGACACTTGTTCCACAAGGGCTTCTTTCATATCTCTCATCTCAGGTATACTATATGACGTATCAAAACGTTTCTATCTAAACAACGTTTCTAATGCAAACAAGACACCTCTGAAAAGGTGTAAATGACTAAGACACATTGTTCACAATATGAAATGTCAAAATAGAGCTCAGTGAGTGAAAAAGCCAGTCAAACATTAGTTGTTGCAGGACATGTGTCAGTATTAGTGCCACTATTTGACTCACAGTGAGGTGTTAACAGTTGATATAGTGACCAATTAATCCGGCTGCTTCTATTGACATTACTCCCATCAGCATCCTGTTTGATTAGAGCAGAAACAACCCAACAAGATTAGACATGCAGCAGGAACGATAGATGGAAGCAATTTTCTCCCTACTGTTTTTTTCTGTTTTCAGCCCTGTCGGCATGGAGAAAAGGCATTTGGTGACGTGTTTCTATTTCTGACTTTGACTGGGTTGCCTTCCTTTCTGCTGCCTGACAGGCAGGAGTAAATGCACAAATACACTCTCAAATGAGGTATAATCAGAGAGGCACGTACATACACACACTGGGATGTGCACATATTTAAACACCTGTGCCGACAATATTCACACACACATACAGACCGAGTGCTTGTCAGGCCCATGACTCAAGTGCGATGGCTCCTCTTCAGCCCACACACAGCCAAGCAGTGATTACGGCCCTCTGACACCCAACTCAGGAGATAATGAGAACTTCAGGGGGAGGGAGACACCCCACACTCCAAATGCAGCCCTCCTTATCAGCCACACAACACGGACTCACAGACACTCACAGAAATGGAAGGACGCCCACATGGACAACTGTATGCCAATAAATGCTTTTCTGCGTTTAAGTGGCACATAAGCACAAGACGACTGTAACTGAAGTGGACCTGAGAGGGGACATCTGACAGAGAGAAATACAAAGTTGTTCCTTTAAATAAACCAGATATAAATGTAATCCATTTTGTGTAATTAGAAGTGTAATCATTTGATGCTTTAAATGGTTGTCACAGAGAATCATCAACATTATTTTCAGTGTAGGTTCCTTAGAAAAAACAGTAGTCAGCACTCAGTAATCTATGTGTCGTCTGATAGGAAAACTGGTATGCAGTGTTATGTGTCAAATACAATGCATTCCCCAACACTGAAGTCCATGTTGCAATGCTCAAAGCAGTTGTGAAATACTGTTGTTGTAAATAAAAAATTCTGTAAGTTTCATGTAACAAAATATATAAAGGGCAAGGAATTAATTTACACTGAATTAATGAAGAATACATTGATTAGATACAAGAAGGAAAGACCAATTCATTATTACAGGGGTTATCCAAGGCTATAGGGCTCCTTCTGGGCACATTTCTAAGAGTGAACACAACATTTCAACATCTTTGTCCTAATTCACTCATGCTTGAATACATCTGTCAGTAATAGTTAGGTTTGTTAAAAGATTTCTTCTATACAGTGCTCCTAAACATTTGTTTATTTTTACAGTGTGTCTTTTCCATGTTCTCTGGATATCATATTGACTGTGTGTGATGTTGATTATGTTTAGAGAGTTATTACTGCCCAAAGGCTGCCTGCATTATACTGCGCTATAACAGATGCAAGGAAACAGATGCAAAAGGCCATAAGGCCAGAAAGGTTGGAAGGGATGGCTCTCCCTCCGGGGGTTCATTTGTTCAGAGCCTTTACACTCGACAAGGCTCCGACTCAGGAAATAATCAACATCACACACCATGAGCACGCAGCAGACCATCTACTATGTAATAAAGCGTCCCCAAAGCCCAGTGACGATCGTCTGCTTGTGCTTCCACTCCAGAGCTTAAAAACAGGCAATTACAGAACATACAAGATAGCCTTTCTCTGCATTTTCATTCATACACAATGTGCTGAAGACTGGATGAAAAACTGGCAATTAGTTTTGAAGCCACAGTGAAAATGGATTTCATTTCCGGAACAGTATTTTTTTACAGCTCTGTGACAGAACAAATGCAGACATGTAATACAGTATTCCCAAACAAACACATGCTCTAAGGACATACTTAGATTTGTAGTCAGGCAACAAGCCCTAATTACCCTTTGTAATTGAATAGTGATCGGCAAAGCAATTCACTGGGGATCCACCAAATGAAACCTGTAAGCACATGTAATTTATGCACATACACATGCAAACCTGCTAGCAACTCATGCAACGTGTATAATGCACTTGTGTAATCAAACCTTTGTTTATCTTAGGTTTCGGGTATCCTTTGTGTAAATAGCACTAACAAAACGCTGCTGTTCTGTGCAGAGAAATCATTGCATTCATTAAAAGGCACAGAGGGTGGGGTAAGGCCACTGGACAATTTAACTCTCGACAAGATATATACACAAAAGGTTTTGCAATCAAATAAACCATTCTGACAGCTATTTACTGGAGGAAGCACTGGGGACAGACAGAAAGTGAACAGAAAGAGCCAGTGGTCAAAACACAAAAGCCATCCACAAAAGGTTATCGACTCAGGGCAGCTGCTAACAACCAAAGCCTGGGTTAAAGAGATAACATACACAATGTATTTTCTTATAGGTTTGTCAGGGAAAGACAAAAAAAAGAATGTACAGTACAAGCACCATTATATCCCACTCACTTGATGATCAACTTAAAAAAGCAACTTAAATGTGTATTACAAGCATCACTGTGCCAATGTGTCAAGCATTTTTTTGTGTAAATGGCAATGGGAAACAAGAGTAAAGAAAATGCAAAGTAATATACTGTAACTGAAGTTGGGAGTTAGGTAAACACTAGGCAACAGGGAGACCATAGTGACTCTGTTTTCAACAATCCAATATAAAAGCCACGGCTGCTTCTTTAGTGAGATGACTCTCTGGTACCATGGAGAGCTCCTCTGGACTCAACTCTGAAGCTTGACTAATTTTACACTTACAGGCAGTAAACAGCAACTGTAGGCCTCCAACCACATTAACAACAGAACTCTTTGGAGAATGGCACCATTCAAGGGCCAAGGGATGGATTACTTTGTGCTTAGCACAAAGCAAAAAACAGAAACATTTGCAGAGCCTATTAGGAGACCACAAACACAGACCACAACTGTCTCAGTTCTGGTCTCTTGTCCTCGTTCAAGTTGTTGGAGAATTGTTGTCAGTATTGACAGAAGATAATTGTAGCCAATGTTTGTTGATTTTTGGCTAAAGTGCAAAAGGTGTGGAAGATTCTGGTAAATAATGGTTTCCTCACTTCTGAAACTGTTATACACCTTTCATTGACAGCTGCCCTTATGAATCTTAGCCCTTGTTGCAACCAATTATCACATTCATTAAATCTTAAAGAATAAATCTAAATCGTAACTAAGAGCTGGATACAAGCTCTACTGTATTGATTGTGTAATTGTAGTGACTTGAAAATCTAGAAATCAGAAATTGAAATACTGACTGAAAAAACACTGCTTCCAGAGGATTAGTATAAACTAATTGAGAGAGTTACATACAAAAGGATGACATATGCACACACACACGCACGCACACACACACACGCACGCACGCACACACACACACACACACACACACACACACACACACACACACACACACACACACCACCGAGTAGAATAAGCCTATTACAGAATGAACAGTGTTTTCCCATGCTACCTGTCATCATTCTGAAATGACTGATCTCCCAGCAGCAGGTCTCTGAAGCGGTAGCGAGGCGGAAGAGGAGGCACCTCAGAATCCACATCTGCCATCTTGAGAGCAGAGATGTCCAGAATAACTCCAGAGTTGCTGCTGTTGTTCTTCTGCAGGGTCTCGGTGGACGTCCTGTGGACAACAGTGTGACACAGCTGCTCTTTAACATGTTCAACTGTGTTCTCTGAAGCTAAAAGAGAGCCATGTTAGAGGAATATTTGATAAGAACTCATTTTACACATAAATATACAATGTTGTTGTTTCAAAGGGCAGAGGTAAATCATTTACAACAATTGTCACCAGTATATAAACAAAATGTCATATCCACAATTTGTATTTTCATAAAGAAAGACAAGAGGTAATAATTGGATATAACTGTATAGTAAGCATCAAGCATGGTTTCAAATCATTGCAGCTTTTTATACAAGAGTGCTTGTCCTGTAATTTAGTGTCACATGTTGGGGAATGAAGTGTTTCAGGAAATTACCTGTCACCATGGGAACTCGATGACCGCCTTGGAGGGCTCATTACTGCCTCTTGTGGGGGATACACATGAGAAAAGGGAGAAAAAAGAGGATGGACACAGAAGGTTCAAACATGGTTAAGAATTTACACTCAAGAAGGAGGTAATCTGGTTACACTCACTGCTTGCTGCTTACACCAATATATTAAATCCAGGCACATTTAAATTATGTCAACAATCATCTAAAGAGATCATAAAACTTTAGAGAAGCTGTAAAATATTCATCTAAATCAATCATGCTTAAAAAGAATCAAATACGAGACGCAATGCAGTTAAATATTCTTCATAGCTGTGCAAGTTGCTTCTCCTTTTTTAGTTTACAATAAATGCACCTCTGTTTCCTTTAGGCCCAACAGAAACAATGTGTGGTCAGAAAGAGCTCCATATTTGTGTGTGTCCTCATAATAGTAGAGTGTGGTCAGCCTTGAGTGGGCTTAATAGCAGCCACAGACATGCTCTCTCTGATTAACAGAGCCTCAGAGGACAGAGAGAGTGGAGATGACAAAGGATGAGGAAATAATGCTGGCAAAGGAAGAGTTGTTCTGTAAAGAACAAGGTGAAATGATAAAAAGAATTACTTTGTACCACTAGGCGAGTTAAATTTATCCATGCCCCCTGCAAAAACAGTGTGCAGCCTTTGAAAGCACACTTAATGGATAAGGCTCTGTGACCACAATTATACAGAAAGCTTCTGGAAAGACTTGTCTCTTAAGTGGCCAAAGAAAGCAGGCTTCCTCAAGAAGCTTTACTGAGAAGAAAACTTAGTGTGACGCTTTGCTTTATAGATGGACAGCCCTGGTAAGTAAAGGTAAGTAATGAAGCTAAATAAATAACAAACACGTTTAAAACTAGAGAATGTTTAAGTGAAATATTTTGGTGAAAATACACAGATGAATAATTTTACAAGGGTCATGTAAGTTTCTTGATAAAAGAGAGGGAACTGTATAACTCCACACAGCTACTTCAAACATTTACCAGGAGAATTGCACACAGAGTCAGCAATATGCATCATCAGAAAATATGGGGAAGGCTTAATTATGCATAGTACACCATAGAGAAAGCAAGAGAAACATTCCTGTTAAAATGAGTAAACAAACAGGTTTACTTTATAATAGTGCTGGCTTATTTTACCTGACAGCGTTCCAGTTTAAGTCCAATCATCGTAAACATGGGTTTGGTCTAGAAACACTCCAAACATTGTCCGTGCAGGTTTTCCTGTGTGACTCTGACAGAGGATGTTTTCCATCAATGCATCCCTCTGCCATCATTAGGGAAAAGGTAATTGCAAGAAGGAGGAAAGTCCACTCCTTGACGCAGCAGGCAAACCAGAGTCCACCTGAGTTGTGTCAGCGGTTCAGACAAATCTAATCAGTTTATTGAAGGTCTCCTGGCGATCAGTTAGAAGTGAAACAGATGTTGGACCTAAAGGCGCTAGCATGCAGGGTTATTTAGGTTTGAGAGAAAAATAGTCCCGGTCCGTAGCACTGATTGGTTCCCACACCTTCGAAAACCTCTGTAATTGATGGCGCAACTGACAGTTTACTAATTAAAATATCAATGCGCTATCTTCCAGTAAAAGCGACATCGGTACTGGGACCATGGAGTCGCTTAGCAACAACTTTGTTTGACGAACTAGATTGCTCAGCGGAAGAAGGGTGTTTAGTCCTCTTCTCGGTCATAAACTTCATTACTATTACGCGTGCCTTCTTCTGTTATCCAGCTAGTTGACCGGATGTGTCGTCCACAGATGTCCTTGCGCCACAGCTTCTTCTACAGTGAGTATTTCTGCCTTCGCCTCTCAGGTTGCGTAAAATAAGGACATCGTGTATCGCTCTATTTTTCCAGTTGGTTCCCATGCTTTTTTCTGTCAGCATCAGCATCCTCTCCCTCTGCAAACCCCGGTCTTACCTCAGTGCCTCGCCATCTACCGGACAACCTTGAAACATCCAACCGTGGATACAGATCGGTGAAGCGATGCTGTTTGACGCCAAAGGGAAACTTCTCAAGGAAGTGGTTTTAGTTAAATGAATAAGCCAAACCCTACAATATGTAATGTAATTTTGTGTGGTCATTGGGGTTTGTTCGCATAAAATCACATTTTCTGTAAGTTACAGAAGGAAGGCGTTGGCATCAGGTTTGAAAGGTTTTTCTGTCTTACTAGAACGGTCATAATAAAAGGAAATAATAGGAAACATTAATAACAAGAGTCAAATATGTTTAACCCACAGCTTTTGACATTTTAAGCAAAAATTAACAGCAAAGTATCTGTTTCTATAAAGTCTAGTATGTGTAGTTTTAGAACGGCTTAAAATAATTTCTTGTTCCTAATTAATAAGGTATTTTTTTAGTTCTCAACACATTGGTCATACAAAGTCAAAGCAACTTAAACTCTACAGTGATTTGTCCACATACCTGGGGTAGGTCTTTCCTCCGCCATCTGCCTGGCAAATGTCCCTCTCAAGTTGAAAAAAATATTCATTGTGCGCAGAGTGTGGCTGGTGGGAGACACTTGTCTGGTGTGTGTCTCCGGAAAAGCCGTGCCTCACTCTGTGGCTTCTTTGTGCTCAGCCTCTCCATGTTTCAGCCCATTACTCCTCAGGGGGAAGAGCTGTGAGCGTCATCACTTTAAAGCCCACACAACCACTTATATGTTTTCCCATGCTAGCAGTCATATCTCACTCATCTTTCTCGGTCTAGATTCCCACAGACGTCTTTTGCACAACGCCATCCAGCTGATTTAGGTATTCTTACTGACCGCACCTTTTTGTCTTGCATGTGAGTGAGTACTATTGCACCGTAACAGAATCATCTATAATATGATTGTGCCAGAAATTGTGATATTGTTACAGAGAGAGAATTGAGCACACTTTTATTGAAGCATCCTTTACACTTTAACAGACACTATAAACTCTCTTTTTATAACAGCCATCAACTTTCTTACATTTTAAAACCCTCAGTACATACATAGATCCATTTATAATGTAGTCACTTATCTCTTTGTACAAATCCTTTAAGCAAATACCTTCATCCTTCTTACATTTCTGTCTTTGTCCTGCATTTATTCCTATTATGTTGTCAAAATAACACTATTTACAATTCACACCTTTAGTGTTTCAAAGACATTGCTAAAATATGGCTAGTCCAAAGCACTGCGAAAATTATTCACCACTGTCATATAATAGATTGTTGTGCAAGTCTGAGGTATAAAAAGAGCTATCATGTAAATGGTAACCCAATACCCTTTAATGATGTTTAATTTCATGTCGTCCATTGTAAGAGCAGTTCCCAGCTTTGACTAATGCAGAGATGTCTCATTTTACAGTGAACTCTTGAATTATTCAGCCGTTTTGTTGCCTTGCCTGAACTATATCACAATAGATCCCAGAGTGCGGCATGTATCCATTAGTCTATCTCTGTAACACTTCTCTTCTCTTCATATATTATGAGTCTCAGCACAGCACAGCCACTTTCCCTCCTGGATGTTTTCTCTTCATACTTCCAAAGTGTCTAAAAACAGACAGAGAGAAAAAAAAAAAGTCAGACTCGGACAGTGAAACCGCCTGAAGGCATATACTTCTCATATAAGGGAGCATTACAGGAGCTGAGTATGAATCATCAAGTGGTTGCATTTGTCATGCTGCGAGCAACAGTCTTGAAGTGTCATAATCTCAAGCCTGATTCCTTTGGACAGTCAGTGGGAAGGTTTGACATTAATTAATGTAATGTCACTTTTCAGTTTAATGAAGGAGCAATTACTTTAGATGAAAGGTTCGGGCTGCTACTCAGTCACACTTCAGACCAATTTGCGAGACAGGTCACAGTGAACAGTCTTCTTATGCAGGATTTTTCACTGCAAGTTTTTCATAATTACTGTTTTCAGTAATCTTTTCTGTCTCAAACCCTGTGCATATTTAAATACTTAAAGACATAGTGTGTTGGGAAACAAACAAGAACTAAGTCTCAGTTAGTGCATGGCAAGTATAGTGTTAGTTAGTATGTTTTCCAAGGTGTAAAACCTAAAGCCAGATTTTATTTTAGTTTTAGCTGCTTTTTGCCCAAGTTTGCTGTATATTTTTTTTCTTTGGCACAGCAAAACAAACCCTTAATCCGTTCTTTTCAGTATAAGATGTTATTGTAGATGAATGAACAAAACCTATGGCTCCAAAATAACAGATGTGAGAAGGCATTACGTTACACTGTTTTATCTGGAAGTAAAATGTTTAGATGTCAGGAGATTAGGCCCAGTCTTAGTTGCCTTCTGTCTTAGCCTAGACAGAAGGCTACTGTTTGAAGATACATTTTCTCGAGCGCAGACAAAAATCATTCATTAATCAGCAGGGGAGGTGCGCTGGAACAGCTGTTTGTAGCTCTCAGCTCTCGAAGGACTCAGCATTTTTAATGAGCAACTTGCAGGTTGAATGCTTTTCTGGGTCTAGCTGTATGTGATGTTAAATGAAAACACATAAGGTATTAATAATGTAAGAGATTTACATAGAATGAATGTTGCCTTTATTTTTGGCATCACTCCATTTTCACACTGTGTCGGAACCGGTCACAAAAGAGACTTTGTGTTTCTCCCTAAGCAGAACCCGCTCCCAGCGTGAAACAAATAAACAGGCTGCCTTCAATTATGCCTCAGTTTCACAATACTGCTGCTTTCAGCTGTTTCCATCTCAATTCTAGACTCCACTTATTGCCTGTGTGACATTTCCTTAATTGTTGTTATCATGTTCTAATAAAAATGGCCCAAAACACGATGTAATGGTGTTGCATATTAAGTTATGACACAAACAGAAATTAGGCTGCTACCTCCATGTATTGGATTCATGGCAGTATTTTTCGATTGTTTTCAGATCAGTGACACCATCTGAGCCTCCAACAGCCAGCAACGCTCCATTGAAGACCACAAGGGACACCTGAAAGACAGAAAAAAATACACAAAAGCAAAGTCTTGAAAGACCATTGTACAACTGCAGAAAATTCAATAATAACATAGCTTGAGAGGTTACTAATTGGCAGAAAAACACTTTCACTAAAAGTATTGTAGCTCCAAAAATCCACTTGACCATTTGCATCTGCCTGTTCTGTTTCTACTCATGAATTGAAATCATTGCAGATCACTATCTACGTCTACTCTTCTGTTAACTTACATTATTCCTTTTATTCCTCATGCGTTTGACAGGGGTCCACCTCATGGTTTCCAGGTCCAGCCTCTCAGCAGTACACAGATTCAAGTTGAGCTCGTCTTTGCCCCCCGCCACGTAGATGTGTCCCAGGTAAACAGTGCAGCCTGCGTTCTCCCTGGGGCTCAGCATGTGGGCGCATATCGACCAGGTACCGTCTACCGGGTTGTAGCACTCCACTGGGGAACATTTAAAGGGTAGTGCATGTCAGATAAGCCTGTATACTTCCTATAATAAACAAGTGCATCTCTCATGGATGAGTAAAGCAGTGCACCAACTGAGTCACGATCACATGGGTGCAATATTACAAAACAAACACTAAAATATTGCTCAGTATGTTTTTGGAGTTTTAAAGTACTAGATAAGTTATCTAAAAGTCAACTCAATTTTCAGTAATTTTCCATGTCTAAGACAAGACCTAAAAAGGTTATGGGAATTTCACCGGCATGCATTTCTCATAGACTGAAATAGTCTGTAACAAGTGTCACCATAACATAACCCTAGTTTATTTTTGCCAAGGTTACTGATGTAAGCATGTGTGTATGTGTGCATGTCACATAAATCAGATTTTTTACAGACATGGACTTTGTGTAGGGGAATTAAATGCAGACTTCCAGTTAGGCTTATAATATTTAGTATCTGTGGATCATCAGGCTGTGCCTACAGTTTGTGACAGACAAAAATGCTCCCCCCCAATATTAATCACTGCAATTTTAGTAATAAAAAGTTGACTTAAGAGCAAAAAGATGGAAAGAAGCCAGTGTATTCCTGAAAACTGATGAAAACTTTTCCATTTAGATGCACACTCAACTAAATTCCCACTTATAATGTTTTCCCTTTTGGCCTTGGATCATAAAAAACCTTTTTTTATGTGAGGTATTAACTGTGTCTTAGTGTCTAACAACATTTTCCATTTAGTGATGGGTAGAAAATGTTTTGGTAATGTTCTGTTGCTCAGATGCTTTTGAAGGTAGCATCAGAATACTATGAAATACTTGGAATTGCAGCACGCCGTATCAACACAAGATCTCAAATAGTTTTCGTTAAAAGCATTGCAGAGGCTATATATCTCACAAATACACACCATTTACCTGAGTTAAGTGCCATATCCCCATCGTTTCCACCAATCACATACAAGTGACCATTCAGCACAGCGGCCGCAGCTCGGGTGCGTCTGGTCAGCATTGCGGCTTGCTTGCTCCATGTGTTCATTTTTGGATCGTACCTTAAAGAATGAGATGAATGGTCTGTAAAAAGGACTCCAGCCATAACACCACTCATTCTCTAGGAACACACAAAGCTTTATAATGTTTTCTGTTTTGTTACCTCTCCACAGTATTTATTGCAGTGATGCCATCGTGTCCTCCAATGGCGTATAGGTATCCGTCCATCTCCACCAGACACACTCCACTGCGGGGGCTGCTCAAGGGTGCTACATCTGTGCTCCAGCTGTCTGTGTCTGGGTTGTATCTGCCGGGAAGCAAGCATAGGTTGCTACAAGGTAATATTAAAAGCTCAAAAATCACAACTTATACACAACAATGTGGACACCAGCACTCACAGCACTGTTTACATTGTACTGGTTCTAACACCTTGGGATGTTGTGTGCTCTAAAATAGTATTCTGTCAATTTTAGGGAAGATAAAACCGCCCCGACAGATTTGGTACACCCAGGTGACCAAAATAAGAGCCGGTTGCTTGAGGGCATTTCAGGGTGATTAGTCTGGACTGGGTCTTTCCCTACAAGGTCAGCTGGCAGGCATTCAGTTTAGAAGGGAATAGCTCTGCGTGGGAATCGGGAACAAGGCCAAACAGCCAGCTCGTTTCTTCAAGACATCTACGAATAGTAAATGTACCACCAGTGAAGGCAGTATATGTATGTGTATCTGCCTATAGGGAACATAAGTATGTAAACAATGTGACAAAGCAGATATTTTGGATGGCTATTTAATGAGATGTCTAGGGGTTGTAGGGATTTTTTCCACTTTCTGCTTTATACTGACCCCTACTGTTTAGTGACACAAATAACAACAATGATATGTGTTCTTACTTACCTACGTTTCTTTAAAATGAAAATCAAATGCAGGTAAAGCTACAAGTCAGAGGTGTTACAGAAAATATAATATAGTACACACTGTTCATATTGTGAAGATTGTGTATCCTGATTTTACCCCAGCATTAAATCTCATTCACCGTCTTCTCTGATCTCCCACAACAGCACTCAGCAGTCACTTCAGACATCATGCTGCTCACTTAAAGCCCTTGGATATCTCCACATTGCAATTAGCATTATATTTATGTCGCTCTCCTTTCCACACACCACCCCCTGAAGATTTGTCTGAGCCACTCAGCTGTGACTATTTCAAACTGCCACCCCAGCAACAACGTGTTGTGTGTGTGCACCTAGGCAGACAATAATTAGATGCTGATTGCCAAGCTTGCATAACTGTAGACGAGAAAATTAACCCAAACCAAAATTAAACATTTTAATAGCTTCTTCTAATGGAATTAGCTGTACTTGGAATCAAAAGCGGGGTATAATAAATTGAAATCTTAATTGTTCCCAGGAGATGATGCAAGCTTTTTACAGCTTAGTAATGATCCTGAAAGTGCTGCTCACCTGTCCACAGTACTGTAACAGCGGACATGATCTTCCCCACCCACTGTGTAGATGTTGCCCCCAAGTGTGCCCACTGCCACATTGCCTCGGCGGTTGGCCATACGAGCAGCACTTTTCCACTCGTTGTACTCAGAACAGAACTGTTCGACCAAACACGATGGGTCTTCCCTGGTCCATCCTCCAACTGTCAACACAAATTAGGTTAAACTTTTATTATCAAACAGTTTCATAGGCCATACCTTGGTAACACATTATATTTCCTTTTTATCAATTGTAGCATTTTCTCCTCTTTTTTCCATTTTGCTATAATCCACATTTTTACTATACATACGTTTGAGGCAAGGTAGGGTGTATTTATTCGGCTGCAATATGTAGGCTAAGCTAAATTAGCAGTTCACATTTACAAACAGATCTGAACATACCCATAAACATTGAGTTATTGAAGTCATCTTTGGGAGGGAGTCTACTGAGGCGTTCACGTTGGGAGCGGGGCGATGGCATAGAGCTGCGACGTTTGGGCCCTGCTATGTTTTCTTTAATGACCATATGGCGGGGCTCTGGCTCCTGAATGGCAGCCCTAGACATACAAAACAGCCAGTAAAATGATTCAGGATGGCATATGTTTAAAAAATGTAAAGAAACAAATGAGAGTCAAATAAAAAATGAAAATCTTTTTGTACACGTGATACCTGTGTTTACCACTTTTACAGAAATATAAAAAGCAATCATTTAATGCCATCAAAACTAGACTAAACACTCTTACCCTTGTTCATTGTACACTCCCATGTTTTACGGCAGGGTCTAACTCAAAGCAGTTCTTCTGTCACTTTGGGACTCTTCTTCTCCTACACTCTTCAACACTTTACTACGTTCCCTGCAGTCTGTCCTCAGTCTACTGAGCGTCACCAGCTTTCCGCTCACAAGGACATTGTACTCTCCACCGCTTAGCTACAGCCCACCCACCCCCTGAGGACTTCCCCGAGTGATTCATCCCACCATCACTGCAGCCTGAAACCCAAGACGCCTCTTCCACACCCCGGCTTCTGCTTCCACCGGACAACTGGCATTCCACAGGAATCAGGTACCCAGCTCACTTTCTGGTCTCTATCCTCTCAACTAGTGGCATAAAAGTTACTGTGTCATTATTGTGAAGCTGGAAAATTAAAAGCGCAATATTCTTACCATTTTGTTATGTGCTTTATGCCTTGTGTAAATATTTTCAATGGTACTTACCTAGAGTCTTTTCTCTGTAGGGTTTTTCCCATTTCCTTTTCTAATAGGCATCACCTCTTTAGTTCTCTAAGTCTTCAGCACTATGACCTGAAGATGTATTTTAAATGTATCATCCATTCACCCGCTTCTTGCCTCTAATCCACATGGCTATTTCGTTCCAGTAAGATTAAGATGTTACAGTATATTTTTATCTTGTTAAGCGCACATCTCAAAGCTAATGTGGTCATGCAGATCTGTTACATGACCTTGTATAGGACTGAGAAACAGTGACTCATCTGTGTTGGAGGCAATGTAAGATGTTAGAAGTTATAACATTTATCATAGCACCCAACATACGCAGACATAATGAGGCTACACTCATAAGGAACTGTTGGACAGAGCTTGTGCCAGTAGAGAGACCTAAAAGTAAAACAAAATGAATCCACAACGACAAAACTGGTATAAAAATAACAATTAACAATATGTCAGACAAAATGAAAAAGATTTAAAACATGATACAAGTAACTAAATTAACAATTATTTAGTAAAATGGAAGTTTTAAGGTTGTGTGTTTCAGATTTTGGCCTGAACAGTAAACAAACATTCATCATTGACCTAAACACACCAGTTGTTCGTATCGTCTTCTTTAACTTTTCCAAAGGGCAGAATCCAAATTCTTCAGTGAATTATCCAAAACGGCGCTGAGATGCCCCATTGAGATGATTCATTATGAACAAAATATTCCAAATGTTCTCTCCCTGAATCTTTGCTAAGACCCAGTACTTGCCACTGACTACCCACTTCGATCTGGGCACTTTTGACTTAGCCCACTTGTACATCCCTGTGGCCTCTGCAGCTTGATCCCTATGATTGTAAAAGACAAAATTTAGAAGGTCAAAGGTTTATTGTCATTGAGTGCAAGCATTAAATCTGGAAAAAAAAGAAACTATTCATGGGGCACTTTCAAAGGTCAACAGTTAACCTTTGCAAAGTCTAGTTTTGTTTGGTTAAATACGGAAAGTTTCTTAGAGATGAAGGGTAAACTGAGATGTACATTAAGCATAGTGTAGAGTATAGTTGGTAATTATTTTTCAGAGAAACAGATGGCAGACTGATTTGGCCTCACTGTCATTTTATTGTGCCATGATGTGATGAGATAATGCCTCCAGTTTCGTAAGTTTGATGGATGAGAATTGTATTAAAGGTCATTGCAGCAGTCTTTACTCATACTTGTCAGGCCACAAGCACCTGTACCGCAACACTTAAATCTATGTTCAGTACAGTGAAGGGCATAATAAACGCAGGGACACACATTTCAAAAACACAGAATACCTCGTGCGAACCAACACCTGCGTGGGTTTCCGTGCTTAGAAGCAAAGCCATGGCATTGTGAAAAATGCCATTTGAAAACAGTTATGCTGGCTATGCATTTGTGCTATTTCTTCACTCACAGTTAAGTCCACTCATACATTTCAACTCAATTAAAGGTGGCTGTCCAAAGAGACCTGCGTAGATTTGCTTTATGTCATCAAGTCATTATTGCAAACTTTAATTCATTTATCGTCAACTGAGTCCTACCCAAGGACTGCATTTGAACATTTATAAATGGAGTCTATGACATTTAATCATAAGCCTAGGATCTTTTTTTAAGGGTGTTAATACAAGACATGTCACCACCATTTCCTTTTTGATGGAAATCTTTGAAATCCTCATGGACTGTTGATGTGAGTCATTGCATCAACACAGCCATCAAACAAGGTGACCCTCCATGATGTGATCTATAGATACAGAATGACTCAGTCATTTGTGTTCCCTCACCTTCTTTCCGTCTTGCATGTTCTCGAATTCCAGAGACAGTCTGCCACCCGGTGACACACAAGCCTCCATACAGCTGTCGTAAGACACCACCTGCCAATCACACAGGTGTAAGAACAATAAGACATGTGGCACAGCGCTCGTGCATGTGATCCCTGCCTTTCACACGTCATCCCCTCAACAACATGTGGGCTGGAATGTGTGAGTGGGGGAATGCTAATGCTGCTTGTGTCACTGGGAAAATGTTTGCTGATGAAGTATTTAGTAGAAAAAGAGATGTGTGGCAGTGGCCCAGTAAATACTGTACATATATATTCTCACATCTTAAGAAGAAATTTGAGTGTTGTGTTCATTGAGCTCAAAGGTCTGTATTTGTCTAAATGAATATCATAATGTATTAAAGTGTTATTGAGTATGGTTTTCCTGAGAAACATTATACTGGAGTCTCTGTTATGTTCAGATTGGGAATCAGTCAAATATAGTCTGACCCTTCTAATGTGTTTACAGTACATTTTTAAAAAGTAGGTTAGGTAGGTCTGAGTGCTGACGAAGACACTAACAGCTTTGACATCCTTAAATATTTATGTCGGAGCAATATGAAAATATAAAAATTATTTGAATTTACTAACAAGATTTGTAATATAATCAAGTGATACCCTCCACAAGGTAAAAAAGTACCCTTTGTGTTACTTTTTAATGTTGCCTTTAAAAAGGGTATGAGCTCCTGGAAGTGAAATGAATACAATGTCAATGGTGCGACCTCACATGCCAAGTGAGATGTTCAAAGGTACGGAGATGTCACATGTTTTTTAGTGTTGTAAAAAAAGTGCTACAGTAGACACAAAAATTAGGTCACGTGAAAGCGATCCAGAAGACTCCACAGAAGAGGATCCTGACACTCAGTAACATACCCAGCTGTCCAGCTTAGGTTTGGGGCACCTTTAGTGACACATGATCTGTAATGATCTGAGAAAACAGAGAAAAAGATTTGCAAAGTTATGTTTTTCTTATTATAATATATCAAAGCATTATTTTAAACACATTGTCATAAATGCTGTAATGACACACTGGTCCTAATTCAACATGGGAATAATGACACAAATGCGCTATCAGTCTTGTTCCAACCCACTATTGCCCACCCACTCTTCAATTCAAATCAAGGGCAATAATTCTGAATATAAATAGGACAGAAATAAGAGGGGTGTAAATATATAATTTTTTTTACATACTACTTTGCACATTAATCAAAATTCAAAGACAATCTATTAATGGTCTTTTACAGCAGACAAACAATACTATATTTGTCACTTCTTTATCATTCCAAATAATAACAATGTACACTTCACTTTTCAAAACAAAAAAACACCCAAGAATTTCCAATGTTATTATCAGTGCTATAATCAACCACAGCTGACAGAAAGCCATTACAGACGGCATGTGTTTGCAGTGTGGGCAGCTCTGATGCTGCTCTGCAAACCAGACGCACACGTTCATCGGTGCTTTCCTGTAACATTGGGGCAAAGTAATCACGATCGCATCCTGACTGACTTTTACATCCAGCCCACACACCACTACAAACCTGTGTGCATGCAAGTGCTGTTTCAAACCTCAAATAGCATTGCACTGGGCAGAAAATAAAGGTGTGCTGTGCAGGAAGCAAGGAAGATTCAATACTAAAGTAAAAAGGTGTTAGTCGTGCATTTCTATTTGACATTTAGTATCATGACATTTAGCTCAACATTTTTTTCTGTTTATCAGTATATACAGTGTATTGTGTATATTAGTGACCTACCACACAAAGGCTAAGGATAACTACAGAAGCCTTTATGGTACCTGTTTTTCACAAAGTACTTTTATAGAGAGGTATCTCATGTCTGGGTGAGAATATATTGAAAAACATGTTAAGGGAAAACCCTTTTCATGCAATGTGTCTTGTCCTTCCAGCATACTGTATGTATAAAACATAAAGATGCTAAAATTAACACAGAGATACAACTTAACAATATCACACTTATATAAGATTTAGATTTGCTCTGTTTCTCCTTTTCAATTGTCCATACAAACCCCTGAGCTACTGAAGATCACCAGATGAGGCACAGTATTAAGACTAATTGATTTGTTTGATACAATTTTATGACAGGAAACTAGTATAATTTATGGGACTGAGATACAGCATGCTTTCTGTTACACAAGCTCTAACATGTGTCCTGTCTTTCCTCTTCTTGTCCCAGTCACAGTAGAGTCACCTCTCTACATGGCTCTGAAAGTGTCCAGTAGGAAGTGCTGCCCTGCTGCTCGGCGCAGATGGACCAGGCCACTCATGCCACCGCCAGGCTCAGGACATGGTGCTTCTGTTCACAGTAAGCTCCTAGTTGTTGAAACAGGCACGTTGTAAGGTAACACTCTGAGTTGACTTTGAAGATCTTCACATGTATCCAAAACTAATTAGACATTGGTGTCTAAACACATAGAGTGAGCAAAACCTATATTAGTTAAACATACAGGTCCCTGTGTGTTGGTCTTGGATATATAATGTATTTTCTACACATAAATTCTCTCTCTCTAAAGTCGCTGCAATTAATTTTTCTCCTCTGTGGTGGACACGATGTTTGAGCTAATATCTCCCATACTCTGTTGGACCTGAAAGTGCGCACTTTAAGCTTTAAAATGACCCTACAGGTTTAGGGGTGTGACCTTGATATTTTCCTGTCTTTCTTTCCTGTATTTACAAAACGTCCATTCTTGCAAATTAATGTAATGGATGTAATGTAAATTCATTTTATACTTATTTTTATTCATTCATTCATTCATCTTCTACCGCTTATCCCACTCGTGGGGTCGCAGGTGGCTGGAGCCTATCCCAGCAGCTTTGGGCCTTAGGCGGGGTACACCCTGGACAGTGGCCAGTTCGTCGCAGGGCTGACACTTAGACGTACATTGGCAGACAACCAGTCACTCTCACATTCATCCACTAGGGGCACTTTAGAGTCACCAATTCACCTATACATGCATGTCTTTGGATGGTGGGAGGAAGCCGGAGATCCCGGAGAGAACCCACGGTGACACGGGGAGGACATGCAGACTCCTCACAGAAAGACCAGAGTTAGCCAATGATGTTTGAGTTGGCTACAATCAACGATGTTTTGGGTCGGCCTGGATTCGAACTCACGACCTTCTTGCTGTGAACTTATTTTTATATATATTTAAATTGTTTCTAATGAGGTAACATCTCAGCAACATTTGATCAAGTAAGACACTGTACACCTGCTTTTTCACAGGCTTTAGTTCAGAGCTCAGCATTTTGGTAGCCTGGTCAGCCTGACCCATTCACTTTTTTGTAAAAAAAATAAAAATAAAGTGGGTCTGGATCCCCTCTAACTGAGCCCGAATTCCACCAAGCTCAATACGCCCCGGCCAACCATAATTATTTATCTAAAATGGGGCAATGTGGAATAATATAGCACAGACTCTTTGTATTCAATTTTAGTTATAAGGGAACAACTTGAATTTGATAGATTTATAATACAGTGCACATCTCCATGTCACACTGTTTGTCTTTGGGCAAAAGTGTAGAGACTGACAGGGTTGTTGCAATGTAACTAGCACTAGGAGGGCAAGAAACAAACATGAGCCAGAGAAACTGATGATGCAGCACTTTTCCAGGTAGAGACATAATTGGCCACAGCTGAACAAGAGTCCACCAAGAGAATCCCCAAAACAGAGCCAATCTAGTCCCCTAAGTGCAATAATGTAGTAGGACCAGAATGTGACAGTAAGTGGGATGAGGTGTCTGGGTAATTGCTCTCCTGGCACCCTCAAGTGGCCAAACACTCAAATGACATATTGGAAAAATAAGCAGCAGTTGGCTCAGCATTTTGTGTCTATCCAGTTTAATTATAATTTTCTTTTTTGAATAAACAGCTGGTCATCCATAAAATACTGCAGTTGCATTAAGCCAATGGACTGAATCCGTTTCACAAACACGCTCTGTTTACTTTAATGATTATGATTCGTTAGAGACATTAAAGTTCCTACCACATATTGATTTACTGCAATTTTAGTTTCAAAATGCAGAACAATAATGCATACTCCATTTCTCTAAGCATCTCTATTGTATGGCCACATAAATAGTCTATATTTATGAGTGAACATATCTTTTTCTTCACACATTATTCCAAATAAAACTAAAAATAACATTTCCATTGATGGGGGTCTAGGATTACACCAGTAAAAGTGACTTACACCAACACTCGTCTTTATTAGTAACATAACCAGTCTAAAAGCAACGCCAGTGAAACCTAATATACTCAAGTTGACCACTAGAGGTCACCCTTTATCTCCTTCAAGCCTCCAGCCATCGCGTTACTGCAACATTACTGCCATTCTGTGCTATATGACCTTTAACATAACCAGCAGTAACATAGATACTGTAATTAAATAATGAAATAATCAAAGCCTGAATTATGCTACATTACCAGTAGATGGAAAAGCTTTGAGAATCATCAGTAAAAACTGGCAGCGTCAAGACTCAGGGCCCTGAAATGAATTCACTTTAGGATGCCATAAAGCTTGGACATGACCCTGGGTAAAAATATGGCATTGTAGGGAAGACGGTTAAAGTGAAATATTTTTCTTACTTAAAGTTTATGCCCATTGATCCCAGCTGTCTTCAGAAAATATGATATAAACCACATATGCTGTCTATTCAAACCAATAATATTCTGGTTATACACAAGATTTAACATCTACCATTTTAGCTTTGCTTTTCCTTTATATTATTAAGTTGATCTTTGATGACTTCTACAAGGAGGGAAAGAGAATGACGAAGCTCCCTCCTGCAAAGCCCTGCTTGCATAATGCGTCACATCATAAGTGAGTGAGAGGGAGTCGGAGGAGCTGGAGGTGTGTAGTAACCCTATAATAATGTGAGGCATGGCTTCAGTGAACATAGCAGGAGGCAAATGCAGAACTGCCAAGCCAAGTACACTCAGACCCCCTATAAGTTTATGAATGGAATTGGGCCGACAGCGTTTTGGCCTCCACGAGCCCTCTTGAAGTGCCATAGTACATAAGAAACTTCAGGGAGCCAGTGAGCGTAGCAGGTCCTGCTCTTTGACAAAGAGCTGAGGTGTGCACCGAACAAAAAGGGGAATACGAACCCAGAAGACAAGCATCTGACAGTCTATGATCAAAAGGACATGCATCTCAAATTCTCCCTTTTTCCACTAGCTTTTCATCATTTTTCAGACAATATGATTACGAATTGTAGAATATAAAGACTTGCACGGCAGTAAGTTGTGCAATCAATGGCAATAAGGAAGATAGATTATTTTGTCAAAATATCAGTGATTTTATGTTGACAGCCATAAAAACCCCAGTCTAACCTGCAGAGCACGTAAGGCTAAGTTATTTACCTGCAGAAAACAAATAGGACCTAATGAGGCTGTAAATAGTGGGCATGCTATTACCCACTGCATCACATCTAGCTCTTCAATTGAGAGAGGCATATGAAAAAACAATAACATGAAATTGGTTCGGTTCGTCAAGACTGAAAGCTTGGTGCTTTGATTCAACCTGGCTTCTGCCAAACCCAAAAATAAAAATGGTGTATTTCATTCATTGACTGACATTAATCTAACTTTTCCCTAGACACGTTACAAATAATTCCACGGTGTAAAATGCTATTAAGTTACTGTCACATATTGCCGACAGATTTGACCTGACCTGAAGAATTGGTGATGGAAAAAATTCTAACTTCAGCACCTAAGATCGAGAGTTGCAGCACTGGACCTGGAGTCTTCGAAATAATTAAATTTGGATGAGGACGCTTTGGCAGGCGGCGGGGCCGGGTGCCAAAGGTGTTGTCTGCTCAGGTGTCACCGAGAGGCTGCGTGAAGAGAGAGCAGAGAACAGGAGATCAAGAGTCGTGGACGTATCACATCACAGGGAGGGTAGAAATATTCAGCTCCAGACGTGGTCGAGGCGACAGGTAAGGCAGTGGGTTTTGTTTTCTGGTTAAAAATGTTCCTTCATATTCTGTACCTCACGGTTGGTTACTGGAATCTAGCATTAATTTGTTTCATTAATTTCTTGTAAATTTCCACATTAACAGTGCATTGAATGGGTGAGTTGCCAAAAACAGTTTAAAATACTTTTAATCAACACCAGCATGGAGATTGATTGATTGATTGAAAACAATGCCTGATTGATAAGGTCAGATCAGTACCAGAAATTGAATTGTTCTTATATTTCTTAGAAAATAAATATTTCCACTCTCTAATGATGAACCAAATAGAGGACACTTAATTCAGTGTCCTCTGGGTTAATTACATTTGCTTTCTGTCTTGTGCAACAATAGATAACTAGATTCATGATAACATGGATGTTCTTTTTGAGTCCTTCTTAGCATACACCAAATAAAAAATAAGACATATGATAAACATGTTTTTATGTTCACATTGAGAAAGAAAAGTTTCATCATTTTTAAATTGGTGGTCTCTTTTTCCACAAAAAGTATTTAAAATTCATGCTTTTATCTAGTATTCATTAGAGTTCATTCATTATAAGGTATTTTAGTCATTTGAAGGACACATACAGAGATGCTGTAAAATGAAACTCCCAAGGACATGGACGCACACACTGCTGCACATTGCTGTTTCCTTGTACCGACCATCTGAGGCTGCAGTGCACTCATGCATACATATAGCACTAGAGTAGAGTCCTAATCTCAGGACAGGCCTGTCAGCTGCTGCCTTCTCGTCTCCTCTCTTCCTCCTCCTCCTCCTTCTCGTCTGAACCCAGCAGATGACATATCACAGAGCTGCGATTAGGTTACACATGGTCTACTGTAGTTCACTGACACAGAGAAACAGAGGAGGCTTGTTAGCTTACAGAGGAAAACAACTCATCTGTGTCATTTTCATCTGTCTAAGACTGATTCACTCTTTACTGTCGTTAGTAGCTACACTAGCTCTATAGGTGGCAATGTCGTTCTACCATTTTGATCCACACTGGAGCATGTCAGCGTTAGGTTTCTATAAGATTTAATAGTGACACTGACAGTTGCAAGCAGATATGTACTGTTTCAAACCTTTTCTCATTTATACTTTTGATGAGTCATTTATTTTAAAGCTTAAGCACTGCCGCAAAGTCACACTGTCTTGTTAGATTTATGGTACCGATCTGTGCCTTAGATAACATCCTCTATCATCTGCTTTTAGTGGGTAAACACTGTAAACATTTTTACTTCTTAAATTTGCGATGTCATGTGGAGGTGTTAGCCTTTAGTAGCTGGATGGTACGGTTAGTCTTGAAACTTTTGTGTCAGGCTTGAACTGTGGAAGCAATGCGACCTTACAAGCTCAATCATAAAAGGGAATCCATTTTCACCTGTGAATTCTCATCTCACTCCTTTATATTACCATTGCCAGACTGATTTACAGCATATTTCACACCTCCTCTACTCAATCTAAGACCTACTTTTCCTTTTCTTGTCTGCATCATTGCTTAATTTCCTTCACAGAGCAACATCATAGTTTTATTGCTATTACTATTTAAGAGTCAGGTTTTTTTTATTGATCATCAGCTATCTCTTCACACATAAACTAAACAAATATAGAGAACATATGTTCAATTATGACTGGCAGATGACTTGATTTGGATAAAATGGAGTCATATCAAAGAGAATCAATGAGAAGACTAAGAAGAAACAGCAAAACTCTTCAGGATATTATCCATAAAGGGGTCCACGGAGGAGGCCGAGACACTCCAGTAAGTTTTCACTCTAAGTTTCATTTAATCTCATTGTGAAGATATTTGATGTGCTTTTCTATTTGTTTTCATTCCTTCTACAGATTCCTGCGAGGGCTGGAAGAGATGCCAAAATGATCCACTCAGTTGCAAGTCTGATCCGAGCAAAGAGTAAACTGCTCCTGCTAGAGAGCCCAGACACTGTGGAGATTTACAAGGTCAGTCTTGGTTATTCAGTTAGATTTTGCCTTATATAAAAACAAAATTCACCACACTCATAGAAAATAAAGTGACTTTCTTTTTCTTCTTTTAGTAAGACTGTTTACTTGTGTACTTGAGTGTATTTAGACTTACAGGCTTAACTTTATTAATCCCCAAGGGAAATTACTTTGTCACAGCAGCTCAGTTTTAAACAAACACTCAAACAAACAATAATCAGGTATGTTAAGTTGTTTTAATGATAACGATATTTGTATAATTGTATCTTTTGGTAATGTTAAAGATGTAGTTCTTGTTGACTTGGTTTTATTTTAGATTTACTCACCTTTTTAATGATCAGTAAACATATTAAAAATGCAATGCAGTCTAAAGAGTGGTTACTCTATTTGAACAATTCATGGGAATGAAAAAAACAAAAAACTGTTCAATGTCAAATGCTTATTTTTAATCCACAGCTGGATGAGCCGATGACACGTTCTCGACCAGATAAAGATGACATCTACCTCCCAGCCATTAAAACAAAGTCCTCCAGTCTAACATCTCTCAGAGGCTTAGGGTTAGGGCCCCTGAGTCAGTCGTGCCCTTACCTCTACGACAAACGCAGAGGCTCCTTCTCCTCATTCACTTCTCAAAGAACTGGGAATCAAATCAGAAAAGAGGTAACATGAGACCTTCCAAAATTGTACCAGGGATAGATATACTTATTATCTAACCCATTTGTTCTCTCCTCATTCCAGAGCACCCTAAAGACTCGAAGAGAGGCTAAGAAATCCAATGTCACTGTGTCAATGACCTACCTAGGACAAGGTCGCCGGGGGTCAACAGCAGAGTTGGTTCAGGATGAACTCAAAGTACTGCAGCAGGTCAATGGAGGGGAGAACATCTGTGTCTTCAAGGGCATGGTGACTCCAGGAGGTAGGAGCTGGGAAATGTGACACTGTAGGAGGATGTGCATCCAACAATGAAGTAAATACCTGCTCTTTGTTGTAATTTGAAAAGGCCCCGTGGGTAAAAGGGGCTTGACATTGTGTATTTCCCCACATTAGGGCTATTAAATAAATTCTCATGGTTCTCATGATTAATTACTCATGTGGCCTCTAAGCAGCACTGTAATGAGGATGTGGAGAATTGCCGTAGCTGAAGGCACACTTAAAGCAGAATACAAAGCTAGAATTGCCATCACACAGCACAGTCAATAGGAAACTCTTTTTTGTAGTGTATAGGTGTTTATATAAGGTTATGCTATCTGAGCCTGTATGTGTAGCAAGAATTGGCAAGGACGCAATTTTTTAAAATCACAATCAATGGCACATATTCTGTTTTAAAAGAAAATACTATTACACTGTCTAAGCTTTCAAGGTTGAGGAATACTCTTATACAAGGGTCAATGGTCTGAATTTTCAGGGATACATATATGTACTGTATGTATTTTATTTTCCCAGTGTCTTCTAAGTTTTGTGAGTCAATGAAAATCAATTCCCTTGCCTACTCTCATATCCTTCTATAAACAAACATGCATGGTTGTGTGCTGAAAATACCACTAGATATGACCTACAGTGGAACAAGAGGTTAGATAAACAGAAACAAAATCCATCTGCTATTTCAAACACAGTTTTGAAACCATGTAGGATTTCTGTGTTGTGTGTTGCAGAGCAGTTCCAGTTTGTTTCTCAGAGACACAGAGGTTACCCATTCAGTGCTACCTTCTACGTTAACAGCCTCATGGTGGCAAGAATCAGTTCCTGCTGCGAGTACCGCTACTCCCCAGGCTTCCAGCAGGGCAAGAAAAGCTGTTTCAGACTGGCGTGGTTGGCTGGTGGAGTTCCCTGTTACAGGTCAGATTTCACCCACAGGGAGCCACACATAAAGACACTGGCACAAAATTACATATCAGTTCTAGTGAAAACATCTTCATGACAGCAGTAGGAGGGAAGACCCACCTCTCTGCAGATACAGTTCAATATGTTGGCAGGAAAAAAGGATGCATATTGCATGACATAGGGGAATAATGTTGGAGGTGTGAGCTGTCATATGGAGTCACAATGAAAGCTGATATTTTATGTTTTTCAGATGTACAAGCCTTAGAAGCAAATACAGCTCCTGCCAGCAGCTGAACAACAGCACAAAAGAAAACTTCATTCTCCCACTAGAGCAGAGCCCTGGCAATGGTACAAAGCCTGGGAATGAGTGTCTAATTTTTCCATTGCTTCCTAAAGCTTATTCATCAGCAGTTTCTGGTAGGGCAATTCATTGGACTATACTGTATATACAAGTGGGTAGAAATATATATTAATATCAGATATTTCCTTACCCCAGGGGACATTGAGTCATGTCCATCATCCCCTCTGTTTATCCCAGCAAAACCAGAAAAGAAAGCAATCAGGAGAACAAGAAAACATGATAAGAACAGTGGGAATGCATCTACAGACAATGAAGAACAAACCGTCGCTGGGACTAAAGAAGTTTCAGACAAGAAGAAGCGGCGCAAAGGCCAGTCTAATCAGAAACAAAGCAAAAATAAGACAACTGTTAATAAGAAAGAGGAAAAAGGACAAGATAGCGAGGTCTCTGAGGTCTCACAGGGATCACTGGTGACGGCTAAACACCAAGACCCAGTGGCCTCAAATGAACTGGAGCCCAAAAAACAGAAAGAGACAAAAAAACAGAAAACATCAAGCCATGTCCAACCAATGCAACCAACACAACCAACACCACCATCACAACCAACACCACCACAGCAGATACAGAAGCCACAGCAACCACACCAGATACAGAACCCACAGCAACCACAGCAGGAACAGAAGCCCCAGGAGATACAGAAAATACAGAAGATACAGCAGCCTCAAAACAAGTCAAGCCAAGTTCTTGGTGAGAGAAATACATTTTTCAAATAATAAGGTGACCTTCAAATTGTCTACTCCAGATTTGACATTATTTGTGAAAAAAATACAAAAGTAAATCAGGCATTGTTTTTAAAGTTTCCTTGCAGGCTGAGGAAGCACTGACTAAGCAGAAGGCAGAGAAACAGGAGGAACACGGATCAAATGAGAAAAACAGAGCTGCTGAAAGACGAAGAGACTACTATGAAGAATGTGTGGAAATGAGTGCTACGTTGGAGCAGGGCCCAAGCAAACACAACTGGTTCAAGGCAAACAGTGAGTAAAGAAACCATGGTGCACGGAGACGGACTGGAATCCCCCGCAGTGCTATAACTGATTTACATAATACACTTTAGACACAAGAGTCATGTATTAAACAATGTCAGCTTGGGGAAAGATGGATTACTTGTCAGAGGTTATGCATATATTACTCACAGAAAATCTGCATCAAAATCCAATGCACAAACTATTATTATTCATATTAGGTACAGTATCAGTGAGCAGACAGTTTTTATGCACTTCTGTTTTTTTTCCCTTTTTGAATACCAAGTCTTGGAGAGATGCCGGCTTCAGAAGAGGTTGTCGTCGGGTCCCAAAAGCCCAGGTTCCGATGTGGAGCTCAGTGCAGAGAGCGACACAGTGGAGCCTGAAGAGGAAGCAGAGGAAGAAGAGGATGCTGGCAAAGAAGAGCCTGTTCCAGAACAAGACCTGGAAGCACAGGTGTGTGCACACTTCTTTACTCTGTGAGTCATGTACTAGCTTTTATTCATCGGCAAAAAGTGATGAAATAACTAATATATTATATTATTATATCTAATCATTTGTCTTGGAGTAATCTATGACAATTAACAGATTGTGTGGACCTTGTACAAATACATTTATACAACAAAATTGTTGGCTATTTAGTAAATTTAACTTGGTTAACACTGGCACAGAAGTCTAAAATAAAGTAAACTAATGAGAGAACAATGTGACAAAACTATTTAGCAACATTTTGGTAAAAACAGCTGTGCTAATCAGTAGAATGGTGCAATACCAGGAACACATGCAATTGGCAGTATTTCCTGAGGTAAATAAAAAATTCTTTGGATTTTCTTTGGACTGAATTGTCAGTTCTTTCTGTATTGGATTCACTCAATATGATTGGCCAAATATATCTACAGTGTGTGTAGATATTCTGTCACAATTACCATGTTATTACTAAGCTGTGATTGTCAAAAGGGGCTTCAGTGTTATCTGGGCAAGCAGGCATTTTCCCAGTTATAACCATAACAGTGAAAAAGCTTCTTACAGAACCTGAAAAATTCCTCAAGGTCTAGCAAAGTGGCACAGTGGACGTGGCTGGTAGCCAGACCATATGTCTCCCTGGACACCCACCATGTCTGAGTGTTTTGAAAACCTTCACCACCTGCTACACTCAGGCCAGCACATTCTGGACTCAGGAGTATAAATATTGTACATCTTGCAGTCTCCAATACAAAACAACACATGTGCCTTTGAGTGAGCAATGTCACTGATACTGTGAAGGAACTGGTGTCTATGAAAAGACTTGTTTTGTCACAACCATTTATTCTCACATTTTTCTACTCTTTCGAAAAGAATTTTAAATGCACACCATTTTTCATCTATAGTAGATCTCTCTTTGTTTTCTGATGCCTGTCCTGAGCCAAACCACACCCTAAAATAACACCCCTTCCCTGGGTCCTCCGTGATTTTCTCTCGGTTGTAACTGTAGGTGGATGCCATGATTACAGTGCTGAAGACATCTGATGAGGTGGAGCAACTGGTCCTGAGGAACACTGACCTCACTGATGACCTTCTGCTGAGCCTGGCTGGAGCCTTGAAGAGCAGCCCGTCGGAAGTCACGCTGCTCAACCTTAACCTTAACCTCATCGGCCCATACGGAGCACACATCCTGCTGGATGTAATGAGGGTCAAGCCTCAAATCAAAGCCTTACAGTAAGTTTCAGATTCCATAGTGAACCATAGAGCCAGACTGGATCAAAAAATAAGATAAATGGATTGTGTAATAGAGATGTGTTGAAAAACAGAGGAGTAACAGCACTGGATGAACGTATACAGAACTGGATGAACTTCAGCCCTACTGCAAACTGGCCAACTATTGTAGCACACACAATGATAACACAAAATATTATAACATACTTGCAGTTCATGTCATTTTCTAACATGTATTTGTGTATAATGGTGTGATGCTTATACATTTTCAGCCTATTGTTCAGTTAACAAATAATTATCCTTTTAGTTGTTCCGTACATTCAGGCTAATTGCAATGATACAATTATTATTTCAGTGTTTCTTGCGTTTTGTGGCAGAGATGTATTTTATTGTTGCTTTAAAAATCATAGTTTAGTCCTTGAGTTTTGTAATAACTTTAAAAAGAATAAACCACTTTCCACTTTTCACAAGTCATCAAACTAATTAGTATTTGTTTGTCTGATAAATTTGACAATGTAAGAAAAAAAATGTTACTATGGTTACTATATTTTTTATATTATTTCTGTCTTCTTTCTTCAGCTTGTTTGGAAACAAATTACGTGACCATGGATTGTTGACCCTTCTGAATGGAGTTGCTGAGCTGCAGGAGCAGACAGCTACAGCTGCTGCCACCATCCAACAGGCCATGCTTTACTCGTTGGAGCAGGAGGTGTTTCTGCAGCAGGCCATGGCCAGCCTGCCCAGTGGGTGGAGCTCTTTTAGGATTTTTGCTCTTGTTGAACTGGACATTGGGGGAAATGGCTTGGGCAGTGAAGGGCTAAAACTATTAGCATCTTACATGAGGCATCACTCCTACTTGCAGTATTTAGGGCTGGCACAGACCAGAGGAGCCGACCTAGCTGCATGGAAGGAACTTTTTGAGAGCCTTAAAGAAAACAGGTCGCTGACTCAGATCATTCTAGATGAGAACAACTTGGGAGACCCTGGGGTGAGACTGCTGGCTGAGGTGCTAAATGTGAACATGAACTTACAGCAGGTGGATCTAGATGGGAACAGCATCACTGATGTGGGTGGGAATGACATTATCGGGGCGCTACTCTGCAGAACGCAGTTTCCTCTGAGGCATCTGAGCCTCCAGGAGAACAACATCAGTGCGGGACTCATGAGCAGGATACAGGAGGAAGTCAAATGTAAATGAATCATCTGAGTAGTGTCAAATGCACTGGCAAAACATGAGAAACTATGTCTGTAACATAATAAACTGAGCTGTGAGAGAATTTATAAGTTCTTCTGTTTACATTTGGGGTTAGAGAGGAAACACATGACTCATTTGGTCTCTTACTTCATATAGCCGGGTGGCCCACTAACAAATGCTACATCTAAGTTTTGCCCAGGCTAGTGTAGTGTAGGAGTCATGTTTGCTTTAGGGCCACACTGCAGTTTGGATGCAGTTTCAAAGAGATTAGGCTTTTCTTCTTCGCAGCGAGGTTACATTTTCACCTTGACTTTTCTCTCTATTTTTCTTCCCACCATGTTACCTCTTATGATTCCACAACTCCTACTTTGCAACTTCAGCAAAAGACACACTGATCCTTGTGTCATTGTATTGACAAATTTGCTGCCACTTGACAAAAACAAACCGCAGTGATTCATTCTACCCACCCTTTTAACAGGTCACGATGACTTCTGCATAGCTTCTCTCTCTTTTTTGGAACCCTTCAGTAGCTACCTTTTCTTGTACAAATCCAAAAGGCTTTATGGACAGCTATGTCAGTTACTCTCACTTTGTGATCCTGTCTTTTTTGTGCTTCAGCATTTCTATTCACAATATATGAGAAAGAGAATCTGGGGCATTTTTTATCCAAACTCCTGCCATCATATCAAGCTTCTATCAACACCAACAGTCTGAAAATAACTGTCTGGGATCAAAGCTTGTCAAAGGTAATTATCTCCTCTTCTCAGAGCTGTCTGTACAATTCTACTGAAACCAATCCGTCCATATTTCATCTGCAGACTTTCAAATTCCTTTCCGTCGAATCCCGATAAAGAACCTCTCCAAAGCCCTGAGAGGATGAAAGATAAATGAGGCTGCACCTGAAGATTACATCTGTAGAAGTTATCATGTTTTGCTGTATCACACTCAATAAGCTTTATTTATATATATTCCTCTTGCTGTTGTCAGTTTAAAACTCTTCACTAGACAAGTTAAAGTGTCGAGAGTCTGTAAGGCCAATGCTGGTCTTCGGCAAGTGTTCTTACTGCTCATATTTTTAGATTTTAGCGGCAACATGTGAAGTTGACTGAACACAGCTACACCGTCAGACCTGCCAAACAAGAGCCCCACTGTAATTCAGCCACCATTTCGATAAGACATCCACGCATCTGTTACACATAAAACTCACATCAGTGACCCCATTGTCCTCCTGCTAATGTTATCTTTACCTGGCCTGAAACAAATCCTACAGTGTTGCAAGCCTCTTTCAACTGCTTTTCCAGAAACAAAGCCTTCAATCACAGCAGCTCAATCTGGTAGGAATTTACAGGTTTGCTCCAGGAACAGGTTCCTCTTTCAGGCTTTGGAGGTAACTGTATCGTATCTCTGTCACTCGATGCTGGTAGTGCAGCATTTACTATTGTACAGTGCTGGTATTCAGGTTTAAGACATCATCATTTATTCATGTTTTGCTGATAAGGTAATATCCAAAGCACTCGTATTTTCAATCTCAAAATAATCCCAGGAGATGTAGTTTTTAAACATCTGACTGAGTAACATTTAGACTATTGATAGTGAGCTGTGGAGAAAATGGAGTGAACACTTGCTATATTCCCTCATGGTGAAGTTCAGTGATTCAGACTTCCCTCGAGTAGGCCATTTATTTCCACTTACAACATACTGTATAATGTGTCATTGTCTCTCAGAGTAGCTATACCGTACGTTGATAATTGATACAGGTAGGAGTTCTGCAAGAATACTTGGTGTCACTCATGTCCTCATACTGCGTCTTTAACTTTCAAAAGTGTACACTGAAGCATTCTGGGACAACTGCTTCCACTTTAAGGACTTGTGGCTTGATAAAAGTCAGTCTGCAGCATGAATGAATCAGACAACAGTGCCTGTTTGTGTACAACTGCCTCAAGCCTTAAATTTGAAAACCACGTTGGTGGCCTGTGTTTATGGAAATCTGAGGGGTGGTCAACCTCAAAAAAACTTTTTTTTTTTTTTGCTCTAACCACCAATTTCCACAGCTTGCTAACCAGAGGCATGCTAATGTTTTTCCCTGTTTGTCTAAGTCAACTAATGCTGGTTAATTGTCATCTATATTACATTATACATTGACAAGTTGCTTTAAATGGGTAGCTATTTGACAAATTTCTCCAGTGTTTTGGTCCCTGTCTCTTACAGTCAAAAGGAAACAGGAAGTTGGTGTTGGCTCACACTGCAAGCTGCATAAAAGAGGATGAATAAAGGAAAATACTGGCCAAGGATGAGAGTAAGGGGATCTATATTTATGAAACTGATGAGATGTACTCTCTATGTAACTCCTGCCAAATAGCAATTTATAAACCTAATAAGGCTGCAATGATGACACAGGTCGCATGGAGAGAAGTTAACCTTGAATTAATAGGCTTATGCTACACCTTTGTATCTGAATAACACCATGAATGATTTTAAATAATTTATTTTAGTATGATAGCATTTCATCTCTTCTGCCACAAGCAATTAACATCACTTTGATATCTTTGGTCTCTTCAGGTTCGGGGAGTAATTTTTTAAATTGATTCTCTTTTTCTTTTGTTTCTCAGGTGTGGAACTGTGTTGGCAGGAATAAAATGGACACTGTGCTGAACAAAAGTCCTTCTTTTGAGCATGATTTAAAGTGGAAGATTACTGAAATGAAAAGACTTGCAATACTTATGCAGACCAAGTTGTTAATATTGGTCCAACAGCTAATCATTTAGAGCCGCAGCATGTCTTGCCACAGTTATTACAACAGAAAATGCTAAATACAAAGTGTGTGTCTTAACCAAAAGCCTTGTTGCTGTTTGACATTTGGCAGAAAGAGCAGCTTTTCAATATGGATTATTCATCAGTGGTTTGATCCTCGACTCAAATGTCATCACAACAATGCTTCGAACTTGGCAGCAGTGTCTGTCTCTTTTGCAGCTCTGTGTGGTGAGGAACTGGCAATAATTACCACATTTAATGTGGGCTTCTCTCTCTTTTCACTTTGTTTTCTATGGATTTTATGGTTCAATAAATTTATTCATGTTATTGACTTTTATTGACTAGTGAGCAAAAAAGTGTGGCTTACTTCATCGCTAAATCACTGCTAGAGCAATTTGTGCTTGAAGTCTAAATAAGTCCTAATTCAGGATGTGTTTAAACCTCTGCAGCATAATATAAGGCCACAAGTGGCTGATGCTGTAATGGACCAGAAGCCACAAAATAAATAGCACATATATTCACTAACCTCAGCTTACCCTCAAAACATGTTGGTATTAGGCAACTCAACAGAGTGGCCATTCACAGAAACACAGACTAAATTCTGTGCCTTAATATTTATTTTGTTTGAAGAAAATCTTATTAAATCATCTGTAAATTATTTTAGTGAAGTGGCTGACCAGTACAACTAACGTTATATGCCAATGGTCATGTTTATTTACATGTTTACATTTTTAAAAACATCATTATTATGTGTGAATCTCAATAATATTTGTCTTTTCTGTAAATTTTGTGTTGTAATGTATGGAAAGGGTAAACAAAGCATCAGGGCATGCTCTTATTAAATCCAGCTGTGCATGGAAAGACACCACCAGATTCAGCAGGCCCCAATCCTCCAAAAAAAAAACAAAAAGAAAAAAAACCCCTGTGTTTATTTTTGCAAGTTTCCATCAATAGGGCTTGTTAAGGAAAAAAACACCTTATCAACACCTACACAAGTTTTATCACTCTCTCCAGATCTATTAAAAAAATGATAATATGACTGTTCCAGAGAATTCAATAATTCTCTCTAACGTATAGACTACTAATGTTACTGAGTGAAGATGACTCATATGGTAAAGGCATGTTAGATATACTGACTGTCTACAGGAAAGGGCTCCAATTTCCTGAAGCTCTAACAACTATTGTAATGTCAGAGTTTAGTCCAGCTGACTTCTATTATCCTCTGCTGGTCTAAAGTGAATACAGCCACATTGTCCCTCCACACCTGACAATAGTTAAAGAAGTGGCTCAGAATAGCAGACATGAGTGATGAGTGCAACGCAGAACTAAAAGAAAGAGTTTTCAACATGCTGTCAAAATCAATCTTTCACTAGCACATTTAAATATTTCACAAAAAAGACCTTTGGTTTCAATCAAGATCCAAATTGAATCTTTTTTTTTGTGCTTGGATAGTAACCAAACTCTGTCTGAATGGCTCTTGGGTAAAGGTAGTTATTCCTTGCTGCATGAATAGACAACTTTGATTGTGCACATTAGACCACAAACCCCTACTTTATATGTCCCAAGGAGCCATATCTTACATAAGAATTACATAACTTCCCACTGCCTACAGTAGTAAAAGGATAAATCCCGAACGGCAACTTAGTATGATCTTCAATGCAAAGAGCATGGCATTTCTCTGACATGCTGAAAGCTGCCAGCAAAGGCTTAACTGAACCTCTTCTTCTTACTGTGACCACCTTGGCATCTCAGTAGTAGTACCCTTTGGCAGTGACTGTGAGCTACACGAGGACTTCCATAGAGTACTGAAACCCAACACCCCAGAACGCAGTCCTCCTCAGACTGCAAGGACATTGCCCTTCTTGTGCCTGAACTGAAAGTTGCAGTAACAAAAGCTCACTTCCGACGAAGCTCAGACAGGTACAAGGGAAGTGCTCTTTCAAGGTGGCGAGTTCTCTTCCGTCCTGACCCACTGTGAGGGGGCTATGTGCGGGAGGAGGAGGGATCCAGTTGCAGGCAGCTGAATCAGTGCTCTGTTGGCTCTCCCCTGGACACTGTCATAGCCTGTTTGCTGAAGGCGGGTCAATGAGGACTTTCTTTGGCAGAGGAATTTCACAGCACACGACAGCACATACACACTCACCTACACACACATTTAGGGCTGCATTACTGGCACCGGCGCAGCTCTGTTGAGGACGAAAGTTGACATAGTGTTAGTGAAGCAGAAGGTGCGGGAGGCTGTTTATAGTTGATGTAATATATTATAACAGATTGTTTAATGTTTGAAAAAGAGCACCTACATCAGTAAATGTTTACACTGCGTCTCTCCTTATGTCACATAAATTCTATAAACTCTTCTTAGAATAAATTACTGCACTATTTCTCTGTCAGACAATTGCTGTGGAGATTGTGGTCAGGTTACTTTTTTTTATTCAATATAGTTATATAGGCTTTATATTTTAAAATATGCTAATGTGAAAGTTCTTGGCATTGAGATCTCCTCCTAATATGTTATGTCTCGGTGATTGCTGAATGTTGAATGTTTTTTCCTAATTACATCCAGAAGAAGCTGCTGATAATAGACAGATGTGTGAATTGTGCATTTATTAAATGTGACAAATTGATTTTAAGCCTGTCAACATGTTACATGTTTGGATGATACCAAATGCAGGTGCTGGTAGATAGTGGTGTCAACAGGTTCACATTTTCTCCTTATCATTTAACCAACTTTTCCAAATGAAAAGTATATCCAACATGTGCATGTATTGGGCTGCTTGTCCACAATACAATCTGTTGCAAATGCTCTGTGAGTGTTGACATGTTCACAATTTGCATGATTCTTCTGTGGTCCTGATGTCAAACTTAATTTAACTAAGAGCCAAAATACATAATGATCTGACATGATTTGATGTCTTTTATGTGTGATGTATAAGCATTAAAATCATATTTTACCTTTGACTTAACATTTCACCTGCTGACTGACTGACCAGCAGAGATTTTGCAGAATTGTTATACATGTCCCACTCATGCACACATTTCCTTGGATGTCAGCTGAGGGCGACAAAGGGAGGTGTTCCCGCTCCTCTGTATTCCACTCAGTACACAATAAACTTTCATTTTGGGGAAGTCGACGCACACACATTGGCTCACGCACACACACTGCGTCGGCCGTCATACTGTCCTGTTAAAATTTTCCCGGGAAAGCTGCACACGACTTGATTTGACGCTTATTGCAGAAGACTTTACAAGAAGAAGGATATTAACAAAGAAGCGCACAGGTGGAGTTCACTGGAGAGACTTTTTTGTTTTTTAATTTGGAGACAACTTCTAAGGAAAGACGAAGAAGAAGATGTGAGAAAACGCAGCAGTTTGATTGGTTTATTCCTCCGTGTTTGAATGAATTGTTTTGTTTTCGCTTCCGGGCAGCGCTAACTCCTCGCGCGACTCTGGAGGAGCATCTGGGATGGAAAAAGTTTGGACCAAAGTGCTTCGTCAGGACTGTAGCAGAAACTCTCAAAAAAGAATGAAGTAACCGCAATGGAGTCGGACAATGCCCCGTACTCCACACAAAAACCCACTGGAGTCGGGGGGTGAGTTCATTTAAGTCACAGGACAGATATTTATTTGCTGTTTGATGGCTATTAATGAAGGTCAAGCTAGTCTTTGTCGTGCTCATTAACATCACCTGTGTCTGAAGCTAGTGCTAACAAATTCAAACAAAAGCGCGTGTAAAAATGAAGTGAAGGAAAGTAGTGCCACAGTTTTGAACAGGTGGGGAACTTTACAATTGTATGGAAACAGTTGTCTCTGCTCTAGACATTTTAGGGGAAGCGTGTGTAGTCTTTGCAGCTTGTATGAGACAGCTGCCAACTGCCCTGGGACTGATTTGAGGAGTATGTATGAGAGGAGGAGACAGCCATATCTTTCCTCTCCTCCTACTTCACCCCCTCTCTGCCTCTTACTCAGCTGGTTGGCCAGATGTCCCATTGGGAGGCAGTATAAAAGTGAAAAAATGTTGCATCATATATAGCAACTTTGTATTTAAGAAACATGGAAAGACCCCTCTCTCTATTCAGTCTTATGTAAGAGCTGTGAATGGGGCAGGATAACTTTAACAGCTTCAGTTTCGGTGGTAAATGTGTCAGCAGTTGACCAGCACTGGGAAACTGCACAAAGGGTTTCCTGGCTATGAACATGGTATGACAGAAGCCATGACATCCTGATTCAGCAAATGTTCCACAAGAATTTTAAAACTTCAATAGAGTCGACAATACTCATGATTTAATAGCGTTAGAGTGGCACATAATGAGAAAAGAGTTGTGCAAAACCAGTGCTCTAACATAATTTATGAGGCTTTAGGTAAAAGTAAGTTCTTAGGTATTCTCAGTTTTGTCCTGGTTTGGTAGCATCTTTAATTATGTAATATTAGCTCTGTTATGAAAAGTATCTCTCAAAATGCTGTCTTTGTGGGGTTGAATTTAACAGCCATCACCAGTAGCTGTCTTAATTAAATAGCTATTAGTGATGTTTAGTGAAGTTTGTTAAATTCTGCAGCTCCTGAGAATTGGCTCGTGCTGTAAGTTAGATAAGGCTTGTTGTGTCGACGCAGATGCTCAGCTCTTGGCAAAGTAGCACAATCAAAATTATTGTGGTAGGTAAACACAGGGGGAAGTTAGATTTTTTTTTTTTTTTTTTTTTTTTATGGCAAATGAATGGAAACTGTTTGTCATCTTTACGTGGTTTTGCCCTGAGCTTGCACACTTTGTTCTTTTCAGTGTTGGTTGCTACTTTTTTATTGGGTACAGAGGAGTTATATGACTTAAGTAATCAAACACAAGTCACCCATCTGTTGCTCTGAGATTTAACACTCATCTTCCTCCTCTTTATAATGTCTTTTGCTGCAAAAAGTATTTTGGAACAAATACAAAGATTACTTTCCTTTTAAACCTTTTGTTTTTTTCTCTTCAGGAGATTTGTGATTCTTTGGGCTATACTTTGTTATAGTTGCATTGCAAGACTGACTCAAGCAGAAGGTAGGTAACTTAGAAAATAAGCTTTTCTCATACACTTTTCTTATTGTTGTAACTATAGTTCCCAGTTGCACATTTATCAATTTGACAGACAGGTTAGTGATAGAAATAGCAGGAGTTTAGACAAAAGGGATGTTTGTAATAAAATTCATACACAGATCATATCCTGTTATTAGTTATTAGCCTTTAGTGATTTTTAAATAACATTTGTGTGTGAAATATTTTATGCACAAAACAGACACATACTGCTTCTCAGTACAGCAGAGACCATCTTTTTCTTTTATACAGAAAATACTGGTAGTGTAAACAGTCAAGACAGATAAAAAAGTTCCATTGTCTGCCTCCCCCACTCTTTAGGAAAGTGTTGGATTCTTCTGTGTTAGTTCTTCATTTTCTCTTTACTTCTCGTTGGGGGGTCAAAAAGCCCTGGGCAGCCCGCCTACCAGTTTAGATTAAGATTTATAAGAAAGGCGCAGCGCTAGATCGCAACAAAATGAAAGAACAATTTTCCGTTCACCACACTCTATTAAAAATTCAAATCCATGGTCTATTATAAATTCAAGTCAAGAAGATTTTCTGCCTTTAGTTCCTTTTGAAGTTCTTTTTCTTCTTTGTGCTTACTGTTCAGTGACCTCCCACTGTCTGCACATTCAGCCCTCTTCCTCAAAAGAGACCAGTGTCTTTGTTTATTTTTTTCCTTGGCTACATCTAAATTAATTATTTAACTGTTAAGTCCACTGTGCACATGGGTAAGTGCAGAGACATCCCTATGACTGTCCAATCTGCTGCTGAATAAGAAACTAAATAAGTAGCCTTTGTTTAACATTACACATAAATTTACATGAGAACATTGTCCATTTGTTTTGAAGAAATAAACTCAAGTTGTTGCTTCATATAACAAAACAAAAGACTAAAAAAGTGTACACGTTTCCTGTCCCTTTCATCAACACCCCTGAAGCCTTGCAGGGGTTCACTTCCATGACTCTTTTTACTTGTGTGGCGCGCTTAGAGATTAATCAAAAAAAGTGGTCTAACCTACAATTAGAAGTAATGCACTAAGTCATTCAATGTGTGAAAATTACCCACGTTCCCTCCCACGAGGGAATAAGCAATTAAAATCCAACAACTGCAGTGCATTTTTTTGGTGCTTGTCGCTGTCAAAGCTACGTATCTCCTCTAATCAGCAGGCTTTATGTGACAAAGTGAGATGGATTTTCTATCCCGACACTCACCTCCAGAGATCTAGTCTGTCTGTTTTTCCTCAAATCACTTTTTATTAAGGCTGATGTAACCATTACAAAATTTACTGCAATCACCTAAACTCTATGTAGATGCGTCGTGCTATTAGAGGTTGTATTGATCTTTTGTATTTTTGCATCCATGTAAACTTTTGAACTTTGCATCAAAGATATTAAAACTCCCTCATATATTATCTGTCTATTATCTGTTTTGGAAGTAATGCTGACAGAGCTTTATTTTATTTGCCTCATGTTCTCACTTCTCTGTTGTTTTCCCTAAAGATGTGGATGTTCTCCAGCAACTTGGGCTTTCAGGGAGAAAAGCAGGACTGTCATCTTCAGGCAACCGGCCAGTGCCAAATGGTGTCATCCCCTTTAGGTCTGGAGTCATCCTTACCCCAAGGGCACGAATCCAGGTTCCTCTGGACACTGTCATCCCTGCTTCCTTCAGTATCAGCAATCTCTCCCTGGTCTTCAGCCTCTCAGTTCATCGCATCAACAGTGCTTTTCTTTTCTCAGTTCTGTCTAAGAAAAGGAAACTGCAGCTGGGAGTTCAGTTTAGTCCTGGGATGGTTTCAGTCCATGTGGGACAAAGGAGCACTGTGAGTTTTGACTATGATGTTCATGATGGCCAGTGGCATAACATGGCTGTAAATATTCAAGGCCACCAGGTTTCTTTACACACATCTTGTGGAAAGAAGAGCATGTATTTAGATCTGCATTTCAAAAAAGAAGAGGCCCTGGATCCAGAGGGCTCTTTCTTATTGGGAAAAATCAACTCTACCACTGCACCATTTGAGGGTGCTGTGTGTCAGTTTGACATCTATCCCTCTGCCAAGGCAGCTCAGAACTATTGTGATTATATTAAGAAACACTGCAGAGAAACTGACACGTATCGGCCCATGTTTCCACCCTTGCTACCTCTTTTATCTTCAGATTCAACCATTTCTTTAACAGACACAATGCCAGTGTTTTTGACAGAGCTTCCTAAGGCCCAGGGACCTACTTTTGCTTTTACTAGAGAAACCTCAAGGAAAACTACAATTCATTTTTCAACCAGCCACCCAGGGATGTTAAATAAAACATTGATATATCAGGATTTAACTACAACGAACCCTGGTACTATTTCTGTTTCTTCACCGCCTCATAGAGTATTTGAAAACCCACTTCAACATCCAACTCAGTCTGTTACTACAGCTCTTAACACGTCACAGCAAACCATGGATTTACCTCAATCCACTCCAGCATCAGAGTGGATTGGAAGTTTGAAACTATCCTTTCAAACCACAGCATCATTTTCAGAGAACCACCTGCTCCAGAAAAAACACCTGACCAGGACATCTACAACTAATCCTGAGCCTAAACTGACTGGTGTGCAAGATGTCATACCCACATCACAATTTATAATCACACCTCCTGCTGCTGATGGCTTTCTAACATATGACCTGGAACCAACTCAGTTTTCACTGTTGGTGGGACCACCTGGACTGAAGGGGGATCCCGGACCACCGGTGAGTGTGTGTGGCATGAATATTGAAGAATCATTCACTTGCTGTATTAATAATGAGACATGATCTTTTGACCACAATATAGAGGGGACATCATTTCTTTGCTCTTGCCACATTTTGTGTAGACAAATCTTTTCATCAACAATACAATGATGAGACAAAAAAGATTTTAAATGAAGCCCAAATTGTAGATACTGCCCACAGATCACACTCTGAACAAAGTTTATTTCTCCAATTGTTTTCATATACATGCATTACCACATGTGGAACTCAAGTGTTTTTTAATCACAGCCATTGTCCGGTTCTCATTCAGCAAACTTTTATCCATTTTCAATCAGTATTCAAGCGGTATTAATCTTAATTAATGGTTAAAGCTGTTTCAGGACCATGGACAGTGTATAATTGAGGGGACAATGAGAGTAATGAGGCTGAATTTGTTACTGCACCATGAGAATATGGCAAATGCTTCTTTGTGTGCTGATTTATTTACCATTTTGCAGCAAACTTACAGACATTTAAAGCAAACATGCAGCCTCTCTGATGCCTGGTAAAAAATATGCCCTTGGTGCTCACGAGACCCATCCCATTTGACCTATATATGTAAATTATTTTTATTTATTACAGTTTCAGAACTCCCCTCTGGGCCTATATAGTGTATGAAAGATGGCATTGCAGCTGTTTGTGCAAGTCTGATTAAAGTGCTTTCTGCAGACTACCACAGTGACCCAGTTTTAGCTGGTACTTGAGTGGTGCATTGCATTGGCCAGTTTTCTTATTTCTGTGAGGTCTGAGTCATGGGAAAATAACAACGTTAACATTTGAGGCAATGTCAGACATCTCAGATTGACCCCTTATTAGATTTGACCTTTCAAAGCGTTGCTAATCCATGTATGAAATTGTTTCAAAGTGAGCTGATGCCCATAATTAATGTGAGTGGCTGAGGCTGGAACATGCTCAGACCTCCCTGCCAGTGAGTCAGACTTTCATGTGCTGGAGTGGTTTTAGGCTGAAATAATACCCAGTGCACAGGGACAGCTACAAAATCCTCTAACAAGATATTGTCATGTCTGCCAGCGTTTCAGCTGTTGAGCCTTTGTCTGAAAATTTGCTTGAAAAATAGGATTTGGTGGTAAAATACTATGATTGATGTTGGCATAGTTTTCTTAAAACAGCTAAAGTGTTCTGACTCTCTGTAATCAGACATGCTTTGACTTGACACATGCTACAGTTGCCCCTATATTATTTACCAACATATTTCACACTTTTTTTTCAGGGACTTCAAGGACATCAAGGGTTGCCAGGAAAACCGGGTAAAAGGGGGCCATGTGTAAGTGTCTCTTACAACTCCGGCTAATTTTTTTTAAATTTTATTGTTTTCTTCCAATTGCTCTAAATGGCTTCATCCTGTTACTCCTGTAAGTGCATTAGATGATGGAGTAGACATTTTGATCAAGCACTGAGTAACTTGGCTTACTTTGGTTTTTATTGGCACTGGGTTTGATTATGCTGCTGCCAAGCTCCATTTGTAACACTGGAGCACAAACAACTATAGGCTCCAAGGTTTGTTTCCAATAGAAAATGAATTAAACTCGTCAGATAGGTAAATACACCAAGATTTAGATATAACTTTTAAAAGTGCTCTTTTCATACATGAGCAGCAGCAAATAAAACAGGCATATGTCTAAAGTCAGTCAGTTCCACTTGTGTTTTGGATTGAGTCCTCTGGTGCTGTCTTTCATTTCAGGCTAAATGTCAGTCTACAACTGTGAGCTCCCAATGGAGTAAATATAATGCAGATGTTATAAGCTCATGTTTAAAAAAAAAAATGTCACAGGAGGACATTGAGATGGTTTTAGTTTTTTTTATTTTATTTTCTAACCTACCTTTTGACCTCCATAATGGTAAGTTATTTCTGACTTCTCTTTGTCAGGCCACTAGTGCCCATGATGGCTGTATCTAAGGTCTACCTGCCCATAAGAGAGTGCCCTGTGGTTGGGCCTCAGAGGACTGGGCAGAGGGAATCCGAGCTCTTAAAAAAGAAGAAAGAGGGCTTTGTGCCATTCTTATTAAAGCCCTTTAAGACCCTCTATGGAGCTCAGCTGCTTGATCTTGTAGTACACTAACCATTACACAGTTATTCCTTATATAACTATATAACTATATATATATAACTATATATATAACTATAACTATAAATAAATATATATATATATATATATATGTGTGTGTGTGTATATATATATATATATGTATGTATATATGTATATGTATATGTATATATATATATATATATATATATATATATATATATATATATATATATATATATATATATATATATATATATATATATATATATATATATATATAATATATATATAATATATATATATATATATATATATAATATATATATAATATATATATATAAATATATATAATATATATATAATATATTATATAATAATATATAATACTGTATATTACCTTCTCATTCTCTGCGCCCCCTACAAGCCCACCTGGCCAAGCTTGCAGCAGGTGATGGTATATTTTGGTAAAAGATTTAGCATAGAGCCCTCAATAAATCATATCTAACCACATTATAAATCACACCTGCCCTAAGTGTGCGGCACAGAGCTATTGGGGAATATGGTGTGATGGATGAGTGGCCTTCACTTTGTGGGACCCCCTGAAACTAGTGGAAAGTGAAGGGAAGAGGAAAATCACATCCATATGTCTTAACTTGGAGAGACAGGCTGATCATGGACACACAATTTGTCTCACAGAGCACATACTATACATAGAGTGGTCTCCCATTACTCAGACAGGACAAAAGAAACCCAATGTGCACACATTTTGTAAAAAGACCATTTGCTGCTGGTGATCCTGATGGTTGTCTTTGGTGTTGCTTAGTGTTCATCATGTTTCTCTGTCTTGAAGGGCCCTCCTGGCTCACATGGAAAACCTGGCCCTTCTGGACCCTCTGGACCAAAGGTACAACAACAGCATACAACAAAACCATAAATATTGGGTGGCTGTTATCACCTGTGAAGTTGTTCAACTGCAACATATTTTGCAAGTACTTGAAATCAGCTAGTTTTCCAGTTTATTTGTATTCTTAAATTGGCATTTATTTACTCTGTTATCCATTTAAAAACACTGAATTGAGTATTACCCTTTCTTAAACATTAAACAGAAAACTTTGTGTTTTGGCCCTTGTAAACCAAGGAAAGACTACAGTTATCATTTGTCAGCTAGAGCATTACAAAACCTTGGCTGAGAACAGTTTGACCCAGTTACACATAGACCTCAAACATCACGTTGCTCTGACATTGCTTAAAAAAGTGTGACAAAGTTGCAAAGAAACATATGCAATAAATGCCTTTGTACCTAAAAGTGAATTTATGAGTTGCATTCAGATTTCTCTGTCAAAATATTAATTCAGTAAGTCATTGGGTAAATAAAATGGAATTAAATATGTATTTGCTGTTCGGTCAGAGTCCAACAATACAATTGAATTAATCCCTTTATTCCCTAACTAAACTGAGTGAATGATCTGGTTTGTTGGCCTGAATTACATTATTTTGTTGCTGATTTCTGGGCTGCTCTATGACTAGTATGATTAAAGGTTAAACGCTGACCCAGACTGAACTGACAGGATTTCCACTGCCTGAAAAGGGAAAAGAATGTACACAGTCACTCCCGAGCACTTCTCACTGGCTTGGTGTAAACTGAGGCACCAGAGGGCATAAATGGACTGCACGCTTGTGTAAATACAGTTCATCTGCTTGCCTTACAAATGAGTGGGATGAACTGCTTACTGTAAGCTTCTCTGTAGTATGCAGTCATTGCTGTCAGCCCCCATCAATTGCACTCCTTTTTATCTTCTAGGGACAGAAGGGAGATCCTGGATTGTCTCCTGGTCAAGCACCAAAAGGACAAAAAGTATGCTATATTCATTGTTACATAGAAGTACTTCCTTTTGCACACAGACATACAGATGAAACATTTCAACTGTTATTTACTGTATTTCCCCAGGGAGAGCCTGGTGTTATGCCCATTCATGGAATACCTGGCATAGCTGGAAGAAAGGTAGAGTCTGTAGTTTTTTTTAACGGTTTATTGACCAAACAGATATGTCTTTTAGAGTGCGCACAGTAGGGACACTGAGACAGTATGACCTGTTCTTTTTCTATTAATTGTTAACACTAAATACAGAAACTGTATTTGTGATCGACATGTTTTAACTTCCTGTGAGAGTAGACAATAATAATACATAATTAAAACATGATTGGTGTGTATACCATATTTGAAGACTGAAAGAAATGCACCATGTGTAAAAAATATAATATTTTTTGATGCATTTACGTCTATTCATTGGCATACATTCACAATGATTAATATCAGGAAAAGTAGACTATGAACCACCATTAAAAGCAGCTTATACTCAGCTGTGAGGTTAGTGTTTGGGACATCGAGCCAAACATTGATGTTTTAGATGTTGTTTGGAAAGAAGCCTAACTAAATGCAGGTGTTAGGAGCACACCTGTGTTGTGGCTCCCCTGTGGGTTCAGACAGACAGAAGAGAGGATGTGAGCTCTCATCATTAACTTGTTGCAGCTTTGCAACTTAATACTTGTTTTGAAGTGATTTCTTTTAGGGGCAATGTATTTGTGGCCCCTTCAAGCCAATTATACAGTTCACAGTAATTACACTTCAAGTGCACCAGTTCTTCATTTTTTTCTGTTCTGCAGTCTTTAAACAGCAAAATAGTTTGAAGATTGTTGAACAGTCTGCTGTCTTTGGCTGTATATAATAAAGGTAGCTCATAATTCAGTATGACTGTCCTCGATTCCGTCCATTTGTGCTTTGGGAACATACATAGTAATTGCTTTGATAATAACTTGGTGAGCTTTTCCATTTAACACCCTGATATAAGGTTGAAGTGGTGGTAACTAAGGTTTGATTGAGATCAAATCTGTTTTTCTTGCTTGAACAACGTTGTCATTGAACCCATACAATTAATGACAATTCAGATTTTACGCATCTAATAAGACAATGAAATCAGCATGACTCTACGCAGACTTGAGATACCTCATTCCTTCCAATTGTTCTTAATCACTTGAAACAAGAAACCTGCCTGACTTGCCAGATGGTTTGTTACACAGAACCATGTGTGTTTGGATAAAAAAACAGTCAGTAACAATTATATTCAATGAGAACAACACCGTTGTTTACATTTGAAAACAGTAAAACGGTCGGTTTGTTGTTAAATCTTGCCTGGAGCAGTACAAAATGGATTTTTCTGAGTTTGTGAGCTCACAAATCCTGTGAGAATTGAGTTGCTGGTAAAGAAACTTGGGCACAGGAAACCCAAACTCCTTAGAACTAATTATTGTATTAAATTACACTAAAAGTCCCTCATCTGCCACAGATGAAGTCTAACATTTGTTCTTTTATCTGCTCTTGCCAAACAGCCTGTAAAAGGATGACATAAACACTTTTGCTGGGTTTGTGCTCATACTTTGGACCATGGCCAAAACAAGCCTTTCTCCTTGTGGGAAATGTGTAAAGATGTAACAGGAATGTTGCTTGGGAGTCATTCATTAAGCGTGAAGGGCATTACTACAGTGTACAGTGTTTGTTTGCAACCCATAATGCTTTTCTTTCCTCCTCCTCAGCATTATACAGCATAAACATTTTTACTTTTGGCGGTGAAATTAGTTAGTCCTTTCTCAATATGATGATTAGATTTTTAATTTGTTTGTAAACACAATAGTGACATTATGTGTCTCTATCAACAGGGACAGAAAGGTTACCCTGGTCCATGTGGTCTCCCTGGGGAACCTGTGAGTATTTTAATTCTCAAATCAATGACCAGTTCAACTGATGGCTTAGGTTTTAGTAGACATCTAGATTAATGTTTATTTTGTTTTATAAGTTATTACTGTTTTTACAGCCACCAAATCAATTCTGGTTCTAATATAATTTGTCTTATGATGTTAGTTTAAAATTCTGGCTGGAAAAGGGCAAGATAGATTTTTGGCAGAGGTGCAAGTTTAAAAACCTTTGGTCATTCCTCTTTGTCTCTCTATCGCTCCCTCTTTTGGTGAGTCTAAATCCTGTGCACGGTTTCTGAGAGGAATGCGCTGTCAGTGGCCTTAGACATATTAACAGATGGTCACATCATAAAATATTTGTTTTGTGTTTTGAAGTGTGGCATATGCTTCAAACATTTGTAGTAAAGATTATATTGTGCAGACATCTGTGTATAATATGTAGTGGACAAAACCCTGTTTAACATAGTGACACAACATATGATGTACAATGTGGTGTGGAGACTGGGAAAGTGTGTTAATATTTTACATGCAGTTAATAAAGAAAATCCTGATAGTAAATATATTAGTGGTGGCTTGAACGTCGAGTTTGTTTTCCTTTTTTGGTGTCTCTTTATTTTTATTTCTGTCTCCTGTTACAGTGATTTCAAGGCCTTTTTTCTTTGCACAGGGTGAACGGGGAGATGATGGAAGCTCGGGGGCCAAAGGCTATCCTGGCAGGCAGGTGCAGTAAATCTAGAGTTAAGGTGCAAGTTTGCAGGACCACATAAACACACTATCAGCCAGACACATAAAGATAAAACAATAAGTGCAGATGTAGTATTATTGCTATTGGGAATTCAGCTTTTTAAAACAAGGTTTTTTTTTTGGCTTAGAATAAATCCAATTTTCTGGGGTTGTTTTTGCTCACTGTCAGAATGATGAATAAAATATGAATTATAGTGAAACACAAAATTAGATTTAAAGATATTGAATGCCCGTGTAACATCTCTGCTATTGGCAGGTGCAGAGCAATAATGTAACTGAATCCCAAATTAAGTGTGTGTCAGGGGCAGAAAAAAGCCTGGATTAAGTTTTAGCAATGGATGCCCAAGTTGTTTACAGGTATAAACTGTCAAACAGTTTCGACAAAAACAGAACCACTATGAAAGAAAAAGTGATAAAACTAATGGCTTGCCTTCATGGGAATAAGCTGTATGGTAGTGTCTAACTTAACAATATTATGTCAAGATGTGGAGATAGTCCTTTCAATGTTTATGAAAAATGCAATGAAATGTTTTCATGTACATGTTTAGGCACATTTTAACTCCATAGAATAATCTTATACAAGTTCAGGTAGAGCCAGTCATGTGTCTTGTGTTAGATGCCTAATCTTTATAGACTCTTGTTGTGTGATGAACTGGCCTTTAGCACCCCCTACCCTTTGTAGACCTGCATTCAGCTAGAGCTGTGGTTTATGTCATGCAGTACTCAGCATTTCTGTCTCGATTAGTTCAACTCTTGATGGATATATGTATGTATGTAAGTATGTCTGAATCAGCCAACAATACAATAACATGTATTTTTTGTTTGTAAATGTTTTGTTCTCCACCATATTCAGGGTTTACCTGGTCCTGTAGGGAAAATGGGACCAAAGGGAGTCCAGGTAAGTAAATTAAGAAAATAGCTCTAATATGGGTTTGTGTGTTGTTTTTCACAGATTCTCATGTTATTACCAACCATACAAACAGTAACTACTACTCTTTTTTTAGTACACCATGGTGTATTCAATTAATTCACTTTGACTTCTGTTTCTACCTGTTCTGCAGAGAGTTCATCAGAGATCCCTGATGTGAGGGTATGTGCCCTTGGACTACATCGTGGAAGCCAGCACCATGCAGTCCATGGGCATATACACTTGCCTCAAGGCTTGCCTCTTCTAGATTTATTTCTTCTGTGAGAGAATGTCCACGGAGCTATTACAAATAAATTAGTATGACAAATTAGAGAATTTAGACATGTTTTTCACTGAGACAGCTATACTTTGCTCATGATAATAATTTCTGGTCAATTCTTTTCTGTAACATCTTATTTCTTTTACATATTTTTAATCTATTTCTTATGTCTGTCAATGTTTTCAACCCATTTCTCTTAGGGTCACATTGGCATTCCTGGGCTTTTTGGCCTTCCTGGTCCTGATGGTGATAGAGTAAGTATTATTTGGTAAAGTGCTCATTAGACATACTCTAAGTGTCCAAGAGGCACAATAAGAAAAGCCAAACAAGCTTCACAATATATTGCAGGCACAAATTTTGACTCTAGATGCTAATAGAAGAGATTATCAAATTAGGCCTAGGGACCAGTGCAACCCATCCCAAGGCCTTAAAGTCAAAATGTGTGAAAAATGTGGTCTGAAATCATTAAACTGATACTACATACTATTTACTTCAATAAAAGTTTTGCTTGAGGATTTTAATGTTCTTTCAGCTGTTGTATATTGTGTTTCTAGGGAATTCCTGGTGTGCATGGGCAGAAGGGCAAGATGGGTAGGCCGGTAAAGTTTTTTTTCACAATATTTGTACAACATATTACTTTGTGAAAATGATGTCTTGTGTCAATCAATAGGTCTGTCAATATATATTGGTCTTTGGTCTTCTACTATCTAATACCGTAATGACCCAAGTATAGTATGTTAAAGCAACATTTTAATATATACTTGATTATGTGGACTGTCTAAGTCTGTGACCTTTAAGCTGGGCAAAGAAAATAAAATTTCTTGTAAATGTATTTAGCCAGAGAGGTAAATAGTTATTATTTTGTCCCATTGGTCAAGAAAGTTGAGGTGTAGGAACCCTACATGATTTTAATAATTCAAAAAAGACATTTAAAGAGTTTTTAAAGAAAAAGCAATTGACTATTAAAAATTGTCTCTTTTGAATCAGAATGAAATGCAAAAGAGTTTGAAAATACACAGTGTGATCTGGGCATCTTTGAGGCAGTATCTGGCTTACAGATAAGAAATGAGATGAAAACCTAAAATAGTAACCTCACACGCTGTGTTATTTTTGCTTTGATAGACTTAAAAAAATATCACTATTAATACTTTTACATATTTAACCTGTAATAGCTTATACAGTATTTAAGTGATCAGTTTGCCACACAACAGTCCTCTTGTGTCATCTAATGTTTTTTGTTCCCCTACTCTTAAGACAGAACATTTGTATGAGCTCTGCTATTGTACCATTTATGTCAGAATTCATGTGTCTAACCCTAGTGCTTGGCTTCTGTGGTGTGCAGAGCCATGATGTGCGGTGGGTTGTCTGTTGACCTTGGCATAGTGACAAACAAACGTTCAGCGTGTGGCCTTGTGGTCTGCCTTTCATAATGGAATTATGGCATATCAAAGAAAGGGCCCAGTCAGCAGTTCCTGGGCCAAGCCGCTTTATACAATCATTTAGGCAAATCCAGGGGGTTTGGTTTGTGGGCTGCTCACTGCCCATATGTGCACACATGACACTTAGTCTCACTGCTCATCTGAGGAATTTCCTGCTCCGTGCTTAGGAATTATATGCTCCAAGGCATTTGATGGGTTATGCTTTACTTTCACTCACATAGAGAGTTTTTCTTAGGGAGGTCTTTTAGCTCTGTTTTGCATGACACTCCATATATTATCTTAACCAATAAAATGCAAAACCTCAGAGGAAATATGAATGTAATAAAGACACACAGCTCTCTCTTTAGGTTAATGACTACCCTGTTTTGTGTGCTCAGGGCTTTCCTGGTGACATTGGGGTGAGGGGACCTCCTGGCCCTGACGGGAGCCCAGTAAGTGAAAATAATTTCATCTCAGAAGTCAGCACCTAACATACATTGTAGAAATGGTAATAAAAACATTTTTCCATCCCATTGCACAGTCTTTTGGTCAAATTTTAATATTACAATTTGAATAGGTTTCAGTGGAAAGAAAAGAAAGACATTTTAAAGAAAAGATTTTTAAAATTGCAAATTAAAAACATCAACTTAAAAAGCACAATTTCTTTCTATTTTTTTCAGTTTTACTGTAATAGTGGTTTTGCCCCTGAGTGTCACTGACTGTGACAAATGTGCTACAGTTGTTCAGTGACCTACTCGCTCAATATAATACTTACTGATCTTAGGATTGGATCAGCAGTTTCACTTCTTTCTTTAGTTCGACCTTTACTTCTTATGACTGACAGGGACACTGTGAGAAGTGATGGCTGACCTCCATGTGCCTTCTCAAGCCTTACTTCCTCCTGCTCTAGTGGAGTAGGATGAAGAGTTGATCCTTTGGCTGTATTCATCTCTTTTCATGTATAGAAAAATGAGAAGGCAACAGGAAGGCGACACTAGGCTGTGTGCCCTGCATCTATGTATGGGAGGAGCCGTGTCCTTAGTTGCTATGTAAAAGTAACTGAGGAAAGTCATTAGTCAGAATTTTGAAAGAACAAAATATCAAATCTAAGGAATATATTTTACAAATGACAGATCTTAGTATATGCTGTGTTTTCTCTGTCCTTGTTTTTTTTAGCCTTATTGTCTTACTTTTAGGGTGAACTAGGGGCTGCTGGTCCTCCTGGAGTTTCTGGTCTTATTGTGAGTCTTGTTAAACTGTATGTATTGCATATTTATTAATTAATTTAATTATTTTCATAATAGTGTGTAGGTTTTTAACTTTTCTGTATGTAATTATAGGAAAACCTTTGGTTTCAGTTTAGTTTTCTAGAAAACATGATAAGATATATGAATAATTTTTTTCCAGATAGTAAATAAACTCTGCTTGTTACTGGTGGCAGGGAGACATGGGTCCTGTTGGCATGATGGGCTCTCCAGGACCTCCAGGGCTGAAGGTACACATTGTTGTCTTGCTGCCTGGTTTTAAGTGTTAGTTTTACATTTTTCATGGCCTTTAGTAATAGTGAATAAAGTTAACGCTGCTTTATCTGTGGAGACTGGACAAATTTCACTCAACTCCATTTTGCTTTGGTAAATCCAAGCTAATTCTCAAAATGGAATCATATTTTTTATTATTTTCTTTCTTTTTTTTCTCAAAGGGAGTACCAGGAAACCCTGGAGAACAAGGACTGAAAGGTGATAAGGTGATCTCTTTTGCTGTTTTATGCTGTTCTCAGAAGTTTGTCGTTTCACACAATTATAGAGAGGCATACTCATATCTCTGACTCTACAGAAAGTCAAGAGAAACACTGTATAAAGCAAGTGATTTAGCTTGAGGCTTTGTTTTATTGGAATAGTTTAAGATATACAATTGTATTATAGTTTTGCTTTTATTTTCTTTTAGGGGGAAGTTGGCTCACCAGGGGAGCCAGGAGAATGTGGATTCCAAGGAGACAAGGTATTTATTTAATTTTGTGTAAAAAAAAAAAAAAAAAAATAAAAAATATATTTTTTGTTTTTTTTTACTTACCAGTAAACTTAATAAATGAATGTGTTTTATGTTACAGGGTATCCAGGGCTCACCTGGGCTGAAAGGTCCCTGTGGAAAGCTTGGACCACCGGTTTGCATCCTTTTTAACATTGTTCTCATTTGTGTAAAAGCAAATTCACAAAAAATGTGTTAATGTTATGTTTTGGATCAAAAATAGACAAAGTGATAGAAGTAGAGATGGAATTGTATCTAGAAAGATTTGATGTAGAGTGTACCTTTCGTAGAAATGTTTGTAAATATCTGTTTGACATCCTCAGGGTAAATCTGGTGAGAAGGGTCCTTGTGGTTTTCCTGGTCCACCTGGACTAGAGGTAGCAAATGTGATGCATTTATCATTAATAGTTTGTTTATTTTAAACATTTAAAGAAAATTTTGCAATGCAAAAAGCAATGGATTTGACATATTGTTATGTGACCATGTTATTTGTCATAGGGATTTCCAGGGGACATAGGCCCACCAGGTCTAAATGGCCCAGAGGGGCCTAAGGTTAGTAGAGTGCTTCTTTTTCAGTTGTATTAAGAGAGAATCAAGGAAGGTATAGTAAACTCTTTAAACCCCTTAATTTGTCACAAAGTCATTTGGGCAAAAGACATAATAAAGATAAAAAATATGCCCTTTGTTTGGTTTACCAGACCTTTGCACATCTCTGCAATACACAGTGTCAGGTGTAGAAAGTGTGAATATGAATCAGCTCACTGTTTACAAACGTCATCCACAGGGCCAACGAGGTACTACAGGTTTACCGGGTCCAAAGGGAATACCTGGACTTCAGGTTGGTCACATTAGAAGTATTTTGAAAGTATTGTTTTTTGCCATGGCACTTTTAACACTTTTTAATACTTGTCTCATCAGGGTGATGAGGGACCTACTGGGCCAACTGGACCTACTGGACTCGAGGCAAGTAGAAGATTTAAGAAGAGTCCCATATACAGACCAGTGTAACAATACAAACAAATGACTGCATTTAATCCACGCCCCTTATTTCACAGAATGACTATTGTCAGGTTTGACTAGCCCTGGCTGAAAGATCATTGTTGTTGAAGGCAAACCAACAAAATATATTTTCTCATAATTTGTTTCAATTACAGTCTTCACAATACTGAAGTAATCAAAACAAATGTTTGGAGTCTATTCAAGGTAATAAAAAAAAAAAACCGAAACATGATAGAATTTTACTTTCCTGTATGACGCTGGGGCTGACTCAACTCTTTTAGTAGTAAGTATAACCCACAAGTGATCACTGTAAACAAAAAGAAAAATACCCTCTGACTTTCTGAGTGATATGCAGGCTTTGTGGCCGCAAACAGCTCTTTGCTTAATGGATCATCCACTTTTTAAAGGAATGTCTGTTTCGATGCCAGCTCTTTGCTTTCATGGCCTCTAAGGAAGAGCAGAATCACATGCTGCATGAGATATAGTGAGTTCATTCTCCTTTAAGAGACGCTTCTTTGTGTTATTCTTTCTTTCTGTTCAGGGCAGACCTGGGAGGCATGGATTCTCTGGACTGACAGGCCCAGATGGAACCAAGGTCAGATAGACCAAACTGGCACACTTCCATCCCTGAACCACTAAACTTTGTTTTTTGATATGCCATTAAAATATGTGTAAATTAGATGTTAATTTTCCATCATCACATGGGAATAGGCCTGTGAGCACAGTTCTAGTGATCCGAACTAAAAATGAAAGGCTTGAATAAGTTTGTGATATGCTAATTGGCTGCTTTGCTGTAGGGCGAGTCTGGGATAACTGGCGAGTTCGGAAAACTTGGCGAAAGGGTAAAAACTTCTATTAAACTATCTATTTTTTCTCTTTTTTGTTTGATGCTCAGTTTGTTTATACTGATACAAAAGCTGTATCAATAAAATGCAATGAAACTTAAAAGGTTAAGCCCAATGAACATACGGCATGTTTTTTTGAATTTTTACCAAAGGGACTTCATGGTATTATTGGACCTCCTGGAGAGACAGGCATTACTGGAGAAAAGGTACAACATGCTTATATTCTTCGTGATAAATGATTGATATCATTATTGCTAGTTTATACATATACTCCTAAATTGAATACACATAGCCCTGTCTTTATGAGTTCATTTGTAAGTATTGACTCCGCATCTGTATTACTTTTGACAAATCTTTTATAGTTGGCCTCAGTCTGTTGACATACTACATATTTTGTGTTTTCTCAGGGTGATCGAGGCGAAATGGGTGGCCCAGGGCCCCCAGGGGAACCGGGGCCAATGGTAAGGAGTAAGTTTGGACTCTTGGTCTTTTAGCTTTATGTTCCTGTATTTCAAAACATTTTTTAGACATTGAGCAGACATTACTATAGATCCAGTTAGTTTGAAATATCAGTAATTTTTACAATTTCTATAATGACTTTGATGGGAATTTCATATCCCTCAGGGTCACGATGGGCTTCCGGGGGACACTGGACCACCAGGGCTACAAGGGATTCCTGTAAGTACAAGTTTGCGTAATTCAAACACATTGTAGTTCAGCAAAATGAATTGCAATTTAGCTTCATGGGCTAATATATGTGTACATCTTTACACACAGGGGCCTCCAGGTTCACAAGGATCCAGAGGCATCAGAGGACCCAAAGGTATAATGGTGAGAAGATGTCTTTTGTCCCTATAGGCATTTAATTTGTGTGAAACCTTCAAATTTAAGTTTAGCTTCTTCATGTAGAATTTTAGCAAATAGAAAATGTATTTAAAATGCCAAGGATATGTTTTGATGCACAGACACATATTGGAACTAGATACATGCAAACTGCTATGTGCATCGATAGTCCCAATTTTGACTATTTTTCTTAATGCAGTTTTCTACTTTTTAAAAATACCTTTTTGTTGCACAGCAGGATACCTGGAGATAACTTGTCTCTAAGTAGTGTATTGTGTAAATTGGGTGGCAAATATTCAATAATAAATACTTGAATCATTCAATTTATTTATTAATGTATCATTCAAAACCTTAGCAAAAAAACCTTGAATGAAATCGGTATGACAAAAGAACTGTCTTCTGTTACTAAACTGGGATGACAAATTGATTTATTCTCTTTATTTAGGGTCCAAGGGGTCCTGATGGAGCAGTTGGAGAGAAAGGGCCCATGGGAGAAAATGTAAGAAAATGGCTGAAGTAAAAAGATCCATTCAAAAAACTGCCTTTAAGAAATGTTTGTAGATAAGCAAAACAGGAATATGATATTTAGCTTTGGTGAAAGGCTAAAAAATCAATGCTGTTTATTCTTTTAACATTGAAATATTTTTATAGGACCCTTTTTTAATTTAAACACAATATGCAGGATATATACTCTTTTAGGGAGTAAATAGGGCGTAAATGAACGGAAAATGCTGAAAAAATGGCAGAGGACAATAGGCTACAAATATCTTCACTGTCGAAGAAAAGAGTGGGGATTTATAAAGGTTTTCATTAAAATGTTGCATATTGTTTCTTTAAAATCAAACAGAATGTTGTCTTCTGAAAGTTACAAAATACTTTTGTTGTACAATTATAGAAAGCTCATTCTTCTTTTGTAACCTTTTTTTCTCTTTGCAGGGCCCTATGGGTCCACCAGGAAAATTAGGACTCCCTGGAGACGTGGTAAGAAACATTAGTAGTTCATACCACAGTATAGTAATAGTATGGTGGTGTAATTGCATCTGTATCTTTGTAGTTAACCATTATTACCATAATCTTATCTTAGTATCTGTCTAGTATTTGCATCTTCCTCCTCCTTTATTACAAACTTTTGTGAGTATAGAGATAAGTCATGCATTTTCTCATATATTTCAATGGTGCAGGGCAAACTTGGTGAGCCTGGTGAACCTGGACCAAAGGGATATCCTGTAAGTTGTGGATTATTAAAGTCAAGTCTAAGTCTAAGTGCCTGATTGATGTGGGGATAGGCACTAGTATTTGTTTTCAAATTTATATATTTTTTTCAGGGTATTCAGGGACCCTCAGGACCACCAGGAGCTAAAGGAATTACAGGAGAGGCTGTGAGTTATGTATCTTAGCATAAATGAAACCATTTTAGTGACGGTTTTAAACTGTTTTTGGAAACATTTATTACTGTTGCTACGTGTAAAGTACTTCAAATAATACATATGATATTGACAGAAACCATCTCTTTCTGAAGTTGTCGTTTAGCCTCTTGCACTGCATCCTTGACATGTGGCTGCACATGAACTTTTCTGCATAGTTCATATAAAACTTAGTCTAGTTAAACTCTTTCTTGTAACCAAGGAAATATTTCTGGCAAAAAGACTTAAGCCAAAGACTTCCTTTGGGGGACAGCTTTAATGTACCTTTAACACCTTTTAACACCTTTAACTGATGGAGCTTTCCTTCCATTGCTAAGAGATGCACTTGAGTTGAGTATCACCATAGTTTTTTCAATTTATTTTTACTCCTCTCTTATTACTTTTAGAGATGTTTGTTTTTCAAGGCGAGAAACTACTTTAACCTTTTGTTTTATCGCTGTAGGGAGCAGCAGGGCCAGCTGGAACAATTGGGCCTCTGGGGGAGATGGGTTTGAATGTGAGTTTGATCACAGATGATCTGAAAATTCCCACTGGTTATTTCATTAGCACTGAGGTCTGAAGGCAGTCACTGTTTCTGACAGGGGCCACTGGGAAAGGCTGGAGAGGAAGGACTACCTGGTGAACCTGGACTGAAGGTAAAGATCACTCATTTTTATGCTGATGTTTTCATTATCTCTGTAAATTATAGCTCAGTGTTTGGTTCTCATGTTGCATTGCCTCTCCTAAAAGGGTGACGCTGGTTCACCAGGAAATATAGGGGATCAGGGAGTGATTGGGCAAAGAGTGAGTACACCCTCGTTCTTGTCTATGAAGTCTAACTGAGTTAAAATATGTTGGGTTTATCACTTGCAGTACAGAGGAAACCATATGGTAAAGTGGTTTTCATTCTGTTGTGATCTGCTGTAACTTGGAGCTCCATGTCTCTTTTTGCTCCCTTTTAAAAAAGTATATTATATATATATATTGTTCATGTAACACCCAAATATTTCAAATATTTCTGATTATTTCTCCAATAGGGTGAGCCAGGCATTGATGGAGAGGCGGGACTAAGAGGACCAGATGGCCTCAAGGTAAGTGAAGGTAGGCTGGTGGTCACAGCCATCACATTGTTAAAATAAACAAAAATGCCCAGCAAATATTTGAGGAAAGCACTAAAACAATAGTATTTGGACACTTAAAACACTGGATTCTGGAAAATATGTTTATCAACCCCATCAGTTTTCAAAGTAAAGTTCTCATGCATTGCCATCTAACAGAATATTTACATTTATGAGCACACTGGGAAAAGTACAGTAAAAATGACAGAATAATACTAAAACATGTTAAAGCTGGATGTTATGTTTAAGAATTGCTTGGTAAATTGTGGCTTGATGTATTTTAGATTTTTTAAAACTAATATATAGTTACCACTAATCCAGCATTTTTGTTGTACTGTGCTGTGGTTTGTTTTTCTTGGGACCTCTCCATTCAGGGTGAAAAGGGGGATGCTGGATCAGATGGTGCTAAAGGAGGCAAGGGTGAAATTGGTCTAAAAGGAAAGGAAGGAACCCCAGGGCCTCCTGGACTGCTGGGTGTAAGGGTGAGTGTCTCAGTGGCCAGCTCCAAATGTAGTTCTTTACCAATGAAATTACAGCTTTTTGGTCCAATTACGATCTCTGTCGATTTTCTTTTACAAGGGTCAGGAGGGTAAACCTGGTAAAATTGGTGTGAGTGGAAAACTGGGAGAAAAGGTTTGTCTGTTCTCTAGCCTGGGGCTAAAAAACTCTATTCTTGCTATTCTTGTTGCTGTCAATGTTCTGCCTTTTACAAGCTGTTGAAAAGTCTGTAGCTGCCATTGTGTACCTGAGTTTTCAAAGACACATTCAAGAATGAAATGTGAAATTTGTGAAATGGCTGGAAGAATGGTCCACTTCATTTTGAACGTCTCTTCAGGGAAGCAGGGGTCATCAGGGTCAACTGGGTGAGAGTGGGCAGCCTGGGGAGCCAGGGGAAAGGGGGGTTGATGGACAGAAGGGGACCAGGGGAGCTACTGGGCCTGTGGTAAGACTTCTCAAATTCAAGAGTTTAAACATAAATCATTGGCAGATGTGGGTTACAGCAAATCCCTTTACTTGTATTTCTTTAGGGTGCACCAGGTGGTATTGGGAAACTAGGAGATTCAGGCTTACCAGGTTATGAGGTAAGTGTGCCATTGCATAAATCACAGTAATCATTACTGTAGCAATAAACTTCATAACAAAGAATAATGTTGATTGACTCATATCACTTTTTTGATTTAGTTGGTTAAAAACACTTATTTGCCAGTTTTTTGGGTTGAAGTAATGCAGTGCCAGCTACGCTACAACATTTTTTGTTTTTTTATTTTCATTAAGGTCAGGACTCAGGACAAATTCACTTTTTTTCTCTTGTAGCCTTGACCTTTAAGTTGTACCAACACTGAAAACAGACAGTTTTTATAAAAACTGGGTTGGATGGGAACACATTTCCCTCGGCTGACTGTGATACAAAACTGTAGCAGGATGTACAGTTATGTTTTAGATGTAATTTATCACATACAACATTATTTGAAGCTGTGGCATTTCTGACACTCAAGACAGGTTGTCTTTCTATCTTCCACAGGGTCACATGGGACCACAGGGCCCAGTGGGACCTCCTGGGCCAAAAGGTGAAATGGTAGGTTACATTGCTGTTGCACATTTTGTTTCTTAAAGCTGTCTGTGTGTGCTATTAGGAGTCTACTGTCACTTGCGTGTAATTATTCAACCTGGAATATTCTGCTCATAATTGGGAGCCATATTACTACAATATTATGTGTTTATTTGTAGGAGTAACACGCAATCCAGCCCACTCGATCAGAGTTAATTTAGATTCTTTTAGTCCTTGGGCAGGAGCCATCTGGATGTAGCTACTACTATTTTTTGTTGCCAACATCACCTAGAATAATTGTGGTACTTCACTGGAAAATAATATAGAGAGTGTGGTGGTAATTTAGACAGATTGCCCTCATGCTATACAAGGGCACAGGTACATATTAATACGGATCCATGATTATGAAAAAAAAATCAAAATCTCTTTTAGAAGGTGCTGTTTTCTTATTGAAACCCATCGACACATATCACACACAACAAGAGTTTATTGTTTAATGTACACTTGTCAGTGTGTCTGCTTGTTATATACTTTAGAACAAAACATGCTTTGATTATTACAGAGCCCACTGGGTTTGAGGGTAATACTGGTTATTCCATTCATTTGTGTTTCTCTTTGCTTGTTTAGGGCAAACATGGAGAAGACAGCAAGATCGAAGGTCCTCCTGGTTCACAGGGTGTCAGAGTGAGTTACTTACTTGGATCTTTAGTTGATGATGTTGGTGGACTGTTGCTCGTGATCTTATTTATTTACTCCCAGGGTCGCCCTGGAGACAGAGGAGAGCGAGGAGCACCTGGTGACCCTGGATATATTGTGAGTAAAACACATCAGCTTTAATGTCATCCAGCTGTCGGTGAGGATTCATACTTAATTTTTTTATTTTTACTTTAGGGTCAAATAGGTGTTGATGGAGAGAGAGGTGTTGCAGGTCCTCTTGGGAATCCTGTAAGGATATAACTTACTTAAATGATCAAAGAATGTGCCCATGCATTTTATTCAATTACATGAAATGATAAAAAAAAATTATAACCAACAAAATTTTGGATTTTAGGGAGATCATGGGCCAAAAGGTCGAAAAGGACAGAAAGGACTCAAAGGTGATCAAGTAAGGACATATATATTAGGAACAGGAAAATAAGTTCAACAAAAATGCAAACCACTTAAATATATTGTGTAGTTTATATTATGTTGAATGAATATGAATATTCAAACTGAGGATCATAAACTTTTAATGCTCCAGGGTCAGAAAGGAAAATGTGGGACAAGAGGTGCGTCTGGATCAAAAGGACCACGGGTAAGTTTGTTGACTTATATATTTATTACAAATTGACACAATATCAATGACGACCTTTATACTAAGGGTTCAGATGGTCCACCTGGTCTCTGGGGTGTTGTTGGTAGAGAAGGACCTGAGGGTTCACAAGGAATAGATGGACTCCTCGGTAAAAGTGGAAGTAAAGGTGCAAAGGTGACGTACATTACCAGCTGTGTACTTTGAACAGAGACGGTATACTGTGGATTTTAGCTCAATGTTTTATTATTTTTCCGGTTAGGGGGAACAAGGAGATGATGGTGAACTGGGATTACCAGGTAAACCTGGACTGCAGGGTGAAAGTGGGGTAATAGGACTTCCTGGAAGTCAAGGTGCCCCTGGACCAAAGGTGAGACTTAGGTCTGATATTTTGTCCTAAAATGTGTTGCTATCTCTTCTTTTAAAGTGTATCAATGTCACAAAAGAAATTGGTAACTGTATAATTTAAAACTGTGAACTTTTTTTAATCAGGGAGATAGAGGTCTCCCAGGACAATCTGGTGTCTTAGGAAAGAGAGGTTCTGTTGGAGGAGTGGGATTGCCAGGAAGACCAGGCGATCATGGAGCCAAAGGACAACCAGTCAGTTTGCATTTACAATTATTGGTTTGAATGATTATGATACATCTTAAAGCAAGTTATTTTTATACAATGTCATATATAAGACTTTCTTTGCATCAGGGGGATACTGGTGAACAAGGATATCCAGGTGTGCTTGGTCTGTTTGGTCCAAAGGTAGGCTTGAAGCAATGTTTCACATAGAGATCTTTCACAGTTCAAGAAACAGGGGCAGCTTTACTATTAGAACCATCATTTATTTTATTTGTATAAAGAATTTTGCTGGGGTTTTTTTTGCATTTGGCAGCAGTGTGTTGAGTAAATTGGTGCAGAGGTCAAGGTCCCTTTAAGCCAATCAATAGTTGGACAAAAATCCTTGCTAAACTAATCTTTGAAAGATACTGTTGGTTCAGGAGCCGAAAGATCAATCTTCTGCAAAACTATAACTATAGCAAACTATATTGGACTGTGAATTTGAACCTTTGATCTTTAAGATGAGCCAAAAGCAGCCCACTTACAAGAGGAAAAAACAGAGCCTTTAAATAAGAAGACAATTAATTTAACAGTGAACTTAACAGACAGCAAAATGATTTTAGTGGTTTTAAGTTGCACCATTGCTGCTGTTTTAAGTAACCCACAACTCTCACTTTATAAAGGAACTATTAAACTATCTCTTCAGGGACCACAAGGAGACATTGGTCAAACAGGGATACAAGGACCAAAGGGACCACGTGGACTGATGGTAAGATGAAGATAAATGATACGTTGGTGACTTACTACAGTACTTCAGCTTGAGTCTGAGCTCTCACAAACTGCATTCATCTCATGACAAATTAGGGGTTTTCATAAGATTCTCCATCATGTATTTCCTCAGTCACTAATATGCCACTGCCTTTCAGGGTATGGAGGGGGCTTTTGGCCCAGTCGGCATTATCGGCCCCAGCGGTCATCCTGTATGTACCTCATATCTCATCTTGTCTGTCAGGCTTCTTGTTGCTTGTCCCTGCCTCTTGGCATTGATAGAATGATCCTCTGTCTCTATTTCTCTCCTTCAGGGACCCCAGGGTGACAAAGGAAGTCAGGGAGAGACGGTGTGTGGCGCTGTTTTGATGAATCTTTTTGGCTTAACTGTGAGCACAGGATAGGATACTTAGTATGGCGACAGCACACCACCCAGCCTTATTTAGCCTTCAGCAATTTTCATTTCCCATTGTGCTTCGCTGTTTGTTGTTTCACTCACAATGACACTTAGCTGCTGTGGAATTTCTGTCAGGGTGATGAATGTTGGCCGTGTGCTCATCTCAAGCTTTTAAGAGGTTTGTTTGGTTCTCATATATAGTCGTAACTCAGAAGCTGACTTATAAAACGGCAACGCTCACATAAGTGCCTGCTGTGCTAAAATAGGATTTTCTGTGTTAAAATGAGATTTGTGAGTGTAGGTTTTAAAAGAAAACACAGAAAATATTGTTTGTTTAAAGAGTTTCACAAAGACAACATGACACTGTAGTGTACATGATGGACTAATATGTGATCTCCTATTGGACTATTACTGATTTGTATTTGTTTTGTTTTTTTTCTTTTGGTCTCAGGGATTGCAAGGTCCAATGGTAAGTCGTGTTGTAGTCTGTAATGGAATCATTTATTGGTTGGTGGGTATTAATATATTAACTGCTCAGTCATGAACTGTATGTCTAATATTTTTCAGGGATCTTCTGGTCCTCAAGGCCCACCTGGACCACCAGTAGGTCCTTTATTTTATGGGTGTATATTTTATTTGGTTTAGACCATTACTTTACTGCATTTGTACGAGTTTCTGACTTTATAACAATTGGCTGGGATTGAGACTGTTTTCATCAATTACAAAATGTATATTTTGGGCCAATGTTTCTTAAATGTGTTTTTGTAAAAAAAAAGTCTGTACTGTTTCACTGTGCTGTTTATGCACCATTTATCATTATAAAATTGTCATTCATAAATTTAAATTGGACACATATTGTAAAGAGTGGAGGGAATAAGATTATTTTGTCTTGCTATCTTCTTTTAAAACTTTTTTGTTTGTTTGGGCTCTTTTGCTTTTCAGGGTGTACCCAGTTCTGCCATGTCACTGGTGAGTTTTTTAAATGGAAAGGTAAGAATAGCTACTTTTACATAGATTGTACTAAATGTCTCTTGTTTTTGTAGAAAAATGAGGCTCTTGGTGCTGCTTTTGACATCATCATGGATTCCTATGCTGTGCTAAAGTCAGAGGTCAGTGTTTAGCCAGACTCTCTAAAGTCTCAAATGTCTGGAGCATGTCTTGTGCAAATACATATAAGATCAAAGACAATGAAAAAATACTATAATAACTAATAATAATCACCACTGTCAGAACTATCAGAGCATGGAGCTGCCTATGTTGGACCAGAGCACAGAGATATTTAAGACACTGCAGCACCTCAGCACTCTGGTCCAGAGTCTAAAGCACCCAGTGGGGACCCACAACAACCCTGTTCGAATTTGCAGAGACCTGTACAACTGTGAGCAGAGAATGAATGATGGTAAAAACATTTTCTTTCTCTAAAATTTTTTCATTCAATTTCACTTTTGTTTTTCTGTAAATAAAAACTGTGCTTCTAGGTACTTACTGGATCGACCCAAACCTCGGCTGTTCTGCTGACACCATTGAAGTGACGTGCAACTTCACTGCTGGAGGACAGACCTGCCTAAAACCTGTCACAGAGTCCAAGGTCAGACTCTGATTCCACTGTCAGACATTAAATGTATTCTGACTTTTGACACTTACAAATGTAGCAGTCAGTTGTTTTTTTTAACATGTGGGAAATGGTTTAGTTTTCTCTGGATAGGTCAATAGATACTTGGCTTTTACATTGTTTACAAAGTTTTAATTTTGTAGTTGGAGATGGAAGTTGGCCGTATCCAGATGAATTTTATCCACCTCCTGAGCACCGAGGCTGTGCAGCACATTATAATTCACTGTCTCAACATGGCTGTGTGGGCCACAGGACCCTCACTGCTGCCTTCAAACCACACTGTGAGTTTCAAAACCTGGACTGGGGAGAAAATTCAGGCTGGAGATCTTCTGGAGCCTCTTGTACCCAGGGATGACTGCTGGGTATGTGCTCCTTTTTACCAAAGACAAAGACAGTTTTTTTCACACTGGGTAGAAACTACTATGACACTCACCGTAAGTCAGAACAAAGAATAGGGACCAAATACACAAATTTGTTGTGGTACAAAGTTGTTGATGTCATATCCATTGTGTCAGCTTTTCTCATCTTTGTCCCCAGCTTTGAGATGTCACTATATACCCTCTGTTCTAGTGCTTAAAAACTCTAGCCATGCTAATATTTGCAAACTTGTATTCCAGATTAAAGATGGCCACTGGCACCAGACACACTTCATCTTCCAAATGCAAGACCCCAATCTGCTCCCCATTGTTGATGTATACAACCTTACAACAACAGAGCCTGGTGCACGCTTTCACCTGGAGGTTGGCTCCGTGTGCTTCTTATAGAGCCTTGTGGAGGTTTAGTGTGCAAATGCTGCACAGTGGAGCAGCAAGAGGAAAGGCACGTTTGACTTTCCCCGAACAAAATATGCTTGGACTGCGGAAACCGGAGGGGCACCAGAGAGTTGAAGCCTTTAGAACATGAAAAGTCAAGACTGAAACTAAATAATCTTTGACAAAAACAAATAAAAAAACAACGACCCCCAAAAAAAAAAAAAAAAAAAAAAAAACATTTTGCAGAGACTTGCAAAATCAAGCTCTGGATTCTTCCAATGGAAGGAGTTTCCTACCCTGTGCTCACAAGATCATATTCCCAATATGATTTGAAACTAAACATGCAAAAGCAGACTTTAAAGTGTTATATGTCTAAATTGTAATACAAAGTGCAATACCTATTATCATACAGACTTCAGCCATAAACGGTGTACTGAGCATTACTCATTCAGGTATACTGGATGCCATGGACACTTTGTACTCTTTTTCTTCAACTTTCTCTAGGTAAGTTTTTGAGCCTCAAATAACTGTCCAGTGCATAGGAGCCAACCCCTATGTGCTGCCTGTTAAAATGAATTCAGTGTCTCCAAAGCATGAACAGAGAATAGAGTCAAGATGCTACCTCGTACTGCGCCTCTCATCTCACAGCTAACAGTTTATTACTAGAGCTGACCCAGGGTATCGTGGACAATACATCAGAACCTGAAAAGTTCAACTGAACAAAATGTTTTTGTCAGCTCATAAATAAATCAGTGCTTAGTTTTAGAAGGAAGATTGTACAATACATTGTGTGTTATTTTATTAAATTATACATGTACATACATGTTTTTGTTTAGTTCTGTTTAAAGGTTTTATTATAAAACATTACTGCTTATTGTTTCTATGTGGTTATTCAGTAGTAACTGTTTTTATTTAATTATTTGGGAGGTAAAATAAGGTTTGAGTTCTGTATCTGATTTTTTCAATATGTCAGTGTTCCTGCTTATCAGAAGAATTACCCCAGTGTCATGAACGTAGGAGAAAGTCAATGACTCCACAAGCAATTCAATAAACATCTAAATAAGCAGCTATCTCTAAGAAAAACTAAAAGAACTGACAATTAGTTGTGTCAACACTGCCTGCTTAATGTGGTTCATTGTTTTGTGTTATTTCACTGTAAGTGTGCAGACAGCTATTCCCTGAACAAGTGAATACTGGGCTTAAAGACAGTTTCATAATTGAACCATTATTAAATATTGCTGTTTGGTCAAATTAGAAACTGAGGCAGATTTGAGTTGGAAAGTGCTTTATTAGTTGATAGTGTCAACCAGTATGGTCTTATCGTGGACACATGGCATGGCGGCCCCCATCTACTGGAAGGTTCACTCCAGTAATAAAACTAGCAGCATCTGAGGCCAGGAAGGCGATGGTTTGAGCCACTTCATCCACCTCCCCAGGTCGACCGAGGGCATGCGTCTGCTTACATTTTGCAAGAAACTGCCGCAAAAATAGACAAAAAGATTGAGGCATCAAACTTTTTGCTGACATTGATTAAGGTATTTAAAATTATTACCTGTGCATATTGCTCCTCATCCAGTCCCGCCCTCTTATGAACCTCAGTAATTATGACACCAGGGCTGATAAAAGGAAACATGAAAGTATCTTATTTTGTAATGTAAATATCATGGCTGACTTGATATTACACTTACCAGACCGAGTTCACTCTCACTTGCTTTGATGCCAATTCTTTAAAAAAAAAAAAAAAAAAGTCATGATAGGGCACTCTATCGTATAGACTCAACCAAGTTACAAGTGTTACAAACACACACCTGTCTTTACTATGCTATTGTTTCATTAGATTTCAGATTTAAATGTGTTTGTTAGCAATAATCATAAGGTAATTTAAGGAAAAAAGTGCAAGGAATTCTGCTAAAAAAGACTGTTGAAATGCAGACTAAATAATGAAAAAGTCAACTCACCAAGTGCTATGCATCGGGTGAACTGGTCAATGGCAGACTTGGACATGCAGTAGGCCAACACACCGGGAAACTAAAAAACAAACTGTCAATTATGGAACAAATTTGTGAAGAACGAATGCTGTAAAAACACCTACAGATCTTTGCCCATTGACACTGGATACGTTGACAATGGAGCCTTTGGCCTTGATCAGATGGGGTACACATAGATGAGTCAAGTGGTAAACTGATCTAGCATTAAAACAAAGCAAACATAAGATCAGCAGCTGTTTTCACCTTTAGGCTCTAACCACTGTGTTTACCTTAATCTAATGTCTACCAGATGATAGGACTCAGTGGGAATCCTACCTGACATTGACGTTCATGACATTGTCATACTGAGCTAGGTCGGTCGTCTCGATGCTGCCCATGACCAGGATGCCTGCACTGTTGATCAAGACATCCAATCGGCCAAAGTGTGCAATGGTCTTCTCCACGGTCGTCTTCACAGTCTCCTCATCGGTTAGGTCTCCAGGTACAAGAAGAGGCTGCACAAAAAACACTGTTAAGATTAGTTACTACACTTTACATTTACATGTATTATTTCCATGTTTAGCTTCGTTTACATAAATAAGACAACTTTAAGTTATGATTTAGGCTTCATAACTACAAAAATACATTAAAAGGTCCAATTAAATGCCGGTGGTGAGACTGTATGATTGTGTGGGTAAAGTCACCATCAACCGAGGACAAACGCCTACCTCCGCAGCTCCACAGTCCCTGCACTGCTGGGCGACTTTGTTGAGATTTTCCAGGTCTCGACCATTTAAAGCTAACAAAGCTCCAAGTTTGGCGAATAAAATACTTGTACCTGCTCCGATACCCGAGCTGGCGCCTGTTATTAAAGTCACTTTTCCTTTCAGAGAAGCTACCTAAAAGACATACAAAACACATCACGCACAAGGTTTTGCCAGTTTATAGAGAAAACACTTTTAGTAGACCTAAAAAAAAAACCACTTTATAACTTACCTTACACGCATCCTCTGTTGCCATACTCAGAAGAATATTTTTTTTACTTAAATACCGGTTTACAAAAATCAAGTTAAGCGACTGTGAAGCTACAATGTGCTTTGTCCACTAATGATGACGTAGCACACTAGGCGCCTCTGAGAAATATCGATTTAATAAATAAAGTAACTGAAATAACTGTTTTATGAGTGTACTTTGATGTCATAGTTTATATTTGCCTGAAATCAAGTTAGCCTGTCCAGCTACAGTCCACAACTACTGTTCTGGATCCAGATATTTCACTTCATAATTCTAAATGACAGGACAAGCTACAATCTCCCAAGAACACTTTACATACACATATACAAGGTAACTTGTAAAAAAAATGCATTGCTGCTTTGAATTATATCAAATGACACAATTTTGTAATACAGTATTTAAAAAAACAATTCATTTAATACACAACACTGGCAAATAATTGACAATGTGCAACACATACATGTAACTCTATGTTGAGAAAAAAGGCAGATCTCTTAAACATTTTTGATGTTATTCAATTTTTAGCCAAGGTCTACCCCGCAAAAGGGTTAGCATGAATGGTCACATCTTTAATGCGGGTTTCAGTCAGTGGTCGGAATGTCTTTTCATTTACAGGCAGTTTCTCCAGTTCATCCAGAGTTTCAAAGCCATCAATAATCCTATGAGACAGACAGAAAGTATTAATTTAAAGGGACAGTCCAGTATTTTGGAAAACAGGATCTGTTAGATACTCAGGGTTTCTTATTGTCTAAAGCAGACTCCCAGTTTGGAACGGCAGACATGGAAAACACACTTTTACAACAGCAAAACTTCTATAATTTTCCCTGTACCGAGTTTAGTCTCTGTGGGGTTGCTCCTGTTTACTTCTCAAACTAGGTGTGAGCTGCCAACTATTTACTCTAGGGTATCACTAGGCTAATCAGGTACATACTTTCCAAAAACTGTATACTTCATGTCCAAATGAGGTTGTTTGGCATATGTGAAGAAAAACTGAGAGCCGTTTGTGTTGGGGCCATTGTTTGCCATTGAGACCACTCCTCTGACATTGTGCTAAAACAACACAAAAGAAAGCAATAATCCACACATTTAAGTCAAACAGCACACAATGTTAAAAGTAATGAATGAAACAAATGAAGTGGATGCTTACTTTCAAGTGTTCACTAAACTCATCTTCATATTTGCGCCCCCATATACTTGTTCCTCCTTTACCTGTGCCTGGATGGTGTAAAAAGAGAAAGTGTGAGGAGGGAAATAATGATAGTGAAAGTAACAGACACTGCTCTCATACCTGTAGGGTCTCCAGTTTGGACCATGAAGCCTTTAATGTTTCTGTGAAAGCTGCAGCCATTGTAAAATCCACTGGCACACAACGCAAGAAAGTTCTGTTAAAAAATAAAACACAGTATAATATGTTAAATATCAAGAGCCGTCTCATTAGGCACAAATAAAGACATACATATAAACACTCGTGGTCATGACACATTTAATAACTCTCTTCTCTAACTTTGCTTCCATCAACGCGTAAGGACATTAAATCTCACCTCACTTGTTTTCGGGGTGCGCTCGCAGAACAGTTCAATTTTGATCTCTCCCAGGTCTGTGTGTAGAGTAACAGCCTGTACCGTTTGAAAAAAATAAAAGTTAGTGCACAGTTTTATTCTTTATTTATTATATCTTGTTTGTTTTTTTTAGCAGTGCCTTTATCTCAAATTATACAAGCACACGTTGAAACGGAATATTGGCAACTGTTTTTTTCTTTATCATTTAGAAAAAATGTGTATATATGCAACTTTAATTTGTTATTAATAGCTACGAGATTTGATAATTAATAATAATAAAACTTTATGGATTTATTCACTGTCACCTACCATGGCTAAGCTGCTGAAGGCGATGGGTGATGTTCAAATGAGTGTGTTCAAAAAACATGTCCGTGTGGACAAAAATATCCTCGTTCAATGGTTCCGCGAAGCCGTTGACGAAAACAGTGCCACTTCCTTTACAATAAAATGTCTCGAAAAGGGTAAGCCATACAGTATTCTGTCAGATTAATTCTTTTAAATAAAACAATCTGGTTATGGGGAGCAGTTTATTTATTTGTAGGATTGTAAAGAAGATGAAGCATATGTTTAAAAAGAATACCATTTCTTCATTGATGCAGCACTGATTATTTCACTGATGTTTGGCAATCACTGTAGTCAAAGTGTACACAATCTATCACTGGAAATGCCTTTAAAAATGGAAACAGAAAAATGTACCAAGTACAAAATAAAATATAATTATGTAGAGATGACAGGCCAATCAAATACTCACAATGAGCAATTATTTACAAAACTATCATACATATTATGATATAGACAATACACAGAACAGAACAGCTCAATTTATACACTGTAGACAAAACTCAGAATTCAGGTTAATTTAAGTGGTTGAATAAAAAATACTTGTTTTCACCAGCTGTCAATATTACATTTATAAAAAGAATATATAGAAATACACATAAAATGTTACACAGCTGTTTAAATTAATAAAAACACCAGGTGTAATAAAAACAGGAAATAAATGAGTGAGTTGTTTCCTGAGAAATGCCATTATAACAAAGGGCATAAAATCAAAGGTACATCAAAAAAAAAAAAAAAAAAAAAAATCATTGACAAAGGCTAATATATGTGTATAATGTAACCCTAACCCTTAATGATATTTTACATTGTTTACAACGAACTGACCACATGTGACGCAGAAGAACAGCTGATTGTCTTTGGTTGTGTATTGCTGATGGACTAAGACAATTTTTAAATTCCGTTAAAATATCCTTAAAAACTGAAATGGCTGCCTTGTCCTTAAGTTTTACCTTATGAGAAAATATGTAACATTGTATGAATGATTAAATACATGACAACTATCTACATGTCTAAATGTAATACAAGGATTGCTTCAGTGCAAAAGCATTTCCCTCTATCTAAAATGCCCATGCACAAACAAACTATGAAACTGCTAGTTATTACATTGCTTAAATGAAGGCAGTATTGCACAATTTACATGGTTAAGTCACTGAAAAATAACTGTAGGGTTAGGTCACTAATACTGTATCATGTTCAACTTTACTATGCAGAGTAAGATTTACTAAGACATTTTCTGATTCATATTCAAGAACCCCTTTTGATTATTGTGCTGCATCAGAGCTGTGCATTGATCTTAAATTCATAAGTCCACTATTTGCACCGCTTAACTGGGCAAAACCCAAGTGCAGACAAGTTAATATCAAAAAGTTAATTTAAAAAAAACAAACAACAACATTGCTTTATATATATGTAAAAAAAACCCATATAAAATCTACAACAAATCATTTAAAAACTTGGTGACGCGATGGAGAATGTGGAAGACCATGGCTGACATGCAAAAAATGTAAATACAAATAACATTAATCAACACAATGAAAAAAGTGATTTGAAATGTATCAAACCAAGTCCATACTGTTCTCTTTTTTTTTGTTTCATTTGAAACCCATTCTTAAGGTATAACTAACATATCATTCATATCTTCAGTCATTATTTTTAAGTTATTTTTCTGAAACACACTTTCATCCAGTGTTTGTGGCACACACAAGTACATGATCAAACAATAGAAAGATGTTTTAGCAAAATATGAAATACTGGCATTTGTCATGTAGATTTAGTTTGAATAACATTTATCACGACTCATGAAGCTAAGGTTTTCAGCTACAATGGTGACAAAAAGGTGACAATTAAAAGAAAGGCAAGTGTTATGGCTTATTGTCTTGCCACTTCATCATATATGATGATATTTCTAACTATGCACTGTGAAACTGTGGGTAAACAAGTAAAGTGCCTTGTTGCTTGCCATTTGCACTAATGTAAATTACATTTTTTGACGGTGATAAAAACTCACAGGAACCATATGTTTCTTCAAATCCACCAAAGGAAAAATAGGAATCAAACAAGCAATTTCAAGTAACCTTTAATGTCCAAGCTGGACCACTAAGGAGGCTTTGTTTTAGTTTTAATACTGTGCTGACTTGTGTAGGTGTCATTTTAATTACTACTGACATGACCAATGGCATTTTAAACCTATTTATAGTTTCTCCTCTAAATGTAAAAAGCAGTACAGACTATGTGCAAAAATATCATTGCAACACAGCCAATGGGCTTATCAAGCCTGGGCATCAAATACCACCTTCACTTACTTATAAACAGATACTTCACTTGAAACACTCTGGGAATTACAAAGCATTACTGCACATATCTAATGAAAAGCATTCATATTATAACTGCTCTTCCTCAAACCCGTAATTCTACAAGATTTCCACAGTCTCAATTCAGCCAGGAACAGAAGTGTCAGAAAGAAAGAATAGCAACAGCCAAACTTATAGTATGTCTGTTTCATTTCACACAATATGAAATCCCATGCAGCGTTAACCATAATCCACAATACAAGGATTAGGTAAAGCTTATTTTCCAATACAACATCATAAACTATAGGTCATACGCAATTCTGTAGACAAACCTAGCAGTTTAAAAAAAAGGGGAAAAAATTCCCTGGAAGTTTGTAAGTCATGATTATGTTTTATGCACATTTTAAAATGTGAGTATTTTACTCAAGCAGAACTTAAAAGTATAACATCTTTCATTCTGTTTACTATATATTGCGCTAATAATGTATGTTGCCTCATGTAGACAGGAACAACCTGATGTTTGGTTAGTTTATGTCAAACGCAAAGACTGTTCTGCAAACATGATGTCCTGAACTGAAAAACAAAACACTGCAGGTCACTGCTACATAATTGCTAAAAAAGCATTATGGACTATGATTAGAAAGGCCTGAGAGGTTTTATTTAAGAAGAAAATCAACTATAATGATGATCATTTTTGGTTGTGCCAGACTGACATTGGTTGCCCCACTCCTCCAGGCTGTACACAGTCCATCTAACAAGCCTTCTGAAACATGAAGGGCACCCCTCCATAATTACAAAGCAGCACTCTTCTGTATTTGCCCCATTGACTGGTTTGCTTACGCTTGCTCTTTGTCTACTTTCCAGAGCTGCTCCTTAACCTCTGTAGGCAGAGTGTTGAAGAGGTCCTCCTCCACCACAAGCCCAGTTCTCTTTAGCTGCCGGCACTCACCCAGTTCTACAGGCAGACACTCCAGACGGTTGCCTCTCAGCTCGAGCTGTGTGAGCCCAGTCAGCTCTCCAAACCGCGATGGCAGAGAGTGCAGGCAATTGTTCCCTAAGTTCAAAGTGCGTAGCTTTTTGCACTGAAAGAGCTCATTAGGGAGACTCTCAATCTTTACAGAAAGATGGAAAGACAAAAAATGCATTTGTGAGCATCTTGTACAAATAAATCTCAAATTCCAATGCACAATACAAAGCAAAAAAACAATTTATCTTAAAATGCATTATGTACTTACTCTGTTGGCTGTCACTGCCAGGTATTGGAGGTTCTGGAGGAAACCGATGTCTGTTGGAATATTTGTTAAGTTGTTATGGCTTAGGTCCAGGATGCGCAGCTTGCGGCAGTAAAAAAGCTGGCTGGGAATTTTCTCAATCTTGTTTCTGTTCAGGTACAGTTTCTCCAGGTTGGTCAGTGTGCCTATCTGGATAGGAATATAGGCTATCTGGTTGTACCAGAGTTTAAGGCAGACCAGCCGGTGAAGGTGCTGGAAACTAATAATCTCCTCGATGGTCTTCAGGTTGTTGTCTTTCAGATCTATTTCCTGCAAGTTGTGCAAGCTAAAAATTGAATGTGGGATGCGTTCAAGGTCACAGCGAATGAGCTCCAGCTCAGTGAGGTTCACCATCTTCTTCAGGCTGTTGAGCACCATCAGCTTGGTGCCTTCATTGTTAATGGATAGCTTCTGGAGGTGCAGGCCCACATCTGTCACCACCTGAGGTAGCTTGGTCAAGTTGCTCTTTAGTCTAAGAACTTTGAGCCTCTTGAGCTCACGGAGTCCATCGATGACAATGTAACGGTTGTTCTCAGCACTGAGATTCCCAGTCAGGTGCAACTCACTCAGGTTCTTCAAACTGTAGATCCATAAGGGAATTTCTTTGATGTCCGTGAACTTAATGTGCAAAGACTTTAAGTTCTCTCGCAAAAAAGCTAACGCGGGGGCCTCAATTTTGGCTGGCGTGTGGTAGAGCCACATCTCTCGCAGGTTGATGAGCTGTGCGATGATTGGAGGGATAGTTACATCTGGAATAAGTTCTAGTTTAAGGACCTCCAGTTCCATTAAGTCAAATACTGTATCAGGAATGCCACTGAGCATGAAAAGATGCAACTCCAGCTTCTCCTGAGAGTTCTTGGTAATTCTCTGCCTCAGCTTGTCCAATGTCCACTCGTTGTTGAGATTGAGCTGCCTAAGCTTGTTTTCACTCACCTCTGAGAGGAACACAGCAAAGCGTTTGGAGTAGAGAGGGTCATACTGATCGATCATGTGCAACATAAATGCAAAGTCATTCTTAACATCAGGTATGTCACTATAGCTGCTCTCTTCACGTATAGACTCAAAGGAGTACTTCTTCAGTGAACGCCGGAGCATCCAGCAGAGAGTATACATGCAAATCAAGCCATACACAACCACCAAGCTAATATAGAAACAGGCCAGTATCTTAAAAAGTGTGGCAAGCGGATGAGCACAACGGTACATCCTGTAACCTGTCAGACTCTCTATGTCGACTAAACAGTCCACACTGAATTTTATGTCATGCACATAATACCCTGTATAGCAGATGATCAAAATGAACTTGATGACTTTTATAATAGTCTGACGGATGTACAGCCTGTATACAATATCTCCTTCTTCCACATGGATACGAAACTTCTTCACTTTTTCAAACAGGGCTTTTGCCTGTTCACCCTCCTTCTTGTCTAGAACTCCAGTTTCTGTTCGGTCAACAATGCCCTGCTCAAAGCGGGTCTTAGTCCTTTGGAGCATAGGTACACTTGCTTCAACATCCTCACTGATCACAGACTCCTTGTGGTCTACTGAGCCATTCATTTTCATAGGTTTTGGGTCACTTTCTTCAACCACGGTCTCAGAAAGTGCCCTAGTTGTCCATGGGGAGTCAAAGCATTTCAGCAGTATGGATACAAAGTGCTCCAGTTTTGAGCTAGTCCTTGGGAACTTAAACCAAAAGTTGCTGCATGCGAGAAAAATGAGGGTGTGGAGTAATACCAAGTAAGGGAAGTATTTAGCAAACCAGTGCAATCTGTTCTCATAACAAACAGCATCTACATAATTGTACTGGTGGCGATCCAGATCATATTGGATCCCTTTGGGCTCCAGGAATACTGGGGTGGAAAAGGAGGAATTGAAGTTCCTTTTGCAAGTCTGATTTACCACCCATTTGCAAGGCAGGCAGATCATTTTGTCTTGGGTGACCTGCAGTGTTCCCCCAAATACAGAGATCATAAGCATAACGATGGAGATGTAGTCGGTGAACACGTCCCACCATGGCTTCAGGATGCGGTATGCAGGCTGTGTGTCAACAAAGTACCTCAACTCAGTGATCGGGATCATGGTTTATCTGCAGAACAGGGAAAAACATCAAAAAATATTTTTTTTCAAAATAAGAGAAGTACATAAAGGTTACGGACTATATGTAACTTTAGTCTTTTGCTACTAAAGGAATGTGGAGAAGACTCCATAAATGTATTCCTTACTTATATCCATATATATATATATATATATATATATATATATATATATATATATATATATATATATATATATATATATATATGTATATGTTGTGTGTGTGTGTGTATATATATATATATATATATATATATATATATATATGTATGTGTAATATATATATATATTTGTTTTTTTCTTTACAATCAGAGAAATTGAAACTGAACAAAATCTGACACACACAGAATAAAACACAAGTGTACCAAAGTAGCTAACAAGGTTGTACATCAGAGGATTTTAGCTTGTACATAAATTCATGAAAGCTGCCAGCAACAATGAAAAAGCTCTTTGTTGTGTCACCAACCTGTCTGATGGACTAGCATGTCATTGATTTAACAGTCATTAAACTGGCACAGTGAATCTTGATTTAAAATTACCGTCATACCAAACGCTGCATTTTAATGCTGCTGCAAACTGCCATGTCATCAGTCCATAAAGTCTGCAATTTAATCTCTTTGCTATAAGATTTAGGTGAGAATTAATGTGCTGTCTTTACAACTATAAAAAGTAAAGAGACGAAAGAGGGAACCCAACTGCCTATAAGCATAAATGGATTTAACAAAATAAACAGAAAATGTAATAGCTTAATATTAAATTGTTCTATACCCTGACTAATCTAAATAAGTTTTATCTATTACTAGAGTCAAGCATTACAGCATACACTACATAAGCTGACTATAATAACTAATGCAGACGAAGAGAAGAAGCAACAGCAAACTTTCATGTCCTCAAAGTTAACAATTGAAATAAATATTAAATGTGAAACTTAATGCTTAATAAAGTAGTTATACGTACTGTACATGTCCTTCTAGAGCTAAATAAATCCATAAATAGTGATAACAGATCCACAGGTTGTTTGCTGCTACATATCAGTGTCTGACAGAATCCCTTCAAGTCTCCCTCTAGCTCTGTGTGACACTGCCACACCCAGCATGCATTGAACTGGAGAAGTGACTCTTCTTAAGATGATGTTCCGTTTTGGCTTGTTTAACCCAAACAACACAGCAGCCAGAGGAGCCACCTAGCTCCCCTGCTCTCTATTCTTAGCCATTTCCGTTAATAATACCCAGAGTATTGTCTGTGGGGGCCTTGAGATGCACCTCCCTCGACCTTCAGGACAAGATCCTGTTTACCTTACAGAAGCTGCTGTCTCCAGCAGCGTCTCTCTGGAATACTCCACCATCACCTTTTGCACCCTGCCAAAACCAAAAGCACAAAGCTACACATACACAACAGGGCTTGGGACTAGGCGTAATTACCGCCTGTTCTTTATGAGGAAACTGTAAAGACAAGGAGGCAACATGCCTACACTCGATAATCACAACACTTTTTACCTACTGGCCCAAGTTCAGAGTAAGTTAGTTACATTAACACTTCATCACCCTGTAACTTACCCTTTAGAAGTGTTATCTGTGCCCCAGTGCCTGATGCTGTGTCTGGTGCACCAGCCACTTAGTGTGCATTGAAAACTTGTCATGGATCTTTAGCTCTCTCAAAGCCATCAGGTTAAATCGGGGACCTGTAAATATATTTGGTGAAATAGTTTACTAGACCTCTTGGTGATAGGCCATACAGCACAAATGAGAAAATACATTCTTCAAAGTCTACATTATTGAAAACTACGTCATATTTATAGTCATTTACAGTTTCATTTGATATAGCGTTGCAGTGGGTACTAATGCTGTAGTTAACCTAACATCTCTTTCATGTGAGTAATATTGCTATCTCTGCAGCAGACACCTCACTGTACCGTTAGTTAGCATGGCATGTCTTTTGTCATCTCGATAGGTAACCTAGTTAGCTAGCTTTCAGTAAGTGGGCGCACAGTGCTTTGTTCTCTGTTGCCTCTAACCTAATGGGTGATATCAATAAAAATGTCCGATCTGTCATAATATATCAGAAACTATTATTCTTATAACGAGAAGATTGTAAACGATGTTTAGATTTGCGCAAAAAGCTATGCTAGCTATGTGCTAGCCACCGGGGGTCTCTGATAATTTAGTTTAACAATATTCCTGTATATAAATGGAGAAGTGTGTTTTATGATTGTATCGCTAGAGGGGAAAAAAATTCATTTTCACTTACTATGTTTGGTTTGGTGGTATCACTTCCAGCGATACGTTAGTGTTGCTTATAAATTATTTTATACTCTTACTAGCATTGTAGCTAGCTGTTTATTCCTTCATTGATCACTTCCTCATCCAAGCCGTCCGATGGCGCTGTGACTTCATCAAACGTAGTAGAAGAAGAAAGCGCTTCCTCCCATGCCTTCCCAAGTCAGAGGGGAACAGAAGGAAACAAGATTTATTTTGTGTATTAAGTGCCTGTAATTGTGTTTTTTAAGTAGTACAATGTTGTCTATAAATTATTTGCGGACTGTGGGTAGAAACCGGGCTTTGCTGCAGCCAACGTGGCCTTTGACGAGTAGACCTTGTGTTTCTAGAGGTGTTACATGTGTGTTGCAATGTAAGTCTAATTGCTTATCTAAGAAGGACACACTCTTTCGCATCGGGAACCTCAAACAAAAGCTTGTCTTAAAAGAGTTTAATGCCATACAAGACGCGGTTGTTCGGAGTTTTTGCACAGCTCAAATCAAGAGGAACTGTTGGAACTGTGATCAACGTCTTGAGGAAAAACCTGCATTTTTCTGTACGTCATGTCAAGTTGTCCAACCCCCCAAAGAAGGTACATCCTACTTTAAGATTATGGACTGGTGAGTAAAATAATAATATCTGCCTCTGACTATTGTCTATGTATGTTTACTTTATTTGCACGTGTGCTAAACCCATAATGTTGCCACATCTCTTCTTTTCAGTGACTGCACATTTACACTGGATACACATAAGTTACAGAAGAGATACTTGCAGCTTCAGCGATTGTTACATCCAGACAACTTCAGCCAGAAGTCTGTGGTAGGCCTGTCCACATAATAGACATTCTTTCTTATTTGAGCTAAACTGAATAACATGACCTCTGAGTCAACTCAAAAATGTTCTGTCTATTAGCAATAATGTGACACACTAAATTCTCTCTGACCCCTTCTGCCCGTTAGGTCACTTTGTTGTGTACATTTTAGTGTAGTTCTGCTTAATAGTTCTTAGAAAAGTAGTAGAGCAAAGGTCAAGTTCAAACGGAAAAACACAGGGCAAAGGGTAAAAACACTGTATCTTGTTAGTAACCGCAAAATTGTATTCACAATTTTTCACATTTCACAGTGTTAATGTTTTCAACACAGTTGAAAAAGGTGTGGCTCAAAATCTGTGAAAAATGTTAAAAAATATAAATACATGGAATGAATAAAAAGTTCAAGAAGATGATAACTAAAAACATACTTTCATTAATACATTACAACAGAGTAGGATGGTTTAATCAATACTAAACACACATAAGGCAATGAGAGCTTACTTTGTTAGTTTAATAATAATTGGTTTGCTAAAGATTGAATGTAGGTTATTTTCTAGTGGTTAACAGTTGACAAAAATTTCCCATTCCCTACTTTTCCCACGTGATGATCATTAAAAGTAATTGCCTGGCAGTTTAGAAGAATAAGCATTATGAGTACAAGAAGGGGGTGTGTTGCTTTGCTCGTAATTTATTTTGTACACTCAGGTGGAAAATCCCAATGCAGAACACTGTCATGACATGATATGAAAGCTAAACTTATATTCAGCAGAAATAAGAGAGGAGACGGCTAAATGGTTCCTCACACACAACCTGTCCAATATTATACCAAGGCTGTTTTATTTATCAGCACCTCTGGCCATTTTCTCTTAATTAGACATCTTCTTGCCTCAGGGGTCTTCATCATATATGGAAAACTCATTACTTATACAAGGCTACAAGGCAGCCACCTACTGCACTAGTTGTTATTACAGAAACAGCTTCACATGACGGGCCCGTGGGCTGGAGACTATTGATTTTCACCAGAGCTGACAGACTTGATCGCGGCAAAGTGTACTTAGATCTGCCAACCATTTCCAAGATATTTTCCACCCTGTCTTGTTTCCACACATCTGTCTTGTCAAAGTCACACCTGCATGCCTTGAAGGGTCCAAAACTGCTTGGTTATAAAGGACTAACTGCACGGCATACATCTAATTGTCAGTATCACTAAGGACCTTGTGTTTTTACAAATTGACAGTGGAAAGATTGGGATGCCAAAAACCTAAGCTGTAATTCTCTTTTGTATTAGTTTGGTATGTGTTAAAGGCAATGATAATTATACTATTATATGTAGCACAGCTAATAATGAAGCAGATATTCACTTTATTGGTGGATAAAAAGTGGATGTGCATCAAAGAAAACTAATGGTCTCTTTTACAGAAGGAACAAGAATATTCAGAGAGCCAGTCTGCTCTAGTGAACAAAGCATACAACACTCTGCTTAAGCCTTTGACTCGAGGTATTTACATGGTGAGTGTACATTTCCTCAACTCACTTTTATTTACATGGCTGCAAACATTGTGTATTGCTGTCATCACTTGAGAATTCTCCTCACCATCTGCCACGGAGTAGACACTGCCCTGCGTTTATAGGAGCAGGTTAGCTTGATGAACCTTTGCCATATGTTTCAGCTGGAGCTGCAGGGGCTGAATATAGAAGAAGGCACAGACGCTGGAGCTGATTCTGAGTTTCTAATGGAGCTGATGGAGATCAATGAAGCCCTTGATGCAGCACAGACACCACAAGAAGCCAATAAGATCGGCCTAGACACAAAAGGTATAGATTTCTCCTTTCAGTTGATTTTTTTGATCTCACTACAAATAGTCATATATGAAAGGTGTTGTATATGGTTATTTATCTCTGATATAACACCTATGTTATGAAGAATTGATTTATTGATTGGAGAACAAATGTAATGAGATGAATGAGCACTGTAGGCAGTCTTTGTAAATTCTTCCTACCTTTTAATGTTGTGAACAAGTACTATCCAACTGGTTGTTGTGATGGACTTAACTAAAAATCAGCAACAAACATAGATGTGTTAAGCACCATTACATAGCTGTGGGCACATTATGGTTTAAGCCAAATGAAAATGTAGAATATAGTGACATGTTAAAGCCTATGTAACTTTACACAAGGCCATTTACACAGGATCATTACACTGTGTGGCCTCAAAGTCACTGTGATTTGTTTTCTGACATGCAAAATTAAGAACATATGCAACTATGGATAAGGTCTCAAATGGTATAAGCAGTCAATCTGAAATTCTTGCTCATGCCTGAAGTAGAGACATATTTTATTTCAGACTCCATATAAAGTATTTTTCATCACTTACCTTCTGTAGATCAAGCAATTACTGTTGCCTTTGAGCTTTCTAGGACTAAAAGGCACCATGTTCTCACTTAGCCACACACACATTGAGAACTTCTGCTCTGTGCTTGCAGGGAAATTGGCAGACTTGACGGAGCAGACAGACACTGCCCTCAATAAAGGTATTATCCACAGACAAATGTTCACTTTTCTCCCTCTCCCGTTTTCTTTAGTCTTGTAATCTATGCTACTGCCTTCTCTTAAGTCAGAACAAGTTACTGATTGAACTTTCTTTTTCTTCTATTTTTGTAACAGGGGAGCTTCAAGCTGCCAAAGCGCTGCTAACGCAAATGAAATACTTTGCAAACATTGAAGAGAAAGTCAAAGAAAAACTTTCTAGGTTTATGTAAATGCTCACTTTTTTGTATCACCTCTTATTTATAACCACTTTTTTAACATATTGTACAAAGTTTACACTTATCTTTTGATTATGTAAATCTGATATTATAAATGAATAATAGAACTTTGTGCAGTGTATAATTTATAAAGCAATGGCATAAATTCTATTTCTCTGCTATATTATGAGCCACATAAAATTTGCATTGATATTATCAAGGTGTAATTTGATGCAAACCTCCTCTCACCTGAATTCTACTTACTTCACGAGCCTAATTATATCTATTTGTACCAATTGTATCATTAAATGTGACAGAGATCTGTAATAGGCTCTCATTAAAATGCTGCTCTGAGTGTTTATATGATTATCCTGCCTATCAGTTCAGCATTTGTCTTGTAGGACCCACACATGCAACAGACATTCAGTTCTTCTTCTTACCTTTAGGTGGAGACATAACACCTTGGCACAGCTCATGCAGAGGAGCTGTACATATTGTACAAAGTGGATGCAGGACCAGAAGGAAGTCATTTATTGAGGTAGACAACCTGTTGAATAATTGATGCTGGCTTCATGCGCAGCATTAATGCTGTGATAATAAGAAAGACCTCACTGAATGATGATTACCTGATGAGCCAAATATCTGTGATCCTTGTTAGTTCTTGCTCCTTTATGTACTTCTCTCTGCCTGCAGCACAGTGATAGGTGCATTAGAATGGAGGTCTGCTCAGATTTCCTCTGTTTAAATAAAGGGAAATCTGTAATTACTTTACAAATTGGAGCTCAAGTCACATCCATGCGTTCTGTGCGAGTAACTGATACAGGGAGAATATAGGGCTGTCGTGTAATCGGATAAAGAGAGACAATGCATCACAACACATATCACATACAATATCTGTTATCTGTGACATAGTAATAATGCAGACCAAACCAATATTGTATGTATTGTTTTACACAGACACAAATCTTTAAAAGCAGAGCAGTCCACAGTAACACATCCTGACTGTTTGTTTATTAAACCAGGAACATCAGTGTCATGTGTCGGAGCCTGTTTCTGTTTTTCGCCTTTAAGGATGCATGTTCCCTTATACACAGGGATGGACAGTGAATTAAACACGGATTCTCCTGACACAAGTAGACTTAGAACCCTATTTATAATTCATGCTGTAATCGGAAGGCATCTACGGTGCCTTTAAATGAACTAGAAAATGTGATCGACCAACTGCAAGGCCACTGCTGTCTCCAGGAACACTTTGAAATTGAGTTTGAATATGAGATAAGGGGATAGTCTCAGTAAAGTCCAGGCTGTAAAACTGATATAGGGAAAGCTTGGCTATATAATAAGCTAAGTACATGGAACCACCAATGAATTAAAATAGCCATTCCCATGGAATTAACTCATGGGGGCTTCAGTAAAACTTTCTGCTTTACTACAACAACAAAAATGTGCAAATCTAGCTAGCATCTTCACACAAAAAACAGGTGGATAAACTTTGAAAAAATAGATGAGCACTTCATGTTTAGTTTGACAATTAGCAACTGCTGGAAAATGCATAGTACGCTTTGTGAATCGAACATCCTTGGTTCTAAACATACTTCTTGGAATCATAAGAAATGCATGCTTTCTCACAAGTGCTGCAGTGAAACTAGACAGAAATCGCTTGTGTTATCTTTAAATAGCAATATCTCTACAAGTGAAATCTTTTGGCATTTAAGTGGTATATGATTGCTGCTTCCCCACACTATATTAAAATTTTTGCGTACCTTCCGCTGAGAAGCATGAGGCTTATGAATTACCAGGTTAAGTGCCTGTGAAAAATTCCATTTGCTATGCCTATTGAGACTGTTTGAGCTGGAAAATTACTGAGAACAATTTTACCTGGGCTAAGTTGTCTAAATAAGCCTCAGTATCATGACTAAGAACACTTGTGGCATTATTATTCTCTGCAATGCCTTTACACAAATAGACACATCATGAGACCCTTACATTAATCATAAAGTTGTCATAATTACATTAGGCATTGGTGTGTCACAGTGGCGCTCCTCGCTGACACAATAAAAAGAAAAAGTTGTCTTCTAGACAATGTGGTTCATAACGAGGAAGCACACACACAGACAGTTGCTAACAGAAGATGTGATTGACTCAGGTCAGAGACAGCCGAGGATGACTCACAGCCACTGAACTCTTTCCTCTATCCGTCTTTATGATGGTTGCCCCTATGCTCAAGCTCTGTGTGACTCAGTGCTTGGAGTCATCCCAGCATCCCACAGACACCTTGACATGTGCACAATCTTAGCCAGGTAGTAATGCCATTATAATCCAGCACTCGCTTCCCGCCCTTAATCCGTGTTTTTCCTCTGTTAGTGTCAAAGTCAAATCTTTACCTTCCATGAAGCCTCCAGAACTATAGCCCTGGTTCAAACCTTTGATCTTCAAATGCACCCTTTGTATTTTTTACTTTACTTGGACCATGTATCTTTTCAGTCTGATCCAATTTATTCTCTGACAAACGCTTCAAGCAATATCTACTGACACTATAGACAATTATCACCACAAGAATGCTGCATTTTTTTTTTTTTCTAAAACGCTGTGTGCATTTCACACTTGTGGTGAACACCTGCTCCGTCCCATATGCTGGATAATGTTATATAATATGAGCCACAATATAATAAACATATCAGGAAATAAAAGCTGGCAGCTCAAAACACACATTTTGGTACGCTTTGCTCTTTCGACACAAATTAAGCCTTCATCAATTCTTAATGACGATCTCCACTTTGAGCTTATCTTTTATAGCCTGCTTCAGTCTGAGGATGGTGAATCAATAGATTAAACTGTTGACCATTGATGTTCATCAGGCCCCTTTGTTTTTCCTCATTAGATGTAATGATATGTTAAATGGAACCCCTTCTTGACAGTAAGCGTCTTTTTTCTCATCTATGTGTTTGTGGGGAGAATTCCCAGCGGTGGAATCCTCACTGTGGAAGACGACTGATTTCTTTTAAGTGTCTGATAAAAACTCTGCTCGGAGATTTTAAGCTGGAATCTAAGGTCTCTTCACCAATGTGAGCCAAACACATTCAGACAGAACAGACACGTGGGCACATTTCCCTTTGACCTGTCTTAAAGTGCATCGTGTGGAGACTCTTACCACATCAAAGTAACACTCTTTGCATTTGTGTATCTGAGGAAAATAGAAATGTGAAACACCATAGACCACAGTGTTTCTGCTCCTGACCTGAGTGAAAAAACAGAGCATTGAGAAGTATACTCATGTAGCTAGTGATGCTAATGACCACATCTTCTTACAGATGTCCTACGGCATTTATTTCTTACCTAATATATTGTAGAGATTAAGCAGATGTTGCGGTGTCCAGCAGATCCAAAATATCGACATACATAGTAGCACATCCTTCACTGACAAATGAAGTTGACATGGGGCCAACTGGGCTGCTATAATTCAGGCCTGTCTGATTTGAGGAATGGTCCCCTGTGAACGGAGGGTTTTCATACACAGCAGTGCAACAGTACTTATATTTGACTCCCAGTTTTCAATGCAAACTTTATTTCTATGATGATAACGCTTCAAAGATGTCAAAGTTAACCAACTTTTGATTTCAAAGAGTATCTAAGCGATGATTGCCCTTCTATTGTTCAAGCTCCCATGCAGACAGAAATAGCACTGCCGATTGTGTTGTGTCTATTCATATAATCCAATCAAATGCAAAATAACAAATGTCTTAAATGTTTATTTGTACTCTGGTGATAATAATAAAAAACAGTGCTGTGTTTTAATTAAACATGTTTGAAACAGCAGGATGTGGGTGGATCTGGAAGTTAAGAGGGATTTTTGGTGTTGGCTGTCCCATTGAAACACCAGGAGATATCCCTTCAAACAGCTCCTTTGTGGTTCTTGGGCTCAGAAAGTCTTTGATAGTGAACAACTGGGGGATTTAAACAAGGAGTATGTGTGTGCATCAGCCATTCTTTTTCAAACAAGTCGAGTGGAAACCACTTGCCTCCAATGAGACTTTGTCCTTATCTTATCTGCAGATGCCTCAATAGGAAAGTCAAGACCCTGTTTTAGATTTTTTTTAGTTTGGGTGACTGGACAACGTAAAGCCAGGATTATTTCTGAAAACATGACTATCAATTTCTGTTACATATTTTAATTTTGTCTTTACTTTTACATTTACAATTTACTAAAGTAGGAGATGAGCTGCCGGTGTGAAAGGACAAGGAAAAAAATGTTTTTAGTAGAAAGGCAAGTGTTATATTCACTCCACTAATAATTAGCCTCTATGATGATGATTTTACCTCCACACTCCCGACTGGGGGTTAGTCTTAAGTTAGGTTAAGTGTGTATGTGCCTTTCCTTCAGTCTGTAGTGCTCTTGTTCATTTTTGTCTTCATGTGAACATATCTCAGACCCACAGGTGAGATATATCCAGTGTTGTTTCAACTGGCTTCTTAATAAAGGCACCAAGATTGTGTTTGTTTACTTTGTCTCCTCTCTGTATGCACAATCTGTCTGCAAGTGACAGCATTTCAGGTCACTGGAAAGAACTTGCAAAAGGACATGCACAAGTTTATACAATGACCTTGAAAAGGAACTCTGCAGAACTGACAGCAAAAAGAGCACTGGATCTTTTAAATTGTCACTGTGCTCTTCATGGCTTTCTGCTACATACAACATAACAATAACAACAACAACAACAGTGCATTTACATACTTTCTGAAGCTGAAATAAATAAGCCTAGCCCTTTTTCGAATAGGATATGATAAACACACTTTTTAATGCTTCTTTGAACAATTTGCATTTCTACTTCAGTGAGGTGAGACCAGTGGAGTCCAAGTTCAAACCAAGCACATGGGTCCTCCTTTTCAAGACATTCTGTAGAGGTACCGTCACAAAAGTCACATGATTCAGACATTTCAAGCTCTTTCATTGAGTATCTGTGGATGTACATTGGAACACATTGCTTCCTGAGATCAACTTGGCCCATGCAATATTCTATAGCTTTACAGAAAAAGGTGGGGACCATATGCCTTTCCATTTTGTTTTGTCAGCACCATATAAGTAGGGCTGTTCGAAAACCCTAATAAGGTATACTTTCATCACTATATATAATGGAAAACACCTGCATGTATTTCCACAATACGTTGACATTTATGACCATTTTCAATGTTTTCATGCTACAATGTTAGGCCTACTTTACAAACAATAAGCAATAAAGAAATGGCCATAGTGCACACAAATACTTTGTTTATGAGAATGACTATCTACTGTAGTGATCTTTATTTGTAAAAAAAAAAAAAAGTCCCATTGTCTTTGCTTTACTGGTTAAGCAGAGAGCTTCATAGCCGAATCCCAGAGTAAAGAGACATCACAGTGGGCTTGAGCTTTACTGCAGGTTCTCAGACACAGCTCATTTCTGAAGGCATGGCTGACAGGATGATTGCATTGTAGTGCAGCTACAAACAAATTCGGGGCTTTGAAAAACAAATTGTATCAATCGCTTTTATTGCTACACAGAAAATTCCTCCGAATCCCTGCACCTGTGCCTGTTTATTGCCTCGGCTCAGTATTGTCTCACATATTCTGCATTTTTTCGACATGTGGAAGATGGTTTACAGTCACCACTGTGCTTTAATTTGTAAGGCCTTACTTTTCAAGCAAATAAAACAAGAGCAGACCCCTTTCTCCCCTTTCTGCCTGTGTGGCTGGAATCTCACATATAATGATGACTCTCGTTACTCCATGCATCCTACCAAGTTTAACAACAACCTAACCTTTTTCTACTGCAGCTGTTTCTATGACAACGTGAGCCCCTGCTGCAACTTTATACGCTGATAAACACAAAAGGCAGATAATGGATTTGATTGATCTTGCTCCTCTCCATGGGACTGATATCAAGGCTGATAAGGCTGTTTGGCTAACACACAAAGATCAAAAGGTGATTATATTTGAGCTCCGCTTACAAATTTGCCACAGTTGAATATTTCTCATCAGTGTGTCAGATTTGTGGTTCAGATTTGTCTGAGCTGTTATGTGGATGTGCGTTCCAACTTGACACTGCACACAGATACAACACGGCAGTGATGGCAAGGTGATAGTCTTCTACAAAACAGATGCAAAGCTCTTCTCTGGTTTTAATAAAACACTGCTGCATTATTGCCTGGAGCAGATATTGGATCTTTTTATTTGCTTTGGCCGGAAAGAAAAATACCTGCTTTTCACTGCCTCGCTTTAGTTATTGCATTTGACAGGACACTGACCACATAACTCAGTTTTGTCACCGGCTCAAATTGTGGCCTTTGAGAGAAAGTGCCAATGACCCTTGGGCTTCACTCAGTGCCTCTTCGCCTCAAATCACACCAGATTACGTCTTGTTCACCGCCACAGGCTCGGTTCACAAAGTAAGAGGGATTGGAGCTGTAATCCAGATTGTGAAAAATGCTATGAGTAACATGCCATGATGCGTGGCTCTATAATGATGCGCCAGCCTCAGTTTCAGTCTCTTGCCAATCACTGGAGTCGAATGAAATTAATCACTCTTGTGGGCTGTCAGTCGGCGTCAGCCAGGAGACATTTATCTTTGAACCCATGTCAGTAATTTGGCAATAACGGTTCCTTTGATGAATTCACTGCCTGAATCTCTGCCAGGAGAGCAGGGGTTCCGAGACAGTGACAGATTGATGAGACTTGGATCCTGTAATTCCATGGCCCTCAAACTTTACACTGATTAGGCTTGTGTAAAAGAGACACTACAGATAAAGGCATAGCTCTAAATGTGATGATCCAAATGAATCACTGTTTTATGGGCGATGTCTTTCACTGCTTCCACTGCCTTTGTCGGGAAGTTGCAGTGGATTTCAGCCTCGTAATGGAGCAGTGCGGCTGTTGTTTGCCAAGCACTGCCTTACTGTGTCCTCAGATCAGCTTCAGTCATGCTGCTTAAGCAGAACTGTTGACACTTCTCAAGCTAACAAAGTTCCTTGCGGCGCCTTTCCCAAAAGTTCAGCCAGGAACAGAAAACATCACCATAATTTGTCAAACCTGCAGCAAGAAAAAAAAGCTCATTCAGCAGGTGTCGTTCCACATCTCGCCACCTCGGCTTGATATGCTTTTTGGACAAAGTTGATGTTTACTTCAAGGCGTCTCGAGGGGTTTGTCTAACAGGTAAACAACGCTGTGAGGATCTCTTATTCCATTCGGTTTGACAGCTGTGAATGCAACATGGCTTCTCCTTGCTTCTGTGTTTCCACATGACACCTTTTCACTGTGCCGAATGAAAATGAATGACTGTTATCTTCCACTCAATTAATTCTATTAGGCACCAGCAGAAGAATCTTTTCTTTGGCACAGGGCTGTTATTATTTCATTTAGCCATATGTCATGATGAAACATTAGCATTGTTCCCATTGTAAATTGGTTTACTTTGTGGTAACGTTCGTGTTGTAAACCACAAACATTTTCTGTCATTTCTAGCCAAAAAGACCACTAATTAAACTGTATTTTGGCATAATATTTCTGACTTGTGAAGCTGTCACAATTGTCCTCCTAGTGTAGATTTATTATTACTGGCCACAGGCTGCTGAAATGAATCGAGGCAGCTCTGTGGGTTTACAAATGTATCCGTTTATATCAGGCTTGTTTGTCTGTACATTTCCATTGGGTCCTATGCTGCTTGATTTTAGCCCCATTTTTCATGGCACAGGTCAAGACAAATATCATTTCTCCCAGCAGATGGTCTCATCTGGCTTATCAGAGTTTCCCACCTCGGTGAGATCTCACTGCCTCTTTTTATATCTCCCCTCCTCGAACCAATACAACACCTCTATAAAATATCTTTGATCTGAGCTGCTCATTTTCTACCTTAAAGTTGACAAATATGCCCCTGTGCTTATGCATTTATTACATTAACTTATCCATTGCGTGTGCTGGTGTCTGCCTGACTAATAGCGTACACTTGATGAGGGGAGAAAGTGACATCTCAGAGCTTGTGTAGGGTGCGTGGGTGTCACATTCCACTCTATATTTCATTTAGCTGTGGGTTTCTGACTGTAGCCATGGTAACCTCGCCGCACTGTGACCCCTCCCATGGTAATACCTTATTAAAGAGAAATTTTGTGAATCAGTGTAATGGAATAGCAGCAACTGGATTAGTACTTTTACAGCCGTACCCTCACAGCTCAGTGTGAAGTCTTTGCACAGTCACAGCTAATGCAATCAAGATATCAGCTTCCATTTCATCTCACATAGAGTCAAGAATTCAACTAGAAAGACTAGAAGCTTCAGGTGCTCTGTGGCTCTACTCAGAGCTGTTGGTTTAGGCTCTCCAGTGCCCTGCAGAAACTGTCAAGGTGTAAATTGACATTTGGGCACACAGCATCCTCTGTTCAATTTGTAAAACCTTTTTCCAGAGAGAGGTAGAGTGGTCAAAATCTGTACTAAAAGTAGTGTTACTCTCAAATAATATTACATAAGTAGAAGAATTATGAATTTTAGAAATTATAATGAATATTGTGCTTATGTAAATGTAACAAAAAGGTAGTATTATTTAGGCTACGTTTTCTTAAACGATGTATTAATAATTCCACAATCATATTGGGTATTATTATCTTTTTACTGTGAGAACATGAAACAGTGAGAAATCACACATCACATTTGTCTATTGATACTTTGCTGTGATTCAGATATGGCTCATATCATCAGTAAGTATTTTGGATGAAGATGTGGACAATGAGGCTGAATGTTCATTGTTGTGAAATGGAAATGGCTCTTGAGCATTTTGATGGACACTGCACAATACAGATACAAAATCTTAAAGTGGAACTAATGTAACTTATTTTGATACAAACTAAAGTTAGGTAGATCTGTTCAGGGTCACATTTTAGGGAAATAAGAACATAGCCTTACAGTTTGTGTCTGCACAGTTGTATAATGTTATTACATTGAACCATATGCACTGGCCTTGCAAATTAGCATTGATTTTAAATAGTGTAGTGTAAAAACACAAAGCAGACTAGCAAGAGAGGTTTCTGATAAATATAGGGACCACTGACACACTCAACTTGGTGAAAGACATGAAAACCATAAAGCCACACAACATTATCCAAATAATGTTTTTATTTTGTCAGAAAGTCACTGTAAAAGAGTAAATATCTATGGCCACATCAATTCAAATATATGTACACAAATACATGTAGTCATCTATCTTTAAAGCCCCCTTCTAGCCTGGCCCCAGATAGTTACCTAGTATGCCGACCCCATTGCAAGCGCTAGGACTAACCCTTTTAAATGAACATTAAATAAATAAATACCTGTTTTGCACTTGACTGGACAACCTTTTTAAAAATGGTGATGGGGTTGCAACTGCGCGCAAAGCTGTCCATCTCTGCTGCCCGCTGGAGGAATTAAGGGAGAGATTTGGACAGTCTGAGTGCATGTAACAGCTGAGTTGACATTAGCCGACGTGGAACAACATGCTGCTCTGATGGAGAGAAATGCTGTGCACTGGCAACTGGAAGGCTTAAGGATGTTGCCTACTTCATTATGTCTCAGACAAACTCTGTCAGTCGCCGGCCAAAGTGTATTTTCTGCCCACTGCCCACACTTATTTTGAGGGATGGCGGTAGAAGGATGTGTGAAAAAGCTGCTAGGCCTGCAAAATGTCCCCACCTGTGCTGACCTCAAACCACAGCTGTCACCTCTCCCCAGCACCTGTCTTAAATGAAGCTTTGGTAAGTTCGAGAATAAAGAAACTTTTCCTCAAATGTCAAAAGTGAAGGATTTGGGGATGAAAAATGAAAACGAATAATTCAATATGTTACCAGCTGAGAAACTACAAAGTCAACACAGGGACATTTAATCAACTATTTAATACTTGCTGGCAGGTCTCGGCGCTGTGCTTTATTATACTTTATACTGAGATGGTGACTGACACGTTCTGTCTCTCAAATTGAGGAATTGATGTCCAAGTGTGCCGCTCACTCTGTGTTGTGTCTTTCCAGAAGCAAAGTGCTGCTTGTTTAAAAAAGCCTTATTTGCAGGGTAACTTCATTCTGTTACTGAAGCTGCTTTACCAACAGTAGGTATATGGGTTTGCTTTTTCAATCCAGCGAAGAAACACCCATAAACTTGTCCTCTCCCTGCAGATCATTTTACTTTTTAAAAATCCAACTTAGTTTCTGTGTTTTGTGACCATCTAAGGACAAGCTGGAGAGCCATGAGTTCACCAGTAAACCTGAATAGCACTATTAAATATTCATGAAGGTTAAACGGCCCACAGTGTGCATGTGAGAATGCAAGAGAATTAGATTTGTTCCGGAGAAGGGCCTCCTAATGTTTGCTCCCTGCTCTGTTGGTTCTTTCTGCATTATCAACAAAATTATGCCAAGATGCTCTTTTCTAAATAATCACATTATTGTATATTTATTAATTCATCCCAATGGACATTACATGCAAATCACACAAAATAGGATGTTTTTCACAGCTTGGTTTAATGTTTTGTTTAATCGCACCCACAGTGACACAGTGTAATAAACAACACTCCTTCTGGCCTTGTTAACAGTCTTGAGAATGTGCAACATTGATAATGAAGTTTTTAGTTATAGTTTTATAACGAGGCTAAAGTCAGCAGTCAGCATTATGTTTCATCTGAACAAAGAGGGATATTTGAATCTTTGTACTGAAGGACTGTCTGTAAAGAGAGAGGATGGCAGCACATTTGGGATTAATTTGTCTCTGTGTTATGTATCTCTTAATTGTAAGAATAATAAAATAATAAAATCCTGATTTCTATGAAACACGTTGGAATGTTTTGAATGTTGGCCTGCACATCACAAATCCAAGCAGCTCGCATCATGGAGGCTTTAATACACATTTTATAACCAACATCATCTGGTCAGCTATTAGTGCCTTAAAAAATAAGAGCCTGAAAACAGTAAGACTCTGCAGTTTTCTCCAAACATTTCCATTTGTCCCATGCTTTGGACTCACTATAAAAGCTGCTCTCAACCTCAAAGGTGATTCTTGTGCTTGAATGATATAAACTGTGCATTATTACATAACAGCATTACAACATCATAGACACATCTCCAGTGGAACTCATTCATGCTCTAAGTGCCATCTCTTGGCCCACAGGGGCTGCCGCCGGAATAAACAATTATGTTTCATTTTCTCATTAGAGACCCATAAGATAAGGTAATTAACAGAGGTCCCACAGAAACCACATGTGAAGAATTAATATTTCCCAATGAAAACATGATTAAGATGTCACAAAAACAAAGCACTCTTTCCCGACGATAAACCACTGGATACAGCCATGGTTTGGAGATATTATTTCCTTAAAATGAGTTTTAAAGCATGGCCCTATCAGCCCGGTGCAGAAATATGATGGTCATTTTGTGCTGTGGGGCAGTAAAAACACTCTTATTGCGCCCTTTAAGGCATAGCTGGGATCTGTAATGAGTCAGTCTGTTTCATGGCCAGCTGAGACTTTCATCCCAAAAATCTCCACATCAGTAGCACCGATCGCATTTGTTCAGGCTTTTTCTAAAACCAGAGGATAAACATCCTTTTCAAATGGGCTGCAGAAACTTTTTTTTTTTTTATGCAATCAAACTGATCAGAGTTCTCCCTAAAAATATGCAGCTCCTTTTATGAACAAAACACAAATCTCACAAACATATCAGCAGGAGTCAATTGAAGGATGAAGTGCCACATTACAAAAACAAGACCCTGTGAAGTGACACTAAATTACAATAGTGCAGTTGTTGAAATCCCAGTGGATTTTTTGACTGCAGCCAAGTGTTTTTGTTTTGTTTTTGTGTGTGGTTATGTTTTCACAAGTGGGAAAAGTGACCCAGGAATGATTTTTGAGGGAAGTAGTCCCATATTGCAGCAAATCTTGATCCAACAATGAAGATATTGCTAAAGTGAGTCTTGTATGATGTTACAAAGAATTTTACACACCAGATGTCTTTTTACTGCACTTTTCATAAATTCGGTTCAGTAAAAAGAGTGAGTCATTTACTTTGTGCTGATATTTATGAGCTATATCGTGCTGCAGATATCAACATTATTGGTTGGTAGATTTATCTGCTGAGTCATTCTCCTTTTTGCTGCATCACCCGGTGGAAAATGTCTTGAGCCTCTGTTACTGTTTCTTTGGGCTGTCTCTCTCTGTGTTTCACCTGAGTGAGCCATTAGGAAATACATGTTTTCATGACCCTGAGAGAGTGGGTTTAAAGTGCATGCTTTCTGAAAGGCAGACACCCTAATGACCCAAGACAAGAGGCAGACAGAGCACACTTTGCACTGCTCTGATACATCCATCTCCTTAACCACCTCATATATGTGGCCGGCCCATTAAAGTTTCTTATCATAAGTGCAAAAATAGAATCCATTTTGTATAAATAAGACATCAAGACGTGGATGGAGATGGTTTCTTTTGCATGACTAAGGATCTTGTTTGGACACTGCTGCTAGGCATTCAGACTGTTAAGAGTGCTGTGAAAACATGAGAAACACTTAGGCCTTGTGAGAACAGATTTGCTGTTTACAAAGCGCAGGGGCTTTTATGGATCCTGCTAGTGTTTTGTTTTGTTTTTTTGACTCACAAAAAGCTTTGGGGAAAAAGGTCTAAGGAGCTAAGAGGCTGGCTCTCTGATCTGCTCCATTTAAATGTTTCAAAAGGCATCCTTAGCTCAGTGTGATTAATTCATTACAACCTCCCGTACGTTTATTTTTTTCCAACATCATTCTCTTTCTTCTCTTCTTCTTGTTGCTTGTGGTCAGGCAGGCAGCCGCAGCAAAGCCAATGCATTCTGAGTCAGAGCCACATCTCTGGGCTGCTAGCCTCCCACTGAGCACTGAGGTCTGCCAAGAGACCGAGCCATCACACTCCGGACAAGAGTGAGGAGTGTAGATCTTGTGTGAGACGCCTGAGGGGAGAGGACCCTCCTCCAGCCTGGCTCTGTGCTTGTACATGCCTCTGTCCTGCACTGTACAGGCGTGGCCTGGCCCCTCAGGGACACATTTGCCTTCTATAAAGCCTATTGCTGTAGAAATGGTGTGTAATTTCAGGGGCGGTTAGCAATGAAAGCGCAGGCATGCATATAAAGCACGACTATCATCACACTTGGAGCAGAAAAGCACCCAGGGCACAATTGCATATTCGTGGCTCTTTTGCGAGTCTTTGGCCGTGCAACATGACATGCATCACCTCATGCAGGCTGAATAAGGGATGGACACAGTGGGAACAGTGCATCCAGGGGAACGAGATGAGAGCGAGATGGACTGTGTGTGTATCTGAAGAAAGGAAGGATAAGAGACTGGAATACTATATGAGAAGGATGGAAATAGTAAAAAAAAGTAGGGAATCCAGTGAGAGCGAGAGAAGCTTGAATCAATATTTATACTGCGAGGCGAGACAATTCTGAAGCGGTAATTAAATTGGTGTGTCATATTTCATTCCATTACTGGGCCGAGCTTGCATGCAAATGATGCAAAAGGCCTCCTTTTCAAGTGGATTTCATTTTTTTATGACAGTGAATAGAATAGAGCCAGGCACAGAAAAATAAAATAGTACTTCAGTATTCATGAGCTTATTGTTAGGAACTTGGGGACTATTCAACTCCAGTTCTGCAGCGGAGACGAAGAGAGGAGGGTGTGCTAACAAATCCCTCCTGGAGGCAGACAGTCGACTCGGAGCTAAACTGTTTTACACTCAAACTGATGCAGGGGTGGGAAAGCAAATCAATCTCATTTGAATAATGATTAGTGAAATGAGGCAATGCTGTCAGTGATTGGAAACACGGTTGGATTCCCAACATCACGTCCCCTCCTCCCCTCTCTGGGGCCAGCAGGAATGAATAAAACATATCAAAAGTAAATGTTACACAGCTATTCTGCAAGAGCACGTATTTTGGGGCCGAAGCATCTCCTGTCAGCTTTAGAATAATGACAGTTTACTATTTGAGTAGCTGCTGTCGTGTTATGAGCTAGCTCTCACTGAAAATGGATGAGCAGCGGCAGAAGGTGACTGCCACTCTGTGAATCCTGCCTCAGTGTTTACAGTAAGTATTAGTTTCAGGTACTGCTGCCCTATTACACTGCTCTGCACTTCTGACAAATGGAATTTGTGGACAACAACAAAACTCAGCTGTACTCTGTGTAGCCAATTAAAAGTTTCCCCTCCACCTTTTTGCCTCTGAGTATTGGCTCCAGGTTTGTCCCTTCTGCGCAAAAATGGATCCAAAGACAGAGGAGAGTGTCCAAAGCTCTATATCAGTAATTTTTTAAACTACCTAAAAGTCCCACTGTATTGTTTACTACTCTTCTGTGCAGTAGATCTAAGGTAAAGAAAAATGATCCCAACCTGTGTGTGCAGGCACAAACACTAAATGGCAATGGATGGAGAGCCTCTGGAACAGTGCCATGCTCCGAGCACAGGTTCTGCCAATGGCATCTGAAGTGCTGCCAATGGGAAACACGGCATTAACGTCGAGAGTGCTGGAAAGAACAGCAGCTGCTTATGTGGTGTGTTCCCCTGCCAGTGCCCATAGGGAAAAACTGTCACAAATAATGTGTGTTTCTGAAAATGTCCAATGATTTGTGGTTACTTCTGATGTTACATGCATCTTTTCAAAAATATTAGTCACTCAAATTTAACTGGAAAAGAGAATAAATATGAAATGAATTTGCATTTGGTGTTTGTATCAAACAAATAAAGCCTTACTTGAAATGACAACATTAACAAAGAAAGCCATTCTGCAGCTCTTATAGTTTTAAACAGTATATATTATTTGATGATTGCCCAAAGCATTTGGATGCTTACTCAAGCAGAATTAAATTGGCCAAACTGCAACACAGTCACCATTTATAGTGACATAGTATTAAAGCCACTGGCCCCAAATCTACTTTATGATTAAGATAACAAATGAATCAAGCAAACAGCAGACATTTTTTAACTCAGAACTCATCTGTAGATACATTTAATGGATATATTTAATTCATGTTAACCTAACATATACCAAACATAATTATAAATATTATTTATTGATATGATTGTTGAATTAATGAACTAAAATGAACTGCTTCTGATGTCTTCATCTTAAAAATGGTGGATGGGAAGTTTATAAATAAAACAGCACTAGAGTGGGATTATCACTCTGGTGTCAACAAACTGGATAAAAACCTCTCTTGCATGGCTTCTGGTCGTGTCAGGAGCAGCCAGCCGGAATAGTGACACGTCCCCTCATTATACTGAGGAGCATATGGGAAAGCTCCCAGCTGCTGTGCTCCCCACTGGGGTCACTGGTGGCTCTGGGCAAGCCCTTTGCTGGACCAAAGGAGAGCAAGAAACATGCTGTGGGAAACACACAATCTACATTTTTATGGAAAAATCTGGAATCCAGCACAGGCCTATAGAAGATCTTTATAGAAACACATCTGGTCCCATGCTTCCTTCCTCTTCAGGGTCACAAGGCTGCACCTGTTTTTATAAATTATGGTCTGCACATTTATTTAAATGGAAGTTTTTAAAGGGTCTTTTTTTTTGCCTTTATTTGATAAGATAGCGGACAGACAGGAAACTTCTTCTGAGAAATGGGAAAGACATTGGGCAAAAGACCCAAGCAGGAATCTAACCTGGGTCTCAAAAGTATGTGTATACACTCTACCAGGTGTTCTGAGGATCACTGAGGAAAATGTTTTTTACAAAAACTATAAAAACAATAGACATTAAATACTGAAAACTAAAAATGTGAGAAAAACTAATCCTTCAAGTCTAGACTGATAAAATTACATTTTAATCCATACTATATATTTCTTTTTTGTGTGTATTCTTTTGATCTTTGTTAAAACTGACCAAAATAAACACATCTCATCTTCTTTATAAAATTTAATCTTATCTTTTTTATGTTTTCCTCCCTTTTAACTCTAGATGGCACTGGAGACCCAGAGGACTCTTCTCTATAAGCATGTGCGTGTGAGCCTCTAAAGCATGTGTGCATGTAAATGTGTGTGTGTGTAGCTCGTCTGTGCCTGCGTTTGTGTGTATGCCTCCCAGATTCAATTATTCATCATTTCCAGTGCAAATATGGTTTGGCTTTTCTATGTCTTCCCTTTTTTCCACCAGTTTTGTTTATTATTTATTATGCTGAGGCTCACAATATTTGGGTAAAATAGAAAGCTGGGGTGCAATAATGTCACTGCGTAGGTGTCATAATTATGTTGTGACACAAACGCACACAGAAAAGGTATTGGCTGAGTATTGTTGGACCCAGTGTTGCCGAGTCAGACACATTTGTTTGCCTTGTGTCTTGGCACTGATAGCCACTGTCTGCAGGCTGCATCATTTTACCAATATTCCACAGACATAACTTTCAAATATGTGTCACTGACCAGGAATACTTATTTGCCTATAAATCATCCGCAGTCTTCCACAGTCCAACGCTGAAAGAATTATTCTGATTTATCCATTCATGTGTTTTTCTGTGTAGGGTTCACATGCAAAGAATAATTCATAATGACATATTGACTGTGAAAAGAGAGTTAGCTATGTTAAATTCATGAGTGACTTGGCACGCATGGTAAATACATTTATCGATTATTGCTGCCTGCTGTTGATGTTCAGAGCACGCACAGCCACTAATGATACTCCCCACACACAACATGAAGAGTGACTGAAACCAAAAGAACAGTAAATGCACAAGTCTGGGGGAAATGAAAAAATACAATATTCATACAGTGCAATTTAATGAGATCTCAGGAAAAGACCTTAAAATATAAAAGCTGTTATATCACTCCATAATACTAGATGGAGTACAACCGACTATTTAAACCAAATAGAAAAACTTTAAAAAATTTCTGGATAAAAGAGAGATTTTGTAAACCAAAGGATCACCGCATTAATGCAAAAAGTCTACAGCATGGTTGCACATTTTGATTTGATGGACTTTTTCTGTGGAAACGGTACAAGAAATGCTGTCAGGGACTAAAGTAAGAAGAAGAATGAACCCACATAAAAGATTACTTGAAAGAAAAATCCAGGAAGATATTATAAGAGCTGAGTTAGTGCAGCTTTAAAGGTGATTAAAAAAAGCCATACCTACAATGCGCCAAGGCCAGGATCCCATTGCTGCAAACAGCACATCTTACGACCTATTTCCTTATTTTTGTTCCGCTGTTGCCCCAGGCACCTCTAACTAGCTGTTACCATGAAAACAAAGATCTAACCTGACCCAGACATAAAAGTAATGACATGACTCTCTTTAGCAAAGGTAACCATTCAATCTCTATTTTGTGATCAACCTGCGATTAGACTAACAACAGAATGGTGGAGCATGGCCACATAAACAGCATTAGAAAGTCAATGCCAATGACCGAAAGAAATTCTGTCCAAATATACTACTGTGTTGGTTCGCAATGTGTACAAAAGGGGTCAAAACAACATGGTACAACACAAGTAATACAAAATCTAGTCAGTACTTGGTAAATAGTGAAAATGTTCCTATTAAGGTTATTGTTCATTTACTTCTGAAGCCAGTAATTTAGGTGAAAAAACAAGCTAAAATATTTGTTCCTTTCAGAAATAATGACAGAACATTATTATTAGGCTGAGTCTCATACACAACGTGCCGTCTATGTGGGCACAGTCTGGAGAACTGGCCAAGCTCAGAGAAGCAGTACACACCTGTATGTGGGCAGTCTTATACATACACATGCAACACAACACATGCTACAAAGAGATTTTCTAAAATACATAATTTTTTACATAAGATAAGCTTATTGAGGTGGAGAAATGTATGACTGTGGGTGTGCTGAGTGAAAAAGACTTTATTTAGACGCACATCACCAGGTGCATGGCAATTGGGACACCAGCACACTTACTCTAAATACTGCATTTTTAGTGACAAAGTTTCGATTCCTTATCTTCAAATCCAATAGGAACAGGTGTGTTAGGAGCTCCACATATAAATGCAACAATGAGCAGTGATTTTATTTTAACAAAACATTTCATAATCAAAATAAAGACCGTAGAAATGTATTATATTTTTTTATTGTATATATTTGTAACATCCCTAATCTTTATTATATTGATTTTTTTTAAATAAAAAATGTTTTCAAAAGTAATATTAACAATTCTCTCTCTCTATTCTCTCTATCTATTCTACTGAAAATAGCACTGTTTATTGTTTAATATGTTCTTCATAGACTACATTACTTTAATGATCCTGAATAGTTCTCCAGAAATCATTTAAAGGTCATGTAAAAACCCAGGTTTATCACTTTAAACCAAGTCCAGAACATTTCAAAAAGTATCAGTTCTAGGGTTTCTAAAAATGCCACAATAGTATTTAAACACTTTCTGAGCAGATGATGATATGATGATATGACATGATTGAAATGATTTTGTATAGGTGTATCCTAAAGGGTCAGGTAAGTCAACAATAAGGTAACATTCAATCTTCAAAAACACTCTTGATAAAATGGTATGGTACCTTATGTGTATGTACATAGTAAAACCAAAAGTACAGACTTCCTTACCTGAGAGTCCAGACAGACAGAACAAATCGATCAGCTTATAAAGCTCAGTAGCAGTCTGCACAGGTGTCACCGATCAGCTGATGGATTTTTGCTTTTCGTCTGAAAAGTTTAATCCCCGCTGACACAATACAGAGCAGAGACAAAGTTTTAGGGCACAAGCCTAGTATAACGCTTTGTTTCAAAGTATCAGATTAGGCCTTTTTCAACCGAATCAACCAATACAAATTTAGCTAAAGATTGCAGAAAGTTCCATAGTTTTAAAAATGCTAATTATTTTTAACACAGATGGAGTTTTAATGTCATGTGCACTTAAACCTCTTCATCTCTTTCATTGGGCAAAGGCTAGCGGGCAAAAGTCCACACTTCCTGTTTCCGATCCCATTTTCAGAAAATAGTTGTGGGAAAAAAATATGTCTGTGTTCCAACAACTTGACTGATTTATAATTAGACTTTAAAACAAGATACATTGACCTGCTTGTACAGAAAAACTGATGTCTCTTAGATTGATTTTTAATTCTTGTCAGTGTCATTGGGGAAATGTGACTAACACATCTATTTTTATCCTCAACTATAAACAGGGCCAACACACACACACATACATGTCAGCTGACTCAACTGCTCCAATACCTGAAGAGATAAGGTGGCCAAAGCACTAATCTGCCAACTCAAGGAGAAGCACAGTGGACATTTTTTTCCTCCCAGCTGCAATGGTCTGTTTGCTGGCAGGCAGATACATGACCTCTCTGAAGCCACAGGGAAACAGAGAGGCAGGGAACGATGGCAACTGGCCAAGGAAATGGAAGTCCTCAGTGTTTTCTGGTCACGCTTGGCATTAGTACATGCAGGCTGGAGATAAGATGGCAGCCAGAAATTTTGCTTAAGACCAAAAAAGTGAGGGTTTGAGGGGAAGATAGAGGCAAGTTAAATATGGAGAAGAAGCAAAAGGAGACATAAGTAAAGGAAATAAAACAGAGTAGGGCAAACAACAACAAACGGGTCTAATGTGTTCAATTTGCTGTTTTATTGCTCAAATGGTTTAATTATGAATAAAACAAATAGCCATGTGAATTCTAAAAGCAGACTCACAGATGCTGTACCCAATTCTCTTCTATTCAATACTGAAACAGACAAATGTCCCAGAAAAGTCATTGTACAATTTTAGCAACCATGTGTCTCAGTCAGAGAGGTACACAGACAGCATCAGGATGCAACTTCAAACACAGAGTTGAGGGAGAGGTTGCGTTGCTGAGTCATTTTCTCTGAGGAACAAGTGGGACATAGAATTTCAATGAAGATTAGACACAACTTACTTGCTGTGAAAGCTCCCAGCGAGGTTTTCTGGTCGGAGAGTTTACTTTGAATCATGCTCATTAAGAAGTCTCAGTCCCAGACTGTGTGCCTTAACCAGCATTTTAGTCCCTGTAAATCTCAGACTATAATGTTCAAACATAAGCGGCTCAGACATTCCATGGTGTAAATGTGAAAGCCTTGGAGGTGAGAATACAAATTTTTTTTTGGGACTTATAATGTGTCATTCTAATGCCCTCGGAGAATTGAGCCTGTATAAGTGAACTGTGAGCACTGTACCATCGGCAGGAACAAGAAAAAAAAAGTTCCCCTCTTGTTAACATAGTTAATGTATCAGCTTCAGGCTGTACATCGATGTGACAATGAAGATTAGACTTTCAGCACAGTTTTGAAGCTTTGGTGGAAAGTTATTCCAAAACCCTTCATGAACTTTCCAGGGCTAAAAGAATAACACATATATTCTCAGAATAAGCCTCATTACCATTTAAGAAGGTTCCTTTTTCTTTAAGGAATAGTAAAAAACATTTTTATAGCATGTAGCTGCTGGTGCAGAGTTAACAGTGTGGTTGGTTCTTAAGGCATGCTGCAAGTGAGAAAACCCTTGACAATATTTTGCAGCTCCTGTGACACTCATCAGTGTACCATGAGACTGTAGCATCTCTGTTGACATCCCTCAACCATCGCTGTGACATGTGTTACAGTCCTGACAGAAAATGTCATTTGCTCCCATCTGTCCTCTGCAGGGGTCCAGGCTCCTCTACCATACCTGAATAAGCCACAGCAGGGAAACCACAGGGACCAAAATGAAGAGAAGATATGTGTTTTCCATACGTTTTGTTTGCTTCTCACAGCATGACACTTTTTAACAGAACCTGTGTTTTTCACAAAACAACAGTGTGTGTGTTATATTTTGAAAGCTCGGCTCTCTGACGCTTGATGAGCGAACACTTATTTGTCCTTATCCTTCATTTGTTTACTCGTATTTTGCATATACACAGTGCTATCTGACTGATGAGAGCAATACAATCAAGTCCGTTCATTGAAATTGACTGTTATCTCCTACAGTTTCTCATCTCATTTGTCAAACAACAAAATGACCTGACTATCTCCATCTTGAGTATTTAAATTAAACAGCTAAACCTTTGTGTAGATAGAGCACATTATGTCAACCTGCTCTTCTCTCATCACCTGGGCTGAATGAATGCTGCAATGGAGGCTCATTTTTGGCAACACACCTTGAAATGATTGTTCATGTAGTATGTTATATATTATTAAGCTCACCGGTGTCATGTATTGTAATGTTGTGACATGAGAATGTCAGAGTAGACAAGCGAACAGTGAAGGTAAGAAAACACCCTGTGGCAAAATGGAGGCTCCTTTGCAGACCTCTGACAGCCTCAACGTGTGCGAACGATCCTTAGCTCCACCTGTCCATCTACTATCATCCTCAATGCCTCGATCTCTTATTACTCTCTTTTTCACACTCAATTACTCTTTGCAATCATACTCTATCTGATGAAACATAATAAAGACAGAATGCTTTCATATCATTGAAAGACTCATTTTTTGATAACAAAGATGTGTAATTAAATTCAGCAAGTATAATAGATGACTTAATTGATCATTGGCTACAATTACATACACAGAGTAATTGCTGTTATCAACACTGCGCAATGCAATAGTCTAATTAAGCTGTTAGCATAATCCTCCATGCTGACAGCTCCCTGTAATAATCCCATGGATGTCACTGAAGTGCATGTCTTGAGAGACAGCTGCAAAAATAGTTTTTATTTCCGGGCTTGTTCATAACAGAATTTACCCAGAAACATTTGCAGCGCGACAATCAGGAGGTCTGTTGTGCAAAGGCTTTAGGCAGGTTTTTATGAATACTGTAAAAATGCACCGACAAATATGGATTTTTACTTGTTTAAAAGACATGTAAGAATGAACATGATGGACATTGAGGTTCCAGGATTTTTCAGGATGTGAGTGAGGAGTGAATAAGATATGCAAGAGTTTCTGTGTTTTTAATGATAAACAAGAAATGTCAGCTCAATAAGGTCACTGTATTCAGACTTGAAACACAAAGTAGGAATACCTGTCGAGGTTGCTATAACAATGCTGAAATATTTTGGCAGCAATATTTTGAAGTGTAAAAAACATTCCCTCGGGTATTAATTATGAGATCTTGTCTTTAAGGTTTGTGCGGAACTAAAAGATCAGATTTTAATGACAATGCTGAATGTGGCAGGTCTGCTGCAAAAGGAAGCTTGTGGGTATGTGAAGCTAACCTATGCCAAGTATACTATTCCTGCTTTATAAAGACAGAAAAGAAGGCTGCAGTCCGCAGAACAGGATGTAAGCCCGAGCAGTTCTTCTTTGTCTATTTTACTGATGCAAGGTTGTGTCCACAAGATGTTTTATACATGTGCTAAAGGCAGAATTAATCAAATGTAGTATACAAGCCACAAGTTATCGCTTTCCATTACTGCTTTGATTAATGGCAAAATAAATGGCTGACCGAAAGGCGGCAAAAATGCACAGTGCACACTGGGTAATTAGCATTCAAAGTCTGTTTGCCTTTTCAAATGATTTCTTCATACACTGCTGCGATACACATTGAATATGCTGACTCATTGTTCTCCACAGTGGTCGACAACACTATACATGTTAAACGTCTACATGCAGTATTTCAAACAGTTCTGATGCCAGGAAGAGTCCTCCAGTGTCCTAACCTCACTTACACCTGTAGTGACCTTCCTGTGAGGGTCCGTGTGTAGTGCATGAGCAGGGGGTGAGGGATCCTGGGACTGCTGATTTTGGTGGATCTCTCTGGCAGAGTGATTGCTGGCTGTCTTACTGTTGGCACAGAGTGAGCATTGGGACCCCTGTGTGCGGACCGTCTATGTCTCTGCTCCTCTTCTCCTCGTATAATGAGCGGTTGGTCCAGAGAGCACAGGACACGGTCGGTGTGAGAGAAAGAGCGACTCACTGCGACGCTGCGCATGTGTCTCTGTGAGCAACTGCTGATTGCTTGAATACAAATGGGATGTGCTCGTTCACCTAAATCAAGGCCACATGCTCGGGCCCGCAGTAAAGTGCTCAGAGTGCAATGAAGCGTTGTACTGTATCTGCCACTCAGCGAGCCATCCTGGCCTGCCCTACATGAGCCACTCCACCAATAACCTTCAAAAGACTGTTGTCGCAAACTGTCTTCAGTCCATTTTCTTATTTTAAAATCATCACAGCAAGAAATGATGTTGTTTTCTCATTTGGCTTCAATTTTCCCATCTAATATGTTCTGCATTCAGAGGTAAATATGCACTGGCCATTATTACCTGAAAATGTCAAGTACTATAAGCCCTAAATTATATATGATGTTCAAATACAAAGCATTTCTCATAGGATCTGGTTGATATTTGTGCTTTTTATTTATTTATTTTATTTATACTGTATACTTAGACTGATGTTGGAATGACAAGAGTAAAAATGAAATGCTAAAGGTTCAGAAAGACACACTTAACTTCTTGAGCATGCATTATGCCCATCACATATAAAAACATAATTTAATGATGAATGAGATAAAGCTGTGTTTTATAATAAAGGCAATCTCTTTTCATATGTTTATGATCAAGGGTCAGGTCACTGCATCTCTCTCTGTATGATCACTGCAGATTCTAGTTTCAATAGATGCTGGAACTATATAATAACTCTTTAGCAGCTTTACAAAGTGTCAGTCACAACCAGAGTGACCATAGGCACAATAACGATGTCAAATGCTGCAAATGACTATGACATGGCAATGGTGACAAGAAGTAATGACTTTCCTATTGCTCATTAGTCTCATTTGCCAAATAACCACTATTTATAAACTGACCAGTGCCTAATTGCTTAATTTAATTGGACAAAATTAAATACTTCACATTCACTTTCGACATAAATTGACTTCAGACTGAATGGTACACTTCAGTTTGGGATCTTTCCAAGGTTCACCAAAGACACAAACAACTCTTGAGTAACTTGGCTTGAGTCACTGGCCTTTACAGTGATTTATTGACCAACTCGAATTAACAATAGCCCAACTGTGTCAAACTGAATCAGTGGCAGCTATATGGAGCATAGGGTGAGGTGGCTCTGAATAATACATCACACATGCTCTGTCCACCAGCCATGGCCAAGATGGATATGGAGAGGAGTCGCACAGCGGAAGATAAGGATATCCTCTCAACTCTGTCATTTTTATGAATACAGATCGTAGTTTTTCCTGATGTGTCACCTCCAAAGATAGCCATTGAAATAAATCATGCTGCAAATATTACAAACAGCAATGTACTTTTGCATATCTCAGCACATCGCAGCTTTTCTGGCATGCTTAAATATTGGACTGTGCATGCATAATACACACATACATACAGTGGACATAAATATGGTTCAGTCATGTTCAGGCTGTTTTCCTTCTTTCACTGCTGTTTCTGCTGAGTGATGGATTAAATATCACACAACATGATCAGCCACATATTTTATCGGAGCCAACATCATTGACGCTCGCATTTACAGAACAATCCTTACAGATCAATGTAGTGACAGATAGCATCTTGTTGTGCGTACATCATCAGATGGGGATGACTTACGACAGGCCTGTAAACGGCAAGAGGAACATGCTTCTGTCGTGTGACTAGTTTCATGTGATAGGAGCTGACAGTGCAGCCTCAACAGTACATGCTCACAAATGATCCAGTTATTGTGCTTACCATCGTTACAGTTTTAGATGTCCTTAGAGCAGTGGATTGTTAATAAGAATCCTTTCAGGGGCCAAAGATGGTGACATTTGGAAGCTTTTATTAAATTTGAGTCTTACATAAATAATCTTTAACATTAATTTCCTCCTTTTATGCAAACTGGTTTTAGTTGCATTTAAACACGTTTTAGTTCAACAAGTTTTATTGGTTTTAGATGGATTGGAATGGTTTTATTTGGATTTCAACAGGTTTTAGATGTATTTGAACAAGTTTTGGTTGCATCTGAACAGATTTTAATTGGATGGATGTGAACATTTATCTTTGTAAAAAAAACAACAACCAAAAAGTCCATCTATGTTCAAATCCAGTTAAAACCTAGTGCCAGAAAAATCATACTAAATGTATTGAAGGGCCACATAAAACATCGCAAAGGGCTGCATTTGGCTCCCGGGCCTTGAGTTGGACATGTGTGCCTTAAAGTGACATAAATAAATAATAAATATTGATTAAGACCAAACCTTCAACATTTCACTGTATGATAAAATAGATTTAAATTAGGGCTTCTCTGTGAATTAATCATCAGTTTGAACAAAACCTAGAAAATGGAAATCCACATCTCTCCTATAAAAGTGGAAATGTGGTGAATATTGGAAGGGCATCCAAGTCTTTAATCATTTACATTTGCCCTTGGGTAAAATATAAATGATCTACATCTATATACTATCATTGAATAAAGTACTTGACATATTTAGACTGGTTTGTTTAATCTTTGAGTATTCTGGCAGAAATACAGTGTCCATCTGTACACCGGGCTTCCCTCTCCTCGATCCCTGTTTGCTTAGAGTCTGATACATTTCAATTTGTATTTAGTGGCTTGTATTATTCACGGAACTTCTTTTACATAAATAGCTTTTATCAGAAAAACAAATCTGCTAAAGTGATTTATGGAAGAGAAAAAAAAAAAAAGCTGGGATTTATTTCAGATGCTGTAATAAAATGTTGCCTTTAATCTTCATCCATTTTGTCCTTTTGAAAGCAGATTGATGACAAGGTCTGAAATACATTACAAATATCACTCTCTTATTCAGTACACAATCCTTTAAATGAAATTAGAATTCATCCACCGAGGTCATTTAATAGATGACTCCATAATTCCTTTATATTACTAAAACAATAACACAATGCATTAGCTAACTGTTATTACTGCTATTCATTTTTATTATGGGATGGTGCCATATTCCTGCAGAGCTGTGCTTGATAAATCTTGATTGGATTTCTAGGTTTCAAATACCAGGTGATGGCAAATTAAATAAATTAATCTATGCAAATGTTTCCACACATAAGTTCTGCATGGTACATGGAGGAAATTAACATCCAATTGTCATGCACTGTGTGTGGCTCTGGTACAGACATTATATACAGGCCCAATCAATTCTGCGTTTCATCAAGATGTGAATTTCCCTAAAAGGAAAGATCAAGGTAACTTTGAAAAAGGGTTCATTGTTGGGGCACGGGTGAAAAAATGCCTCATTACAAAGATAGCTTAAGTGGCTTGTGTTTGAATGGGATAAAAGTGCATCCACATATGTCTTTGAGGAAGACATCAGAACATTTGATGATTGTTCATTTGTGTGCAATTGAAAGAATCACTGTAGCTTCTTACATTTTAATGGTTTTCGGTGTAGATACCAGATTCGCTCGGGCGCTTCACTTAATGATGATGTTAATATTAACCTGCAGAGATTTGAACAAACTGACTCCAACGAATGCACAAGTAACTCTCTGAAAGTATTATACCTTCATATTAGCTACTAATAGCTTTTTGTTTTTTTAATCATTAGTTCGGTGATGTCATCAATGTGTGACTTTAACAACCTGAGCCAATCTAATACCTACACTAGACATAGAGAGTATAGCCCCCTTTGTCCCATTTAAGTGTTTTTTACTAAATAAATGCATATAGTGATTTTACCAACATGAGTTAACAAGTGTTAACTGTAACTTAACAATACCATGTGATAAATGACAAAGAGCCATTTAACCACAACACAGTGGAAGTACATCACTTAAGAACAATCATTACATATATAAGTTTATAATCATTAATTTTTCCTCATAGTCTTCGTCATAATATTCACAAAAGCATATTTAAACATTCCTAACTGGCATTTAGGTGGTACAAATCCTAAAAATGATGATGTTTACCTGTTGTCCTCAGGTGACTGGGGTTGTCAATGACAGTCGGGATGACAGTCCGTTGACATTGACATCCAGATGGGTGCTCTAAGGCTATGGCGCATCAGTCCAGGCCTTATTACAAAGATAAATGACTATTCCAAGTTCAATGGTGCAAAAACCCAGACGTGCAGATTTACAGTACGAGTGCATGCTGCATGTTGACCCCTACACTAAGGGGAACTGTGGAGGTTGTTCTGCTGGGGCAGCATTTTTGTGGCATGGTTTGGGCCACGTCTCATAAGAGTACAGGGTCACTGCAAATCAATACAAAGCTGTTGGGAGACATCACCTTTAACCTGGGATGACACATTTTCTGATGGAAGTGGAGTTCTCCAGGATGACAATGTCCGCTTACAAAAATCACACGGGTCACTGCATACTGTGATGAGTACGAAAATGAAGGGGACTATTTGCTGTGGCCTTCAAAGTCACCAGTTTTCAACACAACGCAGAACAACTGTGTAAACTTAAAAATCTTTTTGTGTCTAATGATTTTTTCTTTGCCTCACTTTCTTCTTCTTCTAAGTGACACAAAACTTTTAAAACAGTCAAACCACTTTCTTAGGCTTCCATTAATTAACAAAGCCATTCATCTCCCACTGCACTATTTAATTGGATGTTGTGATATCCACCATAAGGTTTCTCTGGTGAATCAACATAAAATACAGTATATAGTAAAATGCTGTGTCTGAATGAAGATCCAAAGAATCCTAGATTTCCTATTATCTTTGGCCTTTTCACTGCCATTAACATAGTACTTTATTATCCCAAACTGTCCTATATGCTAGAATGAAGGATTAACTAAAACCATGACAGTCCCGTCTGGTGTTGTCTTGAGCTTGATCACAACCTCACTGTGTGATCCTTCATAGCTTTCTAGAAATATAAGGTTTGTTCAAAGCTAACAGCTGATCCCTGTCCTCAGTCCAGATGGGACCATGGGTCTATTTTCTAATTTAATGGCAAACTGAGCAAATCAGTACAATTGTAAAGAAGTGGATCCATTAGGTTGTTGGTCTACACTGTACAAAGGTCTCACAGAAAAAAGGCATTATGAAAGAAGGCTGCTGGTTGTTATACAAAATATACAAATAAATCTAGACTTATTCAAATAGGTACTTATCACACTGATTCTAGTATTATTAAAAGGTTTTAAAGCTACAAAGGAGACCAAAAAAGTTTTGTCATTAATGGTTTTCAAGCCCCTAAAAGTGACATTCTAAATTGGTGTTCCAGTTTTTATTCCTCTTTGCATCTTGGAGTTGTATAACATTTTCTAAAGGACAGAGAGAGGAGGAGCGAACACTGCCCGATGCTGAAGGCCAGCTGCTTGTGTACAGTCACAGTGCTGTTGTCCTTCATGAGAGACACTTTTGCACTAGTGTTATTCATTCACACTGTTCTGTGATTTACCCCGTGTCGCTCTCAGACAGTTAGGGTGGTGCCTCTATCTTTACTTTCTCTTGCTAAATGAATTCCAAATGGCACACTGCCCAGTTATTTGTCAGCACATTTATTACCACTGACAACCACAACCCCCTTTAAACAAATATAAATCTGCGGAAAACAATCCCTGAGCAAGATGCAGTGTAACCTTTTGAAATATCACACTGGCCATCAGTTTCCATTGCAGGTCATTTCCCTCTCTACACATGAAACATGAAAGTAATGGCTGCATAAGTCGACGTTGAAATTACTCGTCTGTCCCTTTTAGTAATGTCAGTAACAGGAAATATGACAAGATAAGTATATCAGTATCATTAGACTGTAAGAGCTGCTTGGGGGTCCGATGACAAGTGCCAGAACGAAAGTAATAAAAGTAGTTTATTTTGTGTGCCCCCATACTTCACCCGACACAGGCTGACATGGGACAGCAGTGCACATCGTATGCAGAAGACTGAAGGTGAACAATGAGCTGGCACATTTACCTAGAGGCCTTGAATGGAGAAAATGTTGTGAATTATGTGACAATTCATTTAATTTACAGACCTAATGTTGAGTACATTAAAAGGTTTCCTGTAGAAACTCCAGGGGAATGGTAATGAAGAGACTTGTCCCCTCCATGTCAGTGATGCCAGAATGCCCCGGGCAGTGCATCATAATATACACTATAGACTGCACTGGTTCAGACCACTTTTAAAAGAATGAAAAGCATTTTTACTTACTCAAGGCTCTGCTTGGGCTTAGACTTGGTCTTGGTTAATGCAGCCTGGGCTACAACACTCAATAAAACACCATGTTAAATTTGAAAAACAAATTTTGGCTCTATCTGCTCCAACTCCCTGAAGGCAATATGTCATCAGTGTCTTGTTTTTCTCCTCCATTTTTTGTCTGTGGGAATGAGAACTGGAGCCAGTCAGATCCATCAGTTCTCTGTGATAGCACATGTGGAAAATGGTGATGGTAAAAACGTCTCTGTTAAAAACTGATGTGGTAATTCTGTCATGGTACTATGTCTCAGATATGTAACTGTAACACTGGGGCATTTACCTTCTTCATAGGCATGTTCTGGAAATGTTACATAGATTGATTGGATTTCGGAGGTTTGGGTGCTTATATGATACAAGTAAATCGATAAATAAAAAATAAGTCCACAGTCCTCCAGTTCGAGGTGAGTAGACAAAGAAATAACACCGGGGGCAAGACAAAGGACTCTTGGCTCAGAAGACTGAAGCCTCCCTCAGATGCAGCCTTGTGTTTCTTTGACAGCAGCTGCTGACTGTTCTCAGTGGGCTTAAATCAAGTTAAAAGTATTAGTCTCGCTTAAAACAGCATGTCCGGCTTCTAAGAAACTGTAAAATCATTGACAATAAAAGTATTACTTGTCATGCATTTTACATTTATTATAGCTGCTTAAGTGGGAATTTGTTGTTGATTCAACACTTAGGATGACAATGTGCTGCTGATTCTTTAAAACAACAACTGCAGAATTTAATATTAATAGCAATAGCTTGACAGGTCAGCACACTTGAAACTATTTTGTAAACACAGGGGAGATAGGGGCAGTTTGTGCAGCTCCTCATTCAGGGGCTTGAGGAGGTGGAACTAATCCGGTGGCCGCTCGTGGAGCTGCTGGTCCGAGGGGACATCATTCAGTGGCAGACAGTCATGACACACAGGTGCATACAAAGCAGCAGCTGCGAGACAGCTCTGCAGATAACAGTCTGGAGGGCAGATGCCGTGACATTTGCTGGTGGTGGCGTGCCACTCTTTAAGCCAGCGGCTGGATGGCTCTGCGCTTTCTCCGCTGTTGCATCAGACCAGCGATGGCAGTCACTGATCAAACACAACAGCATCAATGGCACCCAAAGCTAAGACAGCCTTGATATGTTGTGTATAGAAGCTGGATCCTCTTATATAAGTCTTGCGTCTTTTCTTTCTCCTCCCATTCTCACATCATTATCAAAGAATTGGCATTCTGTCTCGTTAAATATGCATAAGAGACTAAAACCGGCTCAGTCTGATTGATGGGACCACACTGAAACGGATACAATTAGACGTAATTACATCTGGTAAAGCCTATGCTGTTTGCAAGTTGCTCATTGGGAGATGATTGTATTTGCCAAGAGGCTTTGGTAATGTTGCACAAAACTCCCAGTCAAGCAAAAGAAAGATATAATCCTGTTCATCTTATATTTTGCCCTTTTTTGTCTGAATTTCTCCCATTTCATTTTCAGCAAAACTCAATGGCAGGAGCAAATTGACCCGCAGAGCAGAGGTGATAAATAATTCATCAATTTCTTGATAGGCATTTATCTATTTTTTTCCTGAAGCCCCTGTGTCCTTGAATGTGCTGTGGACTTATTAGCGTTATTGCAGAGAGAAGACTTTAAAAAGTTCGGGGATTCATCTACCACATGAGACTATTACTTGACCTTGCCTGATGTGCAAGAAAACAGAACTGACTCGGAGCATTTTTTCTAAGCATGAGGTGTGGACATTCATGCATTCAACTCAAGAGAAGTTCAGAGGCTGAGATGCTGCGACTTTTTGTGTGAAAATGACTTCCTGCCGGGAACAGACAGGGCTGGCGGGTGCTCATTCTAATCCTAAGCCCCTATAAAGTAAGTAAACATGTTGACAGAAACCACCCGATGAGGCAGAGGTTACTTAAAAATACCTTCAAAACACAACAGGCTGTAGAAATAAACCAGGGCGGTAAGCTGAGAGGTCTCGTTGGTCAGGTTTTTCTCCACTGACTGTATGCCGTTTCACCACAATAAATCAAAAGCCTAACACTGCATCCACAAGGCTCTGAGGTATTCCAGTTGAGCCCAGTGACAAATACAGCAGCAGCCTCTTTTGATCTGCTTGATTTGCCCCTAACATTGTTTCCTAAACCATGAGGTCACCCTTGCATCCCCTTGAGCCTTGGAGTTGTGCTCTGAATCTGTTCTGTCTGGAGATCACTCTCACTCTGAGGATATTTGTGACTATCTGAATGGGTTTTTAACCTCTGGTCTTGAGGAAGAACATTTACTCCAAACAAACCCTCCAAGCTGACTTCTCCAGCTCTCACTGAAGGCTGCCACTAATCAGGGTAGCAGCACTTTGTGGATAGGCACACTTCCCGCTGTGTTGACTGAGGAGTGTAGGAGTGCGATATAGACAGTTCCTATGTGACAGTGCCCTTGACTGTGTGGATGTCCCTGAGAGCACATATATGCTTCTTATGTTGAAACTGTTTCTGTTTATCAGTCGCTGTAAGCAAAAGAACAGAGACAGAGACACTGCAGACTCCCAATATTTAAGACATGCCTGCTAATTATGCAGCTATCCCTCAGGCCACACTCAATCAAACTGGCTCATTGAATTGCAAGTAAAGTCAGGACTTTCTCCTCTACTGCAAAACTCAAAGGTTTATTACGCGCAATGGAAAAACGCATCTTTACCTTGAAAAGATGAAGGCATTTACCCATAAAGATGAGGAAAGTGAGTCGGTCAGTGTTTTTGTTGTAATTGTTGCCTTTTAAATGGAGCAGTAGCTCAGATTTGCTCGTCCAAAGCACTGACCACACACCTTTCCTTGTTTATTTTGAACAATTTAGTGACCCCCAATACACAGTCAATGTCAAAAGGAGCAATCTTCATTGTAAAGACGAGATCTGGAAGTAATGGCAGGACCCCCATAAAGCGATGATTTCAACGTCACATGAGTTTTTTGAAGGAATCTGGCTCATTTCGAAGCAGGCCTGAGTAGTGCTTAAACCGGTTTACAACATTGAAACACTAAACAATTGTTGACAGCAATTTTGGTCGAGGTAATTAAGGCAAGGCCTTATACAAATTAACGTCAGCTCCATTGTTCATTGTATTTGGACTTCTAACAAGGAACGCATTTTGAGATAGCAAGGCGTTTTCATTAAGTCTGTTCCTGAAATGGAAATGGAGGAGTGAGTCTTTAACACTTGGCCCACATAATTGACTGGAAAGAAGCTGAGCGTTTAAGAATGGTCTCCTGCCCCCTCAGACCAAGTATCTGTCTGCAATGCCTTGTAATTAAGAAACACTGATTGCCATTTTAATGACTTCCTCCCAGTGCTCAATATATTGGCATTTAGTTTGGCTGAGAGTGTGTGTGTGTGTGTGTGTGTGTGCTTTCCATTCATCTGTCCTAGAGGGGCCCATAATGTTGATGCATACTGACCTGGGACTTGAGTCATTGTAGTGACAAACATGAAGGTGTCCACTGGTTGAGCCCATTATTTGAGGATTAGTCTTTGTCCCCTCTTTGCCTCTAGTGGGACATAAAGCATCAATGATCTGCTTATAGTCGTGTCACATGTTACGTGCTGTTTCAATCAGTTCAGTGTCCTTCAGTTCAGCCATTACTGATTGCCTCCACGTTGTTCTGGATGTGTCTTTCTTCCTTTTACCAGGTAGTGTCCTTTTAAAGGAAAGGATGTCCTTCAAAGGATTTTTTTTTAATGTAGGTATATTGACATTAAAGAAACACAACACAAACACAAATCTAGAGAGCAAAGTTTAAGAGTCTCTCTCTTTCATGTCACTTGTGTTGAATCCAATGTATAGAACAGAATTGGTAATGTTTAAAGAATAAAATGTTGTTTATTGTGTTCTGTTTTTGTTTCTCACAAGAATTTTCTGTTGCCCAATAAATAGACTGCATTGTTTAGTTCCATTTTACTGCACTGTATGGTATGACAAAAAGACCTAGAGACCTTTGACAACACCAAAGAATATGTCTATTAAATGCTGCCCTGACCTATACTGAAGCATTCCAGTTTAACCATGCAAATACAATTCATATAGATGTTTAAACATGCAGATCTTTTACCTTTAGCGTTTAATTTGCTTCAAAAATATAAATGCATCATAGCACACGTAAAGGTTTCCAGAATAAAACTGCCTTTCTGACGGGCTCTCCAGGGAGTTGAGGTGTCGTTCACAACTTATTATCAGACCGGATCTTTTTCATTCCCTCCGTCCACACCTGTGATTTCTTACTCCCCCGTTTCTTTCGCACTCTCAGACTTCCACACTGTATCAGCCACAGAATATGGAGAGAGCATATTGTAGCCGTTTCACCAAGATTTATTACACAAGCGTATATCTAGTAAAATATGTGCTGCTATGTTGATATAACATGTTTAATGTACAACTATTCATAACTGCACAGAACCACAGTTTCACTTCAGTCTCAATCTCAGAGAATACGTTTCCACTTTTATGTGACCAGCCTTGTGCAAAAATGCCATCCAAGTCTCCAAATAAGATACCCCTTGGGTGCTGAGCCAGATGTTACACCACCAAGTCCGATAATTGCTGTCAGAAAGGCATTATCACTAAGGCAGCAAGAAACTGGAGTCTGTGAACCAGTTTGAACTTGATTTTAACCTGTGCCTTTTCTTAGAACTAGGTATGTCCCAGTACCACTTTTTCCAGGACAGGCAGAAATACTTGCTGACACCAAGAGTCTAATATTTATGAACCATACACAGATTTAGTGTCATATTGCCATGTACGTATGACTATGAGTAAGCAGCAACAAACCTATAGGCTACTATCACTGAGTAAAGCCTACATGACTGTTTATGCTGTAACAAGCTGAATAAAAACACATCACAGATTAACATCACTTATGTGAGATATTTATTGAGCGGTAACAGGCCCATGTAACTTTGAAGCAGGTTCTGTTAGTCTTTTAGTATGTAGGCCTAGACAATTACAAAAAGTTTTTTTAAGGCATGTCTCTCTCGTTGATGCCAGTCTAAACTGCCACTTGCCATCCTTCTGGGTTGAGAGGGATCTTAAAACACCACTTTCCTCCATCTTGGCTCCTTGACAATATCAGATGAGGTCCAACAGTTTCATATGTACTGATATTTATTCCTCTAGCTCTAGTATGTGTTGATGCAGGTAGCATGGGAGACATCTTCAGTGGAAACTTTTCACATCTACCTGACAACAAGCAGATAAACTAAGTGGGGAGAAAGACAGCTGTTGTTAACCGACAGATGAGAAACAAAAAGATTTTTCTTTTCTGAATGATTTCTTTTCCAATTATCCCATTATTCTATAATTAGAGCCAGTTATTAAGATTATTTCTGCATGAAAGCAGTACATCACACATTTTTAACATGTTCTTATTGAACTTTTTGTAGGATTCACTTCTAATCCAGTAGAAAGTATCAGTAATAACCACAGAAACAGTTGTGTTCATCTCCTCTCGGTTTATTTTATTAGAGCTGATGAGTGGGCGAGCTTAGTTGGAGCATGAATCGCTCAGATCAGGTCCAATTTACCAGAATGATCTTCCTGTGTTTTACCTCCATTATCACACCTCTAACACTGGTGTTTGCCAGTGAGCCTTACGTGCCTCTCAGTGGTGTTGGCTTATTCAAATAAATGTGCAGCTGAGACAGACCCCGCTGCCGTTCTGCTCAAATTAACTGCCTCCTGTAGTCAGTGTTCTAACCTAATCAGATAGTGTAATGCATCATCTGTCGTCTCTCCTCTGGGGGTCAGTCTGTTTTTCACACACAGGTTGTTTACGGGTTTCAGCACCTGACGGGTCTTAACATCTGATATTGTGCAACGGTAATGGGAACATTTGATTCTCAAAGGAAGGAAGTGGCTGATAATTACTTCATTTACACTGTACTGAGGTTCCAAATGTTAAGCTCCCTGGTGACTTGGGCAGTTAAATAAACCAAGTGGCCAGAATTAAAACAATATGTGACTTTTCCACATTTCTCACCCAATGAAAGACTGCTGCAAAGCTTCATGGGACTGTTAGACGTCACTGTGTCTATTGTGTAGATCGGATGTGTGGAACAATGGATCTGGTGAGATGTGCGTTCTCATGAGAGTAATGTGTCAAGAGATACAATGTGGAGAATCTGATGAGCTGGGTGTATTGTATATAAAAAGGGATCATTCATCTTTTTCATGTCAGGAAACCATTAACACTACCTATTTTAATTATTTTGAGGCTATGTATTTTTAAAAAAAAACTTACATATAGTCACCACTCACACACTCACATACTCTCTTTTTTGAATTTACATTTTTGGCTTTTTATTTGATATAGTGCAGTAGAGAAAAACATCCAACCGGTACAACAATCAATCATTTATCCCAGGAACTGTATTAGCTGTAATGTTGCTGCTGAACAATGAGCTATGTGGTTATGATCCCACAGTGCAGCCCATGAGCAGTCCACACTTACACCATATCTTTGCAGGGTTCTCATCATTAGTGTCAAAGGTTATTTGTCTCACAGTCAAACAAAAGAACTGCCTTCCCCAAAAGAACCCTCCCTTCACTCCACATTACTGCGATGACAACGCCACATCCCCGACTGCCGCAGTGTTGCTTCCCTTAAGCAAAGTTTGCATAAAGCCTCGTTCATCTCGGCTGACTGCTCGAGAAGGCTCCGTGCAATGAGATCTATTAGGACAGGTTAGCATCATAGTCAGGACATTTTTCAGTCCCCTCAAGTGGGAGATATTATGCCAAATCACCCCTGAATCATGCATCCTTGATGAGTGCTAACAAAGCCATTTCTTATTTAGGAATTGCATTTTTCGACGCTAGCTGAAGCTGTAGTTTGCCAGGACTTAGAAATGTTCTGGTGAGCTATCAGCGAATCGCCAGGGGAGCAAGAGTTCTTGTGAGGCAGATGTATCTCTTTACAATGTCTGCATTTTTCTTTACGAGCCGTGGCTCAGTGGAATTAAACATGGACCTCTGCAACACTTGTCGTCCATCTATCTAGGTCACGCCGATAAGCTCTATCTGCTCTTTATACATCTATCAAAGAGGGACATCAAAATTGATCACGTGCTGAAAGCAGCCTACAATAGGGCATGATAAATCTCCGCGCCTATATGCACTCCTGAACAAATAAACAATCAAACACTTCACTCTCAGCATCAGTTTTTCTGTTTTCAAAGCACTCCATCTTCTCTTGATGCTTCACAGTCACAGTACTCAGCAGCACATAGTGCGAGTGCCCTTCTGGGAGTAACCTCTGGAGGCATTCATGTTTGTAGCAGCATTTTCACCACCTAATCCAATATGAACTAATTAGATGACTAATGATTCATATTGTAAGTATTTAAAAATCAGTAGTTCCTCCGGTTGCTTTCTTGAAATTTAATTTGCCAGCCTTTAAAATGAAAAGACTGAATAATATATTTGCCTGAGACAACAGCTTTCACTCTCTAGGGCTTTTTTTACTACACCCTTTCTTCTCTGACCTAGTCTGACACTGGAAATGATCAGAGAGAAGCAGTAAGGCATACCTTAGGCCATAGTATGTGCATTAATAAGAACAATACATGCCCTTAAAGCTTCGACTTTCACTACATTTACTCATAGTATGCATACAGTAGCCTAGATAGGGTATAGCTTGTAGAGAGAGGGAAATGAAGCAGGGAACAAAACAAGAGCAAGCATAAAAAGGTGACATGGTAAAGAACACACAAAGGACAACAAATACGGAGACTTGGAATGCCTTTCTCCACTGTTTACACTGGTCCCACCTGCCAAAGTTAGACAAAGATTGGTCCTGTTGGCTGTTATTTAATTTGTATGAATTATTTATTTGGCTTTTTCTTGTAAAAATGCAAAAGTTGAAAAAAATCGAGTGAGTAAATAATAAAACTTTTAATGTATAAACAATCCTCCACTTGAAGTTAGCCACGACTCCCGAGGCTAGCATCCCTCTGAGCTTGTTTGCTGCTCCACTACTGCAAACTTAGCCCTGCAGTGTTTACATGCACTTGAGTATTATTGAGCCTTATCCCGGTTATGAAAATATTCGGGATTAAACTTGCACATGTGCAGTTTGCCGACAGCTGTCATCCGGGTTTCTCAATCAGAATATGATAAATAAAAATCAGGATATGGTGTTTACATGCACTAAAGACACTAAAGACTTTATAATCTAATCAAACCAGTTACTAGGCTAACAAACTTTTTCTAACTGAGAGTTATTGGTTGCTTGGGCATGTAAACATTTGATTGGTCGGTTGGTAACCATTTCTAAAGCCATTAAGTAGTCAGTTCTTTGAGACTTGCTATGTTTTTTGTTTTTACATAACCAAATGAGCGGGTTGGGCTTGGACTACTGCTAGCATTTATGTATTATACCACAATATGTCTCTTTGGATAAAATTAGAGCTAAGTGACATGACCTCCGATCAATACTGCAACTCATTAAGAACATTTTACCACAATTAAGCTGGCAAACCCATGACCACAAAGAAGATTCAGGGCAGTGTGTACTTATATGATGCTTATATAGGGTGCTTTTTGAGAAGAAGGTCGGGAGTGGGGAAGAAAACAAATAGAAAGTGGTGACATGGTGAAGAACAAGAAAAGGAGAAAGACAGTGAAGAAGGAGAGAAGGCGAACAAAGCAGTAGCTAACAGCGTTGTGGAGACTGCGGTACAGGCTCCTCCTGAGGGAGCCGCAGAGATGGGCTGGAACACAAATCAGGGCCACGGAGGTGATTTTGCAGCTGCACTTCTTTCCTCTCACCTCTCCTCAATTCGACCATTTCTCCTGCGGCCATCGAAGACACCGTATAGTCCTGTGTTTGTGACCAGAATTAATAAAAAAATCATTTGTTTATTTACAGAATCACTATTTAAGACATACCACGAACCCCAAGGGCACCACAACTTTTATTGCTGCATATCTTGATGAAGGACTGAATCAGTCAGCCTTGGTGCATTCCTTGAGCTGATCGAACGGTGCCATCAAGCTGTGCCAGATAAATTGGAATCCTACTGGGTCCACGCAGGAGATCAGCTCACATACTGTTTGGAAAAATACACAAGCGTACAACTAGGCCGCTCTCTTGTTAGGTTGTGCCCATCACAAATCTATTCTGGGGAAAGTTGTTTAGATAATTCTAAAAATATGTTCTTATTGTATGTGGTATTTTAACTGCACAAAAGCAAAAAGGTACAATTTGTCAGAAAGCTCAAGAAGAGTAAACTGGTCATTCTTTCTGATGCCGCCACAACTAAACAGTTCCCTTAACTCAAATAAATGATTATAAACTGGTTGTGTTTCAGTATATTATAATGTTAAAGTTGAAGAAAGTTTTGTTGTTTTTTTTTTTTTGAAAAGTTTTAAAAAAGAAATATGTGAAAAGAATAAATTTCCATGAACTGCCTACAAAAGACTAATCTCTGATGTGAAGTGATATGCTAAATGTACTGCAGCAATAAACAGAAGTGTTTTTCAGAACAAAACAATGAAGAAAAGTTTAGGTTTTATAATTCCAGGAATCTTGACTCGTTGACGTCACTAGAGTTGCTGGTAAAAACATAATGTACACAAAGAAATGCATTGTTTTCTCCAATAAGCAAGGGGCAAAAGAGACCAATTTAATTCTTAGATAATTGCCTCATATCATCTTCATGCACAGTAGTCGAGACTAAATCAACCCTCAAATAAGAGTTTAAGTGTTTTTTGCAGAAGTAGGAAGTGCTCACTCTAAATTGCCCATAGAAATGGATGATAGAGTTAAATGTGATAGTGTCTCTAAGAGCCCTGCCATTTAACTGTGAAGGGTGTACCCTGCATCTCTTCCAAGTGATCTGGGATAATGTGCACCACCCTGCCACCCTAAAGAAGAAAAAGCATGGCAAAATGAATGATAAAATGTAGTTGGATAAATTATGCTTTAAAATGGCATATTACAACTGCAACTAATTTGGACATGAACCCTTAATCTTTGTTGGTTTCTAGAGACACAAAATCCTAAAGAGGGCTAGACTCTCTAAACACCAGTTTGTACCTGTTCTCTTGTAAAGAGATTGCTCAGAGGGCAGGATGATGGACATCCATTTGACTTGCTTCTGCTTTAGGAAGTAAGTGTAACTGATGCTATATATGTGTCATTACCACCTCAAGGTTGTTTGGTCTTTACTAACAACAGTGAGGACAGATCTGATTTGACTGCAGTGTAGACAAAGTCGTGCTATCCACTGCAGAGCCAGATAACGCTGCAGTCGTCAGTAATCAGAGCACACGGACAGGAAGGCTGAGAGCAAACACTAAGATGGAAGACTATTAACAAAGTGGAAGACCTTGATACATGCCAGGAGGTCAGCTTGAATGTCTGCAGTGTGGACAGACCTTTCAAAGAGCTGCTTCTTGAAGGCTATGGACTTTTCTATATAAAGTCTCCCTTTGGAGGCAGTGGCTGTGCCTTAAAGTTCTTCACTGCTGTTGAAATCTGGATCACAACTTCTACTGCGCTATGGTACATCAGAGGAAAACAAAGAACCGTGGAGTCTGCGTCAACAACAAAGGCTACATCGAAGCGAAGACCTAAGTTACATCATTTTGAAGGCTTTGTTTAAGAACGGGTCTGATCGTACACACAGTACGCACGCACAGTTTTCTCGTGCAGTAAAAAGCAGTGTTAGAGGGCTCGGGCTTGCAGCACAAGTTGAAAGCATGGGGGAAGGCAGGGAGGAGACGAGCACAGATGAGCTCTCGATGGTGGAGCGCTGGGAAGGATACTGGCCCTCGGGGAGATGTGCTGGTGCTGTGATGACATTTTTAGGGCAACAGTGAGAGTTATAGATGAGTATCGGATGTTGCCCGCTCCTCTCTGGGAAAAAAGTGATGATGAAAAAAATAATAAGACATCAAAGGACAGTGTAGAGGTAATAAACAGATTTAATTGAGGATGAAAACAAAGCAATGAGCTTAAAGTACTTGCTCTTGGGTTTTTTACAGTTTGAATCTAAGACTGCAGTAGAGGTTCTCTGTTTTGTTCCTGCAAAACAATATGTGAACATTGGTTAAACTTGGAAGCCACTTATTCAAGTTTCAGGTTTATTCTCTAGGACTATCAGGTCAAGGTCGCTGGACTAGCTGATGGACTTTTGACAGATAAAGATGGACAGAAAATGGGCACTGTTGAAAACTTTAATTTGTTTATTTTTAACATATAAATGGTAAAGAAATATACAAGCTGTTGCTACAAAAAAAATGTACAAAATGTGCCAAAATAAATTACTTAATCCCACCTCCCCAATCTGTGCAACTGTAGCCACTCACAGTGGCTAAACTTGATGAGCAGTATTCAACAATTATCTGACTCTCTTGACAAATCAGCCTTTTGTGTGCACTGTGCAGTTTTGTTTTCAGGAAAAAAAAATCACCATAGACAGAATATTTTATTTTATCTTGTTTGGTCTTATGATTTCTAGTCATCTTTATGGCTTTCAGTATTGCTGGGGCATGCCCTCCTGCATGAATAAACAATAGAGGTGAATGAGCAAACATTTCTGTTGCATCCCGCTGTTGAAAGTACAAAATGAATGCAGAGCCACACAGACTTGTTTATGTACTGCAGGCTCTTTTAGCCTTAAAGAACTCTTCAGAGCACCTTTGGATCTTTCACATCTGAGTAACATGAAAACTGATAATGTGCTTTCTTCCGTGCTATTGTTTTATCACACAGGGATATGAAAGCTATTTTGCTTTTTAAATGCCTTTGTTCTATGGAGTAACCTGCTCTTGGCTCAAAAAATGATTTTTACAAACCAGACTTTGAGTTCTAATGTTGTGTCACATGTGAGTTTCTGTCCCAGAGTTGCTTAGACATTTCCAGTACTGTTTGCAGCAAATCAGCCGTCACCAGAATAGAGATGCAGTGCAGCAATATCAGTGTAATATTCATGTTCAAACATGAACTTCAATAAAGTCCAAAGCCCAAAGGACTCAGGCACAATTTCTCTGTAGAAGAACGTCATTCTGACATTTTATTCTGACATATTTTGACTTCAATCCCTTGCCATTTTACTCAGTTTCAGTGACTTTATCCGGCAATAGACTGAATCCGTATCCACTCTGTTACCATTTAAAAAGTAAGAAGTCATTTCACGGCTGAGATGAATTGAACTTGTAAACCTTTCCCCATGAATCTTATCTCTCAAATCACAAAATAACACATCACATCTAGTACTAAAATTTCTGAATTCAAATTCAGAAGTGGCATGATTTTATCATTATCATTTTATTTAATACACCAATAAACTGCTACAAATTAGTCTTTACTTTAAGTGCATTGTCTAAACTGTTGTAGTATACAGATAAAAGAAAACCATTACTGCCCAAAGAAGACAAACTGAGCACTACTGGAGGATAAGCAATGTTTCTTTTTGAACACACATTGTTTGCAGTTTTCCTGTTTGTTTGTACATTCTCTATTTATCTACATGTAGACAGCGTCCCACAATGCATTATTCAGTGTACCCTTTACTTAACTTGTGTGGTGGTTTGAGTTTGAAGCATCCTTAATTTTAATTTACAGAATAATACGATATACAAAGAATGTATATGTATGTATAATGTAAATCTACCTTAAACACATATAACGAAATACCAAAGCCATGACATTAAGATTACATCAGCTTTACGAATATTAATCTTCACCAAATGTGAATGTCTGTAACATTTTTTAAATAAAGCCTGTTCATCAAACTGTGTCTTTTTAATTGTTTTTATTGGTCTAATGGGAATTACACGCTGTTGGTAGAATTCCCTTTGCTGTTAGGCTCCTGTTAGGTTAACCAATGAGATGAGGGACATGACCAAGAGGACGATGGACCGTTTTAATACAGTGGCGCACGGCTCTGGGGAAACGTCTGCTAACCCCTGCAGATAATATGGCTGGCAAAATGAAGCACATCCATTTTGTGCAGCTCGAAGGATGACATGTGCCAACTGGGGCCTCTGATGGTGTTTATGGTTTGCTCTGTCCGTGGCACAGTACCCTCTGATTACCACAACAGGGTTGGGGTAAGTGCATGAATCCCTTGAAAATTTAGCGATTCTATTCTTTGAAGCATTGTGACTTTGATTATTTTTGCTTAGGGCACAGCTGACAGTGCAGGAGTAGCTGCTTGTGTTTTGGTAATGGTTATGACTACTCTTGTCTGTCATTACAGGCTTCTTTGTGTTTACACTCTGAACTAAGAGGATGGACAGGTGACGAATAGATCAAATCACTGGAGGACTGATCATGAACCAAGACACTGAGAAGCTACTCTACATGGGAAGATACTAATGAGTCTTTCCCAGGCTGCCTGTGAGTCCTGAGGCACATCCTGCAGGGTCCGAAGCCATGTAACAATACACACACGCACTGCCCCACATAATGTATCTACATCAAGCAGGTTAGGCTTTTCTTTTGGTGGATAGTCTTCTTTCCTTGCTGAATCATAGTGCATAATCAGTGCCTTGCCACAGTCCACACACTGGCACAGTGTCGCTCAAGAGACTGTAAAAACGGCACACAAATGTGTCCAATTAACACCTGCTCACATGCTTTACCGCCTTTATCTCTGTCACATCTTATGTTTGCATATTCCATTTCCAAAGCTTGTCTACCACGTGCCAACACCTCTCCCAATCTGCTGAACCTCAGAATTTTGAAATAGCTCTAGGAAATGTAGGAGTAAAAAAAAAGGAGTGAAAAAGGAAATGGTTCATTTCAGTGTGGGTGTCCTCAGTGGGTGGTTTGTAATTATGATTAAAAAGTTGATTATATGTGGCACCACCTATTACCCACTTGCTGCTCTGATATGACTAAATGCACATGGCTGCTGTTAAGAACTTTTTAAATCCATCTTCATTTGTTAAATAAAAAATAGCTTTAAAACTTCCTGCCATGTCAAAATAAACCCCTATAAAATGCGATGCTATCACTTTATCAAATGAGCCTCAGGTGAACAGACTTCTTTTGACAGGTGATGCATGCTGCACACCTATATCATGAAATGTTTGCGTCACATTTCCTCTCATGTGCTTTGATGCTTCACAGTGATATTGCTACATGGGTGCTTCCTTTAACATCAAACCCTTTACATAAGAATGTCCTAATTTAACTGCAACAAAAGGGCTTGTGGGATCACTGAGAATATCAGGGCTGAAGGAGCAGAAAATGCAATTTTGTGCACACATCTGAATCAGAGAGGATGTGACGTGTCTGTATACCTCCTGGACTTTTTTCTATTCAAACCTTAACAATTTTGTAGATAGTCCACAGACATCTTTCTTTTCTTTTAATCACATTATCTACATGTACAATTGCTGTAATTTGCTAGTACATAGCTAATTATGTAAAGATATGCTCATTGTAAAATCTCCTAGATACCGTAAAACAGGAACTCAGAGATGATCAGGGGATAAAAGAATTCAATCGAAACAGCACTTTTTTCTTTTTTGGGGCTTACTGTCTTTAATTGATAGTCAGTCAGACAAAGAGGAAACTGGGAGAGAGAAAAAAGGGGAAGGACACCGTCACACGCTCCACCAGGTGAGCCACCGAGGCGCCCCGCTAACAGGGACTTCTTATTAGCTCTCACATCTCACTGTCTCTCCAGTGCACTCTTACATCTTTGTGTTGGTGTCAGCAGTGTCAAGGAGTTGCAGTCTCATTCGTTGTTCGGTCTATTTTTATATTCTTTAATTGCACATGCATTATGATCTATTTCAGTAGTTCAGGGTCAGAATGTAACGACCAGATATGGAAACTACTGTGTGCGGTCAGCAACTTGATGAAGGTTTAACTCATTTGGAGGGTTTCTCAAGATGAAAAAGGGCCAAGTCCTGAGTCAGAGCCAGGTCAGCTGCTCAGAAACTGCACTATGTAAGAAGAGGAGAATAAAAAAAAGCATCTTTCCATGGCTAATTTTTTACTCTTTCTTCTCTTCATGCTAGTGTTATAATATTGTAAAGTTACAGACTCCTCAGCATGTAAAAATGTCCTCTCCATTATGAAGAGAAAAAAGATATATTTTTGTTGAAGTAATCATCAGCACATGCTTCTCATCAAAGTTTGCAAACAAATTTTCTATTGAGCGGTTAGCTTTCTTTACTTAGTAGATAATTGACTATTCAACCGATCATTACAACAACGAACAGAGACTTTTAAGGGAATGTATTGTATCAAACTTGTATAGCTCACACCGCTTCTTGTACTCCTCCACGTTCCCGCTGGCTTTCAATTATATGACTTAGGTTTCGTGACTCGACTGCGCAAAGAGACAGAGACATTCAGTGGGTGCAGAGAACTGTGAATACACCCGCTGCCATTGCCGTGTCACTTTCCCCCACGCTGCTTTTCAATTAAGAACTGTCAATGACTCATATCAGCGGTAATCCTTTTAACATGCAATTGACTGAATGTGCTCAGTCGATACCTTCGTCCTCAGTTGCGGCGTTTCTTCTGAGGCCAGTGAAGGTCTTATGTGTTTACCTCTCACAGCAGATTGGCCTCTGATCTCCAAATCCCTTGTTTAGCTAAAGTGGTCCTCTTGGGATTGCACCAAGCGGGGGATTCAAAGACAGAATAGCAGAAGCCAGTCAGGAAGAGAGAGAGGTTGTAAAGATACAGGAAGAGGGACAAATAATAGCGAATAGAGAGGTGGCAGGAGCGTGGAAATCTTTCAGAACAAGACAGGCCTGGCTCCCCGCTCCTCCTCTAGGAAAGGTCTGATTGAACCTCCTTGGTTTTACTCATCAGGTATTCACAAAGCCCCCTCTCTGACGCCCACCTCCCTGCAGCTCTCTGTCGTGGATGGAATGAGCGGCTTAGGGCCTCTGTGGATCCGTATCCCTGTCATATTTTGTGACAACACCGCCGTTCCATTTCAGCTGGTAAAATGTGGAGTAAACAGGCGAGGAGAGGGCATCGGGTTTTGATTCATGTTTTGGTCTTCTGAATCATATTTGACAACATATTATCAACCTAGTTTCTGAGAAATGTTATGTGTTCTCTGATTAGTGGAATAGCCTTTACAGTACAAAAATACATAATTTCCTGTACTCAAATGTGCATTCTCTCAGATTCTGAATTTGTTCTTGCACTATACCGACTTAAGTGGACCATAATTTCACTGATAATTACATTCCTTATTCAGAATCTTTCTTTAGATGTTTTTAAGAAGCTCTTAATTACTTCGGGTAAGGTTATACAGGTTTGTCCGTACCTCCCAACCATCCTAATCGGCCATTGTGAAAAAGACATCACAAATCAAGATTTGACTTGAAAATCTCAAATCAGGTACATTTTTGTTTTTAGTGCTGTATATTTACCTCGTTATAACACAATAACACATTTAGCATTTGTCTTGGAAAAAAAGAAAGCTTCATAGTATACGAAGAGCTGACAAACTAACCACTGATGGATGAGAAGCACACTCATGTATTTAGAAGTAACATAATAATCAGACCAGTTTCCATAGACGGCAGAGTATGGTGCCATATCAAATTTTTTTAATTGAATTACCAAAGGAGAAATGTGAAGTCTGGCCACTAGATAGCCCCAAAAACATATTTAACAACCAAAACCATCTTAAGAGTCGGTCATTTTGCACACATATGAGTAAAAGTAATCGTCACTATTATTCCTTATGTTTAATGTAACTGGAATGTTCATCTGCTTTTCTATATCGTATCCTTTTCTCTGCAATGTTGATATTCCACACATCAGTGCTTTCTGAAAACATTAGATAAATTTGATTTGGGAGACTGAGCTAGTATTGCTCCAGCGTTTCAGTGATGTGCCAAAGGAGCCTCGGTCGCGAGCAACTATGCGTGCACATAGTGAGACACGATTAGAGCTGACAGCATCTCCGCTTCCCTATATGACGGATGAATATTGCTTTTGTTTGTGTTTCACCTGCTTATCTGTCGACTGTTTCCTCAATGCAGAAATACTAAAACACCCCAAAATCTAACCTTTATTTTATTTAATCTTCAGGTATTTTATGTTTTCGTGAGGGCAATAGAGATAGAAGCACCTGCACACTATTTCTACCCAAAATGAGAAGCGATGGTATTGATGGCTGTTGTACATATACAGACATTGACACAAACACAACGGAGGATAAGGGAGAGAAGCAATAGGCGCGATCAATAAGCAAGTAATAAGGACTGAGAGCAGGTCGGTCATGTGAGGGGAGGACAAGGGATTCTGGGAGGAGGCGGATAAACAACAGCTTCTCAGAAATTTTGTTACTATTTTATATTTACAGTATTTCCAAGGATACACAGACAGTAAATAATTTTTTCCCCACGGTAATAACAACATACAGAGTCTCCATTACCAAATATTTTCCACATTCAGCCAGACCTACTGATTTATGGGGTTCATATGAGACAGGAGGTGTATTGGGGAGGTGGATGGGGACACAAAACTAGGACTTTCATTTGAAGGAACAGAGTTAAACTTTACATTTCAGTGTGAAACATGCAGTGTGTGATTGTTGATTAATTGAACTGTTCGATCACCTAACAGCAAATTGTAGTAAAAATAACCTGTCTGTCTTTCTTCACAAGGATTTTTATAGATAGATCTTTGGCCAGTAACATTCCTGCATACAAGAGGTTTTAATGAGGGATGTTCTGATTGGCTGATGGTCAAAAATGGCTTATCAATTAAAATTGATCCATTGTGGAAGAAAATCCTACTGAAAAAATGGTTATTACAGCACTAATTTAATTTTGGCACTTTTAATCCTCCATACAGCTCAGGACCATGAAATAATTAAATACATAGTGATAATAGAATAATAGCAGAATGTCATTGGTCTACAAGTTTAATGTAAGCTCTACACTGTGGTTTGCTGTAGTGTATGAGTATTTTTTTATTACTATATTGCTGTGATGGGTGAGTTTTCTGTCACTGCAGCTTGTTTTTTTGTGTAACTGTGCTCTTCAGTGACAAAGCCTCAACACATATCCCTAACCAAAAACAGTTATGGTTCTTAAGTAAACATAAGAATGACATTTGTTTTATATTGTATTATTCAGCACCCCTGCCTCTCAGCCAGAGGGTCATAGGATCAAAGCCAGGCCCAGCCCGCCACAGCTGTCCTGTGTATTGTCTGCATATCCTCCCCTACCACCATGTGTTTTCTTTTCAGGCACTCCAGCTTTTTCTCACCGTCTAAAGATATGCACGTATAAGTGAATTTGTGAATGTAAATTGCCCATAGTGAATGAGCAATGGTCTCGATGTGTTAGCCCTGTGGTGTTCCATGGTTGAAAGAACACAGAGAAGGGAGTGGGATAATAGGTCATGCATGATAGAATGGAAAACAAAAACATATGTGCATACAGTATGTAGGGGCACATCCTTCCCACTGGTGACATTTGATAGCAGCTTCATTGATTGGTGTTCCCAGCGTAACCCTGGAGGACCTGGCAGTCACCACAGATGTACTGCAAAGCACAGTTGTCGCCGCTCCGTGCGCCTTAAGCTAAAGCAACACACACACAGCAACACACCCGTAGGTACACACACACACACAGCAACACACCTGTAGATACATACTCACCACACTGACACTGTCAAAGCCTCATGGGCCTTACTAGATAGTCCAACCTGCTGAGTCTCTCTGCTATCAACCTGAACACAGCTCCTTTCCAATTTGCTCTTAGCCACGCTGCAGCATCGTAAAAGCACATCTATTACAATAACGAGAGCCAGCGAAGAGTCGGGTCACGCAAATGATTTTGTTTGACAGATATAAGTAATTCCACTTAATCTATAACAAATGTTTCTTACAAAAACTGCTATGTACAGTGGAATATAGACTGTATGATAGACAGTAACACCATCCCCAACTATTCTGTGAAGATGAGGCAATTTCCTCCTGCTGTTTTCTATTGTAAAGGGCTTGGACAGAAGAAATACAGGACTGTGTAATCAGTTGATGTCAAGGAAGAAAAATTGACTGTTGGAAAATGTCATGAAATAATGAGTATTTTTTTTTTTTTTTCAGTCATAGATGTTAGATAGATGTTGCAGTGGTAGCATGATAAACCAAACCATTTAATGCGTACCCTTTCCCAAATATGGTAACAGACTGCTGTGGTGTCAAAAGCCTGTTGTGTATGTGTGTGTGCGATATGTGTTGCAGGCTCGCAGTTATTTTGATGTGATTATACACTTCTGAAAACAGCAGTGACTGATGTGTCCCATTGTAATCTATAAGATTTCACACAATGCAACGTTCAAGACTGATCTCAACAAGTAGTTAGATTCAGGTTGCACTGCAAAGAACCATACCTCATACTAAGAGCACATTGTGCACTGAAAAAAAAAGCTTTAACTGGCCTGACATAAAAACACATCTAGGTTGCACTCAATGTGGCATGAGTGCATCAAAATGGCTTGAATAACAAACAAAATGTACCTGAATAAAACATTATAGCATTCAAATGTTTTCAACAATGCATTAGAAAGCAGCTTTTGTTCATTAAAATAAATGGTTACATTACATTTTCATTGGCAACATGTCAAACTGTGAGCGCTTTGCATTCGCAGACTGTGAAGCAGGAACTAGTGGTACTTTTAAGAGGGATGTGATTGAATTGAACTGACTTAAACAAGTGACAGTATAATCACTTTTGTCACTTGTGGGCGCCTGGGCACCTGAGGGTGACGCAAGACTGAGATATGTCAACAAGACATTAACTAGTGGAAATTCAATGTGAACTAATTACAAAGGCCAAAGACTAAGCAATTTTCCACTTAACACTAGCACAGTATTTGCTTATTTGGTAGCCTTTTGTGCAAGTGACAGCTGGTGCACACAGTAACAAGTCATTTTTACCGCCCTCAACCACAGCGACATTATATTTGTGTCAATGTTAGTTATTTCTCAACACACTAACTATCCCTATTGTGTGAGTGGTGTTTTTATATACAACCAAAGCAGAAATACACCCAGCCTCTTAAATCAGCCCTGGTTCAGAAGGTCATCAAACAGTCTACGGTGAATTGGTTTCCAGCCACTAATGAGCACCCTGTTGCACTGAACATTAGATCGCTGATGAGCTAATAACCCACAGCACGCGTGTCTAAAACAACATGGGAATGACACATCAAAAGAAAAAACTATCATGTTCTGGGCTATAAATATGCTTACATTCACTTTCCGTTTGAACTACGCTGGCTCAAAGAAGCTTCACAGCGGGAAACAATAGCTAGAGTTGATGCAGATAATGACTTAGCTCGCCTCATAATGAGTAAACTATTCAGACGGACTGAGGCATTCGGGACTCGATCGGTCGGTCTCAGTTCCTGATCTCCAAAGAGATTTAAAGAGATCTTTAGAAGGTAAGAGGTTCAGGGTGCCACTTTTGCTCCTTTAGGGGAATCTTACTTCTCTTTGCTGATCAAAGAATCCTGTAACTTCCTTCACTCACAGCGGTTCTTCTCTTTTAGCGGTGGTGTGTGGGAATATGCTAATTAGAGTGATAATGACAGACACAGCATATACCTATACAGGCCACCTTTACATCTCTGGAGGAGAGTTAAAAATATATCAGTGTCCTGGAACTTTCCTTGAGTTTGTCTTATGGTTAACTAGGACTGCTTCAAACACTACGCTCTCTCTATATTCATACTTTTAATATAAGTCCCATACTTTTGAGTTCAACTTGTATGTGTCATGTGAAAAACAGTTGCACAAGCACATGGACATGTACTACGGGCATACATAGAGTGAGGAACGTTAATCAAACACGTAAATTAAAATGCAAAATCTCTAAATATAGAAAGTATTGGAATGTGCATGGGGATTATACACCATTTCTTCTTGACACGAACATTGTCTTTGTCCTTAGATTCAGTGAGGCAAACAGTAGATAAATGTATGCACTGTGCATGTATTCAGGAAGAAAAATGAAAATATGTGTCACTTAAACTACTTTTCTTTGTGTTTTTACTGAGAAAACTGTGGCATAATAACAGTGTTAATGTTAGTTATTATATTGTCAAAACGAGTACCATTTTTTAGAAGCTAACATTACAGTCATTATTATGTTGCCTTAAGATTAAACAAAATAAACAGTTATATACAGCCACATGAAATGCATTTGACATGTTGATCACATATTATACAACGGACTTAAATATTGACTGAAATGTGCTTGAGGTCAGCCCTATACACTGAACAGTAATAAGAGTTTGTATTCAGTTGCGCCCCAGCACTAGAGACAGCTGTATTTTTTTCTTTCATTTTCCCTTTTTGCAGACAGATTTGATGTGGTCTTTTAGGAATAATGACTGATATGCAATTTCCTCCCATTTTTTGTTGAAAATGGCATTTTTATTAAGATTATAACAGGAACTTCATCAAGTCAGAGCCTTGAGGGTCAATTTGGTCACAACTTCAATTGTACGTCATGACTTTTCAACACTTTTGACAATCTGTGATTCCAACATGTCTTTTATGTGTTGGAGGTGAATGAGCCTGAATAATTTAGTTAAAACTGACAACTATCTTTCCGTACTTTATTTTCTATGGCCCATATCAAACTTCTCAATTCCTGCCACTCCAAGATTCCCAGTAACATGTTGCTTAAAAGTATATAGAGTATTTACAGAAAGTACCATCATCATTGCAGACGGCAACTGGCACAAAATATGGGCTTATTTCAACCAAATAAGAAAAGTGTCTGTTTGTTGTAGTGGCTGTAGAACGTCTTTGACAAAGAGGCACTCTTATATTTGCATTCAAACTTACAGTAACTCAGCATAACACATCCTTAACATAATAGCACAAGTAAATGAGATCTTTTGCAGTAAGTGCTTGTGTCTGGCGCTAGTGATGCTTGAGCCTCTGATTTTCTGTGATCAGTTTCAATAAAGAAGGGAAATGAAAGCGCCAGCCAAGAGGAACAAGAAAACAAGTTGTTTTTAAAAAAATGGTCATTAAGCCATGAAGAGTGCTCTATTGTACAATTTGTCATTTAAGTTCAAGTTCAAGATATTTTCTTTAGCATTGGCCCTGTCAGCAGAATCATTTTCAAAAGATGCAGACAAATAAAGAAACAGAGTTTAAATCAAAAGCACTTTTCACTGGTATTGTACTGCATTTCAGACAAGGGCCAGACCTGTGACATATTCTGAGGCTATAGCTTGACAAATACACACAGCATTAAAATCCTCCCCGGATGAGGATTCATTGTTTAAAATGAATTAAGCACAGTTTAGCTTCATAAATATTCACAACAGTGATAAAAAAAATAAAAAAATAAAATCCTAAGGCCATTTTTACCAAAACAGCATGGGCTACTTTTCATTTCCAGCACAGTGGGCGTGATGTTAAATGAGTAGATGTGTTTCAACTGTAGTCCACTGCTTTTATGTAAATATTTATGTGTGCGTCGAGGACACAATGACTGCGTTTACTGCCACCTTCTCTGTGCAGCCGAGTTATGCCCTACAGCTGCTGACCTCTACGTGCCCTTTAGCAGCTTCATGCTTGAATGGAGAAGGCTGATGTTGAAACTTGTTATTTCACACACAGCTTCCTGTTTGTACTGTGAGGCTGTTCAGGATATGAGCCCCATTAAGGACCACTGTGTTCACACATGGCCTGTTGTGTCTCAAAAAAGATGCGTGGAGAATTGCGCTGATGTGATTGGTTCTTGCCAAATAAGTGTGAGCATGAGACAGTTACCCAGAAGACTGGAGAGTGGACGTTAATGGAAGTTATTAAAATGGAAACTTTGAACATTGAGATAATACTAGTTAACTGAATTGGGCCAGGGATGCACCAAGTGGAGGTACTACCCACTACCCCAAGTACCCCATGTGTGCTGCTGCTGACCTCTACATGTCCTTTAGTGGCTACATGCTTAAAAGGAGACACACACTTTCCATGTGATTATAAATGTTTGTTACATACTGGAGAATTCATGTTAATAGAGTCAGCATTTTAAAACAACACAATGTGAGATGAATGTTTGAGAATGTGTGCTTCTGTAAAGTATGCTGTACCACTATAAGCATGCACGGCCTGTTGCCTCTCAGTATTCATAAAGATGTGTGGAGAATTGTTCTGATGTGATTGGATGTCTTCACATGAGAGAGTTACATGATCCACTAAACATCATCTCTGGAAACCATTACCTGATAAGGAGCCTATACATTGTAATAATTGTGAAGCTGTGTTTGTTTGTGTTGCTTTAAAGGCCCTCATATGCAGAATGTAATGAACTCTGAATGTATCATTGATGCAGTGAGTTTAATGTCCGTAGGATGTTATGAGAAACACAATCTTATCTTTGACAGATGGACTATTTCATCACAATAATGACTGTGGGTCTTATGTTTTGGCCATAACTAACAAAGTAAATACTGGAACAATACTGAATGAAGGAAAATTTGGCAAAAATGAGAAATTGATGTGAAACGATAAACGAGTTGAGTGATAAAGTGCCTGATTACGCCTGATGATAAAATGATGCTCTATAAATAATGTCTTTAATTATGAATTGCATGTATCATAATCCAGAGGTGCTTGTCAGTGGAGATTAATGTACAGCTTGATTGCTGTGGTGAGATGTTGTGTCTTAAAGCTCCATCTGTTGCAGGTTGAACATGTAGCTATAAAACCTTTAATGGTGTTAGACTGGTATTAAAGTGGAGTGATTAATACTATGTCTGATGCACAGCTATGACACAGCAACACAAAACACACTCAAGACCTCTTTGAAGTCATGCCACATAAGCAACAGCAGCAGCAAAAATAACATGTTTATTCATAAAAACGATTTGAAATGAGGCTATTACTAAAGCTTCTGTTGTTTCTTCTGCTGTTTAATGGAGTCTTGAAAAGGAAAAGTCAATCGTTAAGAAAAAAAAGATGATTATTTAAGAGATAGCTATCCTCCCACAGAGTCACGACCCCAGCTGATCTCCCACTGAATCCGCAGCGTGGTCCTAATAGTGTGCTATATTGACTTCTCATTCCCACCCTGCCATCTCCTGCTACTGTCAGATGAGTCACATCAAATCAAAGCCCATCAAACATCAACCTCATAAATGAATAGAGGTGTCAGGAGTTGGATTCTGGTTTTCTTCATTTTCACCTTTAACACTCTCTTTTCCACTGTATCCCCAATTCGGCATTTAACGGTTTGATTCAAATCAGCAAAAAGCCGCCTGGGTCATTCAATCACCAGCTCTTACTTTACAAACACACACTGGAGCTTTCTGGGCAACTAAGTGCATTTAGTCATTTAAATTAATGCTTGAAAGTAAGGCCATAATCAAAAGTAAATAAGGAAAATGTGTAATAATGAAATGGTTCAGCTGTAAATAACCTCTAATAAGTAATTAACAACTGTGAATTACTGTGAGAAAAAAACAACTTTACACACATACATCAGGTTGATGAATATATTGAATAATAAAAATACATTAGAATTATCTCAGTTACCTTGATTTTCACATATTTTACACCAATAAGAGGTAAAATTCATAAAGAAAAAATATTTAATCAACACCTCTCTGTTTTCAATAATGCAACTTAAGTCACAGGGGAAAAACAAACAAAAAGGAATAAATATACAAAGAAATAATTTAGTAGGGAAATAAATAGACAAAAGTATTATTGGTCTACAACACCATTTTCATTTCTGTGCTCATTTTTATTTATTACTCAATTATTACATTTGAGTATTTTTTATTATGTCAGTTCATTCACTTATATTGGCTGACGAATTTATTCCCTTTTTTTTTATTTGTTTATTTTTCCATGCTTATCATTTCATTTCCCTTCTTCATAAACTGCTTTCCTCCATTTGAAAACAGCTCCAAAAGTAACTGAGCTGACACAGGCCTCTATTTGCACATCACTGAGCTCAAAGCACCACTGAAGCTGTGGATAATGAGACCACAATAAAACCGCCTCTCTTTTGTAATTACCTCCAATAGTTATGTGCCACAGTAAATATACCATAATATACTATTAGTCACACAGTATGGTGAAGCCATGCTGTTTTTACCACTCACATCATTTTCTTGTTGTAGCCATTAAAGCCTCACATCAGCAGCACCAAACAGACTGGCACCACTAAGTATTCTGCTGTGCAACCTATTGTTACATTAACAGAGGATTTAGTGAAATTAGTTCTTAAGCATTAGACACTATTAGTCTTAATGGATAAACACTTGATGTCAGCCTGCTAAACATTCTGTGTTCTATTTCACTCTCCAAGTGTGACAGACTACTTCCATATGCTCTGCATTAATTTTCTGCATTTCCATATTTCCACTGCACTGCTTGATTGAATAAATGTTAATTTTTAGAGGAACGTTTTAGCTCCCACATGTACAGCTGCAGCAGTATGTAGCAGTATGTAAAATGTATGCTATATGTACATTTTATTATTGTATGATGGCAGGATAATAATGATAATGCATAGGATAGTTCAGTGGCAAAGACGTTTTTTCTGACATTAAAAATGAAAATACTGCCAGGTGAGACTAGCATTTTTCACATCAAAACGTTCCACACATTGTCTATAGGCCTATTATATAAGACATTATAAGCAGGTGTCTGCAGCATTGCAGGTGCACTTTGAGACTTTTTGATGATGCACATGATGAAAAGTAACATTTTGCGTCATATATGCTTTGAATTGGTATTACTCATTTACACCACAGAAATTTATGAATCATGTCAGGGGCCAATGACAAGTGAAAATGCAAGCTGACTAGGATTTATTTCATCTGAAAATTAAAGGTTTAAATACATAGCTACACAGCCTTGACACATTGAACACTGTACATTTATGATGGTGTGGTTAAGGTCTGTCACTAATGAAATGAAAAACATTAGGCCGTTGCTCTCATTGGATAAAATGACCTTGTGATAGTTACTGGCAGGTGGTTCATCAACTCACTAATCAGGGATTCATCTGAACTATCTGCTTTTTGCATGTTTCCGACAGGGTAACACTGTTGAGCAATGGACTTGTTGATAATCAGTCTTTCTTATTTTGAGAGTTAGTTAGATAGTGACATATTACCTGCCTGTGATTTTTTATTTATTTCTTTTCCCCCCAAACTGGACTAGTTTCAGATTCAAGACTAATGCCTGTACAGTTTTAGTTTTCCCCTTATGTTACGCCCTTGAGTGTGGGACATTGACATACAACACTGAAATTCAAATGACTTTGGCTTGAGCTTTCCTTAATAACTCGTGTGTGCATAGAATTTGTGTGAGCATTCTATCTTCAATTTAAATGTAAATTACATATCATAAGCTGTTTAAGGGGTATTTTGAAAAGACTGCACTGGTGTTTACAAAGGCAAGCCGGCTGCATGATCTTGGGATGCATAAAAGTACCAGTTAATTGAAACTATGAATCAAAGTGCGGCTGAATGACATTTATGTTTTGCCGCACCACAGCACAAAAGGGATAAATGCCCTACGCAAAATGGGAGGCTACTGTGATCTAGTTAATAACGATCCTATTATGATTCCATATTTACATAATGGTAGGCACAAAAAGTGGAGAAAATCACTTGTTGACTCAAAGTTTTATGGTTGGAACGGTCCAGTGGCACATTAAAATATTGTTTTAACATGTTAGAATAAAATGTCCGCCTCCACCTGCTGATACACCTCCTTTATTCTGTTCTCCCTATTGATTTAAGCTCCATCTTAATGCCCTGCTAAGTTTTTTCCACAAACTGCCTGCTGTCTACTCTGTTGTTCTGTTAACTAACCTCCACTAAATGGCTTTTATCCTCCTGAGTCCTCTTTCACTGTATCCTGTGACTGAAATAATCCACCATTCTACATCTGTAAAAAGTCACTGTGCAGGCTCGTACACACTGCTGTCATCAAGTCCCACTTGATCTAAGAGGTATGCAATTTCCACTGATGACAGGTTTAGACATTCATTTAAAGCTCTTGATAGCAGACAGAGAAATCAAAAGACAAACTGGTTACAATTTTCAACTTAAGGATGAGGGCTTTCAGGGTTTCTAAATTACAAGCCAGCCCACAGTTTTACATCAGACAAAGAGACGTATAGCTGTTTGATATGAGTAATGCAGTGGTTAAAAGTAGTGGATAAAATTTCTCCAATATTCATAAGTGAGCTCTGTCTCTAAAGAAATTGCGCCACTGATGTCCTGTCACTAATTCTTCAAGTGGACACTTTGTCTAAATGTTCTATGTGATTTTTCTTTCACAGAGCTACTCATGACTGAGGTCCTAACTATAAGCTATTTTAATAAATGCACATTTATTCATTTGACACTAATGAGTTTGTGTGCTTAAAAAGATTACATTTTCATTTACCACCTTTCCATGTAAATTAAAAAAAAAAAAAGCTGTAGTGGTTGCATATTGGCGGAGCGTATCTATTTATAGGAACTAAATGTTTGTTACATAAAACATCAGTGTATGAGTCGCATGGACCTAAAATGGATAGAAGTCACACAGGAACAAGAGCAGTCAGTGTCAGACAAGCTGTTCAGAGGAGGTCCTTATTGTGCACACTGCAGGTTCTGGGCGAGTTACAGCTCATCTCTCAGTGTGAGTGTCCCATCATTAATAGCATTTGAGTCTTTAATAACTGACTTGATCTGTCTGCAGATTATTTTGTTTGATGCTTTGATACACTGCCTCGTAATTATGACTTCAAAGACACTATCCATACAATCATAGTTTGAACTTCTATAGAGAAAATTGGACTAAAATCCAAGTGCAAATACCTCCTTCCCATCCACTGAGGAAAATCTGTTCTATGGCTTGTGTTGCCATTACTGACTGCAAACATTTCGTGTATCTTCATTTCTCTCATTTTCTCTGTGACAAAAGCAAACAGGCTCAGAGAATGTACCTGAGAAATAGTCAGCCCTAAAGTTTACATTCGCCAGCTCTGGTGTTATTGCTATGCAAATCTCTAAGCAAGAGAGAAAGTTTGAATCAATTGCATCATTGTCTGTTTTGAGAGCAGCTGAGGTGTTGCTTTGTATTCCCTCATTCTCTGCCTAAGCCTTTTAGCTTCCACAGAGGCTGAGTGGCTAAACCACAGCGGCAGCACAAAGTGGTGAGCTTTCACTTACGATCGAACCATTCTCTGAATGTAGCTCTGCTCTCAGCAGGGGCTAACAGGTAAAAAGAGGTGAAGAGTACAGCTTTCAGATTTAGATTTGAATTTAAGCTGTAAACAATCCCCTGGGCATTGTGAGTGACATTTATACACTATAGAGAAGCACACAGGCCAATAAAGTGTCCTGTGATATTGGAAAAACAGACAGACAGTAACACGGGGAGAGAGAAAGAGCAAGAGTCAGCCGGTCTGGGAATCAAACCCATGACCTTCTTGCTGTGAGGAAGGAGCACCAACCACTCTGCCACTGGGGTTATGTGGAAACGTATATATTCACTTCTGATGTGTTTTATTGCCTTCAATACTCTTCCCATTCTATAAATCATTACTGACTGATCTGTGTTTGACATTAAGTGTGACTCTGAAACAGCAACTGGAAGCTTTCTTGAAGATTTCTATGACAGATTATGTTACACTGGAAAAACATTATTATTACCTCTTTATTAGACATTGATGGCATTCTTATTGGTTCCATTCTAATTAGCCTGCTTATTTGTGACTGTTTCCTGGTAATGCCAGCTGAAAAATGTGGCTTTAATGCTTAGGTCATTACAGGAAACCATAACTCAGGAGCTGATCAGCTCTGTCTGTGCTGCCATGAGTTACAGAGAAAGCCCCATTAGGATAACAAATTGAGGGTGCTTCAAATTACCAGTAGAACTCCTGGCTCCAAATTGTCCAACTAGAAAAGGCAATTCTCTAAGTTCTTTACTTTGTGTATTCATGTAATTACAGCATACATAAAGAGATAGGATGGTAAAAATGTTTAATATTTATACCATATTGTTCTTGTTATATAATATATTACAACATTACTGTAAAGACAATACTTAGGAGCACAGCCACAGAGCATTTTTTCCACCTATTACAGATCTAAAAGGTCAGGCAACCATTTTATGTTGATCATTGCACCCATCTCTTCTTTAAGTCTATATAGGTTTGACTGTGTATTTGAGTTTTTGGTACTTTAGCCCAAGTTCACTGCAGAATTTTTTTAGGTGTAAACAGCACTAACGCTAGAGGGAAGGAGAAAATACAGACAGATTTAATTTTCTTCTTAAACGTTTTAGTCTCTCAGTTGGCTCCATTGCAGTCTCCTGCTTAAATGTTTCCTACTTGCAAAGTGACTTCCTTAAGCAGAACATAATTCATTGTGCTACTGAGACCTTTCAAAGGACACATAATCTTATTCATGGATGTTGTTGTTAACTGTGCACCTTCAGGGAATAAAAGCTACAGTCCACAAAGAGCTGTCTGTCCACATCAACAACTTTCTCTGAAGTGGAAAAGAGAACAAAAGTTCAAAATGAGTCAGTTTTAAAAAAGGGGCAGGACATGCTGCCATTGTGCCCCGAGCAGTTTACTAAACTGCATTAGAGAGCTGTCATAACACTTGTTCGACCCCACTCTGAGCACTGAGATATCTTCACATAAAGCTCACAATGCACTCCCACAGTGACACAGTGGTTGTATAGCTTTAATTAGCCACATAGACTTTCACATTAGTCAAACAAAGCCACATAATATTATTTCTCCCGTTCTATATGTAACACAGGGAAGCAAACAGTGTACTCTTTATAGTTTAAATGAATTCTGTTAAAAAATAAAGAAATACAGTTAATGATTACCCCAACAACATGCAAATGTTTTTTTTTTGTTTTTTTTGTAATTTCTTATTTTAACTTCCAGTAAATTTTAGGTGAGAGTCCCAGTTGAATAATAAGAAGACTATATGCCAATGTTATTGATGGAAGATTTCTTATGTGGAATTTTTTTAGACATAACAGTACACTATGTGAGGGACTATTATTAACCCATAGATGCTTGAATAATAACATTTTCAACAAGAATTGATTATTGTTCTTGTATGCCAATGTATTGTTTCATTTCTCATGACACATGTATTTTATATGTCTAAGTATAAAAGTAAAAGATATCAAATTTTAAAGAACAAATAGAGAGCACATGTTTTTGTTCATGTCGATTTGGTAGAACATGTCACCTCCAAACCAGGAACTAATACCAAGCCCTAAAATAAAATCCTCCAGGACACGGTTCATTATTTACCTTTTAATTTTAGCGGTTGGCTCTTCTCTAGTTACATAACACCAACATTACCAAACGCAAAAACAATGACACACCTGTCACTCTCTGACACAGGCGCCTCTGTTGCCAACCTCTTCCTGCTCTGTGGTTTTCTCAGTGGTGAGAAGCCAGTATTGTGAAATTGCCTGTTCCTCGGGGAGCTCTTCAATCACTCCAGGCTCCAGTCCACAAGAAAACAGGCAGTCCACCCGGCGAGAAAACGAATGTGCCATTCCGCCTATTTGCCATGGAGGCCAAAGAGAGAAAAATCTCCCATTTGAAGACAATGAATGGTCTGCTTCCTGGGTTATGGTGCCTCAACGAGTTGATTAACTTCACAAGGACAAAATGAAACTTTTTGCTGACCAATTTATGTGATTGGTGGAGATCTAAATGATATGTTAGAGGATGGATGGATTTTAGCGCTCTGCTCATCTCTTCAAATAAAAAGTGTGAATTAAATCAAATTGAGGAGAGGCATAGGAATAACTGACTAGCACTTTGGGAGGCCATGTACACAGACAAGTCGACTTAGTGTCTTCATTAGCAGGGCTGTCTGAAGAACACCGCAGATTGGCACTGTGTGCTCTTGCATAGTGTCCTTGTCATTAATTATGGATGCGCTGCCTGGTGATGCCACACAGTTTTTAACTGACCACAGATAATGAACGCTGAGGTAGTAATGTTGAGCTCTACCGGCACACATTTGTATTCTGTCCAACTTGAGGCCAGTTGCAGGGGCTTAAGGTTAACACAACAGATGTACAGAGCAGTTCATAATTAAATCTAGCAATATAACATTCACAATCCTACAATCAACATGTTAAATCAGCTCAATAACTCCTTAAATTTAAGAATAAATGCTATCACATGAAAATATTGTATAAGTGACATTCAAATATGTTTACCCTTGCTCTATTTAGAGACAGCTTTTACATCTGATAACAGGTTGCATTACTGTAACCTGTTATCAGATCAATTTCATGTCTTCATTATTTAAGCTATGTGCTGTCAGGGATTAGGAGACATGTTCCATTTTGATTCTGCAGTGTCACTGTCTCTGTTTAAGTCACAGCCCTAGAGCTTTCAGACCACTTTTGACTTTCTGTCCGTTTCCTCTGAGATTGATGGGATCTTTGACCGGGACTAAAGTTCACCAAAGGCTGCCCCACTGCTCTTGTCCTCTGCCACAACAGGACAAGGGCAGCAGCATGTCACTGTAAAGAGCAAGGGTCTTGTGTAAAAAACCTAATCATTCTCTCTCTGCTTCCTGACACTGGGTTCTGACCACAGTTCAGTGCAGGTTTAAAGCAGGAAGCCGATTACTGTGCAGCTCTTCTCTACAAGGAGGGAGACCCAAAAAAAGCACAGTGACTGACACTTAGGTAGCCTGTCTGCGTCTTGAAGATGTTCCTTTTTATCGCCTACAGCAGGAGGGTGTGTTAGCTGCCTGTTTGCTATCATGACTTTGTTTCTTCCTGTGTCAGTGTTTGGCTTGAAGAAGAGATGAGAGGGGATAAGATGCTGACAAATGTGTTTTTGTGCTTCACTGAAAGCAGCTTTGTAGGATATATTCCCTATTTTTCCTTAGCATCAAAACTTCTTACACAACATTACTGACGAGAAGTATCTTGACAATTACATGTTCCAGAAAGCGGCTACATGTAATGCCCATGTTGGTGCTTACAAAGCTGGTTCAACTTGAAAATCACACTCAATAAGAACATGTAGTCTTCTGCTCCACTGGTTCATTCAGGTAATTTAGCTTTACCTTTTCATCAAAGTTATCATTCCTCCTACTCACTTCACTCTGATTGTGTCACAAAAATAAAACAAAGCAACTTCCTGAAACTTGACTGTGACAAATCATTGACCCTCCAAAGATCCCACTAAAACCTCCTTCTTTCACCTCAGAAACACAACCAGACTGCCTCCATCCTTTACCCTCACAGCCATTTGACTTCCTCACCTCCTGACCAAATCCTACAATTACTATAATAACCTATACTCTAATAACCTATAATAACTGTAAACGTCATTCTCTGTAATTGTCAATAAGCTTCAGTCAATCAAAAAATTCAACAACATCTCCTCACTCAGACACTATATCACCCTATAGACCTACAACATCATGGCTCCCCATTGCTCATCACTTCCTCAATTCAGGGTCTAAATTCATCTCAGTGAAAGTGCTTCACTGTCTACCCAGAAATGCATTTTTCCTCAGCTCTTATATCAGTCCTGCAGAAAAAAAATAGAAATAAGTCTAGAGGAATAAAGTATTCTTATCTTTTGTCAAGTAAAATATGCACAGTATGTGTCAGTCACTTGATCAGAATGGGGTTGCATCAAGGAAAAGGTAAATCTGACGTCTTGTCCTCAGGGTGATGACTTGCATATTGTTTCCATAGTGATCCATCACCTGTTTGTTCAGCTGTCACTCAGGCTATTGTAGTTGTCACAAAGGAATGAATAATTATATATAAAAGAGTAAGAGGTGTCTTTTTGAACCGTATGGCATTTAAGTTAAATATAATTGATATAGTAGCTTTGTGCATGATTTGGCGAGGGCAGTTAAACAGACATAAAAACTGATGCAAGACTTACAGGCATAAGGAAAAAAAACGTACTGATTCTGAATAAACATTTTGGCAAATGGCAAGTAGGCTGCACCACCTAAAGGCAAGCAGCCACACACCATTAGATGCTTAATATCAACTGTGAGCATGTAAATAACACCATATGGAGAATCAAAATATAAAATGTGTTCAGACCTGTGCTTCCTCATCAAAGACAATCTACCTAACTAGATTAGCATACACATCGCTAAAGGCTCACTTTCTGTCATTTTTGCTCGATTTGCTAATTGTAAACAAAAGTAGACAATTGACAAATCCTACCTGTAAAAGCACTTTTGCTTTCTATGAAGTGTCTGAAAAGAAATGATTATTTGCTTTTGTTGTCATTGTGGGCGTGCATGTGTTTGATAATGACACTTACTATATATTTTTTTGTTTGTATTTATCTTTCATTATATTCTCTCGATCCTCTCTTGACAACCCCATATGCTAGCTCTTCCTTTATATATTTCGAAGCGAAAGGAGAGAGAGCTGTTATTCTGAGGAAATGCAGTTCAAAATGAGACAATTAAAATAGAATGTAATTTACAAAGGTTTTCTTTTTAAATTCTACTAATTAGATGAATCAATCAATCTTTTTGTATCAATTAAATCTATAATTATATTGGAGTAAGGCTAAACATTCACTTAACTGTAGCTCATTATTGTATTTCTGAGGCTTAAGATCTTAGAGCATCTTGTCTTCACAGAAAAGATGATTGTTAGCGTCTCTCCTAAAGTCTTCTTGCATCTCATCCACATAAAGGACTTTCTGCTTTGAACACACAGACAAAACGATTAGAAATCTTCAGTCGCTGTGGCTGCTTTGACCCAGCGTAGTGCTTGTTAGCAGCTCTCTTAATGGTTTTGCAGATTGTCTTTTGGCCACTAACTTTTAAAGAAAAATAGATTCACTTGGTTCCCTGGAGTTTTCCTTATCCATATGTTCTTAATGAGACTACATCAACCAGTTAAACACAATGGCTCTTTCGTAGTTTGACATTGAGTCCTTTTTTTTTTTTTTTTTTTTTTTTTGCAGACCTTATGAGCAGAAAGTTGAGCTGGTAACTTTTAAGCCTCTCATTATGAGAATGTTATTGCAGTCACGTAGGTCATTGAAATGTGAAGGACACCGAGGATAATTAATAAATAACAATGGTCAATTAAGCATTTTGCAACTCTTCAGATTCTTGGGTCACTAGTAATGTTTTATTCGACCAAATATTAGTTCAACAAAGGGCTGGGCAATTAATAATAACAACAACAACACATGCACACAAATCCACATCTGGAACATTCATGCTTGGTTTTCTTGGGGACGTTAGATTATTCTTGAATTATTCCACCTTGTTTACGCCCCCATAGGCTGTATCTCTGTGTGATTGTGTGGGTGATGGGTGCCTATATACTGTGTGTGTTTATTCATGCAGGTGTACATATGCCATCTGTTTGTACTAGATATACAGCCATGTCTCTCTTCTGCATCACCGAAGGCTCATGGACAACCGGGACTATTGCACAAACACTCTCCTCACTATCTGTTCAACCCAACTCTCAAGTCTTACACTGGGTTGGTACACTGGATGGAACTACTGTATATGAATAATGAATATTGAAGTTGTCACTGTGTGTGGGAAATGCATGACTGAATACTTCTAAGTGCTGATTTTATTTTCACTCACATTTATTTGCACTGTAATAACCTGTTCTAATTAAATGGCAGAAATACACAACCACAGACACTGTTCTATAGTTAAATAATAATTATACAGTATATAGTGTATAATTATGATTATAGATATTATGAAGTTTCCCGAGCCAAGTCTAACATTGTGAAAGTTGGGCCATTATTATGCTTCCTGCTTTGTGCATATACACAGATCTCAGTTTATGGTTTGATATGGAAAAATACCCGACCAAGCAAGGGTATATAGCCTTACTCGGGTTCTATGACCTTACTGAAATAAATAAAAGGCACATTTCAGGAGACTCTATTCTAAAGCAAACCTGTGTAACTTTTAGCCAAAAGAGGGTGCATGACTCTAGGGTCTGGGGACCAGTGTATAGACATTTTCTGTATTTTAGGCATTGCATGGTAGAGCCTAATTCACTAATCTCTGGCGATATGCCACCGTCCCAGAGACATGAAAGTTATTTTGGAGGTTTCTGTCCTGCTTAGAGACAATACAATAAATAAAACAATAAATGCTTCATTTCAGAAAACATTGTCATTTTGTGTGTGTCCCCCCCCCCTTTCATTTTCTGCCAAGAGAGGGTTATCTTTAGTGCAATGTTTTACCAGCCTTTGGAAAGCAGCCTGCGCTGATGGAACCAATAAGAAGTAGCTAAGAAGTAACTAAAGTAGTATATTTTGGTTTGCTTTTTTGGCAAGCTTTATACTTCTTTTGGCAATGGAAACATACCTGTTCTGACCCGACGTACAACACTGCTCCAGTCCAAAACTATAGAATGCAGTCTTTATTACACTGCAGTTACAGAGTCCTCACAACTGCTGACTCCACAGACTACCTTCTTCTGACAGGCATCACTCCACCTAAAACAATTACAGACACATATATGCTTGTCTTTGTCTTTGTGGCACACAGGGTTGTATTTCAGACCAAACTTCTCTGACCTTCATTTGTTGGTTGTGAGCCACCAGGTCCATGTTCTGGATCAGTGCTCAGGCCATAAGGCTGCAGAACACAGTTCCCCTCTCTCCCTCCAGTCTTTGCTTATTCCTTCTCTTCTTTTGGGGCTCCCACCTACCAGTTCATCTTCTCTTTTTCATTTCATTACTCCTTTGTGTGAGCTCTCAGTGCTGTGTGTCTCTTGTGGTGCTGGAGTAGAAGACAGACTCCTTTCTGTTGCGCAGGGCTCTGCTGTCAAGCCTTTCCCAGACCTGATGGTTGTGTGTCTCCTGCATTGGCTCCTGCAGAAATGACAGGAAGCTATATCCCAACACAATAAACATCCTCACCACCCCCCATACAGTCACTGGTGCATTTGAATTTTGTAAACGGCAAAGGAAAAGCTATCAGAAAATATAAGACTATACACTGTATTCTAAGCATCTACTTATTTTATCTATTTATTTGTTAATCTACAAAATAAAGCAGGTTGTGGTGTGAAATGCAATAAATAATAAATAATAAAAATTAAGTAACAGCAAATCATTTTCAGCATTCAGATTTAGTTTGTCAGTATCTGTCTTTGCCTGGAGAAAGTAAAAAAGACGTCAAGGGCAAACCTCGAGCCAGACAAACAAAGCTGTTTTTGTAACTCAAACTTCTCACATACAATAAACATTTCAAATATCTAAGTTTCAGTATTTAACAGTAAGTAATACAACAATCTGGTAAAATGATTTGCAAACTTAGTTTAGCAATAGTATTATGTGCAAGTTAAAATAAAAAAAAAAAGTATTGTGTATTGTGTTGAAGTCATCAGGCATACCTTACCATGTTCACATGTAGCCTAATGGGTCAAAGGTTACTTTTGGGGTTCAACATCTAAAACTGTTTCCTCTTAATCCAAGTGACTAATGTGATGGACCTTTTTGTGTGTGCTTAGTAATGTTTCAACATGCCTGACTAAGCTAAATGTTTGCAACATGTAATGAAATAAATATGGCTTACCAAACCAAAAAGGTTTGAGTCTGCTCCAACCCTGATCCTCTCCTTTAGTTCACGTTGAAGTAGTTTATTCAGAATGAGCCGCAGTGTATTGAAAAGGTGTTGTGAAAGCTCTTTATTTGTCATCAACTCAGCTCTTACAAAGCTCAAAACTTTACATGGATGCACCTCCGGAAAGCATCTTTCACCTTGTCCCCTCTGTGGTGTATCAGCAACAGCACTAACCCCACCAAAGGAGCTATCCCCAGTTTGTAACAAATTAAGTCAGCAAAAGACAATGAATGTTATTTATGACAGGTTTTTAAATCTTTTTTCTTCTGAACCAAAACATCACTGAGTGTATTTGACATAAATCGAGCTGTTTATATTTGTTTTTTGTTTATTGTGAGCCTGGATGCAGATCTGACCCAAATCAATGAGCTGTAAAAAGAGTTTCCTCTCTGTCCCAAGTGTTTCTCAGTTCTTTATGTGAGAGCACTTTCAGACCTTTCATGTATCAAGATGTTTTATTAGGCCAGCTCTATGTAAAGCAATAAAAAGCTATTGCATTACACATTACAGGGAGGGCAATCAATACATCATTGCTAATCATGTGATGCAGGCTATGCAGTGAATTTACACAGGGGCTGCACACCTCAGTGGCATGATGCATGTGTTGCTTCTGCCAGCATTTGGCTGTAATTATCTCAATTATTAGGTGAATTTGCTTAAATGTGACCCGAGTGTGAGGTCACAGTGAGTGGTGGTGGGATATTGTAGTGATGGCCTCGAGGGGATTTATTATCATGGACAGTATCCTGTAGTGCTGCACAAAGCATCCAATCAATACTCATCATTTAGTGGAACAGGTATGTTAAAGGTGAAAATGTAATTGGGTTTTCCATTTGGCCGTTGCTGTCTAATAGCCTTGAGTTTAGCCTGGACATATAGGGCAGCCATTACAGTCATCTGCCCTCATACAGAGATCACTGCAAATGAAGATACTCTTTGATGTCTTTATGCGAGTTCAGGGATTGAAGGTGCTGTGTGCTTGTGTGTTATTATGTGTGTGTGGTGTACACAGATGGCTTAAAAGCATGTAGGTGGATATGAGAAGGCCAATTACACTGGTACAGGTCTGACACTGGGTTGACTTGACTGCCACAAAGCTACTGTTTTCTCTCTCACTCTCTCCCTTTTTTTTTTTAATCACGCTCAATACCTTTCACAGTAATAGCTTATGCCTGGAATAAATGATGGACTGTATATATTTCTCTGTATCTAACAATCCTGAGTGCTGCATCCCCGAAGCGTATCTCTCAGGAGTTAATTACAACATAACCATTAGGAACAAGGCCTGCTGCTCTCAGCTGGAATTGGGTTTTAATTGGACCATCTTAATTGTTTTATTGCACTTGGAGGTAGAATTTAATGTGACTGCAAAAGCTGCTTTGAGGTGGCAAAGAAGGATCTGAAATGTTGGAGTTTTTCTCCTGCACCTCAGCAGTGACACATGCTACATTATTAATGACTTTAGTTTCATTGCATATGTCTTGTGGCACTTGCTGTCTCTTCACAAACACTTACAATTCAAACAAATTGTGCGCCCCAGTGTCTTAGACTCAAATTAATAATTGGTGCAAAGAGCCAAAGCTGTAATTTGTTAAATGGAGGCTAATGGTAGGGGTGTGTTCCCTTCTGACTGGGTTCACTCACAAGTTAAGTGGCTAATTTAAACAATTTTCACAGATAGAAATGGTAACATGCAATGATAAACCCAGCTGCTCTGCCGGCGCTGACACTGTGACCTTTTCATCATCAATTACAATAGGGTTAGTCACAAAAGCCCCATCACCTGCCCTTGTCAACAGCCTTTACCTGCTATGTCCTCTTTAGCACCACATATCAGCTCACACATTAAAGTGTCAGGAATGACAACTATCCCCTCAATAATGCAACACACAGCGTCGTAACAACACAACACGGCAGGGTAATGATCACCTTGAAACTTCAGTTTGACTCAAACTGCACTGCAGATATGGAGAGAGCTGCAAAGCACATGCCAAATATTAAAGACATCATGTCTGTTGTGATTTACGTGTCAATGGGTAACTTTTCTGTAAATTATTCTGAAAAGTACATTGATCATTTATAATCAAAAAGTTTTCACTATAATCATGAATACAAGCCATTATTAAATGATGTTTATTTCCATACAGATGTTCATTCATTCATTCATTTTCTACCGTTTATCCCATTTTGTGGGGTCACGGGTGGCTGGAGCCTATCCCAGCAGCTTTGGGCCTTAGGCGGGGCTGACACTTATAGACGAACATTGACAGACAACCATTCACTCTCTCATTCATCCACTAGGGGCACTTTAGAGTCACCAATTCACCTATACATGCATGTCTTTGGGCGGTGGGAGGAAGCCGGAGTGCCCACGGGGAGGACATGCAGACTCCTCACAGAAAGACCAGAGTTAGCCAATGATGTTTGAGTTGGCTACAATCAGCCAATGATTTTTTGGGCACCCCTACAGATGTTCATGTATGTTTAATTTATGTTAAACAGTGTATCTAATACATAAATGTACCTTTTAATATTCCATAAACATTTTGCACATGAACTCTTCTTTATGCATAATGAGATGTCAGTTGAGTGACTTGGGTACACAATGGCAGAAGTTCAGCAAAAGGTTGTTTTGTTTTTGTCCCTCTTCTTCCCACAGGTTTCCTCAGGGTTTGGTTTCCTCTTTGTTAAATTGGTGATTGTAGCCCATAGGTGTGATTGTCTGGATAGTTGTGTGGGGTCTCCCTCACCCAATGCCTCAAGCAGCGGGGATAAGCCTCAGCCCCTTCTTAAGCATTTCTTGATTGTTTTAGTAATTCATTCCATTGCATTCTGTTGCTTGCAGAATAAATAGCTGTTTTCAGTGTCTGGACTTCATTGTTTTTGTTTACAGCCTCAATAATCTTCCACTGGGTAATTTGTTAAAAGACTATGGGTTGATTGCCTGGAAAGGTAAACAATAGTGGTCCAACGTTTTCTTTGTAAGCACACACAGTAAACATTCCTCTGTATATCAGAATACAGTTCTGTCACTGAAAACCCTTTCTCTTTGCTGTTGTTTACTTTGGTGGTGTATCACATTGGATGCAACAAGTCTGCAGCCACCGTGTTGTCAGAAAACACTGTAGGGCTCGTAAGACACAACGATGAAGCACTGAGCACAAATTGAGGCCACCAGGGAAGTGAATTACTACACTTAATCACAATACATCACCTGAAATGTACTGCGCAGTATAGAATCCTGCCGAAACTCACAGTGTAACTAACAGATAAAAAAATAAATAACCATGTCCACAGTCTATTTCAGGTCACAGTGGTAGTTTTATACCTGTTTGTGTTTTCTCATCACACCCAGAGGATGCCTTTTGCTTTGAACACACACTGTATCTTCTCCTTGTGCTTTACCTTGCATAGTGCTGTTACTTCTAATAGAACATCTGCATCTATGTCCCCAGGTATTTTTGTATATTATAATGCATGGCTTGGCATTTGTATGTGCAAGCTCATACTGCAGCAAATACCTGCATTAAAGCACTATGAGCAGAAGCTGGGGAGCATGTATGAATATTGAGTGAGTGACTGACAGTTCTGATGCTGCAGTGATAGAGAGCACACTCCTAGGGGCATCATTATGGACTCTAGGGAGCTTCAGAACTCTGGACACCAGATAAAGGTTTTACATGTAACCTTCATATGCACGAGCGACTGAAATTACATGGCAAACATATGTATTGACTTAACAGACAAACATCCCAGGGTCAAGTGTTTTGACATTTCTACACAGACATTTCCTTTGCAGAGTCTATTGGGAGGCTGCCTGATCAGAAAATATCACAACACAAATGTATCTCACAAATCAAACCACAAAGAAGTCAGAGATAATTCTCAAAGCAAAGCATCCATCAAATTTAAGCCAGATGAAGGATTGAAATCAAAAAAGCAATTTCTGTGAGGAATTGTGTGGTGACACGTGAGTGATTCGTGGAATGTGCACACAAAAAGATCTTTCTTATAAATCCACTTGTAACATTCATGAACAAGTCAAGAAATACACGGTGCCCTTGCTGCGGTTGTAACAAAAATAGGAAGGCATAAAACCAGTGTCACACCGCTTTTTAATGGAAAAGCAATCCCTTAGGTTTGCTGTATTTGGAATTTCTGAGGGTGAACAACACAAGGTCACACCTCAGCCGGTGAATAGACCATTAAGTTGTTTTGCTCAAGGATGGGGTCCAGTGTGAACGGGCTCTCAATAGCGTTCAAAAAGCATGTCAAGGCTAACCAGCCTCAGTGAAGGCAACGCTTCTTTGTCATAAATAGACTTGTGAGAAGTAATTCACATGCTGTGGCAATGTTCTGAGCAAATATCTGTATTCACGTGTTACTAAAGCAAATCTTTTATGTAAAAGGTTGAGTACAGGGTAGAAAATCAACACACCAAAAATATTTTGCTTTTTTTCCCTGCTGTACTCTTTCTATGCTCTTTTAAACAGCTCATAATAACAACACACCGCAAAGGCAAAGCAATGCATTCATTTGTACTTGATGCTGAGGCAGTGAGTGAGTGGACGGTGGTAAAAGATTAACAGTGAAAAGTTGATTGTATACACTAATAATTTATGGCTTTTGGGTTCATGCACATTCCGTTACACATGTGTACCCTCATCTGCTCCATCCCTGCTCTGACCAGTGGGCTTGCAGTGTTTATGTACGTAATGTCTTCACAATCTCACAAGTTATCCTAAGCAAGACTGATTATAGAAACTGACAATGAACAAAATAACCCCGGCCAAAATAACCTCGAGAGGCCTCTGGTAGAATTAATAAAACAGCGAGGGGTAGTTATTCTTTCAATTCTGACAATACATTGACAGAATCCACCAAAACAAATGTGATGGTGCACTTCCTGTAAAGCTCCAAGATTCTTTAAAGTGTAGGAGTGAAGGGGATTCTGTGCCATGAAAGTACAGTCTCTATACTGCATCTAGCCTTACAATCTCGGCCATCTGTACAGGCTCATAAACAAGAACGGCAAGTAGCAAAAATATCATACAATTATACTGTCCGCTGTTAATTCCTAGTCAACAAATGCTTGATTGGCTGTAATCTACTGTTTTAAGGTCTTATGGCTGAGAACTTAAAGACGTGTGGAAGGCGTGCAGCAGTGAGTACGGTATAGACTCTGCAATGTTATAATGAGAAGTGTGACTGGCCGCTCCACTGAGAGATCATTAGAGACTTGCAGCACAGTGAAGGACATGCTCCCTGCTGAATAAGAGGAATCTGTGTTTAGACCAGAGGGAGAACTAAAGGAATTACAGTAGCTCTACATAAAAACAGCTGTCTCACCAGAAATCATGGCAGCCATCTTAATTTATCATTATAGCGTCAGGTGAACACATGTGACAATTAGCCATATACTGTAAGACTCTGATAATGTTGTGCGTGTTGTGTTTTTGTCCACTAATTATGAGGATGTGGTTCTGGCTGTTTCTTAGTTGCCTCTATTTTAGTTTTGAGATCATGCATCATTTTGAAAGGTCTTCATATGACAGGACCAATATGTTTTTGAGCTGACAGCTACCTTTAAAGCTCGCTCTGTCCCACTTTTTGTCCCAGTGAACGTTCACACATTAAATACTCTTACTGTCAGATTGTGCAGCATTGCTAAGTAAGTACTAAGACAATGGAGGCTCAATTACCTCAAACAAGGTCACAAACATGTTTTGGAGTCAGGTTTAGACAATGATGTGAAATGTGCTCTTCAGCTCTTCAGTAACTTCTTCTGAACTCATTTAATCATAGATTTCTCCTTTTGTTGATGGGGAGCTGGTATGTTTTAAAGTATCTTTCTCACATGCTTGTTTTCATAATTGTTTGACCTCTTCCCATACAGCCATACAATTATTGAGTGCAGTTTTAAAAACCAGCAAACTGTGAATGATGCTCTAAAGCTAGCTCATGTATCAAGAAATATAGACGTACTATAATACTTATTATGCTGTCACACACTGGGATCAAGTGGTATCCCTACGATGACGAAACATAATAGCATGTGCATTTATTAACTCAGTGGGGAGTCAGAAAATGTACATGAAATCAAATAATGTCCAATTTTTTAAAACCAACATTTCTTACATCTATGCCACAAGTTAACTAGAAATTTGCCTTCAAGAAATATATACACATGGAAAGAAAATGATGTGATGGTAAAATGTATTGCAACATGTTGCTATGAAAATCCTAATTGTATAAATGCACATTTTTTTGTCTGTAAGAGCATAAGTCTAAGTTTATTTTGGCGCTTAGCTGTGACCTGTGGCTGTGAACAACCCGACCCAGTTGTCCCACTCAACACACACAGTCACAATATGCAAAGGTTTAAATGCGTGTCTCTAATGACCCCCAGGGGAACCTAGGGTTAATTGTGGGAATGCTTTCCTTAATGAGCATCACAGTTACTAATTTTGATGCTCATTAAGAAAATGAACTGGTGCCAGAGCAAGCATTCGTAAATAACAAGAAGGTCTGCAGAACTACTGATCATAGCCCTCTTCACCACAGCATGGCAAACATTTCAACAGTCAAGGACAGTTTCAGCCAAATGGAATACACCTACATAGAGTATATGAGCGAAGGGCTGGAATAGTGCATTTGGAGAGGGAATTGTTAATCACACGGCAAAAATAATTAATTTGAAAGTATGACCTTGTGCAGCACTTCAGTGTCAAAGCAATTCAAAGACTTTTTTTCTCCTGGCTTACGTTTGTTTTAACTATGAAAAGAAGCCTTCTTTCAGTGGAATTAATATGATGCTTCCAGTAGACAGCATGATGAGGAATTGTCACATTTTCACAAAAGTATTTTCAATATTTTATAGTAACAATATTATTTCTGAGAAGACTGTGTATATACAATTCCATAAATATCTAAAAACGTGTTGCCAAAAATTAATTAAAAGAAGAGAGTAAATCACTGCGCCATATTGAGCCATAGTATGCTGCAAATAAACATTAATAGACTTTTTTTTTCGGTTTATTACCATCTTCCTGAACACTAAATTCCGAGAGCTGTGCCAATTTGTGGGACCCACTAGTTAATTGCTCATGTTTAATTGTGTAGACAATGAATGCGATTTTTTCAGTCATGAAGCAAGAGCTGTACGACTCTAAAACTGCAAACAGTGATAGTTCCAACTTTTGGAAGTATGGTGCACTTTTTTGGAACTCTTTTCTCTTTTGTAAACTTGCCTGTGCTGATCCACCTGTACTGTACTGCTCCAGTGCAAACGAGTCCATTGGTGAGATTTTCTTTGCATGCTATTAACTAAGACTTCCCAAAAACAAATTAACTTTAAACTAAAAGTGTTCCACAACTCTAAAATATTACCTATCAGAAACTATTCACCATCCAAAAGAATTCTAGCATCTTTTATGCATCTTTTAAAGCCTGTAAGTTTAGAGGATCAGAGGGCACAACATGTTATCTAATAGAAACCTGGCTACTTCTCAGTTTGGTAAAACTTTGCAGGGCAAATTTAGGACTCGACGGCAAGGGGATTGCAATGTCAAGCTGTATTGGCCGAGCAATGCATTATACTGTCAGTTTTTCTCAAAGCCATGGCTCTCAAATATATAAATGTCACACACTTTTCTCTGAAAGGATTACTAGAGAAGAAATGGATGTTTTGAGACACCAGTGACACCAAAATAGACTCTTATAGGTGTATTGTGTTTCACAGACAAAATATTGCTTCTTTTTTATTGTGGGGTCCTTGCTTCATTTCTCTGCATTTTGTTTTAACATTTTAAAGCAGCGTATGGCTGACATGAGATAGAAGTTCAAGGAAAGTTTAGCTGGCTTTTTCATTTTGGACTGCAGTCAACCCATTTACTTAACATTTTATAACCATTTGCCCAAGGCTCTTGCAGTGTGTTCCACCATTAGCGCAAAATGATTGTGAATGAAGGAATCAGCTGTAGTGGATAAGTGCTTTACCCTGTTATAATCATCTTTAGCAGGGGAGGGGGAACAAAGAGGAGAGAAAGGCTTCAGTGAGTAATTTAGGGTCCGTGTCCTAGAAGTGTGAGGTTGGATATATGATGTCGATTACACAAACTGAGACCCTTTTATGTGACCCTCGTACTGGCAGTGAGAAGCCACTTTATCACGGCTGGTGGGCACTGCAGCTGAATATACAACCGGTGCCAGCGTATGTCTTGCTTTTTCATTAGTCTAATATATTCTGCCAGGGCTGAGAGCAGAAGCGGCGCTCCATTCTGGCCCTGAATGCGCCTGCGATGCACCTGACCTGAATGTTCAACACATCCATCAGTGTTCGCTCTGCGCTTCAGCCGTGAACTCCTTCAGCATATGGCGGGGTGGATGCATCACGCCGATGTTTACAGGAGACTGTTGTCTGATACCAATAGTGTTATTCTGCAGGGAGACATTTGCAGTCTGCTATCTGCCAGGATTAGCTGCTAATTTATGTGAAGCATTTACCAAGTCCCTCTATTTCATATGCATTGTTTACTGTTAAATCAGCGAACAATTACTCCAAATGAGAGTGAGGGCGGATGGAATTAGTCCCCTTTGACTTTGTTTTGAATATTTTTGGGAAATTCTTTGCAGCATATTTCTTAAAGTGAGGATGTGATTCTTCCTCCCCCTCGGCTTTCAGCTTCTATTCTCCTCAGTCCTCTTGTGGATTGCTCTATAGTATTTTTTTACACATTATTTATGAATGTTGTTTCATAATGCATTCTTTAGGTGACAGTTCTCAGTCGGATTCCCACAGAGAGATGGATGGTTTGGCTTATGTCTTGGACATGTTCACCAGGAAAGCCCAGGAATTGGTTCCAATAAGTACACAATGATGCCAGTGCAAAGTTGCTGTTGTAGAAAAGCCCCTCAATCTGTTTTATTCATCTCCTCACAAGTTAGTGACAAACTCAGTATTTGACAAAAGCTACCACATTATAATCCATGAATAAACTAAGCGTCTTTTTTAGCACTTTTACTCATAATAGTAAATAGTACACTTAAGCCACGAATGATGAGAGCTTTGTGATTGAAGTCAGTGTACTATGCCTGCAACATCGTCTCTCTTTTACATTTTAAAATCACACCCTGCTGATATATATAGTTGATTTTCTCTGGGATTTTTATGTAAGGGCTATGGTTTACTTGAACTGATTTCTGAAGTGACTTCATACTCTATGAATGTTGCATCAGGGGCCCATTATGCAACATTATGTTTGCTGTGTGTCTCCTTTGCACTTCTCGTGTAATTTACTGTATCAGAGTTTATGCTACTGTGTGTGCGGGAAAAACATCTTTGATAACATTGAAATGTAAATTGGCATCTCTCAGAAAAAACCCTCCATTACTTTGGAAGCCTGGGTTTGAACAGTGCCCCAGATGCTTAATGCTGTGGGTGGATTAGTTCTATACATTTACTAATGCAGAAATGGTGCAACTATAAAGCGGTACTTTAACCTTAATGCACTTCTTAAGATATGGCTTTTGTACAGCAGATTTCAGAGTGAAGTGTTGATTGAACTTACATTAGGCCCAGTCATGTCTTTTCCAAACACTTACAAAGTTAATGGGCTGCAGTTATATTTTAGGACATTTACTGGCCACGTCTGCTTCACTAATAAATACATCTCTTGACACTAACTGAAAGTTTTCTGATCCTGCTGTGGAACATTAAAGCATTAACCACAAACCCGGTTCATTATAATAATTATCATAACGGAGTAAGTAAGTATTTGCAGTGTGTCAGTATCAGCAGTCAGAGCTTGCAGGACGAGTAGAGGCAAATTCTTCAAATGTACCAACTGCTTTGATTTAAGTGTTTCTCAGACCATTATTCAATATGTTGTAATAAAAACTAGTAATAGTAAAAGTAATTGAACCATAACGCAAAAGAAATTCAAATTTGTGAAATGAAAATATATGTTTGAACATGATTAAAGTCAGATCTTGTATATGGGCTTGAGAGCATGAAACAGACGCTCTTTGTGTTCACACTGAAGTACTTTGGGGAATCTTTGGCACTACTTGACCCATTTACACACAGCCCCGAGGCAATCTGAAATAAATTTTAAGATGAATTAGAGAAAATGGTACAGTCATTTTAAATAAGAACACATGAATATTGTTTAAGTTGCTTCTTTACAGTGTGTCCTACTTCATGAGCCAGTGTTGGGCAGCTATCTATACCCCTGCACTTGCAGCATTGAGAGTGTACTTGTGCTCCTGTAATTGAAATGCAAAGCCAGACCTGCGGCATAATCACAAAGCCCCTGATTTGTTTTTCGATTAAGTTCAGGAGTCATATGGTGTTTGTGCAGTGGCTCTCTTGTTATGATTCTAATGCAGTCAAGCTAGTCATTAAGTTTCTTCCAATATAGTGTTGCACAATATGTTTATTCCATATAACATTATGCTAATTATGTTGACACATTATGTAAAACCTGTCCTTTTGTAACACTGTAACACAAAACTGAGGAAGCATAAAAGGCAAAAAACAAAGCAAAGCAACATCTTAAATCACATACATTTGAATTAGAATTGAAAATATTTAAAAGAGAGTAGTATCTGCATAGAGTTCTTAGATTTAGTACATTTGCTCATGAGAAACTGTGCAAGGAATATAATGAAAGACTATATTGTATTTTTGAGTTTAAGAAAAGAGAGTTCACTGTCAGGTCACTTCCTATGACACAGGCTCCATATCAGTCAAGTTAAATCTCTGGAAAATAAATTCAACTACCACGGCATTTTTACACCTTTTTGCTTTGTTTCTTCTTCAAAAAAAATTTAAAATTAAAACTCAATAAAAGAGAGAGCAAACATTTTGGCTGATCTGACATTTACGTTGAATAGACAGAATATACCAAGTGTATTGATTCCACATTATTGCCTGAGTGTAAGGTGTTACACTGTGCGTGTTACAGCATATTGGCAAATCAATATTGTGCACAAAGCAGCAGCATTCTGAAAACACCTTACTCAAAATTATTTGCTAGGTAAATGTCATTTCTGATCTGAAATAATGCTAATGTGCAAATACTGAACATGACAGTATATTGCTGATTCAACTGATCCAAGACCTGCCCTTTTTGAGCATTTCTTCCAGCAACATAGTGAAAGTTATTATGGGTTGTCAAAAAGCTAAATGAGGCTGACAGTTTGTTGGATGTGAGGTGTTGCGAACACTGTGCGCACACTTTTTGCTCCAGGTGAAGGTTAGATTCCTCTCAGAGGAGATCAGTGGGGAGGCTGGGGCACAGCAGGTAACAGTGGCAGGCCGCGTGATTCCATTCTGAGCTATGCTCCCTAATTAGTGCACAGCTGTGATGCTTCTGGGGAAGCACACATCCATTTCCTAGTTCGCTCCTGCCCACTGCCACTGAGAGACCATTAGGGAGGCCTGCAGCGTTACGGCTGACCGGCTTGCTCTAAACCTTCACCACTGAAGTTGGAAGAATACAATTGGCCTACTTTTGTTGAAAATCTAAGTGAGCCAGTGCACTTTCCCCTTAATAAATGTGAGGCAATACAAAGATAGCTGTGACACTAAAGTGAGAGCATGAAACTGTGACCAAGTAAAGGAGATACATTCGACGACAATCCCACTGGTCGCCTTTGCAAATGTATAGTAATCTCCAAAGCTTGGCACACTGAGTAAAAAGAGGAGAGAATTAACTTCAAGCATGAATAGTGAGGCTTAGTGCTTTCCAGGCAGTCAGGACATCTTGCTTGGAGTGATAAGTGAGAGCTGTTGTTTGACGTTGTCAAAGCAAAACTAAACCCTCTATCTACACAGCCCCCATTATCCTCCTGTGTTCACAAAACAATTTAATCAGCCAAGTCCTTAAAGGAAACCACAGCATCATCATCATCAGCAGCAGCAGCACAGAAGTACTATAACAAGCTTGAAGTGATATTGTACTCCATCAGAGGTGTTCATGACAGCACTTTCAGGGAGGGGCCTCTAAATGAAGAGTTACATGGGGTATACACACAGTTGGGGACTGGGACTCAATGATTTGATATTGGCCAATTTTAAAGGAAAAAGAAGGGTTGTTTTGAATCAGATGACATTCAGTGACCTTCTTAAATTCATTTATCATTTCTCTCACTCCCCAACATTATCTTTGCCTTACTGATGTCTACCAACCTATTAATGTTGTCTCTCACAACCCAATGCAGCATTTGACTTAATCAACCGCGAAAGGTCACTTTAGGCTCATTCTAAAAGCCAAAAAGTCAATAGAAAATACAAGCTAAATGAACACACTGTGCACAATGTAAAGTGCAGCACTGTATATTTTCTACCTTGGAGATGGTGGAGCACATACTCACAGTTTTCGCTTCTGAAGTTATGGTCATTTTATAGCCTTCCACCTGTATTATCTGAAGTGCAACCAGTCTTTAGCACCATATCTGTTTTTTAAGCTATTTCCATTCTTAAAATAACAGAAGGTAAATTTATCACTGCATCTCCTGTGGTCAGGTGTTACTTGGCCCCTGAATCCCACAGTGTCATTACGACTGTATTTTCCATGGTTGTAAAATCCAATATGTGAGTGTCAGAGGCCAGCTAGAAATAAGTCCTGACATGAGGAGAAAGTGGAGAATAAGCCCAGCTGTCAGTATCTCTGTTAAGGGTAGTGAGCAGGTGTGTAGAAGCCCTGTGCTGAAGCCTCCTGGAAGCTCTCCAAGGATATCCATTTGACATATGCGAGGAAAGGTGAAAATAGTAAATTCTGAATATGGCTGTCAGAGGCACATGGGTTATAATTTTAAAATATCAGTTACTTCTCCCTGACTTTGATATCGCAGCAAATACAAATGTGAACTCTTTTAATTCTGTGTCTGTGCCAGTGTATCCAAGACCCTGCAGTCGTCAAGAGTGTGTGCGTAGTGCTGTCTGGCACCGCACACTTTGTCATGTGGTAGATGTTATTCCCAATCTATTGGGAACACATTATGAAAGAGGCTTTAGGGACTGCTCTCATCATCAACCTTTTCACACTCTTATAAAAGATTCATGGCGCTGCTTGTTTTGCTGTGGCAACGCAACAGGAGTCAGAGCTGCAGATGAGCAACCACTGAGAGGCAAATGGTGGCCTGAATAATACAAATAGGACTGCTATTTTTAAATAATACATTACAGTAAATGAAGAAAAGCTCACATTGGACTACCATTTACTACAGATATTCATCTGACATTCATTCATCAGACATTCCTCCCAATTACATCACAAATGGCTTAAATTTCTCTTAATAACATTACATGTTGGTCCTGGCCCCTGTTTGACAATGGAAATATTGACCTATGACCTTTAATAAAAAAATAAATAAAAGCATTATTTTATAAATAACCACGTTAAGTGCCACTAAGGAATTTAATAGAGATATTTTCAAAGCTGTGTGTAAATACTGGAATCCTTCACATGTCTTCTGTGTAGCCCAATGATGATTAGGAGGCGGGACATATGACAAGCATAGCCCTACACTTGTATTATAATAATTAGGCTTATTATAAGAATAATAAACAATGTACAATTTATGCACTCAATCAATGCATGTTTTTATGTGCTGTCATTTTATAAACAGTGAGTCATTTATAATTCTTTAACAAATATGAATGTGGATGAAGTTTGATAATCAGTGATTCTGGATGTGTTGAAGGCATTTCTGAGAGTTTCTACTCCAGGAGTGCTAAATGCATTTACCCAAACTGAAGTTGAATGTGGGATGGACTGTAACTAATCGAGTATAGTGGCAGCACTGGCTGTCAGCTGCTGCTCCGATCCATTTTGTGCATGGAAACAAACGTAGCAGGTGCCTAGTGAAACATATAGCATCTGGGATGATTCTAACAATCTCGTTTACCCCATATGAATTATTGATCAGTCAGAGACAAGAACACAGACTATTGTGAGTCAATATTTAATCAAGAAGCCAGCCTTACTCTACTGATGAGGGAAAAATATGTCTTCATTATTATTGCACACGCACCAGCCTCTTTGGGCTGACTTTCATCACAATTATAGCAAACGACAAACAGGAAAACTCATCTTATTATACCTGTACTGAAATATGGATGGGCTTCATAGTCCCTGGGCAGCTGTTTCCTTCCTGTCTCCTCCAGGCTGCCATGTTCTTTTTTCATTTCCTGTTTCCTCCTGGGAAGCGGGTGAGTCAATGGTGGAAGAAGCCCTGTACCAGAAATCTGAGCTCTTAGACACGGATCTGCTCTCGTGGGGATGCAGGGGACCATTCAAACGATTGCGACAGTAGCAGTTAGCAAAGCACTGACAGTTTGAGAATAGCCTGTTCATTTACTTTTGCTAAACCAGATCTGTAGTGAAAATGATATTCTCATGAAAAAAAAGGAAATGGAAAAAAATTATCAACAAGACATTAGTAAGAGAATTTCTTACTCAGCAAACAACAGAGTATGACAGTTATTTAATGCCACAGTACATGCACAATTTGGCACCTGCTTTTGTTGTGCAATTCAGCGTGTTTAATCCAAAACGCATGCTGCAGGGCAATTACAGCCGAAAGGAATAAGAAATATGTCAGGATATGCCGGTACTGTAGAAACAAAGCACACATGACCTTTGCTGATCTCCCCACAGATGTGCTCTCGCCCCAGTAAAGGCTGGAGGGGGCCGAGTGAATTAGCAGTCTGCAAACACACAGAGAAGATATGGTTCACTGGCTAACCTTTGCCACTCAAGAAATAACAACAAGCAGATGTGCGGCAGAGTGATGTTGTTTAGATAGACATGACTGATTTGTCATTTCCATTTAGGCATTTGGAAATGTCTAGTCGTAAATGGCCAGTGTCTGGAACATTATTTATAAAAAGAAAAACACTCCCTATTATACAATGCATGCCCGTCAGGAGAATTTGTGTTCTGTTAGATTGTTCAAAGTGTGTAATTTTCTAAAGTTAAAAAGCCAGAGGAACAGATGAACTTTTGCTTAAGTAATGCTGCAAAGTCCATGCAGACACGAGATAGAAGCAAGTAAAAGCGCATATTAATATTCACAGTACCAATTCTGCATAAGAGTCAGAGTTGAACCATATTTAAGTCCATGAAGGACATATGCACTCTCTTTCTTCTCCAGGCACCAGCTTTGAAACAACCCAGAAATAACCCAGAACAGGCCTTTTTAACTGGAATATCTTTATTACTCCCAAAGTGAGCAGTGATACAAAAGAATAAAATGGATTCCGTTGGTATCTATAAAACAATACTACAATCTCTGTAGAAACACTGAAGTATTTATCTTCCAAACAACTCCTGGGTGTTTCGATCTCTTTACCAGTTCAATATCTGAAATCAATGATGGTGTCTTGTTTTTGACTCATTAAGATGTATGAACCACCACTCCAGGAGACAAAATCCTCCACGTTGTGTTTTGTTCTGCCTCTTCAAAGCCTCTTTTTGCAAAACATGGACGAATTAACACAACAGTCTTTTTTCATTTCCACCTGAATGAAATCGCTCTATGTGCTTCAGATTCTTATTCTTCACATGCAAAACACAAGCGACAAAAACACTGATTTCAACTGAAGAGACCTGGTTCTGTCTGTAACTTCAATAGGCAGGTCTCTGGAGTGACAACGTGAAGGAGGATCTGAGGACATGAGCATCACTTTTTTTGATTTTTGTGACCTCAAGCTCACGATTGGGGCACTTCACCAGACGAGAATTAGCTCTTCTAAATCCAACACCCACTTTCTCAGTCACATCAGGATGGTTTATGGAGGGGTTGTGGTCTCGAGTAGATTGTTTTGAGTGTCTTGTTGTTGAGTGAGAGAATAATGGAGTACGCCACTGACGAGAGAATTGATTTGTTTGCTGAACCCAAAGTAAAGATGGTGATTTACTGGTCAATCTATACTAAAATGTTAGGTTACATTTATTATATGGTGGGCTTTTTTCTGGAATCTAATTCAACTCAGTCGTGTGGAGCAGTTATGGTGTCAAATGCCCGCCTTACTTCTGTTTTCAAACCGTTTTGTTCTCACACTTTCCCCTGTTTTGGAAAAAAAATGGCTTATGTGTATGTGTGTTTTATGTCAGATTAATCAAATCCAACCCCAAAACCTTGTAATGTATGCAAACAAAGCGCTATGTTCTAGTGGTAGGAAGCAATACTGACATATGTCGTATCCATTTACCAATCAAATTTATCTGGGTTTTTATTAAATATTCAGGCAGTTTAAACAGATTTCACACTCACTCAATTGTGTGAAAGTGCCATGCGTAATGAGAGTAGAGTTGTATTGAGATGCAATTGACACAACCGCCCTGAATGGAGCGTTTGTAGGAGTTGGTCAGGATCATTGTTACACTGTGCAGTGAATATGCTTCAGTGCTCGTGCAGTGTCCTTTTTTTTTAAAACACTGCTATTACTAAATGATTATGCACGAATGAAATCTATGTATTTTCTAAGAGAAATAAGGTGAAATGAAACGATATCAAACACAATTCAAATGTTCAGGGCCATGTCCTGCAAGGAGAAAGACAGACTCAAAACAGAGTAGAGATTAAATTCTACCGCTGGCTCCAAACACCTGGTATTGACCTGAAGAGTTGATGGAAGTGTTTATGAAGGAGGGGCTCATGCTTGGATTCCTGCTTCCATGACCTACACCACCATAAAAATCAACAACTGGATGAACAGATGGAGTAAATGTTCAAGTGTACTGCAACAATTCGATTAAACAAAAATGTAGGCTGAGGACAACAATACTCCCGGCTCTAGAGCATCATTAAAATTTATAATGAGACAAATACGCCTCTGGAGGACTTTTTGATTAAAACAAATGTTTTCTGTCTGACCTTTAATGAAGGAACAAAATCCAATAAAGATTGCCCTCATTCTACTTTTACTCTGCTAGCTTCCACCTTCATTTTGATGCTGGATAAAGTGCCCATCTTTATTCTGTTCTTACTAGAGCTAACAGCTTCTGCAAGATTGGCATTTGATTGACTTTACTAAACGAATAGCATTTCTTACACTGACATCAGTTCAGTTTATGCTGAGGAGCTTTATAAAATGGACCTTGGATTAAAGATTCAGAGTTCTTGTGAATACTGTTTTATGTGTATCCTTGTGTCCACCGCAGATTGAATTTAAGAGATTTAGGAGGGCTTTTCCAGCGCAATGACACAAAAAAACTCTGCGAAGTAATGTCAAAAAGGGCCAGCAGTTTAAAAAGTGATTCACCTTGTGTCCTATCATAGAACCTCGACACAGAGAGCAGTGTTTAACCGTAACAGACAATGTGGGGTATCTGTCTCACACGTGGGTTTCTGCAGCTTCCATACTCGGGGCAGACCTGACAGTGTGTCCAGCTTGCACAGTCCTCATCCTACTTTCTGCTCTTGCATTTGGTCCACATGAATAATAAGCCCTTGGCAAGGCTGGCTGGAGTTACGTTTGTGGTTGTGAGCAGGAGGGGTTGGAGCCGACACTGAGCGACAGCAGCTATTGATCACAGACAGTCAGAAGATGCTGCTGAATGCAGTTGGGGAGTGCCCAGTTTTTATTCTCACCCCTTCTCATTCCCAAAACAGCAACATTTGTTCAATCGTCTGTGTCATCTTCTATTGATGCTGAAGGTGCCCTTTAGCATCCTATATTGATTCACTGTATTTGCAAGAATCTGCAATCTATGTTTTTTGTACAACGCACTGGAATCTTAGATGCTACACAACTTTAAATGTGTAAAAACCTAGAACATGATAGGAAATCCCTCTAATTGTCTACATTGATCTACAGTTAGAGCAAAAGCATATGGCGTAGGTCTATCTATAGCATATAGGCTATAGCATAAGTCAGTGTATCACAAAATGCACAACAACTTTCAGAAGACACCATACTTTGCTTTGTTGCACTCTATGTGTTGTGATCATACCACACTTTTTTTTTTAATGTGTCCTTCTCTTTTACTTAATATTTAAGCAAAAACAGTCTTCACTTATTCTCTTTACAGTCATTCTTGCTGTTCTCCATCAATCTTTCCCCTCTTTATCTTCTCTTCACTTCACACTCGTCTACTTTTTTTACACCACGTTCAGTGCCACATGTTTTTTTCCCCCACTTTGTCTGAATTACAGATGACTCAAAATGCACCTCCGTTGCACAACATCACACACAAACATCTGCACAGACTATATTTAAACCTAGTCTTACAACATCTGTGCCACCAGGGGGTAGTGGAAAAGGTAAAAGTAGGCCAGATTTAGGCCTGCAGCAGTTTTACAAATGAAACAAGAAAGATAGCCTGTTCTCATGTAACACGCTGCCTCGACAAAAACACATCAATGATTGAAGAGGAATGTACAGACTGGTTTGCTCATCTTCGGCTGTGTTGTTGTGAAGGCTTCAAATTGACAAAATCTTTTGTTTGTTTTATGAAACTGAGACTGATATTGATTAAAAGATGTCTCCATTGTTAGTTACAAAGCAGACTGCTGGACAGACTATTCTTTTATGGTGCTTTTAAAGAGCACCAAAACCCAAAGTCTAACCTAAGCAAATGCCTACATGTTCAAGCTGTCAAACCATTATTTTAAAAGTGTTTGTACATTACAATTTTAAACCAAAAACAGTGGTAAAAAAAAAAAAAGCTGTGTTTGAAAAGTGCTCGAGCTGGACTTGTATTTCTTAAAGTCACACAATTAGTAACAAAATCTGTGTTTTTCTATACTTTCCAAGTTCAGATACTTCTCTATGCTTTCACAAATATGTTTTTAGTTGTTTATAGAATATTTTATTCATACAATAATACATTTTCTATTGCTTATCCTTCACAGGTTGCAGAAGACTGGAGCCTGTCCCAGCTGCCCCTGGACAATCACAAGTTAATCGCACGACTAACACTTGGAGACACTGACAGGCAACAATTCATTCACATTCATTTAGTCTTATTATATATACTATAATTAGAAACACCAATTCTGGGAGGTAATATTTCTAACAAATAACCTACAGTAGAACAGAGAGGACATGCAAACTCCAGACTCAAAGGCCACTGCCAGCTTTCACAGGAATAAACCACACAACCTTCTTTCTAAGAAGCAGGAGAGATATCCACTCTACGACTGCCATGTTGCACCCCAGTTATTAACACAATGCCATCTAAAGTAATAAAGAACATAACCTTTTTAACACAAGTGTGAGGTGCTAGAAAGGCTTGAAAACTAAAAACTAAAGCAATATTATATCTTTTACATAAGACACACTGATACACTGTAGCTTGCCCAATCACCAAGAGTGACAGTGATGCCTCATGCCTAATTATTGACACACAACATGCAATCACTCATTTTGTAATTTATAATAGATTACACTCTTATGTCCCTTGTGTTCCACGAAGGCAACCTCTGCTTCCACCAGGCGCACGCTGTCATAATAATAACAACATACAGTCTGCTAAATTATCTAAATGTAGGGCAGTATTCTTGACATTGTAGGGATTTTGTATCTGATAAGTATTCAGCTTCACTCCACTCCCCTAATGTCACACTAAATCTATGGAATTAAAGTATTTTGTAGCTGGAATCTCCCTGAGGCTGGTCCCCAGGAGATGCTTTTAGGCAACGTGCCCCACTCTTTTGTGTGTCTCCGTCTATTGATGCTAATGAGATGGTAATCGGAATGAGGGTCATCTGTGCTAAATGCCACTCATGGACATCAATCACGTCCCTTGAGTAACTGGCAGGCACAGTGCCACATTTTCAAAACTCTATTTCTTTCCTAATTGAATTCTCTCAACCGTTTAGGAGTCCATCAAATAGCATAGTGTTTAGAGGGCAGCCGTCATAAATTCGGGATCCGCTCTGTTTTTCTTTGCGATGTGAGTGGCAGAAGTAATGACTGTGATCTAGAGAAAGTGTTGTTGTGTTACAAATGGACACGCAAAAGCGCAGTACAGCCAGTAGTCATGGCGGAGCCTCTCTATCCGTGATGATAAACCTCCCTGCCATGGAGAACCAATACCCAAGGATACAAAAACAAGTTTCCACCGCTAGCTTCACCCAAGATTGATCTTTTCTCCCAATGGGCCCGACATTGGTAATTACACTGCACTGAGCCAACATGGCATCTGTTCCTCACCAACAAGTAGGGACAATGCAGCTGGCACTTCAATTATTACTTATAGGTTTGGCTGTTAATTAACAGTGGTGGAATAATGCCACTTGTTTTGTCCTAAGTTGGCTTAGAATTAGAAACTGTGACAAAGGGAACAGGCGAGTCATCTCTCTCACCATGCAAATTGAAATGCATGACCCAAGTGCACTTATGTAGAAACCCAGAAGAGGACAGAACAGAAATAACAAGCAAAACGATTATCTTATCAGGTTTTGTTCTAATTTGTTAAGACAATGTGAGGAATCAATGCCTAAAACTTGTTAAAACTAAATACGTGCACTTAAAATGGACTACTTTGCCATGCTGAGTACACACAGAAATACATCATATTTTTGGTTTGTTTTGGAGTCATTTGAAGTAGGGTTGCATGTACTACTTGTGTAATACCTTTAGATTACTGTCTGTGTGGATGCAATCTGGAGAGGTGGCCAGCCTCAGTGAAGCACTGTGTCTATCCAAAGTAGGAGCAGTCTACGGTGTCAGGGAAAAGGCCCATAAAAGTGTACATGAACAAATGAAGTCCTGAAAAATTCATATTCAAAGTATCCTACATAGTGCTTTCTTACAGTACATTATTTTCTATATATGCTGGGAGGAATAATACTGCCCTCAAACACACCATAGTACCCACATGTTTAAATAATGTACTGTGAGAAAGCTCTGTGAGAAAGTTTCTAAATAATACAGTAAGTAATAAATAAGTATGATGCAGTAATGTTTGCCATCTGTCGATATTAAATATGGTGACTCATCTGTTCAAAGCCTCTCAGAGTGTTTTCTGTCTTAAGATGTATTCAGACTCATGTGATGAATAACTTTCCTATGTTTCCTCTCAAAATACAGAGCAGCTTTTGGTGGAGATTAGAGTTCAGTGAGCAAGATGTGCCAACTGACAATGTCCGTGGATTTGGCAGCGATGTGCATTACATGATGTTCTTTGTCAGAGCTGCAAACATAGAGCCATGATTTGAACCATGGCTGTGTTTGCACTGAGCAGCTTGCAAACGCTTGATAAATCCTATAAGTATCCGATCACATCTAAATCCAGAGCAATCTATTGCTAGTCCCAGCAAGGATCAAGGCAGAATACGTGGGTGTACTGGAAGCTCTTGAAATTGCAAAATGCATTTGCTTACACACGGCACATGGTCTGGATAGAATTTAATGCTAGCAGTGACGCATTTATACACAGTTTGGCTGGACACTGAATGGGCAGCAGTTGGAGATTAAATAGCAGGATTTCAAATGTTTGAGAAGTGGTGACACACTGGGTTATGTCTTGCTACTGAAGTTTCAGAACACTATGTCAGAGCCATTATTTTATAGCAGAAATGAAGAGCAAAATAACATGAAGTGACGGCCTCAGTTGGAGAACAGAGCCTTTCTGCAAAGACTTAAACATCAAGGCCTCAGATCCCTCACTCTGACTTTAAGAGAATTTCAAATATGAGAATTGGTTTGTCAAAGTTGAGAGAGAGAAACCACACCAAAGGAATTCACATAAGACTTCGTTTGTGGACTTTAGCTCAAAAAACAAACATACACAAAGGAATCTGCAGGCAGCCAGTTTTCATGTTTTACTTTGGACAATGCCTTATTCTCAAGAGTAAAGGAAAAAAAAGGAAGATAAAATGTGAGGCTCTGTCCTGAAAACATGCCAAAATGCAGAGCCCATTAGGCAGAAACTTTGCAAGCATCCTGCCTCAGCACTTGATATCGTGCTCTATAGTTAAAATCTCTGCAGAGGCCCGCCTGATCCAGAACCCACTTTCCTGCACTCTCTGAGATCTGTTTTACCCCACTGGAGGTCAGCCACTTTTTATCTGGTGCCCTTTAAAGTACATACACTCAGTGCCCATTAATCTCAACCTACAGCACTGCCATGTCAAATGTTATGCAACCACCACCTTGTCACAGCCAAGAGGCCTAAAGAGGACTGCTATCCTTCACGTTGACTGTGACTTTGCTCATGATTGATTGCATGTCTTTTTCTTGACAGCCAATATTCTGCAGCACTGCGAGGCGGGGACGGTCCACCCCGCTCAATCCCACGATATAAACGTTCACTAGTGGCTGCCGAATCGAAGACAGAGGGGCAGACGTGCATTTTAACCTTCTCAAAGTTAAGCTGTATCATTCTTAAGTGACCCTGTGTGGGTTAGAACAGAGCTGGTATATTGTTTTAATTTGCAAACGTGTATCTCGCAGTGACTTTCAGTAAAGAATGGATAGTAAAGCCTCATGTAAAGGAAAAGGGAAGCACATGGAGTGTAATTTTGATATTAAGACATATGATTTTGTCGGGGCAATTACAAGACAATTAAAAGGCTCCATTTCAGGACACGTGGCCCAAGGGATGGACACAACAGCTGGTGAGAAGCATATGTCAGAAAAAAAAATCCCTACCAAGGTGTGAGCTTGTGGATAACATCTATATTAAGCACATTGTGTTGTCTTGTTAATTCTCTGTTAGAACAAACAGCACTTTGTTAGCAAGTACGCCTCATTTCATTTACCTTGATTAGTTTTCACAAAGAAGTGGGAGTCTGCAGGCTGAAATGAACTGCTACGGCAATTTTATTAGTCGGTATTAACTGGTGGATTAGCTTGATATATACTTTTAAAAACTGTGAGTGAAACACAATCAGAGGTTTTATTGCCTTTTGGATTCTTACACAAGCCAAGTGTTGATCGACAACTTGTGTGTGGTTTTGTGAGATTGAACTTGGAGCAGTTAAATCGTGTAATCAGAATAATCTTAACACAGTTCACCCCATTCCATGATTTTTAGTGAGTTAAGATTATTCTGTTCTGTTCTGATGCTAAAGGCTTCTTGTTGTGTCTAATGTAGTTGCTGTTTAAATGTATTTATTTATGTATTACACAATTACAATACAAAATGTAAAGTTAGTGAAGAGAAAAAAACCTTCAATATTTAGACTGATCCTAGAGGATTCCTGACGTGATTTAACCCTGATCCCAACTTCATGGAGTCTTGTGGGGTCCAGTCTGGGATTACATGGTCTAGTTTAGCCTTGTTCCTTCTGAGATTTTATCATCTGGTTTAGTTCAGTTTGGCCTGGTTTTGTATAAACAAATATTGATTTAATTTAGAATTGTCTACTTTTCATATTAACACCTGTATAAAACTTATGCATAGTACTGTATGTACTTTGATAACAGTTGCATGTAGTGAAAGCATTACTGACAAAACTGTGAAGACAACAAATGTGCAGCCACAAAGAATCGCTACAAACCTGTAAAGACATTCATTACTATGACTGATGCAAGTGCTTTTTTTTTTTCAATTTAAACAACACAAGTTCAATTGAAGTAATTAAGACTTTTCAGATTATACTAATTGCATTTTGGGGTCCTTGGCCCTTCAATTTAACCAAAAATCTTTCTACCCTCTAACAGGTTCATGTGGTAGATATAACTAAGTTTGGGATCTGGTATCGTGGCAAAGTCCTGCATTTTTTTTCCCATTCAGTACCTGTAGCCTAAGACCCATTGTTAACTGGTCCATCTCTATGAGGAACCACAGGCCTCTTTCAGAAGAAGTAGGAACTGAAATGTGCTGGAGATCAAGTTTTTTTTAATCCACCGTGAATGAAGACATCCATTTTACCTTTTAATAATGCGATCATGAAGTAAGTGCTAAGAAAACTACTGCCTTCAAGAAACAGCCTAGACACATTCCGACATCCAGCCCACTCGTTTTCTTCACTCTTTGAAATCTTCCTTCATCAACACTTCTCCTGCAGTAGGGGGCAGAAGAGACGAAGCTGTCAGCACTCCTCACAACACAACAACTCTTTCCCTCACATCTTCCCGGGGAGATTACACACACACGGAAGCGGTGGGTGGGAAACTTTGGCACGATGCATTCCCGCTCCGTCCTTCCCTCTCCATCGCTTGCATTCTTATTTCCTCTCCAGATCCCTTACATCAAGTCCCTTGGGTAGTGTTTCTGTGAAGGGGACATCCCTCCAAGTTTCTACACAGGCCCCTGCAGCAGTTAATTGCAGCGTGAAGATATATAATTTGCAGATCCACCAAAGGGACAGTGATCACGCTAACAAGCAAGGGGTAGGAGGGCTGGTGGAGGGAGAGTGACGGAGGTGCTGCTGGTGGGCATCCTCTTGTGACTACAAAGGCCTTTTTAACACCTTTCAAAAACCCCCAAAAAAGTACTGTCAAGGGTATTTCAGGAATTGCTTTCAAGAGACAGACATTGGGACAGAGGCAGTCCAATGCACACAGCTGTAATAACTCGAGTGAGGAGTGCTGTGAAGATATAAAAGCACCTTCGACTAGATTCCTCTGCTCCTCTTAAAGGTACATCGTTCTAAGAGCTTTCCATTGCAAACACTTCTATTTTTTTTTATCTATTCCACTTATCTCCCTATCTCTCTTTCCATCCAGCGCTCTGTCTCCCTCTCTAGCGCAGATAAGAGCTTCTCTCACGTGTTCCCGGCTCATGTTGGGTGGTGCAGAAGAAGCTTTTCTGCCTCACGATGCTGCCAAGCTTGTCTCAGAGAAATTACATTATGATGATTCTCTGGATGAACAGAAATGATGGGAAATAGCATTTTTAATTTTTTTTCTTATGGTCTAGTCTGTCAGTTTATTTCATTGAAAACAAATTTGGCAGAAGGAATGTAAAGTTGCATTTTATATATAAAACTTTTTGCAAAAATGTAAAGCTGAGGGAAAGGTTGCAGAACTGTATTTGAATAAGTCTAAGTCAGGAAGCCTTGAAATCTATCTTTAATATTCTTTGCGAAGTAGATAGTTTGTAATTGTGTTTTCACTCAACTTTCTCCATTTAACACTCACATTTTGTGCATTCTAGACAATATGGCGGCTACAGAGCAGTCAGAAAGGAGCATATACCGTTTTATATCTGTGGTGCAGACCCCTGTGGGATGTGTGAAGCAGTGTCATCAGCCTCGAGCTGCAGACACCCACCTACCTGTCAGCGGCCCTGCTGCCTCGCTGCACCTCTTCCTGGTGTTAATTAAAGAGGGATATGGCACAGGCACCACTGTAAATAATGGTCTTTGGGAGAGCCATCCCCATTCCTGATGCTGTGGGTCTTTGGATCCATGATGTGAATCCATATGTTGGTTCAAAGGATTAACCTGCATTTTAATTTTGAAGGGGAGTATCTGGCTTTGAACTCAGTCACTTCATGAGTATTAATTCATGATCAAATCACTGTGAAAATATTTACATTCAAATCTTCTAATTTACGTGTCCAAACAAACTTTAATGAGGAATTTAATGAACTCATTTTATTTTTTTAAGGATGCTAACAGTCATAATACGTTGCTAGTTTGAGTTTTTATGGTATTGATTTTGAATGTGAGGGTTCATTACAAGGATTCTTGCAGCACACACTCACACACTCTGAAAGCTCTAAGGAACACCCCTTCAGCCATAATGCACCCGTCGGGGTAAAGCGATCCAGTAGCGGTGCATCGATCTTCCCGGCTTCATTCACTCTGATGAAGACAGAGCCCTAGTGATAACATTTCACAGCTTCACGAGCAACTGTTGGATGAATGAACAATGAAGAGCTCTTGAAATGTTGGTATGAACAGCACATCATGGTCCAGCACCTAAAGGTAGTACTAAAGAGCTTCTATTGCCCCTTGAAGACATGTTTCTATAGTCAATGCAATGTTCCTATGAGAGACGATTACAGGCTTGAATGAATAGTGGAGTGTATAGTCACACAGAATCACACCAGCTCCTCTTCATATGTCTACAATGCACATCAAAAACACTTGGATTCAAGAGGTACAAGAGCGTGAGATTGAAAATGGTAGTGATACCCACAGAAATAGTCTAGAGGCAAGACCCGAGTAATCTGGATGATGTTTGCCTTTTATCAAAGTTGACTTTTTCCTCATGCCACAGGGAGGCGACGATTTTGAAATGACTCAATTCTTGGGGAAAATGTGCACTGAACTTCTTCACCACAGGAAGCGACGCTGCCCTTTGAAGGAGCCACATTTATATAGTTTTCTGAAAACCCACGGCTATGGAGATGTAAATAGCCGTGCAGGACATAGTTGTTGTCACACTGCCCTTGGATGAAGAATATCTGTCTGGCAGACAGTGGCCCCTGGGTGAACCTGGCATTTGATGCAATTTGTCTGTCCCAGAGCTGAATGCACAATGCAGGCGACCTGTTTCTTGGTCAGTGCTCCGTCACTGTGTCAAAAATGTTTTATTTTTGTATGTGTTGGTTTCCTGTGAGAGATTCACAACATTTCCTTCACAGTGAAGAACGGCGTTAGTTATATATACAGTATATGTCTGTGAAGTTAGTATTTAGCCTCTGGACTGGTGTTATATTATGGAAGTATAATATAATCCTATCAGTATTTCTACTGTATGTTTACTGATGCAACATGCCATTTAAATTCATTATTTATTAAATTAATTTATTATTCTGAACCATTATGTAAATATTGCACATATAGGGCCTTGATATATAGATATTGTGTACTGTTGTTTTAAGAGGGCAACATTTATGTACAGCTTTTTATTCCACTGCAGCACTGACACTCAAACTGTACAGCAATTGCTTATATAACAACTTTTTTTCATATTAATAAACTAAATACTAGGTTGCTCAGAAGATGCATATATTTATTTATGAAACTTGTGAAAAAGCCTTGGGTTTATTCGAATCATCCGTTTGCTGTTGGCGGAGCCTCTATGTGATATTATTCCCAGGTGATCAAAGGTGCTTTGTCAGCAGTACAGACAGCTGACACCAGGTCAGTGTGAATGAGAGTACGAAGGTAGCAATAATACATAACACATGTCTCAGTAGACATCTCTCCTCCAAAGTTCCTGCACATCAATTAGATTAAAGCTCTATATTACTTGTGGAGGGAGCACTGGGAGGAAATCAATACTAAGTCTCCAAGCAGGAACCATGAAACAAAAGCCAGTCAGTTTGAGACTGTGTCATGGGGGTCCAGTAAAAGGGGTTTCAATGTTCATGTGCACTGTCTTTTTACAGACTAAGTTGTTCTTTGTAAAGGCAACTGATGGAGGACTGTCATGGAAAAATAATCATTTCAATGACCTTTTCTCTTTCCAAAAGCCACTCCAACTATTGTCAGCTGCTCCAAAACTCAACTCAAGTCAAAGTTGCTTTACAAGATAGAGTAAGCATTCCAATATGGGTTTAGATAAATTAACATACGGTTAAGTGTTGCCTGATAATGAATCTACAGTTATATAGCGATTAGTGAAATGTAAGGTATCCATTTATGCATGTTTCACTTTACTTTACTTTTTTTTAGTTTTTGCCGTGTTTTCTGTGTAAACTGGCCCACACCAGTACAGTACAGTACACCAGAAACTGTCTGAACCCCATTGAGGTATAATATAATTTGTATGAACCTATTATTTTTGCTTAATTAAAAGAAGAAGAAAAAATGTTGCACACTGGATTTTTTTTATGTAGATCACTCCTACCCTACAGTATTTTCTAGATGAAGGTACATGTTTTAATGAATTTAGAAAAAAAATATTTGAAGCTTAAATCTGAGAAAAAGTTTTTTTTTTTAATGTTTCTCAAGAATACTTTATATTTACATGCAAACGATATAAGCCTTATTACAAATACACAATCTAGACAGCAACATCATGGCAAGGAAATGAGCTTTCAATACACCAACATCATCATTTAAAACAGGCTTTGTGTGGAGGCAGACCACATTCACTTAAAAGGAAAATACCCAATTAACAAAAGTGTTGTTCAAGTTTTTATAATTCACTGAATACAGTTACTTATGCTTCTTTTTCAGGCTTTGGTGCATGCAGCACATAATCAAGTACAAGGTCAATGGAGACCAGAGGTTGGGACACACAAGGCAGTTTTAATGGCTCTTCCACACATATTAATCAGAAATTAAGACATGTGCTTTCTGAGAGCGTCTGCAATCGAGGAGCAGTGCTCAAGCACATCTGCAGCTCACAAAGGTCGATCACAGTTTAAAGAACATTTCCAGCGGCGCCCATAAATTATCCTGATGAGCTCTGTGATGTCTGAGCCAAAAGGGTGGCACCGGCAACTCTATCAAACGCACAATGAAACAGGTAGGGAGCGTCATTAAAAACAGAACTTGCCAAGCAAAGCTGCTGAAAAATTAGAACATGATTAGGTCTCGGGGTAGAAAAAAGCGAGGCATCAACATCAGCCGCAGAAGCAGAGCCGTGATACATCACAGCGGGAGGTGGAATTACTTTTAATCAGACCTAGATGGAGTGAGGACGTGAGAAAAACACTAGTGCAATCAGTCATTCGGGAACAGGGAGCACTTTGTCTTAGGCAAGTCATAGATGAGTTACACGAGGCCTGTTTGACACGAAGAAGTAAACAGCTTGTTGAAGATGCGACGTTGAAAATAGACTTGACGAAATAGAGCAGCATACTTACTTGATGGATTGCAAAACAGTCACTGTGTCTGTGTAATGTATTATAAATAAGGCAGACAATTAGCATGCTATAGATAAGAACAGGAAATGTCTGGGTCAATAAGCAGGAGGAGTATCTTACTGTATGCAGAAGTGATGGGAAATGCAATGAGAGGTTTATTACTGATCCACAGATGCTGGGAATTGTGTTAGAAGTAAAAATGCTCAGCTTGTCTACAGAATATAAGATAAGACCCGAGTTTAACTGAGAATAAATCAACCTGTAGATACTCCAGTTATACTTGAGATCCTTATGTTAAGAACATTTTATTTTGGGTCAAGAAGGAAATAGATAAGAGGGATTAAAAGGAAGCGTTGGCTGAAGTGACACCACACTTACTAAAGCTGTTGGACTCGAGTCAAGTGCAATGTAGGAGACACATTGGGCCTCAATCATTAATATTCCCACAAAGCATTTTCTGAGAGAATTTCCAAGAGTCAACATAAGAGTGATCTAGAGTGAACAAGTGTGAACGTTACTGGACCAACAGATGCTACATTCATTCATTATACCACTTACCCTTTTGTTTTTTTGTTTTTTTCCCCCCTGTGCTTACGTGGGGTATTTGCAAGACATGTGGAGACAGACGTGACGTCCACCGATATTAACATTAACTCTTATTTACATTCAACAATTGAATACAGTATGCAGCATAAGGTGTGCCTCAGGGGATTAAAGATCCTCTGTATTTTCTTTGTTAAAATAATAATGTATTTGTAATAATGTGTTATCGATTTGGTATAAATATAGGATTTTTTTCCCCGCAAACCAATTAAATGCTTAAACTTTGTCTTGTGGCACTATTTGCTCCAAGTATGTTGTTGTGAAGAGGCGTTTGAGTGCTCAGCCGGGTAAAAACAAACTCCTTCTCTGTTATGACTGATTTTTCTTTTATTGCATTTTACAACAACAAATATAACCTCAAACAAATAATGTCAGTCTGACTCTTGCTCTCGTTCTGGCACTACTTTCACCAGAGTGACAGATGGAGGGTTACGCTGCAACAAACAGGACAATACCAAAGGGAGGAATGTGGTGGAAGTGGTAACGGCTGATCTTTTTGTGGTCTCCAGGCGCTTTGTGAGGTACGCCCTTGATAAACAAATGAGTGAGCAGAGACGCTGGTTCAGTAGTGCATGAAACAAGCCAGGTCACTTCTGCTCACACTAAAAATAATCAGCCCCTTCATTAAGTCCAAAAACCATACGGACATTTGTTTGATTAAAGTATATCAACCATGTCTTTACTGTAGATGAACCATTTCCTTCAACTATTTCAGCAGTGTATAGTCAACACACTAACTCAGACTATGTCATGCTTACACCAAGTCACCAAGTTCATATCATTCAAAAATGCCCTTAACCTTTGTACAAGACTGTGTGCTCAAATGTCACTTCTCCAGCAGTTTGTCCATTGTGGGCACCTGGAACAAAAGGAACTCTAAATAATGGAGCTTTGTGTGTCTTTTTTACAAGATTAAATTCAAAGTCATCCCATCAATAATTACCTCAATGGCTATTCTGCTACTCAGTATCTATTCTACCCTATGCCTGGGATCAGAATGGGTGAAAATGTGTTTGAATCTTTGATTCGTCCTTGAAAATCTGTCTTATAACCAGTCTCAAATACTGTAACATCATTTTAAAAGAATAGAGAGTCAGGGTGCAAGGAATTTGAGTTAAAAGCAATGACAGGAGACTGCAGTGACTATTACATGACCAGGTTTTTAATTTCCAAGCCAAACTTAAAATGGCCTTCAGACATCTTTTTGCATTACCTGCTGTAAAACAAGGTTGTTTCTATTGTAATGAAGGACACAGATCTGGTCTCGAGACAAAAGGCTAGTCATCCCACATAAAAGATCAAGAACAGTGGGTTTTATCTGCTGTAAAATCCTGAACTGACAGTTTATGAGTTAGATCTACATTCATGTAGTGACCTGATTATCTTGAAGGGGGTGTTCTCATCTCCAGCATGTTGGAGAATTTATATTCAAAGAGTAAGAGTGTGAGTTTTCCCAGCAGCATGTGAAGAGTCAGAAATTTATTTCACATCCACCAGAACTGTAATGTGCTTCAATGGGATTACAAGTGATTTGCAGCGATGAAATGTTTTAGTGTGGTGCTCTCAAACCGTTCAGCCCGCATTCAAACAAATGTTCACTATTGTGCTGCCAGAAGCAAGGCAGGCCCTTTGCATTTCAGACAGCTTGACATTTCCAGGACAAGTTTAAAGCATACACCGTGTTTGTAGACAGATTTGAAACGATCACAGATGGCATTGTATAATTTGTACAGACTTCAATATACATCTGAAAACAAATACATGTGCTGTTTTGATTTGGGGATATAAAATTCATTAATGTATTTGAAACTTTTAAAAGACAAAAAAAACATGCTTACATTATTATTCATCCGAGGTAATGTCATTGTGAACAGAATGTGCTTTATGCAACACACTCTCACTAGATGGAGTTTTGAGCTACAGAACAGAGTATCTTAGTATCACAACATTTCTCAGATGTCAGGGGCTGTAATATTAAACAAAAGGGTGGGAAAAAGCTACAATAATTACAAAACATGTATGTTTGCAGGATCATGACACTATAATGCACATTTACTTAAAACAAAAAGTTTTTACTTCATATAATTGGCTGTTACATAGCTTATTTGAGTAAAAGCATGAACAGTCTTAGAGACTCATTGCATTTGTTCATTATTTGGTCGTGTCAGTGCAGTGGTCATTTTCTGGAAGAAATGGTACTAAAATATCCATGAGATGGAGAGTCATAGACCTGGCCTTTCAAGATCAGCCAGGATGGAGCATCAATAATGTATCTGCAGTCATCATGGTTGCATATTAGATGGAGGATTGGAGACAGCCTACACTACTGAGGTGATTACCATCTGTAACCCTTCCGTGCTCTTTAACTGGACCTTGAATGGAAATATGTTTTTTTTTTTCTTGGCAGCATGCTACATTGTCGGGAAGGTTCTGGACTTTTGAAAGTGCTCTGTTACCCATCAGTAAAGTGAAATCTTTAAAAGGCTTCACTTCAGTGAGTCTGTTTGTGAAAGCAGCCAGACTGCATCCTGTTTGAATTTGTTAACAAGTGGAGCAGTCATTCTGCCTGTGATGCACAGCATGGGTTAGATTTGACCTGAAGCAAAGCCATTTCCCATGACCTTGTAGTTTTTATCATTTAAAGTTACCTTGATTAACTTGTTTTTTTTGGGTTTTTTTATCATCTCAACTATTCTTCAGTTTTATTAAAAATCACTCTGAACCAAATATTTATTTTGGTAATACTAAGCTTCAAATGCTAGAGATGGTTCAAAAATAACTTTCAGGGTGTTATTTCAGATGTTCCTTTTTATTATCTGATGAATGAATTTGCATGAACAGAAAGAAAAGAATAGATTATTTTGTCCATGTGGTATGGGCCTTTTGTTAAGGTTTATGTATTTTTGGTGACATCTGGTCAACAGGTAATATTGACCTTCATCTGACTGATGTTAGTCCAGAATGTCCTTGAATTTTGAGATTAGGAACAGCATGCATATAAAGCATGTAACTAACATCTATTCACTCAAAGCAGTTGGGTTAATGTCTAATAGGCAAAACACTAAAACATTTCACAAAATCAAATGTGAATCTTTGATGGATGTTAACTAATTGCTCTTTGCCTAGCAGGAGACAAAGAGCAAAAACTGTGGTTTGATGAGTGATCAGTGGATAAAGGATAAGAGCATGCTTCAGGTGTTAGATGTAGCGTTAAGTCTTATATATGTGAACGTCTAGGCGGATGGTGACATTAAGAATCAGACATACGTGGGAGTTCTCTCAGAGCTTTGAATTCTAACATAAAAGAGAAAAGTTGATGCAAGAAATCCTGCAGAAGAAGTTGTTTGATCTTGTGATTTATTCACCTAGTTGGTGGATTATTTTGGGGAAATTAAAGCCTATTCTTCATTTCAAGGCTTCCTGATAAATGATGTTCTTGGATTTGTATCCCCTGAAGTGGTTGCATTCATGTGGCTGTGGACATGCTGTGCGCCCAGCTACCTCAAAATCTCCAGAAGCACCATGTTCCAGGGTGATATAACACCTGCTTTATGGAGACTCACACATAAATGGAAGGTAATCAGAGCGAAAAACTTTTGTGTGTAGGTGTTTTGTTATTCAGTCCTGTGCAGTAACTAGCAAAAGACTGTGCCCAGAGGAAGGAATTAAGTGCTATGACTTGCTACTAACACCTTAAATGCATGCTGTTTATAAAAGCACAAGTGAGCTACAGTGGCGGATGTCTTGTATTAAGCAGAGCTCGTATAAAGTGAGCCTCTGTTTGAATGTTTATGACAACTGGAGACTGAGGCAGAATATGGGACGTGTGTCGCATGGCGCTCTCACAGATGCCCTAAGTTAAAACCTCTTTGGCAAATAGTTTTCTGGCTGAATGCTTATCTATTTCCCAGCAAATTGAGTGATGTGATTTCACTCTTGATTACCTCGGCTGATCAGTGTGATTGCTTTAGAGTTAGATAAATACAGAAGAATGGAATGATACATAGGGATTGTGCAGCGTATCAAGGCAAACAATGCATGGATTACAGCGGTAAGAATTAGGTGCATGAACCAACAGGTGATTTTCATAATCCAAATGAACTCAGACAACTTTGCTCACTAAGGTCAGTGCGTGGCTTTAGACACTCCTGCTTAGAGAATGTGAGGTCTTTGTGGTCCAATATGACACCATTTTCATTCAATATTTTTCACTCCTGTTCCATATTCACATGGCGTCCTACTCTCACACTTTAAAGATGTTAAAGTTTGAAAGTTTGAAATCTGCTGTATTGACTTCATGACTTCATGCAACCTTATGCAACTATTCAGATTTGCACCTATAGGGAAGGACTAAATATTATATGTGGAACATTGTGGTTGTTCGGCAAGATATGTTGTATTATGTATGTATTTCTCTATTCAAGAAGCAGTGTTTTTTATTCATGCTCTCCCAGGTCTTTCTTATTTTTAAAGGAAACGTGTGATGAGACCAGAGCCACCTGCATTTTGGAAATAACATTTTACACAAAAGGTGAAAGAAGAATTTGTTAAAGTGGCTTTCAAATGAAGTTAATCTGAAATTGGTTTGAAGAGTTCAACTTGAGCTGATGGGTTATTTGGAGCATGCAATTTTACCGGATTAACATGATACCAATCTCCTGCCTTTAATCTTACTGTAATTCAACCCAAAATTGATCCATGTTCCTAAATGGCCATTTTTCTAATCTGCCCCGTATCAGATGTATCACTTTATCAGAACTACTCAGAGTCAAAGTGACATTTTGGGTGGTGTAGCATGTCTGGGTGTGCCCCTGACGCTCCTTTGGCATCTCAGTGCTCCAGGGCAGCCCCATTTTGGCGAGGCCAGAGACCAGTGTGATACATAAAGCATCAGATTGCACATGAGCACCAATCCAAACAACTTGTCAAAGAAAGATATTTACTCCTGGCTTCAGGCATTATTCACACACAACTATGCCCTTGGTGGGATAGGAGCCGTCTTGGGCTGAAAGAAGAGTAGTCTGGCTCACCTCATCTGTCCTGAAGGGAACAGGAGACACACACAGCAGAGAGGCGGCCCAATATACAGCTGAAGTGGAGAAATGAGCAAGCGTGGCTGGATACGGAGCCGGAGAGCCGGGCAAAACAAGGAAGTGGATAATAGAGATACATGTGGATGGTCCTAGAAGACTATATAGAAGTGAGGTGTCAGAAAGAAGACAGAACAGACAGGATATAGTAATTCAGCAGTATAACCATATCAAAACTATTAAATGAAAATGATTTTTTACATGTATAAGCTTTTATAATGATTGCCACAGATTACATGTTATTCCCTCCAAAGTATTTCCTCTTAAGGTAGATATTTTACACAAAGAGACTTTTTTTCTGGTTTAGTGTTGCATTGTTTGATATTTAATGAAAAAAACACAATATATTTATTTACTTAATAAGTGATATTTTTATTCAAAATTTATTGAAGATACTGGACATTTATGTGAAATCTATTTTGTATGGTAATCAGAAACTGGATTATGACAACAAATTAGACAGTTGAAGAAAAGTCAACCGATCCACTGTGAGGTCACATTAGACCCAGCAGCAACTCGCAGCTGTCATTCACAACTGTCAGTCATCTCCCATGTGGGATAATGTAACTGTGTTTTAAAATCTTACAAAATAGAGCTCCTTGAGCACCTTTTCTTCCAATTGAAAGACAGTAAATAGAAGAAATACTGAATCATGGAACCCTCACTTCCTCACCACTGTAATGCCATCAAACATGGTATATTGGATTTGAGGCATCAGCTCAGTAAATGATACAGACTCATTTAGGCCTCTCTGATAATGCCCCATTACTTATGCTAAAACCCTTTTATCGCGTAACTAACCATCGGAGTGGTCACGTGTGTCTGCCTCTGTGTGGGTGCATTTACAAACGAGTCAGTGACAGTGGGCTCAGTGGTAAGACGGATGTTTCCTCTCAGCTGACTGTCCGTCCTGCTGGCGTAAATCAACTCTGTCACTCATCAGCCATCCTGTATGCAGAGGCTCATTAGTCTGACCACAGCATGGTGCCTCTCATATGCAGCCATGTCTCAACTGTCTGTGGTGCACAACTTCCAGCAGATGATGCTCCTCACCTCACATACACACACATCAGTTAACCAGGCCATTGCTCACACAGTCTGTTGACCAATCTGCAAATGGACATCCCACCTTAAATTTGTCTTTAGGGACCACAGCAAAACCAGCATTATAAACATTATGTAAGGATGCCGAGGTGGAGCCACAACCAACTGGCTTCTGTACAAGAGCCACAGTCACAGACAGATACAGGACGCCCTGACCTAATGCACGTGTAATGGGCCCATTAAAGGGCCATAAAGGTGGCTGGCATGAGGAAGAAGAGTTTAGCGGTTTACAGCATCTCATGACTGTGGAATTTAAAGGAAAGGAACAACTATGAGTTTTTGTATTATTTAGTCTATCGAGTCTTTTAATTCCCAGATAACAATAAAGGAAAATATTTTTGTTTAATGTGATTTTAAATAAGAAACAAAATAATAAAGCCTGATATGAAAGTTATATGGAAGTTACTGTAAATCTATAATCTATATGCACCAAGGCAGCAGGCTGTACATGACTGTACTGTTGGTATAACTGTCTAAGTGGCAAGTGAAGAGGGTGTTGTTACTAGCTTTAGCATCAGCACCTCACTGATGTCAAAGAGCTCTAAGTTTAGAAATCTATTGCGGCAGAGTTTGGTCATGATGCTGAAAATAATATTGCACAGCTTCAAGAAAGAGACATCTTTAGACAAGTGGGTGCAGGAAGGAAAGCACGCCCAAACAGAACGAACACAGACTACCTCCTCCCCACGAAGCATGCACTAATACCAAAAAAATATCATATAAAAAGCAAAACCAAAAATGAAGAGAAAAAAAAAAGTAGTAATAAATATACAGCGCAACATTGGACATTTCTTTTATTTCTTTGACACATTTACATCTGCCTTTCACCTGATGTAGCATGCTTTCCACTTTGATCCAAACCAGAACTTATGAGTATAATATCCAACAGAGCATAGCTGAAAAATCACATTTTAGTCTGACAAAATGAGTTCTTGAACCAAGGTTTGTATTTATATTAAAACACATTTGAGAAGAATAGGCCTGGAGGGAGAAACAATAACACTAAAAGGAAGCATATTTTTTGATATTTTATTGCATATACTATTTACTTTTGTAGCAGTGCTGGATCAAAACACAAGTGTCTGGTAAAGTCTGTTCTGTAAAACTAAATGAACAGAACGTATACAGTGTAATATATTTATGATCTTGTTTCAGACCCCAGCTCTGAATTTTTGAGATGAAAACGAGCGTCTGTGCTGTCTCTGTGTGTTTTGAGCCGTCTGCCTTCAGTCACGAAGCAGGCAGGGAAACACCCATACCACCGGCTCCAATCCCCACAGCCTGCTCTGCATACAGTGCACTATGCAAAGAGCTGTGAGTCATCCTGGGATGAAGCCTTGCCTCTCATCCCGCCTCCCACTTAGCGCTGCGGCGTTCTGTTTGTGCGTCTGCCTTTCTAGCCTTAGCTGTCTGACTGGGGAGTCACAGTGGCACCGTTGCCCCGGGGCCAAAACAAGGCTTGATGAGTGAAAGCACCGTTGCTCCCCTCCCATATGAGCAGTACCTCCCAACGTGTGGTCACAGCTCTGCCTGCATGCACACCCCAGACACTGCTTAGGTGTCATTAGCGCAGGAGTGTTTAAACAGCCGGATCGTGCAGAGGCACCTGTGTAACCTTTGTCTGGGTTTGTAACAACATGAAAACACACTGGAGATTTGCTTTCATTCCAACAAGACTTCAAGCTTCAGGCTGCTCACAAGTATTTTCGTGATTGAAGAAAAGCTGTTTTTGTGTTGAAATATTGTTATTTACCTCTTTGCTCTATCCTCCCTCAGACCGCCTGATATGCTGTGCTTCTGTGCAGCACTACAATCCTTAAACGAATCTCAACAAATGTCTAGTACATTATGCTTGGATTCCATTCAGATGCATTCACATGAATCTGTACATTGACCTCTGTGAGTAAACATAAGAATGAATAACAAGTACATTCTTATTGCCACAGAGAACGATGTGCAGTCTTGTTTTGAACTGACACAGATGCAGCCTTGTAGCATTCCACACTGGTCTGTAGAGATGTTGACTTGGACAAAGCCAACACATACACATTTGACTAGTTTGTGGCATCCTCACACAGGTAACTACTACTACTAAACAATATGGCACTGCACTGTTTCTACATAAATCATATTTGAGTCAAACGTTTAAAATGCTGAGTTGCATTGGTTGTGGTTATTGTCCAATCTGGTTACTTTCCAGCTTTCTAAACTCCAGAGAGCTGAACCACATTTCTACATTTTCCAGGACTCTTCATGTTGCAATTACTGCTTGTGTAGATACAGCATTGTTTTGTGGGACACTTTGCATTCTTTAAAAGTAGCATTAGTCATAACTGGCTTTAGCGATACAAATGTGATCCAGATAAAAAATAATAAATTCTTTTATTCTAGAGCTAAAAGATTCAACACTTTTCCTCCCTCATTTATGACCGTGATTATGCATGTTGTTACAGGGAACAATTACATACATTAGGCCAGAATGGTGCATTTACTGTCAACCTCAACAGTGCATGTCATGCTGAATTGTGTCCACACTCAGGACTTTGAAAGGAAAGCCATTACTTGTCATCCAGTGTTAGCCAAGGTAATTGGCCTTTAAGGACACAAAGATTGACACTTTAATTGTTTAATGGTTGGTCATTGAGGCCTCTAACATGCCCATATCTCACTGAGACAATTCAGTCTATTACAGCGCGACAATAGAGCGGTGGTGAGATTGTTATCGTGTCAGAGTAGCTGGTCACATAAAGCATGTGATTCTGCATCATGCTGTGAAGTGCCTCATGCAGCATGGCACTCCTCACCACTAATTCTCTCCATTAAGAGCCTCTAGCACATTGCTGCTCTTTGTACACAAATCCCCTTTAATTATAGGATTTATACAGCGGCAGAGAACAAACATGAATAAATAACTATAGCGCAGCAGAGGCAAACACAGCCAGTTAATGCTTCTGTGGAGCATACCACTGAACAAGGTCACCGCAGATAAGACGCACACTTTATGACATGCCTCTCAAGTTGAACAAAATATGTCCTCCTGCGCCAGTAAAGTGTACTGAGTGTCCTTTGCAGTGGCGAGTTTGCTCTAATTGTGAAACTAGAATAAATAAAACTGACCGAATGAGATAAATTGGCCACATTGTTTCATGTCATAACAGAGAACTGTGGGGATTCAGCAGTGACAGGACATTGGTGCCACACTACAGACTGTGTACCACATAACTTTCTGCCACTGGGGAAGACTATTTAAGATTCGAGCAGTGTGTTACACAAAGAATAGGAAAAGCCTTTTTGTGTCCATGAATACCCAGGCAATCAAGGCATCAATTATTCAGGACACATGCAGAGAGAAACCATCGCGAGCTGTCCATTGATGCTCCATCCCCAGATTCTTAATGTTGTTCAGACAGCACTGGAACAATACCAATGCAACAGAGCTATTAGATACAAGGAAAGAGGGGGAAAGTGCAGCAAAATTGGAGATAAGAAGGCCCTAATGTGTTAAGGAGTTAATCAATTATGAACTAGATTTAATCACAGCATGTAAACAAGCAGGTTGGGATTAAGGGGATGTGACCTCAAGCCCACAAGGGACAAGTGCAGACCACCATCATGATAAAGTGCCCTCCTTCATAAAAATAGCATAAATGTCTATGAGGCGAGTTAAAACAAGGCTCCATTAATGAATTTACACCGGTCCAGGTCTAGAACAAAACGACTGAAGCTGCTTCACCAGTATCAGGTGATTTTCTGAATTAAAGAGTACCTTTACAAATGGCTTCTGTATTCACAACTTCTGACCACAGTCAGCTTTGTTTTCAGTGTGACAGCTAGTTTGACAATAGTTTGGACTTTCAGACTAATTTCATGAACAAAGTAAACAGAATAAGAGGAATCCATGAGATAATATAGAACAGTTTCTAGCCTAAGCAATAGGCTATATTGCTTTATGTTTTATTTTAAACCTACACTAAAAATGGTGCTTCTTCTATTGATCTATCTATCACAGGGACTGTAGTCTAACTAGACACGTCGAGACTTCCCTGTCTCTTGACCCTTCCTTTAGTTTTTCCAGGTGAGTAGTACCAATGTGTCATGGGACATAGTCCTTCCAGTGTGAGTGGGACCTGCTTGGAAAATGCTGAAGGGGCCCACCTCAGCTGACTCCTCTACAGCTCCTTTCCAAGTCATTCCTAAGTAACTGAGCGTTTTCATCTATAGGGAACAAACAGACACTCTGCAGAGAAAACTCATTTCAGCTGCTTCTATTTGAGACTTTGTTCTTTTGATCATGGCTATGAACTTTCCATGTGTGAGGATCTTTTAAAAATACCCACTTGAATCTGTCTGTCTCTGCCAGCTGGAGCAGCATTTTGTTTTAGGTCTAATATAATCTTATTGTTAAAAATCTACATTTATCTACAGACAATTTACATCAAACATCTTACTTTGAAAGAAGAGAAAGTTTGTGTTCAGTGTCTTGCCCAGACACACCTAACAGTATGAGCCAGCCATATATGCTTTGACTATACTCTCCCCAAAAGATGAGTTGTGAGGTTATTTACACATATTTACAATACAATGCATTGTGGTGCTCTTCATTTTGATTGTGTGGTTTGTTTCTTTCCCAAGGCATTCCTATATGGTATGCAAACACGGGTAATGCATCTCACTGATTCATTAAGATGACTTTTCTGCAGAAACTTCTTTTTTTTCCTGCGGTTGAGGCAGTGTATTATTAAAGTATACTGTAGAAGTAGGCTGCACTGGAACAATAATGTGGTATCAAATCTCAGAACAACCACGGAGGATCTAACACACAGGGAGGGGATATTTACACAGTAGCAACACAAAAACAAAAACAACGAGGTGACAGACAAGTGCGGTTTCCTGCATAGACCAGGTAAAAATATAAAAATATACACTCCACCGCACCAGTGAAACAATCTCTGTGATCCCTCTTCCGCTCCATCAGATCCGTACAGGTGTGGACCATGTGAAAAGAGAGATCCCATTAAATATTCTCTATGACTGCCATGTTTGGCTCCAACCATAAGCTCTCAAAGCAGCTTTACTGACAAACCTTTGTACTCTCTGTATTCACCTCAGAATGACTTCTCCAACCTGACCTATTCCCATGTGACCTATTGCCCACACTGGTCATATGCACACTTCCTTCAGGCATGGACAGTTATTTATTTATACTGTTGATACCTTTATGTTCTTTTTCAGCCTTGGTGCTTTTGTGAGCTTTCTGCACGTTATAAATTCTCTGTATAAATGGTTCTGGGCACGTCTCACATTTAGTGATTTTCAGCCAAAATAACAACAGATTTTACTTCAGAGTCTGACTTTAAGGTGAAGATAAACATACACAATTCCAAAGCCTGTCTCACACTGGCTACGTCATCGAACCAATGCGGTTTTCAGTCTGGGAATGGGAGTCAAAACAAGCGGCCATGTTGTATTGATTGCCTCATTTGAGTGAAGGAGTGACTGAAGAGAGGATTCCTGGTATGAGGTTAGAGAAGCACAAGCCAATACAAACCCTGTCTTACAGTACTAAATATGCCATGCCTTCAAGCAAATCCTGTGTAAAATGTACCTTTAGGGGATGTACTCACTCATCTTCCTGGATTGCCTGGACTAAAGTGACTTTCGTTCATATGAGGACATTGTGTCATGCAGCACAGACACATACGTTTTATGTAGAACCCAGAGTTCATACAACAATCCAAAGGCCAAAGTCAAGCATTGTTCGTGCCCCTTCTTCAAGGTCCATTTTGTAGAATGCAGTGAAATGTGGAGTTTATGCATGACCACAACAGTATTTTAAACTAATTACTATTCAGCGAGTGCTAGGGTCATTGTATCTGTATGGATGAATATTCTTATGTAAGAACAAGAGCAGAATGCCTAAACAGACACAAAGTCATCCTTTTTCTCCATGCATAAAAACAAGCAATATTTCACATTTTTATTCTTATATGGGAAATACAAAGTAGATCATATTCATCATCATATTTTTTGGTCAATGTCTTGAAGTCATGTATTTTACAAAAAAAAAAAAAGAGGGCGATGAGACATTTATACTAGAATTCTGTTTGTAGTGTCCAGGAAGTGCTAGAACAGTGCCCAGGATGAACATAGACTCATGTGGAGTAATAATGTGTTGATCTCAACATTAGGACAGAACAGAACACCTTCTGCGTGTTTGTTTGAGCAGAAAATCAATGTGCATGCTGGGTTTTCAATCTAATGTGCTGTGTTTCCAGTCTGATGTGTAAGACAACCTCACGTGTGTTCATCAACTTTGTGATAACCACTGTGCTGTCACAGATCCACTAGATGAATCCTCTGGTATCATTTATATTGAATGATAAAGGTTGTGAAGGTTTAGTCTTGTATTTGTATAAGATAAATGTTAATATATATCTGTTGGGACAGGATTTCCTTCGACATATGTAGAAATGTTCTGTCTTTAGAGTAAAACAACTAACTGTTTTTGGAAGAACTGTTGTTTTTGTTGTGCTAAAGTATATCGTTCACAATTAACAGTACTTTTATTGTATTAATTACATCAGATTTGTTCCCCTCTGACAACATGAATTTACATGAATTGTGAAAACCAGCTGATACTGAGTCAATCATAGAACATGTTATGTTCTATGATTGAATTAAATATGATTCAATCCACTCTGCTGTGTATGCTAAGACTAAGCCAGCCTAAAGACACAGAAACAAACACACCTGCATCTTGTTCGGGAATACAGTTTTTACATATGTGTGCAATTTTTTATCATTAACAAGGTATCATGTCACTTCATGTCATGATACCTTCTGCCCACTTGAATACAGCGTTTAAACCTGTAATTGAAAGACTCACAACACTCCTTCCACAGCATTTTCCTTATGTTGTAATCCGTCTTGATTAAAACTCTTGGATGAATGTAAGCACCACATTGTGCTCATACTAATATGCTGCACCATTTCACTTTAAGGGAAAAGACAGAACCTGAAAAAAGAAAGATTGCTTTCAAAATCCAATATTTGAAAGTGCCAGACTCTCCGAATAGCTGACAAATATCACTGAACCAATTAAAGTGCACATCTGTTTCATTAAAGGGGCTCATATCCATCCATCTCATCTGCCAATCTTATCTCACAAGACGTTCACGCACCCCATCACAAGTCTTCATGCATGTGTGACTGTGCACATTAATTGAGTCTATTTCACTCCGTCTCACAGCAAGAGAGAGAAATGTATGTTTTAGATTGCTGAGGTAATAGTTTTCCCTATTACATCTTAAAGTTGTGTTGCGTGTGTGCTACACAAACACTGTTTTGATTAACAGATTCGTTTGGGTTCTGCATTTAGAGACATAATCTTCTCATTTTGTTTGCATGGCATTCTTTAATCTTCATTTAATTACAGTACAAAATTAAACTTTAGGAAAAAAAGACAGTAAAAGCATGATAACATTAGAGAGTAAATAGATTTTGCTGCTTTATGTCTGATACTTTGTCAAAAAGCCCAATAAATTGCTTTAAACATTTATTTTCAATTGTCCCTGAGGTTTAAATGAATACAGGTAAAGAAACTATTACCCTTGCACTTTTTAAAGCTGGCTGATGTGAGGAAATTGTCTGGGGCAACCTGTCACCTGCCACTCTCAGAGACATGGATTTTCTTCCTTTCAGCTGCAGGGATTAGTCTGTATTTATTTATTAGAGTTGACATTTAAATAAGATGTGCTTGTAAAACTTTCATACTCAAACCAATAACCTGTGACATTATTTATTCAAAGGAAGTAAACAGATGTAATAGATCTTTTAATGCTGATCAGAAATCATTAACCTCTTATACCTTTCTAAATAAACATGATCAAACCTAGCATCAATCTGACTTGTTATTTTCATTAAATCTTGAAGCAATACATATCGTTACCAATGATACTTCTCACTCAAGTTCAAATCGGACAGTGCACAGCAGACAAGGACATGCAAGCCCCATTTATTGATCTGTTAGTGGCAGGTTTGACCTCTCTTCAGGTCACATCAAGAAAATAAAGATAGATGACCATAAAAGCTCAAACGGAACTGAAACAGAACTTGGATACAACTGCAACATTGGACACATCATGGTTAACTTGAAAAGAGAAAAAATCCAACAGATGCCATCTTGTAATCTCCCATCTCGCATGACATATGACTGTGTGAATGGTGTCACCTTGTCAAAATGGTTGGTTGCTATTTTGTTTTCTAGTGGCTGTGCAGGCTATAGACAGAAAAGACAAAAAAAAAGTGTCTAAGAAATGGCATTGAGTGCAGTAAAATACAGCATGTGAGAGGATCTAAATTGCAAAGTGCCCTTTTCTTCTCCTTCATTTTTGCAAGCATCAGAGGTATACTGGCAGATTAGGACAGCCAGTGCCATGACAGTGCTTTGCTTTTTACCATCTCAAAATATGCAGTGTATAATTGTATTCTCTGCAATGTCAGCTGAAGTTTTTTCTGAAAAGAATATTGTTTTGTGTTATTAAACTCAACAGAACAGACCTGAGTAAAATAAGATAATGCCAGGCCCAAAGTTATTTTTTCAAGTGTCTGTACCATATTGATTCTTGTTTGTGAGGGTGCCTCAGTGCACTTTTATTCATCCTTCGTTTCATTATTAGTAAAATAGCATCGATCAGGTTCCAGATGAAAGGAATTTAAAGAAAAATGGAGCATTGCTGTCCTCTCAAAGAATCAAAGGCCAAGGACTCCCAGAAACTGTGTCCTTGCTGTGGTGCTTGCATTCATTTGTAGCACGTAGCACTCAATTATCTGAATTAGGCTGTGTACCGATACAGCTTTGATGTTAAGTCTGAGAATCGAGCGTGTCTCTACTCTGTGACCTCAGCAGGAAAGCCTTTATGTGCACACATAAAGCACTGCAGCGTTTGCATCATCAGCTCACTTCTTCAAAGAAACCTGATGAAAGCCTTAACGATTACTTTATCAGAGCAAAATATAAACAATACTTAAAATACATTTTTATAACATCTAAAACTGTCCCTTAGCTCTTTATAAGCCCATACACACAGAAGTATGTTGACCCATGGTCTCCTAATGCTGTTTACCAGCTGCTCTACGGCTGAGGGGCAGGCACTGCAAAGGGTGTTTTCCACTGGATGGAAAAATCATTGAGGCCTGCCTACCAGGAATCACTGCCTCCCACTGACTGTGCAGATTGTATAACATCAGATGGGACCCGTCACTCCCAGCACACCACCTGTTCACCCTTCTGCCCTCCAAAGAAAATTCACATTAACCTGTACGAGAAGCACCAGACTCCCTCCATGAGGCAACCCCAAAATCCACTAAATGAATTCTCCAGTCTGTTACTCTACAGCCACAGCATTATTCTTTAAAAGACTACAGACTTTTCTTTGCATTGTGACAATATCCACATCATAACCCAAAACACTTCTTTATCATTTTGCTTGACTTATTATGTATCTGATCAAAGCTGTGATAACATAGACCTAATCACAACATCATCTGTTATTAGTGTTTGACAGTCTCCTTCTTGTACAAAATGTCAGTAAATCAACAAGTGACCTCTCTGTGATGGAGCTAACGCTATGACACAAGGGAAAAGAAACACATAGATCACCCAGCTGTGGAGTGGGGACAAGCTGGGTCAGGTCAGGACGCCTCAGAACAGGGACAGACAGTGGACAGATCAGGTGAGGGGGGGTGGTAACAAGGCTGTCAGAAGAGGCACTGGGAGGACACTGTCTGTAAAGATGAAAACAGCTGGTGCACAGGATGGCTATGAGCAAAAATGAGCAGCCGGGTAAAACCAGGGCATCTCTGAGGAAGAGGACCCATCCCGCTTTTCCCTGACAGCAAACCAGGGGCTGTGTAGGAACCAAGCTGTTGGCTTTTCAACAATTCACAACAGAGGTAGACTCTAGTTAAAAAAACATTATAGCTATAGTTTTCTCCAGCTGACAGAGAACATTGTGATGTGCTTTGCTTACTATCTAGCATCAGCTAAACTAATTCACTTCCCAAAAACATGGATGGATAATAAGGTAATAAGATCTCCCCCTTTGCCTTTCCACTAATTTGACCAGTGGACTTTTATTGTTTTATGACCTTAACTCTTTGAGCCTTTGAGCTCAATGGTCAGAACCAACGTGACGACAGGTAAAACACAAACCTGTATGCGTAAAGTCCATAGTGTGATTGCTCTATGGGCCGCTTAATGAGAAGCTAAGAACTTTCTTGGGGTCAAATCAATGGCGGCTATTAATTATTCAGAATCCTGATCTATTAATACACCCACGGTTAGAAGCAGAACAAGAGGTAAAAGATTTTGAATAAACAAGCTTTCATATACAAAGAAACATGGATGCAAGCATTTGATCTCATAATCACTGAGACTGAAGGTCACCATTTGTTCACACCCAACCCAAGTGGACAAACCCAGTCCAGAGCAGCTGCTGAGACCAGGTGGCCAGGTTCTGACATGACAGCAGACACAACACACTCTCTAGCTGCTCATTCAACCTCTCCATCTGGCTGCTGTTTGAGGGACAACCGGACTAGAAAGTGTCAGAGAAGCTTGAAGCTCATGAGCAGAATGAGATGGTAACATTATAAAATTGTTAAAATTTATCCAGCCCCATCTAAATTCCCCATTTATATAAACTTGATATAAAAATCTTGATCAAAAGGGTGTACTTATATCTCCCATATCTCTCATAACATTAGTGCAATCCTTCCATTCACTGAGCTCCTGTTTCAAAGTGTCTACAGCATGCACCAGTTGCCTGTTATTCACATTGAGGCAACCTTGTGCTAAGAGCAAGGCCCTCTTTGAGAAAGCCATTACGGAGCAGTCCGAAGGTATCTGTTTCTCCACATGGGGACCAGTGATGGTGTCTACTCTCATTTTATCATTGACATCTTCTTGGAAAGGTAATCCAAGAATGTTTTCTTCAAAAAGCATCCAAAAGGAGTCCAATTTCATTGTGGAATCAAGGAAAAATGGACAAGGCCTTGTACATTAAGTAAAACTTCCTGGAATTTATTTTTAGTTTAGATTTGACTGGAAAACTGTTTCTAATTATGGCTTTTGTTATATATTACGCAAAAATGGCTTATTTGCTTCGTCTATTGGGCGGCAACAACAATAGTTCCTTGAGAGTGTTTATGCTGCAAAAGTGTGACGACTAAATGGACAATCATTATTTACAATTATTTTACAATGTTTTCAATCTGCTCTCAACATGTAACAAATAGCTTGATATTGTTGTGAAAAATGTACACTAAGCTGCAAGAATTCATTCTCACATTGTACATATTTATATTAAATGGAAAATGCAAATTATGCTTTATTGTGTCTACATTGTTTAAACCCATGAACTACAATTAATATGCCCTGGTAATTGCTGTTGCAAATACTAGTGAACTAGTAAATTGGTAAATTTATTGTGTCTGTGTTTAGTTTACCAAAAATGGAACAGTCCACATGTGGTGTTCACACTGGAGCATCAATAAATCAAATGCTTCAAAAACTGCACTTTTTTGCAGGGCGTAAGTGCTTAGCGGACAGTTACAAAGTGGGCAGTGTGTTTTTAATCGCTTCATGCCACACTCCCGTTGGAGGCGGAGAACAAGCATGTCGATCTGTTCCAGTGAACATCAGGGAGAACACCTTGAGGCCCCGAGCCGCTATCTGCCATGGTGCAGTGCTGCTAATGATTAAGTATCAGTCCAGCGCACTTCTCTCATTTTCAAACTATCAGTTTCACCTTCTCCACTACATCACATTTGTGGAGCACAAGGTAATGATCCACTTGGGTGACTGCCAAGTCATTTTCTTCCCTTTGCCTTTTGCTATGCTATGCTCACTCACCATTTCACTTTCTGTGTCTCCTTCTGTCTCCCCTTCGCTCCATTCCAAAACATCCTGCTACATCCACACTCTTCGTGTTTCATTTTTTTTTCAAGGTTGCCTGCAGCGATAAAGTGGCCCTGGGCACCAGGTGTGAGAGTCAAACCTGTGAACTGTCTCCAGCAGGAGGTCATGGAGACTGGCAGTTGTTTTACAGACTTCTTTATGGCTGTTGTAGAGCATCCAATAGAGGCAGCCAGAGGAGAAAGGTTGTGCTTGCTGTGATTACTGGCTCTGTGCACAAGCACACTGTTTAACATTAGATATCAATCAATTCATCAGAGAACAGACACTCATGTGACTGAACCAGTCAGCTGTAAACTAATTATATTACAGTGTTGTACTAACAGTAGCTTTATGGTGTGGTAGATTTACAAATATGATTACGCCAGTGTGACTGGTTAGAGCCAAGCTATAAACCTTGTACTTTACTCACAAATCCAGCTGGTATCCATAAAGTCAAACAGGATGTGAACAGAGCGATGTCAACACAGTCTTTGAGAATTTCCATTATGTAATTCTTAATCTTTGGTAAGTGCCATTTCCAGCCCTAAAGTTTTTCAGTTTTAAATTTGAGTGAGGTCAAGGCAAGGTCAAGTCAGGTTTATCTGTGTCATTTAAAACAACCATCACTGCCCAAAGCGCTTTACATAGTATAGTCATAAAAATAAAGAGTAAATAAAAAAATAAAAAAAATAAAAAATAAAGAAGTAAAACCACTAAAAAGCATGACAATAAAAACACATTTGTCAAGTAAGAATATAAAATAATAAAAGCAAGTCCAGCTCAATTTGTTTTGAAAGCCAGTGCAAACAAATGGGTTTTTAGTGAGGATTTAAAAATGTTCTGAGTCTGGGCTGTTTGAGTGTGGTGAGGCAGACTGGTAAACGGTCACTTTGCCTTTTACCTACTCTAAACCTAACCCCAGGCAGAGGCAGAGCTTTCCCACTGAGACAGAGGCTTGTATTTGATTTGAGGTGTTATGGTGCTGTGGATCAGTACTTGTCTATGTTTCTAGACATGATACTAAAATAAACCATTACAGAAACAAGTAAATCATTAGACATGTATGTGGACTTGTATGTTATTCCTGACTTAAATTTTACTTTCAACTTTATCAAGGGAGTGCACAGTAGCAGAGTGGTTAGAGCTCCTGCTTCACAACAAGACGTTCATGGGTTGGATCTCCGGGGCGGCCGACATTCGGTCTTTCTGTGGAGAGTCTGCATGTCCTCCCCCTGTTACCATGGGTTCTCTCTGGGTTTTCCTGCTTCCTTCCACCACCCAAAGACATGCACGTGTAGGTGAAGTCTAAAGTGCCCCGAGTGGATGAATGTGAATGTGAGAGTGAATGGTTGTCAGTGTCTGTGTCTAAATGTCAGCCCTGCGACTAACTGGCCATTGTTCAGGGTGTACCCCGCCTCAGGCCCAAAGTTGCTGGGATAGGCTCCAGTCACCTGCGACCCCCAACAGTGACCAAACCGTAGAAGATAAATGATTTAATTAGCTCAATTAAGGTCACAGAGTCTAGCCCTGTGAATATGCACTTTTTCAAATGATGCCTCAGCTGTCAACATGAGCCCAATTTCACACCTCAGACAGTCGCACCTGAAACTCACAGCTCTTTAGCACCTGGTTGCCTTGTCAGAATCCTCTGTCTAAGAAGATGGAAAAATCCACTGCTGATTACATCTCTGCAGTAGGCTGTGCTTTTTAGTCTGGATGCACATATGGTGACCCTCGTCAAGCACAGTTCAAGCAATTCTTCTGTGGGAATAAAAAGACATGTAAGGCTTCAAACAGGGTCAAAAGAGCTGGATCATTCCTATACGTCTTGTGTTGTGTTCACTGCAGCACCTCATAAGCGTGGATATCCTGAGTGAACTTCACACCCTACTGTATGTGGTGTGAATTTAAAGATGAACTGATGTGCTGACGTGACGGAAAGCCTGGCTGCCGCAGAAAGCCACTGTGTGCCCTGAGATTCGCATATACAAGATGAGGTCAAGCACAATGGAGGGCGAGGCTATAATCTTCCACGACGCTCACTGACCACATCTTCCTGACTTAGCACGCAAGTTAACTTGTAAGCCGCAGAAATCCATATGGTGACTCCACTGTTGGTGCGTGCTGCATTATTAGAGAGCACATCAAAAAGGAAGGGCAAGTTCTCTCCATAGATTAAAGGAATTGAGAGGATTACATTCTCCAGTCAGGACCATGTTCCTATCCAGTGCAATTACCCTTTTAGAGGTTAGCCCATGCATTTCAATTAGAAGCGACTAGCCCATTTCATAACCAAGGTGAAAATAGGCTTTTAAAAAAAACAGGTAGTGAAGTGTATGGATTGAATACATTTCGTGTTGTTATAGATAAGCTTAGTTCATCCCTCTAGCCTTCTCTTGTTTATCCTCTCTGTGCTGATAATCCTCTTAATACAATAATGTATGAAACCCTGTCTTCAAGTCTTCTGACCTATATTACTGAGACTCAGCTACAATTTACAATTTACAAACTGAAATATATGACTGATTAGAGGCATGGTTTTGGAAATAGTAGTTGACCTTTCGTTGTATTTTTACATCTCACCTTGACCTAACAAGGCCTGTTGTGGCATTCTCAGGTGTAGATAAAAATGTGCAAATGCTCTAATGTCACAGAGCAATTGTCTGTTTTTACCCTGTTATATCTTATACCACACATGGATGCTGCTTGGCCTTTTTGGAAATGCCGGTGCACTGAGGTATGTCTGCCAGGCCAGTAGGAGTGCTCCAGACCCCGCAGCAATGCATCCATGATTACACACAGCAAACCTAAGCAGCATTTTTAAACTTTTTAAAAAGCGCTATACTCTAAAGCCTCAGTATGGCTGTATGCATATCATATTATTCAGAACACAACTTTTTTGAATTTGCATTTGTTTTTCTACTTGCTTAGTGTAGCCAGCAGCCAATAGCTTTCTGAGATCTGGCTGCTACATGCTGGTAACAGAACAAAGCAAAAACATCCTCATCATGTCAACAAACAGCCAAAATACAATTGATCCTTTTTTATTTTGATCAAAACGGTATGTTGTGCAAACAGCCTCTTACTCTATTGAATAACTGTGGCCCAGGCAGACTGAGATAGGAAATTGGTGGGGTAAATTACCACAAACACCACAGAAAGGACCTTAGAGACGCTTTCAGTGTTTCAGAGCTGACTGGCAATTAGTTATACAATAGAAAGAAAGCACTAGTGCCACATTTCCCTCTCTTAATAGGACAGTTTTGTGACGCTTTGGTTCTTTTTTTTTTTATCGACGATGCATCTAGGGCCCAAAAGACACAATAACAGTGAAAGATCATAAGCAGTTTAGATAATGACCCTAAGATAATTATCTAGGAGCTGCAGCACAGTATGTTGCATGTGTCAGACTTCTCACTGTAATTAGAAGCCATTAACACTAAACATCCCACCGTTACTGCGGTATTTGTCGCTTTGATTGTTGTCTTGATTAATCAAGCTTTATCTGTGACCTCTCCTAACTGCTTAATCAAATGTTAGTGTAAAATCACGCCGCGGATTATAACGGAAAATGAGCATTTATATAGGTTATTGTTTGAAAATGACTGGCTTCTTGATGTCGAAACCGCCCAGTCACACGGAGCTGGAGCCTTTCATTAGTGTGTTTTACCAAGCAAAGACCCCCTGTTACTCAATAAGGCAGAATGGTGGTTTATTCACTTAGCAGTACAAAGGTATCGACGTGTCATGCTTGAGGATGCTGTAATTCCAACATGTGAAGTGCAAATGTAACCAGGGCAACAGTTTGATGTGGTCAGCATGTAAATTAGCATGTGGAATGGCCCGGGGGGGCAAACAGCACTTCTGACCTGCCGCTGATGCATCCACGCTGTTTTCCTGTTTGGTTTCTCCGAGCTTGCAGCCTTAGGGCCATTAAGCAGTGAGTGGGAAGAGGCAATTCAAAGAGAAAGCCTTGAGGGCGGTCATAGTGAGCAGCTGCATGTTTGGCAGAAGGAGATTGGACACACCTTGATGACATTTGCTTCTATCACTGGTAATATTTTGAAGCATTGAAGCATGTGCGGTGGCTTTGTGAAGAACAATTCAGAGATTACACAGGCGTAAGTCGTCTGATCACACAGTCGTATGGTAATCCCATGTGACTTGTCTGTCCAATTAGTTTGTCTTTTAGGCAGTTTTCATTTATATACGCCACAGAAGCCACATTAAAGGCAAGTTTCATAGATAAGGACACGTATAATCTTCATACATCGCTTTCTCCCCCTGAGCCGCCTCCACCATTATCAATAATTTTCTATTTACTGGGGTAGTTTACGCAGGCACGAATAAAGGCAACCCAATCATCTGACTTTGTTCCATTGTCCTGGCAATTGTTAAATTTGACTTTTATATTCACAATGACACTTTATCAGATTCACAATATAACTCTGTAACTGCAAATCAATGTGGAATAAGAGGATTAAATATTATAGTTACTATGCAGCTATTTTAAGAAAACAATCACAGACTTGTTTAGTTTTTTCCGATAAACTTCTGTATTGATTCTGAGAAAATTCTGAATAGCAGCAATATAAAATAATAAATACAGGTTCTGCAGTCTTATTTCCCGGAATTTAAGATTATTCAGGAGAAAATCAGCACTTCAACTCTTAACCTACTTCCTGTGTAGAATCTTGAAATCTATTCAAATGAAGGCCTCATTTAGCCCAGGGCTTTTTTGCTTTAGGCTCGTACAGCTTTGTGTGCACTTTAAATAAAGCACTGCCAAGACAAAAAGGTCTGTTAATGTAAGACATATTGCTTTCTGAGGGTAGCTTGAGCTTAGGTTATGTGTTCATTAGTGGCTGTGACACAGAGCAGTTTTGATTGACAAGTGCAACCATACTTGACTAGATGTGACACTTGAAAACCTGCCTGAACTTGCAGTTATGTCTGTGGTATGACTTTTAGTGTTTAAAAATAATTATTTATGTGACTGGAATCTCTGAGGTGTCTAGACATTTTATAGTATGTATAATATAGTCAGAAGTATAACACATAAAAGGGAAAACACAGGGATGCAGGGCTTCCTTGACAATTATACTGTCACAGCAAATGCACATACTGTGGGATAGAAAGGGAATGTAATATATGACACCACTCCTAACTCAGCTACTGTTAGGGAGCACTGCAACTTTTGTTTTTTTTATACAAATCAATAAAGAATAATTGATTTGTATTTATTGAGCTTTCCCCAGTATCCCCCCTGTGTATAATTGACTGCAAACAACACATTTTTTGTTTCAAAAGGTTTTCTATATGAGAAAGGCAGTTAATTGATTTAGATTATTGCTGCTATAAAAAAGGTCATTCCCTTGGGTGTCTAAACAATGTATTTTCCAGTTGCTACATGTGGTGGAGTTTAGACAAAACACAATCCAGACGGCCAGCGTTACTATGCAGTGAGCATTGCTGTAATGTATTGCTGCAGTCAGCAACTCCAGACATCAGAAAAACAAGCAGGTTACTCCCGGGCTCAGAGTTTAGACAGGTTTCATGAAAGTTCACACATTTTATGCATTATTGATGTTTTTGTAGCAGAGGAAACTTTTGGGTCAATTCTGTAAACGCATGCATAGTGTTTGTTGCTTTTGTTGGATTTCAAAAGTGATTTTGAAAAACATATCCTTAAAGCTAGATATACTTTTGTAGCCCACTTACTTCCCATTTGTTTTAAAATTGTTAACCTACCAGGCAGGGGTGGATTATAACAAGCTAAGAACCAAATGTATTTTACTGAGATATGCTCATTTACAAACACGAGCACAGATCACACGATGACGAGTGCTGTATGTTCAGCACTATACAGCACTTGCAGCAGCTATACATTACTTTAATAGCCACTATCATGGAGCAAGGAGTATTTTTGAAAGGCTGTCTCCATATGTAACCACTTTTAACTAGCAAGATTGAAAGGGTTTTTTCCACTGGCAGCTTTTACGTTACACTGGAAATATATCACTCCCCATTTTAAACAAGAGGGAGAAGCCAGGCAGAAGAAAACAAACACAGAGCTGACTGGGTAAGTCAACTTCTTACATTTAAAGTGGGGTCATGGTTATAAATAGGGATATTTGCTCCCATAGAATTAAGTAGTGGTAAAGTAGTATGTTGTGTCCCGTTCTAAACAATAGTGCACACAAGCCAATGATGGTTGTACTGCTCCAAACATCATAACTGTGCTAATGTAATTCCTGCCTGTGAAACACAATGTAGATCAATCTCTTTCTCTTTAAAATCAAAGCACAATATTGAATATTCTTTTGCAGTATAGCCATTATTTCAACACTAAATTAATGATAACCCAGAAAAGAGCCATATTAATGAGTTCAGCAAAATCAATATAACAAACAAAAGGTCATGTTTATCACATTTTCTGGAGCGTATAAACAAGCAAATGCACCCAAGTGCAGGGTCCTGATGACACTTTCTTTTTTAAATTCTTTCTTTTTGAATATTTTTACTTAAAGCCTGTCTGTGGTGTTTGCTCTGGCAGTGTGTGGAAGTGGCACACTTCTGGCAATGATACAGCGCTGTTGGCCTTGGACAAAGTATGTGAACAAGCTTATCCTGGCTAATCCTGAAATGTGCCTGACGTTTTCTAAATATGAGTCAGCATCAGTGAGGCTGCATACTCTTGGATGACTTAAGGCACTTTTTCACAGAGCAGTACAGTACAGGTCGGGTACAGGGCAATTTACTACTGTAACCCCAACCAGAAAAACTGCGGGGACTGTATCGGTCATTTTACAACAGTTATCAAATTATTGCAGTTGTTGGTCAATAGTGATAGAATCAGACCAATTATTCATTTTTTTGGAAGTCACATACTATGGTTTACTTACTTGGACCAGATTAGGCCAACAGGAGTTTACCGCCTAACTGTCTTTTATGTGTAGTTGTGAATGAAAGGGTTGGGTCACACAAATGTTGCTATCTGCATTGTATCTTCACTAGATACATCTTATCTACTTCTCTACTGAAAGGTGCCATGCTATTTTCTTCCAAAGGGAGGGAATGTGCTTCATTTTCAAAGAAATTGTTGTTTGCCCTCCATCAGTGCGTCGTCCTTGAACCAAAACATCATCCCTCAAAAGGTGTTTACTCACAGAGGTCATTGCCATTCTTTCTCATATCTCCCCATGTTTCGTGAAGCTTCCGCATTCAGGTTTTTTACAAATACACACATTGCAAAAACAGCTTTGGGCTCAGTGTGTTTGGGTGCAGCTTTTTAAGTCCGTATGTGAACCTTACAAGTGTTTTTCACTCAGTCTGTCAATGAAGGGCATACAGTACACACATCCAAAAGCAAGCAAGTCTCCTGTTATGCTTCGACAGCTGTAAATGTCCTTTTTTGTGTTTTTTGCCTGTTTGGGATGTGAAGGTTAATAAGCCATTGAAAAATGAAAATAAAGATGAAATAGAAATGTGGTGCTGTTTACATTTCGGTTTTGGTCACTGGTTCCACCCTTGACCTCAACTTAAAATGATCACTGAAAGACTTACAAAAAAGCAAAGAGATAAAGATCAATGAGCGTCAAGAAGCATCTGAAGATAATGATTTGAGTCAAGGTGAACATATTTTTACTGTAGTCTCTGATATTGCTTCACTTCTCGGGAAGACATACTTAAGTGTTAGAAGAACAAAAGTTACTAAAATTAAAAGCTACTTTTAAAAGCACTTGTCATCAGTGCTGTGGGCCAAAGTCTTTATCTAAATTTGTGTAAATATTCATGAGAGCATGAACAAACATGAGGTCCTGATTACTCCAGTGCAACAATGACCTCCATTAATATGCAAGTCATCGGAGTGAAAGATTGGAATGGGTGGTTATGCGATGTTGAGGCTAAAAGGCCGCTCTTGTTCTTCAGAGCCTAAAGCCCCTATTGCGCTTCTCTCTCCCCTTTCCTGCTACAAGCCCTCTCAGCTAGAGTGCCTTGCATTATTTACATGTTTATGATTAGTTAAGCCTCACATAGAGCTGCCATCTGCTGGAAAGTGCCACGAAGAATTGAAGTGCCATTAGGCCTATTTACTTTTAGTGAAGGATAGAGAGAAATAAAAAGAGCGCTTCGTGGACTGCAATACACAATCTCAGTAAGGTCCATTGGCATGACTGGCCCAAAGTCATAAAATTTGGTATTTACGCCTCATTCACTGCTCCATTGCTCAATATTAGTATTAAAAAATGAATCCCAGACTAGATAAAATGTGCAGATGGTGCTTGACAAGCAGAGCCTCATCCACCGAACACCTCACAATGCAACTCTTCAGGCACACTGCTTAAAAATATTCGATTCTGTGCACTCAGAATATCACTTATTTCTCAAATGTGATTGCTTTAGTACATTTGCGATAGTTTATGAGGAGGGGTCCTGTACTAGGGCAGGATAATGCAGCCGTACCTCAACACAACTGTCTTAAAATGGGGTTGCAAGGGAGAGGGAAGTAAAACTGTTCTCATACACTTAAACACCTAATCACACTGTAAATGTGCTTTCAGTGGAAGGATTGTATCACGTAAGTGTAGTCTTCACTGCTTTCCTCTCCGCTTTCTAACAGGCCTGTTTTCTGCCGCCACAAACACTCATGAATGGAGACTTTTCCATGGGGACATTTTGGCTGAGAAAAGTTTTACACCTCCTGAGGGTGGTACAACAATTTAATCTGCTATCACATTTAAGAAGTGCATCGCTGACAGCCAAACAAATGTGCAAGGGAGACACGGTTACTTTAAATTTTATTAAACACTGAATCATGAGCCAGAGCCTGGTTCTGAAGAGGAGAGGTGCTTCCAGCAAAGTGTTGTACAGGTGACAGTGGAAGGTGCTCGGCCTGCTGCCTGGTGATGGCTGGTAGCAAACAACTGACAAGAGCTAAAGTGACATGTGTTCAGATTATACTTCATTACTTCAATACTTTTATTAGTGGTCAGTTGGAAAGTATTGGATATTGATCAACTTTAGATCACAAAACATTCCCCGCAGAATAAGATATTGGACAAGTGTGCTCTTCTTGGTTATCTTAATGAACTAAGTGTCCGAGCCGCTGACATGTTGCTTGTGAAACTTGAGACATAAACAGAGACGAGCAGAGAGACGCCACAACTGCAGGCTATGTGTGTTTTCACGTAGATGCTGTCAGTCTGCAGGATCCTTGAGTGAAAGCAGTTGTCACCAGATTGCAGTGGCAGTATACGACGTGTGAATGTGATCAGATGCTTCCAGCAGTTTGTCTCTTCAGTGCAGGAGGTGGAGTTATATCTGTCAGGCACAGGTGAGCTAACTGAATGATGTAATCAGCTGGAGACGATATGCTTCACTTGCCCACGCAGCCAAATAATCCCATTTATACATTTGCGCTGTTTCTGACTCAAGCTTGTAATACAGCCCAAAAACAAAAAAAAAGAGGAATTGACAGAGACCAGGAGCCGATAGATTTCCTGTTCTCTAGAAGAAGGATGTGGTTTTTAAACTGTTGTTTCTTGCTCAATGAACGTAATGTTTAAGGGTGTCATTAAATGTAGTGGGTTATTTTTACCATTCCTTCTTTGGTAATTGAATGAGCTCTGGGGCTACATTTATTTAGTTATGTGCTCTGCAACAAGCACTAGGAAACGTACAACCTTGCAGAGCCCAGATGTTAATACTATTCTGTAGTGTTTTTAATGGATGTGGCGTATCTGTTATGTATTTGTGCAGTATTAATTTATTCCTATGTGTGCACTGGTCTTAATGTAGAATATATTGCACATTTTGTTGATCATATCCTTTTATTTACATATGTTGATGCAATTCAAACTTATGATTAATTAAGTAAAATGAATTCACCATTAAACATGCTGGAATAATTCATTTCAATTTTCAAATGAAAGCTAATTACATGAGTGTGTGTGTAGCCGGATCCTGAATGTTGCTGAGAAATTCTCAACTTACAGTATAATTAATATGCTTATCAATAGATAACAGCAGGTCAATACTGTGCCTGAAACCATTAGATGTTCAAGGATGGTTAGTGTTAAAATCTTAAGCCTTTCGAAAGCAAACTGGAAAATAATAATCTCATATTCCTGTCTGTGCACCGCCACAACCTGGAACTTTGTGGTCAAGAGCTAATCAATTAAAAACAAGGATCCACGCTGAGGGAAGACCGATTTTTTCAAAAAGCCTTTGGGGTGAAATGTGACGCAGCCTCAACACCACTCGTTTAGGTGTCATCTGGGAGCTGTACACATTGATTAGTAATTGTCCTTCCTGCTTTCCTGAGAGGCTGTTTGTCCCACAGAGAGGCAGCCATTACACCGCAGCTGGCCATAGGGACCATTCAAGGGCAATCCGAGCAAACAGACTCAGAATCAGCACTTAGATGGGAGTGCACCAGCCTGCTTTGGTAACAATGAAAAAGCTCTAAACTGGTGAAGAGCTGGGAATGACACGGTCAGCGGCTGTGGCAGAACTTTCAAGAACTTTTAAAACAATAGCTTTTAGCTGAGCAAAAGGATGCATAAACACATTGGTTCTTCACAACAACCTTTATTTATTTTTTATTTTTATTTAGCCAACATGTGCTTCAAAATAATATTGTAGTTTTATGAATACAATTAACATGGGCAGGACTTTATTAAGCAACATACAGGAAAACGTACATGTCAGTGCTGAATACACAATGCCACAAACAAAAGCTGTTTATTGTGCAGCACTATAGAATAGCCTCCACCCAAAGGGCAGAAGTTTGAACTCTGTTGTGGTGTCACTGAGCATGTGCCATGTTCACAACTCGGATTCTGTTCAGGTCACAGACCGTCCATTTTAGTGCCCACTGCTCATTGTGACAGTTATCTGGTGCCTTTTTCTGTGAAGGTGATTGAATCCTGAAAATGGCCAAAATTGTTTAAACTGCTCTGAGCGGCCGAGAAAACCCAAGAGAGAATTTTTAATGCACTTACGCATGTTAAGTTTGTTATGTTTTTTTGTTTTTTTTGAGAAATCTGGCAATATTACATTTAAACAAAATAAAAAGTAAACATGACTGCTGGTTACATTACTATAACATTTAATGTTCTCAACATAAACATGGTATAAAATAACGCTGAGCTAGAGCTTTGATGCTGATGCTTGGTTTGGTGTATTAGTGTTAGAAAATTGGTCTGTTTTGATGAAAGATAAGCAGGAGAAGGTCCACAGGCTGCTGCTGGGGGTGGATGGTGCTGTAGTTTGACAGAAAGAAAATAATTCAGTAGTGGTGCTTTTAATAAGTAGACCTATCAATAGAAATGAAAAGGAAACCTGACAATAAACATCATTCAGGCTCTGAGTTTTTGGACTTGAAAATGAATCTAAGATGTCAAATTAAAGTATATTTATGCACTATGTAAACTATGTATACCTTGTGCAAACCTCTCTGTACCCAATCCACATCAGAGTATTAGCCCATAATCAATGGAAATTTCAGTAATCATATATTTTTGTGTAACATTGAATGGAACTTCCCCCAAAAGCAACAAAAAAGTTTCCATTTAAAATTCAAGTGTTTCTCATTATACACTGACTTTTTTCAAGCTTTATTTTGGAAATAATCAGCACTTAATAAAATGGCAATACTTTTGGAGAATGTGATCTGACTTCATTCAACATTCATTTATCCATTTTCATTAACAAGGTGTTCTAAAGTCAATGCGTCTTTCTAAATAAATCTTTAAACTGAGTGGTGTAATTTTCTGTACTGTGCTCCACAGAGACATATTGAGCCAAGAGGCAGAAAACTTCTTCTTTGTAATGATTGAACAACAACAGCAGCTTAATCACTGGCTCTGGTACAGTTCTGTCCAATTTCAGGTCAAAGACTGTAGTAAGGCTGAAAACCAATATTAAATCTGGTGCAGGCAAATTAAATTATACAGTCACATTCAAATTATTACTTAAGTGAAAGTATTATATTAGTATTTTTAAATGTACTTTAAAGTATACAAGTAAACGTATTTTACTCAATTTTAACAACTAATCAATAAAAAAATGGTTTACTTCATTAATAAAAAAAAAAAGGTTGGCTGGATAATAATTAAGAGGGATTAAAAACTCATTCATATCAGAGTCACATGACGACTGTATCCTTGTAGCTCTACAGAGTGAGTGCATGAGTAAAAATGTTGTTTCTTAATCAGTCTGATCCATGTTTGTCAGATAACTTGTGCAAAAGCCAAACACACACAGTTTTTGATAAGACACTGTGTTTAATAATGCTTCCACTGCAGTGTGTAATGATGCATGTTACGGTGAAAACTGTGCAGCATTCTTTATGACTTAGCTGGCTGAAGATCTTATTAAATCATTATCAGTTAAGGTGAAGTACGCCTGTATGTGTCAAACTCCGTGCAATAGTTTAAGGTAAATAGTTATGTAGCACTTTAATGTTTAAAATAAGGTGTTGTGTATTTACAACAATATGCAAATTTACTCGTACCTGCCAATGTAAAAATGAGGTATGGTGGAGTAAAAGTAGTAAGCACCATTTTTTAAATCTACTTAAGCAAAGTACGGATACTTGAAAATTTTACTAGTATTTTTACTTTGTTACATTCCACCACTGTTAATAATAAATGAATTGTAGGCTCTAAGTTATAGGACAGGATGAAGTGAAACAAAAGAAGATGGGAATAAAGTAGAATAGAATTAGAAAGAGGCGTTTGTCACATTAACTTTTTATCAAGCACAGTTTGAGACCACGCTGCAGTATCCTTATTTTACTGCAAAGGAAGGATCTCAACAGGCCTTGTCACAATCCAGACTGAAAATGTTGAAAAGGTGCTGCAGCAGCGCGGAGTTGTGGGGAGCAGGGGAGCGGCTCTGCCTGAACGCTATATTGATCATGTTTCTACAAAGTGTTGACACAGTGCGTAACTCCTCAGAGCAAGTTCACCTGCTCTGCACCAAGCCAACCCATCAGAGACGCTTCATGTTTACTGCCCCTCGGCAACAAAACAATGAGACGGAAAAAAAAACAACAGCTTTATGTGAGAACAGAGTCAGAGATGCTGGATGTTTTGGAATATGGAGAGGATTTATTTTTTCAATGTAATGCACAATGGCTCAATTTCCCTTCACTCAAGCTCTGAAAAACTGACACTTGCAGCTCTTTAGACTTCCGTCTTTGTGCTGGGTGCAGATGAAAGCGGGGCAGGAATCACGCAGCTTCAACATTCTCACTTGCAAATTCAGGGATGACAGGGTTCCTTTGCCAGCTTCAATTATGACTGACAGCCTTTTATCTAATGCCTGCTAATTAGGTGAGATGATGCAATGCTCTCGCTACATTCTCTTCCATTTCTTTTTCTTTTTGTTTTCTTAGATATCTAAATGCAGCCTTCATTTGAGATACATTCATGTGGATATTGGTTCAGGAATCCTATTGGAGTTCAAATGAGTAAGTGTATCAGCATGTAGGAAAGAAAACGTGTCTGAGAATTGTTAGTTTAGTTTAGTTTTATTTTATGTTGAAGATAGGGACACCATATGATTGATTTGATGTTTTTATGCTGTTGTGATGTTTTTTAACAAAGCTTTTCATTTACACCGTTGTATCAACCTCTCCTGCACCCACAATATGTCACATGTGCTGCAAACTATGCTATGAAACGGTTCATTTTGGTGACTTTATTTTTAATTTTTGGACGATAGACAAAGTGGAACGTTTTTTTTCTTTAAACATGAATATTTTTAAATTAAGTTTACAATACCTTTGTCTGTGTTTTATGGTTGTCTTTGTAGTTCTTATAAGCATTTTCTTAATCGGCAGGGAGCAGGTTGGGGCTGTGGATGGGACACAAAACCCACAACAATCGCTGAATTTGACTCCTGATGGAATTACAGTTGCCTCACAGAAAAGAGTGGTTATATTTTTGATTAACAAACTTGTTATTTTTCCTAAATATGCTAGATACCGTACATTTGATTTACATTTAAGTTCGAGCATTCACATTTTAATTTTTTCTTTTGTGGACAGTACACTGCATGGACAACCTCGTCTCACATCACGGCACCTGATTTGAAAGTGAACTTTAACAAGTCATTTCTAGTGTTATATATGGACGGGCAGCATTTAAATACATGTCAAAGGGAGCTCTGGGAAGGATTAGGTCACAGTTGAAATGGGAGAAGGATCTGAGGTCAATCCGACTGGATCCAATTAGCTCTTCCTGACAGAAGGCTATGACAAGCCTCACGCAACAGCCACATCTTATTCTCTGAGCCGGGTCCTAACTGGTGTAGCAATAGAAGGATAGACGAGTCGGGGAATAATAGAAGAACAAACAAGTCACGACTACGGGAGAGCAGCCACCAGATACTCATTAGAGGAGACTTTTTGCTTCCCCCCCTCCCTTGTCTAAATGACTGAGTGGCTCACATTGGACGAGATGAGAGGAAGATATTTTTTTTGTGCTCTTGGACAGTGACAGCAATTTCTTCCACTTTGCAGAATATACAGTGAACAGTATTGACAGCACTTTTGATGGCATTCAATTAGTTTTTAAGAGGTGTCAGTCTCTCTATTTTCAAAGCAAATAGAGAGACTCTAGAGGTGCCCAAACAAGATAAACTGAAAACTGCTGGAGAAAAAGGACCTTTGTTTATTTATTTATTTATTTATTGTCACCACCACCGTCAAATCTCCATCAGACCTTTTCCCTCTGGGGTTGTTCGACATGGCCCTGCAGGGTGCCATTGCTGTTCACATGCTCTAAGAAGGAGGATGGGTTCGGTGTTGACTGGTCTGCAATGTCACCACTAGCTGCCACTGAAAAGGCCAGTCTCTTATAACTGGCCACAAATAACTTTCACCTTGTCCACCAACTGAGGGATGATAAACAGGAGTGTTAGCACTTGCTCCGCTCTGTGTTATTTGCCTCAGACTCCACATGATAATCCATATCCATTTTCATTTCAAGAGCATGGAATTAAAGGGCAGTCATAAAAACATAATCTTTCTCAATATGGCAAGTTTATTAATGAGTGAAAAAGGAAGAAACCATATTCAATAGATAAAAAGTAATTACACAGAACTGTGCTTCCAGGGAGCTAAACTCTTTAGTTGTCAGTAAACAAGTAGTGGAAATGGGGCTGGGGGCATCAGTAGTCCTTTGAAGTGTTCCCTCCTTGTTTAAAATAAGCACAGTATCTTGCCTATTCCCTTCCATGGCCATGGAGCGCAGCAGCACAGACAGGAAGCTCTTTGGCCTTGGCAGCCCATTTCAGGGAACTCAGTGGCTGATGGACTAATCGTATTCAGGTCCCTGAACAAGTCCCTTCTAGGCCCGCTCCCACACAGCTGTGTGTGCCTCAAAACCATCACCAGCTGGGCTCGACAGGCCATGCAGCGAAGGTTACACAGAGTGCAAGAGAGGAGCAGCAAAGACTGTGTCTACATTCAGTGCTTTTGAAGAGCATGTCCTTCACCATAAACAACAGGCATCAAATAGGCGGCAAGCTCATAATATATTACTTGTGCTAGAGATGAAAGTTGTCTAACAGTGGTTGGTCTATTTGCAACATAAAGCTTTCCATATTTCATGCTCAGAAATACAGTCAATCACAGGCGCATTCATTCTCCATACAAATAACACCAAAGTTATTTGTATGCAAGGTCATGTAAAGTGAGCCCACATCCAATTCACCATTTAGACTGCCTCGCCCACTATAGCCTCCTATATATGAAAGGTCACTGTCTCTGCTGATAGGGGTTCGCCGTTCGCAGAGGCTGCTGTCAGTGCGTGAAACGGATATCACAGCAAGTGCTCGCCAGTGATTTTTTTTTATTTTTTTATGCTCAAATCATGGCTCACATCACACAAAGCTCTAATTATAAAAGGCTCCTTTGGGGAAAGGTTGTCAGCCGTGGACAGATTAGTCTAAAGCTGAGCCACAACATTTGAGCCTGTAACCAGTGTTTGCATGTGCTATTTGCTTTGCACTGCTCCTTTTGAATGCTTTGTGAACACAACTTGATTGAAAAAGTAACACATAACCCCAAATAGAGGATGGAAAGTCCTCAGTCTCTTCAGTAAGAGACTATTTAAAAAACTAAAAAACCACGAAACCAAGTAACTCTTAAATCAATGGACAAACACTTCTATATTTCTCACTTCATTTCTAATAGTTGTTTTTGTTGACCTGACTTGTGTTTAAATAGATTTTCCTAAACAAGTTCTTCATTTTCAACAAAACAAATGGTCTCCACAGGTTCGACCATAGATAAAACTATTAAATAAATTGTTATGAGCGATCTGTCTGTAAGCACAAAAACAGCAACTGTTAAATGTAAACATAATAATATTATATAAATGTACCATTACAAAATAATGGAGAGAGCTAAAAAAGTATTTCCATGAACAGGATTTTTTCTGTTAGAAATTAGAGCAACAAAATGCACCAAAATGATGTGTCCTAGACTAGTCCTGATCCTATTCAGACACATGCAAGATAAAAGGCCACAGAAGTAAAAGTACAAAAGAGAGATTCAAGTCATCAGCTCAGCTATACACTGAGCCAGATACAAGTCATGTTAAGCAATTCATTTTTTGACACTCAAGAGGAAGGGACATTTGTAACCATTTATTCACAAGTCAGAGTGAGCTGTAACCCATTTAGCTTCCATGACAGCACTGTTTCTCTGTTACAAGGCAGGGACTTGTTATGTTAATGCACTAAACTCACAAGTGAGAAACCAGGAGCCCCAATGATCTCTTGCTTGTAGATTTTTACAAATAAACGTTAATTGTATCCATTATGCCATTTAGGCAGAATTTAATCTGTTTTGTTAAATAGAGGTTAGGGCAGAGCATGTTTTGTGTCAGTAATATGATTCTGAAATATATTCTTCAGGTGTACAAACCAGAAACTCAAAGTTATGTTTGCTGGAATAGCAGATGAATCACGTATCATGGCATTTCTTGCATTTAAGTCTTTCCTCTGGCCTCCAGATTGACTTGTTGTATTCACATCAGTTCATTTGCAAATCTACACTGGTAAATAATTGGTCAAAAACAGTAATTTTCAGATAAAAACACAAAAACAGCATTCATTTTGGTGTTCATAATCTTGTGGTACTGTTGAGATGCACAGTGAATGTCTTCCTGTTACTGTTATTCTATGAATAGAACTATGACTAAAAAAACACAATATAACTGCATTACATTCCGAACTTAATCAATGTTAATACATCTAAATTCAAATATTCTACATATATTTTGCTTTATTTTTATCCACGTGTCCAGTAATTTCTGTAAAAGTTAACAATCATTAATTTGTCTCTACACTTAGTTTGGATATGAGGTCTTGCTGGAGTGATTTTCAGTGATCGTGTGAGTGTCTGTGCTGAGCTTTGCCTTGACAAAGAGATTGGAGCACCACTGGGTCACGGTTTAAAGACTAATCCAAAAGGATGTGTGAGGGCCAAACATCTACCGCAGCAGGCTCCAAAAATTGTGCCCCTCTGTCTGATGGTGCGTTTGAGAGTTTGGAAAAGGGCAGCGGCAGATGTCAGGAGACCTCTGCTTATCCATTCTCAGTGGGGAACCAAACACAGCATTTTAGTCGACAGCTCTGACAAATGTGTGACAAGAGGTGTAGGTGAACATCGGTGAAAGCTCGTAAAGTAAGGACCTACACCTTTGTGACATTAACTCTTGGATAAAAAAATTTCTGTGCTATGTTTCATAACAGCTATCGACTTGCACTTGGGGACTAAACATGAGTGTCAGCTTGACATTGAGAAAGTGGATCATAGAAATGAATTTCAACAAGTGTGTTAGTGAATGGGAGGTGGAAAGACATTACAACAAAGGCCACCGCCGGCATCACCTGCCCAGAGGCAACACTACTAGTTTAATTATTGTTTTGCCGTCACAGAGATAATTGTGTGAAATGACAGAGCTGGTGTGAAACATTCACAGGCAGCATGTCTTGCTGGGGCAGTACAAACAGGTACAGGAGCTGCTTTGATTAAAAAAGTGCACCCTGATGTTCCTCAACTCGTGCTTTTGCATTGGAGCTGCCATTATTACTGTACTCAGTTGTAATTAATGGTTCAATTAGCAAACTACTGCTGACTTTGAGCTTAATTGCCAAAGAATCAATTTAGTTCCATTTAGCCCACACTGTAAAGCAGGAGATTCTTGATACATTGGAGCCAATCTGGGATTTAGTTACTTATGTATTGAGCAGACATTTACACAATTAAACCCCAAGGCATGGATTCAACCAGAAAGAACATTTTGACCAAGTTGAAAAACCTGAGCGAGGCAATTACAGAAGCACAGTGTGGAACAAAACCAAATCAATAGCCTATTTTTAAAATGATTAAAAATCTCAATCTCTTAGGCCTTATTGTGAAATCCAACTGGAACTTAAGTTAGGAATTAGATGTACAACAGCATATTTTACTTCATTATTGGATTTTCTATTTCAAATGTCAATGCAGTTTTACATTGTTTATTTTGGCTCTCAGTGTAGAGTGCAGTCACACAAACAAAAAGACTAGTGCGATTATGCCCAGGACACACCAGACATTTTAAACAGTTTGAAAAGATGGTACTGGACATTACAGTTTCAAATGAACATTTTAATCTGCAGAACTCACAGACCAGACCACTGACACAACCAACCCATCCACGACAAGACCACAGACTTTCCTTTCATAGAAACCACTTCATAACACTGACTTATTTAACTTACAATATTTCATAGCAGTTTGCATAGTTTTGCAACTCATACCATGAGTTATTATTCCATCTACATAATAAACAAAAATATTGTTTGGATAAAGGTACAAATCATCAAAAAGTGCTGGTGCATTGCTTTGTTCTTAGTGTTCCATGTAACAGTCATGTTGGTGAAAACAGAATGTGATTCTGAAGAGCTTGACAGACACTGAGGGTCCTGCATGAAAGTAATTTGATGAAAGCATTGATTCTTGGAAAGAATGAACCTGAATCACTTGTACATCGGGTTGGTGACACTTTGTCACTACTCTTGCAGGTATTCTGTCATGGGTGACCTGTCTAAAATTATTAAAACATGCTTGATATTAATTCTGTTTGAAGCTGTGATACAAGCTAAATAATAAAATTAATATCGCTCTCATTTATTATCACTTGCTCTGATCACAGCAATTTTTAAGCGGGTGTTGCCAAAAGTGGGCAAAAAGCCTTCCTCTTGTGAATCCAGAGAAACATTCCAATGACTTTGTGGAGAGCAGTGACTTTAATATATACAGCTGATGAAGGGTGAAGGAATTGATCTTCTCACTCCTTTATCTTCTGACTCTTCCACATGAAGGCTAGTTACATCACACGGCTGTGAACACAACACAGCTTATGCATTATTGGAGATATTCCCAGCTGCAGTGCACCTTGGACCTGTGAGAAAAGCGTGAGTCAGTCCGTGTGAGGCGCACTGTCACCTGTCCCTGGAGGACCAATTATTCTGAATGTTTGCCCTTAAGTTGCACCATGAAACACACACAATGTGTGAATAAAATATCAGCATGGCAGAAGACACAGGGTTCACTCCACTGATGGACTCCAGTTGCATCAGTCCAAAGACCTTCTGGTTAGGCAAATAGATTGTTTTTTGTGCATAGATAAGCTAGAGCGGAAATAATGTCGGTAAATAAAGGTGTTTTCAGATTTAGTTCAGTCTTATCTTATTCATAGTATGTATCTACTGTATGTTCTTTCTCAGTCCCAGACATTGACATGTTTAAAATTGAAGATACCACAAGGCTGTCACAATCTAGAAACAGGTTTTATTATTATACCCAGTTAATGCAGGTGTATGTTTGTGCTTGGGCTTAATGGCTGAGGCAGTTCTACGGAGTTGGTGCTGTCTGGCCTCTGGCAATCTCCAAGCCTTGAAGGTCAGCTTCTCAAAGGCAGCAGATAGCCCTGACTGCAGCTCTTTTAGCCGTCATCCATTTTGGCAAATGGCAAGACTGGGCTGATCAATCAAGCCCCGTCAAAAGGCCAGAGAGAAGAAAAGAGCAAGCAGCAGGCCTGATCCTCTGTATCGACTGGCCGGATTATAGGGGCTCACCCTCCAGGCTGGAGACGTGATTTAGTCATAACTCTATTACTTATGATGATAGCTGCAGACTTCAACAATCAAGCTGAGTGCAATTTGTCCTTCTGTATGACTGCAACGTGTAAAAGTTTAACATACCTCTCCCCAACAAGCAAATGTTTGGATTGTAACATCAAAAGTTTTTTTTTAAAGCAACACCACATAACTTACTTGCACTAATGGACTCTTTCTGCAACTACACTGCTGCTTCAGATGGGACTGTTGCAACTCAAAATGCAACTTGATATCTGGAAAGTTGTGTTGATTTGGTGAGATATGTTTTTGACAGTGCGGCCCACGACTAAGAAGTACACAGTAAATATCTTGTTAGCCTGGTGCGGTGTGTCTTTCAAAGAGGGTCTTCCTTTTTCTGCCAAAATTATTTTGCAGCTTATTGATTTAAAGATTTTAAATTCATGTATTTTTTGGGAAAAACATTACATAATGTTGCTTTTCACTGAAACACAACAATGTAACAAATCACATTTCAACATCAGATGACGATTTTATCCATTTACTTACTCATTATAAAGTTTTGTATTGGACTAAATGAAGGATTTGATTATGCTGTCTTTTTGCGCATATGCCAATTAGTTTATTTTAGGTTTTTTTTCTTTCATAATTAAATAATGATCATACTTGAGAGGAGTTGAAATAAAACCAATCTCAATGCTGCTAAAGATCTTGAGATTTAATAAGGGTAAGCCTTTTCATTTAAAGTGTTTAAAAAGAACAAGAAAAGAAAAAGAGTACGTGTTCTGCAAACCTGTACCTAACAGAGTTGAGCTGCAGGGTTGCACAGTCTCACATTTGTTTTGGGTCTGCCAAGGATAAATGCATAAATGATTTCTGAAAAAGTTACCAATGCTGCTTTTGATTTTGGAAATCATCATGATCAAACACTTTTCTGGTTCTTCACAGAGTCAGTCCTCTGCAGATCTTTCAGTGATGTCATGTTAAAGATTTGTGATCAAGAAAGTCAAAAATTCTCCTTGAAAAACAGAATTTGTTTTAGTGAATGAACTTTCAGAAAATTACATCATGGAACTGAATATACACAGCCAGAAACATGTATCTATGTCAGTTGCTGCATTCATTCTGACTGTGTCTTATACAGCGCATACATTTTCCAATTACAGTGGTGGCCTGCAAATGCATAGCAGTCATCCATTTTGTTTGTCAAAGGTTTAATGAAGTAATAAAACAATTATGGTACCTTTATTTGTATCACAGTTTTTCCATAGGGCTTATAGATGTGGTATTTACAAAAACTAGACTAAAACATAATTGTGCAGCTGACATTGTTCAAATGCTGATAAACACACATACAACCCTTAGTCTGACTTTAATAGCACTTTTTAAATGCACATGTAAATGTCTGTAATGACTGTAATTTGAATTTCTCTTCATTGCACTGACACACCTGGATTGACTCATTGGAAAGAACTGTTGCTGAGTTAGGAATGTGTTTTTTGAAACTTAATCAAGATTATGTGCTGTGAACGTTTAAAAAAAATTCAATGAATTCATGATTAAACGATTTTATTAGCACTTAACTCTACAAACTACTGAACACCAATAGCACATGAAAGTAGCATTAGCCTGAGTGGAAAATTGTGAAAATTCCCTCATGTACCAGTAATCTCAGACAAAGAGAAGTCCAGTTAGACAGGTTCATTAAGCTGTGAGCATAGACTAAGCTGTGCCTGCAGAAGTAGTGCATGTAATACCATTTTGACAGACTGCATGTTCTAGCTTTGGGTACGTAGTCTTCTTGACCAACTGAAGACACGTATGAAATATTAAGTCTTGCACCCACATACTGTGCACATATACAGCACAAGTAAAGCCTAGATGCACAGCCTGCATACATGTATTGATGAAAACATAAAAGTGACATATTTAATGCATGAGGCCAAAAAGGCGGCTGCACTGCTAACAGCCGGCTTAACCCCAAAAACCCACTGGTTATTCTACTTATGAGACAACACATAAATCACTGGCTCACACCCTGCTGGGTCCTACACTGGATCTATATTTAGAAATGAACATATAATTAGATGAGAGCACAATGTGGATTCATCACAGCTTCTAAGAAAGTCTAGTAAGCTGCAATATTTATGAGACAGTAAAACCCTGTGAAATTCCTCTTTTTGAAACAAGCACTGAGGCCTATGTTTCCCAGGGATGAGGCTGTGCTGCCGTATTGATCCAAATGTGGATAACTACAGGCAAATTGTGTAATGAATAACATCTCCTGCCTCGGCCTGATGTTCTACAATCACAACTCCGTTCAACGCCATGTCATTTTCCCCCATCATTTGAAGAGCTCTCACATGCTGATACACTAACCTCGCCTCAGCGCAGAGATTTCTTGGCATTTGTCGAGGTTTAGTCCTGCCTCGTCTCAGCAAATGAACAATCAATTTCACCTTCTTGTCTCCGGTTTCTAATCCCCTCCGACTACCTGCGTTCTCCACTTGATAGTTTGACTTGGCTACACTCACCGCGCACTGGGCTCGATGGGTTTTGCCCTATCAGGTGCACCGAGATCAAATGTCAGCACTGGCAGGCAGCTCGATTCATGCCCCCCAATAAACAGTAGCCAGTCCAGCCCCCGGTCCATTCTCATATTATCTCTCAGCGCGGCTTCCATCTGCTGATTGAGGCTGTACCTTTTATACTGTGCTCCCAAATGAATAGAAATCGCACAAATGATAGCTATTACATGCCAATCTAGCCAAAGACTTAATCACAGCATAAAACCCCTTATTACATTATCCCTTATATTCATTATCAGTTAAACACAATGGTATATTAAATCCTTTAGCCCCTTCCATGAATTATCAAAATTACTTGAGGCTGAATAGTTTATATCTGATACCTTTGAACAAATGTGTCCAATTTCACAGAGATTAGTCTTATTCATTTTGATTGCCGCACTGGGATATTTCTGTCTAAAAAGGCTACATTCAGTCTGCAAGCCTTAATTTGCAGCTCAGATCCACCGTTTAGTCTGACTATTCAAACTATGGCTTTAAATGCTGTTAACACCCCAACCCCTGTGTGAAGTAGGCCTTTTAGGGTTTCTTTGCAATGAAAACTGCAGAACACAGAGACATGGGCCTCATTTGGCTTTTCGTGAATGTACCACATGAGGTCAATGGGAAATAAGTAAGTGAACTGATAGTGTACTTGATAAAATGGTGCCTCATATTTGTTTATGAAGATATTTTGGATTCTGTGATTAAATGAAAGATCACCAAATCATAGCCATTAAAAAGTGATTGTCTTTTTATCTGTAGATGCAACTTTTGCCAGTGCAGTTATTGACAAGATACTTCACATCGACCAGAACATCGTTTATTGGCTTTCCACATAAGCTCCAGTTTCTATTGTGGCCTTAGGAGAATGAGTTGCCAGCTCCCAACAGTCCACTGACCACCAACATTGTGTCCTCTGTGTTCAAGTATATAGTTATCCTAGTATATGGTTTAGGTTTGTGCGTGATTGTCTTCTAAGAAAAAGTCATTCCAAAGTTGTATGCAGATAAATGTCTCATTTGCAAGAATCATGTATGTATATTAAAGACATATTATTGCTAATGCACATAGTTGGTTCTTAACCATTCAGTAAAAAAACGTAAACTATTGATGTACTGAAGTCGGGCTGCTCTGGGAAATCAAGAAAACGTGCTTCCAATTCCAGACCTATAGATCAATAATACAGATTTAAAAAGGCTTGTAGTGTTGTCCAGATGGTCATTAGTAAATCAGATATGCATCACAAGTGAGCAAAAAATGGATTAGGGCTGCAGACCGAATAGATTCTCTTCATAAGCACATCCGTCTCTCCACAGATAATCCTACTGTATGTTGCAGTTGTGTTAAACCTGGTTCACAGTGTGATCTGGTAGATCATACTAGCGTCTGGATAAATAAAAGCTCGTCAATCATCACTGAGCTGACGTGCTGTAAAATGCCTCATTAATGGCTTAATGAATCTCAATATAAAAGGTGTTGCCATCTCTCGTGCTCGACTCTTGCTATATACGTGTATGTCACTTTTATTGATCTGGCCTGCACACTTTGATATATGGTCTCAATCTAATTGCACTCAGTGAAGGTTTTTATGGGAATTTGCTGGGAAGGACATTTATATGGGGTTGCTTTAGCTCACCTCTGGTCATGTGATTTTGTCATTGGATTCCCTGGGACAAAACTGCACCATGTCATTAAAAATAATCACTGGTTTGGGACAAAGTACGGTAAAATGAAAGAGAAAGATATATTTTATTCATAAATCCTGCAAGACATGACTGTTGAGCAGCAAAATGGAACAAAAGTTTAGAATAAAGATAAGACGAATTGAGTTGGTCACCAACAAACATTGCTGTTATCATTCACAGAGGCTAAAGGTGCTAATCCCTTTTATTTTTAACCTTGAGACAGAGTTTGATGTAACGTTCAAGGATCAATATTTCATCCCGTGGGTAAAATGTACAGAAAATTGATGTTCGCGTGTAGTGTATGTGAAAGTGTTCAAAGCAAACAGCTGAGGTAGTGCATCCCCTTTGACACACACATTGCCTTCCCAAGGTCAGCCATAGAATAACAGTATATTGTCCTCAGGCCTGAGATGATATCAGGCACCTGGACGCCAAATGGACTGCCTCATGCCTGCGCTTATTATCCCATCAGTCATTCCCCGCAAAATGTAGACTTTAATGGCTTTTGAATGGATGCTGTTGAATTTTGTAGCAGTAGTTTTTAATGCGACTTAGTGTTATTACTCATGCTCCAGGGATAATGCATATACTAAAGCACTATTTCCCAAACAGCACTGAAGAAACAATGGTGAGTTGCTAAAAAAATTCTGGATTGACTTTTGAGGTTTTATTTTCAGGAGCAAAAACAAAAAACAAAAAAGCTGAATGGCTTATGAAATTATAGAATTACAAACATTCGACCATCTGAGTGTATGCAGTAAAAATAGTCAAATGTACCATCTGTTTATGTCAGCTACGCCTGATTTCCAGGAGTAGTCACAGACTGTATGCAAAGAAGCAGATGCTTAAATATGAAAATCTGGGCCTCATGTACATACTGTACCTATTGTATACATTGTTTAGTTAGTTAGTTAGTGTCTAGATGTTAGCAACAATAGGCCATTAACATCTGTGAGGGCAAGTTATGCTAAAGAACCACAAGTGAATGACGACCGATACCTGCACAAAACATTCAACTGCAAACTGATCCCAGGTCCTAGTCGCTCTTATCCGACCAACAACAACAGACATCAAGTTAAACCACTCCCTCTTAGAGAAAGGAAACTTGCTAAATGACCAGTTTGCTTTAGGACTGATAATGTCCCTCAGATGAACAGCGATGTATTCTATCACCAAAAACTACAGTGTAGAGGCCTTCTTCTTAACCCTTTAAATAAATGCTGACCTGGATGACTGAGAATCTCTACAGAAATCTTAGTAGAGAACATGACTTGACGGTTACCAACAGAATTTCAATGTTTAGACTGATGCAGAGAAATGCAGACATGTCCTTCATATTTTTTGTCCTCAAGCATTCAGTCTGACTGGAGGGCACTTAAGCACAGACTAGATTTAACTCAAAGAACCTGAAAAAGAACTCAAAGTAATACAGCAATAAAACTAGGGTCGCACCTATCTATTACTTTGAATACTTTGATAAAGAAATGTTTATCTATTGCACATATGAGATGCTTTTCATTAACAGCTTCTATTAACCTTCTTTTTCAAATTGGATTTACTGCTCTATAAAAACACAGCGAGGGAGACTGCATTGAGTTCACTGAGTTCACCTTAAAGGCCCTTCACATCAGACCAGGTTCTCAGGTGGCTTATGGGAAAATTATTATCCCATCCCACAGAGGACATTATTAACTAATAGTCAGTGTGAATGGATAGGTGTTGTGTCTTAAGCTCTCTTTTTCAGGCTCATAATTCCAAATAGTCTCATTTGTAGTATTGTTACAAAACTCATTTATTGCTGTATTTCAATGGTACATGCCCTTTTCAATTATAGTTGTTGCTGTTCTGTATGTAAATTTCTCCTTGTGGGATAAATAAAGGATTATCATATCAAACAGATACCTCAAATCCCCTACTCTATAAAAGTTTACTTCAAACTAAACTCTACCTTGTCATAATTACTTTAGAGGACTAACTAATAGATTGATTTCATATGTTCAGACATCATGATGTTCTTCACCTTTTGCCACTGTGGAGAAAAAGCTAACAGGCTCAAGTTGATGCTGCTGTAAAGTTTTATCAATAAACACTAAGACAATGACATGGGGAGGAAAAGGATTTTTGTGTCACTGAACTGGTCACCGCGGCAACAGCGGTGTTTGGAAAGCCCACTGGAGAGTCGGTTTGAGTCAGGAGTGACATTCAGGGCAGAGCAGTGAGATTGGTGAAACAAGTACAGGAAGCTGCTGAGGGTGGAGGCGAGCAGACTGAAGACAGGTCGATAAAGTTTAGAGCAGGTCTGCAGCCCAGGAGGACACACAGAGGCAGGTGAGGACAATTCTGCGAGTCAAGCAAACCATAGAGTGATATTTATGTGGAATAAGAGTATTTCCCCTACATTTTTCATACTTAGCCTTAACAGTGAGCCTGCAACTGTGCCACAGACTGCGGGCCATCTGGTTCTTTACAGTTACACAGTACACCAAACAGTTTCCAGTCAGCCACTATAAATCACTTACCATGCTTACTATTTACCAGGCTTCTGTGATTCCTGAAAGTCAGAATGCATTCAAAAGCAACTCAACGGCAATAATTAAAAGTTAGCGATCAGTTTTGAGCTTAATATAAAACTCTTCAGTGCTGCAAAGATGGCACAAAATTAAACATTAGAGTGATGCAAGTACAGAAAGGGGTTCAGTACATGGTAAACTGATAACTAAAATGTGTTACTTTTGCATCACTATGGTGGGAAAAATGTCTGAAAAAAGTACTGAAAAAGCTTTACAGTAAGGAATGTTTTTTTGATGTAAGGTATGACTTTAGTTGCTCATCCACCATAAAGTACAGTTTTAATTGTCAAATAACTAAACATATTTTTCAGTATATGTACTGTACTACAAGTAAAAATATGTATTGTCCTTCAGTATATTCTTGCACACAGCACTTTTTCTGTGATACCTGCATGCAACAAACAAACAAACAAACAAACAAACAAACAAACAAACAATGGACAGCAGTGTAGTTACTCATCAAAGCTTTTGAGAACTCTGTAGTACGTATGCCAGGCCAGCGGGTGTGCTGTGATCCCAGGTAACTTTTTAAACCTGTCTTCACAGTCCTCTGAAAGTGGTCTTATGTTTTCCTTTGTTGTCCTTTGGCCATTTAAATTGTATAGATGTAAAAAATGTGGCATATTAATCCATGGTTTGTGGCATTTTTATAGCTTGAAAGATAAGAGGAATCCTTTTGGACAAGGAAAGATATCAGAGCTTTCTGGAAATAACATACTTCCTGTCGATCAAGAAAAAGAAGAAAAGGTAAGAGCTTCTCTTTTTATCAACTTCAGTTACACGAAACACTAAGTAGTAACTTTGTTCTTGAATACTGTGTTGGAGAAATGGTACAAAAGGGACAACAATGAAATAAGACAGTAAGATAAGAAAGGAGTAGACAAAGATCTGAAGGGCAAAGCAGGTCAAAGCTTGGACAGTGATCTGAGAAAAAAGCTGGGAAGATGAACACAGCGGCACAAAACAATCTGAGGATAGAATGAGTGTTTTCGGAGCAGTCGCCGGTTGTGTAATGGGGAGCAGGTGTGTGGAGCCGCTGAGTGAGATTAGCAGTAGGGAGGCTGCAGCCAGGACCAAGCAGTGGCCTGACAAGTGGAGCGGAGCGGCAGGTGAGACAGGGCATGCACATCAGGAGCATTTACAACACCTCTAGAGTTACACAAACACCAACACTTTCAAGTTCTATAGGAGGAGAGCAGCCAGTGTGTTCTTTTTATGAAAGCTTTGATGAATGCACATCAACTGCATCCAGGAAAAGGTTGAAAGATCAGACTGCATTCAAGCCTTTTCATCTAGGTATATGGAAGTTTGTAAGTGAAAAATGCTGTTCCACTTGTTAGGCATTAAAGATTTCCATGACCTCACTGGGGAAATACATCAGACGTTAAATAATGTATGAATGTAACCACCCCTATGACACCACTCACAACACTGAACTGGTGGAAAGGGTGAGTAAATGTGAGAAAGTATGGGGCCATTTACACCCACACAAATTATAATATTACAAAAGCATTTAAGCCATGGATTGAATATTAATTTCTGCTGACAGGTGTGCAACTATTACTTTATTTATTCTCCATTGGATATTAATCTGATTTTGATCTGACTTGCTACCATAGCTGCTGTAAATACTCCAGCTGTTAAAACTATTAGCTGCATCTGTGCTGTGCATGTTCCCTGCCTTTCCTTGTTGATCAAACCTAATGGAGCATTCACTATTAATGTGGAAAAATAATAGGTCAATTAAATGTAAAGTCAATATACAGATGTTACATAAATATTTGTCTAGCAGCAAATTATTTGCAAAGGAAGGATTTAGCGTGGAGGAAAATGATATAGATGTCTGATTATGTTGTGAATACATTTGTCTCTTACTCGATTCCAGCTACTGACCTGTTGTAGTTGCAGCGGTAGACCTGTTGTATTTTGCACATTTCTGTGCAAAGGAGGAAAGCAGGAAGCCTCCGACTTTGACATATGGATGAATACTCAAAATATTTATGGGTTCAGATATAAATGGCGTGATGGCCACTTTTTTGTGTGGTTTCCCAGGAGATTGTGCTATATTTGCTGTTTAGTAAATAATTCAGGTTGCTAGAAAATGGCATTGTTTGAAATGTAATCTTTAAGCAACATGTCTTCAGTGGGCTAATGTTTTCTAAATATATTTATGACTGTATGACACCTCACACATTATATATTATGCAGTTATATTGCATACTATAAACTGAGCCACGAACAGAAAATGGAAGGGCAGCGTATACAGTAGATGTAACATACAGTAGATCATGCTATTCTGGACTGTTTAAGTGTCTTTTCTCTACGTCTGCTTCCTCCAGGAATGAGGAGGAGGTGGCCTCTGCTCCTATACACAGCACCATTATAACACACCGCTTTCATGCTTCTCCATCATTTTAAAGCATGTTGTTGAAGTGAAAGTAATTTATTCTGACCAGTTCACAAATGATTCATGCTGCACCAGTTTTTTTTTTTAAAGGTTTGCCTTCTTTTAAGTTATAAAAATACCATGCTTAAACCAGTGGAAGATTAATTTTGTTATATTCAAAATAGAATAATATTTAACATTATTGATAGTGATTTAAACAGCGTTATTAGATTACACTGACATGACAGTGTCAACACTGTATCGGTGGGACACCTTTTTATTCTACCGAACATATACATTCCATTAGAAGGCTGTGTAAACCATGTCAAACATGAGGTTGACATGGTTGCTGTGTGTGAACAGAAACAGATGAGTTTTCAGTCTGTGAATATACATGTCATGTGGAGCGGAGCAGCTGTTCAGCACACACTTTATGATTTGATGAAGAAACAGGCATCATTTGGAAGGAATCCAGTTCAGTTTAATTATTCCTATCGGGATGTAGTTGTGACAAGTAGCCTCGCATATGCTGATGCCTCTAACAAGGTGTGAGCGCTGTTCTCTTTGTGGGTTTCAATATTACCTTCAGCCTATGTCATAAAATTCTCAGTTTTTTGTTGTTGTTTTAACATTTTATGAAATCCAAAGAATGCTTTGGTATGCACCTATAAAAAAATACAGATATTTATTAGTATGGTGTTTGTTATGTTCAATGTACGCAGAAGATACACTGCATATTAACTGGAGTGTGCAAAGACAAGACAATAATGGAAAATAATAGTTTGGATGGACATTTTATTCAATAACGCTCTTAACGTTAAAAAGCTGTGTTAAAAAGCAGTTTGGATGTAAAGTAAAAAAAAAAGTTAAAGTAAGCCCCAACTGTATTCATGCTGAGCCAAATAAATAGTATTTTAGAAGAACTTTTACATTTCTCAGGTGTGTTGGGGAATGATGCATGCTACTGTGCTTGTCATATGTTTGTCACGGTTTAGAGGGAGTGTTGGAAATCAAAACTGTCAGCCCCCCAGAGCGTATCATAAAACCCAAACCTACCAGTTGTCATTTTCTTTCTAAATTGGAAAAAAAAAAATCCTTAAATGAACTGAAACTCTGTGCACTGAGTCTTAGTGTTCTGATTATCATTCCTTCCCAAATATTTAAGTATTAGCAATAATGAAGTTGTTATTTCTTGTTTGATTTATCCATCTGTAAAAGCAAACAGGAAAAAGCTGTTCTTCAGTTACTTCAGGACAGGTCCCAAGTGAGGTGAGAAAAAGGACAGAGCCAGTAGGCAGAGACCCCAGGGCCTTTAAACGTTAAAATGACTTCCTTTTCATATGGTAAACAAATAGCAAGGCAACAGTAAACAGGTCAATGCCAGGGTCCCATCTGTGGCTACACCTATCATAACTCTGTTCCTGATCAGCATGCACTAAAAAGCACACAGGTGGTATTTAAATAGAATAAAAAAAAGGTTTGCATTATAGAAACACTGACAGGCCTCAGTCACTTTCAAAACCACCGGGATATAGTGCTTTCAAAATGCAATATACTTTAGAACTGCAGCAAAATGATTTCTATTTGAAATTCAAAGCTCCACATCTGAGTGCAAAAACCAACATCACTTTATGCAAGCTGTCAAAGCTTGCAAAAGACTGGGGAAAAAATAAGAAAAGCACACGTAACCTTGTTTGAATAGGTCTCTAAATTGACCTATTACTGTATATTATAGACCAAACAATAGACAAACAAGCTAGCAGCTAGTTTTGTTACGTTGTGCAGTCAGCTGCTGGGTTTAACTCTAGTGTGGAAAACTGCAGGGTGTAGAGAGAGAACCTGTGTCAGTTTTGGACTTGTTGAAGTGTCTATATGTGAGTTGTTTGTGCAGATAATAATGATCAAGTTAGCGTTCTTTCTAACATCGTGCTTTTGGCTGCACTAACCAATCATTCTCCCAGATTAACCAATAGAGGGACTGACCATTTCTTGACTGCATATCCTTTTTAGTGTAAAAAAAAATCATAGCACTTCTCATTACACTTTTCCTCCTTCTGGCACATTGGATTAAAGACTGCTTTCCAAATCCTCAGAGAGCCCTACTAATATAATGTCAGATTGATCTGTCAGCCAGAGGCCTTCTGAATCTGGGACATTTCCCCTTCCCAGAGGCACGATTAGCAATTAATATGTTACGCAGAATTACAACTGGTGGTACATACGGGGAAAACACCCACCACATATGGGACTCATTGGTCAAAGCATGTCACAGCTACAGTCACTTATTTTTGATTGTTTGATTGTTATTTTTGAACATTCGTACATTAGTTTGCGCATGTGAACTCAACATGACCCTGTTCTGTTGCAGCAGGTGAGCTGTAAAACTCATCTTTAATTTGTACAATATGTGCCGCCCTGCCCTTAAAACGCATAGCTTGGGCAACATCTGTGAATGTTAAATCTCTCTCCCCCCGGCAATAACTGTATAACATTCATCTTGTGTGAATGCTACCAACAGATGAAGCGTGTTTATCATTTTGATGCAGTTACTTGACAGAGGAAGGTATTGTGGTCTTAAGTGTGACACGCATCCTGCCGCGAGCACTCAATATGACTGTCAGAGGTATAACAATGTTTGTTGCTTTGATAAAGGAATAAGCTGGTGCATTGTGAGTGTATCTCATGAGCTCTGTCACGCCTCCAGCGACTTGATGTGTCGCTACACAAACACCATAGGGTGAAAAAACCCCACAAACCTGAAAGACAACGTTTAGAAACATCTAAGTGATGGATTTAAACATCCTGGCACATTCATGTGCTCAGGGAGAGCTGGCTAATGATGTGTGGCATATGGGCAGTTTCTCTTACGGCAATGATCATTTACTAATCAGAATGAGGGCCCTTAAGGCAGCATTGTTAACTCGATGTCAAGTGCTAGCGGAGATGTCAAGGGTGAATGATGCTCACCTGTGGAACCAGCAGAGGCCTTTTTGGTACTAGGAAAGATATGCTCAGGAAAGGTGGTAAAATCAGACCATTGTAGACTTGCACAGACACCTCCTCTGGTCTCATTGTTCTAGAAATGTGAAAGTAAGAAGCCACTGTTTGGATTTAATGAGTTAAAACAGATCAAGATAAGGTTTAGTTATGAGCGGTGGAGGGGCTTTATTAGGCTGTTAAAAAGAGTTAAGCCCAGTATATTTGAGCCAGTGCTTGACACAAGGTCAAAGATGCTGTCCTTTTCTATACTTATTTTTATAAATAATTAATTTTCCCCAGGATAATTGCATATGCATAATCCTAATTTGCAATTATATTAAACTGTGGTCTTAATATCACTGGACAGTTTCCACGCATCAGCAACAAACAAAGCTTCCTGTGGCGCATCCTGCTGACATTCCCAAAGCATACTTCAAACACGCAAAGAACTGTGGGTAAAAAATATCATTAAAATACACAATGACATAATTTACTTCAATTATAGCAGATATTTGTCAGGTTGTCTTTAAGCCATACATCAAGTATCATAAATCACAGGCATATATCTTATTCCCTGGGGAGAGTGGCACTTTAAATGAATGATTCCTCATTGATAAAAGACATGCTCTAAGGGACACAAGTTACAGTACACTTTCACTCACAGGTGAAGATGAGATTTATATAACATTTATGTGAATATAAATTGATATATAAAAGGTTTAAAGAGCCCTTTGTCACTGGAGGTGCTTGTTTATCACTGGAGCAGATGTACTTTTAACTCCTCATAAAGAAAACACACACTCAGGCCCACTGTATTTTACAGTGTTCTTGCTGTTAAGTCATGAAGGGCATTCAGACAAATGACCCAAGCACCAGTGTAAGGAGCACATTGTAGAGATGTGATAGTTCATTATCTCAGTATCAGTACACAATGTATCTTAAACATAATATTTAGTGTTTTAAGGGAGTATTTACTATATGTAAGAGCAAAACAAGGAAACAGTATCTGTGTTTACACTGAGCAATTGTAAAATTTCATTAATTATATCATTAACCTTCGGATTATTGTTTTCATTTCATGTCAAGGTACTGTCTCCATAAATGTTTATGGTATATAATAGGGATGTTTAAATGAATAAATAAAAACATTTATTTTCACACAATGTAAATCCCTTTTATTTCCATACATGTGGCCTTCTGAATCAATGTGGAGGTGAATGCATCTGCTAATGCTTTCTGCCTGTATCACCAGGCACCCCTTTGTTTGCATAGGAGTGTGCAGCTATTTAGTCTGAGAAAAGAAAAGTGAGTAACTTAAGCTAATGATAAATTGTCAACATGCACCCCAAATGGCAATATTACATAGCATAGCTTATATTTCATATTCAGCTCAAGATGAGAGTATTGCAGAAGCTGTGTACTCTCACAAGGGTAGATGCTTATCTGATACACAATTAAAAGGATTTGTCTCCACGGGGCGCATTATTTAAGACTTTGATGAAAAGTTATCCTGTTATGATTGCAATGTGGAGTGCAGAGATTAGTTTGTTGGAGGATGAGTGGGTCATTTAGTGGGATCTGATTTCAGTGGTCTGTTTCAAGTGCTTAAGCGGTTTGACTCAACTCATCTACTCCTCCCGATCATCAGCCCCCGCCTTAAATCAATAGCAGTCTCATTCAACAAGTTATAGCTGCTGTTAAAGGATTTAGTGGGTAATGGAAGTGGTAACTCCTGACAGCTCCTCCTGTGTGTTCGCCCTCAGTTTAATGAATCCTGGGAATATCACAGAAGGGCAAGGTATTTACCCTGGCTACAAGGCGAGCGCCGTCCATCCTGCTGCCACACTGAAGCCCCAGTAATGAGCTGACAGCTGCAATGTTTACACTGCCGAATGCCACTCAAGTTAGAGGCACTGAATCCACGGCTTTGGTCGCTTTTGACGTTAATGATGCCAGTCCAAATGGCTCACCTTTCTGTCGATTGTCACGTATTCTTCCCCAAAAAGACACTCTATTGGTAGCTTCTCTGAATGTTGCCCTTTGATTCATATACATTTTGGAATAGAAAGTCTTTTGTGTAGTGTGTAATGTAGTGCCATCTCTGGAAGGATATGGAGCTTCCTCAACACGAGTGGCAACACAGATTTTGCTGAGAGAGCGTCCTTCAGGATAAATACATTCATGGCCATTAAATCATAATTATCAACAACATAAAGTGCCACACAAGGAGGGCTGGGGTAGAGGCTGCTACATCAGCAAAGAGTCAGGCAAGATGAAGTGGTACATGGCTGCACTGACCACTGGACCTGTCATTGGAAACAGCAAATGAACCATCGAGATAAAAGGTCACGCTAACTTGAGTTCATGCTTTACATTCACAAATACACTGAAGGTATATGTAAGCTATCGATTACACATCATTTAAACATTGCTGATATTTCGTGGTTGGCACATGTTTTTATTGAGCACAACACTTTGCAATTTTTTACTCGCATTCTTCTTGCCTTTTTTATGAAGTCTTTACCTCAGGTTCTTAATATCACAGTGTGTCCAGGCTGCACAATGCCTTACGCTTCAAAGCAGCTTGGACCAGCCCCAGCCTCCACACAACCCCCTTAAGATAAGCAGCATAAAAGGAATGAATGAAAATATGCTGATATATACAAGTGTTTGTCATTGATGGTGAGTTTTAGTAACTTTAGAAATGTTCACTTGTATAATTTCCCATGGATCACGAACTGGTCTTTATGTCATCTCGATAACAGCCGCTAAAAGTCTTTCATTCTGGTCTTGGTTGTGACTTAGGGCGTACTCACACTGGGCAAACCGTTCCGTCTGGTTTGTCTGGTTAATGTGAGTGCTCCCATCCGTGCTTGAGAACAAAACGCTTCCAGGTCTTCAGCAAGGATGGAAGAGGTTCTCACAGTTACTCACACATGCCCACTAGCACAACTAAGAGCAGTCTAAATAACATAAAATATGACCGTTTGTCTTGCAGTCCTTTTAAACAAAAGGTTCACAGTGGTCCAATAGAGAAAATTAAGCTCTTTTGGAAATCTGAGCAGATAAAAGCATCTAAAATGAATAGGAAAACTCACACAAAATGTACAGTATATATGAATACCGCTCGGCTTGGGCTCTCCATTACACAAATACAATGAGCGCTGCGTCGTGATGACATGTGCCCTTAGTGTGATCTCAACTTTAACATTGTTTTAAATATATTTTTGCAAGGTTGTAACAAATCCACGTAGATTTCTAATATATGTCTAATATATTTTTTACAAGCTGGGAATCATTGTCCAGAGGAAGAGGAAGTTCCCTGTCCTTGCCACTTTTATTTTACTGTAGCAACTGGATGAGTTAGATAAACAGGGTTGCATTCAAACCAATTCCAACACACAGTCAACTCAGCTGCCAAGGCTGTCATAATGATTGGTACTGTATGGCTTTATTTATTTGTCAGTTTATTTTGAAACATTTTGGAGTTTCATGAGAAGTGGTGAAGAGTTTGTGTGTGTAGACGCTAATGTACACAAGCAAAAAAGCAATTATCTTTTAGGAGAAATAACCTTGGACAAAGTGCACTTTTGTCCAGAGCACTTGCTGTGTTTAAAAATCCTAAATGTTCCAGTTTTGTGGTCATCATGCTGCTTTTGAGGTTCAGACTTGTGTTAACCCACAGGAAGAAATCACCAAAAGCCTCTCCCTGCTCCTCCTCAGATGCCAGCTCCCACTCGCTTGTGCACCACAAAATGCTTCTCTGCTCCACTGTGGCTTGTGAGTGGGCTAATGCTCCTCATTAGAGGGGTGACCTTTCCGGAAATTGCCACTGTGCACTCCTCGCCACCCTCTGATTACCTCAGTCGCTGTGGCTAAAATCAAATACCCTGGTCATTCTCACAAGTCAGGGAAACACATTTGGTCGATGCTCTTGGCAGGCTTACTGGAAAGGGCTAGTGCTGGTGGCAGCAGGGTGAGGGATGAGCAGCAAACTCATCGTGAGGACTCGGCCCATGTCTCGCAGAGGAAGCAACACACATTTACGATGCGACTGAGGTTATCTCAACCGAAAATTGGAGCATTTCACAAGAGAACCATGTGTCCTAACTTGATTTAAAGCCTGAATCCCATTTTTGCTTTGCTGTATGTGTTGGCAGGATCTGTCCAAGTAATCATCGTAGTAATCACTGGACCACAAGTATTATATTTTCCCATGGACAGTCGGTATGTTTGAACACAGTCTAATTAATTTCCGCACTGTGTGAAATTAATGCTTTCCTCTTTGTATTTTCATGGTTGTGGATCTAGATGAAAGACTTGCGCTTGTGTTTGATCATTTAATCTATTGCTGTGTTGCAGTGAAGTTGTTTAAACGGCAAAAAAAAAGAATATCATTAAACAATTTGAATGTTGATTGCTTTAAAAAAAAAAAAAAAAACTAAACTCAAAGTAAAAGAAGGTGGAGAGGAGTGTTAGAATAATGTAGTGGCTGAAGAGCAGAGGTTATCCCGCTGCACACACAGGTGTTTCACTCAATATTCTTTGGAAAAGGTTGGCTGTACACTGTTATCTCTTCTCCTTTAGACCTCTGCTTCTCTTAGGGGCACTCTTCTTTTGAAAGTGTCATATCATATATTTCCTGGAGCATCTCTGGCACATAAAGACTAGTGTGTAAAACATATCTGCAGGGCAATGTGCTACACACTAAACACACTAAAACTCTGCCTAAGTTAATCCACACACAAAACCACGACAGTATGATAATCTGATAACTGTTTGTCTAATATACTAAACATGTACACTGTAAGACTTCGCAGTGAAGATTATACAGAGGGATGTGGTTGGTACAGTATTTAGCAGCCTTTTCTATAATTGTACACAGGTCTTTGTCGCAGGTGGCACATTTGGCATCACACTTCGCATTCCTGAATGTGCCAAAACAAACCCAAGGTTATTAGTCCCATTCTGCACCAGGACTTTTCCAGATGAGTGCACTGAATGTGTGAGTCCGAGCCAGATCCAGTACTGCACCTGACCTCACTGGGACTCTGTCGGAGGATGCCTAAAAAAGCATTTGCGTTCCTGAAATGTAATCTGGGTACTTCTGAATGTGAGGAATAAGTGGGAGAATGTGTGAAATGGTAGAAACCAGTTGGCAGTGGTAGAAAATGCCAAAGGAGCAGAACGGAAGATGAAGCGCTCAACAAAACATGATTCATTTGACGAGGCGCTGCTTCACAAATGGCATTTCGTTTCTTTTAATGATTGATGTAGCATTACATTTTTTTAGAAATGATTTTCACTGCTGTAAGTGTTCATTATGATAAAAGTGACTAAAATAATTCTATGAAAAGAGGATTTGCTGTATCAATTAATCCAATTAACCAGTTTTTTCAAAATCCATCAGACTAATTCTTTCTCTCTTCTTGAGGTCACATTTACTGTTTTTTGAAGATGGCAATGCATTATTAAATATTACTAGAGTATAAACATTCATAGTTCTACAGTTAACCACAAAGTCATATTAGATGTTTTAATTATAACTATTCTCACCTCTGGGGGTAAAAAAAAGTGAAATATCACATTTCTTCTGCCAGATATTTGATCCTAGCACTGAAAAAAATCAAATCTGAGTGTTGTCTGTTGGCTCCTACTTTTACTTGCATTCGTAGGTGAATTTGTCTTTTCTCTTTATTACTTTTACAAAAGGCTTGTGGGTGCAGGCCTCGTAGATGACCTTCAGTATGACACTGAAGAACACCAGGTTCTCTCCCTGAAATGTCATGTTCTTTTTAAACCAGGTTGTTTTATCACGGTTTATTGTTGTTTCATTAAAAACTGAATTCAGGAATTCACATCAAGCTTATGAGTTTACTAAATGTGTATGTCTTGAAGCAGACTTTTTCACTGGTTGAGGGTTTGAGGCCAGAAAATAACATTATGCAAAATTTTATTCACCGTTTTGGAGTGTGCACACCATGCCGTTTAACCAGGATCTCCACAGGCCATGGTGGCTGTACACTTCACATTAGAATTGTTGCACTCATTTATTGCATGATGATATTAGTTCATATCATATCAGCATGTTCACAAGAGTCAAACTTACAAAGGGGACAATATTATAGCATAACATGAATACTGTTTTTATTAGAATCGCAGCACTGGTGGAAGTGGCAGGAATAATAGGATGAAGGATGTGCCTCTCTAACATACCTGTATGTGTATCTGTAGCAGTGAAACCATACAACCGTCTGTTTATGACAACCAAACTATTATGTGACTGGTTACCTAGTGTAGAAACTGTTGCAATGTGTCTAAGAATGCCAGGACACCATTTACGTAGATGCCAGGGTTTCATCCGAACTGACTTTGTAGCTGCATATTTTAATGTCATAAGTGACATAGTTTTGCTGGAGGCTTTTGAAGGTGTGTGCACACTACAGTAGGTCATTCCGGGAGAATAGAGCTAATATGGCATGCATGGGGCAAAAGTGGCATGTGCATCCAGATGGCTTGCTTCTGTCGCTGCACCAAGGTTGTGGATGGGGCCTGGCAGAGTGTAACGGAACTCCCACTGTACCCTTGGTCCCAGGGGTTCAGATGTGTCCCGTTCTGTTAATAATGACATTGTGTGCTCAAGCCAATTAATCAGCAGCTGCGACTGAAAATAGATGTAGCTACTGGAACAGGGGAGGAGTAGAGTTGCTTATGTTGCACAATGCACTGAATTCAATATAGAGCTCTTAGTACAACATGAGTAGGAGACTAAAGGAGGCTGGAGAAATCCCACCGCGCTGTTGTTGGAAAGCTACAATCAGGACACAGAAATGTATATTCCCAATAGGAAAAGCACTATGGTGCGTGGAGGTGTCACAGCTTACATAACAATATACAGATTGTTAGCAGCTATATATAGCAGCTTCCCTGTGCAAGTCACTAAAATGAATGGTTTATAACCCAGAGTTTTCCACTGCATTTACATCAGACAAGAGATTTTAACAACTACATCTCTTTGAACTTTTGTTGTTCTGTCCCTGTTTGAATAACACTGCAAATTACATGAAGTAGAATTTAAGACAAAGAGAGCACAAAGCATACAACATCACCTTTTAGGAGTTGTACTTGGATTTAGCAGGTGCACAAATGAAACACCAATGCCTCTTTTTGAGTTCGACTTTTGTGTGGGTAACTATTACTTCCTCTTTTTTGGAGCCACCTGACAATTATAGACACCAGTAAGCACTGATTTTACTGAAGGCAGTTACACTTGTCTCCATATCAACTTTGTCATTGTAATTTGCACTAATTGTTACTGTCACACTTGCCTTACCAAGAAGAAAGAAAGAAAAATGTGAAAAAAAAATGCAGTATTGTGAAAACCTAATGACATCTGTTCATAGAAATGCAGCTGTGTTGTCTTTGAGTTTATGTGTGTGATTTCTGACTCATCCCAAACCAAACCTTTTAAAATCCCACCATAATTCTTGTTGATCAAAACAGAGCAATTCATTTTCTATCTTGCTCAAAACTCAAAACTAAACAAATTCCAAGTCAGGCAGTCAACTCTAACCTGGCATGGTAACTTAAGTTGTAATGGTCTTCAAGTTTGTCATGAGCTTTCACACAGCAGATCTACATTTTAGGGGGAAATGTATTTGCATTTAAATATTCTCTGGGAAAATGTTGAATAAAAATGTCTGACGCATTACAATTGCACATGCTTAATAATTTACCTAAATGTTAAAGTCATATTGCAGCAATAAACAGGGCGGAGAAAGGAGAATGCTGAGCTACAGTATATTACAATGATTAATAATGAGACTTGTACTCAGCATGAGCAGTGCAGCTACAGCGGGTGTTTGGGTGGGCAAGTATTAATTTATGTGGGCATAAATCTGTTTTCAGTTTTACTTGAGGGAATTCAGCTGCATTACGGAAACGGAGTGAATGTGCCGTAGTAGATTTACAGACTTAAGGTTAGAGCTTGATTTGTTGTGGTTTAGAGGCAAGTCCAGTGTAATGCCCCTGAAAGATATGGAAGCACAAAAGTGTGTGGGAAATATGGGAGTGCATTGAAAAAGAGTCAATGCCTCAAAATCCCACTGGCACAGGCTTTATATTGAGCTTAGCAAATCTCCAGACCTGGTAATCTTAGACTCATTGTTATTGATCAACAGCCCATTAACGGTGTCCCCTTCAAGATACATTACATAACGTTTGGTGCAATGGGGCTGTAGAAATCACACTTATTAGCACTTAGAGGAGTTCCTCTGGAAGGGGAATTGGACCATTGACAGATTCTGCAAGTTAAATGTGTCACTGAGATCATGTACTCGAGAATATAAAGGTCCAGTTGATGTCTCAATCTGAGGGAAAGTTATAGCATGGATTGCACACTCCCAGTGAGAGCAAGACAAATGAAGCTGGCTTTAAAGGGGCTCTTTTGAAATTTTGACATCAAAAAATTATAAGCAAACCATAGTGCATAAAAATATCTGACGGATCTACATTATGAAATCCTTAGCTTCAAACACAAGCTCATAAAATTCTCTCTTCTTCAACTTTTCTGCTAATATGTGGGTAACTAGCATTAAATACAAGGAAGTCTGTGTTGTTATATCATGAATGTGCTGCCTATATTACAAGTTAGCTTAGAATATCTGTGTACAACAAAAAATCAACTAAATCCAACATTTCAGAATTCTTAGGCCTGAAATACAGTATACATAATACATAACTACCTCATAATTAAATTACACTCCAAAATGTGCCGTTTCAACCAACCATGTTACAATATGTACATTGTGATCAGAATGAACAGAATTTATGTGGGTGCTTTATTAGACAGTCATTGCAAAGTGATATTTTATTACATAAAATGGATGACAGGGCCCAATCATTGAGCCCTGGCAGAACAAATGAAAAAATAGACCTTATTTGCCATGTTAATAAAGATGTTGGAATCAGTCCAATTCACAACACAATACCTTGGCCTAAAAAGATGTAACGATGTAAAACATGCTGATAAAAGGAAATGAAGAATAACAAAACAAATGTGAGGGCAACATAAATAGAGATGGTCCAGAAAACTCAAGAACACAGCTTATTAATAGAGCACAGAATCAATAATACTGCAGATTATAAAAATGTAACAGAATATTTAAGGTGCATGTGATGTTTTGTGACGTCTTTTAGAGCTGGTGGTCATCAGTGTTGATATATTTTAGTTACTACATGATACATGATGAATTGCTGCGGAACTGGAAATTGTTACTGATGTGTGGATTTGCCTGTCAAACAGTAATATGCAATGTTTTTAAAGCAATAAATACATAAATGAAGTCCTGTTGAAAATAGTTATGTATATGATATGTTGATACTTGATACTTAAGAGAGATATTATTTTCTGTGAACTGTGATATTCTGAGCCTGATCCTTATGTTTGCTGTATTTTCATGTTGGCTATTGTCAGTAGGATTGAAAAGTGAACATGACAGCTCTTCTTTTTGTCTTGGCCTCGATGAACTATTCTGTCATATACATTGTTCTGAGAAGGACTCGAGACATTTAACGTCTTGTCCGTCTTGCCGTTTTTGTAAGAAATGCCTCTCATATCTTTTCACTTTCATAAAGAAATCCATTGATCTCAGCATATTTTTTCGGTGAAATCCCTCCAATATGAGTCTGGCTTATATCCCCATAGCCGTCTGTGTGTAATAGCTCCATCTCAAAGAGGCTAATATATGCATGCCTCTGAAACAATCAGTCTTGTTTATCCAGAGCCCTTGAACCTCCCGGATCAGAAAGTTTCTGCAATGAATTCAGATTTGCTAAATCCCTGTCCAATAAATTGCCTCTACTCTGCACAAACATCAAAACAAACTCTGACTTTTTGTGCCACCAGCTGTTTGGGTGAGAAGAGCAGAAAGAGAAAGGTAGATAGAGATGTGGAGATTTGTTTATCAACGTCTTTACCCCTCTCAGCCCATATCACCACACCTCCTGAAAAATCTTTGCATCTGCACTGCAGCACCTGCTAACTGTGTGGAAACAGTAAAAATTTGATAGAGACCTTGCAGGGAGCCGGAGCAGGTGGATTTGGGTTCATTTCAAAGTTTTCTCGCTCCAGTCTGTTGCCATACTCCACACGAGTCATATTCAGCGTTGGTGAAATTCTGTCTCTGAATGTGTGCAGCTGTTTTAGGTGACTGAGCAATGTGAGTTCAGAGCATGGATCTATCATTTCTATCTCATATTGAGGTGCATTTTTCTCAGCTGAAGCACTGCAAAAGCCAGGTTTATGGATAGTTTGCAAACATTGATGAAGAGGGATTGAAAACAGGTTTAAAGAGATCAGCTCCACCTTTGTCAAATGATTATTAGTTTAAAGCCAAACATCTGCTCCCTTGTTATTGTGTCTAATTATAATGACAAACAATTAATTATTGGATTTTTGTCCAAATGGCAGAGTTTAGTTTTAGAGAGCACTTTTTCCACTCTGAAATGCTAAATACTTAAATTTGTTTTGGGAAATATACAGTATTACATTGTACAAGTACAAGTACATTGCTGTTCTTGAGTGAAACAGCTTGCGCTTGTTCATTAAAGCATTTCATAAAGACATAACTGCAACAACAGGACAGCACACCACTTTGTTCTAATATTATAGTATGGTTTGATATACTCTGTTAGGTGAGGTGAGAATGATTTCAATTATCCAGTTCAAATGAAATCATAATCGTAATAATAACCCACCAGTTATTTGTGTATGGGATATGGCAACCTTTGGACCTTGCTATTCATCAAGACCAGTTGCAGTACCAAAATGGCCCAGTCTCAATAAGAATACTCACAGTAATTGCTTCACCCTTTTCTCTTGTGTTTGTGCCCTTTCCTCCATCCTGGGTACTTTTGTGTAAATGCATCAGGTTATATTTCCAGACACTGCGCAATAGAGACATTTCTACATTTCATGCAGTCTATAAAAATAACTGTTTTATTAGTCACCCCTTTTTAAGCTCCTTTTATTAATTTGTTACACTTAAATTTGCACACAGTGAAAAGGTGAGCCACAGGGACCTTTGTAATGCGGCGTATTTGCAGCTTAAAAAGGACAGACTGACACGCCTGACTAGTGTGATGCTTGATATACATGGCACATGATGATTGTAATGTTACAAAGTGTTACATGAATCAGAAACCAATATAAATAAAGCATTCCACATATACTAATTGTATTTTTTGATCCTATAAAAACACCTTTCTTTGGTTTCTACATCTTTTTACAAAACTCCTGACAAAACGGCAAGATAAATGGACTGATGGTGTAAACTCATCTCCATAAAAGGTTTGACACTCTAGCAGGGCAGATAACACAGAGGAGAGAGTGCGGCTGAGAGGACAGAGTCTGGCTGTGAAATGATATACTGCATATCAGTCTATACAAAGTGCTCACATTACGCTTTTGAATCACATCTGCGCACCAGAGGGGCATTAGGTGCTGGATCTCATTGCAATGACCAAGCGTTACATTTGGTCATGTGTTGCGTGGGATAGTCCAGCACAACATTTCCCTGTAGCTGCCCATGAAGCCGGCTGCACTGCATAACAGCTTGAGGGGAGATGACCCGCCAGATGTTTGTAATCTCACACCGAGGAGCTTGTGACTAGGACGCAATCAGATAAGGGAACACAGGAAGGGATTATAAATGGTGACAGTGGGGAAAAGGCTATAGACTCTGCCATAATCGCTGATAGATGACAAATGTCCTCTTTTCACCTTAGCCACGCAGTGTGTGTATTATATTTAAGGACATCCATAGAAAACGGATTTCCTGATTACACCAGTGCCACTGCGAATAAAGTGCAAGCTCATATCTTCTCTGTATTTTGTAAGGCCCCATTGAGAGCGCATGCTTGTGTGAGCAGGTTAATGATATCAGCTTGAGAGTAGTTTTTAATCACGAACAGACTAATGAGATAGGTTGGACTGGAGTTACTCCAGCAGTAAACAGCATCACGAGTCGTACCCCCTCCCACCAGAGCCATGACTCACCTCCTCCTTCGTCTTCCTCTTTCCACTTTCTGCGCTAAACTCAGAGAGATTTAGATGAACCTCAGCAATGAATGATCCACAATGATGTGGATTAAAAGGAATAAGTCATATTTACAGCAGGAACAGCAGGAGGATTCTTCCTGTGGAGAGGCAGCAGCAGGTTACTGGCGCTAACAGAGCTAAATGAAGACCATCCTTTCAAATCATTTAAACTTGTACTTTTTTCTTGCAAAACACAAGTGCTTTTTCAAATCCTTTTCCAGGAAATCAACAACAAGAAAAATAAATCTGACACTAAATGACACTGAAAACTATAAACAAGGAGGCTGAACGCTATCTGATTATCCCACACAATAATAGATGTTAGAGTTAAATAATCAATAAAAATAAATAAAACCCTACAATGCCCTTATTGCCTTAATTTAACCCCCCTGAGACTGTGGCGGTGGGAAGTTGATGTAGTCTACATTGTCTCATCATTACATAATCAAAATTGCAAAAAAAATTAAAATCTTTACATTTAAATTGAGCAACATATAGTGACTCTGAACTAAAAGCATGCGTGTTTTTCCTTCCCTTACTTACGTGCTAATATGTCTAGCGCAATTAGTGCACATATTAATGCTAACAAGAACCTGCTCACATCAAGTCAAATGGCTTTAAAAATGCATTCCCATTCATTCTTCAAATACTTCGTAGTAAATCAAGTGAAAGCAGATCATTGAGTTGCCACTGCAGCACAGGGCCTCAGTGCACAGTGCTATGGGGAACAGATGCTTCCAACTCCTTAGTACAGAAACATGTTGCACTCCATTAGAAAGTGAAAATTGGAGCCATGGACGTGTAAAGAATTGGGCAACATTCCCCATAAGCCCATGAGGTACATCCGTAAGTATCAGCTTGCCAGGCTTTCACTGTTAAGAGCATGTTCAGCGTGTTAAGATGGCGTGTGGAATACATTAATGCAACACGTTACATGGCAGCTTAGTCCTGCGGCTAGATTTCACCTCCTGCTCTGGATGCACACTGGTCCTGATGACACATTCAAATAGTATAGTCTCATCTAAAGAGATAATCCATGACATCTGATATGAATAAGTGATTCAACTAAGATAACACTCGGGGATCCAACATGCATCTAATTCACAAATGTCACAGTATTTTTAACTGGCTGGATTTTAATAATAAAACTCTGAGGGGTGGTAGATAAATGATCAGTTCTTATGTGAGCGGACTCTTGGGGCTGTAAACTCTACCTCTTGCAACGGAGAAGATTACTACATCGCCGTTAGCTTGGGCTTTACAGGCCCCACTTCCAGGAAATGGAATTAACACACACTTCACAGAACATGCGTCACAGATCTGGATGTACTTTCAGTGACAAGTCTTTAATTTACACTGAATTGAGCAAGAACACTTTTACAGTTAAATCATTTTAGAACATGGCTAACAGAAACAAGTCACATTATAAGCATATGTTTCTCTGTCTGTGTCTGCGGGTGTATTTTGATGTAGACATTGGGTCAGATTATAGAGCAGGGGCCTGATGAGGATAACCACACAACCACACTGATCACTGATCAACTGGCACAGAAACACTGAAATGAACAGCCCTGCTGCTGTGTGATGGGGAAGGGAACATGCATATATGAGGAGCATTAGTTTTTGTTTTTTTTTTCAAATCATATTAAGCTGGATCATTATATGGACCCATTTACACAGGGCTTTTATGAGGTGTATACACCCAAATCCTATTGGATATCAGCCTAATCTACTACAAAAGCCCTGCAGCTTCCAGTTGCAGCTTTGGTGGGGACTGTGTGTCCCACCGAGCCCTGGCTATGAACATACGTACTGCATTAATTTGGTTGAATTAGGATTGAGAACAAATTGCCACTCTACATTCCTAAATCCAGGCATGACTGAGAAATAATGTGCAGCTCAGCCCACATAAATGGTTCATGAGATTATCCGCTGGTGAATTATACAGCTCACCTCTATGCCAGCATGCAAGTCTGGCTTTCATAATGTGCACAACATAACAAGGGGAAAAAAACAAGGCTGTTGTGACCCACTAACACTTTCACTCAGTATTGATTTCACTCCCACAGTCCTTTGTGAACACTTTCACTTTAGAACTATGTAAATATTATGATACTAACAGAAAATGATAACCCCTTTAGACACTTTTTATTATCCACAGCGTAAAAGCTTCATACTCTGCCCACTCTCATCTAAAATGCTCAAAGATTATCCTTTAGAAGCATTGCCTGCACTGGTTGCAATACAGCTATGATCCTCATCTCTTAAAAGAGGATCAGGAAAAAGATGTTGTTGATATGTTAGCATAGGCTCCAGGGAGCTAGAGCCACTGTTTGATGTTTGTGGTACTTTGTACAGCTTCATCACACTTAGTACTACATTAACTCAACTCAAGTTATTTTTCACTCAGTGATTCAATACTGATCATTCAGCAAGCACTTTGGATCAAAAATAGAAAGCCTAACATGTTGTGTGTTGTAATGCCTGTACAGTTGACAGAACCTTTTTTGCCTTGGAGGCAGAATATTTCCTGCAATAACTGTTCTGAATAATATTAACTAGGTTGCACTGTTTTATTAATTACATCTGGTTTTATAATATGTTTTAAATGTCCAGATGTGGATGTACTTAAGTGTGACTGAATAAGCCATTTCCAAAGACCAATTTCTTTTTTTACTTGGAACAGACAAAATAAAGTTTCTATTTCTATCATTTATGACATATGTGCTGATTAATGATAAAATAAAGCCTTTGTAAAGTTCAATAAATTATATTAAAATCAATGAGTTTTAAATGTGTGAAAGTAGCAACCTAGCAACCAGGTTTCAGTAAAGTCCACACCAAAGGCACGGGATCATGAGTTCATTTTGGGCATGACTCAGAGGAAATATCCAGAGGCAACACCTTTAAAGGAGAGAAGGATGGTCTTGACATAATGGAGAGGGTCCACTGGTGCGTGGACTGGAGCGAACATGAGTGGGCCCGCTCCCGCAATTCATCAGCAGCCAGCAAGTAATTGATTGTACCAACTTTTAGGTTTTCACCTTTGCACATTAGAGTTAAGAGTAACTATCAAGATTCTCACTTAAACATCAAGTAAAAATATGAGAATGATTACTTTAATTTCAGTGGGTTTGTCTAATCTCACAGGTAATTTTCACCCATGTATTGATTGAAAAGATGGAATACATTTAACAGCCTGAAACACTTAAGTCAGGTGTTTGAAGATTGTTGAAGCATAAATTATCTCGCAGCATTTGTTCGAGTGAAGAAAGTGAGTGAAAAAAGGTGAGTGAGAGTGTGATATGAACTGAGTGACAAAAATAAATAGACAGAGGAGTTGGGCGTGATAGGGCTGGTGTGTTTAGTATGCAGAGAGGAAGGCAAACACTTTTAGCCTTCTGTCGGAGTCTGGGACTCCACTGTAGCGCACAGTCTCAACTTTCTCATATAAGCCTTTGCCTCGAGCCATGAACTCAAATATTTCAGTCACATTCGCTGAAGCTAAGGAAAAATGCCTTATTACATATGATCAAAGGTTGGTGTTTTCTAGAGAAGACATTGAGCGTCTGCTGGAATTTGCATTAGGAGTTGAAGGCGGGTCATTTTAGTGAATACAGACATTCAGATACAGGCGGGGATTCATTGTTTTTTCACTTCTATAGTCCAGAGCCTTTGAAGAAACTTAACATAGGTAAACAGAGCTTATACAATAAAAAAGTTACGGTTACAACTAATCTGATTGTAATGGGACTTTCCTCCTTTACATGTGTTTGAAGAAGGCTGGATGCTGAACTATCTATATATAATTTATTTTATTTTTTTTTCAAAATGATTAAGTTTATTTTACACTATTATGTGATGCCTGTCATGTGGCCTGCAGCAAATAACTAGTTTACATTAGCATAGTGATCACTTCTTGTCCTTGTTATCACCTCCAACATATTACTTCCAAGTACTTTCAACCAAGGATTAATAATTTATACAATTATTTTAGACTGCATTGGTTAATTTTTAAATATGTTTCAAAATTAATATGATAAAACTTCTGATGTTTTATTCATGTATTAAATATTTGCTGTTTGGAGGTGGGGTGGGGGGATAAAAAAACAGCTCACAGTCTGTTTCTGTGTGAAGCTGCAATGTCTTCATCACTTATACCAGTGTTATTGCATGAGGCACAGTCTGGTGACTGTATCTCTCCAGACTTAAAGTCTCCCAGATTTGTTGCTGATAGATAATGACACATTCAAAATGCAAGCTAAATGTAACATTTTAGAATTTACTGAGAGCTGAGTGTTTGTTGCTTCACCACCCTTATCTTCCGTAGCCTGTAGATATTTGACTGTCTGCCAAGATGCTAATCCGTGTTGCATCCGGACCCTCAGTGCAGATGGAGGCTGTATAATTAGCTTCACTTTTCTCTGCCGTTGCAAGGAAGGGAGAAGACTGTCAAACGCTCCCTGGATGGGGTAAGGTTGGGGCTGTCAAGCTGAAGAGAAAGTGGTGGACGTCCAGCAGAAGGCCAGGGCTCAGGTCAGGCTTGTTGGGTCCACTAAATGAAGATGAATTTGAATTTGGCTTGAAAAAGAAACAAGCAGATGGGTATTGGTCTCCTCGGACAGCAACTGAATGGGAGTAGAAGTCATTTTTTCAGGACAACGCTTCAGAGCACAGAATGTTTTGAACAGACATAACTCAGATAGTACCTTTAATGTATTTCACCTGAATTGCATTTTATCCCTACCTTAAAATATACTATACAAAACCTTTGAGCTGTTTTTGTGTTAGCAGGAAAAGGCTACCTCAGATGCCCACCCTGTCACATCCAGTAGCTCTGGTTCCTGGACTAAATTGAACTCATACAGCTATGTAGTAGTGGTAGTACATCCCAAGGCAAAGTTTCTCAATCTATAGAAAGATCAGTGATGAAGTATTTACTTCAGTGTGCAGACTAATGAACAGTTTTATCACATTGAAATAATAAATTAAGGTAAACAGAGGGGTTGTTATACTCAAAATAGAATCATATTTTTGTCTCATATTTTGTTGGATTAGATTTCCCCTTTAATTATTTCAAGGACTTCTGAATATGCATTAGATAATTATGCAAAAAAGGAGCTTTAAAGTTGTGTCCATGTGGTGAGTGTGTGTATCTTTACAAATAAGTATTATATTTAATTATTACCCGAGTGTGTTTTAATTAAAATCATGTGACAATGATACAATAAAAAGTCTTCAGTATGTGTGAATTATTGGTAAATATAAACTCCAACGTGTGAATGAATGTGGTGTGAGGGTGGATCTTTTTATCCTGCCAAATGTTCCAAATGTTATTCATGCTAAGAGGAACTCTAGTTTCCTCTCAGCATGAAACTCTTTCAAAGGCTCACTTCCACAGACCTTGTTTTTGCCGGAATGGAAATGCTTCTGATGATCAAGCTAATTTGAACGTGTCACCCTTGAAGTCAAGAGACTTCATCATACTTTTATTAGAGGAGACTCTTTTAAGCTATAATTCAGGACACAAACTTCTCTCAAACTACAGTTGGCGATTCCCTCTCGTGCACTGGGCTTGCTGTACTTGTCGCCGCCGCAGTAGTTTTTCAGAGACATCTAATAGTAATAGTACAAAAATGTTAGTGTGAATATGGAAACATGACAAGTGACCCAGTTCCATACACTTAAAATAGCATCTTTCCTAATTCTAATGATAATATGTGTTTGTCTGCAAGCCCATTTTCTAGTTTAATGTTTACTTTCCACTGTTTGGTTATATTGTGCAGATGTTCAAATACACGCACCTTTATTGATATTAACGCATTAACCCCCATCATTGCAAAAGAGAAAGCTTTTTGTCTGCCTGCTTTGTGATGCAAACTGTCTTGCTATTTAAGCACTACACTGCACCCATTAACCCGCTGCCCATCCCCAGCTGTTCAGTAAAACCACCCAGACCATGACGAACATATAAGAACGCAAAACCTGCAGACAACTTCTAGACTTTGGATGCATTTGTGAATAGACACCTCAGGAAAATTTCTGGAGGCATTCCCTCAGACAACCTCAAAAACTGCATACCAAATGTGTTCCCCCTACTGTCCACTACATAGTGCAGCCCTATATAGTGATTAAGGGGTTAGGGTTCAGACAAAGCCAATCATTCACTTCCTGTGAACCTGCAAGTGCTTGTGTCACATTTGGGGCTCCAGGTTGTATGTCTTACTGATTTCAACTCCAAATCAATATCTCCCTCTTCTTCAGTGCATACACTTTCCAGGGTTAAGTGATGCCAAAGACAGCTCAAAGGATTTGAGACCATTCCTTTTAATCCTTTCACTTGATAATGGTAGGGTTGTTGTCAGTATCTTGACTGCATTGCTGCAAATGTGTCTACATTATCCTTAGGCCATGCCACTGCTGGATCCACCATTCAACAAGCAATATTGCATGACAAGGTGACATTTGAAAGTGCACACTACTTTGTATTCAAATTTTATAGTGTATATGCTATCAAGAAAGCAAAACAGTACTTATTATGCTGCCTTGAGGGTTTGTTTTGCTCTCAAAGCCAAGGTTATAATGTGAGAAGCCAGTTTTTGAATGTTCCCCAAGGTTTTCTACCCATTGCTTAATAATTCACTCAAATGTGTCAGTGTTTGTAGCTTGCTCTAATCATATGCCAAGTTCTTTTCGTTGCCTAGAGCCATCACTTTAGACCAGTAAATATGAGCCATCATATGCGTGTTGACAGTGATGTTGACCTTGTTTTTTCATAAAATATTACAGCATAATTATTGATTTGTTTGATCTTCCAGAATCCCTCAGGACATAATATTACAATCACTGTATGTACTTATTTGAGATCAAAAAGAGGCCTTAATAATGTAATTACTAGATAGGTTATTCTAAGTTCAGTCTTTCTTGACCAGTACAAGATGAAACAGTTGCATCAGGGGTAAGAAGTATAAAATACTTTTTATACTCTGAACTCTGCACCTGTTGTGCTACTGTCATGCAGGTGAAAATAAACTTTTGAACAGCAACTAGCAACTTTTGGATGGTTTGATTTGATCATAAATTGCTCTAAAATCGTTGAAACATCTAATATGATTCATAGCAATGCAGCATGTCCTCAATTAGACAGAGTATTTCTTGCATCTTAAACACATTAATACAACCATAAATCTCCAGTAATCACACAAGAAGTATGAAATAAGAACTTTTATTCATAATATATTCATACTTGTACACAAGTAAAATAAAATGCATATCTATGGTTCCATTGCAATCTCCATAAACAAATTGATAGCATTCTTTCCATAAATGCTATCCTTATACCCTTTCAGTCATGAAAATAGAACTAAAATTGGGGAGTTAAAACATTTGCTTTTTAAACATAAAAACATAACATTACCCAACAAATGCATCACTTTTAAATAATGGGGGAGATTGTATATTATCATCAAATGGACCCAACATTCTTTGTGTGCTTTCTGTCTTATATTTATTTATTTTTTTAATATTTATTTATTTTTCTTTGTTTTATTTTTATCTTTTTCACTCACCCAGTGGTCTGTCTAAGCAGTAAAAGCTTTTGAGAAGGAAAAAGGGTGGAGTCTCCAAAGTGTAGCTTAGACACGGTACAATAAAGTACATAGAGAACAAACAATTTGGGCACCAATCATTATATACATTAGTTCTGTAGTGTTCTGTAAAGGCATCCATTTTATTAAATGTACTTAATCATCCTCATTATTGTTTGTCTTCATCGTCCATGTTTGGTCGACATGACTCCCGACTTCTCAGTCACTGCCTGTTGAGATGTCACTGCATCTTCTGTATCATTGTCATAAGCATCAACAATCTTAGTCCAGTGTTCACAATGAGATCAGGAGTCCTAAGACATGGCTAGAGATATCCAGATGGTGGGAATGAACAGAAAACGCAGCACTTTCAAAGTGGAACCCTGGCCTTTGATGCACTGGGCATCCGATTTGGGCTTTTTGAGACACTTCTTTTTCTTTTTATTTGATGCTGTTGATGACTCTGGATTGTCTATAAACTCAGGGTTGAGATTGGATGAGTTTTCAAGGGTGTTGGACAGGGTTCCAAGCGGGCCATCATTCTGTTTGTGCTGGGTCTCATTTTTTGTTCGTTCTGGCTCAGTAATTTTAGGCTTGGACATGTTCCCCTTATCCTTGACAGGGTTATTGTGGTGAGATTTTCCAGAAAGGATGGAGGACTTGTCATTATCTCCAAGACAACACCGTGGAATGGCTTCACCAAGAGGAATTTCACTGGAAGGAAATTTTCCAGCCTGTACCTTGGTGCTGAAGAGATCGGTCTGAATTTGAAACTTTTTCACACAACCTTCTAGGTCTTCACTCTTCAAAGTTTTCAGGTCCTCTTGAGCCAGATACTCTGGAACGTAGCACTCCAACTCTGAGCTAGAACCTTTGAATCGCTTGAACCATTCCCACAAGGTCCTTGCACGGCAGTCACAGATCCACTGGTTTCCGTTTAATCGTAAGTACTGGAGGGATTCAAGGGGTTCCATTGTCTCTCCTGTCAGCACCGTGAGATTGTTGAAGAACAGATACAGAGTTTGCAGCTTACCAAGATCACTAAAAGCCCTCGGTTGGACGTAGATAACTCGATTCTGGTGTAGCAGCAGTCGATCCAGATTGACTAAGCCTCGGAACATGTTATCCGTTACTAGCTTTATCTTGTTATTGTGTAGGTAGAGATAGGTGAGGTTGGCAAGGTCCAGAAAAGTATCATCATGCAGGGTAAGAATGTTGTTGTCCTGCAGGTAAAGGTATTGTAGGGAAAACATTCCTCGGAAAACTCCTACTGGGAGCTCTGACAAACCACACCTATGCAAGTGAAGTGTATGAAGCTTAGTTAACCCTCGGAAAGCTGTGGGGCTTATGGTGCGGAGGTTGCCATTGTCCCCAATGTCCAGTTCCTCAAGGTTTTCAAGGCCATAAAAGGCTCCAGCTTCAATGTAGCTTATGTTGTTTGAGTAGAGCCAGAGTACGGTGAGATTATGGCAAGAGCTGAAACTGGTGGATCTCACCACTGTCAGCTTGTTGCTCTGGAGGAATATCCGCTGGCTCCGCACTGGGATCTCAGTCGGGATGGAAAACAGTCCTTGTTGTTGGCAAGCCACAGTGGGCTTGGGCTCACTGTAGCACACACACTTGGCAGGGCAGCTGTCTGTTTGAGGCACGAGGTTCAGCCACATCACAAGAATCAGGAGTCGCCCCCCTACAACGACAGAAAAGAGCAATTGTTAGTCACCATTGAAATATATGCAATCATTAGTCACAATACTTGTTGAGAGTCCAATTCCATAGTGTCAAAAGCACACAGCCACAATGTCTAAACACCATAATACCATTCACTGGTCTACCACAGAGAGGATTATGTGTGATTGCAGTGATGTTGCATTGGATCTGTGCTTTGCATTGCATATTTCCAGCTCCATGCTGCTTACGCAGATGTGAAGCCCTAAACAGCTGAGACGAGCCATATGAAACCAAACTCATTTCAAATCGGGTGGGTGGCTTTTATGTGGAATTAGCTTACTCTAATAGGCCAGACATAACTAATGGTGTTGCAGAATTCCTGAGGTTGACATTTAGCCTGACGCTGGGAGATAAGCTTTCATGCCAGGCTAAGAGATTGATGCCTAAGGGCTGAGGTGGAAAGATGGCTATAGAGCACTACAGAGTTTCCACTGTGTAGTTTTTAAACACAGTGTGAAGATGTGGTATGAAGAGGTGTGATTTTACTGGGCTTATAAACATGATGTCTTAGCCCTGGGGCATCCATCTTTAAAGTAAAACATCATTTACATTTTCACACATTAATTATTGCTGGTAGTTCTTCAAAACTCTCAAATCACCATATTACACCCTAAATAAATGATAAATAAAATGGGAAAATATGCAAAACATATTTCACATAAAGCCTTTGATTCCTATTTATACATTTCCTTTTGTCTGTGTTCAAATGAACTACAAAACCCTACACAGTGCCCGTACTCAAAGTTTTTTATAGCATTTCTGAAACAATAGCAGTTTTAGAGCCTTATTGGCATCCATCATGACAAAGTTGCACAAGAGGGATCAGATTAATAAATAGATGGTGTTAGAGCTGCGTGTTCATTGCTGTAAATCAGGGAAACAGACCTTAGGCGGGATACACCCTGGACAATTGCCAGTTTCAGGGTAACATATTGCGAATAATATTTTGCCTGAACATAATTTACAAAGTTATGATACAAAAAGAAGATCAACAAGTATGTTGCAGTGCTCATTTCTACACTACTCTCAAATGTAGTAGAATTCTCATGCAATGTGCATATTTTATAACATGCTTGGACACAGAAAGTTCATTTATTGGAGCTTGACCTTGCTCCATGCGTGGCTAAAGGTCTCAAGTGTTGCAGGCAAATCCAGTATAGGAATTTAATCACAGGTACGACTTCAAATTTCTGAAATGTCTTTGGCCTTTACGATTGCCAAGGATTTCCAATCTTCCACATGGGGAATTCCAGGCTTGCAGGCATGACAGGTAGCAAGGCTTCAGTAAAATGCATGCGCCCTACTCAGCCCCCACCAAACCCCTCTTCTCCACCCTGTTCCCATTCTCATTCCTCTGCAATGTGTTGTGGTGCGCCTCATCTCTGGACCTTGTTAAACGGAGCTCTGGTGTGGCCTGACAGCAGCCCTCTGCTGCACTTTCCTTCCAATCTTCCTGCTCAGCCGTCAGACTGCCACCGGAAAGCTGTCAAGACTTTCCACTCTTTCTGCATCGCAGCACTTTTCCCTCAGCACTGCCTAACAATAGCAATATTTTATCGCACACTACGCTTCATGTATCTTCTTCGCCGTCTTCATTTTTCTCCCCTCTGCTCTCTATTCATTAACAGGCTATTTCCACCCACGCGTTGCATGTCAAAGCTGGGTTCCTCAACTATCGGCATAATATGTCTTGTCTTTGCTAGCATCTGTTGAATGACAGCTTAGGGCCTGCAATGTCATTAACTCCTGATTATATTTTCTTCACTAACAACATCTTCACATAATGCACTACATACTTGTATTACCATATGAACTATTTTGATTTCACAGCATGGTTCTATTGTTGTGCTCATTGTTTAGTGTGCTTCTGAGTAACCTCTGCATGACTTCTCACTAGACTTCTCACCTCCTACACCCGAGACTACAGTCTATACACAGCTGATGTAAAATTTGTGTTCACGCCATTGATTTTCTGCAAACATTGCCAGTGTTTCCTTGTCATTCATCACTTTTTGTCTTGCCTTTACCTTTTCAGCCATGTCAGTGATTACATAAAATGGAGCTAATACTTTTACAAATGCCACTGAGCTGTTGACACTAACTTTAGTGTCAATACAAAATCATGGCTTTAGCTGGAATATAATCCCTTCCTTATCATCTTCTGCCAGTTTTGATTTTGATTTCAACACTTAATCTTTTTCTATCTGCTATGTCAAAACATGTCTCTGAGCAGCCCTTACTAGTGACAGCCCCTGTCAGTGGCTTTTTTTTCAGAGCCATTTCCTTGTACATTAGAAATTACCACCCAGTTAAAGATTGACAAAGCTTTTAGTTTCATCCTGACTGACACTGCAGCCTCTACAGCTTGGAGTAAACAGTGTCACTTGCACCTTTCTCTTTAAGCATGAAATTTTGTATTTACATTTGGATTGTACTGATGTAAAGCTCTCTGCACCAAACAGGGGCCTGCCAACCAGTGGATTGTGCACTGGCAGAGGTTTAGACATTACATCTGTAAACTGTTGAATAATACTCGTACTCGAATAATAGAATAATGTCTGCTTCTCAAAGAATGAACTAATAAAGACCTCCATCTTATTGGGAACAAAGCACATCATTTATATCATTTAGTGTCTTTGGTGTTGTGAAAGCCGCTCTTGATGAAGAGGGCACATCAGGGCAACTGGTAGCGAGGGCCTCTGATTTATCATGGTGGCTTTACTTTGAAGGGCTGGGGATTGGGCTAGGACGCCTAACATGACAGTCTTATCCCCTCGGCCCAGAATGGAAGTGATGTCTCTGTCAGAGATGAATCACAGCGACCCTCTACAGGGACCTCCTGCCCTCTTTCTCAAATGATACATTATTGTGTTGGTTAGAGGCAGGTCCACATTTAATATAGTCATGATCCCTCCCTGTTAGGGCTAGTATCATGCATTCATGCATTTACTGTATGCATTTATAAATGGTTTTATACATTGGTCACTTGGGAGACAAAAGTGAAATACGTCCCAGTGTTGCTCAGACAGTGTCTGGAAGAGACTTTATGATGTATGAATGATCAAGGCAGTATATGTATGCAGTGAGGCTCAAGTTCAGGCTAATGAATGCTTCAGAAAAAGGAATCTAGACTTTAAAAAGATTATATAATATCTTGCTTTTTTTTAACTTGAGCATTTTAGAAACTGTATGACTTAATCTCTCTTTGGCAAGATTTAGAAGTTGTAGTTCTCATATTAGTGGTTAATAATTAGTTTATTAACACTGGCTAGTTATCCAAACGGCTGCAGGTGCAATTCAGTGGACCATATATGTAAATATATGTTATTTATAGATCTGAAAAAGTGTAATCTGAACTCTGCCTAAACTGCTCTATGATTATCAAAATTATAGCATAATAAAAAGTATTACAAAAACAAAACATTGCACCTTATTAAGAAATGTAACATTAGCTCATATTGTCTGTTAATATATTGTTATTAATAGTTTTGATTTCAGAATTTTTTATTCTTATGACAAATGTGAGGACCTCTGGGCCAGTCCTCCCATAAGTTCACCATCTACAGTTTCTGGTGAAGTGCTACTTTTAGAGAGGCAGAAATTATAGTAGAGAGTGGCCTGCAGTTACACTGTCATGGAGCATTTTTCTTTTATAAGTTTGCTTTGAAGCTCCTTTACCTTGGCCAAAAAGTTTCATTATGAGGAAGACATGTTCTTGACTTTCAAGAGCATCTGTGAATTGCAGGCGATTGGCTCGTGGCAGTTACTTTCATGAAAAAGGCTATGATCAGAAGGCCATTTTAGCCCCTTCATGGCTGCCATATTCACATGTCTCTCAGAGTCCTGTTCACAAGAGCATTTTTCTTACAACTTTTGGATAACATTATGTCAAGAACATTTGTACATTCTCAGAAATAGTTCACCTATTGTGACCTTTTACTATCAATAGAGTTCATCTTAAATTCTCACGCTTGATGACCTTTGGATATGGACAGCTTTACCAAGACCCCACAAACCAATGGCCAGTTTGCAAATGTTGGAGGGAAAGAAAGTATTAAGATTTTTCCATCCAATCAGAATAATGGTGTGCAGAAATAGATCTGCCTTTTTGGCTGCTCTGGATTTAAAATTCTCAGATTTTTAAAAGTGACCCATCCCCAGTTGTTCAACACACTCTAGATCTTCTCTTTCTGGCTTCTTCCTGTTGTGTTTCTTTGAAGTCGCTCCCTGGAAGAGTTCAGACAAGCTCCAAACAAACCCACACCCAGACAGACTTGTGCTTGGCCCTACAACATTTATGAGCCAGATGCTGTGATCTTAAATAAAGATGCACACATCAGATCAAACAGGATATTTAGGACATGATGGACCACTGAGCTGAGCGGCAGTCTGCTGGCTGTCCGTAGAGTGATGCAGGGGCAGCAGCGGGGGTTTCAGCATGCAGACGAGGACACAATTAGGAGGCGAACAGGGGGACAGATGAGGTCCTGTTTGACACACATCTGACACAGCACTTGCCCCAGCAGATGGCTCATGAATAACTGAGGGAAGTGGAGGTCGGTGGGCACTACCAAAACAGAGCTGGGCGGTAGTGTGGATGCTAGGAACCAAAAAGCAAGAGTGTGTGTCACAAAAATGATTCACTTTTACTAATTTACCCATACTTTTGTCAAACTTATTTGTGCATTTAATCAAAAGTAAATCAGTACTACTCATCACTATTATTATAGCAAGTCATATCATGGACTAAAGCAGGATTGCATCAACTGTGAAGCACATCTTGCACACAGACTGCAGTGGGGAGACAATTGAAAGTGACAGGAGTAACAATAGAGATTGGCCTAGCAATATCCTGACAGTGAGAGAATGAGCTCGCAATCAGAGGGCTGTCGGATCGAATCCCCGCACCAGCTGCAATCAATTGGATGAGAAAGTGGAAGTGAGGTTTTCTCACTTTTAGCAGCTGCCATCGGATTACCATCGACTCCATGAGTGACTGAACATCCATATCTCCAGTCCTCTTCATTGTGATATCATTCAGGGCAGCACTTAATATTTACAAATGACCCGTGTACAGAACAACTTACCACCACTGCACTTTGTTGGAATGGTTATTGTGCTTCTAACGTTTACAGGGAAAAAATGAGACTTTTGCTAAGATCTGTGACAAACAAGAATGCTGCTTTACTGTAGAATCTGTAGAATGTCAGCCGCACAATGCTTCATCTATAATAGGGACATTATGCCTTTGTCCTTACATTTTAGTTTTGGAGGACTCATAATGCATTTTTCACAAAATTCACGGGCACATTAACGGGCCTATTCAGAGAAATGATTATAACTAACTTTTTTTCCAAGATGTTACCTCACTCATGTATAGCATTCATCATATTCCAGGGCTTTTCTTTCCCCTCTGTCACAGTGTTGTGTATTTGTGCCACTACATCTACTCTCACCTTAGAAGACACTATTGTGAGAATAAACAGAGATATTTACAAATCACCTCAAGAGAACAAAAAAAATAAAAAAATAAAATACTGATACTTTGTCACTCTGGAACTAAAACATACAGCATCGTTTAGGGTGAATGCTATTTTGCTTTTTTTTAAAATGATTTAATTTTATTATATTATTGCATATTATGCCATTTGAAAGGCATGATATGCAATAATGTGGTTATTAACTTTAAGTAAAATCTAGGCTTAAAAAAATCTTGTCACCTACCATAATAATTCATGTATTCCTACATAAAGTGGGAATACAGAGGAACTTTTGTGTTCCTCTGTATTCCCACTTTATGTTCACACACAGTTTTCCAACTGCCTTAAATGTATAATTAATATTTAATTGATTATATAATTGTTTCAATCTAATTTTGTTCTTGCTTTGTCCCTTTTGGGTTTGTACTGTAAAGCTAAAAATGATGCTGAGACGCACTCCCACATATTCCCTTTTAAGTGTATTCCTAAACGAGTTAGTGATGCTAAAATGACACTACATGGATTAATTGTACTGTGATGACATGGTGTCAGTGGATTAGGGGCAGAAATGTCTTCTTCCTTATTCATCTATTGTAAACTGGGCAACAGGCCAAGTGTGGGTGCTACTGTGGCTCACAGTGTAATGTTCCAAGAAGGGCGTTAGGAGTCAAATCTACCCATGAGCTTTTACAGAATGGCTCAGGCCCAGCCCTCTCCCGCCTCCACATGTCACAGACATGGGCAATTTGTGCATGTGAAGCATGTAAAATGCATAATTCATGTAGTGTAAGCTGAAAATAATGCAGGCATTCAGGGGACATGAGAATGGCGGTGTCCAGATGCACTCCTGACGCCACAAAGGAGCAAAAAATTTGGAATGCCCTACTTTTGATTTTTTTTATCCTCTTGCCGACTGCCAGTAGTTCAGCCAAGCGTTTTTGCTTAACAGAGTGTATAAGGCTTTATCTTATCTCCACATGGCTGGAGAGAAAATAAATGGGGGTAGCAGCTACAGCACATGCCTCATGTGTCTCGGTGATGCTTAGCTTCCAGGCAGACATTAGCACAGGTGTTAACATTTGAGGAGGCACACTTCTTTTGTTTAAAACAGAGCGTGTCAAGTAGTTTGGAAGACTTGCAGAAAAAACAACAGAAAAACAAGAAGTGAAATGAATTGGGAAAGATTAAAGTCATACAAAAAACTTGGCAAGTCTTTTGAGGATCAACAAATTATTAAAAATCTTCTAAATAAATAACTGCTATTAATAAATAAAAAGGTAAAAGGGTTAATGCACTAGACTTGTACTTGGCTGACATGGGTAAGGGCTGCTCTTCCTGTGTGCATTTTAAAGTGTCTTGAACAACTCTCAATTCATGTTTTCAGTCCAACATTTCTTTTGTTAAATTCAGAGTTTTAATAATGTTCTAATCTTAACAATTCCTCTTCATCTGTCCATACAAATGAGTCACTTGAATTATTAAAATGTTGCCTTTAAATTAATATTCAGTATAGTGTTATCAAATAGGTCCTTTGAGAAAAAATGGAATTCTAGATGCCAGTGCATGCTCAAATCCCAAACCATATGGATCTGTTTGTGTTTGTGTGTGTGCAGCCCATGACACATGAACATACTATGCCTTCTACACACTTGAGTGCAGATGGGCTATGTGACGTTTTGCGGTCGTTTGAAGCCGCACTTGCTGGTCCCAGCATATCTGTGAAGGCTAACCCAGTCTCTGTGACTTGGACATGATTGCACATGACACTTTCCCATCCAGTTTGCATCGTCAGCTGGCCATTCTAGCAGAGTGCACTATTGCGAAAGTGGAGACGACTAAGGAGGGTTAGATGACACATTATGGCAGTAAAAAGGGTGTCAATAATGGTTTGTCTTGTGAAGTATTCTGAGGCTCAATTTCAGCGCTTCTTGCCCTCAGGCAGCACATCTAGCCGTGTCATTCAGTGCACTTTCACATGAATGAGGAATTGCTCTCCTCAAAATACCACTGTACGTTCACCTGAGCAGAACCTGGAATGACTAATGTGTGCTCTGTAAGTTGTTTCTATCCGGGGCACAAGGACTTTGCAAGGTTAAGTTGAGTTTCTACATCAAAACACTACAGGAATGGAGCTCATGTTTTAGAAACTCTCGTTTTAACCAAAGTTGACTAGGTAAGTTTGGGTTTTCTCTTGATGTCACTAATACCACAGAAACTTTGACCTACTGTGGCAGAGTCTACAAGTTCCACATTTTTCAGAAACAACCATGTTTCATGTGGCTTTGATTGATATGAATCTGTGTGCCTTATCTTTCTGTACCTTGCTCTATAATGAACTACTGTTTTCCATCTACACTCACATCATTCTCTTGTGGTTTTCTCATGAGGAAGTGTTGGATAGTCCAGATTTAACTAAAGCCATGCTGCTTTGGTTTACCCACAGTGAAGGGGAAACACAGCAGACGTGTTATTAATATGTGTTATTTTACACTGGGTACATTTAATCTTATTTACTTCTCCATTTTCCCCATTTAGACGGTAAAGATAGTGCTCTGAGTATAAATTTTAGTTTAAGGAATTCAGACAAAAAACTGAGAAATAAGACCTTCTACTCAACACAGCAAATTTCACTCTGCGAGAATGCACACAAAGTTAGTTTGGTTTAGTCTAGAATGGTCAAAGAATAAGTGCTTGGTGGATGTATTTTTTCCTCAACTGCAACTTGTTCTAGTGCTTGTTTTGTCTTCTTCTTTGGCTGCTGCCAAACACAACATTTTCTGGTAATGAACCTGTCAGAAAGACGTGGGGCATACTTTGAGCTAAACGTGTTCAGGAGAGACAGACGAGAATTACTTCAAATGGTGCACCCACTCATTACACTGTGTGTTTTGTGCTGCGTTCACCTGTGTTTTCACACACAAGGCCGTCCATGGCTGCAATCGGCTCTCTCTGTCGTTCCTCCATTTAAGCTGCTTTCTCTAAAACTTACAGTATACTGTATACTAAAAAGCTCCATTTTCTTAGAAGGTTTTTCACATTTGTAAATTGTTGACTCTAAAGACCCCAACTGCATAACCAACCATGAGTCAGTTTAGTGCTATAATCCCACACATATGGCTGATACAATGTAACTAAGTGATTCAATGCTTGGTCACAGGCTTATTTCATTCTGTCAATACAAATAACACTATGGCTTTGCCATAGAATCTTATCTCAAGCCTCTTGCATGACTTATTTTATGAAAGGCAACAAACATCAACGTTGGCCAAGACCTTGTGATGGACATATGTATAAACCATATGTATGTACTGCTTAGCTTCTACTGTTGAGGACGGAGACAGATTAGTGTTATCTTTTTCATTTGGGTTGTTGCGACTTAAGCTTACCAACACTATTAAAACATTCAGTATTTCCTTTCAGAATGGCCTAAAACCTTGTTAATGGTGCAACTGCCAAGAAACCTCCAAGAAACCCAAACTATTTTAATTTGCTATGGCAGGAATGTGAACATTAAGTAAAGGCAACATAGAAAAACAGTACAATGTAATTCCTTTATGTGGCTATGCATACATTTCATTATTTTTCATTTTCATTTCCATATGCATAGAAGAAGCTATCTGCAGTATGTGCCTATAATGCATAACTGATAAACCCTCAGTCATGGTGGTGTCACGAATGGGTTTATGCCTCCCATATGCAGTAGGATAACTGGCAGGCTGCAAGGGATTGTCTTCCAACACAAAATACAGGGAAATTCAGTCTATGCTCTTTGGATAATTACGTTCATATTGAATAATGACATCAACAAATTGTTAAAAAAGGGTGGATATTTGTTATTAACTGTAAATTTAACAAAACAGAGGTACTGGAGGATGAAGTTATTTCACCAGCGAACAATACTGAGATGTGACCAAGCTTAGAAAAATCTCTTGTCTAAATGTAAACATGGTAAACAGTACGAGTGTGACGAGACACAAATCCCACGAGATGAGGTTTTTACATTATTTCCAGGCGAGGCTGGTTGAAAGCTGTGGTTGTTCTGTGTCTTTGCATAGTGCTGGTTTTAGCCGCAGTGGATTGTTGTCTTACAATGTTGACATATTGTGTATGTCTTGTCTATCACTCTTTCGCTGCTGCTTATTTCTACCGGAAAACCAAAATGTTGCCCCTTCAAGACTAATTTCACCCTCACGCTCCATCAGCTGATATCATGAGACAGCTTTTCACCTTGACGGGAAATCTTGTCACGTTTTGATCTCACGAGATCTTGTGGCAGAAGGTTTTGTCACACTTGTCAACAATTTTTTTAAGTCTTCACCTTGGAAGGAATTTTCAAATGGGTAGACTTTCTGTGACCTTTAGTTTTTTATGGACAGAAGGCCAAAATGCACAATTTTAGAGACACCCACAGTTTGTAATTTGGGAGCTGTCTTCCACTGTGGTGCTGAACTGACTTTGTTCCTTTGCAAAAACTTTCCCAATTTAGTAGATCATTAACTCATATTCAAATAATAGTGTGCCAAGTTATGACAGTGGGAATTTGCAGCATATATATAACAAGCCTAGTCTATGTGTAATAAAAGCGGTATTGTGTCATGTTCCTAACAGTGGCGTCTATACACTGCTATTTTCTCCTTTCCTGTTAAACGCCGCGTGTCAAAAAACTGCGGCTGATATAATGCACATGCTCCAAGTCAGTTTCAGTGTAAGAATCATTTTTCACACTCCAAATGCAGACAGACAGAATAACACAGCCCACCGCGATACCCCATGGTGCACAGTGCCACACTCTCCAAACGGCTATCTGCAATGCAAAGCAGACCACACTATACTGCCACACACGCAGAGACAATCATTAGGCATGTGTGGAGTAAAAACATGACACTGTAATAACATATGACTGACAGGGAGCAACCTGAAACCACAGAAAAGACAACACTCACACTGCAGAGAAAAAGCGTGAACCTCGGCTTCTCTTTTCTTTTAGGTGTGATTTATAGAAAGCATACAGAGCACATTCAGTTCAGTTGTTTGCACAATAGTATTTGTGAGAGATATGAACAAACAATCATCTGAAGAGAACTCCATTTCGCACGCTCTCCCTTTGCCACCTTTTCGTTCCTCACCTCATATTTACAACGTATTCAATTACCGCACCTAAAATTGACACCTGCTCTCACGCGCCATCTCTTCGCCATTAGTTATCCATTATCTCAAACAACGACTATTTAATTCCTCTCTGGTTCTGGCGCATGACTCATCAGACATGCAGCGGAGGGAAGTGTGGAGTCGCTCTGTGGCCTTGAGCATGTGTGAGAAATCAGCAAAGGAACACCGTCACCCTGAGACTCGCTGAAAATGAAGGGAATAAAATAAACACGTTTATTAGGAAGATCATTGTGCAGGCGTTAACTAATTCTGGCTAGTTTGCGTGCAGATCTATCTATTTTGGATGTGAACGCAGCCCTGGAGATATGTTGACCTGAAAAAGACAAACCTCTCCCTTCCTTTCATCTTTTGAGTCAGTTCCTGCAAGCGAACGTATTAAGGCCAGTAAGAGGAGGCCTACTTCTGCTTCAGCACTCTTTTGCTCCCATCACGATGCCCTTTCTCACAGGCCTTTCTCCCTCAATACTTTTATCAAAGGAATACCATTGAAAAGCCAGTAAATATTTGTGGAGGCTGAGTTTCAGTTGGTACTCTTGTGTAGGCGGATATCTGACATCAGTGGGGTATAGGAGCTCTACTGTATCATGCCTCCGCGTACAGCGCATCTGATTTATTCTCTTTCGTAGAGCTCCAAAGCCGCATGAACTGAATTTTATCTGTCTCTGTTGACTTAAATGTGTTTTTTTGTTTATATTCATGTTTAGCGGAGGATAAAGACTTCTAAGCGCACAAGAAGGTCAACATCCTGTTCCGCGCTTTAAAGAAAATCATTATAATGCTGCATATGGCATCAAAACACAAGCAGGAAAATAACACAAATGTGAATTTCTAAGGGTAAAAAGATGAAACTTGAGTCACAAAAGGATACGTCCTAATACACTTACATCGGCTGCATTATGGTTATTCAAAACAGAAAACCACTGCAGGTACTTTAGCTTTATTTGAATGACTCAAAACTATCTCAAATATTCACTTTATAAACTCATGAGTGATTAGATGTCGCAAAACAAAGCTCCAAACTTTCTTGCCAAAGCTAATACACTCTTGTTTGCTATGTCAGAACTTAAAATGTATTATCTGAAGCTTAACAATAGTAACAATAAATGAAGCTGCAATGCATCTACACTTACTAAACAATGGCGTGAAGTCGTGCCTAATTCAGAAATTCATCTCTGTGATGCATCGTGATGGATTATGATCAAGCTTATAATGCTTTATATTATACTTAATCCCTTTCTCTCAAGAGTGCATGTGTTATAATCTTTCCTAATGCATAATACTATATTATGAATTTATAAAATCATTCCTCTACACTTTTTGCTGGCTGCCCACATTTGTCACAGGCCTGTAATTATCGGCACAATAGTGCATTCATATTTTTGGCTCAAAACTGTCTGGACATTTGTTCATGACTAAATCCAGCTAAAAACATTGCTATAAAAATGTTTTTCTGTATTGAATGTGACCATAGGATAGAAGCAGCAGCATTGTGTCACGCCATGATAAATTCATCTTTTACAAAGTATTCTAAGAAAAAGTGAGGAGCTGCAGGTAGTCAGCCATTTCCTGTGTGAACCAGAGCGAAGGTCTGCAGGATTTATGCAGCACTCCACTCTAAAGGCACACTTAGTGACTCTGGGGGCTCTGTGCATCTCCAAATTTAATTCTTTTAGTTTTAGTGGCAACGTCTGTAAGAACGAGACACTGCGGTTACTTGTTGTGGGTTTCTTTTAGGGACAACCTCAATTTCCCCCTAAAGGGAGGCAGAGATGCAGCTCCAGCCTAGTAGCTTTAATAAGGCCACTTCAGAGAGGGTCTTATAGGGAACGCTTCCCCCTTTAAAAGAATGAAAGCAGGAAGACTTGTGAATTATTTACCACCTGCCTTGGTACCACTGCGGCCTGCTGCAGGAAAATGGATTTTTCTGCAGAGGAGCCCAGAACAGAAGAATAAAAGGAAGAGAGAACAGAAAACATGCGGTGGCTAAAAACAGAGACTTTAGCCCTGTTTCCACCAAGCAGTATTGTTCAGTAAGGTACATGACGTTTTTATTTGCATTTCTTCAGTAAACTTGGGAAAGACTACCAGAAAAGGTGCTCTGTCTTGTTTGACTTTGGTGAATCACTGCTGAAGGGTGGAGCCAGGCTGCAGTTCATTGACAGATCAACAGGAAATCAAACAGAAAAAACATTTTGTCACACAGTGCATCTCTTCTTCTTCTTGAATGCCACAAAGAAGAAATGAAGAAAAGCATTATGTAGAGAGCAATCTCACGGTCCTGGCTTTGTGAATTCACAAGACTTCATTGGTCAGAGCAGGTTGAACTTACTGGGCAGATGGTCTTCACAAAACTATTATTAAAAATACTATATATAAATCTCAAGTTTCTCATGTCTCTGCACAGGAGAGTTCACACTTTCTTTAATTTAGTTAATGTTCATGTGGCGGTAGACTTCTGTGTATAGGCTTAGACACACAGTGTACAGCTGTATGAGCACGTTTTGTACGGTAAAACGTCAATTTCAATAATTAATATCCATTTAGAAGCATGCAACAAGTAACTATACACAAATGCCACATACAGCACTATTTAATAATAACAATATCACATGAAAGTTTAGTTCATAATGAGTCATTTATATCATTACAGACTTTTCATTTGTCTGACAATGTGGTCTTGTCACTTTAGTACAAAGCTGATGCCATTATCCATGCTCTGGAAACACAAGCCTTTCCAAACCATGCAGCGCCATAGACTGAACTATAATGTAACCCTTGGTGGAATCAAAGCTATTAGAAACCTTCAGACCAGAGCAGCTCACAATCAGTTACATCCAGCCATGCCAGGCCTTTCTGCTATCTGCTGCTCTTCCTCACTGTCGGTCTGATAAGGGCAACTCTTTACATCACAAGCTTCCGTGAATCAGTCACCTTTTTCACTGGAAAGGTCGGACACTGCCCAAAGTTCACGTCATGTGGGAAGTAATCATTCTTGCACTTTATCTCCCCGGTGAGAAACGATTCGAGTGTCACAACAGAATGGCCCAGCGTGACCTTTAACCTTGGGCTTCGTCCAGAAAAGTGCAACGACGAGCTGCAGAATGTAGAAGCAGCACTTTCACATCAGAGCTATCTGATAAGAGCAGATCCACGAGAGGCAAGTATCTGAAGGTTGGTCACGTTATCTCCCAACACCTTTGATTCTGAACAAGCCAGCCATGAGATGAAAAGAATGGATAAACAGGTCGGCAGATGGTAGCCTCTTGAGACTTCACTCGACCATATCCAATAAAATATCTCCCCGCAATCTGTTCTCATAACATCTCTCTTCTCATTTTGGGGACACAATAAAGCTACTGTCCCCATAACAACAAGAGTCCAGCCTTTAATCCTCAGCCAAGTACCTACTGTTCACAGTTTAAAACTAGAGAAGAAGCATTTTCAGTGAGAGTACCCTGGCTTTGGAACAAGCTGCAACTCCTTCAGTTCTTTGCTTTACGGGTATAATCTTTCATTTGTACTGATGTATGGAGTCCAGAGCTACTAAGAAAGAAAAGCAACAATTGCATCCGGTGGTTTTTATATTATAACCACTGGATTATAGCAGCATGGGCTTTTCTTTAACTATTAAGACTTATGTAATGCATCTTTATGTCTTTTTGTTTCAAGTCTCATTTCAAATGGAGACTGTGTCAAATGACTCAGGAAAGTACTTCTACTTCTAATACAGCTGAGCAGAAACAAAACTTAAGGACCAGTCTCTCAGACCAGGCTCAGAAAGACCACAATTACCTGTTATTAGGCTACATCTAAATATTTTTAGCAAGAATAGACATTCACATTGTATGTGTGATGGCTGCGTTTGTGGAGTTTCTTATTCTCTTCCTTTCTTTCTGTATACTCAGCCTGCTGTAGATTGACTGGAGTATTTTTTGAACGTCAGAGCTATAGCCATATTTAGTCTTGCTCAATGTGTTTTATATTATATAACTTAGTTTTGTTATCATCTATTGAGAAGTGCTATACTAATAAACTTATCATATATATCACATCATTATTACATGATTCATCCCAGTTGTGCTCAGTTGCTCCAAACTGCTGTAGCACTGTAAGTGATGCGCTGGCATAATTTGCGTGTCACTGTACTGTGGGACGACCCAACTGACAAGACTTCCTGCTTTGCTGCCTGGGTAATGAGTCATTCCAGCCCTGGAGAAAAACAATCTGGTATTTTTAAACTGCATCCTTCAGCTGTTCCTTTCTCCCTGGAGCTCCAGCTTGTAAGCTCTTGGTGGCTGGTAATATGGATGCCATTTCTAGTGCTTGTGCTAATGGGGCCGATACAGTATGTCGGAATAATACAGACATTATAGTGCTTTTAAGGGGAGCTCTGATGCATCTGTGGCCCACTGATTGAGGCTTAATGTTCTGTATAATGCAACCAAACACCAGTAATGTGTGAGGTTAACAACTAACCAGGGCCTGTGACTATTGGGGCGCTCTCAGGTTAAGTGTTTTGAAAGCTTACAAATTACTGAAACTATTACTCTTGTTACAGCACAAATAATATTATAAAAAGGATATTGACTTTTACAATTTCTATAATTGGGCTTTAAAAAAAAAACCCAAAAAACAATACTGATGCTCAGTGACCGACTTAATGGAAGAAACTATGGATAGAGACTATCTGTAATCAATCATGTTGAGATTGAACAACAGAGATATTTTGACATATATTTTGTTGCGTTAGGATTGACCTGGGATCTTGCATTATTTTGTCGTTCCTATGAGGTTATTATCTCGTGGCCAAATAAAAATTCATGCCATGGCCTCAGTTAAATGTCACGTGGTCTCACTATACTGTCATTAACTTGTTTACATGGCCATGTTTTTTGTTGTTCCCAAGCGTTAAGAAACTCGAGGCCCCGCATTAATATTTATTTCTCAGGTCCTCTCCAGGGCTCTGTATAACTGTATGAGTATGACTATATACATGACTATTTTCCATAGGCTATACCCTTATCTACTAGTTTTTGCAACATGTCCAACAAGATGGGACGGACCAGTTACACAGACATATTATGACCTGCTAAAAAGGACTGGTTGAGTCCATTTATTTAGGAAATGCATGTCAACCAGAGGCAATGAATATAAAATCAATTATTAAAATGAAATCAGGATAATTGAAATGGTGATGTGTGTGTTTCATGAAAGGATATTGTGACTCTGAACCATTTTGCCCCTTTTTTGAGATTTGTATAATCAGTGTAGAAGTCACTGTGAACCTGGCATTGATACATTCACAAACATGTAAGAAACCATCAAATCCATATAGTTAATCCGCTTTTCGACTTAGCGTCTTTGCATTGATTGGTTGTGGTAACATATACAGCTGGAGGTGTGCTCCAATGTCTGTGCCATGCATTTGTATTAGCTTGTGGTTTGTGCGTGCCTCTTCACATTTATGCACACGTTTGCTGGCTTCATTTGACATGGAGCCCCAGCACGAAACAACACAAAGAACAGAGCAATAGGACCAAATCCCTCTTGATCCGTTCTCATAGGAAATCCACCTTTTACTGCCTGTGTGCATTTGGCTTCAAGAGCAGTGATAGTGCTCTACTCCATCACCTGAGTGCTGTCACCTGACAGCAGGGATTCAGGAATTGTGCTGAGCTCGTAGCCTTCTGCTCTTTACACTAAACATGCTTCTGTCATTCTAATTTAGAGCAGAGAGATGGGGGTCTCCTTCTCATCACAGCCTGCCATTACAGTCGAGCATGATGTGAAACTGGAGTAGAAGATGCTGTTGTGAAATATAATAAAATTTCTATCAAAGGTCATGAGACTACAGTGCAAGGTCACAGCATACAGTGTCTGTTCTAATGGTGCTAATGGCTCTGAGGCATGCAGCATGGAGAGCCACATGAAGCTTCACAGGTAACACTGCATGTCTACAGGCATCAACACACAACAGCTGTGCACAAACAGCAGTAGTTAACAATAGATATTGTTTGCTCTTTTACTTTCTTTGGTGATAGACAGTAAACTCCCTCCAGATAGGTAGAGAAAACAAGAAAAATGAAGCTGGCTCAAAGCAACAAATCATCCTCCACAGATTATCATCAAGCTACATCAATAGAGTAGAGCATCAACAAATGCACATTAACATCCCATAAACATTCATATTTAAAGGTGCATACAATAAAATATTGTTCACAGCTGAACAATAGTTTGTTTATCCTCCTGACTACCAAAAAAAAACCCAATCTCTAAAAAAATAATATATTAATAAAATTTACCAAAAATTCAAAATAAAAAAAAATAAATTATCAAAAAAAAACATCTCCTACTTTTGAAGGGAGGGGACGTACCCAAAACTCCACCCCTATAAATTTGGTATCATTCAAAAGTGCTAAACGTCCTCTTTAGAACACACAAGTGTTGGTAGATAGTATGTAGGGGATGAGATATTGAGTAAAAATCCATAAGACAAATTAATAGGTAGTAGGAGGATATATTATATAAACAACAAAATATCAGTTTCCATTAGTTGATCTAGAAAATACATGTGAAGCTCTTAAGAACTAAGTGAAGTTTCTTTACTTCCTGATCCTGTAGCTACAGGTGCCCAGAGAGGACAGTACAATAAGTATAAAGTAAATAGATGCATTCATGTTCACATGCTCTAAAGAGTGTGATGTATGAAATTGCAATCTGCACTTTTGCCACTGGATGTCACCAAAAAGTGCAAAAACTACACATCCCACCTTTAATGTTACCTATAAAAAAAACCAGAAAGAAATGGACAATATAAATTGAGTCTTATATTACGGATATTGCGTTAAGCCAAGAGCCATGTTACTCTGTTCCTTGGTTTTGAATCTCAGGAAATATACTGTCAGTGTAGAAAAGCCACATTTTGCAGGGGCTTGTTTATGCAGCGTGTGTTTGAGTCCAACTTAACTATGGGAATTGCCTAATGGGCTCATATCCATACTGTTTTCTCAAGGCTTGAAAGGAGCCTTCAAAAAATGTTAACATAAATTGCAATGTATCATTTTATCCGACATGTCCATTAGAATGACATGGACCAGTGAACAAAATATGCTGTTTTGCATGGATATATTTTACACTAAAATATGCCATTCTTCACAATGCAATTCCATTTTTTGATTGTAATAACTGTTCATTAACCTTAAACATTAGCCCCCAATTCCCTGCTTAACCAACTTGCGTGAAAGATAAGTCTGTGTCAAGCCTTGGTCAAAAATGTCTGGGATTGTGAGAAAAAAAAAATAATAGAAATGGTCAAGACTGGGTTTGAAAAGAAACATTTTGCAGCTATTTTGTACTTTCCTTTTTCTGAGTTCAACCTAAGGGAAAGGGCTAATAGGCCCATCTCCATCCTGTTTTAACTTGAGATGAGTCTTTGAAAACAAAACAACTCTGTGCACTTTCTGAGCTCATCTGAAGCTTACAAAGCGTCTATACTTTCTTGTGTACATGACATGCCATTTATGATTAATGGCATTACTGGCTGGGCCAAGATAAGAGCTCAATTAGCTGTGTGGGCAAGGACCTTGACTCTATCTCCAATGACTAATCCTACAGCTTTTGTTATGATTAGCAAGAGAAGAGTTTTAATCTTGGCTTCTGAGTGTCTGGCATTGGCCCAAGCACAACTGATTCATTAGCAGTTAAAATGCACTTCATCTGTGAGCGCCACTACTGCTGCAAAATACAGGCAGCTATGACGATCCTTTCACTCCATAAACCAATCTCAGCCATTTGTATGCTTTGGCGATATAACTGGCACCTCTCACTGACAGGGAATTAAACGGAGTCTTTTAGTGAAGTGAATTAGTGCACCTTGTTAGTATTTTGGCTGGCGGTTCCTCTTGAGAGTTATAGTAAGCTCTGAGCCTACTCCTCTCATGGGTTGTTCTGCCTATGTTCAGATAGCTGGAAAGAACTAAGGCCCAATCTCTTTACACAACTCTGCCAAGTGCTTTGTGTTTTGGGGAACTATCGCACATGAAGGTCCCACAAGGAGGCTCTTCATAATTCACCAGTTATCATTCGGCAACAGTCAAGAGCAAGCTTTTCAGTCATATCATATTTGGAGTTAAAAAAAATAAAAAATTATAAGGATGTTTGACTATACTTAACAAAAAGGTCGAATCTCTCAAGATAGAAGGGCACCTGAAGTAATCTGTTTTTTCAGTGTCACTATTTGAGCAATAGTAAGAAGTTTTATTCATTATGAGTCTTTAACACACAAGCAATACTTCATGTGTGCGCCACAACTTTTACATAAAAACATGATCAGCTACAGATTCTAATCCCAAGAGAAACTGTTAGATAACTGGCCCATTCTGTCTTTTACTCAGATTTGAAGGAGCTCCAGATGTGTGTAAATTGTATGTAAACCCCAAAAAAAACCCTCTTAATTATAGAAGACAACATTTTGTTATTCCTTTTTTTCTTTGACCCAGTGCTTTGAAACTTGTCTAAACTATTCTTCTAAAGAAAGATTCTGAATTTTCTTCTGATAATTACTATTTTTAATTCAACTGACTTTAGGATTATCATCTAATACATATCATCTATGTCTGTACAAAGACCAAAGAAGCCTTTAGAGATGAATTTATATTTTAATAATAATGCATGTACACCATGTTGATTCCACAGCATCAGGTCCGTCATTCTATATCCTTATTACATGCTTTAATCTGAAAATAGATGGACGCTCCAATATTCACGAAGCACACAGAGTATTGGTCGTCTACTGAGGTTGTTTATGCAGAAAAAAAGCCATCTTGCACGATCCTGCACTGAGCAGCACTAACCCTCTGCAGGGGTAAACGTAGCACACCATCTGTTCCCGGATCCCCAGCAACAAACACCAGACAGACATACACAGCAGACAGAGCCGCAGACACAGGCACGCACTACTCCCGCACCAGCAAGGCCTTGTGGGAAACGGGGAGGCAGCTACAGGGATGCAAGCCTGCTAAATGTAGGATGAAAGCAGTCATCAGCTGCTAGGATTTGATCAGGAGGCCTGAGCTGACACTGCGCACCCGGGAATGATGCAAATTGAACCCGACACTGCAAAGAAGCCGCTGTGCAATAAGAGAGACTCTCAGTAATGAGCAGGCACAAGGAAGAGAAGGAGAGAAGCAGAAGAATTTAGCCTCCGTTCATTGAAAGAGCCTCGACAGAGAGAGTAAAAGTGAATAGAGAGAGAATGTAAGGCCGGTGTATCTAAAGAGACAGCTCATAACAACACAGACTTGACAGACGGTGCAGGGGTGCCGGCAGAGAACAGGGGAAGAGAAAGAAAGTGGAAAACATTCAGGAATACATACATTTTTAATCCAAAACGCCAGAGGTCCAACAACTTGCCTCAATCGGAATACTAAACAGCCACGAAGATTGTTGCTTGTGGATTAGGATGCGTGTGTGCAGCTCACTACTGACATGCCCACCCCCAAACACAAACTAGCAGACGTGTGAGTTCACAGTCTGTCACCAGGCATGGAGAACACACACAAGTGGTAAAGTGCAAACAGACTATAATTGCCTAAATATGCCTTGGACAAGTGACAAAGGCATAAGCTTGCCCCCTAGTGTTCAACACCGTCTCTGAAAGTAGATCCCAACAAAAGACAATTCTGCCGTTGTTTAATGGTTCAGCCACAACACCTATAGACATAAAACAACATTACATTACTATCTGTGAACAGTATCAAGTTGCCTATATGTGTTCTATATGTTCAAAAGGATATTTAATTGGAAAGACCATGTGAGTGAGCTACATAATGAGGTGGAAGTCTATCTTGCATCAAAAAGCCACGCTACACGTGTGCCACAGTGGTGCAACAAAGACCCAGCACAGTGAGGAGGAGACAGCTTTATGACTAATGGTAGCTACGCCCGCGGATCACAACATCAAAGTGTGCACTACACTCATGGAAGGATTCATTATTTGAAAAAAAAAAAAAACATGAACCATTAACGAAACCTTCTTCCGTTCAACGCTGGAAATTCTCCATTTTGTATCGCCAGCAGCAGGTTTGATTTAATAATGTGCAATGATTTGACAGTGAAATAGCAGATGGCGAAAAAGAAAAAAAAAAAGACAAATTTACATTCTACATCCTTGCACTCGGTAAGTATACAGTTGTGGAACATTAAATTGGATGGAGGCCTTGTATGATGAATGTCTCTATAATAATGTTAATGTTAATAAATAATGTACAGATTTTTTTTTTTCCAATGTCAACAGACCACAGACAGACGTGATGTTCCTGCCACTGAACCAGGAACAGAACATACATCACATACAAAAAACATACAACAAATAAGTGTTCTGTTTGATTTAACAAGTGCAGCATTTTTTATTTTTTTTTTAAATGATACATATCTAAACCAACCATCTATCTAAATGCATGTTAAATTAGTAGTAAATCAATCCTTTTTAAGAAGTCCCCTTGAATTATAGGAGCTCTGCCTTATAGTCAAATCTTGAAAGAGCTTTTTTTAATTTTATGAATATGAATTATGTGTTTTATCATGAATCATGCTCAACAGTGTCCTTGGCCTCTTGTAAAAAGGAGAGTCCAGTATTTTGTATAACAGGTTATGTGTGATACTGCTTTTTTTTTATTCCATTCATACCTCTACCCAAACACCTCAATGTGGCCATCTGAACAAAAATATAAACTTTCTCTTATTAACATACTGTATCCTCTGAGGACGACACCGTTAAAAGAACATTAAAGATTAATCTTGGACACATGGGGATATCAGTCTGGTGGTGATAAAAGAAAATATGTCAAACCTACCCTTTAAATAGACAAAAGAAATAACGTTCAGCACCTTCCCAAATCACACTAGATAATAAACTGAAGCTTGTTTCTTTTCAGAGGGTTTTATTCAAATTCTCTCCTTGTTTTGATCTGCCAAGGCAACATCTGTGTTTGTGTCTAAGTGAAAAGAGGAGATTTATGTCAAGCCAAGTCAAGTGATGCCCATGTGTTCATATCTTGTAATGTAGGGATGCGCTCCACTGTTTTGTCTCTTCCATCTGTTTGTATGAGAAGTAAAGCCTCGCAGTCTGACAGCTCATAGCCCTGTAGCCTCTAGTGTACGTCCCACTAAAATCACTGCACCAGCTTGCCCTCATTATTTTATCAATCAAACATTTCCATAAGCCAAGTCAATTGCTACGATCAACTCCGGTGTCATATCGGTTTGCCTCACTCTCACAACATCTCATTTTCACAATGTGTGTTTAATTAAATCCTCATTGCTTTTGATGGGAATCTGTAAACGCAAAATGTGGGTGTCGTGCAAAAGCTCTGAAGCATTCATCCCGTTCGACACTACACTCGCATCCATTCGGGAGTTAATAAGTTTGATTCTCATCGTAGTCTCGTCAACCTTTAGTCTCACTACGTTTTGACACGGCATAGAAAAACAACACAAGACAACCCTCTCGTACTTATTCCTATTATCTAGGCATGCAGCTAGTTTTGGCGGAACAAATTGGTTGCACAACTTCCTCACACAGTGCGAGTTACAAAAGGGGAAAGGTGCTGGAGAAGAAAGCACCTGTTTCTTATAGAGCGACGGGTCTTTTAATGGATATCTCTACAGCTTTTCCTGAGCTTTTACGCTATAGAGCTTGTTGCCCCGCTAGACGTTTTCTCTGGACATGGAACAGGACATGTAGGTTATGACCTAATGACTGTGTAGCCCATCAGTCTGGTCAAAAGATCCTACATGGACAAGATAACCACCTGGCCTTTTGTAGCTGAAGAAGCCTATTACACAGGATTGTAACATCGCTTCTCGTGTGAAGCCTGCCCTCTCATTCTGCCTGTGGAGCTTAGGAAGGAAAATGCAAAGCCATCACCTTATTTGTGGCAAAGAGAGTCTTGTGGATTACAATTTTTTAATATATTTCTTCCCAAAAATGAATATTACGGACAAAGCAGGCGGATTAGCAAACAACAGCACAAAATCCGCTTGTACTTTCAAATGTACTATCAGGCCTGCATGTGTTAGAAATAGATTCAGACTGCAGCATTTACTTCATTTAATTGTGCATATATGCAAAGGGACTTTTAAGCCTACTGACCAGGTAGACTGAAATGACAGGGTCAAACGCAATGTGCTCTTGACAACAAAGTTTAATGCTGTTATACAAACAGCCGTGCTTTCTATTTGTCAATAAGTGGGACGAATGTAAATTGTTGCTCCAGTGCGACTCTGATTGGACTTTTAAAGTGTATGTAAATGTCTGCATCCAAATGAAAAGCAGTAATTCCAATTTCTCCCTGTCAGATTAACACAGCTGGATAATACTATTCATAGCATTGGGTTACAGCTGCATGTATACACCTCAAGCTAAGGCACAGAGTAAATCTATGTAAACAAATGAGAAAACTGGTGTTAAAAGTGATACTGGTGGATTTTTAGATCAAGACAAGACACATTTTTAAGGTTACACAGCCACTGTTTGACAGTTCTTTGGGTCTGTAATAAAGTTTAAAAACATGGAGGGTCAGTGGTTGAATTAGGAATGCCTTTTTACAGCTTGTTTTGGTTCATGTACTTTTAACTTGAAGTGTTTTTGCTGCTATTGAGCGGGGGCTGCTATTTGCGAATGGATGATTAGTGAAGTAGTTTTTAACACTACACACAGGGGTATCCATTAGCTCCTTTTTCTTTTTAACAAAGGCGTAGTAAGATGCCTTATTCGAGCTGTGAGCCTAGTCCAAATAAGTTGTAAATCTACTGTATGAGATTTAAAAGGGTCATTGCATTTTCTGCCCTGGATACTCAACACCAATATCCTACTTATCCTACCTATCACCTTATCTGATGGCACCTTCTACTTCCACCGACACTTTTAACAACAGGGTCACTATTTGGACTCCATTTCCTCAAAGCCAAGACACAAGACGCACTCCAAAAAAAGTAGTCAATAAAGTATCCGCTCATCACAAGAGCATGACAGCCTGAGAGATGGGACCACATCAATCATGCCCACTCCAATAGCCATTTTGTGGCTTGGATAGAATAGGGTGCGGAGACTGGCAGCTCCTTAAATAGGCACCAAAGGAGTCAACTAGAGACCCTCTCCATCACACTTATCTGGACAGAGGTCAAGAGGTCGCTAAATGCTTCGGTGATAGAGGGGCTTCACTGCAGCGGCGAGGAAGAAGCAGACACTTTCTACGTTCCTGCTTACAAACTCTGCCTGTTGTTTCATAATGCAAGATTTGACACGCAATGTGCATTTTGACTCAAAATATATGAATATGAGATCAGTTCAGCAGGGACATTCTCATTCCCAGGAACAATTTTTCAAGATTTACTGTAATGTCAATTCATCAGTCTTCATTGTTAACATTAATCTATCAGTTGTCTCTCATTAATGTATCAGTTGTCTTTGTTAGTCTAAATTTAATGCAAAAACACGTCCAACTCAGGATTGAAATGATACTTTGGCATTTAATCCCTAACTCTGGTTCCCTCATGGCAGTCCTGGGTTCTGCTACAACACTAAACTGCCCCATGTCTTCTGATTGGAAAACTTTATAAGGGAAGCTTGGAGACTCCTATTCTGTGACCCATGTGACCCAATGTGCTCAATAAAATTGCTGGTTTGATTAACACTGGGATCAATGTGTCAGTAGAAAGGGCCATAGTGCTCCATAAATGTCAGCAGAGGACAGGTGGCTCCAGACCAAACATTTGTACTTGACACACTGGGATTGGAAGGCGTCGCTTCACCCCTCAGTCTTTTGATTTCTGCCACAGACTTTGCAGAGATACAAAGCAGGCTGTGTGATGAAGCCAAAGTAAGTGTGGCATCGCCTCCCAAGGGCGACGTCAGACCATCGAGTCACAGCCGCAGCATCTGTCGACTTCTGGCACCTGTTGAAGCCGATGTCACCCCAGACGCAACATGTGACCTGTTTCTGTGGCTTCCTTAAGAGCACTTTGCCTTCAGTATATTATCACACATCCCTAAACTTGTTCTGAAGCCTGGCATTAGTGGCAGAATGCGTTTAGACAGAGGTCTTGTGTCAACTTGTGTTCATCTTCCTCCCTCTCTGTTTTGACATTTTCTGTCCAACATTGAGGCCTGCAGTTAAACATTGCCATTTGGTATTTTGCAGAAGTCGGGTCAAATCTGTTTTGTTTTTTTGTACCATTCTGTTGCGTGCTGAGTTCAGAGCCCCTCGTCTCTTGGGGCAACTTACATCAAAATCTTATACAATTTTTCAATTATGTTTAAAATAGAAAAGTTGGTTTGCTTGTAATGTTTTAAACATTAATTGTCTTTTTTTCCACAACTTTCTAGACTAAAATAAATATTATACTGCAAACTACATTATTCACCAGTGCATGCAACATACTGGAAAAAAGACATCATTTCTCTGAGCAAATATCACATTCTGACTCTTTAGAGATACAAGTCAGTGAGACCTTGAATTGCAATACACCTTTTTGATTAAATTCTTCTTTAAACCTGAAATGATTTCTAATGATGCCTGATTTCCCTTTATCGCTTTTCCATTTCAATTTTGGGTCGAGCATTGAGTGTAGAATAACATAAAAACATTAGATGTGGAGATGTGATGGGTAGTCGAGGTGGGCTTAATGAATGTGTTTTATTGCCATAATACCGAGATGCTGTGATATTTTCCCAGCATGCCACGTGGCCACAACTCTTTCAATTATTTGTGTTTAAAGCACAGCTCAATATGAACTGGGGTATGTGGACATATGGGTGCTCGAAGCGTGGCCTTTATATCTCCTCCTGTGAGAGGACGCCTGCATCAGTCACTTTCATGCGTTTTCATCACCTCCTCTGTGATAGAGAAGCCATTTAAAGTCACACACAGGTATTCACGCTGATACAGTACGCCCTTAATGACAGAAATATACCTCACACTCCCCGTCATTTATCTTCCCACTAACATCTTTGCTGCCGTCATTTCTAAGTCAATTAGCCAAGTCAATGTACAGCACCAGTTATGACGCACATTAGCCAATAGGTTAATGACTTCTATGCAGAGCAGACACCTCCACAGGTCCATGCTCAGGCAAAGCACTTAGACATAAGTGAGAAATGTGTAATATAAGTAATCCAATCTTCTTACTTAAATCTAAATGGGAATATAGTGTAGGAGGCTTCAGTGCATTAAAGTGGATATTTAAAGTTGATGTAAAGATGTCTAGTGTAGGAACGCAACTCTGTCTCCCACATTTCATGGATTCAAGTGATGAGGAGTGTGATTAAACAGGAACCGAAACAGGCTAAGTTAGAAAGAGCAGGTAAGACTTCTTTGTGAAATAAAGCAGTTTGCATATGTGACTTGTTTATATTCATTTTCAACACTAAAGGTTTTTATTCTCTACACTAAACCTCTTCTTTTCTTAAACTTAAAGACCAAAGTGAGTCTGGGATTTGCCTTTACTATCCTCACTATCCTGCAAAGCTTATAAATCATACAGCCGTGGGGCAATGCAGTCATATTTTCTTATGTACAAACACATGTATACACATTTTGGGCTTGAGATATTTATTCTTTGCATCCTGAGGTATAACGGAAACAAATGAAAATTGTTAAAGATGGTGAGTGACATTAGTATGCATGCTTCCTCTTTCCCCTCTCTGTCTTTCTCAGTTCCCAGAGTTCTCCTCTGTCGTCTGATGTTCAGTGCCATCACCAGCCAGCACTGCATCATCTTCCGAGATCCTTTATTCCCTACTTCATCTTAAAGACGCTGTGTCGGTGACAGGAGCGTCACACGGGAAAGAGGAGCTATAGACACAGCTTTTTTTTTTCTTTTCTTTTCTTCTTTTTCTGGGAGCTAAGCAAACTGTTGCAACACCTGATCTCTAGCTTTATGCTGTGGCTGACTCCTCGGAGAAAGAGTGAAGGAGGTGGACTCCTGCAGAGCGGACATGGTTGAAATTTGACATGAAGATGCAAACAGAAACTTTTAGAGAAAAGTTGAGGGCACAATAAAATATATATGCAGCTGGAGTGTCAGAGAGTGATTGTTTGGCAGCCATGCGTGTACATGTCAAATATGTTTAGTTGTGAGCTTGCAGTAACACAATATTACATTTGAGGTTCCACAGCTGAGTCTCTTGTGAATCATGTAACTCAGGCTTTCTTCTGGTCACTGGTTTAGTCTTGTGTCTATTCCTGGTTTTAATCTGGTTTAGTTCTGCTTGAGATATAGTTCTGGTTTGTCCTGTGTTAATTCCTAAATGTAGTCCTCCTTTAGCTTTCTACTCCTGCATTTGTCCTCCTTAAATATGTGAATATGCCTTGTTTACAATGCTCTAATTGCTATGTTCCCATTTTAATGCTTACACACGTATTGTCACACTAACCTTTTTGTGTTGGTTAGTGTGCTATAACACTCAAACAATGCATCTGGTTTGGTCCAATGTATTTGTGTTGTCCATATTCAAAAAATGAATAAATAAATAAAAAATAAATAGATAAATACATTTGTTTAGTTATGTGTTTAGTCGTCTAGAGGAAATAAGAGGATTATGATAAAAAATAAAATAAAAGTCATGCTTACACAGTGGACAACTCTGTTATTCTAAACCTATGGCCCTGAATGTCTTTGCAGACCGTCTGACGTCATGTATTTTACAGTTAACATCCCTTCTGGGCATTTCAGGAGGTAGCTTTACCGTGAGACTGGCAGAGAAACGATAAAATAGTCTTAACAAGTGGAACAGTATATCTGGATTTCCATGTCAGCACTACAAGTGATAAAAGTGTCTGTCTTTGAATACATTTACGGGTAAATGAATACTTGAAGCAGAATATACTTAGAGCTTGTTCTACATTTGTAGTTAGTAATGAAAGTCTGCAGCGGGATATGTGTTCTGACAGAGATGTGAAGTTTGGCACAACTCCAGCGGTGCTTTTTCTGGGAGGGGGTAAATGTGGGGGACGATGAGACTGACAAACGTGGCATATTGCATTTATAATTTATCCAATGTTTACTAAGGTTAATTATGGGTTTAGACCATAGTGTTGCTTTAGTTTTGTCTAAATCATTGTTTTACTGTAGGTCGGGCTAATTTCTTGTGTAGGTTTCATGAATTACTTGGTTTTCAATCCCGAATTTGTTCTGGCTCCAGGTTTAGTTTTCCAAATAGTTCTTGAAGCTGTTTATTTTGATCATGACAAAGCCGTGCAATGAATTTCAAACACACAATATAATCTGAGGATATTTCTACTGGGTTGCTGGAAGAAAATCTGTGTTTATGAATAAGGAGAACTCTTGTTTGTATTCACAACAAGTTGGCTTAATTCTGTTTAATTTTCACAGTGGATTTGGAAGTGAGCGTTGCCTCATCAGAAGCTCATCTTTTCACTAAGTGAGTGGGGAACAGCTGCAGGTTCGGACTTTTTGTTTCCGGCATAGAAAGCAGTCATTAAAGCGGTTACTTGGAGTGTTTGCGGCGCCTGTTTTGTGTACCAATGAATTGGCGCTGTCACCTGGGAATGCAGTAAATTCAGCAGGCAGCTCGTCCCAGTAAATATTGAAATTCAGTGTTATTAGAGTGTTAATAGGTTTACTGCCTGACGCCATCGCTAAACATTCAAATAATTATTTCTCCAAACAAGCATGAAAACAACAATACAATCAAGTGTCCTGTTTAGCAAGCTTTAGTTTTCTTTCAGCGCCAGGCGAATATTAATGAGTGGCTTTTAATGTGAAAATCTAAAATGAACTATTATGTTGCAATTTGGTATCAATAGAAATTACACACAGAATGTTGCCTTTTCATTGGCTGTGAGTGTGATTATCATAAATACTAGCAGGACAACACTGTAACCACTTTAGAAACATGCTTTGTTATATTACAAGGCCCTGATTGTGAATTGTTGTTACCCTTTGAGAGCACGGCAAATTGTGATTTGGAGGGTGGGTTCCCTGTTTGGCCCACCAGACTTTAGAATCTGGTTGTGCTCTCCAGAGAGATTATTCACCCTGTTTTATGTCAATGATCGATTCAAATTGCTTTAAGCCTATATTTTAAGGTGAAAACTTCCATAGCTTTAAGAATTGGGGATCATGTGAAGGTTACAGGCATCAACACTAATAAATGATTCCACTCACTCAGGTCAGTGATACAACTGTCTGATTATTTCAGACCTGCTTCTTTCCTTTGTCTCTTTGATATTTAAGATTCAATCTAAGAGCATTTTAATTTAGCCAGGCATTATTGAAATTAAAGGAAGATAAAAGGGAACTGGCATTATGTTAATATCTCTTTGAAGATGAAGTCAATGTGGCACCAAAGTGCCCTTCCTCTTCCTGAATTCAGTGGATGGATAGTGCACACTCAGCTCAGAGCTGCAGGAACTGGTGTGCTTTTATCTTCTTCCTCATGACACAAATCCTCCTTTGTTTTGTTGTTTTTACATCAACATGTGGACACTATATTTATTTATTTGATTTATGTGATTATTCCATACAGGCAGCACACATGAGTATTTACTTCCATCACACACAGTATAATGGCAGTCGAAGTGAACAACACAGTTAGGAGAAGCCTGATTGGCTGGCTGCTGTGTCAATGAATGGCACAGCCATTACACATGGCCTTCATGCATAATGCCCCATTGTAATTGTATACGTAATATAAGGGAAGAAAACACTAATAATGCTAAATGTGTAGTATTCAGTTCATCATCAGGCAATGTTATGTAAATTCCCATGATGCAACATGAAAGTTTCCTCAAGAGTTATTCTTGCTGCTAAACAAAGCAGAATTTCATCCAATACTCAACACTGTGTTTGTGTCGATGGCCTATATTGTATTTCTAGTGCTTCTGTGAAAAGCGGGCATACATTTCTCACAACCAGGTTGTTCAGTTTAACCTAGTTTCACGTTTTGTACTGCTTGGTAGCAATAAGCAATAATGTATTATTATTAAATTTTATATATACATATATAATTTTTACTTTTTTTATCCTGTACAACTTATCATTTTGGGGGTAACATGGGGCTGGAGCCTGACTCTGGATAATCACCAGTCAGTTGCAGGGCCCACACATAGAGACATACAAAAGGAGACAACCATTAACACTCTATTCTATCTGTACATGCATGTCTTTAAACAGTGGGAGGAAGCTGGAGTGCAAAGGTAGGAGGATGATTAGTGTTATAAACCCACAAACTCATGACCTTGTTGCTAACCATTCTGCCTCAGTGCAACAGAATGCAAAAGGACTCATGTATCTGCAGACAGAAAATACCACAGATAAAAGACAGAAAGACTGTGGCAATTTACAATTAGCAAAATTAACAATAAAATAAATGGTTACTGCACAAGGTTAGAACTATAGGCACAAATAATTGATTTGGTTGAATGAGTAAAATTGGTCTCGGAAATGACAAAAAAGCAAGTGGCTATTTATTCAGCTTCAAAACAACCTTTACCGGGCCTGGTCCTCGGGGCTGAATTTTGCAAGTTAACAGCAAAAGAGTGAGCCCTTTCCTAACAAGTTCATGTGTAATGAACTGCACTAGGGCTACAGTCACCAAAAAACTGGAACAAGTCATCATTCCTGGTGTTTGGCAGGATTTTGTGGGTGACTCTATTTCATAACACTTCAAAAATCACTTCTTTTTCTGTCTTCTTATAAAATGATAAAAGAACAATGTGCATCAAAGATAAAGAGACAATGCAGGCAGCATATATATTTAGAAGCCACTCCCAATAAGGGCTAATTAGCTAAATTTACATTCGAGAAGTTCATGCACAAATCAAAGCACAACTATTAGGGAGCTTGATCCCAGAATGAGTACAAGCCCTTAAAATGAAATAGTTCCCAGTGTCAAGTACAGTATATGAGTGGTTCAGTTCAGTGCCATATTATTTTTTAAAATTTTACTATTGAAAAGTAAAAAGGAGGTCAAATGAGTTCCAGTGTGACAGGCTCTGATGGTTTGTACCAGTTATTTGCATTAGTATCTGAGCTCTAATATTTACGAACATTATGCCCATCTAAACCTTTTAATCTCAGATTTAAGTTCCACCAATGTGATTCACACCGAAGAGAAAATATCCAGCACAGAAGATACACCGTCTCTAATCCTCCAGCGCTCCTTCCATACTCCAAAGTGTTGAGTACTATAAGTCTATGACAGCCGTATCAGCACCCATAACCTCCATGTCTTGTCTGAAAGCTGCTCAACACGTCACGCTGCGCCGTTAATACCCAGTTAATTACTCTCATCTTGACCTGCCGCTAAAATGAGCCACCGCCGCCCCTGTTTCTGTTATCTGCACCCAAATGCATTAGTGTGTTCCCCCCTTAATGGCTTTAATTAGTCGGAAACAGAGCTGATTTTCCTGTTAAGTGGATGAGAAGTCGATACTGTAATACAGTCCCGGTGCGCTCCACTCAGACTCTATCTGCGGAGAAGAAGGTGGACGACGGAGGGCACGGTATAAAAGGCAGTCAGGAATATAGCAGTCTCACCGCAGACGTATCAGCCGGCTCTCAGTCACGTCTCAATTTGAAAAGGAGCATAATTAGAGCGCGCTGTTTTAACAAAGAAATCCTTGAGGAGGAGCTGTTTCAATGTCAAGTCTGCTGTCGGGAAAAGAAGTTTTGACTGGAGCAGATGAAATATCAAAGGGGCCTATTGTCAGCTGAAGGAAACAAAGTCATCTCTCTGTCATAAAAAAAGCAAATGTATCTTTGGAGACAGTGGGAAGAATATAGATGCACAAATAAAAAAGATGAGACGAAACAAAAAACTGAGTGAAGCTGTTTTATATAAACCATCCCAAACAAATCAATGCTGTTCTAGCTTTAGAAGACATTATTTACCTAATAAGGAATAAAATGGTGCACAATGAGTGTCGTATCAGGAAAGGAACCTCATAAAATCCATGTCAGTGAAGCGTATCTCCTTTCATTGCTCTAACTTTCCATTGGCTCCATTTGCTGAGTAATACACTGGACAATGTGAGCGGGATGAAGCTAATGGCTGTTTATGGTTCCTAATGCACGAGGCCCAGCAGTTTGAAATAACAGGTCTCTATTACAACGCTGCACGCTCTCGGAGACATTGATGGGAAACGCACAATGAGTGAGCTCCTAGAATTTCTAAATGTATCCAGTTGTTTATATGAACACTTTAGAGGGCTACATTTAGAGCTGCACACCTGCACAGACGGGACCTAGACCAAAAAAGGAAGCAGCAGAAACTGGAAGTGAGTTCATCTGATATACTTACAACCATACTATACAAAAGAGAATTACCAGACTCCTCAATACAGGCTGGGTCATTCTCAATGTGTACTTTTTGTACACATTATATACTAAGCAATATGAATCATGATGAGTTTTACAGTATTTGGAACATTGATCTGAAACCCAGATCCTTACAATTATGTAGGAAATACTGTATTTGTCGCTGTAACAGCTCAATGTCATGTAAAATTGTTGTATCAAAGAGGGTGGAATGTTGTTAATTAATAAAAGGAGGAGGTATTAAAGGCAGGATAATACAAAACAGTTCATCTGAAAAGGGCCTGCTGAGCATTATGTCAAATGAAGAAGAGAGGCAACGGTGTACATAAAGTGATCAAATGCCTAGAAGCCAAAATGGAAGGGAGCCTCAAATTTGGCTCATTATATATGAGAGTTCAGCCACGTAACTACATGAACAGTATTTAACAAATATGCCACTTCTGTGTTTGGTTTTTTTTATGATTTTTGCAAATTTGCCACATGCTGTTTCAATTCATGCCACATCAGTTCTTTTATTGCTTTTGGCCCATTATGTAAAAACATCATAATGGTGCTTATATTACAATCTGAACAGATTATGGTCTGCATGTTTTACAGATTACCGGATGCATTTTATCATCTGGTTTCTTCTGTGGGATACAGGCTGAAAGAGCATATTAGTTGGACTAATATTCAAATGTAGCATCCCAGCGTTTAGTGCTCGGGGTGAAACACTCACAAGTCAAGGGGGTTTGAAAGATCAGGGTAGACTGTACTGGATAGGGGCAAGTCACTTTCTACTGCTATACAGATATAAAATATTCAGGTATGTATATATTGCACTTATAAAACTCATCTATCATTCACTTAGAGTATGTGCATGTATTTAAGACACATTTATGGTAAAAGGTTTTGACCTTTACTTAGACCAAAATGCTAAGCCTTTCATAATCCAGACTGTTGAACATTACCGTATAGGGATTCTATTTAATCCTTATCTCTGCCGCACTGCATTCTGGGATTGTATTCACTAGTTATCACAATAGGAAGCTCTTTTCCTGACCTGTATATGGTCTAATTATATTTACAAAGTGGAATAACTCTCAGCAGATTTATAACACTAATCACCCTGCTATGTGTGGGTATATACAGTAGCCCTCTGATGGTTGACTAATTAAAGGGAAACTGACATTATAGACACAGCTCATGGGTATATAGTGTATGAAGACTGCTGTGTAAGATCTGCCAGGTGAGCATCTGCTTTAAAAGTATCCTAAAAGAACATGTTTGTTTCATAATATAATATCCGTATTTATACATCTCATTTACACCGAGGATAGTTTAATGATGCGGAAGTATTTGCAGAAGTGAAGTCCATGGCGTGCACTCTTTATTAAAACCCCTGAAAATCATTAGACGTAACGTAAAACACTGACAGACAAGATTCATTTGGGCCGCAGACATCTGAAGAAAATTGCATTAGCGACTTGATTTGTTTTGTCAGCGCTCTAGTAGCAGAGTGTCTTTGTGTCATTTTGAACGCTCGGGCGGATTCAGCTTTTATTCCCTAGTCATGGAAGAGTAGGCAACGATAAACAGCTAAATGTGTCGAGGTTCAGGTGTGTTTAACTTGGAGGAGAATGTGTTCCTATTTCACGGCTGTTTTTTCCAGCGTGGGAAATTGGAATAGTGTTTGTTCCCCTCACCCTTCCCCAAATCACAGTGCAGCCCTTCCACCTGAGTGTGTGTGAGTCAGCAAACAGCAGGGCGGCTCTGACGGTCTGTGAATGCATGTGTGTGCATGTGTGTATGCTGATTCTAAATGTGCATGAGCTGCAGGACGGTGACGGCACAGCGCTCTCTCATAGCCCGTGGGGTGTAATGTACGGCCTATTCATGCAATGCCTTTTAAAAGCATGGTGGGAATCGCTTCACCGTCAGGCACCAAACTCAATATGCTAATGCCTTCCAAGGGAGCAATGGAGGGGAGAAAACATAACCTGTCAATTACCCGCGGCAAAAGCGCTGAAAGATTTATTAAAAACCAAGAGTTTTTCACAAGACAAAACAGCTTATGCGTGCAATGGATCAAAATAGAAGGCAGCAGTTGTTTGACTAATTACAAAATCACGTCGGTAAAATTAAACTTCACTCTGGTAATGGCAGCAAGTAGAAACGCATTACATTTAAGTTAGGAGAGGCAGATGGTGGCAATTGTGTCTTCATTGTTTAGTACTGAACATGAGAGTGCCAGGTGGAACTTTAGGCGAGTGATTTATGTTAACACAGAAGCCAGATCTGTCCGATGTCATTATCCAAACAGTGAAGCATGGAAATTGCAGCTTTTGAAGACAGCAGTATTTGTGTTGGTTTCTCACATGTGAATCAGTTCTGAAAGATGAAGGTTTAACATCCAACCTACAGCAGAGCAAATGTCTGCCACTATTTTACTTTTTTTTTTACACTAATTATACATGATCATTATATTTTTGTCTTATTTTTAAATTTTTAATTGTTTTTTGTGTGCATTAAAGGTGCAGTGTGTATTTTGGGCAGCATCTGGTGGTGAAATTGCAGACTGCATTTCCACACGTTTCTCGTTTCTCTATCTTTCTGTCTCTATACAAAACAACCTTTATGGAAATAAGTCAGATAATGACTTTATTTAAAAATTGTAGAACCCTGGTTCAATTCTGGCTCAGGTCCATTTGTTATTCCCTTGTCTCTTAGCCTGTTTCCTGTTTATCTGCAATTTCTCCATCAACTTAAAAGGCAAAAGGAAAAAAACATTAAAAATTAAGAAAATGAATCAGTTCAGGTCTTTAATGTCTTCAGCCTTTAAGCAAGATTGTGTGTTCAAAAAGAAATAAAGGCAGCTTTACTTTGGCAGTATCCAGATTGTTAACTCTGGGCAGTGGTAGAAACAGAAAGTAATAGAATTAAAGACTCCTTCTGATGGGTTCAGAGAAGCTTTAAATGTCTGTGTTTTCATGTTTGAGGTTGTTCATTTTGAGGCACAGGAAAACTTTATTGTAAACTTCATTTTAACTGATGTGTTTCACATTGTGTATACTGTAAACTATAAAATTTCACACAAAGCATCTTGTCATTTTTGCAGTTTCCTGTTATGTTTGGGTGTAAATGAAACCCAAAAAAGAAACAAATGTATCCAGAATATTTATATATGACTTCCTTAACACAAGTAAAACTGATTTTTCCCAGTCTGAGCTTTACAGATTCAATTTATTGTTATCATCCACTGACCCATCCATGCAGTTCACGCAGGGAGTTGAATTAAAGCCATAGTTTGAACGATGTGAGCACAGATTGAAAGTAAGTATTTAGGCTTGCAGTCTGACCATGGCCACTGAGGCATGTAGAAATGAGCTCTTTCCACTGACAGCCCAGTTTTACTCAGGCCTTACCCATGAGCCCCTGCTGGCTGAGGGACCCCCGCCTCCGCAGTGGGACCATCAGAATTGGTTTCCCATTTTTCCAACTTCTCACACAGGCATCATCAAGACCCCTCAGCCTAATTTGTTTACAGCTCGGAGATGGAGTGTTGGCAGTGTTCATCTGCCTCGCTGGAATAATTGCTGTGATGATAGGCTTTGCTGGGAACACGTACCGGCATGTGAAAACAAGCGCTATTTCTGATTAGAGCTCGCGAAAGCCGAGCCAAGCTGACACAACTGCGACAGCGACACAGCCCCGCTACAATCTTTCCACTGATCAGATCAATTCTCCCTTTGTGCTCTCTGATCCGGAATGTCAAAGGGAATGTCAAAAGGATTTCATGGAATTTTTTTTTTTTTTTTTTACACAGGTCTGGCTGGTTGTCTAATGCAGCGAAAGTCATGTCAAAACGGTGCACTGCAGGTTGTAATTGATGTTGTATGTGAACTGTGACGACCCTCTGATGCAATTGCACTTTCAGATGGATGCGTTTCAACCGTTAGCGTGTAATGCCGCCTGATAACGTATTAGGAGAGCAAATAGGCACCTTTATTTGCTGTTCACAAGCACAGAGCTGTGTCTTCAGAGAAAAATCCTCAGGGACGCGGGATGTGATCTATTTAGTAATTACAGCAGCAGCAGCGTGGTGGAATAAATATAAAAAAATGCCACTTAGTATGATCACTGACTGCCGCCATATGGCTAAACAGACATCGAGCATCCTGTACATGGCCAAAAGTGATACTTAGAACAAGGAAGACAATGATTAAGATGTAAAACCAAAATATGCCTTTCGGGTCTGGGTTTCTCATTGCCAAAGCAAAGTACAGTGGCATATGGTCAACAGGCCGTCATCCTCGACAACATTCAGTCATTTATTATTCATTCATTGATTTATTTTCTGTCAACTACAGTATATCCTTTATGTTTGGAAGGGGACTGGAGCTGATCCCAGCAGTTTTGGGCCTTAGGTTGGATATATATTCTGGAGGACTGGCAGTAAATCACATAGTTTTGACTTTCATAGATGTCCCCTGGAAAATGCATAGAGAATCCCCTCCACTGACCTGAGTTAATACATGCACCAAGTTTGGAGGATCAGAGCAGCAAAAGGAGTGCACACTATGCCCCTTAACCCTAGTTGCACAGGGTTTTCAAAAAAAACCATATTTCATAATTCACAAAAAAATAATTTAAATGCCCCAAATCAACACACACATGTTTTTTACCTTAAATTTGGTAGTGGTGCACTTTGAAGATGCAGAGTAGGTCATTTTTTGTATTAAAAAGTAGACTTTTGAGACTGAATGCAGACACAACTTTAACTAAATACTGTTTTCTCTTCTAAAATAATCAAGTAAGGATTAGCCTAACCACATTCATATCTTCTATCAAGTGTGTCTGACGTAATGTTCACAATGCTGATAGAGTGAAGTCTACAGTTGACTATGATCCTACAATACCTCTTTTTTTCTTTGTCATTATAGGATGACATAGCTTATTGACCAAACATGGATGTATTATGACTCAGAATGCTTTCACTGGCTTATCCAACATATGAGAAAGTGACCTCAGCTTTGGACGTTGCCTCATTGTTGGACAGAGTTCCGGTTCGTGGGAGTTAAATCCATGTCCATATGGTGCTGTAGTCCACTCCCGCCTCATCAGTGGTGGAAATCCTTGTCTAGCTTGTCTACTGGCAGCCACTAGACCCCCCCTCCCCTCCCTAGCCCTCCCCGCGCCCTCCTTCCCCTGAGCCCGACAGCAGATTACAGATATCATTATAATGGACGTCCTGGCAGGCCAGCCGCGGTCACATTTAATTTGCCATGGCCTGATATCTACACAAGATAATCAGCATTTACACCTGAGAGTGAAGACAGAAAGATGAGCGACAGAGTGTGTGCGGTCGAATGAGAGAGGCGCTAATAGAATTAGAGCGGAAGAAGAATGACCAACACAATGTGAGACGAAAAAGAGAATGAGAATTAAGGATTTTTTAAGGAAGAAATATGTATTCAGAACACTATCCACTGGGACAAAGGAGCAATGAAGCACACTTGTCATATTTGCATTTTAATAAGAATAGCCTACTTTTTGGTCCCTGGGATGACTGAGACCTGATTCACTTGGACTCTCCTCTACGAGAAAGAAGTTCTTTCATATTTTTGTGCAAGGACAGGCCAATCCAATTACACACTGTTAAATAAAAGAGTGGTGGATATAGTAACCAAAATCTGTCCGTGAGCAAATATAAGAGTGGAAGTAGCAAAAGTAAATTGATGAAATGGAATGTGTTAAAAGTGGACTGTGGACATTTATTATGAATTGAAATAGTAATTGTTGTTACTTAGAGTCATCCATCATTTAATGTATTACTTAATGGCTACTACTTACTACTTTTACATGTTTTAATTGTATGACATATAAGTTGACTGGGCTGTATTTCCTAATTCAAGCTGCATTTGAGCAAAACTCAGCCCATGGAAAACAGATGAGGTACAGGCACAGATTAAAGGAAAAGACAAAAACAATCCATGTTTTCTTGTGAAGAAACAAAATCAGTGACAGAAATCCTCTGCAGCATTGAATTGTTAAATGGCCTATAACAGTGATTGTTCTCCTGCAATTGATAAATGTTTTGGGTTTTGTTTTTTTACATACAGTCTATAAATTCAAATGCATTTCCCTCACATCTATTTTTTAATTCACGTGCACTCTTGCCACATCCAGTTGTAATTAATCTTCCACAACAGACAAAAGTACTGCAACAAAGTTTTCGGTAAATCTAGCCATCAAAAATATCACTTGAATAAAAGTAAAACCATGAGTAGACCACACAAGAACTAGAGTATATTATATTTATTGCACAATTCCAAAGTGGACAAATGCATAAAATATATTCAATAATATTAGAGCCACTGCAGAGAAACCTAAGTTCTCACTTGTGAATTAATCAAGGAGTAAGAGGTATAAGGAAAAGTAAATAACTGTAAATAGTGGTGTACATGATTCATACTGAAGGTTATAGGACGTCTATATTGTTGCAGACGAGTGGGATCTCTATTGATTCCACTTTTTTGCTTGTGAGCATGTTTAGAAAGTCTTACTTTGCTCTTGCAGCACTTGCAGGATTATGCATTTCCCACTCGACAAATCCTTTTTACTTGCACCTGCCACTGAGGACACTGATTTGTGTATGAAAGAGAGTTATCTCCTACCTTAAATTTGTGGAATTCATGTATAAAACTGCAGAACAGGTATATATAAAATATGTTTAGCAGCTGCAGAAAAGGCATTCACATCTATAACAGATCAATTTCCCCTGTGCTGAGGACTGACGACCTATTTCCTTTGAAGGGCTCCCAATGCATTCCTTCGCGACGTGAACCAGCTACTAAGCAGACAGTGAGGCGCATTACTGCTGGGGATGTGTTGCAAGAGGAAATTCTGAAAGTTATCAGTCACGAGTTTTCAGTGTGTGTAGTGATATTTATATTAACTGTCCAGAGTGCACCAAGACCAAGTCAAGACCTAGTTTTAGAACAAAATGACTGAGAGTGCAAGGTTGAAGTTGAGAAAAAGCATATTCTTCTCTGTTTACCAGCAGCATGTTTTACTTATTACTTACAGTTTTGTGGCAAGAGGAAACACTGGCTGCCTTAAACATTTCTGGATTGTCAGAGTTTATTTCTATCAACACCTCAGCCTTTAAATTCAACATAATTAACTTGCACTGCAGATGTGTGTGTGTCCCAAAAGGATAGACCACACACATACTAGTCTTGGTCTTGATTTATTACTGTGAATTACATACAGTATATAGTCTTGTGACTGAGGGTGCAGAAATTTGAATATATTTTATGCATCAGAATCCCTGAAAAACCAGGCCTGACCAAATCAAGATTTAGACCAAGACCTTTCTCAGTTAGTGTTATAATCTATAAACCAATGAAGGGTATTCAAAAGTACTTGTATACTATTATAAACCTAAACTATAACTATAATGAAAAAAAACTATGCATTAAAGGGAAGTTTTTCAACCAATCACAGCAATGATGTGGACAAATAATCAACTGTGTTCTTGACCTGTCTTGATTTAAAATGCAAATACCACCCAATAAAAACTATCCAAGTAAAAAAGTGCAATGCTGTGGCAATAGTATTAGACTCATTTCAAGTGCTAGTTTCTACCTACATTTTCAAGCTATTATCCACCCTTATCAGCTGGATCTTTTTGTCTCTGTAAAGGCACTTTTCTTCTCACCTTACAGCGTAGAAGTGATTTTTCAGCTTTATCCATGCTTAAACATGCAGGAATCAGGATGCAGTATTGTGCTTCACACAAAACACTAACAATAGTGCTCACCACTCATGTATGCTTGTCATCCTGAAGAGCTCCTTCAGAACTTTGAACAGAATCCATATGACAACCAGTGTAGTGTGAAGGAGAGAAATCTGACATTGATGATTTGCTAACTAATCACTACAACGCACAGACTCTGTCGGATGGAGAAGAAGGATGTAAAAAGCAGGGAAGGGGGCCTTTTGCGTCACTAATGGTTTCAAGGCAGCTAAAAATACTTTAGTGAGTATCTCAGGATGCCCTTTCTTTAAAATATTTAGCTCCACGTCTGACAGTTCTGCTGGAGAAACTTTTGCAGCCCTTGTTGACTACGTGCAGATTTTACATCAGGCCATATGTCAGCAAAATGTGGCTAATTATATCAAAACCAGCTCAAAGCCAAGTATTGATGCGACTCTCTCTTGGCCACCTTTAAGTTTTCTGCTGTATCAACGACATACTGCATTTGGAAAGTCTGACAAAGCATAAAACAACCTGGTATTATTTTTTCACTACTGTCTGTAAGCAGATAAAGCACGTTGTGTAGAGTTGCAAAAGACGCTAGTAACAATATTTGGGACTAATGTTATCTGTCATTTTCTAATCCTAAATTTGTTTTGTAATCAAAGGAGTGCTTATGTGTAGTGTTTTAGGTTTGTGTGGTTAAGGGTAGGCCTTAGTATTTGCATTTTTCACATTAACATCACTGTTTTCCTCTGTACTTTTGTCAAAGGCTGTTCCCTATAAGGAAATGAAACTGTACTCTTAAAGTTAACTTAAAAATTCACTCCTATTAGTTGTTTCACATAACACGTACATGCCTTGTTTTGGCATTGATCAGTGAATGACAATGTAATTACACTCATTGTATCTCTGTGACTGGCAGCGGGGCCTACGAGAAGGGTGGGCAGAGCAGGGTTGACTTATAAGGCTGACAACGGCTCCATTCATGCGTCTAATTTAAGAGCGGCTGCTGCTCTGTCTAATTAACAATTTACTAGGCCATCAGTCAGCCTCCCCATTGTGGTATAATCAGCGTCACCGGCGCTCAGGCTGCTCGGCACACTTCCACATCTGCAATAGGATTAGAACAACCATGCAACTTTCATGGATACATGGAAATAAAAAAGTAAGCACCAAGAGTACAGAAGCTTCACTGAGAATAAGTGTGAAACCCCGGATTGAGAAATGACAATGTGCAGTGAAGTGAAATGGGCAATGTGTTTGGCAAATTAGCCAGCTCTGTTTGTGCATGGTAGGTTGCTGCGGCCGTATAATGTTATTGCCGTGTAAAAGGAATCAGCTGATGCGTATTCAGCTCCCCCGGGAGGTCGACTCTCGTGTTGGCTCAGCCGGTTGCCTTGTATCGCAGCTCTGGTGTGAACGCAGCTCTGATGTAACTGTGCATTGTATGCAAATTTCACAGAACAATATTTTAAGGGCTTTGGAACATTGGTGGGTTTGATCTGTGCCGACGTCTTTAAAGGATTATGATGCACTGTCAGAGTGGATTTTGGTAAAGAGGCATAAATAAATCCTCCCATAATGACACCGACCGCCCCACCACTCCAAGGTTACATAACACATGCTCTCCTCCCGCTGCCCGTACGCCATCCTCAAGACAAACACTTATTGTTTTTAGTCTTTTTATAAGTCTGGGGCTGTAGAGCCAGAGGTTAGCGTCTACAGTATGTTTTTACCTTGTGCTCATTGCAAATACTTAGACAGCAGAAGATAAGCTCAGAAAAGCAAATCAAGCCTGTGTAGGAGGGAAATACAATCTGTAAGACTATAGTCTTGCTTGCAGCTTCCTCTTACCATAATATAACAAACTGTACAAACTGGTGTGGAAACGACGATTCTCTGAGACTTACAGAGAAGATAACGCACTTTGAGTGAGAGGAAAATGTGCTCCATCTTTACTGCACTGCGTTGAGTTTCTTTTGAATAAATAAACTGAATTTTGCCCGTTTATCCACTTAGGTCCTCTGTTGAGCTGATTAGTAGTGAAAGGCTGGGAGACTGGGATAACCTAGAGCGGATAGTTCCAAGGATATGTGAGGCCTGGAAGCCTGTGTGTGTGTGTGCGAGCAGAAAGTGGGTGGGTGTTTTTGTGTGTGTGCACGGTATAAACAAATGCAGAGATATACTTGAAGGGCGAGGCCAATTAAAGGCAGCCCCTGAAGGAGTGTGCTCATCGGGATGCAGTGAACAGTGCAGATCCACTCTCAGATAGCCGCCGCTGTCCACCACTGTAACTAAGGCAATAATACTACCTCGACTAAGCAGCACTCAATATTGACATGTTCATCCTTTACAGGCGGCAGTTGTAGATATGGATGACACAAGGGATGACTGTAAAATGAGAGATATTTTTAAACACAAGGATAATCCCACTATAGATTTTGTTAAGACCATTCAAAACTACATACATAAATTACATGTATAGATGTGAACTGATAAACAATTTTTTTATTTTTTTTTTACGGTGAAAGTCTTGTGAGGTTCCTGGTTTTAATAGCATACTTGATACCATTTTTAAAGGTCTCACCACAAAATTAAGTGTATTTTACATTTTCTTATCTTGACCTTTAATATAGAGAGTCAAGATTTTATTTCAAGACCAGGCGGGACTGCAGATTTCTTTAGTGCGTATCATGTCTGTATATTGTTTCTGACTGTAGCCCTTTAATGAAAGACAACCTCTTAGCACTAGCAACAGGTTTGTGGGTTTGCATTGGTAAGTAGACCAGACTTGTGTTAAAATTTTGAAACTGCTCCCTGGTATGTGCTTTTTCTTAAATTGTTCTCACTCCTTTAAAGTCTAGTTTTATTTTGACTTTCATTATAATAAAAAGCTATTCAATCCACTTTAAAGTTACATGGCATTTAGCTTTAGTTACCACATGTGGCACAAAGGTATAATTATTACATGTTAAAAAGGACCTTTTTTCTTCTCTTAAGACTTAATTATATCTGCAGTAATGTATTAAAGCAAAATACAAAGGGGTTGAAGGATTAAAACTGTGAGACTGAATGCTTTTGTTAAAAGGTTATTATTATGAGGCAGCGACTTAAAAGGTCAGTAAAGAAAACATCTTGAAAAACACATTATTTTAATGTAACATTTATTGATCTGGTTTGCTGGATCATGAGGTGCCAATAAACAATCAGTGACTATACATACTGGTGACCACTGATAACACAGAAGGTATGTGCCACAGGAGGAAGTCTGAGTGACTGGATTGATCATTGTTTAGTCTGTTTAAGAGGGTTGGCTTCAGAGAGACATTCTAGGGCTAAGGATGATGTTTGGTACAGTGTAGTTCAGTTACACAAGTCAGAGTTACTGTCATGTCCAATCAGAGTGAGCCCTTCACTGACAGCGCTATCAAGTGTGTTTCTGTTGAAGCCTTTGTTTTTGTCATATCATTTGGTCTGCCTTTGAAAATGCGATCATGAACGCTAAGTGGCTCTAGTTTTTGTGATAACTTGCCAAACTAGATGGATTGTTTTCTTGTTTTGATCTGAGATAGAAGCAGACAAAAAGAGGGGCTCTACACTGAAAAAGCACTCCTTCTCTATCATAAGACAGAGTAATGAATTCTTGGTAAACTGGAAAATGGACAAAATGACTAACAGCATCTATCTTTCAAGAGACAGTGGAAAGGATTTAAAACATTGGACAGACAACAAATAATTAACCATCCTGTTGCTCATTGTTTGGTTAGAATATGCTGCTCATCTAAGTTTTGACATTTTGCATTAAATCATGATGTATCCCATCAGTATGCCACCCACTGACGGCATATCTTTTCAGAATAGAGTTCATCAACCCCAGTTCATTACCAGAATCAACCGCAGTGGACACCTCATGCAAATTATAGCCCAGCACCTGACGAGTAAACTCTTTTTCCTTTCATTTGTGTCCCATCTGTGTGACTCTCTGTTACTGTGCAGATCCAGCTCCAGTAATGAGGCTTATTATTTTTCATTCCTGAAAGCCATCTCTCACAGCACCAACTTCAATTGTTAAAGATTTTTAGGGAAAAGTGAACAAATGACACCAAAGAGACTAGAAGTGTCTTGCAACGCTGGATATGAAAACAAGAAATCTCAGTGGCTGGCAGAGGAATCAATGAGACGGCTATTGATCAACACCCCTTAAATGCTACACATGAATTATGGTCACGGTGCGTTATGAGAAAGTGAAAATCCTGCATGTTTCTCCGAGTGGACTTTGATTGCATTTGTGTGCTGACCTTGACTTGAATAATATAAAAAATCCAAGCATAACTCACAGGAATGCTAACTGTATGCCATATGTATAGGATTAGGCAAAGTTGGGGCTATGTTGCTGAGAAAAATGAACTTTTTATTCATTTTATTTTGCTCTGCTGCAGCATCAAGGCAGCTGACACCGAGCCATGTGATGAAAGACGCTTTATGGCTGCAAGGTGCAAACATTTCTGGGATTTCTGCACATATAATGATAGATTGTGAATTCCTCACACTGTATCTACACTTTTTCTTTTCAATCTTTGCTTTAAAACTGCCCCAAACCATAAAAAGCTACACCCCCAATGACATTATCCCTCATGCTCATACTGTATACACCCCTGCAGAGACAATGATGGATCAATTCCAAATTCTCTTTCAAGAAGTGGAAGATGCTGTGTCTCATTGTCATTTTATGGCATGATGTCTGATCCCACCTAATGCTTCTATGCAAATCAACCATTGAGATTCTTCCCTGCATCCTTAAGTCATGATGCCTTCCCGACAACTATCTTACCACCTCAGATGCTGCACTGTGTGGCCTATTTTCTGAAAATGGGGCAGAGTTTCTGGCAACGCACTGCTAAAACAATAGCTAAGTTAACTAATTGAAAAAACGCTCCTGTTTGTGTGTGTGTGGAGAAAAGAGGCTTTTTAGTTCCACCATAATGGTTTTATCCATTCATTTGGGCTTTATTGGCTTTGCTTGGCAGTAGACAGGGAGCAATGGCACCCCAGAGCTACAGCTTTCCCACAGAGGCATTTGATCATATGCTGACTGGGTGAAAAGGCCTGTAAATTAAAGTCCCTCCTCACACTGACACTTTAAACACAGGACACGACAGCCCATATTTCCTCGGCTGAATCAGGAGTCTCGGAGATGGATCGCAATTAAAATGGCGGCAGCACAAAAACACAAACAAAGGTGTGTGACCTGAGGCTAAATCACTACAAGACGAGATTATGAAATAGTAGTCGCTATTTACACCCGTGGGTCATTTACCAAACAGTGCTATTCACACCAATGTACAAGCTGCTTATGTGGCTGTATACACCCACTGATGACATGGCTAAAGCAATTTATCTGCATGTTATTTCATTTGTAATTATACAGGGTGGTTTAATAAATTCACTCTCACATTCATCAGCTAGGGGCCCTTTAAAGTGAGTGCCCAGAGAAAAGCAATACTAGCACCAAACTGAAAGGCCATGGCAGACTACCTACTACTAAGTATTTTAATAGTACTTTTAATTGTACATATAAGTCGACCAAAAATGCTAATACGGTTTTGTCAACAACAACATAAGCAGCACTAAAACTATGGATAGAACTCATGCCCTTCAGGTTATGAGGCATCAGTGCAATCCAAATTACTGTATGTTAAGTTACTGTATGTTAAGTTACTTTTACTCAGTTGAGTGTCTGAATGCCACAGAATGCACTCAAGTAAGAAAGAACGTTTTAGAACAAGTATGTTTTCTTCAGCAAGTTCTTTCGATGAGGTACTTCTGTACAATCTGTTTTAGCATAGACTCTAACTGGAAATACAGAAATATAATACAGAGTCACTATTAAAAGCAAAGTGAATCTCATGGCACCTACATTCAAATATCACATTGGAGGTCCATAGAGCATTACATGAAGTTTTGTGTGGGTGAGGCTACACCTGGGCTGAAGCAGACACTCCAGCAGGTAAACAATAGCAGCCCAAACCCACAGACAGAGGTGAGGAGCTCATCCGCAGCACAATGGATGATGAAAACCTGCCTTGAGGGCGCAAGGGACCTGCAGCCATTCTGTGCCAATGAAGGGGGTGTGCACTTGAATTTGCATCACCGTGTGACATATCAAAGAGAATGCACAAGTAGATGTGCCGCTTTGATTTTTCTACTTGTAAAAAGCAGTTACTTGGTAGAGCCACAGTAATCTGCAGATTTCTTCTCATAATCCTGCAGTTTTAGCAAAGTAATGAACGCGGAGGAAGAGCCAGTGCAAAGCATGTTGCATAACCTCCCTCTCCCCTATCTGACTCTCTCGCAGTGTGGCCATGTATGAAAGGATGTTGACACAGCTTCCTAATGGGAACACAGTGCAGCTCTCCATAAACTACATCAAGAACTGAAGAGTTATGGTCAAGCAAGAAGCTTCAAGGAAGCTGGATTAAGTCTCCTGGAAATCACTGTCATTTCCTGTTTGCTCAGGACAGTGATTCATATTCTGCTGTTTGTCATACAGCTATTTAGGTAACAACACATGCTGAAAATAAGCATAGTAAAGTATAACTTGAATCATGTTCTATTTAATTTAATTATTGTTTGTGAATTCATGGCTCAGTGCAACTCTGACATATTTTAGTTCTTTATGTGATGCCTTCTGGAGACAAAGTGCACAGTATATAGTCTTTAGTTTGAAACACAAGGTACATGTTCAGGATTAATGAAAGGTTTATATAAAAAAAAAGAGTTAATCTTAAAGTATTTCTTCTATCTATTGGCTTTCTGTCTGATTGTGAAAACATGCTAACAATACTTTTTTTTAATAAAAGAATGAAAAAGTCTACTTTAGTTTTTTCCCAGTAAGTGTATTTATCCCATGTTTAAATCAGCTACCATTAAATTAATTTCTTTAAGTACCTTCCAGTGACATTTCACTAAGAAATGTGTTCAGTCAATGATCAGTTACAGAATTAATACATTCACAACAGGGCCCCACACGCCCCAATGTTAGGACCATACGGCCCTGTATACACATGGAAACACGTGAGTGCGCGCGTGCGTGTGCGTGCAGGGTGTGTCGGGCCGGAGATGAGTCTTTCCCACCAGCTCTTCTCAACGGAACAAATTGGATGCGCACAATCTGATCCCCAGCACGCCATCTTCTCGGCTGCCGCTGCGTGTTTACAGGCGTGAGAGAGCACGCGCACTGCCGCCAGGTGCTCCCCCCCCCCCCCCCTCCCCGTTTATCCCACCTACACGAGCACGCGCAAGCCACACACACACACACACCAAGCATTTTATAGAGAGCGTACTGTCCTCATTAGAACAGTCGGAGAAAACTGCGAGGCGCTATTTCCTGTCACTTTGGCTGCGCCCTGAGTGGGACGATGGAAGCACCAATTACATCCGCCAAGGAGCTGGAGGCTAGAGTGGGGTAGGTTGGCATTATCGGGCAGCCAAGACACCACAACACCAGCCAAGCCAAATGGACCATCTGCAGACTTCATCAAAAGCGTCTAGAGAAAACGCGGGTTAAGTTGCAATATCACGCAGAGAAAACTGACCGCAAACACTCCCCCACATCGAGACTCGGAGACTCGCATCCAGAGATACAAACTGCTCTGAAATATGGCTCAATTAGGAGGCAAGGTCGTTAAGTGAGTCCGGTCAAACGTGCAAATCATTTAGATACATTATGTTTTACGCACGACGAGATGAAGCGCACTGTTAACTGCAGAGTGAAGTCCAATTAGGACATGTGTTATATGTGTGTGTGTGTGTGTGTGTGTGTGTGTTCCCAGCGCACAGCAGAGAGAGACGCTGGCCCATGTGGATTGAAGCCGTGCGCAGTAACACAGGCGTCTCCTCCACTCCGTCAGTCTGCGTTAACTTTACCGAGAGCTTCTATAGCGTAGTGTACTCACCATCCATACTAGCGGTCCTCATGGTGTAGATGGGGGGAGATGGTTGCTGTTTAAATCCAAGTAGAATGAATCCCAGATAGGAATTTGGATTGGGAATCCAGGGTAGGGAGACGAAGAGCTCCTCTGCAGACCGTCAAACTTTAACCGTAGGTCTTCCCGAGTGGAGAGCCACGTCTCCGATGGCACCCGAGTCCAGTCATTCGGGCGAGACGCTTCAAAACCAATAATAAATAAACATCCAAATAGAGTCACCTCCCCAAAAAGAAAATCTAGGACGCGCCAACAAAGTGTTCTTCACACAATCAACGACACACTAAGGGCAAAACCATCACGGGATCCATGGTGTACATTTTATCCAGTCCAGTCCGGGTTACACTTGTCCTGAATGTGTATTTCCACAAAAAGAACGAGGAAAAAGTGTCCGTTCGGATGTCGGCCACTCCGCTCTGGCGCGCGTTAGTGTGCGTTGACCGCGGGGAGGTGGGAGGCGAGGGCGGGGCGCAGAGGTGCGTTGGGAAGAGAGAGATAGATAGAGATAGACAGAGAGAGAAGGGCAGGGAAGAGGAGGAGGGGAGGTGGGGTATTCGAGATATGAATGTTTTATGGCTCTGTATCACGCTGCAAAAATTTCCCCTTCTCTTCAGTCTCAAAGTGGATTTTCAGATCAATCAAAGCCAAACAAGCGGCGTTAATCTGAGAAAAGAGGGGTTACGTGTTCCGTTTTCATGCCGGGTATTTATCTACACTTATTCACACAAAGGCTGTACACTGATTCAAAATGATAAATAACTTCTTTTGCCAGACCTAAAGCGGGCTGTAATAGTTTGTTCGCGGAGACGTCTCTTGCAGAGCGCGCTAATGAATGTTTTATTCGCGGGGGAGACGGGTTGAGGGGGAGGTGACGTGAGGAGAATCTATTTGAATCGAGCACGGACAAGGCACGCATAGAGAAACAGAGAAAACTTCAGCTGGTATCCGGGCAGACTGAGAAACAAAAACTGAAAAGTCACACTTGAGAATATACTATTGATGAAGACAAATGACCGCGTCTGGTTGTTTGATTTAGATGAATTCTAAGTGTTCAGTAGTTGCATTCTCTGTTCATGTTGATGCTGTGCAGATGATACTGAGCACGAGTCTCTCCGTGGATTGGAGCAGCCCTCTCTGGTCTGCAGCGAAGCCCTGGAGGAATGGGTACAGAGCAACATCCCTTTATCCTTAGGTACCACACGCCCCCTACCGGCGAATGTTAAAACATGTATCAGCGGGGACGGACAGAGGCACGACTCTCACCCCACAATCCCACTTTCTTAACATAGTTGTAAATATTGGCATATTATGGAGTTTTATACAATTGTTTGAGCTTAAGGAAAAGTCCAGTATTTTGTAAATGTGGTTCTATTGGATATATTTAGTCCATTCAATTTTGTGGTCCACAACAGTTTCTGGAAATTGATTGAGATGACCACAGTGAAGGGCTTCTACAAATGAGTAATAAGTTTTGCGGTTGTTTGAAGGAGGAACGGATTGAAAAGCAGTCATAGCAAATTTAAGCAAAGTACTTTGAATTTTAGGGGATTAATAAATATAGTAAAAGCAACTGTCAATCAGGTTTGTGCTCAGTTCTTCTCTGTTTCTCTCATTATTTCCGTCCTCTGTCTACGTTCCGTGCTGTTATTAAAAATGAGACAGTAGTTTTAAACTTTTGAATGATTAGCAACAACGATACATGAAGCAGGTTTCTTTAAAATAAAAAAAAAACATCAAACTATAACATTCACCTTATATAATGTTGAGTTATCCATAAAAAATGTCAGTTACAACCTCAATCTCAGGGGGCAATTTAGAGATGACAAATGAAAGTAGGAGTATCAGTATAACGCTCAAAAGGAAGCAGATGAAAATGAAATGAAGTAATTAGTGGCTTGTGCTTATTGATCGAATGATGCGGTGATCCTAAACAGCACAGTGTGTCGCAGTACAGATGGGCAATGGCTCCAAACTGCAAAAGCCAATTAAGATTTTCTTGAAGAAATGAGATACTCTTCGAAGGCCATGTCAGCCACCTGATCTTAGCCAACAGAGCATTCATTTTGGTTATTGAAGAACGAAGCTGAGGGCAGAATGACCCACAAATGAGCGACAGCTGAAAGAAGCTGTATGAAAGCCCTGGAACAGCATCTCAGGACAGAAACTGAGGGACGTTCCTGGATCTCAGACTTCAGTTGGTTACAAACAGCAAAATAATAATAATAATCTCCGTCCACAAAAACATTTTATTTATAATTGTTCAAGTTATCTACCCTAACAATGGAGTAATTGTTCCAAATGTATTCTAGTATTGTGGGCAGAGAGACTTTTTTTTTTTTTCTTACTCAAAATAAGTCTAGCTAATGACTGCACACTTGAAAAGAAACATGGAAAGTTTCCATTTTTTTTAGTCTCACATTGAATAACAGCTTATCAGTTAAACAGAATGCAAAGGCTTTCCAAGTATTTTTTTAAATGTTTTTCTTCTGTGTTTGCATTGGCACAGGACCACTTGCTTGCGTTAATTGCAGGATGTTGTATAGAGTGAGACTGGAAAAAGAGAGTACAATAAGGAAACAATAGACAGGTAGGTGGTGTATAGAGGAGAGGGAAGGTGCTATGTGCGGCGAGCTAATCCCATGTGTACGATAGCACCAATATTGAATCAAACCTGGGTACTGGTGTTGTGTTTGCTCAGTGTGCAGAGCGGCGAGGCCAGATGGTCTGCAGAGACGCGGTCCAAAGCTGCCCGCCGACCCGCTGTGAGCGAGGTCACCCTGCGAGGCGAGGGAACGCTGTCACCTTTCACGGCTGTCTCTGTCCCTCATACATCTGAATGTATTCACGGGGCCAGAGCCAGTGTGCATAATGGGCTCATGCATTTCAACCGTGTAGCTCTAGAAAGACAAGGTACACTGTAAAAAATACTGTACAGCTTTGACCTTCCCTTTTTTTTTGCTGATTATTATCTCTGCCCCATTTATTTATGCAGCTCCACTTTGCTTTCATGTTTTTTCTATTTGTGTTTTTCTTGTTTGGGTTGTATTGCTGTGTAAACAGTTCCCAGCGCTGGAATAGTCACTTTCAGAATAGGATTTTTAATCACCATTGATTCAATATTAACAAGCCAACGGTAGTGTCCCTTTTTCTAATTTGGAGAAGACCCCCTTCTAAGTAAGCCTGTGATTGGCCAAAGCTTGCTGTAACTGGCTGGACATTCTCATTTACTAAAATCCTTCACAATAAAGCCTCGATGATGTCTTAAGACCCTGATTTTCACCAGAAATAGTTACAAACTGCACAGTTTATTTTAAATCAACTCAACATTTTAGAGAGATAAACACCAGAGAACTAAAGCAGACAATTGCTGCTGCAGTAGCTCTCAGTAAACATCTTAAATATTTAGGTTGTGATGCAAATGTGTGTTGGTGTGACATATTTGGAAAAAATATGTGCTCTCATAAAATGGCATCGTGCCCTGCCTCTCACAGTTACTTTACTTTTCACCAGTTTTTTTGTTGAAACATGCACACTTTGCCATTAAAAGTAAGGTTATTCTCCCTGTTTAATGTCAGGGAACTAATTAAACCTACTATTTTAATCATTTTCAGTGTTGCATTAATCGAAGCCAATGTCTTTTTCTTTTAAAGAAATAATTGGAAAACTTTGAATTTCTTTCTTTCAAATGTATCAGAAAATGAACTGTCATTATTTGAAAAGAAGCTGCAGTTTCTGTAATTGTACTGTCGCGACAAGTGGAAGAGATAATTACTATATTATATGTTTTTTTTGTTTGTTGATTTTGTTTGGTTTTTTTTACGAAAAATGCAGAGTGGACATGTCATTAAATTTAGGAAATGGCATCACAACTTGAATGTAAAGCATGTGCCATATCTATCTTTGTTGCATTACATACATATATCTAATATAAATAAACAAAAATGTCACAAACCAGCAGGTATATGTGGAAGACCTGGAAGAACCCAGTCTTTAATGGAAAGATGGGACACGGAGCTCTTCTGTCTTTTTACTATAATATATTTTACATTGTAAAATGTTGTTTTGGGGTTTTTTTGTTTTGCAGTTATTTTGTGTCACTCTAGTCACACTTGAAAATAACCCTGACCACTTATGTGTCTAATTTCAATGTCTTTATGCAGGATGAAGCCCATACCTCCCCATTAGAGATGTTCACTGTAAAGAACCAATTTGTATGCATTAACTCCCAGCTTAAAAAGAAACATCATTATGGACATAAACAGGGGTTGCATACTAAAAAGCATGTTAATGAAGTCACACAATACAGTGTTGACAGTGTCAGAACTTGGCCACAGCAAGTCATTCCCGGTAGAAGCCTTTCTTCCTAAATATATCTTCTGCTGGAAAAACAGTCATTTGGCTTCGCGGTTAAGATGTCGCCTTGTGCCAGGAAGCTAAGGGTGTACTGTAACTGATTACCATCCCTCTTCCAGCTCATTATACAACATGCCCACTCACTGCGGAGTCCTCAGCTTATTCCATTATACTATATCACAATGATATGCGCCCGCTAGTGAAAAGGACACAGGTAAATTGTCATGGGAGCTTTGAGGCTGCAGGCCTTGCACAACGAGTGACTGTAAATTAACTAAGGGGGGATCATTGCCATGCGAATGGAAAAAGGAGATTGGGGATCTTTAATTCATGACAGTAATGAAATGAGTCAAGCTGTTGAGTCTCAAAGGCGGCACATCCCAAGGCTGAGACACTACTATTCTTTTCATCAAAAGTCTGGCAGATCAAAAGGGGAATGCGGGCAGCAGTGACTTCCTTTGGTAATAGTAATAGCAAACTTACTTGTGTCCCATCGCCAACAGAGCTAGAGACGGGCCAGTGTTAATTACAACATGGAGGGGAGATAAACCAATTCCGGGGTACTTCAGTGGGTTTATCTCTACTGCTGCATGTCATATGTCCTTTTCATTGTTTGTATGTAAGTATGGCGGCAACTTATTCAATATGAAACTCCTCCAAAATAGGCAAATATCCAACACGGCTATGGGACATGCAGGATTCACCTCTCTACTGCTACTCCATTGCACAGCTTGAAAAGTACATTTTTCACTTCAGGCTATGCCACACTTTTTACAACTTTCTCACCAGCTCCACAGCATGTGGTGACTGGGATAAAATATGGATTGAATTTAATAAAAGGACCAGAAATATAAAAAGGAGCGAAATGCAAATGCTGTACAGAGAGGGAATCCCTGAGCTCGGTGCTACAGTATGCCTTTGAGAGCAGCACAAGTGTAAGGATCATTTTTACATAATTGTTAAGAGATTTTACTGGCCTTGGAAAACAACCTCATACACTTTTAATGATCCCTGAAATATAAATTGGAACAGAAGGCAAAAAATGATCTCAGGATTATTTTTTCAATATTCATAATGTGTAACTGGTAGAAAGTAAAAACTGGACAATTGCATTCTTTACAGCTTTAATGCCTACATTGTCACAACATGGTCATATTAAACATACATAAAACACAGAATTAAACCCAGTGCATTATATTATTTATTATTTATAGGGTTATTTTGCCGACCTCTTACAAGTCCACAGCCCAGACACTCCTCTTCCAGTCATACGGAATAGTGTATAACCTCAAAACATCTCACCTTTGTGTTATTAGTCCATGCACCATCCACTACTTATTTTTTATTTTTGCCTCCCCCACTAAGTTGCCGGACAGAGAGTTCACGCTGCGCTCCCGGCTCGCGCTCATTAAGCCTGGGACTCACATATTAATTCTGGCCTGGGTGAACCTCCTGTCACCATTAAGATCGGGTGACAGCTCATTTTCTTTGGTGGCCTGCAGAAGACAATAGACGTGATGGAATTGTTTTTTCCATCAGTCTGTAACCTCATTAACACGTTGGAATAAAGACAATGTAGACTTGTTTGCATTAGGCTGTAATTATGCTGATTCACTCCCCCTATTTTCCTCTCTTGCTTCTCTTCCCATTTTCCTTTTTAATTAGAATCCCTGCTCAAACATTGACAACGTGGAAGAATTTGAGTCGTAAATTTAGCACCTACCCAATCTCTTCCTGTATGGTTTGTAAACTACGTGAGCCATAAGTGAGATGAGGGCACCGTGAGTGAAAGGGGGTATCAGGGAGACAGAGAGCCCCATGCAAACACGCCATACGTCTTTACTACTCATACATTACCTGGCTTGACAAGGCTACATTCTCTGAGACTGTCAGCGGGATGGGGACGACAAGTGTGTGGAAATTTATTCTCCTGCAACTTCACATGCTCGCTGACCTGACCTTGATTTTCCCTCCCTGTCTTCTTGAGATGTAGCCGGAGAGCTGAAAAGACAGGAAAAAGACACCGAGAGGAGGAGTGATGCTCGGATGAACACAGGCTTTGTGCATCTGTCTCATGTGGATTTAGGCTTTGTCCACTGGGTCAGAGCACGTGTCAGTCATGAAATCTCCCTGCTGGCCTTTTTAGTCCAAAGTGTATCAACACATATGTCACATGAATGAATATTAATTTATGTAACAATTCAATATCCATTTAGATTCAAAATGGAGCTGTTGATTACAAACGTTTCACCCTAAGACCCTTTAGGAAAATATCTGCCTCATAAAGTCTTTACCATCTTTATTATAATATTCCATTTAAGCTATAACATACAACACAGCAGACAATTTTACTCTTATTTACATATTATTCACTTCTGTTTTGCTGTTATTGAAGCTGTATTAAAAATGTATTAGCTGTATTAGAATAGGCCTACATTTTGTGACTATGTTTAACTGGTAGTGACTCCCACGTACCACCAATGGTGCACGTACCACAGTTTGAGAACCGCTGGAGAATATATGAGTGTTAGAGAGTTAGAACTATGCTTTCTGAACACTTTTTGCACTTTCCTATGATTAAAAATAGAATTAAGTTCAACTCAAAGACACAATCCTACGTGAGGGGTTAAGTCCAGTAAATGCAAGTAAATGCTTTAAATAAACTTCTTCTAAATTTTTAATGTGAACTCATCATCTGACCTATTTTAACTGGCAGTGTTCACAGGGTGCAGGGTTAGTGAACACTATACTCACTAATACGAAACCACAGCCATAAATGACATTTGTAGTTTGAGCTTTTTGACTTTGAAATACATGGAATAATCGAGCATTCCCATCGAATACGTAATTGTTTATATTTATTACCACCAAACATTCTTGGGTAAGACTAACTGATTGAACTGATGAAAATGGTGGATGATAGTTTTGGCATTAACCCATACTCTTTAAGGCATTAGTGTTGACCCCTTGTGTTGTTTTGTTTGTGTACAGCAGGCTTGACTTCTCATTAGCATCAAATAAGAATAACAGCAAAAATCCAAATACATTCAGATGCTGTGGAGTTTCTTTCGAGCAGGTTTCCATAGCTGGCTACATGAACCTTATGAGATGGGATCAAATACTTATATAACTCATTTTCGAAGGTTCTGCTGTTGCCATATTCATTTATAGCCACCATCGTGCAACGTGCTTTTAAGTCACTTTTTATAATACAAGGTTCCTTGAATTGATGTGAATAATAAGTAAGCGCCTTTCCTTTCAAAAACTGTACTGCACTCAGCTTGACACAAAAAAACATAGAAAGCGAGCAGCCACACTGGGTATTCCCCTAACACAGTCCCAGCACTGTTCTTCACCTTCTTATTCCAGATTTGGGGTCTTATACCATCTCCACAGCAGATAAAGCCGATTACACACTGTGTCTAAATGGAATTAGGTAATTTGGCTTACTTCAGTCAATGTAATCTCTGCTGCCAACATGAATTCACCTGCACTTTCTCAACTTGACTTAGTATTCACTCTTACCGATTCACTTAAAAAGAGTGTTATACTGAGACGTATAATATAAAGGTTAAGCAAAGAACAGTTCAATAAAATGTGAGCATAATTCTTCCTATGACATCATTAAAGATTCTTGGATTTAGCACCAAATTCTGGGTTGTTTTGTGCATGTGTGGTTCCTGGGTGAGTGAAAACAGATCTCATTGTTGTTGTGTATCAGATTGGATTATAAGCTTAGTGTATTTTTCTGTGCTTTTATTGTGTTAGTGTTAGGGACAGCAGCACAAGGAGTGCAATAGTGCAGTGCCTTTCCCCAGCACAATCTGATTTGTTGTGTTCCTCAAGACAATTACCGTCTAAAGCCATTCCTTCTGAGTCAATGTAACATGATACGGCACAAAGTTATTCCACAGAGTTTTATCAGTTGGCCATCTTAAGATTCACTGCAGTCAAATATTAAAATTCAAATGGCGTCCATGGCCACAGTCACAAGTTTACGATGTGAGATCATATAATGAGATCTTGTTACGCCCTAGATATATAGATGCTATCACACTTTGCGTGACATACATGTTTTACACAAGATTCACTGATGGCATCTCCATAGTTGCTTTTAAACATGTTCTAGAATAATATAGCTTCATGTAAGATATTAAGATTCAATAAAAATACACAATCATTCTGAATCTAAATCTTTTTCTTAGAGCTTACACAACATGATAAGACACAAGCGTCAAGATTGAATTTACGCAGGCATACAAAGAATGACCCACGCACAATGATTAACCATAAAACATGCAATATTTCCCAGACTGTCGCTAATCTGGCAGTCTGGCTCACATCGCACCATTCATTTTCTTTCACACAATCCTCCCTGGCCACCGCAAAAACTGAAAGCCTCTTAGTGAAATATAAATATACATTGCTTCCTGAGAAAAATGGCACGTATCTTTGTCATCCATTTCACAGGTGCTGAAAAGTAAACTCTACTCCGTGAATTACAAATGAGGCAGACTCGAACAGGGGGCTCAGTTTAGCCGTAAGCAGGAAATAGAGAGGAAGCTGATCTAACTGTGTGCCTCCCAGGAAGCGTCTCCTTGCAATGGCAGCTTTGCCTTTAAAGCTGATGGAAAATCACTAGGGGTTTTGCTGGAGGAAACTCTTCTTAGATTTGCAACAAGCAGGAAGATGCTAAATCCAAGGTCTCACTAATGGTGCTAACACTATAGTTTGCATGTAACAAAAGGCAGAGAAGGACTTTTTCTCCCGGTGGGCATTATGGATCCACGCAAAGCCACATCTAAGTGTCACTGTTTACATTGTTGGCCTTTGTGAAATTATGAGTCATATACACACTGGTGCCATTGAATCCATTACATTAGTAAGTGTCTTCTACAGCCTTTTTTCTTCTGCCATGTCAAAACACGTTTGAAAAAAGATAAATGATCGATTGTGAGAAGAAATGTTTGTGCAGTATATAGTATAAGTAAAATTCCTAAGCAGACTATTTTTTACAAGACAATAGTTTTATAGTTAGTAACATTGATTTTCCCCTATACTTAAAGCTGCAGTGGGGGAAACTCATCCAGCCAACACAATCACTGCATGTTAAATATGCTTCTTCCAATATACAGTCAATGGCAAAGGCCTCTCTTCAAAAATCTTTCATATGACTTATATATTGCATAAACAAGCATCTATACAATGTGAATGAAAGGGAAAAGGGAGAATAGTTGAACCATTACATAACACCACAACACCTTGAATTGTCATTATAATTTTTTTTAGGTGAACCATTTTGTGTCATTGAAACAATATGAATTTGTGAGACTGTTTATGTCATACAGAGCTGAATAAACCTGGTCAGGGCACTGTCCACCTGCAGAAACAGGCACCACAGGGAAGAACCATTTGTGAGCCTTTGTAGCTCAAGCTTAACTGACTGGAGAATTGCCATTGTTCAGTGTTCAGTAGGGTGTGGAAAACTGTCTGACTGCAACTGAATGTGGACAAGATAAAGGAAATAACGGTGGATTTCACAAATCAATAGACTGGATTGGTTCAACCAGCGCTGAGGCCATTTACCAGAATTGCCTGCACTGGTTTACTTTGTGCGTAGACTCAAGTCCCACTTATAACATCCTTTTTTTGCAATGAGTGTTCTGAAAAAAAAACAAACTGGTAATCCAAGCTAGTGACTCCCAGCAGCCATGTTTAAGAGCCTTTTTGGCGGCTTCCTATTCACTCCTACAGTGTAAGTGATGCAGCAGGTCATTCCTGGTGCCATTAGACTTGCAGATTTCACTCTCCTCACAGTACATCTGCAATACAGCTGGAATGTATCCTATGTTATACCAGGACACTTAAAATCTGATTTAAATATTATATGCTGATGTATGCTGATGATTTTTATTGTATTTTAATGTGATTTACCTCGAGGGTTGAATAAAATGAAGCTAAGAGCTAACTTGATAAAGGCATTTCAAAGTGTTTAGTGACGCAGCATATCAGAAAGCACAAACTCAATGAAGGTATCAAGACAAGACACACAAATGCTGTCTTTTATATACTATTAAATTAATTATTTCATAATTTTATCAGCTCACAGCTCTGCAGACATACACAGGGTTAACTGAACCCTACATGTCATGACTCCAGTTTCAGGTAGAAGAGAAATATCCGGGGTAGCTTCAATTGACTTTGTTGTACAGAACCCTGCTTCCTTTCATTATTGTACTTTTTTTTATAATCAGGGCCTATATCATGTTGACTTATTATAAAGGTTTTGTTATTGGCAGGGCAATTAAAATATTCTCTATATTTTGTTACATTTTTTTCTAAAATACTTCTAAAGATGGAGATTGATTATATTCTATATAATAACACAATTTGAAAATGCAGGCGGGTGGTCCACTATTAAGAACTGAAACCTTGTTGGATAAGGACAGATCAGTCATCATGAAACAGTTTTCTACTGCTTCTGATCTGTACTATTAATGCAGAATCTTCCAGGAAGCACTGGTAATGTTCAAAGCAGCCTAAGATGGTGGTGATGCTGGTTCAAAGGGCCTCATAGGGAGAGTGGTGGGTGGGAGTGCCCTCCCAGTCTTTTGCATGTTTCACATGTTTTACATCCTGGACTCAAGTGGATGGTGCATATCTGTGATAGTGGTCAAAGTTGTGTTTACCAGAACTAGCAACAATTTCTGCTTGCAGGTGCAATTTTAATGATGTGATGATCACAGGTAAGGTGAAATTAAATATGACATGATGAGGTTAAAGCTCAGACTTTATTGCTGCCAGAGCAAAAGATCTGGCAACTGGCTCTGTGTAATCCCATGGCTAACAGCTCTCACTTTGTCTCTCTGCAGGAGTCTGGCCTCGGGCTACTGGCTATCTCCACTAAAGGTCAGTGTAAACCCTCTGGGCTCATAAAGACAGGCCAATTAACACAGCCGCACTCGGAAATGTGCATTATTTATTCAAGATCCCTCTTTAGGACGGGAACGTGAATGAGGGCAAGAAGACATGGAGAATATAGGAAGAGACGAATGAGATCAATGGAAACGTAGAGTTTAATTACCTTCAGCACGGCAGGCCATCTTCACAAGACTAAATCTTTGGCAGGGGCTGGTGTAAACACAAACACAGACAGAGGCTCAGGGCACTGCTGGTCTAACGTGCCTCACTATGCTCTGGTGTTGTGTTTAACAGCTTTTAGATCAGGGTCAGAGCATCTGTAATTGACAACGCTGACATGCTTTATGATAAATAATGAAAGAAGTGTTTTTGTCAAAAGATTTTAATTGGCTAAAAGGAGAAAATATTTCTGTGCAGGCTGAAACACCCCCCCTCTTGTCAGGATGTAATTGAACGTCCTCTGTAGATAACTTTCCAGTCGTGATGCACTTACAGCATAAACACAAACGTGCTAGCCTGGCTCAAGGATAAACACTTAGTCTTACACCAAGTGAATGTAATGTGATTAAGCCCCTACATCTACACATCAAGTGATAAACATCATTAGTAGGAAAGCACCCCGACTAATTTGTTGTGAAGTGCTTGTGATGTCATGATTGGATGGGCTCTTCTAAATGGGAAAATAGGAAAGAGGCAATTCCAGGCAGTTTGGAAAAAAGCACTTTGATTAATCATGTCAAGTTGCTGACTGCAATTACACTGTGATAATGAAACAGGCTATTTCAGGGGCGGTTCACACAAGTAGCTGTAAAACTGTATCATCTGCAAAATACACAAAATCCTGCATAAATCCTGCCTGTTCACACCATGTCAAAACCAGCTTAAATCTGTTGATGTGTTGGCACATTTCACTTTTTGTTGCAAACATTCTTCATGAAATGAATGGTTTCTAATGGATTTGTAGTTGCATAAATATGTTTTCATGTGTTTTCTGTGATATGCAAAATAGCAATTGTAATGCCTTTGGAAGACAGATTGCACATTTCCATCTCATTGTTAAACTAGTGATCTATTTCTATGACATCAAAGCTTCAGATATGTTAACACATGTTTCACAGGTTTAAAAGAAATACATACAGAACATTCCTTAGATCATATTTCATTTGTACCAACTTGTTTCATCTTTTAAAATATCACCAAACCTGTTGTTGACCTGGGGTCTTACATCTAAGTAAAGGAAGGTAATTAGACTGAATATCACTTTTCCAGCCATGTTTTTATATACATTATTATAGGCTACATATGAATTACACTTAGGTCATGGTCCGTCATTGTGTGCTCAACCATCTAGAATACCTTTTATACCATTGCTCCAATTGCTTTCTGTTGCATCTTCCTGCACAGTGTTGCCCCCTTAACTGCCATCTTGATTAATGGTTTATTAATGGACCACACAATATTACATAAAATTACCAGCTCAATGAAGTCTTTGATTGGCTGTGGCAGTCTGAATACTGTCTCCCAAGCTTTCACTGGAAGAAAATTTGACACATGAAAGGCATAATATGCAGGGTTTCCAGGCAAATGTTTGCAAACAAACCTGGCCCAATCCTTTCCTTCAGTGCTCATCAGTGAATAAATGGAAACTTCAAGTGAGCTGTGGCTGTATAAACACCAGACACCTGTCATATCAATTCAATTTAACATTAGCAGGTAGATATAGGTTTGCTGCATTTTTCTTTCTTCTATGAGCTGGCTGAAAGCTACTCTTTCACAAATGTCACTCCTGTGTAAACAAAAGTAAAATGGTGAGAAAAAAAAAAGATAGATACATTTACCTCCATGTTCCTTGAGAAGGCCACAGTTGTGAGATAAAGGGGAATGCCACTAATTTAATGTTATTTACCAACAAAACATGGTTATTTATTTTTATTTTTTTATTTTTCTTTCCAAATATGTTCTGGTCATTACATTCACAGTAGTTATTGTCAAGTGAATTTTTGTTATTCACAGTATTTTTCATAATTCCTGAATATGAAATATCCTTAATTCGTTTCTTTTGTGTTTCATTTTGTATTGATTAATCTTAGTTAGAGTTACAATAAGACATAAAGATAAAGGTGTTCAAATGATGTTCCATTTGGCCCTTTGTCGCAGGTCAAGGTAACCTGCAAATCTCGACCAGTGTCTGTAGGTAAGACCAGAGGCAGTCTGGACCTCTTCCTGGATGTTCACTGATATGCTGACGCTCTTTTGACCTCAAGGCAGAAGATGTAGGCAAGAGGGCAGCTTTTCCACTCTGACCACCAGCCTCTGTGTATTGATCACCAGAAACACAGCCAGCAGTCAATATTTCACAACCAATTAAAGGCTCCTTTCTAAACATACACTACACTGGTGTCAAATACATCACATCCAGTAAGCACTTTCTGTACAAAATGTGGGAATCTGAAGGGTTATATGTTTTGTTGTTACCTTCAATGTGAGCTTTAAGGCCACAAAATGCTTACATACTTTCTTTGGAAAAAAAAAAAAAGTAAAAATTTCCCTGTGTATAGAGAGTAGAGTTAAGTTTAAAACACAGAAAATTATTAAACAAATATAAAAGCCTGAACTGTCCATCCTGCGCAACAGTTATATTCTTTGAAGCAACAGTGTTGTCTATTAGTGCAACTCTTCCATTGAATTAAGTGGCTACTCTGCTGTTTAGCCCAACATGTGGGTGTTAGTCATTAGTCACTGCTGGGGCTGCTGTTGATTTCTCTCTGTGTGGGAAGAAGATGCATATTATGTATTATGAGACTACCACACTGATCCACATCCTCACAGTTATAATTAATACAAAACTATGGGATGGCAAAAAGCATGCATCTCTCATTAATGTAAACGTTATAATGTGGCCTTCGACAAGGTTCTACTTCTACCTCTAATACTGATTATCAGCCTGCTAGAAGGAGAGATGTATTATGGATAACCTGGTTTTTCATTTAAAAAGCAACAGTATTGTCAAATTCTAGTCAGCCTCCATTTACCTGATGCCTTCTACTGCCTAGAGCTGCAGACTATACATCTATATACATACAACCTAACATATCAGCTTTATCTCACTCTTGACATGCTTAGGTTGCTTTATGGTCAACATTCAATGAAGCATGCTGTTTTACTTAGTTCTATATTTGCATAATTACTCAAAAGCATGAACAGATACTTGCTTAGTGCACTAACTACACTAAAACATAATGCTGCTTTGTGTCTCATTATCACACTTTGACTAAAATGACCGATTTTATTCGTGCTATGGACATGGGGTTTGATGTATGTAACAGCCTGTCCACTAGACTCTCTCTGACAAGCCCCCTCCCCAGGCCTGTCTCTGAGATGGAGGCCTTGTGTCCTTGTTGTGCCTACATTCAGTAAAGCATGGTCATATTGACAAGAAGGGTCATGGCACTGTCCATTATTGCTGCTCAGCTTGAAGGACTTTCTCAGCCTCTGTTTATTTAATAAAATTCAAAAGAGTAATACAGTTCAAGCAGTGGTGGTTAAGCTGTTGCACTGGACTAAATAGACGAACAAAAGGGTCAGCACTGAGTCTCATCAAAAACTGTTGCCTATATGCCCAACCCAGTAGCATAACATAGCATTTCTTTTTACAGATGGAACATCATTCTAGAAACTATGTGTTGACGATGACAGTGACTTACCTACACTGCATGAGCCAAGTCTAACCAGGTTTCCCATCTGGTGGTTTCCTGCTCAGTGTCTACACTCACCACTTATTCAGTAATAACTTTCCCAACAGCCTCTTGTCTCTAGCTTTATTACTTTTCCGTGCCTCATGCAGCTGGCCAAGAACAGTCTCACAGCAAACACTGCACACAGACTTCACAAGAGAACAGATGAAAGTATACCAGTATACCTTGTGGTGTGTTTAAGTAACCCCGTCCATCACAGTGACACAGAACAGACAATGACAAAATTGCATTGTGGTTTACCATATGCAGTATGATCCCAGTTTTGCAGTAATTTTCTTTGACTACATTTGTTGCTGACCATTTAATTTATAAAATGCTAGCTCTGCAACTTGGCCACCAGTATCATCAATAGCATTGCACACATAAAAAGGCCAGTGCAGAACTTTATTTACAGTCTAGACTTCCTGTGGTTTTTAATAGGTGACTCACACTTTGCCTTTTAATTCATGTTGACACCTTTAGTAAGAGTTGACGACTTGAACTTGAGTTGCATTTGCATCTAGCCAAGTGTCAGAGCATGAGAACAGCTGGAAATACTGCATGACACAAAACATTGCTCTGCATGTATTTGTTAATGTCCTGTTTTTAAGTATTAAAGCACCTTTTAAGGAGTAGTGACATTGGGGCGTATTGTTTTATAAGCTATGAATGGCCTTGACCTTGAGACTAGTCTCAGACTGCATAATTATGAGTATAATTTATATACAAAGAAATTATTATCATATATTGCTATATTTCTCCATTGAAAAAAGTGTTGTCTTGGTTAATGTGGTCTTGGCTACAACACTAGCAAAAGCACAAATGCTCAGAGACTTTTCTTTGTAAGTGAATGAACTGAAGACAATTTGCTTGAAAGCTAATCAAAAATCACTATTTGATCTAAAAAGCAGCAGACTAGCTCAGGCCATCAAAAGGACTGATCATCAGGACAAGAACATTACTGACTGTCGTCATCCATTGTTCAGAATGCAGTGCATACATTGATTATACATCTGCGTGCTGTTGCCTGTATTCCCCCATCTTTTCCTGCTGCTGTATTCTAATATCTCATTTGTCCACTGCGGCTGTCTGTACTGCTGCCGTCTTGTCAGCGAAAGGTCACTCTGGCCCTCCAAGCAGAGTGCACACTTTCTCCAGGGAAATTAATGGTTTGAGCCTTCAATCGCTGCCTCTCTTTCTTGGTAATTTGCCAGCATTGACTTAGAGGATGCCTTCAAAAGGTAAATGTACACTTGACCATGTATTGTTACTTGAGACAAATAAGTGCTCTTTGTGTTACGTAAAATCAGATATTAACGGCTCGTGAAGTTTTAGAGGCATTTTATGTGTCGATTAAAATATTACCTTTTGTGTGAGACTGTGTGTGTGCTCAGGGGCAAAGTCATTTCTTTGGATTCAATTTAATTTCAAAAAATCCAGAGGAGGTTTCAGTGGGAGGTTGGTGTTGCTGTTTCTACAGCCAACCCACTTGCTTTTCAACGTTACTTTATTGATGATGTTCTCATCCTCCCAGACAATCACCAGGGAGACATGGGCAGACCAGGGAAATATGTCTTCATTGTGCTGTCAGGAAGGTTTACAGCCAAAGGAACTTGAAATACCCAGCTCTGCTTCCAGAACAGATGTAGAGTCAGGGTTGTCACAAGGCAGGCTGACTTTCATTATGATAATGAGGCACAGTACCCTTTTTTAATTGGCTGAGTCACACCACATGTGTGTCATTGAGTCAGTTTAGTAAAACTAAATCTTGCTGCAAAATTTCAACTTTTCCCAGCTTTGACAATCCTTTTGTATTGATGTGAAGTTACATTAATGGTGATTTTATTTGGGTTAAAGATAACATATACAACAAGGCACTGTTTTTGCTCCATTTCTGTTCTTATTAAGTATTCAGAAACACCTCAAGGTCTTTTTAAAACAATGTTTGTTTGTTTGTTTGTTTCAAAATGTTTCCAAATGAATACAAACAAAGAGGTGGCACCTGACTTTCAGTCAACTATGTTTCTCTTAGAAATGGTATTAGACTTTTGGAATAGTCTCACTGTCCAAAGACCAAGGACCATAGACTATGAGCCAGTTTGGACAATAATGGTCTTCAAACGGTTACTTTTGGCAGATTTCTTGCTCAAGGTTTGTATGAATCACGATTTTGGACAAATATGGTTGTAGAGGTTTCATATTCAACCACAGTGCACTCTTTTCGAAATACTATGCAGACAGGTGTGTTGTTGCAATGGAAGTCTGACCAGAAATACAGCCAACTTATTATTAGGGTGATAAATAAAACAGAACTCAGCGCGCAGTCAGGAATAGCTTTAAGAAAAAAGGCTTTATATTGTTTGTATATTGAGTGTCTGAAAAGCAATATCTGAATGTTCAAAAGATTTTAGACAGAGCTCTAAAAAAGCTTTATGTTGTCTTTTGCCATCTAAGTCTCTTCTGAAAAACTGGGCCATTTGGTGTATACAGATGGAAATTGAAGTAAATCAGTCCGTCTATACAGTACATGCTGTAATGGAAGTTGTGTATTTCAGGACTATATGTATGTACCACATCTCTTTCTAAAGATCTATTACATCCAAGACACATTGTTTTCTACTTTGCTGTTTCTGCTTGGAATAGCAACAAGGGACTCCCTATACATAGCAGTGTTATGATTGCAAAGGATGATTTTTACCACAGCTTAGATTACACACAGAAAATAGGCTTCACTTCAAGCTATGAAAATGCTTCATTTACATATAGAAGGAGTTTCCTTTCTTGCACCTGAATCTACACAAAGCTATATTGTCTGGCAGTGTTATTCATTCCATAATCTTCAAGTGGTCAGTGCGTTGGGTTTTTTTTTTTGTTGCTGCTTTACAAAAGAAACAACGTTGACATTCAGAGAAGTCAGGACATGACAGATTCTGAGAGGTCAGGACATAAGATACGACGCTGGGATTAAGACACCAGATTAATCCAGAGAGTGCCATGTTTTCTATTCAGCGTGTCATGTTAAAGACAGAAGTCAATCTGCTTAGGCTGTCTACCATCCATGCCACCACAATGCTCATATGGTACAGCACTCAATGAACTCTTTGTCCCAGGAAAAGAGAGGTGACAAAGCCTTGTATAATTATAGTGCTGAGCCTCCGATTCTGGGAACTTTACAAACTTGGCAAAGGAGTGAGAATGGCAATCTGTTGCAGCATTGATAAATGCCAGCTCAGATTTGTTGTGTAGCTAAGCTGTCTATTTTGAAGTGGTGTCATATATCTTTTTTCCACACATAAGCTCAATTGGACTGTAATCTGAGAAGGACTGGGCTTCAGTGGCCTGTTGATGGGATCAATACTTATGATGTGTGTTAGTGTACAGTGAGCGTGTCTGTCTGTGGCTGCAGGCGAGATATGACAGATTGGAGGCCAAACCACAGGCCCTCTCAGGTCTCTGCTGGGTGCCTGGGGCATCCACAGTTCAAAGTCCACAGCACATACACATTTGAGAAAGATTCAACACTGGATGACTGAGAAACTACCTAATGTGTGTGAAAGAATCCATGGAGATATGGGCTTGGAGGCTTCAGCACGAATGGACGGATGGAGATAAGGATTTAAAGAGTCAGGGTAAAGTTTTGGTTTGTTTTTTTGTCTTTTAGAGAGCACACTGGAAAGACGCCGAGATTTTGTGGCATCTCTTCATCAGAATTTATGAGGAGCTGTGTGACAAACGTTGCTTTTAGACAGCGTGTAATATACACTTGAGAGAGCATAAAGCCTGGGGGATTACACTTCACTGTGCGGTGATTATATGGCGGAGAATTCCACTCGTGTCCCACTTCTGGCGGTAGGGATTAGGGATTTGTAAATAGGGTAAATAGGAGTGAACTGGTTGGTTAGTAGTGAAACAGTGTAGTTCAGTGTAAAAGGCCATGTACCTCAGTGCTAGTGTGATCTCTCCTGAAGCGGATTTAAAACAGTAACCTTCCCTTCATATCTTGTCACTTTTACAGACACACACTCAGTTAATACGGAAGTTATGTGTCCTGCTCCAGAATCCCCTGACACTAATCTCAGTTGACCTAATCTGCCTTTTTGTAGATTTCATACACAAGGATCTAGTACTGTTTCCACTATCTATCTCTGTGTTGAATTGATACTGATATTATGACCCTCTGATATAAAGAAAGACTGTTTGATTAAGGTTCGATGACTTTAATGATGAATTTATTGTGACTCAGTTTATTTGAGTTGAATATGTTTAATAGTGCTGATTCCTGGTTTGGATATGTCTAATCAGCCCAACTAAATTTACAATTTTTCCAATATGTATATTATGCATGGTAAGAATGAGCAGGGTTGGATGGGTTGGCTAAAAATAAAATCTTTACTTTTTTCTCAATTTCCCAGACAATTTACAATTTTAATCTATTTTTTGCCTTCGTACTGACCTTTAAAGCTAACTTTTTTCTGCTAAGTGCCAACACCAATAATAGCAAAGTATCAACAGCAGTGTGCATTACCCTCAGACTGAAAATAAAGCAAAAGTTGGACATTTCTCAGTTTAACTCTTAAAACACAGAGTTATTATGATTCCTTTCTCTGGTGATTATTACTATCTTATCATTATTCTTGTCATATTTGAGTTGCTCTTGTGCTAGAAGGAACCACAACACAGTGTATAGAGTGGTCAGAATAAACATTTTTCCATTAAATTCGATTTAGCCACATGGCTTTGGACATCATCCAAAATTGAAAAATTACACTTAGACTAATAATTCAGTGTAGCAAACCAGCAGCTCTGAAATACAAGTCCTTGGTTGCATCATTGTTGTTTCGTGTAAACAAAGAAATACATTTTAGTAAACTTGGATAATTGCATATTTCTCACATTTATTGCCGGTTGTAATATTTGGACATTGATTTAGTTCCTTAATAGTCAGTAAACCTTTTGACTAAAGCAGTTTTTAGAGCATTGAGTGTAAGATTTAGCAACGTTTGCATTGAGCATGCACAAGAAAATGGTACACGGTTCATTGCTGTTCCACTCACCATCTCTAGCTGGCTGCTTGTCACAATTTGATTCAAAACCCACAGATATGAAAAATAAAAAATGTAATTTATAGCTACATCTCTATTGTGGCAAATGCTTGGGTGATGTTTGGGGACAAGCAACTTTTGGATAGTACTTGATAGTCCTGTAACACCATGATCAATAGCCAACACCAAGGCCATCTTGGTTATTGACTGTGTAATAAAAAGTCTAGACAAAAAAGGGCCACTCTTGACCTCTTTTTGGTGCACTGCAGTACATTTTGATAGCTGCTGTTGAAACAGAAGGTTTATATTTAGATACAGAACGCTGTGCAAAATCCCTTTTTTCAGGAGTGTATAGAGCTCACCTCTAACGTTCATGAGTTGATGCTTGTATCAGCATGTTCCAGTGTGTATATTGTTTAGGACAAGGGAACAGCATGCAGCATTTGTCACTGAGTTGTCACCAATGCTTAACAAGCCTTGCCAGCTAAAATCCTCTCACTTCACATTCTATGTTAGTTTAAGCCACACTTGTCACCCTCCGAACAACAACTCTAATCTCTTTGAATAGGATGGCTAGACATGCCTCATTGGTGTTGCACAAGAAGTCTTTTGCTGAGGCGAGCAAAAGGGTGGACCACTCAGAGTGTGAAGACATTTGTTATTCTTTTTTTGTAATATAATTTAGTTGAAAAGAGAAGGTGCACTAGCGATCAATAGCAGGTCAGCCAATGATGGATGGTGGCGCGATTACTAATTTCACTGCAAGACAAATAACTCTACGCTTGGCCCTCAGAGCTGAGAAATGGAGAGAGAAAATGGCAGACAGAGCTACACAGAGACCTTCGGTTCCCCAATCTACTTCCTTATTCACATGACCATTCATCTCCATTGTTTCAGCACTCCGAGCTTTCACTCTCATTCTCTCCAGGATCATAATGATGGCTGGGGTAATCACAAGCAGGAACCTCTGTCTACCAAAGCTGCAGCAGCTTTACAACAACAATCCCAGCACCAAGTTTAGCTCCAGGAAATCAGGTCAACTCAATAAGGTTCGATCTCCACTCTGCTTTGTTATTGATACACAATAATAAGAACGGTTAACAATGAGGTCCCAGTTTGTGCTTTGACCCAAGACTGCTATTGGCCTTAAAATGGAAACCAATAATCCTTTTCAGGTTATTGCACTGCTTATCATTTTTAAATATTAATATTTAACTGTTCAATAAAAAGTCTCTGAAGACAAAATTGCCACAACTAAAATCAAAAGATGATTTTCATTGGTTATCGTTGGATCAATAGTTGCAGTAGTAGGGGGCTGGCAGACGGCGTAAGTCAGACACAAAGAGACCATGGGATGTGTCCAACTTTGTGGCTCAGATGAACTCATTAGAAGTTAATTAATCACAGCTATCGACCCATTGTCACTCTTCCCCTCACTAGGCTCCACTAGATTCCAGGGCTCGAGTTCTGCTTAGCCGCTTGAAACGCTCAGGTCTCCCATCTCTCTGGCTTCTGACTGAATGATGGTGTTCATCCTGGCGCCGCGTTGTGTGTCAGTGTAGTATGAGACGGGTGATCCTGGCCTGGGATGCAGGACAGCCAATAGAAATGGGTCTGGTGAAAATAACACCTTAATGTATAGATTCCTCATTCTGTTCATTTCCTGTTTGAATAATTCCCATGTTTTCTCCTGACAACACACATTTCATAAATCCATAGTTGGATGACCAGAATGGGTGTGGTGTAATAATCAATGTGAACAGAAGGGAATAGTAAATAGAGGGCTAGGATGACTTTTGAATTACTTAAGTATTGCTTTGTAAGGAACCTACCTTGACATTGTTGGAGGCATTTTTCTGGCTTTTTCTCGAACACCTCCAGACACCAGTTAATTACCCCATAAAAAGGGCCAGGAAAGCTCCATCAGGTGTTGCAAGGTGAGAATGAGAACAGATTTTATTTTTTTTCTTCTATGTAGCAACTTTGCCTGTGTACATTGGTTCACAATTAGTGCGTGAAACACATGCTTTTCTGCACTTTCACTTGACTCCACTGAATAAGCTAAAATCATTTAATGGTAGTGAGAGTGTAAAAAAGTATTGGCCAAACCCATTTTTATCACATTCAATTGCATTTTGTCATGTGTTAATTTTGTGTGTAAATAATAATTGAGTGGTAATACTAACACAATACATATCAATATTTTCCCATTCTGTTTTCCACTTTCTATAATGCAATGAAATATCCATATCCTTATTGTAGTAGAGTAGTAGATTATCCAAAATATCCATATAGAAAAGAATAGAAAGTACAGAATGGCATGAAATAAGGAAAGAGGAGTAAGTACAGAGTTGAGCTCCAATACACTAGATGAGAATGATGTGAGGGCTCACGTGCACATGGTCTGGATTAAAATTACTGACCACTACCAGGGCAAATAATATGAAAATGAAATTCACTCCAACTCCCCTCGAGAAATAAATTCAGTCCAAATAGAGCTTTGGACAACAAGATGCCTGTTTCAGTCTCTCGACAAGCTCTACAATCTGAGGCTCACTGTATTATTCAACACACATCATTTCTGTTTTTTGAAAATCTGACAGCACATTTTCACCACTTCTCTAGGCACGATAAAAATTTTACTTTTTACTCTTTTCTGTTTAACATTTTATAGTCAATGAAACTCAGTGGTTAAGGTGAATTTGAATTCACCTTAACCACTGAGGTTTGCTTGTGAAAAAGGTGAACTCACAAGCAAACTCCAAAAAACTAGAGACTGGAATTAAACTTGGCATAATGCAGATAGATGAATCATTAATTAGTTGTTACACAAATAAAATGAGATCTTACGCATAATTCACATCTGTACTCTTGCCCATTGTCGTGATATGAAAAGCAATAATGTACTGTATTTGTAGGTTGTGCTACAGACTCTGTGATACATGATGCAATACGTTGCCACATGAACAATTAACCTACACAGACCTTGATATTAATCATTAATCATTATTAATACATCATGTAACCTTAAATGGTCATAATTATGTATTTAAGGACTAGGACAAGTATGCTGAAGAAAAGAGCCATAATTACATTTATGATGATAATGTATGTCTACTGTATTCTATGAAAAGCCACACAAGAATAGCCACATCTTTATTAAAGATGAGGCTGATTACTTATGTCTGGGTCTTAAACCATCACAAGATTAATTTTATCTCAGAATGAGCTAATGTGTTGTGCAGTGTGATTATCATTTTGTGTAATCTTGACAATTTCGTGTCTCACCTGAATGTAAGTCGCTGTAATTATGACATGTCACCATTATTGCCCATTTGGGCTTATGAGATTTACTGGAGCGTTCTATTAAAAGATAAAGATGTGAAGAGGAGTGAGGTCAGACAAGGATACGCCAAAGAAAGATGATTTGGATGGCTTCATTTCTACAGAATATTGCCATGACATTACTACTCTACAAGTGCAAACATTGAGCCTATTTTCTTATCTGCACTGGTTTAGATTGCTTGGAAATGACACGGGTGCTGAGCTCAGATGTCTGTAACTGGATAGAGTAAAAATAAAACGACTGTGAAAGCGGCAAATGTAACACTACAATGTAATTTTAAAAAAGGTCTTGAGAATTGATCCTTCTACTGTTTGCAAACTACATGGTTTTGGAAAGTAAGCAGACCTCAGGACAATCCAATGAGCAAAAGGGCATTAGCCACCAAAACATAGCAAATCCTGTATAAACAAGATTGTTCACTTGTGGATGGGTCAAGGCCAGGGGTCAGCAACTAAATTTACTTAAGGGCCAGCCTGTTATTTCACAGGTGCTGAGAGGAGCCAGAAAAAAATATATAGTTTAATAAACAAGTAAATACCTTAACTATTTCTTATGATTTTATTTGATTTCTTAACAGTTTAATATCTTTTCTTGTTTTTCTTTTTTAATGGAAACTTTGTCATGTTAATAGAAGTTGAAAAAAAAAACAGCTAAATGAGCTCAATTTCAGTCATCCTTGACTAATTTTAATAGCTATATTTATTTTTCAATGCTACCTATTTTTGCCCTCATGTTTTCTGATTTTGATTATGTGCTGGGGGCCAGATGGAAAACTGTGGGGGGCCTGATGTGGCCCATGTGCCGCCTGTTGATGATCACTGGTCTATGTCGATCTCAGTTCAAGTGCTGTTATACTAAAGATTTGTCTGATCCAGCAGGAGTCTAAAAACAATTACTGACACACTTCACCAAGAGGAAAAGTCACAGAGGTTCTTCACAGTGAAATGTAGCTGATCCAATAATGTCATGTCAATGCATTTTCTGGTGAGTGGAGTGGAAGAATGGTATGTGGCAGAAAGAGCCACTGTATTTGTTTTTGTGAAGTCCTATAAAAGACAATAACTATATAGATCAGAAGAAGTGGACAATATCTTTGAAATATGCATGTTTCCACTCTAAAATATACAAGTAAATGAAGGCTGAAATATTCCGACTCCCTTTTGACGCTCCGACACTCACTGTTCTAATAATAGCTAAGATAAATCTGGTAGCAGTATAATACATGAGCTAAGTACATTGGCTGGATTTCCGGTGAAGAACAAAGTGTGTGTGTGAGTGGAATGCGTTTCTAAGAGGGAAATTGCTTTTGTCGGCGCCCTGACCTCTTCTTGGTTCAATTCGACTCAAAGATTTGTCATCGCTGTCCGGACTGCAAATAGTTTAGGGGCTGGTGTTAAACCCCATTGTAGTGAACCGAATAGTACATGACACACTCACACACACCAGCGAGAATTTATTCAACAGTTTGATTAGAGATTTAACAGTATGTAATGCCTTGTCCTGAAAGCGGTCAGATGAGGGTCACTGCTGCTATTGTAAACAAACACAATGTGTCCAAATGGCTGCCACTTCATTTTCTCTCCATTCTTCCAAAGAGAAATGTACTCTGTCCATTTTATGGATTTATTTGTGGATATTTGGTTGTGGTAAAACGTGGGCCATCTCAGAAAATTGCTAAGTGAATGCTGGCAAACATGCCACACACAGTGTTTTAAAATTTCACCATAGTCGATGCAAACAGAAGGAAACACCCCTTAACATTTGGTGTTAGTTTACAATAATTCATGTATTCATTTGGCAAAACAAGATTTTTGCAAATATGCTACCACTATCTAGCTATAAACTTATTAGGGTGCCTTTCATGTTATTGCAGGTCCATAGGAGCTGGGATCTTTTTATAGCACATTTTTCAACATAGACTTGCATGTGTTTCAAGTTCAGAGCTTCCAGTCTCCTATCTTAAATCAGAGCCAGTGTAAGCCAGTACAGTCTCTACCCTTTGATCGATCTTTGAAGTGTCCACAGTTATGATAACTGAGTAACTCCCAAAGGTGCAAACAAGTACAGAGGGAGAGCAAGCTGAGCTTATCTTATGGGATACATCCACACAAAGGTACACAAAGGTAAAATGAGTAAATGTTTCTACGTATCAATCATAATAGTTTTAGTCCATTTGATTATGAAGAGATCCCCTCTTGTGGTTAGAGGGTTAAAGTCTCATTAGCAAAGGTTATGCAGTGTTAAAGACACTATACAAGAATTTAGAAGAGGTTTGACACCACTGCCTCTTTAAATCTACAAATCTACATCTAAATTTAGCCATGATATTTCTGCCTTTGACCATATCTGCCATGGATTGGGGATTAGAGGGGAGAGATTATTCACTTCCCAAATGCAATAATACCCTTTTCTTTCAAAATCAAAGGTGGCAATCAAATAGAATCTTTATTGAAATGCACAAACACAACATTGAACAATGAACACAAACCAGAATACAGGAAACTGGCAAAATCCAATATTAATCACAGAGTGACTCACAATCACCACCAACGAGCAGGAAGTTATTATGTCAGAGCCAAACCAGTGTTTATCTGGAGCATTTGAAGGTCACTATTGTCTATTCTGCCCAAAAAGAAAAGTATAGACCTTTTTAGTGCACATTGTGGCAACATAGTTTAAACAGTGCAATGTTGACAGAAGGACATTAGTCACAAGTCACTAATCTTGGCATATAGCAGCCAACTGAATACATGTGTGTGCTGTCAGTGAGTTAGGAGAGAACATTAGTGAGGTCTTTTATAATAAAGTCACTGGATTATAAGGACCATGCGATGCTGGACTTGTACAGAACACTAAATAACACCACATGGAGGATCCAGAGTTATAAACTAAGTGTTTTAGGACTAATGCTTCCTCATTAAAGACAGTTGCATTCAGATCTAAGGCTGTAAAGCCTACTTCAGGTTAAATACACATGGCTAATAAAGAGATAGAAATTAGTTAAATGTAAGTAGATTAGTTGGACTATAGGTTCTCAATACACTTGCTTCATCTGCAAATTAGTTTGTGACCACAACATGTGACAGCAAGCTTTTGGGGGATCTAGATTTATATCCATTATGTGTGCTAATTTAAATGACCCTGTCTCTTTTTATGACATCTTGACAAAGTCTGTAGAGCAATGCCATTTAAAAGTGGAAACAAAGCATTCCTTTTGTCATTATCAGACTTCAGAACTATTATTAGTCTAGACTTGGCAGAATGTTAGGGATATTAATCAATGTTGGGGTTAGCAGTGGCCTGACTATAGGGTCATAAATTACCTGGGACAGAAATTGGGCCTCTCCCACCTCCAACCAATCACTTTAGCTCCCCCGGCACTGTTTAATTGTCAGGCTAAATACTAATCCAATCTGCACCAATCCTCATATGGGTTAAATGCAAGCTATGTAAAGCTAAAACAGGGAAACTGTTGTCTTTTAACTCTGCACTAACGTTTTACCACATTTCATTGGACAAAGCTTCATTAACCCTTGGTCCACGGGTCATTTGCTTTGTGTCTAACATGTTGTAAGGAGTCTTCATACCCATTACCCAGTTACCTACCTGTACTTGACTGATTAATCTTGTTCTGCCTCCCACTTGTGAAAGACTCTTTGCTCATTCCCAGGTATCCAGGGGTTTCTGGCCTTGAGGCACTGCCATTTTCCTGGGTCTAAATAGCCAATTAGATAAGACCTTGGAAACCACTGGACGGCAACCATTAGTAATTAGCCATTGACATTTTGGAGTTGTAACAGTGGAATAGTAGCCCTGTGTTGAGGCTAAATTACCATTTTATTGAAATAGTCGAATATTTGAAATGTCAGGCATGATGGGACGCATGAACCCAAATTAATAAAACAGGTACAGGTTGGACTTACACAGATCAATACTTTGTTTGGATTGCTATGTTAATGTCACTTAAAAACTCCTACAACACTTTAAAGATTTTCTCTTCAAAAGAAAAATACTACTAACAGCACTGGCCATGTTAGGTCATAACAATGCCTCCATTTACTGTGAAAAGAGAAAAGAAAAAACGTGGCTGCTCCTCTCATGCATGCTTAGCACTAAAGATTGTATTTCACGGCCTGTGCCTTTGAGTCCACATCTGCATGACTATAATTCTCCAAACAGCTCTTGTCTCAAATATTTATTGCTCTGATGACTGAAAAGAGCAGGATATTTAACCGCCTAAAAGGCATAACTGAAGCAACAATTTACTGCACACATCATTTTGTGTTTTATTTCTTATCAGTTTCATGGTGCCACTGTAGTTTTACACTGTTCGTTCACATTGTGTAAATTCTTCCCTTCTCAATGTGGGTTTCCCCTCCACCACCGAAAAAGGTGAATCCTACAATCAGTGCTCACGACCTTATACTTGGTGTTGGTGCCCAGGCAATGCCCTGTGGCTGCCTTTAGGATACCCTGGAGGCACTGGGGAATCGATGGGTTAAATAGAGAAGAATAACTGCCCTAAAGGTACAATAAATTTTATAAAAATGTTATGTATCTTTCAAGCTACATCCATGCATTTCCATTTGAACTGTTACAGAATCCAAACTATTAAATAAATCCTTGATGTCATTACATTTTCCAAAACTCATCACATTAAAAAAATAAATATTTATTAGTAATTACACACTGTGTTTCTCAAGCCACAACAAATCAGAACGTAACCAGTCAGTGAACTCAAGTGCCTCTTCAAATGGCACTTCAGGCTCAAGTGTATTTGTCACATGCATAAACTACACAAATGCTTTGGCCCACTGTCAACATTGTAAAAGCTGAAAAATACCAATACTAATAAATAAAAGAAAAGGACACACTAAAAACGTTTGAAGTGGTGCATTGCTCAAATGGAAAGACAGGTGTGCAGTTTTAGCTTTCCTGAAAACTATTAAGTTCCTCAGATTTTTGCACATAAAAGGAGCTATTATTGTGACACAAACCAGACAAGTCTTTCACTTCATCTCAATATCCTTTGGTCCAATCATTGTCTGTAATGAGTCTAAAAACAGTTGTATTATTACAGTGTTAAGTAGAGGTATCAGACAGTAAAGTCACATTTATGATCATCCACTTTACAACACTACCCTATAGTTTTACATTTTCAGTTTAAGCATTTTTATGGATTGTGGTTGCTCAGTAAAAGTAGTAAAAAGTTGTAATTTCAATTTCGTAAAGAGTTGTAAAACAGCAATTCTTCAAAACGGAAAAAAAGAGGATCCTGGTTTAGTATGTAATTTAATGCAGCAGTAGCTGAGAGCTCGCCCATTTGTTTGAACAAGGCAGAGGCCAAAATGAGGTCTGATATTATTGCTTTGAGATGACAGCTTGAAGCAGTCTCTTCAGGTCAGACAGCAGTGTAAGTCCACCTCCCAACACATCATCAACAGCCTCAGTATGACCTACATTCTCAGATTCAACAGCGGCAGGGAGAAAATTGCGGAATTACAGCACGCGGGGCAATTTTACCCCCAACACCCCACTCACAGTTCTTCCAAATCTCCTGAAACAATCATTGGTATTACTGCTGGCAAAGGATGATTTTTGTCAAGCTTCCCCGTCTCAATAATACATCTTTTGTCATTCAAGTTCTTTTGTCTATAAAGAGGTTTGGCGACTAAGTAAAAAAAAAAATTCTAAATCTATTTTTCAGGAGTATTGTGGCTTTAAGAGAAAATTGCACTGGATGTAGTATTCATTTTTGGACACAAATGCTTTGAAATATTTCGGAAGCCCCAGGTTAAAATTTAAATTGCACTGGAAAAAGCTATATCCTAGAATTTTCGAGCTAATTGAGGCGAGACACATCCAAAAACATGTACCTATGCTCCTCTTCTTGACTCTAAGGTGGAAAAAGAAATCTAATAATATTTCACTGATTATATATTGTAGCCTGTATGTGCCCTTGTTTGATTAATGGCCATTGTAAACCTAATCAAATTAAACATATACAAGTCTAAGCTTTTGCCCTCCTGGTTTCCTCTGTCTTATTACAAGCATATGTCTCGCAGACTGCATTGGGAATTATAATGTGGTTATATTTAACAATGTATGTAGTAGGAGATGCTAGAGGCAAGAAATAACTCTATAGCCTTGACAGTACATCGTGGTTTACAATGAGAGGTGACTGCGGTCTAGATTTGTGTGATGGTTACTAGGCTATTGCTTAAACACAGTGACTATTAAGTGTCTATTTGTTTTGACAAATAATTTCGGAAAAGAACACCTTTAAGTGTCATTGTGAAACGAGCCTTTTTATTTCTAGTTGTTGCTTTGATTTCCTGACTAAAAATTGACTGCAGTGATTTGTGAATAGTGTTTCTAAAAAATTAAGAGAAACAGATAGTTGTGTGTTGAATTTCACTAAATGTAAAATGACAAGTTGAAAAAAAAAAAAAAAAAAAAAAAAAGAGAGAAAGGGGGGGGAAGGGACTTGGGAGGAGAAGTGGAAAGAGGGGTTGAAGCTCAAATCACAACAAATTAGTTAAACACAAAACAACAACAAAAATACCACAAATGTAAAATGAATCCAGAAAACATAAATACTCAGTCTTAATGCTTGATTGTGATTAGACAGAACAATGCAAATATCTCTTTCCACCATTGCTTTTAAAATCAGTACATCACAGGTCTGTTGAGACTATTTCCTGCTTTGCATGGCTCTCCTTTAGGTTAACTCCATCACTAAAGCAGAATTATAGCAGAATTGTTGTGTTTTGTTGTTGTGACCTGACCATCAAGGCCAACGCAGGCATGTCTCCTGCTGTGATTTATATAAGGCTAAGAAGACTATCCCATAAATGCATGAGATCCTGGTGATATAGTCTGTAGTGTTGAGTAGCTTCATCCTTGTCCATTTTCTGTTGATCATCTACAACATTTGACTTGTAGCCATTGGGTTTCTGCTCACTGTCTGTTACTGAGCAGTCTGGTTGGCTCCTTATCAGCTGTATTTTGCTTTGTAAAATGCTTGCTGAGGTTCGGATAGTTTTGACACCAGGAGAAGACCAGGGCTCTGTACTAAGAAGATGTGCTGGAGTGGTGGAGGTAACTTTGGCTTTGGAGATAGATCTCTATGGAGACTGAGTAAGTAAAGTTCCAGATAGAGGATAGAAACAGTCCATGTGCTTACAGCTCTACGGGGAAGCACAGGGTTAATTAAATGAATTGGTTAACTGCTTTATGATAGCATTTATACAGACCACAGAGACACTGAATGAACATATTTGGGGAAGGGTTAAGTGTCTGGCTTCATACTAAGGCCCAAGTGTAAGATTTTGTCTAAGATCCTCAACCTCCACTGCCGCCTTAAGGGTTATTCTTTGGCTGTAATGAGGACTTTCATAGTAATACTACTTTGGTCTTATTGCAAATTAAAGTCCCTTGGAACCTCACTTAAGTGGCTGGTATGCTTTGTTTATTTACCTGTCTGTGATTGATGTTCTGTTGTGCTGTTTTGGTGTCAGTTTTACATTTATACATTGAATTTGAGATAGGGTTAGTTTTATGACAGGAGTTGACAGCTTCTGTCAACCACAATATCCTCCAGGTTTATCCTCCAGGTTTAAATGTCTTGGTTTTTAACAGATAATTTCGTGAACACCTTTCAGTGCCATTTCAAACCTAGCCTTTTATTTCGCACTCAGATTTCCGGCATGAATATTTCCTGCTGGCATTTGTGAGCGTACACTGTCATACACCGGATTTGGATGATGTAAATTTGTGGGTCGTGGAACCAGTGTGTTTGGAGACAAGATGAAGGGAATAAATAAAGGAGAGCCGGATAAAGTGTAGGAGGTGCGTTCAAAATGCCAGCAGCTACAGTCCCATCTGTAAAACACCCAGATGGCATTTACCTGACAGCGTGGCCGTCGATGAATACAACCTCCTTCTCTCTTTGAATTTCCATCTCTCATGTTTCCTCCTCCCTGTTGTCCTCTTTGTTTTTCCTGACTGCAACTATTGCCCCTACCTCAGTTCTCTCAGCCTTCTCCGAAACACTTCCCCCCTCCAGTGCTATATCTGCAGATAATAGTGGGCACACACTAAACAATGATCAGGTTCATTCTGAAGACTTATAAATGCTGTTGCTATACATTATTGTCCAATAAAAGATGTGATCCCTTTATGTTTGTTTATGTTTTTGTTTGTCACATTTGAAGGTGCAGTGTGTAGTTTTTGGCACCATCAGTTGGCAACAGTGCGATTCCACTTTGTTGTAAAAGGAGCTTTTCATGTCTACCTCAACATTTTTTTTTTTAGAACATTTCAGAACACCATTTTGTACCACAAAATATACAACTTTGTTCAACTGTATACAGCAAGATTTTATACATGTGTGCTACAAAATTAGTTAAAGATGAAAGGTTTTGGGCTGACTTATACAAACCTGATAAAGTAGGAGCCAGTCTGGTGTTACAGAGGGACACTGGAGCTCACACGTGTCCAAATAAGCACCATTTATAGTGCAGTTTTAACGTACTGACAAAGGGCCATGATCACTCATCTTGTTAAAAGCGGATTATCAGCCTGTTTGTATCTTGTTACACCCATAAAGATTCCCTTTCCTCCCTTTCTCTCCCATTTGAACACATTAGCACTCTTTCTTGGGCCTAATTTGCTCAAAGGATTATCCTCCATGTTGAGTTTTTATTGCCAATAGAAGTATGGACTGTGATGCTTTGTGTTTAGTATTGTCTTCAGCCTCAATAGCTGATGGTGTGGTGATGCACTGATTCTTTTACAGGCTGGTAAACAGGACCTGGTGGATGTGCTTATTGAAAGTTCTTTAGTAATATTATTGCCTACCTTCAGCATCCATCCTTTTAGTGCATGGGAGCTATTGTTATGTCAAAAGCACAATAGAATCAGTGGGCTTTGTTTCTCAGAAAGACAGGTTACTGTGGGATCTTTTATCTTGGCAAACCCAGCAACATCAGCATTTTTACTTTACATCCAACAGTCCCTGCACAGCTGCAATTATCTTGCCTGGCCAGCCAGACCAATCCACTTTTTGGGTGAAGTGAAGTGGGTCAGCAAACCCTCCCTTTGGCAACAGCTTCCACCGAGCTCAATATGGCTGAACAATCATAACTGTTTACTTAAAATGGGGCAGGCACTATGTGATGCTCTGTTTTTTCTGATTGGTCGTCTGCACTTTCCTGTGAATTCTGATTGTATGTCTATCCACTTTCATTCTTACATAGTTTAATCTGTGTCCAAACTCAAATAGAGAGGGACCAGACTAATGTCTATAGAATCTATAGAATAGAAAAAAGACTGGACTGAGGCTAACAATTATCATGAGAGTTCCACCATTTATCTTAAGATTCTTGTGCAGTGTGCTACCACTGATCAAATATGATTGGAGCTACAGCAATTAAAAGTCATACATTTAAAACATTGTTCGTTATTCATTCCCTGGGCTCTGAGACACAAAGATTTAGGATATTATTACTTAAAAAGAAAGCTGCCGCTAGTGCTTGTTAGCGCTGCACAACAATACACAAGCTGCTGTTACAGTGCAAACAATTGAAGCAAAGGACAAAGTGTCCACAAGTGCATTTTTCCCCCATTAAAAAACTGTAAAAACTGTGGTCCACAATGTTTGTTTACTCTAAAGTCACGTCTTTCTTCCTTCTTGAGCTCTAAAGTCATGTTTGATTGTTAGAGATTTTGTTTCCCACTGATTCCCACAGATTTCCCACCACTGAGAGTGGACTGTAAGGGAATTGGGTTGTGTGTGGTTTCTCATCACTGATCATACACTACACAACCAAAACTACTAAATCTGGGATCTTTTAGTTTCAACTGGGATGATTTTAAAAGGGTATTGTTTTAAAAGTCATAATGTGTGTGTCAGTAGTTACAAAAATTACCAGTAATTCACTTTAAATTGCACATGTAATTACTTAACAACATTATGAAATGAGAAGGAATATATAATGTAACATTCAATTCCAATCACTTATGACATGACTGTTGGCTGGTCCCAATGCTAGAATGCAACAGTTATCTGTTTTGACTGCAGAGGTTATTCTAATTCTCAATGTTTTATTTGGAAATTACCTTTGCCAGCAAACCTTCATAACATTGCATGCATTAGCTGCCTCGCACCTAAAATCAGTGACATATGAGAATGAGCAGACTAATGTGTCGGGCTAGTGATAGGTTCATGGTGCAGAATTGAGTCATCATTCAACATCTGTAAGAAATTTGGCATCTTGCTGTCAAAAAGGGAATATAGCATCTGCATACAGAGAGACATGCCTTCTGTAAAGGAGTGAAGGCATGTCAGTTTGGGTGCAAACTAGGTCTAATGACTTATTACTGCCAAAATCAGAGCTCCCTGGAACCGAACTCAATTACCTCCTTCAGATTTTTGTCCAAGGGCTCAGCATAGACAAATGACAGATGAATTGGAGTGAAATAGAGCGGCAGAATGTTAATGTTGTTGGTAAACAAAACCATTGTATTGGCCTGGCACTCTGCGTTTAATTAGAACAAGTCAGGTTTCATCCATGCCTTCATTTGAGAGGAAACAGTTCCAGACACCATCTATCAACAGCTTTTCATCAGACGTCATAGAGGTCATTGATCCTTTGTGCTTCAAATGTGATAAATATTTAAGTCTGATTCCAGTTGAGTGAAGAACACTCTTTGAACTCAGGTATGCACAGGTTCTGTGTGGGAAGCACTGAAGCAGAACTAGTCACCAGATAATACAAGTCAAAGTCAACAATACAGCTTTAGCAGATAACCTTTTCATGGTTCATATATTCTGCCGCTGTAAAAGATTAAGGAAATTAATTAAAAATAACACATTCTCACTGGCCCATCTCATCCTCTTCTGATATTGACACAGCCCAATCACTGCTGATTCACTGCTGCCATAGACCCATTTGTAATGCAATGTTCTCAGTCATGTGATAGGAGGACACAAACTTAAAGCAAGGGCTGTTGTACAGTGAGCTAATAATTGTTCTTTACAATAGTTTACAACGAAAACGCCAACACTTTGACCCATTTAGTGAAATAAACACCAAAAACATGACTTAATGCTGTGTTTAGTGCTGGGGTTTATGCAGGATTCTTGAAACTGCATTGTTTTCTTTGAGTCTGGGGGTACAACATTGTCTATGGCAGTGCCAACCAAGATGGTGATTTGGCCTTATTATTTGATTGTGAGATCAGGCCTACACTCCAATTTTACATCATGTATGAAAGCTCTATATGATGTGCTTAGTTGGACAGAGTGTCTATTTGAGACTTGGTTTGTCTACAGACTTGGTTTGGAGTGAAGAAGTCAGTGTGGACATTTGACTGGAGTTTGTGGACTACTGACTCCTGATTAGATTTAGCAATGTGTTTTGCTTTAAAATGATTAGAGGATCTACAGACCAAGCTGTTGCATTAAATGGCCGTTGATATTACCATATGTTGTTATTACACTAAAGTTAATGGGATATGTGATTCCCCAAAGAAAGAATTGAAACACCGATGATTGTATGGCATTTTGTGTATCATGAGGTGGTTATGTATTCTGTTTTGGAGAGGCGTAATATGAGATGAGTGCCTATTTCTAAAGGCCTTTAACTAGAACCCATGTCTCCTTGATACAAATAAATGTTAGGAAATGGAGCTGTGGATTGTTAGAGCCAGCAGTGCACAAATCCACCGCAGTCAAAATCTAATCTAATTACAACCAATGGAGCTTAATCCCTGTGTTTCTCTAAATTTCATGGTGCCCTCTCGGTGCACTTCCTGCATGTATCATGTCCAAATATGTGCCAGCACAGCGGATGCCCATGCTACCTTTTAACCACAATCCCTCCTCCTGCTGCTTAATCCTAATAAAATCAGCTGTGTGTCAAAACAACATCACTGTGTGCTGATCAGAATGAAAGAGAACGATTTAATAAAACAACCATCTTTTCTAACATTTAAAACACGACCTACATTGGGATACAGCAACAATTTGGATTTGATTCTCTCTTTCTTTTTGTCTGCCATGAACAGTCTGTATTAAAGCAATAACTAACGCAACTGTTACTGTGTTTACACCAATTTTATTAGAAGCATTTTTGGATAATTAAGGTGGCATTTGGGCGTCTAAATAAATGCCATCTCCCACTTTATAAATGGCTGAGGACACTAGTGGAGACCCCACTATAATGATCTCAGAGGGGAGCTTTTAAATGAATGTTCACACCAACAATACGGCAAGTCAAACCAGAGGAGCTGGACGGGATTAGGTGATTGATGTGTTTTCCCTGCAGTGTCTTGGGAAATGAAGACCTCTTTTGGGGGAAATATTTGAATTAATGATTCTGACTTGCACATGGCAAATGGAGTCAGCCGTGCAGAGAATTACATGCTACGAGATAAAACAACACCTCTGAGATTCAATTTAGGTGCACTTAATTAGGGTCGCTTTCTCCAGGATTTTTTTTAATGATAATTCGATGTAAGTGCTCCTGAAATGAATAACTGTTATGCAATATTTCTGACACAAGGGTCGGGGTATTATAACTAGTCTGCTGGGACCATCTCTACCTCTAAAAATCAGCCATGGGAGGAATATTCTACAAAAAGTAAGATCCTGATACCCCCCAAAGCAATTTTGTTTTGAAACCTGAGCAAAATACTATTTAATTTTAACTGTCTCAGTTAAAACAGCATCTCCATTTTCTTCTAGTGTCACCCATACTTGTCTTATTAACATGTAGCATAATATCTGAGTTGCTGGGGCCTTTATTTGTCACAGCTGCTTGCATTTGCAACAAATAAAGCTTGGAACAACTTTAAAGTAGTTTGGTGGTGCCAGTCAGTCCGGTTAATGCCTTATAGAAGCAGAGCATTTCATCTGGGTTGTCCTCTGCTCTTTCTTGTCAGTTTGGATGGTTCCCATACTGTGCTTTTGGTACACTGTGTGGACACAAGGTGAAAGTGCCCCTGTGTAGCTGCAGTGAAGGCCAGCACCAACTGGGAAGCTGCTGCTTTGTTTAATCCCATTTATCTTTGCTGGGATTTATCAGATGGCCCGTTTTTTTAAACATGGTCTGCTTTCCAGATAATGCCAGCATCATTTAGTATGTTTTGCGTCTGACATTTGCATGACATGAACCATGCACTTAAACCCAACCTTTTTTAAAGTAATCTGCCTGTTACCATGCAATAAACAGGGTAATGGGTGTCCTCTGGGGCTGGGATGGACTACAGCCCCCTGTGATAAAAGCAGTTTGCCATCAATACACAGATGAGCTTGGATATAATTTTGTCCCATTTGCTGTAAGAAATCCAGATGCTTATATGACAAACACTTCAGGAGGGAGTTGAGTTCTGCTGACACCTGTATGAAGTTACAGCTGAGCTTGTGAAGTCGAAGTGTTAACTAGAATGAACTATTCTGGCAGTGTAAAAGAACACATGTCATATCCATTTACAACTTTTCTCATGCAGCATTATGAGACACACAAGCCCAGCATGGTTATATTAAATGAGGAAAAAGGTTCATGTACAGTTCTTTGTGGTAAAACAGTGGGAGACAGAAATCATCATAGCGTGAAGACAGTGATAGCAAGACTGAAAGAGTGTAAGAAGTGGCTTATTGCAGCTGTAGTGTTACTGCAGAGACGAAGACATGTTGATAATTCCAGAGAGGCAAGAGTGCAGCTTGTCTGATTTATCCACGAGACCATATGTGAGGCAGATTAAAGAAGCAACCCCAGATTAAAAGACTACCACCGTAACTATAGCTCAGTCTAATAAAGGAAATGTGACAGCATGTTCTAAAGTGACAGAGTAATACATTTCAAGCTCCTGCTTTGCTTTTAGATACATGCTTCACTGAGATTACAGATTTGAGAGATTTCTAGAAATGATCAAGTAGCTATGAGGTTGTTAAAGTAGTTCAATTAATTTTGGATCCCTTCCCAGCAATGACCATAGATCAAGGCTCCCCCAAAATGGCTTCCTTGAAGGAGCGACCCGGGCGGTGCTCTAGTTTGTTTGCTGTTTTGCTAAGCCCATGAAGTGCTCACAGTGGTTGTTCGTGTTGAACACTCGCAGGGGTTTTGAAAATCACTTCCCCTGTTGTGTTTAAACGCGGTGAGACATTCTGAGTGCATTGAGCTGCTGTATCACTTAAAGGGTTCCTCAAAGCTTTAACATGGTCCTCTGTGGCTGTGGATGAGCACTGAACCCGAGCCAAGTAGTGAAAATCACCATTTAATGTGGCTGCAAAACCAAAACCACCCCAGTGTAATGTATCGCTGGGAGAACGTTGAAATCCTGAATGTTTAGTAGCAGCTGGCTTGTGTTAGGGAGATGGTAACAGTGCTTAAAGGCAAAAGGTCTTGTGTACTCTGTGTGCCGTACGTGTGTAATTGAAGAAACTGATGTGTTAAAAATTCAACTGCAGGGGATTTGTAACCATGCATTGATAATAAGATCATCCACTGTGCACAGTCTGATGTCAGAGCCGCTTAGCTGATTCCAATCACCTGCCCCGGCCTCACTGATACCAGCCCACAGAAACGGTGCTGTGTCCTGCTGCCTCTGACCTTGTTTCGCTTGAGCCTGAACCATCACTTAGACCAAGAATGGCATCTCATTTTCCCATGAGGCCATATGAGAACAGAGACTGAATGTGCTCAATTTGATATATTGGTTTGAAAACGTAGCACATTATATGGCAAACGAGGCTTTGAAAGTGTGGATTGAGAGAACAACAAGTGTGTTTATAGTCATTGTCCTTCATTTTCTCAATTTAAAAAAGCTGATTGAACCTATCACCATCAGACAGCAACACTTATCTAGTTCAACATATCTAGCCATTTTAATAGCATAACTTCTCATCTCCTTTTCATGGTGGAAACCTAGTGCCACTTTAATGCAATTGGAAAACCCAGCAGAAACACAGCAGCAGAATGAAAAAAAGGTTTTGTGTATTTAACTGAGCCCTATGGAAACTTTTTACCCCATAAAAGGGTGCAGTGTTGAGCTGCTCCTTTCAGTGAAGCTGTCCTAGTCTATGGGATCCTACATTTGAGGGTTAATGGGTTGAATGTGTCTATTTGCTACTTCATATAGTGCAAAGATTCACACTAAAACACACATAACAAATGCATGTTTTATTTGACAGACGTAGCAAGGTCATAAAATGCTGAGGTTTACCTTGAATCATGGATTGCACTAAATATACTGTGGAGCGGGTCAGAATTTCAATATGAAATACACATTAAGCCAACATTACTATACATCAGGCGGCCCATTTTTCAAAAGAAATGTGATTTTCTTATCGAGATATCTCTTTAATATTATTTTAGCATTGTCCTTGAATTCTGCAGCTATTACCTATTAGTATTTTTATGTGGAGCCTAAAATCTTATTAACTTTCATAATGGCTGGATTGAAGCTGTTTGAAAGGGTGCTGTTAATTGTCCTTGCTGCTAAGCTGGCACGACTCTCACTTTGATAAAACCAGTGTGTGCTTTGTGGCTGTTCTTGGTGCCAAGGTGAGTGGGTCAATAATCCTCAGCAATGGGCCCAAAATTACACCAAAAGCTCTAAGCCTTTTTGGTACAAACACGTTTTAATAGGTTTTGTTCTTTTTTTTTTTTTTTTTTACTGCCCAAACAAAAGTAGGTTTCTCTACAGTGTAATTTCAATATGCACACATTGGTTTCTGTGTAATATAATAATACCTGCAACCTGCAATGTCACCACTGTATGCTGTCGAAACCAGATTTGACGTTTGATTCTCTCTCTGCTGTTGGATTCTGTCTCTCATCTGCTGAGTGATTATCACATAAAATCATGAATGTTCCGAATCTTTTAGTGTGAACATGTTTTGGATTATGAAAGAATGCCTGCTTAGATTTTTCTTACGTGCATGATGTGACCTCGTTTTAGCCTCAGTGCGCCAGCCGTCAAAAGCCATACGCTGGTTTTGGAACATGCGTTTGTAAGAAGTGAAAGTGTATGCAGATGCAGTCACCTCCACGTTGCTCCAGAGGGGCACAAATGTGGAATAAGGTGGATTTGAACTCTAGGATTCATTTTATTTTTAATAGAAATTCTACTTATGTGGCTTAACCATGTGAAAGAAAAACATAGCATACAAATAGAAGGATCTTACTGAAGACTTGATTGAATTCTGGACTAAATCTTTCATGGAAAATGATGGATGTAAAAGTTATAGAGAAATCCATCTCAGACTTTGTACGACTGTCAGGACATTCAGTAAAAAAAAATAAAAAATAAAATAAAAAGCAAAGATTTGTGGGAATGAGATCTAAGTTTGATAGTCACCTCTGAGAGTACAGACGATTGGAAATGTAGTTTTCCATTAACATGTCATTATGCAAAAGTGTTTTTGATGTGACATTGAAAAATAACAAGAAAACACATTACAAAACGGACTTAAAATGTCCAAAATGCATGCTGAAATGTTTTGCAATGTACTGTTTCTTTCGATTTCCTGAGTGGAGGGCAAATGAGGTGTGTATCAGGGCATGGGCAGGAGTTGCATAACAGTAGCACAAGTGGGTGGTTGCGTCCAGCTGGGAGTGTAAGGATTAGGAAGGGCTGGTCCTACAGAGATCTAGGTTAATTAAAGCTGTTTTTGGTGAGCTCGGTGACCTACCCGTCGAGCTGCACAGAGACACTGGCCCCATCTGTTAACACAGAGCTAAAACTGTAGTCTATGACATAGCACAACCCAGCAACATACAGAGAATTATGAGTATCACATTCGACTGTTTTTGGCTACGCCCTGCAGAGAGGCATTATCCCAGCATGATGCAGTTAGCAAATAAATTAGACTAATTACAATTTGTATCAGCACTTTTACCACCTACAGTGCCATTTTTGGTCGGGCTAAATGCTACCAAGCTTTCATCTGCATATCTTTTCTTTGATGAAAATGTCTTGCAGCTGTATTATGGAGAATGTTGTCAATAAAAAATCGGAATGATCTGATATGTCACTCGATTACTCTTCCCTTTGAGCTGTTGTGAGCTGTAGTACACTTCTTGCCTCAAATGATATCCTATGCCCTATAAATACTAAATAATACTTTCTAAGAAGGATTAGTGTTGAAAATTACTGTAGTTTTGCAGCGCTTTCTTACAGTTCTTACATTTGGCCCCACAATATCATCAACATGCATCCAGTTTTAAATAATAATAATGGTGGGGGTATTAAATCCACTGGAATTTCAAAACATTCATTTCAAGTTGCAGCCAATATAGTGCATTAGTGAAGGGCGATTCTTAAACATGGGCGCATCACTTCCTCAGCATCAATTTGACTCAATTATATTAGATTATCATAACACAGTCTGCGTTTTATTTAATGTGAATCAGTTTCTGGTCTGTTCGTAATAACTCCAAAGTTAAAATAAATATTCATCACTGGTGCACTGTTCGAGTCTATTACTGTCGATAGTTGAGTCAGTTTTCCCCCTCAGAGGATTAGGTAAGAGCTGAGACGGTAAATGGATTGAAATGTGGCCAGTGAAGTCAAATATGCACTGAGGAAAAATGAGGCCATGATTATGGGAGGTATTAGGAGGGGAAATGCATTTGGACTTTTATATGATGAAAAGTAGGTTTATTTATCTAAATCCCGTCTCTGTTTGCAGCCATTGGGAATAGGAATGTGATGGATTTTATATTTGACCCAGGATGAATTTCAATTTTTAGAAGCCAGTAAAGGCATATTTCTGCTGCATCTCTCTGGCTGTCTCTCATAAACACGCCTTGCATCATTTTCCTTGTGTCCTTCAGCTTTGCCGCTATTCTCAGTACTGCTTTGCTACTTCTGCTTTTTTTCTGTCCACCCCCCCCTCTCGCAGTGCAGCGTTCACAGTGTTCTTACACCAATTCTCTCTGTCTGTTTCTTTCTGCGTCTTTTCTCTGATCTCCTTCCCCAGGAGCATGTCTTGGATGCCCATTGGACACAGCCTGCCAGGCAGCTGTGTGTAGTTGGTCTTCTGCCACCACAGAGGATCTTTGGCCATACCGCCATCTATTTGTTTAGAGGAATTAAAGGATGTTATTTTCTTGAGGGACTCTTAGCCTCTGAGACACCAGAAGGGTCCATAAAGCTTACAGCGATAGAGCTGGGTTTATGAAACTTTATCATTCACATACCATACCTAAACACACATTTGATCCCTGGCCCATTATATCTAAAAAAAAAAAAGGGTACTAGGCCTATATAGTGCTATATAGTTGACCCTTTGCGATGGGAAATGTAACCAAAAGCATTTATTACATTCATAAACTCTTTAGTACTTATACACATTTTACTATTAGTGACAAAACAATATATCAGCATTATGATTTTCGTATGTACATCAAATGCATGAGCTGAGCATCATGTCAGCTCTATATCTCAGCTCTGCCTTGTTCATCTTATGTTTTTTCTTACATAAGACCCTAAACTCTGCTTTGTTGACCTCTCATACTGTGGTTATGAAACAGACCTTTTGTGTTTCTCAACTTTATCTGCATGTTTATTTGAAAAAGAAATACGGCATGTACATTTTAATTTTGGTATCTGGTTTTGGATTGCCTCATTTTCAGCATCTGTAAAAAATAGGCAGGCTCGCCAGCCTCCAGTAAAACTTGTCTGATCGACTTAAGTGGCTTTTTATTAAATGAGACACATGTCCCTTGGAACTCGATGTTGGTTAGAAACTGCAGGGTTAGAGTCTGTCTGACTTATTTTGTCTGATAGTGACACATCATTAACACTGGAGCCTGTGGTGAACATGATGGGTCAGTAGAGAGTATGATGGTCCATTGACGATAGTTGCTCTATAATGTCTAAGGATGAGAATACACAGGAGCTACACATGTGAGCTGTTGAAATAGTTGTGAGGGCCACTGTACTTACTACTTGACTGCTCACATTTTTTTCCCTCTTTGCTTGTGGGGCACCACAGGAATGATTCAATATCCATTCTGCCACGCTTTGTGCTCTGCACATTAATTCAATCCATTTTCTATTTTCTTCAAATGCTTTTAGTTACGGTGTAGTAGGGAAATGGGTTTTCCTTCCAACTAAATCATTGACTGTACATGAGAACATGGAACAACATAAATATCATTTGTGCAAACTCAAGTGGGCGAGACAAAGTCATGTTGTATGATATCTGTAGCCAAATGAGAGAAATAAAAGCGTCAATGAGACACGCAACATGCTCTCAACATTACCTCTCCTCCTTTCTCAGATGAACTCATTTGACCTGAGGAATGTTTATTTAACGTATAAAGGTAAATGGAGAGTTCATTTTTGTCCATCCTTCCACTTGAGCACAAGAGCAAAGTGGCAGAGCATATGGGCATGTTCCCACACTGAGAGGCATGTATAGACTGTTCAGAGGCTGGTGGCCAATGAGCTGAGAGCGCTCTGGGTTACATCTGCCCTCCTTACCAATGGAAAATGCATCCCCGGGAGGGTAGAGAAGGTGAGATTTAATTTTGGCGAAGACTCATGAACAACCATTGTATTCTCTAGAGCTGTGGAAATCTGGCAAGACAGCATGACAAAAACATGAATGTAAAAATATAACGCTGCATTTTGCATGAAGGGCAGAGGCTAATGGAAAACATAGCTACCACTAATTAGCAGAGACTCTGTTCGCTCCAGAAACTATGTGACTTAATACAGCATCAAGTTTTTGTGCTGAAACTTTTACCCAGGGCTGCAGTAAAGTAGGCTAAAGCTGAACACTCGTTTGTGCAGTGGACAGTTCACTAGAAGTAATTGTGTTGTATATTGGTGGAAAAGAAACAACCATCTATATCCATACAACAGGGGAGAAAAGGTGAGACAGAGTGCTCGCCACTGTCTAATCATTATTGATGGAGATTCACTTTCACTTAGCAACCGATGGCTGCTTCTCCACTCATGCTTAGAATGAGAGGACTGTATGTGAGCTGCTATTGGCTGCTTTTCACGGCCTGTTGAGCCAATCAAGGTGACAGTGTGAAAGCCTGCTGTCGGCTGCAGCTGAGACCTTTGTGGAGTCTTCGGTAAAATTTGGTCTAGTTCCACTGAGCTCATATCCCCCTCACTTCAAAGCAAGGGGTTTGGGGAGAGTGTCAAGATTAAACTCTCTGTCATATCTGCATTAAAGCACTCCAGGGTGAAGTGGCAGGCTGTCACAGCTCCGGACATGGCTCATTTTAGGTTCATTCTGAGGGGCTGCTATTGTGGAAGAAGTTTTAGTGCAAGTGCAACTTTATTTATTGCACCTTCGTCTGAGGAGTTCGCAGAGACTCTGGGGGCCCAAGGCAGAAGGGCAACTGGCATAGACTTCTGGCATCAACTACTTTGTAAGACTTTGTTTAAAGGTGAATATCTGTGGCCACATAAATCCAAATTTTCAAAAAAATACTATGATCAACCTGACTCCTGTCCTGTTGAAAGAGTTTGCAAAAGGGCAAGTACCTTTGCTGCATAACTATTGAGTGATTGGATTTACAACCACAGTTTCATCCAAACAGAGCAGCACCATGTTGTTTACGATGAAACGGTTGCTACATTTTCAAACCTAAAACACGAATCCAGCTGCAAAGCAAAGGTTGGCAAGAATGTACAATTAGGAAAACAAAAGCAATTTATAATTAGATATGTAACATTGCACCATTAAAATATTTAAAGTTCTTGAAAATTTTAACAAGAGAGAACAGTAGGTATAAAAAAAATAAAATAAAATAAAACACCTTATTAGAGACAAAAGGTGTGAACACAAACTAAACTTGAGGCACTTCATACTTTTTAAAAGTTCACTCTAATTTGCATTTTTCTTTTAGCAACAATTCATAAATTTGCTCCAAATATGTTTTCTTTTTTTTTTTTTCTTTTTTTTTAAGAAACACAGCTAGAGTTCCATATGTGGGTGCCATTGACTTTAAAAGACTCAATTTTTAGTTTGAACTCTTAGATCTGCTGGTAATCCACAGTTTAGTGAGGTTTGCTTGCAGCATTCTTGATCTTGAAATCATTTTTGAACCGTGACTATAGTTTAGTTTTTGATTTTTTAATGTGACCAAGATTTTTTTTACAGTCGTGTCAAAGTGTCATGTTTCTTTTGTTCCTTCTACAACATGGATAGTATGTGCATAAATCATGCAATGTACAGAAGTTCCTTCTCGTGCCTCTTCTGGTCTGTGTTGTGTTCATGCTTCACAGGATTCAGTGTGCTGCATAGTCATGAATATTCATGGACCCTTCTATATTTGATCTTTATTAACCCTGTTACATGCATAGTCAGTGCTGTAAAGTTTCACTTGTTCTCATCATTATCAGTGAAACCAAGCAAGACCAAACAAGCAACTTGACTTCTTCAACTCCAGTATATAAGGTTTGTTGATGTCCCTGCTGTCTTCAGATTATTGTGTAAAACTGTACCGGTGTGACCAAAGTGCGTGATATACTTAGCATGTCGGCTTGTTTATTGTGCACCAGAGCGTGTTTGCGTTTACCAGCCTAAGTTATGTTTGATTCACAGGAACCACCCGCTATGAGTTGTCCTTAGAGGTGAGAGGCCGTCGTGGTAGGTGTGGATGACTTTTGCTTTCAATTACAGTCAGCTCTCTGCACGCAAGCAGCACTGCACACAGGACGTTGCATACATTTATCATTCTTTCACTAGGGTCTGTTATTTAGGACTTTATCATGTTATATAGAGGTGAAGGCATTCTGAGTCTGTCTATACTAATATATAATCTCTCAAGCCACATTTCTACTAAAAAAAATGCCCACTAGTATTATTAATAACAAAGTAATGCACTGTCAACACATAGGCGGGTATCTCTGAAGTTGGTTTTTACTGTGTGTTCTGGCTTCTGAACATGCACACAGTGTATTGGTTCAAGGAAAACACAACCTTTTATACAACTCCTGCCCTGATGAAGACTCCCATTTAGAGACATAGACACATTTAGACTCATTTGTAGTCACGTGAAACAGAGCTCTTTCTATGCACATTTCCAGCTCATTTTATGCATGTTGTTGTTTAATGTAAAGAGCATGAACACATACATGGTAATGGCAATAGATCAAATTATGAGTTTACAAATTACATTCTATAAATTTCATGTTTTAAAGAAATGCTTATTATTGCTCACTACAAATTAATAATTTAGATATAAGAATGTCTCTGTAGTATTGTATAGCCCCACCTGGTGGCCTGGTGGAGTCATGAGTTTTGTTTTTTGTTTTTTTATTATATTCATATTTCAGTTTTCTATTGGAGTTGTCTTATCACTTTCGAATTCAATATGTGCAGTTATATCTCATCAAATAATGAGTGTATTGCAACATAATGAACCCTTAAAGACATGTATCCACTAACTTTTTCAGTGTCTTTCCAGGAAAAATCACTTTGCTTCTTGGAAACCCACGTATTTCTCACTTTAAAGCTTATTCATTAGTGACAGCCAATCAATGCCTGCCTCACTTCACCCCTCCCCAACACCTACCCACCTGGACACCTTTTTTCCACCCGCAGCAGCAATACCACCACCCCTGAGTCATAGATACTGACAGTCTCCATTTACCTTTTTTTTTATTTCTGGCCTGTGAGCTGTTTTCAGTGTATTGCCAAATTAAGGACTTGGGAATTACTCACGGTACGGAATAATGATGAGGCGGCCCCTATCAGCACAAGGAAGTGTGTTTATAATGAGATCGTAAACATATGCTCATGCCAGCGCAGCAGCTACCCATCAGCTTAATTGGCTCAATGTGGAATCGCCGCTCTTGTTGGTCCTCTCCAGAGAAGGAGGAGTGCGGGAGAGGGGAGTGCGGAGGTGGCGAGTGACATTAGTGTGACGTGAAGCTGCAAAGCGGTGTTTAGAGCTGGAAACCCACACACAAACACAGGAATACAAGTGTAGGAACATTGACATATAGATAATCCAATGATCCATCCATGTTAGTGAAGGGATTTGCGGACTTGCACAAAAAGACAGTTGCAGTGTACAAGGACAAATACATAAAGACTCTGCTTTTGCCTGTACTAATCCTGTAAGGACACTGCCCGTTTGTTTATCTGCTAAATGTTTGATATTACATCTAAGCACCTTACATCATTCTTACCTTAAACCAACTCTGATTTACGCTTTTTTTCAACGTTGGTCCCTATAGTGACACAAGTCTCTGTAGACCTTCTCATGCATTTGAGGAAATGCCCCCCATGAGGACAGAACTACAGACCTTTACCACATTCCCACCTGAGGCACACTGGTAATTGCGTCAGAGCTTATGTGTTATTTAAGCTACTCTTTTCCTTTTTGAACAGCAAAAGAACTGGCTCCGGGTCACAAGAAACCTCCAGGCTGCGCTACCACTTTCCCGAGCTGCTCACATCGGGGACCAGGGGGTTACAGGAGGAAGATCGTGGTCATTTGTGTTTCTCAATCATTAGTCTCATTAGTTTCCAAGAGACACATTGACAGACAGTAACCAGTTCGCCTATACATGCATGTCTTTGGAAAGTGGGAGGAAACGCTGTCAAAAAAGCCATAAAGAATACTGTAAGTAGTCCCCAGTTTGCCACATTTTGCCAGTGGAAAAACAGTATTAAAAAAATGAGTAAACAATGAGCCAGCACTTAATTATCTTGATGGTGAGTTTGTTTTATTAACCAGACATGAACTAATTTTGTCACTGTCTCCCTCATGACACAGGTCTTCATACATCAGTCCATTTTCCAAGACTGGAATAAAGCAATAAGCCAACCACCAACCATCAAATGACCGTACCTGTACACATTGAGTGTAAACAGACCCATTGTGCACTGTCCATACTTTGTGAATTGATAATAATTGCTATGCCAACAGAGTACAGTGCCTAACATCTTGGCCAAACAATTGACAAAGTGTGATTTATGCACGTAGCGGAGTGTAATCAGTCTCACCGAGGCTGGATGTGGTCCAGAGGGGGAGAGACAGAGCAGAGGTTAAATTGCGCTAACCTCTGCCAAATTGTTCCCACCAGCTTGGAATAATATAAGCGTCATTAATCATCACTTTACATATATCTCACACATGCAAAAAGTGCACATGCCACGAGTAATGTGTCCACCTTTCTGTTAAAGCATATCAGCGCCTTCAGAAAGTGTTAATAGAATCCCAAACCCGTTCACCTCAAATGACTTGGCCATTTAAAAGTGGAATATTTATTTGAGGAATTAGATTGTCCCTCTGGGAAAGGCTTATCAGCTGTCTTTATATACAAAAATAACTGGCAGCGCACTTAGGGGGGGGGGGGGGGGGGGGGGGGGGGGGGGGGGGGGGGGGGGGGGGGGGGGGGGGGGGGGGGGGGGGGGGGGGGGGGGGGGGGCGGGGGGGGGGGGGGGGGGGCGGCCCCGCGGGGGGGGAGGGGAGAGGGGGGGGAGGAGCCCCGGGGCGCGCGGGGGGGGGGGGGGGGGGGGGGGGGGGGGGGGGGGGGGGGGGGGGGGGGGGGGGGGGGGGGGGGGGGGGGGGGGGGGGGGGGGGGGGGAGAAACAAAACCAAAAAAAAAAAAAAAAAAAAAAAAAAAAAAAAAAGAAGCCGAGGGGGGGGGGGGGGGGGGGGGGGGGGGGGGGGGGGGGGGGGGGGGGGGGGGGGGGGGGGGCCCCCCCCCCCCCCCGGGGGGGGGGGGGGGGGGGCACCCCCCCCCCCCGGGGGGGGGGGCGGGGGGGGGGGGGGGGGGGGGGGGGGGGGGGCCGGGCCCGCCACCCCCCCCCCCCCCCCCCGGGGGGAGGGGGGGGCCCTGGTTTCCGGGGGGACCTTTCAGTCAGTGTAAATGAGGCGTTAGTCACACTTTCTCTCAGTGTCACTCACTTACGCATTTGGCAAGCTTATGGCCATGTAATTATTGGCGAGCCTAGTGCCAAAAATTGCAAATTGTAATTTATTTTCAGCTCGACAAATTGAATTTCAACTTATGCTCTCGGCAGATGGACCTCTTGCATCTTCATTGTTCATCTCCAGCAATCTGTCCACTCTCCTAGCGTGCTGCTTGCCCACGCATCCTCCGTCTTTCACTGCAACCATACAGCTCGGGCAATTACACACGACGTCATATGAACAGTTTAGTCCATTTGTGCATGCTAACGTGTCACAGCTTTCCTGCCATGGCGTTTCGAAGAATCTAGTTCATCTGCTGCAGACTATGTAGCTTCCAGCCATCCATACAGAATGAAAGCTTATTACATGCCAAGAAGCCCCCACCTGCTCGTGAGCATAATCTAAATTGTTAACCGCCTGCAAGAGCCAGGAGGTTTTAGCGCACATAAGCATGCAGCTATTTGATTTGACACCGCAGTCATTTAAAAAACATACACAGTAAAAATATATTCAATTTGGAGAGAAAGGAAATATAATCATTGGGAAAAAAATGCAGTAACGGATTTGGCCTTCTACTGATTTATATAAAAGTAATTTAAAACAATAAAGCCATGAAATGTGTGTATCATCGATTTTTTCCACCTTTCAATAAGAAAATATTAAGTTGCTAAATGTGATCCTCCAGCAGTAGTTGTGAAATAGGTTTAGTCACCAAAAGCATTGTATTGGATTTTCTATTTTCTCTGCTATAGATGTATCCAGCCATGAAACATTTATCTATTTGCTTTTATCACATAGGGACTGCATTTGCTTTAAATACTGTACGTATAAGAATATACAACTGAAGTTACAATCTGTTTGTTATAGATAATCCTTTTACTTTTACCGCCCATGTCAGATATGTACTTTGGCCTTTGACAATATTGTGCTTATGATATCAAACAAACACAGATATTACAGACACAAGAGACAATGAGAAGTAAAGGCACATTTTCTCTGAGTGACTTGTTACAGAACAAATCAGTGCATATGGTTAACCATTGAAGAAGCTTTTTTTAACTTGTCGTATGGCATCGAGATATTTTGGGGTGCTTGGCCCCTTTTTGGTAATGACAACATAAACATACTGACCCGACCAATACCACCTCAGTGAAAATACTAGGCAAGTTGTTGGAGGGGTTCACAATTATGATTACAGAGGCCAAAAGCTGCTTTAATTAGTAATAGTGTGTGCATCTTATACAATAGAACTCAATTATCATTTTGGCAGATCCATTTTTATTTTTTTTCCTATATGAACTTTAATTACTGCATTACTGTTATTTGTCTCACAGGTTTCTGTAAAAGTTTAAGCATGCTTGTTAAACTTCTCTCACTCAAAGAAACCATCTGCTTAACAATGTCATGCAAGTTTGTATCTAGTTACAAATGTGCTGTCCAAACAGCATTCAGATGTAGCTGCTGTCTAATCAGAAGTGGGAACAACGGGATGTCGACATGTTTAGCTAACAAGTTGAAGAAGCAGAAATTGATTTGGTGCATCAATATTGAAATAAACAGCTCCCAGTCAAAACGTGCCTGAAATGAGCTGGGCCTGAGTTCATCTGAGGGAGAGCCTACTCATTGGTTTGGAATTATAGCCAGATGTTCACATCTGTTGTTGCCCTAGAGTTGTGGGATTCCAATATGGTTCCCAGAAAATGTGTTGGATTACCTGAAAGTTTCATGTTGTGCACAGATGGTATTGAAGAAAACTGAAGTTTACAATTCTACATTTACAATGTTTACCTAAAATGTAATTATTTCACTACTCTATAGAAAGACCTGACAATCACCTGGTTGTTTTTGGGTTTGCTAATAGCAACAGGAGATGGTAGATAGATGGTAGATGTAGATATCTATATCTTCAACGCCAGAGTGCTACTCAACATGTACGCCCAGTGAGGGTCATCCTCATCATTGGCCAAATGGGTTAAGACAAACACTGGATTATAAAGTTTACAAATACATTGTGACAGGTATTAATTTTAGAAATGCAAGAAATGGAATGTTGGATTGGTATATTGATTTTTTTCATAACACAATAAAGAAAAGCTGTAAAAATAATGAAACATTTTGAAAATCCCACCAAAAACTTCAAGAGGTGTTGCTTTTAATTCTTCACTTTATTGCAATTGTAATTAATACATCAGATGAAGCTTTTGAATTAAATGTCACTTCCCTTGGTCCTGTCCAACCTGTTATAATTTGGAAGATTGTAAACTGGAAAATAGAAGAGCCAACTGAACCCTAAACCTCCCAGACAGTTAATATGTCATATTTTGGTTTGGCAACACGGCTAAAGCCGTGGATTGTGCTCACATTGGTAAAAGGTCAAAGAACTTGTGTGAAACTTGTTGAAATGCCACACACATCAAACCAAACCCCCAGAATCTTTAGTCTGTGAGGGTTACGAGGATGGAAGCAGTGATTGGATCGACATCTATTAAGTTCTCGTGTATGAGGGCTGTTTTTCCGTTGTTGTTGTTTGTGGGATGTTGTCGATTACCACTTCATTTGTCAATCAGATTCTTGGCAGGTCACTAGTGGCTGCTGGGAGGCGAGGCACTGTGTGTTAATCAATGTGAAATGAACTAGAGAGTGGCCAAAGGCTTTCTGCCACACACAGTGCTCTCATTAGATACAGGGGTCAGGGGGAGATTGTTTGAAATGGGAAAAGCAGCCATGTTTCCGGGGGTAAAAAGAGAGGAGAGGAAAAAGAGAGACATGAGAAACTCAGGAGGGAGCAAGATGGCTTTTATAATGAGAGCGAGATGATGAAAGAGAGCAAAACGAGGAATGACCACGGGGCGGTGAAGTTTTCATAGATCAAGGGGAATAGTCTTTGCCCGCACAATAGCACAGTCATCGCTGAATAGCAGATCTCAGTGAAAACCTATTTGATGCTGTTAATCAGTGTGGTCATAATTCCATAATGTGGTAATAAAGTTATTACAATAGATTTGATTTCAAACAGGGCTCAGTTAAATAGATGGCGCAATTTTCCTAACCCCAAAGCATGAAAGTACAGAATAGTGAGAGGCAGATTAATAAAAATATTGTTAATTTTGTATTTTATTATTTTCTAAACACTTCTTTAGCTCAGTTCATGTTGTATTGTGTTATTTATTGGCATCAGAGGAGAACTGCATTCACCTCATACTGTCCAAGTTCATTCATGCACGTTTTCAAGTCACTGACCTTATTGCTGATTAGCTGGAATAAATATGAATGTTATTCCACCACAGTTCAAGTTTTAACATCTAAGCATCTAAAAAGTGCATTATTATCTATCTCTGTGAGAGCTTATGCTATTGGGACTTCATTGTTTGAAGTAATTGACCCATGGTAAAATTTGAACACTAAATATTCAAATGACTGCAGGTAGGTGTCGTTTTGTTAGTGTGCTGTCACTGAGTGATTCAACTCCAAGGTGCTTATTCTTCAGAGTGAGTCAGGTTTAATGAAAAGAATTAAATCAAACACCTCTCATAGAGTTTATTTTGGTTTTATTTCAGGAGATGCCATGTTTTTGTGAAAAGCATGTGTTAAAGTGAAGGCTGCAGATTTCCCTGTGTTCCCCCACAGCTCTGTAACACACAGTAGCTCACTGTTATACTGTTGTTACAGAGCTATAGAGTCATTTTGCCCATTCATCCTGAAAATGCAAACTTCTAAATGCAGCCTCGAGGGTATGTTTTTTGAGAACTCTACAGGAGATCCCCTGCTGCGTTGTTGTCTGAGCTGTAAAGACAGCAGTCTCAATGAAAAACCATGATGCCTCAGAAACTTTTGGCTGCTGCAGCTTCACAGAGAGAAGAACATCAATGGCAGACTATTTTCATTTTTGTTCTTCATAAACAGACATATATTAGCACAATTTAGATTTAGTTTTAATTCTGAGGCTTTAGAGTTTATCTGCGCTGCACCATCAATATCAATATTCTATTTTGTGGCTATTGCATCTTTTAGTGTGTAATCTCTGTAGTGTTGGCAGCAGTGGGGTTCACAGTGCCCCTATTGGTCTGGTAGGAATGCCCCTGTTAACATGGTCATTGCATTCATTGACTTGAGCCTTTTTTTTTTTCTTTTTTTTACCTTGTTTTAAGAATTTGAGTAGCTAACACTGTGCAAGAAATGTAACTCAATTTGTTTGTATGTATTGTGCCTTCTGCATGATGTAAGCCCTCGATGAATTTACCAAACCAAATTCACTCTGTATAAATGAGAAATTGAAGGCTCTAATCAGATAACTTTTCTATGACACTCATAAAATCTCTTGATCTGTGGATATAACACAAATCAGATTGACAGAATGTGTTGAAGCAACTTTTATAAAGACCCCAACTCTATATATTTAGCCTGCTCCCTTCTCCTTTCTGTGGCAACATTTGCAATACAAATGACTAAAAACGAATTATTGTAAAGAAGCTAGTCTGTTTTCATAAGTAAACCAGCTAATAGACTGTGTGGATATTGTGGAAGTCTATATTTGCCCTTCTGATTTATATTGAGGGTATTGGTTAGGGATTGTCCCATCCACCTTGATATTGTTAAATTGTAATTACCTTTTGCAGTGTATTAATTGCATATCTATAATTAAACAGAAAAGATACTCCTCCGGAATCCATTAAGAGCCAGCTGTTCTGTACAAATCTTTCTGGTCAATAAATTATTATGAAGGTCTCACATTACGCCATGCTTCCTGAAATAATTGAATGGAGAGAGGGCATAATTTGCAGCCAGACAGTCTCCTACACTAGAGCTAATCCAGGACTGACTGGTGCGTGCAGACGGATTTCTTGATGCTACATTACTTTTGACTGCTGCAGCTGATTACAGGCTCATACCTGACACACTCTGAACGCCACCAATGTGTCAAGAACAGGCCCGGGAAGAATAGTTGAAAAACATGGAAGTAATGATGAAAATTGGCCCTGGGCTACCCTGTAGGCAGTAAGATCAGACGCAGTGTCTCCAGTGTTTCTCCCATCTCGATTAGCTGTGGAGATGGAGATGGAGAAGGGCAGAATGGTGTCAAGAGGAAGAGTTGGAAGCTTCTCTTGGATCAACAGTGATTGACTGACTCATGTGGTTGATTGCTTGGATGGTTAATTCATGAGGAAATTAAATAATTGATTTGTGGAGTAATTGGTTCATACATTTATTAAAGATGTGTTGTTTTTTTCTACAACTATAATTAAATGCTCAATGAGGAATAATGAGGGCTCTAGTAGTAAATAAGAAGGTATAAAAGCAATGTTAATAAGCAATCCCTACAAGCTTAGAAAAGAAAAGATGCTGTGTTGACTCAAGATATGTTTCCCTTTTTATCTATTTTTCACAAACATGTATAAATTATTAAAAACTATATGATATATTATAATAAGGAAATAAAAATGTGTAAAGCCTACATCACACTGTATATATGTAATAAAAGGCAAAAAAGTATGTCATGGCTTAAATCTGCAATAGAAGAATGACAAATAATTATAATATAATTATAAAAATAATACTTATCTCATAGTTGTATAACCAAAGACTGCCTACAACAATGCATGCCATGAAAAAGTGTTTGCCCCGTTCCTTTTTTTTTTTTTTTTTTTTTTTGCACAATTGTCACACGTAAATGTTTCAAATCATCAAACAAATTTAATTATTAGACAAAAATAACTCAAGAAAACACAAAATGCAGTTTCAAAGTCATGATTTTATTTATTAAGGGAAAAAAGCTATACAACCTACCTAGCCCTATGTGAGAAAGTAGTTGCCCCCTTAACGTAATAACTGGTGTGACAAATATACAAAAAAAATAAGAAATCAGGAAGTGGACAAACACTTCTTCATGGCAATGTATCTGACCTCAATGTCAGAAATTTAGGACAATTGTCAATTGTGGCACTGTCAATGTGCAGGCCTACTCACTTTCTGTCACCAGTTATCTATGTTTAAGTCTCACACCACTGCAAATATATATATATATATATATATATATATATATATATATATATATATATATATATATATATATATATATATATATATATATATATATATATATATATATATTAAAGTCAGACACACTGCAGCTAAGCCTTTCAGCAACACTGGGGTTTCTGGTCTTGCAGATGTCTCACCGTGGGACGCTAAAGGGCACATCACTAGAGGCTGAGATGAACAAACACAAATTACACCTTAAGCTGAGAACAGGTGTCATCGCACCTCAATGCTCAACACCTGTAACAGAAATAGCGGCATTTTAACAAACACTATCATCTTACACCTAAGCCAACTCCTGCACTGTTCATTATGACACAATTAAAGCCTGCACGGTCAACAAGAAGTGGTAATGTGCTACTTGTGCTCTATACATACGAATATTCAGAGTTAGCCCTGTCCCTGTAATGAGCAGTGAGATTCTCGGTGGAGTGCTACACCAATCCCTGGACTCGCACATGGCTGCTGGATAAACCTGGCCTTGCCGAGTCGGAGAACACCCACTCACATCTGCACCATCTGCTCTGTAGCGCAGTGGAAATCCCCCCAGCCCCCACCACCACTCCCCCTCCCACTCAGGTACGCCCACACACTCCCCACTCTCCACTGACGGTGTCAAACACTTAAATGCCAGACCACCTTCCACCTACCGGCTGAATCCCACACGCACAGAGGCAGAGAGAGGAATACAGATCATCCGTGGCTAAACACACGGACACATGTACAGTATCCTGCTGTCCTGGTGGAGGAGGTTAATCTTTTCTCCTCTTCCGGCGGCATACAGACCTTACCTCCACCACTTCTACTTCACTGAAGCTGAGGCAACTGCTGACCTTTTAATACACATTATTTTTTGGTCTTTTTCTTACATGACACAGCTTAGTTATCCATTTTAGACGCATTGTTAACATTTTGTTGAAGCAAAATTTTATCCATGCCCCAGGCTTCCTGCACATTTACAAGGACTACTTTTTAATTAGGTAGAAACATTATTGCTAAGCTTCTGTTTTGGTCTCTTAAAGTCTGAGTGGATTCCACTGTGAATCATTTATAGGGGAATTAGGTGTTTCCTCTACCTCATTTATTCAGGCCATAATTATTTTTATGAAGTTTTAATACTGTGTTCTCAAAAATAACAAACAAATATTCTGGTATTATTGAATATACCGAATGGGCTTTTTATTACATTATGTGACAATAAACAATTTCCTATTCTGTTTTTATGTTCTGCGATCAAGATCTGTGAAACAAATTATCTCTACAATATTTCAATAAGCAAAGATATTTTGTCAGAATGGAAATCGTTTGATAGAAACTTGACAAATAAGCAAGCTGTGAGATACTTAAGTAACAGCAGCATCATGCTAAAATATCCAATCATTTCAAAAACTCTCAAAAAAATCTGTGGACCAGTTTTTCTGTCTTCCAGTTTCACAATCAGATTATCATCCCTTTCTGTAGCTTTACTGAACACAGCTCTGGATGAAATTTGCAGATCTTTGAAAGTCAAAGTCTATACTTGTCATGAATATTTTATTACTGCATCTTGTCGTATAAGGGCTCTGTTCAAATAATTGCCTCTAGTAATTTGGTGAGTATATTGCCATCATGTACAACATGGACGTCCGGGTCATGATCTACAAAGACTGTACTTGCTACAGTTACTCACCCTGGGTTTCTATTCTATGATAAATAATTTAGATACTAGGGACTACACTGATGTCCGTGGTGAATATAACAAAGTAACCTGTGACCTGTGAAAGTGGGATGGTGCTTATATAGAGAGACATAAAAAGATATGTAAGATTAGCTGATGATATTAAAGTATTACAGAAAGATCTACACTAACAAGATGAACAATTTCACCATTTTTGAAGATCTGTTATGAGTGTCAAAAGTGTCAACCCACAATGCAAGACCTACAGTTTATCAAAGCCCACAACCCATTTATCTCTTTGGCTTATCAGTAGCAACTTCCAGAAATGTAGGTAAATTAAAGTTATTCAAGGTGAATGCCTCATGTATTGACTGTAGAAGAGTCGAGAAAAAAGCCCACATTACATTTTACTTATCACCCTTTTAGCTGTGTTTTAACCAGTATATCTGCAGCTGTAATGTACATTAACATCTATTGCATGGTATCAGGTATGTTAGCTCCTAACTGTGCTCAGCCAGGTTCCCAAACTCATTAGAAGGGGCCCCAGGTGTACTCAGCAGAAAATGTCAAAGCTGGAATAGAGCACAGGTTGAATTACTGTTATGCTTTATTAATTGTCAACAGAAGCAGAAAAATGCTCACGTACCATCCAGTATCGAGTAGATGTAATAGATTTTCAGCAAAAGTGGCATCTGGTAATGGCAGACAGAGACTCATTTCCACTAGGTGTTACAGTTCATAAGATTAATCTGCAGTGTTAGTGATGGAGAGAGACAAAATACAAGCTAGCGGGATTAGGGAAAACACGGTATAGTACTTTTTAGAGGTATGAAGAGGGAAATTAAAAACAAGCAGTGTGTGTGTTTCCCTGTGGAAGTGTGTGGGAAAAAAATGAATTCTTGTTGAGCCAGACATTGCTCTATATCTCCCTCCAACAACACCTCAAGGTCAACTGAAGTCAGGGCTACCGAGACGGGGATCTGCGTCCACAACTGTCCAAGCAATATCTGCCCGGCTTTGTGTTGGGCTGTGTGTCCCACAATCCCCCACAGTGATTAAACAACTGAAAGGGAGCGTGAATTGGGATGATGGGATAGAGAGTGTGATGAATTTATGTGTGAGCGAGCGTGTCTGAGAATATTTTGGAGCAAAGTATTTGTTGAGAGCAGATCGGCAGACAGAGACAGATGTGAGTCAATGCTGCTGAATGCTTCTGTTTACACTCAGAAATAGTTTTCAGCACCTCAGCTACACCTCATTGCTTCTTCTCACTGGAGCCGGGCCAGCGTCGGGAGAATTTATCCAGCACGACTCCTTTGTAGAGCGTAACTTACAAAAGAACCAAAACAACCAGTAAAGTGCTTTCCCTCTATATGTTATTGTCAAATGAATTCAGATAAAAACCATTGTTACTCGAATCGAAGTGCACCTTGGGTTTTAAATCAGCTTTTATAGACCAACAGATGCTTTTATCTTTTTGCTTTTCTGCATTTAAAACACAGTGGGATCATCTCCAAGACGGTATCCCCTTGAGCACGTCTCCTTAAGTGATTGAAGTTCATCCATCAGTTCAGTTCAATCCACCATAAGGAGGTCTAAAAGTTTGATTGGCTACGGGCCATGCTGTTGAAACTGTATGTTTTAACAACTCAGGTTCTCATTATCGTGTGTTGAAAGCACATGAAAAGCATCCTTAGAATTTCTCAAGCTTGCATGTGTAGGCAGGTGGTCTTATTATTCTCAGTGTGTGCCGCAAGATCATCAGAACTTCAACTGCTTGAGACGACATTATTCACAGCCCCCCCTTTCCCTCCGTCAGCATTAAAATGTAGGTAATATGTAATGTATAATACTTTATTTTACCAACAATAACAAGTAGACGACAGCTCTCCACTTTTTCAGGTGACTTTTTGCGAAAAGCTGTGAAAATGTTCACTTTACTGAGTGTGACAACAGGCCTGGTGTGTCTCTGTGGCAGATATTTTATGATTTCACAGTATTTTCCCTCCTCTGCGCCTCTGATGTGTAACTTACCTATCCAAATGTGAATAGAATGGGACATTTTGAACAGAACTGGAAATTCTCAGTGCAGGTTAAAAGAGGAACATACTCCCCACAGTGTGACTGATGACTTCTGATAGCGTACAGCACAGGTTAGAACCATATGCATTAGGCCAGGTATAAATGGCAGGTGTTGAAATACTGACAAGAGGAATTAGATTAGACAGGCTGTAATCTAGACTCACTGGACTCACTGGATCAATCAGAAGAGCTACAGTGGCCAAAGGCATTGTGTGTGATTGCTGCAGTTATAGAAATGTATATATTGAAGATCGACTGTATAGTTAAAGTTGCATTTAGAAAAAAAGGCGCAGTGTCTCAGTTGGTAGAGCAGGTTGTCCAATAACCGGAAGGTTGGCGGTTCGATTCCCACTCCCTCCTGTTCATACTGTCGTTGTGTCCTTGGGCAAGACACTTCACCCGCAGCACTGGTGTATGAATGTGTGTGATTTTAGAGGTGCGTTCGGTGGTAGTTGGAGAAGGCTTGAGCGCCTGGCAGCCCGCCCGTGTGTGAATGGGGTGAATGGAAGCATGATGCGCTTTGGGTGCCTGAGAAGGGCATGAAAATATGCTATATAAATGCATGCCATTTACCATTTACTACAAAAAAAGAAAGAAATATGTCAAATGTGTCATAAATGTATATATTAGTTTGATTAATTGAATGATTTAAATTGTCATTTGATAAATGTTTGGTTATTTATCAAATGTGGTCTATACACAGACAGGAACACATTGGCTTCAAACGTAGATCTGATCATATCTACGTTTGATCTGATAATACAAGCGTCTGGACATTGTATAATGACATATCACAAACTTCTATTGCTGCCCCACGGGGACTTCTTCCAAATGCCCAGAAACCCAGATGTCCATGACTGTTTGATGTCTTCTGGATGGCTTATGCACAGTGAGTCACAACAGAGGGCTACACACACTCCATGTCCTAATTAACACTGGGTCCATCTGTAAGGCTCCCTCCACACTTTTAGATTACAAGGTAATTTGGTCGGTTATACAAGTAATATATGTTAAAGCCTTTTGGCCAATGCTGTCTTTGCATCACAGAACAAAGGATGTGTATGTCTTTGTAGCTTCCATGGACGAACAGTGTATGCATTGGAGAAGGCAAGATCAAGGGCCGAGTTGGCTGACTAAAGCCCACATGGGACGCAGAGTGCCGAGAACAATGGGCAGAGGGGGGTCTGTGAAAGTGAAATTGTTTTCCAGAGACAGATTTGTAAACTGCTGGAGCAGCTTGTAAGCAGCTTTCACTCAGACTAAACAATAGCAAGAGCAGCGTTCTTCTCCTGCTTCTGAAATGGTGCTCTGCGTGAAATGCATGTTCAAGTTGCAACATGCATCTCTCATTTACATTTTTCTCCTACATAATATGTGCCTCTATTCTACATGTTGTATACTTAGTTCACTAGTTCATTTTACACCAGGGGTCATCAACTAAATTTGCTTAAGGCCTGTTATTTCACAGGTGCTGAGGGAACCCAGACTTTCAAACTAAAACATAGAGTTAAATATATCAGTAAATACCATAACTTTCTTATTATTTGATTTGATTTCTTCACAATTGAATATCTTTTCTTGTTTTTCTTTTTTTGAATGATTGAATGGTTCAAGTAAGCCCGGTTTACCTGAGCCTTTCTCAAATGTACCTGTTCAAGTGAGCCTGGCTCAAGGCTTAGTTGAAAGCTACGGAGGCCTGATGTGGCCCCTGGGCCACCAGTTGATGATCACTGCTTTACACCATGTAGAGACTGCTCTGAGCTTCCCAAAAATAACATAAAGTTCAACTGTTCTTTGTTGGCAACACCTAATATTATAATTCTGCTTTACATTTGACCTTTCTGTAATATGTTAACTTCTAGATCTGCCAACTTTCATGCTTTAATGACCCAGTGCTAGTTTATATGAGTAATATCCAATTTATTGGACCAGTCTTCTGCGTGTTTTTATGTTGGTATAATATCTAGCCTTTACTGCTGTGTCTCAAAGCTGTGTGGGTATTAGCAGTGACTTACTGGAGGCAGAGTCATGTGGGACAGACTGGCCTATAATGATGATCTTCACCACGAGTGATAATGACTGCTAAGGTAATCCTCGCCTGGGACCATGCACAAACACACCCGGCAAAAACACACACACACGGCCGTGAACAAAATGCCACCATGATGCATCACAGACACACACAGCACGTCCTGAAGCCCCCTCACTTTGCTCGTGTCTTATCAGTCTGGCTACACGAAATCAGAGGCTCACAATCTTGGCCTCCAGAGCTAACTTGTGCCTGTCCCACTTCCCCAAAGGTTGTTATGATGATACCCACCCACTCTCCTCTTCTGCATCTCTTAACAGCTTTATTCTTTTATCACACAGCCAATCGTATAGATAGCAGCCCTCTGAAACTCTTCTCCCAGCTCACTGGTGGGGAGTGCTGGCTTAAAACCTTACTAATGCAACCCATGACCCCTGGGCTGGTTTGTAGCAGCCATTTCTGAAAGACAAGGAGGAGAGATAGGGCAGTGATGAGGAGTGTGAACTAGGGTTGCCAACTTACTCACAAACATATACTTCAGATTTCACAGTGTCCCTGCATGCCATTATTTATAAAATGTGGAGAACATTGCTGGGTTTTACTGATATGAAGAATAGTTTGTTTTGACGTAATGTTTATTTATTAATATAATGCCCAACTGCTAGCACTAGAGGCTACATATCACCTTGAAGATAAACTGCTCTAAGCCCAACGTTGGAACAGTGCAATCAGGCAATTATTTCCATCGTGTGAATGCATCATCTATATTTATGCATGTTTTATTTTATTTATTGACAGATTTTTTGCTTTGCTTTACTTCTCTCACTTTTTGTTTCTCTGTGAAAGCAGACACAGCCAGCACTGGAATAGACAAGCTGTGTGGACCAATCATCCAGTGGGAGCGATCCTTATTCAAAGGGGAGAAATGAGACTAAGTTATTGGCCAAAGATTACTGTAATGGGCTGAAAACTGCCATCATATTTGACCAAAATTTTGTAGCCTGAAAAATCATCAAGGCTACATATTCATTTCTAATGTTTCATGACATGGAGGTGCACCTGGTTCAATGGTAACTTAAAGTAATAGAGCAGGCTAACATCTTCAGAATATTTCAGAATAAATATCTTGTAAAAAGGCCTTGATGAATCAACACAAGATTACACCATAATAAATACACAGAAAGATGTAATGGTTTATTAAAAGCCAAACAGCCTCCTGAGAGTTTGCAGCAGTATTTATCTTTTTTAGACCTTCAGTGGGAATAGGCCTACATCTTTTAACAGCCAGTCTCCATGTGTTGTACCAAATAGTGCTTTTTTGTTTGTAGTGTGTTCTAGAGGTCATGGTTCACTATGTACCACCAGTAGTAGTACATGTTTATGTTATGCAGTAGTACACGCTTTGCAGAGATGCATAGATAATAGGACTAAACTCTGCTGTTGAAGTACATTAGGTAAGACTTAGCACCATGGAAACCTGGCTTTGTATGATTTCAGTTCATCTTTGCAATTAGGCACAAGTAGATTTTTTTTTCCTTTTTGTTTACTACATAGGGTGATGATTTGACCAAAAAGTAATTTGATTGGCTATTGTGGCACCAACAACCACTACTTTAAGCAAGTCAAATTCAAGAAACAATACATATTTAAATCAAAGGAAACATAGTAAGAGTTAAATTGTAGAAAATCACAAATAGCTCTAACACAGCATTTGACCACTCGCCTCTAGGCTTAAATAACAGATCCTTCAAACAGGCTTCACTCCTTAATCTTTAGTCATGATCATCTTGGCCTCCATTTGTCCCACTTGTATCTTCACCTCATATGATTCATAAAAAACAAAGTCTAACCGCCTTTTCTCCCTTAATGTGATCTTATAATGTATCTTGCTTGTACATTTGGCTACTGTGGTCTTTTTGTGCATTTCTGACTGCACCACAAGGCTTTTTTTTTACCTTTTTCTTGCCTGGCCATGAAGTTCCATTACTTAATCTAACAGCACAGTCTTACTCAAACCACAAACTGACCAGCATCACATCTTATCTATAACTTGAACTGTGATTGGTGGTATTTACAGGCGTCACCTAAAGCGTGATCAGGATGGGATTCATTACTGTTGTTGTTGTCTATATGGAGGACAAGGGAGTGTTTTTCCAACTCTGCGTGGAAGCGACACCAGCGCTTGCACAGATAAAAGGAAGGGGAAAAGCCTCCCGTTCCCATGTGTCATAAGTCCGTCCCTCTGAATGAGAGTTAAATCCATCAAGTCAAAGTGAACGAGCCCCCTCCCGCCTCATCCCCCGCCTCTTGCTCATTCTCGTACTTCCTCTTCCTCTTTGATCTGATTGTTTTCTCGCTCACGCTGGACCAAATCAATCTGCCACCCACAGATCATGCCGCCGCAGACAGAGGACAGGGACACGTGTGCTTGAGCCGGCCGGCCTGACACTTAACGCTCATCCAGTTTGTACGCGTTTATGCACATGGCTCTTATTGCGTCGCCTTTGTGTTCCTTCTGAAGCACGACAGCAGTCTTCATGCGCCGCTTATGAATAAAGATGATATTAATCCGTAAAACATGGAGGAGGGGATTACTGTGTTTACTACAGTGCTGATTGGGAAATGGAGGGCTCTTATTCGGTGGTGACGGCAGGTTTTGAACACTGGATAAGCTTTCTTTGTAATTGTGAACATTAAAAGACTGGTGTACAGACAATAACTGTGCATGTTTCAAATGGCGTAGCTGTGTTGGTGCACTTTTTACTGACATGGGAAGTATGTAAGAAGAATCTGTTCACAATAATGGCGCTCACAATGGTCTTGACATATAACTGTCCATTTATAGAACCAGCTTGTTTTAGCTGAAAGCACTCTATTGTTTAAAGTGTATAAAAATGCCACATATAACTTACATCTGTATAGGGCACGTTGATAGTGTTTTAGCTGTTGCAGTTACAGTTAAGATATGTGCCATTTTTCAAATCTGCCACGGCAGCTGTTGAGTGTGTAAAGAGTATATCAGTCCACACGATCGTAACGAGTGCAGAGAGTGAGTAGTGCAGTGTAGTTCTCCACATTCAAGAGAACACACTTATGCACTTTACAGAAATAACAAATGGGGCTGCACAATACCAGGAAAACATATCTATCTTGAATATTGTGACAACAGCTTGACCTGCAATATTTGAATGTCCCATTTGTCACTGTAAAGAGTGAATGTGTTTTCCAGTACTTTCCCTTTCCTTTTACTTTGATTTGGATCACAGTTTGTTTGTTTTTGTCAGATAAATATTGTGATTATTGTATTTTTGTGCAAAATGAGACACATTGAACTTTTACGTTGTTAGCAGTAAACATCAAAGAGTTGTTTTTATTTGTGTATTTGTTTGGTGACAATTTGTTAGTGATGTTCTGTTTGTTTAATTTAGCTGCCTTTAATATGATTGTTCTTATACACTGAGCCATAAACAGATCTGATAAACAGATGTGACTTGTTAAAGCTGCTCATAGGAGAGCGTTATATACAGGTTGTCTACTTTTATAGAATTCATTTCCAGTAAAACATTACCAAAAAGTACTTCTTAGAGAAAAGCAGTTATAGAAACTAGTACAGTACTCGTGTGGCATTATCGAGGGATGTCAAACTTTTACAAAGGCTCAGACACTAAGTATTTTTAGTGACTCATTGTGCATTTTAGTTGTGTTTTGTTCATTCCTAGTGACACTTTCTTCATTAGTTGTGCACTGACTATACTTACTTTTGAATAAATGTGTGCTAAGCTGCCATATGTTTTCAAGTAATTTATGGAGAACTAAAACATATTGGGTCTTAAGGCTCTATTTTTAGCACTGACATCCCGAATCCATCTGCAGTCATGCCATGTGTTTAAATCTGCTCCAGCAGTTTGCCAATATTTTCTCCATCGTCTCCAAATCCTGATGACGATAAGAGGGAAAATGGGCAGGAACCTTTCAGAAAAGCCAAACAACCAATCTCCCAAAATAGGTCAGTTTGAAAGCACGATGAATTTCCATACAGCCTTTTAAAGGGGCTTTTTAGGACTGAGGATTGTGCAGGAGAAGATGCTGCGAAAGGATCTTGCTCTGTCACACACTCACAGCAGGCGCTCAGGTCCACACAAGGGCCGTACAGACTGCTACTGCCCCCTAGTGTTTGCCAAAGGACTAACACTAGTCCCCAGGTTGGCTTGTTTCCAATGGCTCCCCTCAACTGAGCATTTGGTGAGGCAGAAACGTGTGGGTTTACTTTCCACATATAAGCATCATGACCGTGGTTCTGAATGCAATGTGGGTGTCCAAAACAGCTCTACAACAGATGACATGTCCATTTTTCCCCCATCACACGCACTCTTTTTTCTATCTCGCAGCGCTGGAGCCTACACAAACACCAGAGAGAGGGAGAAATCAATGAAGATGTGCCAGACTCGGCTTCTTTTATCCACACAATCTGTGCTCTTCTAGGCAGCAGCCCCACGTAAAGCCTGAGGTTGTGTAAGAAAAAAGCGAGCCACTCTGTGACTCATCGGCCCCAAATATAACCAGTAATTATCCGTCTCCTGTTTGGAGGTGGATCAAATGGGTTAATACTGCTGACACCGTGCTCCAATTGCTTTTCTCTTTTCATTTTCTATGTGTATAATGTGTCTATGTATTTAAAGGAAACTTGAACCAGTGATTAAAGTGTCCAGAGTTAAATTGCTTTCACTCATCCAAGAAAACTCTTTAATTCTTTAATCAATTTATTGTGTTATAGGGCACTGGTTTCTAAATAATAGGCTGCCGTCCACAGGTGCGAGAATGCAAACACGTTGTCTTTCCGACTTATACTTGTCTTATTAATTCTACTGCTTGTGAAAAAACTAACAGCAACAGCATATATTAGCATTTTGAGAACGGAGCTCAGTGTTTGTATTTCTCTGATAAGTAGGCTGCACAGTGAGTGTGCGACAGGCTGCTGTTCATGTTTGTTTTACTAATGACAGTCTGTTACCTTAATGCCTTCATTTGGCTTCATTCAAAAACATTTTTCATTATGTTTCAATGGAATTCAAAGCTATGTGAGTTTTGAATGTGTCACTCAGCTAGAACTATTCATAACATTAAAAAAAATGAACTCATGCAAATATGTAATATATGTATGGGGACTAAAACTAATTAGTACAGAAATCCACTTCCAAAAGAATAAAGGGTATAGTCTGGAATGTAAAAGGGCCAGTTGCACCAACAAGGTGTAAATGTTGGTTTTCATCAGGGTTTTAAATGAATTTACACTGCACAAAGATCCAAACCTGATTATTTGGTTAAGTTTTCCTTTAAACCAAAAACACACCAATATTCACTAATTTCAATAATTCTTGTCACAAAGAAGTTTCATAGCACCAAGAACAGTATGAGCTAAGTTATTAAAATCTACCAAACTCTGTGTTCACACCAAACGCGAATTCGCGCGTAGTTGGACGCTTGAACATTTTGAGTTTACTCGCTTCATTCGCGCGTGAAATTCGTTTCATTCGCATCTCTTGTAGTGGTAAACTAGTGGTATTCAACTCCTGAATACTCACAAAACATCTATATTGTTTGTTTGTTTTTATTCATTCAGTTTATTATTGTGTCCATTACACAGCAACACCATTTAAACCTGATTTAACTGAGTTCAACTCTGCTTTAATAAAATAACTTTAACTAATCTAAGATTGAAATAAATATTCTGCTCTATGTTGTGCAATCGTTTCACCTGAGAAGACTTGGTCCAGTTTGTCTTGTACTATTTAAGTCACTGTCTATTTCCCAGTGCCATTAATCCACACATGTTACATCAACCAGCCGAGTGCAGTGTATAGACCTACATCAAGAGACAAGCCTTAATGTGAAACTTCTGTATTAATGAATGAATGCATGTACTCATGTTAAAAGCCCATCCTCATTCACTGCAGTCTGCTCCCTGCTGCTCGGGCATGTGGAGGTGAATGGTGAATGGCACATGTTGCATACAACTGCACAGGAGACTCATTATTGCTATACTGATACCATACTTACAGGACAAACGATGGACCTGAACCCTTGTGATGGAATCTACAGACAGCACAAAGCCGTAAACCATGAATAAAGAAAAATATTCATGAGGAAAAATCAGATATGTGTCTCATGTTTTGCAGCTGTATGTGCTCTCGTTAATACAATGTATGGGAAGATAAAGAAGTGTATGGTTGTCTCCGGCGGTGTTCAGTCATGCAGCTGTGCCCAGCTTATTGTCTTAAATCTCTTCTGCCATGCCAACACTATGGCAGTTATGGGCTTTTATTTGTAATGCTCACTGAACACGGCAAATGCTATTAAAGTTTAATAGCTCCATTGAGATAAGAGACAAGGGAGAGAGGAAGAGGGGCTTCTACATTTTAAGCTTGAATTAAATCCCCATGTGAAGATGGCAGCAAAATGTACAAAAGATATATGTAGAAACACTTAACTACTTCAGATGTGAATGTAAGTTATGACCATTACTGAGATATGATCGAGAAGGGACTTAGAAAGACAGAGGATCAAGATAGTGGCACAAAGTCAACATAAGCAGTGCCTGATACAATAAAATGGGACTGAAATTAAACTTCAAACTCACCAACAACAATCACATGAACATAAAAATATATTAACATGGAAAAAATGATGTTCTTGGTTGGATATAAAAATAGAAGATTAATTTAATTCAATCACAACAACAATGTAGATTAAAAATTAATTGTTTCTGCCAGTCTTGACTGAAAAAAATCTACTTTTCTGAGACTAGACAGAGGCCTTTAAAGGAATAGTTCACTATTTAGTAAAAGAGAATCTTTTTGAAGACTAACAAGGCTTTGAAAACCTCAGCACCTTCTGTGAACCAAATGTTTAAATAGCCACTAAAGTAGTTTATTGTTTTAATGCTTGCTCCTGTCTGCTTCTCCAAACTGTACTCTACTTTAGGGATTAAGTCACATTTCCTTAACTGACCAGAATGTCTTGTTTTATGATACGCAAAACAACTAATCCCAACATAAAGCAAAGGAAATGGTAGAGCATTTCTCAGCTCCATAAGATTTAATTCAGCATGGGTTAAGGTGGTTTAACTTGGCTGCATGCTTAGAAGCACCTGAGTATTATCTCTGACAAATCCAAACAGAAATCTGGTGGAGGGCTGTTTGTCTGCTCAGCGCCGAGCAGCAAGAAAACCAGGCCGACTGCTCCCGTCTCCGCTTTCATCTCAGCATCACTGCTCGGCTAATGTGCCTCCTGCTGTTCTGGCATGACAATTGGATCCCCAAACCAAGGAGCAGCACAGCGCCTTTGCCAGGTAGCACGCTGGTCTTTGTAAACACACATACACAAATCCAATAACACATATGCATCGGAAAGGCGAGAACACGGGCTAAAGTATGCATGCACAGTAGACGTACATAAGAGTATGAAGGGAACATTTAATACAGTTATTATAAAGACGTGGCCCATAATACATTTATAAGACAAATGTGTTTCCTGTCTTGTGCTGAGGCAATGATGATCATCAAAAATTTAATCAGCAGTTTAAATATTTTAACAAGTTTTGCATTGGAAGCCCAACTTTAATTCCAGCTTGTGAAAAGATGATTTATCGCAGCAAAATTCTAGTTATCACAGTTATGATAGAGTAAAACAATATTTTTCGTTTTGTTCTATTATTCCTAAACGAGATAATACATTCCTTTTTCTGAGCTTTATATGGAAAATAAAGCATTAGATTGTGTTAATCAATAAATGTGTGCTACATATTCATAACTTTTATGAGGCTTCTGAGAATTAAAAGAAACACACACCTTTTATTCTTTATGCTATTGCCGTTAAAAGAGTTTTGTGCTACTGACTTTTATATCTGCCAGTTAAGTCCATTTTTTTCTTAAGTAGAATAAAAAAGACAAATTGCAGGGTTAAAGGTCACAGCAGAACGGACCACAGTGTGATGAAACATTGAGAGAGGTGGATGATTTGTTGTGTACACTTGTTCAACAGACTTTCCCATTTATTTTTGTGCATTAAATGGATTTGCATATTTAAAGCTGAGGTGTGTACAAGGACAAGCAGGGTCCTTTTTTTTTTTTTTCATATTATTTTGTCGTATTTTGGTGAAACATACATTAAGCTAGTTTAGCAGGTCCTTTTTTTCTAGTCTGAAAGAGAGTCAGAGTTTGGAATCTCCTCTTACTAAGTTTTGGTTATGTCACGCTTCTACTTTTATTGCATTTCTTTACTCAAAGCCATATCAGTTTCCATTAACACTTCTATTCCCAATGGGGATCATGTCACTGCTATTGCTGCCTTAGGCTTTCTTCATATGGTACATCCCAGAAAAGAGCCTCACTGCCAAATATAAATTGGCAGATTCAATCGTGCGACAGGCTTAGCAAAACAAAAGCAGGTATGAATAAAAAAAGATTGCCAGAAGAGCGCACACAGTTTTCCCTCAGCCTCCAGAGCCAGTCTAGTCTGTGATGAAGCATTGTTCCTTCTTATTCTTATTAAAGGAACAGGAGGCTGAAAGTCTCATTTTTCACTGCACTTCACAAGTTCAAACTAATGATCAAAACACTGCTCTAAACCATCTCATCTCAGATTGATAGAAACCAGAAATGGCTTTGGGAACCAATGTGTAAGTTACCTGTGTGTGTGTGTGTGTGTGTGTTATTGCACTGTCTCTGTCTGTATGTTGCAGCTCTTTATACATGTATACTGTAATGCATGTGTGTTTGGGTCAAAAGTGGGAAGTGTCAGCCCTGGAGATAAGTGCAGGGACGGTATTGTTTGGCTGTGGGGCTGTGACGGATCACTTACTGCGGCGCTTCTCTTCACTGGTGGCATTCTCCGAGCGGTTCCCTCTTGAACACGCACACGCAGCGACTGAAAGCCCTCATCTTCCTTTTTTCATGCAGTCGTGCCTCATTCTCGCTGCACCGTGCTTATCGCGTTCAAAGGGAAACAGCGTGCATCTCAAAGAGGCGAGATGAAAGCAGTTTAATGATCTATAATACATGGGCGCCATTCATTGGCACAGAACAAAAGGTTTAGGTGTTGGAGGAGGACGGGCAGACTGTAAGAAATTGAGACAAGATTCTTTTTATCATCCATCTTAACTGGTGGCTTTGAGAGAGAGCGTAGGGAGGCCACTGTCAAGGCTATTGTGCTTTGAATTCATCCAGGACAGATGTTACTGTCTCTGAATGACATTGAAACAACACACATCCAGTCAGTGATGACAGAGTGATTGTAAAAAAAATAATTATTAATGTCACGGATGTGTTGGGCAAATGGCATTCTATTAGCATTTTGTCACAGAACAAGTGACAGTGATAGTATGCCACACACACTCAAGAGACCACTCTGATGATTCAGGTTAGTTGTCACAGCTGTCATATCTCAAAAAGGCTTAAAGTGGTATTAAAGTATTCAGATTTTTTAATATTGGTGTCCAAGGTTAAGTACATGTTGTAGGATGTTGCAGGATTGACAAAGAGGTGAGAGGGAGTCAAGTATTTCTTATGCCAAAATAATAAAAATCCGACTCATTAGAGTGATTAAAACTGACAAGAAGAAGGTCATGGTTTCAAACTGAAATAAAAAGAGTTCTGTGTGCATTTTGGTAACAGAAGTAAGGGGAGGGCAGCGCTTTTTCAACAGATGACAGAGCTGTTTGCAATTCACAACCAACTAGCTACATGTTTGCTGTCAGTGAGTGGATAGAAAACATTAGAGAGTGGCTTGATATCTAGGTACACAATACATTTAAAAATTAAATATTTTTGATGCCACTAAAATGTCTAATTTTGTGTTAACATAAATAAATGGAAAATATGACACCGTGGGTCTGTATCTTTTCATAAGGATGGGAGTCTGTTAACAGATATTCTAAACATGAATTATTATTGATAACTTCTGTTAGGGAATATTTGAGCTGCCCTCGGAGCAGAGAGGAGTCACACGAGAAAAGCAGGCAGGAGACTTTCTGGATGTCTTAGGCAGGACAGAGGTTTATTAATCATCAATATGTGACCCAGAGACAGTGGACACTCAACACAGTGTAGTACTGAATATACAAGTCTGCCTATGCTTGTGGACTGAGATTATAAAGCCTAATAGTAGGTGTGCACGCAATGCTGTATCAAAGGAATGGTGTTTAGATGGAGTCTAGAACTGTAGCCGAGGTATCTGTGCAGCGTTGGCCTTGACGTAGAGAGAAGGAGCTGACCTGACCAACTTTACATTTAGGCCGAAAATTCTCCATCACTAACTACTGATCTTTTTCTTCTCTAAAATCCTTCAATACTCTGTTGCATATTACTAGTAGCATATTAGCAAAAACAAATACACTAATAAAATTCAATTAAACTAACCCCAAAATAGAGATAAAGCTTACCAAACAGGCCATACCTTTAGCTCAAGACTTAGTTCATTCCATTCATACTTTACAGTTTTACATAAAGGTGTTCTATCAAAGATACACTTTCTGATTGATTCTAATGAAAGCATAAAGTGTGAAAACCAACCCCATCCACAGCACAGAAATCAGTGGAGGTGTCGAGATGCGGGGCTTTGGTGTGTGAAATAAGTGTTTTCTGTCAGAACGGAGAAATTTCCATCTCTTCTCCCTGGGCTTTTTGATGATGGCTCGTGTGATGTTGCGCCTCCATAGTCGGACGGGTGAGATTAGGAAGGGGCTGTCCCATCTGTTATGTTTATGACTCATTTGTTTACTCGTCCTTCACGTCAGAAATGACTGTGGCCGGGGGGATTCCTTCAGATCTGCAGAGGCTTCAGACAACCAGGTCAGCTCAGCTCAGTGATTCAGTACATTTCATAAATTTCTTTCATTTCTGATCAAAACGGCGCGTTCACCCAAGGTATTGTCAGAAAAAGTGTTGACAATGCAGTTCGGGCTGGTGAACTGTTTTTGTTTTTGCGTTTTGTTTTGTTTTTTTTCCCTTTAACTCACTGTGTTAAAATAATATAAGTTAAGTAAGTTCCCCTCAGTGTAAGACATATAATAATACACATAAAGAACATGTATTGTAAATCCTAAATATGTCAGTTTTCAACATTGTTGGTATCAAAGTCAACAAATAAAAGAGAATGTGTTTCAAAACTGAAAAAAAAAATAATGCACTTGAAGACCTGAGAGTGATTCTTGCAATATTTCACAAATGTATGGGGTGTCCAAAACCTTTTTTCCACCGTATGATGATTATGGCCCTGCTGTAACCTTATCTGTGCCGGATACTCTTTTAAAAGTCTTACTCTCAGTGTAGCTGTTGACAGGAAGGCAGCGCGGACATGGTTGGACCAAACAGGTGCCGATGTAAGAAGGGCCTGCATGTGTTACATTTTATGCTGATGAGCCGCACGGATGCAGCTGCAAATCCAAAGTGCTCCAGCGTAATGTTATTCCTAAGCCAAAGTGGTGATTAGCACTACGAAAAACAACACTCGATTTGCTAATCCTCTTGTACCTCCATTTCCTGTGCGCACCTGTTTAGTCTTAGAGTGGATAAATGCATTTGTAAATCAAGATAAAGGCCAGAGTCACAGTTTAACCTGTTTTAAAATCTTAATCATCATTAGCTGCAGATAATATTGGTCCAGAGGTCAAATTCTTCAAAGCTTATTTGGCTTAAGGCAACGTTTGCTAATTTCCATGGCAACACTTTTCTTTTTATGTGTCAGTATACTTTTATACACTTCTAATTATTTAGAAACAGCTTGTGGGGCTTTTTTAATCACTTAGCTTTTCGTCTGACTTAAGTAGTTTTTTTTCTTTTCTTTTTTTTCCACATACCTTTCTGTACACATTTCCCAATTATTTCGCTGGGAAATGTCAGTTTTTGAAGAGTGCTAACAACCCGTTCTCCTTGTTAGACATTGGAGCCAAGTTAGGCTCAGATGTTGCTATAAAATATTGACGACGTGTCTCGCAGCATTTTCATGGATGCCAATAGGCTGACTCGTACTGTGCTTGTATTCGGACCGGTCATGTAGTCATGATGCGGGGATTATGTTGCAATGTCAAGAAATACTGCCTCTGTGTTGGTGAAGGTCAATTAAAAGCAAAGCACCTGAACTTTACTGAGAAGTCAGAGGAAAATCTCATGGAAAGAAGGCAAATGTAAATCACGATCAAATTACATTCACTTAAGGCATTGCACATGTCTCATTGTTCCTCTTTAATGGCGACTATTTTTGATTAGAGTTGATTTTTTTTTCTGTCCATCTGTTCTAATCCACAATGTGTTTGTTAGAACTCTTCTGAGGATGATCAGTCCATGGATTGGGTCCAATTTTTGGTTGGTTTCTCAAGATGAAACTTGACTGACTTAATTGGCAGAGGATGAACGGATACTATCTGTTCAACGGTCAGTCGAATACTCTACATTTACTACATTTATTTATTGTAATAACACCTACTGATCACATGACTTAGGAAACTTATTCAAAGGTGGATTTTGTTTTCCATATTGAATCATAACGACCTCTCTCAATCACCACCATAATGAACTCATTACAGACACACATAGACTAACTGGTGTGTTCTAGTCTATGATAAAAAAGAAAATCTAACTATGTCTGTTCAAAGCCACCCTAGTCCTCCCTGTGAGTCCATCCAGCCACTCACAAACAACTGATATAGATTTATTCAAACATCCTTTGTGTAGCACAGACAAAAGCTACATTTTCTGAACCGGAAACGTTTTCAGGCCCAGTCACTTTGTTCTCTCTTCTGTATGGTAATGTTCTATGGCAGTGTGGGCTACTATTCAAACCACAAGGACACGTCAAACAAACAGCCAGTCTATGCACAACCATGTTAGAAACCAGAGTCATCCTTCACATCTTGAATAAGCCAAAGTCAACATTCATTACAGAAAGTAAATTAGCCCTTGTTGACTCTCTTACAGGCCTGTGTGCTTTACTGTCGAGGGAAGTGTTGATAAGTCTGAAAGGATATGCTGAGCACATGACAGACTTCAATTCCTCACACTAATACGTCCTCTAAATCATCTTTTCAATGATAGCTAACCGCCAAACTCCAGCTCCCTGTAAAAAAAAAAAGGTTTTATTGGCAAACGTATACCCAGAGGCAAATCTTACATCAAAAGCAGGCTTGATTCTTAATTAAACCGATAGAATACAGCAGCCGTGACAGCTCTGTGGCGCTTTGCCTCAGTAAAACTTAACAGCCACTAAAGTTTCTTCTGAGTAATGATTAATGCATCCAATTTCTGTGATCTGTATTGAGCGTAGCATCATGGGTAATTAAATGATGGTCTACAGAGCTCTGACTGTTCTTATAGAATGACAGGGCTATAATTATCATGAGGCTTGGTTACACCATGACTCAAATACTAATTGTGTATCAATAATCGAGATGTGCAACAGGCTTAAAAACCACAAGATGTTACGAAGGCGTGAGGCGGGGTAAATGCTGGAAAACTACTTTCTTTAAATAATCTCTAATGTGGCAGAAGTAGACATGGTCACATGATTTGGTCACATGACACTAGGAGGGTTGCTTTCTTGTGTTTTCTGACAGGCCTGTGCACATGGTCCCTTCTGGTGAGCTAATCAAATCAAACAAATTCTTTTTTTTTTAAGGGTAAGTGTTTTACCAATATTTGTAAATATGCATTGTATGATCTGTTTCAGAAGGTCCTTACAGATAAAGACGACAAAGGCACAGTGCTGTTTGCCTTTTGTGTCAATTTTATTTATTTTTTTTAGTTGATTTGTCACTATAGTTTCTTTTTATAGTTTTTGTTTTGTTTTGTTCTTTTGAGATAATTAATTTGGATGAGACGTTTAATGTTCTGTCTCCTTTTGTTATATTTATTTCTTGAGCCCTTTGTCATTATGTCGACACATATCTTTGGTTGAATAGTTTCCTTGTAATTAATTAATAAATAACAAACTTAGTTAAACCATTTCACATCTCAGTTTTTGATACTTCCTTCACTCTGGAGAAGAGCTGGGATGAAAAACTAGTGTCTTTACTTTATTCTGCAGTTGGAAAAGCTCTTAATGTTAGGGCCTCTCTTAGGTCCTGACATTTTTAGTGATCTTTGGGTTGTGGTGACTCTTGCAATCAGTGTTTTTCTCTTTTGGGAAATGGTTATTTTTGTGTTTTAACCTTGTGGTCCTTTTTCAACAGCGGTTTACCTCCATGACCCACACTGACTGACTGCCTTTGTTACACCATGTTAAAGACCACAATAATGTAGTAACACTATTAGTTATATGTGTGCCTGATGACTAATAGTGCTCTAATAATATTGATTGTGATCCAGCAAGTTTGCATGCATTAAAATTGGAAACATTTCCTAAGCGCAATATCTGGTTACCCTCTTTAACTAATATATCAAGTAAATAAAAAAAACATAAACAGATATATGTAAAATAGATTTAATTGTGGAATTTTAGTCAAAAAAGAGACATAAAGAAACCCATCATTAACTATAATTTGCATATAATTCCCTTGTGTGACTACTCCAGTGAGGTTTTCACAACGAGCACAGTGTTCATCCATCACATCACAATAAGCAACAGGCAGACCTCCAACTTAATTTTCCTTTGCATATTATCCTATGTGAAGAAAAACAAAACACAAAACACTCTGCCAGGCCCCCGTTTGAAGCAGAAACACACTCATTGAATACTGAACGTTGTTTTCTCCTTCAGTGACCAAGAATATAGCTTTCCTCAGTAAACGCTTTAACAAAGGCAGTGCATTCTTACAGGAATCGGTGTGAGCCCTTTATATATTCCCATTGATACGTAAACAGGCGTCTTTTTCAAAGCCGACTATACATTCTCAAGCACAGCACACAAAATAACAAAGAGGCTTCCTCTGGGAGCTGTGTGGCTGTCCAAGAGTCCAGAAAAACTCCACGTAGGAGGAGGATATTGATGTTTTCTTTACAACCATTTAAATCAAGCTGGTTATTTTTATTATTGTTGTCCCACACCAAAATAAATAGGGTGATAAAAAGAGACACCCGCCTGGTCTCGTTGACATTTAAGGGAGTCCTGTTGGCATAGTAAATGTGCCCACTTGATGGATATCAGAGCTTTATAGACAAGAGCAGGACAAAATGAGGAATGCTTATGGATGTGAAGGCAGCCACTGAAGGAAACATGACACACAAACAGAGGTGGGGATGAAGGCTGTAAGAGGAGTGTATGATACATTTTGAAATGATGCATTAGACATTTATGTTACTGACGTCAAACTAGCCAGTTGTTCCTTTCATAATTGGCTCTAGATGATTGTCTGTGCAGTATGAAAATGGTAACACTACTGATAAGGAAGAGTCTTAAAATGCATAAACTAGTGCTTTTCTCTTGTTTTGGAACTAAGAAAGATGGTAAACATATGGAAACTGCATTCTTCTTCTACTGTTTATTTCAGCAGAACTGTATGACTTCTATACTTTTAGCCTCTAGCACTTCTACACAGGAGGCTTTATTTGCTTCTCAGCGGTTCATGAAAACAGAAATGCAACGCTACAAATTGATTTATATTACATAGAAACTATTAATGAATAGAAACTGGAAAAAGCAGGGGTAGAAAAAAAAATAAATCAGTAAGAGTTCATGAGACGGACACCTCTAAGAGATCCAGTGCTGTACAGAGCTAACACCAGAGCATCACCCGTCAACCTGAAAAGATAAAAAAAAAAAAAAAACACACACTATCCTCCTTTTCTCTTCTCTTCTTTCAGTAGACTGGTCTGTAGAAAAGTTCCCCAGAGGCAACTCTGCGTTTCAGCTCTTTCCACAGTAGCTCTCTTTCCTTCTGGGCACCCTTCATGAAGCCGCGATTCTCCTGGGCTCGCCTCGACAGGTAGGGCATCACCTCATTCACAGGCCCATAGGGGACGTACTTATAGACAGGGAAGCCTGCCTGGCCTGCAGTTAGAGGGGTGAGAGACACATCATCCCGTGTCAGTGATGGCAGACAGAATAGTAGGTAATGTGTTTACTGTGTATTCAGTTATTCAATTACTATAACTGCACAGCTATCAGAATTTATGGACTATTTTGTAAAGGTCTTGGTTTGATCACTAAAAGTCTTTGTCTTGTCTTGGTCTCAAACTCATTTTTACTCTTAGACTTCAAGACCAACCAAGACCACAACTGGTAAATAAGTCTTGAGATTCAATAAAAACATCAATAATTTTATATTCAATAAAAAATGAGTCTGGACTAAATCTGTCTCCTTCACCAAACACCAACATCGATGAGTGACATTTTTTAACTCTTCCCTTGTATCTCTTAGAGGGTATTGTAAACTGGTTCTGGTCTTGGTTTGGTCTTGACCTGGTCTCACCTTGACATGGACTTGGGCTTGACTTGGTCTCGACCTGACATATTCTTGGCCTCAATGGCTAACAGTCTTGATATTCTCTGGTCTCGGTAAATGCGGTCTTGACTACAGCTCTACTAACTGTAAGCCTTATAGCCTTGAAAGTAGCTTGTACCAATTATACCTGTGCACATTAACATTTTTTTTAATCTTAAAATATATGACATATTTTTAGCAAAATTTTGTTTTTATCATGTAAAGGTGGAAAGGTAAGGCTTTGCCTGTTCATTCACACAAGGCAAACATTTTCTGTCTGTTTTCATCCAACTGGACACAGCTATTTCAACCCAAGCCTCACACTGACAGACAACTGCCTGCCACTGCTGTCTATCTTCCTGACAAACAAGTAGTTAGTGTTGAGGTCTTAGGACAGCTTGTCAATACCAATGTGTCTCAGTGTATATGTCATGTTATGGGCTGCGGACATGTGCTCTCTCATGTGCAGAGCTAAAACCAGTGCACAAACACAACAGTAACATCTGTGAGAGACACTGCTGACAGCTACAGCATAGGGACGACATCAAATGTTGATCTTACACAGGCTCGAAACAGTAACATCCAAAGCCTTTTGTTGGTCAGAAATAGAACGTCCTTCATATGGTTGTGTAAAATGTGTTTTCTCACCCAGTGGAAAGCTGATCTGATCGCACATTCCCAGTAGCTGTCCAAAGTACACCTTGTTCTCGGTGGGCATGAGACCAAGCTCATTCATTCTGAAGGAGAGAGCCAGACACAAACAGCTTGCTTTATATAGATATAAAGACACATTCTAATCAATACTAAGCAGTTTTTTCAAGAAGGCTGACTCCATACCGCCTCAAGGTGTGCTTGATGGTGTCCTCATTGTGTGAAGCCACCATGACGTTGGCGTTCCCATTGAGAGCAATCTCATCCAGCACAAAGTCCAGACATCTTACACAAACACACAAAAACAATAAAACTGTTATCATCTTAGACTTCTTTGTGTTGGCTCTGGGTTTGTGTTGTCTCCAGCATAATCCTGGTTATTTTTCTTAAAAAGTCAGTCTTAGTTATGAAATCTCTCCAATATATCCTATATAATATATACTTTATCATACAGGTAATATTACATAATGTATATCATGTAAATAAAGGAAGTGTGTCACATTAACATTTACGGTGTATTGTGTGGTGTTCTGCTCAGAGTGTAGGTTTTAAATAATAATGTACAGATTCATACTGCACAATTTGATCTCAGGCTGCACATTAAAGACCCATGCCTTGTGTTGTTTACCTCAAAAGTGGGCACCACTTTTATTCTGAGCCTAACCTACAATTATGTTCCCTGCAGGGAGTTCTCTGTGTTGGTTTAAAAAAGGTCTGAAATTTTGTAGCTCAGAGCACTGCTGAAATTAGACTACTTGTAACATGGACAATGACAATTGTATATTAGTACAGAAAAAAAAATCATAGTCCTTAAACCCAAAGGTAAGTTTCTCTGAAAACTATTTCTCTTTTTTAAATAAAGAAATGTAAAAGAACTCCTTAGGGTTTGTTATGCATAACGTACCACTCTTCAAGACCAAACAGCCTGAGGCGAGTCACAGCTGATAGCCTCTTACCGGTGGTACATCCTGTTGGTCGACTCATAGTCAGGGTTAATTGGGTCGTCGTAACCCAGCTCTTTAGCTCTGTCTCTCTCCTGATACATGTAGGCTCCACGCACCAGCTTGGCAGCAAAACGCCAGCCTTCTCGACGTGATAATTCTACATCCGTGCTCACATTGTCATAGGCTTCCTTTAGGGCAATTACAGAGAAAATTGCTTATTAGTAAAAGCAGAAAAAGTGCTAGAATAAAGATAAAATAAAGTAAGAAGGGTTTTATACAATTAAACATTTAACATGTTTATTACAGCTAAGCAACGAGTTTACTGTGAACCTTAAATAAACAACAACATAAACCAGTATAAAATAAGCTACACTTTTCATACTCTTTGTTGTATTATGAGCGAAAATATCTGAATGTGTGTGATTAAATATCAGGCATCTATGCATCTGTGTTGTTTATAGAGGTTTTCATGATTAATGCTGCTTTTGTTTTTGCACGTGCACATTGAGACACGTGAGTGCGAACCTTGAGGTAGCACTGGTAAGTGTTGAAGATGACAGGCTTTTCTCTGTTGTAGATCCTCTGCATTTCCAGGGTGAGTCTGCTGATAGCTGGCTGTAAGTAGGTCTGCTCTGCATCCACCATCAAACGCACTCCGTTCTCTACAGCATGCTACAAGAGGCAGCGTTATAAAGAGTCAAGGGAACGACTGAGCTGAATATCATTTGCTTTAAAAGTGCAGAATTACTTCCATGTAGCATGTGTCCTGAGACTGTTAACAATATGGTGCATATGTCATTGTGCTAATTATAACAGTCATTAGCAGCACCGGAAGCAGTCATTTTACTTTCAACAGTCCTGCTCTCACTGAGACACATGTTTTATAGATATATGGACTGCAAAAGGACTGTCTCTAATGAAGACAGATTGCAAGAAGCACCACTGAAAATGCCAGCCCGACTAAAAAATAAATTACAAATTAGGACAAACATAACATTCAAACTATTACCTTGGCTAATACATCCATACGTTGTAGCATCCTCTTCATCTGCTTCTCTTCTTCATCAGTGAAATTCTTTAGCAGAGGTTCCAGTTTACCTAACTGTACAAAAACACAATGTTGTCCTGATGATTACTGTCTCACAGCATAAACATACTAATATTTGACGATAATAAACACTGACCTCAACATTCGGGGCGACGAGTAAGTCTGCGATTTTTGCTCTATCGTCTAAAAGGCTGTTCCAGTCCAGCACATCAATGGTTCTGTCAAGACAAAGAAATGTACAGTATTATATTTATTTTTGTGCTTCAAAAATGTACAGTATAAAGTCCATGTGTTGAAAAAATGTATTGTTCTTGCTTACCCTGAGGATTCTTGATTCCTTCCAGTAAACCAACCATAATAATCCCCTTGGGCACCCAGTTTGGTCAAGAATTCCTAAAAATATATAACGTTTAAAATGGCTTTCTACCTTTTACATCATGCTGTATGTATTACAAGTGAACTTCACCTGCAACTGTGTTAGCTCTAGCTTCTGCTGTAATGCTTCTTCACTTCCCTTTCCCTGCTGTGAGGCCAGAAAATTAAAAAATCGCTGCCATTTCACTAAGACCTCAGAGAACTGGAGCTTTAAGAAAGATTGTACAAACACTGCAGTCAGTCCAGTCCATTAGATACTACTCAGAGAAAGTCTAAATCAGTTCACAGTGCCCACCAGAAACTGAGGTCTTCCCAGAGCAGTCATTTTGATCGCAGAAAATCCATCCATGGCAGTTCCACCTCAATGTCAGACACACTTAACATTAAAAATTCAATATCTAAACACAAGTAAAGCATGCAGTGTGTTGCATATAGTTGTAAATAGACCACTTTTACAGAACTCATAACAGATTCTACACTGGTCTAGAAAGTGCACCATTTTGTCCAGTTTTCTTTTTTTTTTTTACTCACCAGATGCCTTAATACATTTAATAAATGTTTCCATATGCTGGTCACATTTGGCCTCATCTGCATACAAATATGTCTGAGCTGCGGTCACTCCCCCGCGATGGTCCCCGAACTGTTCGTGCTCTTTGTATTGTTTTTCTCTGTGATCCTTGCCTAGGGGTACAAACAAATTTCCATTGCTATTACTCCTAATTACATCATTCCACCGCTCAAAATTAGAACAAAACAAGGCAGCTTACCTAGACCGGTTGTTTCTGCGGCGGATACAGATAAGCTGAATTCAAAGGAACACAAAATACACAGAAAGTCAGTTTGTTTTTTGGGGAGGGAGTTACTTAATATGTAAGTTTCATCCGATTTCAACACACAAGTTCATTTTGAAGTGGTATCTATGCCCTTGCAGGAATGACATGCCAGATGCTACTTTTGTCTTTAGTAGTCCTCCTGTATATGATGAAATGTCCCCCGAGACTGTGCTGACCGTCTGAAGAGGCCAGTGCAGTGTTATAAGCCTATTCTTCCCTTAAGATAAAGCGCAGGAGAACTCATGTTTGCAAACAGGTGACTAACATTGAGGATGCAAGTAAGATTAAGAACTAGCCAGCTTGAGGGCTTTGTTATTTACTTGCATGGTTTTAAGCTGGGAAACTAGAAATGTGATTATCACCGTGATGCGTAAAAGCATAATTAGGCTCAAACTGAATTTATTTTAAAAAGTTACATAAGCATCGTGGGCACTTGTTTATTTAAATTAGAAGAAATAATACATGTTGATTTTCTACATCAATATCCGGACAGACCTGCTGTATCACGCTTGAAAAAACAATTTTTATTGTTGTTATTATTGTACATTGTTGTTGAAGGCTGGCAAAAGCTGTTTCTTGTCAGGTTTGTGTGAAGTTGCCGGGATTGGCCTTCAAAAGCCCGCAGCCTACCTATAAAATCCGTCTGTCAGTATCATGCCGTCAACATCAAGCCATGCCTTTACTGTTCCTTATATCTCCTTCTGTTGCAAGAACTGACTCATGTTGTTGTTGCTATCTTGACAGATCATTGGAGTGCCTGTCAAGCCCTGCTGTCTGAGATCAAGCTGGCTTAATGTGCCTTGTCCTCCTGCCTTATGGTTTGAAGGTGTATGTTTGCCATACAAAAGATTTCTAGGTTGAGCCTTGATAGCTCTTTTGATGTTCCCAAGCAGGCGGTCGCTGACAAAGTATATCAAAGCTCAGCAGTGATCTCTTGTTACAACTGTACATATATATATATAAAAAAAAAAAAACTCAGCTAACCTATAAGAAGGACTGAAAAAGTAAGGATATCAACTTGGCTTTGTCACTTGTGAGAAGGAGGATGTGAGAACTAAATAAAACAACCTTCTGTCTGGCTGCGGTGACATGAAAGTCAGCTGTCACTCTAGGTCATTAGATTTTAACGTGTGATGCCTACATTTATGGCTAACAGCTTTGTTTATTCCCTTCATTTGACCTTTGCAAAACCGGGGACAGAGTGTGAGATGAAAAAGGTCAGACGGTGCTAGCTCCGAGTAAAACTGACATGGGCACTTGTTCGCTTTGAGAAAATGAGCAGAGAAAGGATGAACTTGAGTTTGATTTTATTCACTACTTCCACTTTAAACCTAGTCTGGATTTATAAAAGCTCCTGATTAGTTATAACGGTCGATTTCCCACACTTCTGCTCTGCTTGTATAACATAGGTAAGACCGCTGCTGCCTGGAGGCTACGTTACATAAGGTTTGTAGTGTTGTCAGCTGGGCTCACACGGCAGCTCGTCTCTGCTCCTCGTGTGACCAGATTCCGAACGAGTGCAAAATTCTTCCCAGCTAGCCAACCTAAAATGGGGGACACATTACAATCTACCAATAATGTTTCAAACAGCATTAACTACTTGTATGCACGAACAAACTGTGCAAAGCCGATCCTATTCTAGAAGCTCTCTGTGTAAACAACATTGCAATTTTAATTTTGTTATTTTTTTATTGTTTTCTGATCTGCAGATTTTGGTGTTGACCTGTGTTGCTAACAATGGGTCAATTAAATGGAACATCCAATCGCTCTGGTGCAAAATGATGCCAATCTTTGCATTAAACGTTTGAATTAAATAAAGTAACTAATGTAAACGGCTCGTCATCAAACTGAGCATCACTTTGACACCGCTGCCGTTGACTTTTTGTGATCGACTGAATGTTTAGTAGTATCAAAACTCTCATACTCCATCTCTTTTGGCTCAGCTTCTTCCTGGCTGATGTCTTCCTCCACACTGTAGTCCAGAACAGATCCCACGCCGAAAAGCTGGTTCCTCTGGATCAGTGGCTTAATGGCCACATGGTCCTCACCTGCCACAAACTGACCATAAAACGTCATCTTCATTAACTGGTCAAAGCCTCTCTGCCCCAGAACTGTCCTGCCGAGATCCATTATCTGGACAGAAAAACAGACATTATGTACGGAGCATTACTGAAATAATCTCTGCTGAATAATGAGGTAACCTTGTAAATGTATATTCTGAGCATAGCTGCAGCAAGGCTGTGTCAAGGCATGTTTCGAAGGTTGCAATACTTGACAGACTACTTTTTAAGTCACAAACAGAAGGATTTTCTCACAACGGCCAACGGATGATTCAGACTAGAACGAAACAGCAGTGACTAGAACGCTGTAAAATTCTTTCCCAAGCCACTGTCTATGATGTTTTTTTACAAAATAATGAAGGAAAAACCACATAAATCAGCCTTCTTGCATGTCATAGAAATATAGTAACTGCCAATACACAAAACATCAATCATTTAGGATCATGAGAAACTGTCAGAACTGAACTGACAGTGAAGTGTTCATAACTTTGCGGTGCATTATTTGTCTCTTCACTGCAGTTGTCCCCAGACTACTCATGTGCTGGTCAACTGGTTGTAACCTGAGATGTCACTGTAACACGTGAGCCTGAGGCATTTAAACCCATCGACTTGTTATGAGACTGTCTGTCTTGTTTTGAAGCAGTGCAGGTCTGTGGTTATCAATAAAATTTAGATGAAAATGTTTATCTAGAGCTATTTATACCAAGACCAGAATCCAAATGTGTTCAAAGCTGTTTGTTTGCTGCCATTTTTACTTTGTTTACATTTCCGTCTCATAGATTGTATTGTGAAAGAGTAAAACATAGGCTATGATTAATATTATTATACTGAGTAAAGTGGTAAATGTGCATGTGGTCCAAAGCCAGGTTGCACCTCATTACCTCTTTATTCTTGTCAACCAGGAAGTCATAGGAGCAGAGTTTGAAAACCACCAAACTTCTGAGCAGTTCTAATGAGTCTTTGCTCTTATAAGCCTCTTGGGTCTGTTCAAAGTCTACGGAGATCTTATTAGCGCGGCTGGAGGCAGAGCTGGTGCCGCCTCCCTCTTGACCCGTGCGTCCGGGACAGTCCGACCGTGCCGAGTCATGCTCAGTGCCGATGCAGCTTCCGGTGTCAGTCCGCTGCTCTGTCCGTGCGTCCGAGACCGAGGTAGAAGTGGACCGGGCTCTTCGACTCGAGAGGAACCGTTTAACCCCTGTCCGAGTCAGGGATGGCACAGTCCTGACATGAAACATAAGTGTAAACAGTCAGATGTCCACGGAGACTAAACAAAAGAGTCAAGGGTGCAGCGACATGACGCTACAGCAGCTCGTAACCTACAGTAAACCTGAAACCAAAGTGACAGGAGCATCAGGAGCAGCGGTAGGCTGTGCTGTGACGTAGGACTTATATCACTCCCAAACTTTATTCTCCCGCGCAGGTGCGCACGGTGTGCGCCCTAGGCCTACACTTACAGCTTCAGACCAACACGACACACAAGCCTGTCGCTGTAAATGGGCGTTTATGTGCGTTATAATGTATTTTAATGCTCACCTAGACGGTATCTCCCCTAGAGGCTGCTGGGCTCATTTTTTAAGGAATAGCCCTGACCTTTTCTGGGGCCCTTTTATTTTTGAGTAAGTCATGTGCCATTTGCCATTCTCACAGTCTTGACACTCAGTAGCCTACCAGTCCCACTGCATTCCTTTCTGACAACTGGCATAATGTATCTCTCATTGTGATTTTTTTTTTTTTTGGCTTACAATAATAAAAAGAAAAAGAAAAAAAAAAAACTTGCAACGTGTTAGGATTTGAATTCTCATTTGGCGTCTTTGTTAAAAATGAAAGCTATTCTATGCTCTCAGCTGCAGTAGGCCTGTTGCTGACTTTGACTCAGTCAGTGTAAGACAGTTATGGCTTTGCTTCTAAGAGAGTGATTACCACTATCAATGTTTGTATAAAATTATCAGATGGATCAGTTATGTTCATCTGTGATTCACGAACGCAAGACTCTCACAATGACAAAAACACCTCTTCTTACAGCTATTTTGTCTTTCAGCTTTTGTAACTAAAAAGATGAGATATCTGAGTAGTTGTATAATTTGATCTCAGGTTGACTCTGAACCCAGGGGACACCGTGTAAATCTAGGCTAACTACTTATAAGCACTTGTCATGAATGAACTTGTCCACTTTGGACATAAATGTATGGAGGCATCACCTTGACTTTCAGTGAAGAAGTGTTTTGTTTTTTTGTTTGTTTTTCCTTTATTGCAGTGAACTTCAGGAGGCCATATGCCAGCCTCACTTCGTGCGCATTAACAGATGGGGGAGCCATTGTCTCAGATGTCGTTCTAATACTGCCCTCCAACCCCCACTCAGACTCTCACCCTACACCAGAGAGAGGCATACACACACACAGTCTATAGGCTACACAAAGTGTAAATGTTGTAGCAATGTTATTTAAAGCAGCTAGATTTCAACAAAAGAAGCATAATAGCTGATGCTTCCACCAGGCCTAAACAGTTTACTGAGATAATGGTCTTGTGTTAAGCTGGTTATGTTATTAAATATATTGTTGAAAAATGTAATTCAGTCCCCATTGGCCCAAGTTTAAGATCTATTGACACAGGAAAGTATCGGTGTGAGTTTTTCGACAAAGCCTATTAAGTGGACCCTGTTGCGCACAGGCCTATGTAAATTGGTGGCGCACGCATGGCGAACAGAGCCAAAGATAGAGTAACAAATCAGGAATTTCCCTCCTGCCACTCCTGAGAGCGCAACACAGGACAAAAGTTATGGAGTAAGTGCTCCTCGTCGGACACAATAAAGGAGCAGAGCAGGAGGGAGGTCATCTTCTTGAGTGTTTGGCAAGATTTGCATCTATGTATTTTTGTCAGTTCGAAGAAGTCATCGTTGGAAAGTAATTGCTTTTGTGCTGTTCTGAGTGCGGACCCATCAGGTTTGCAGGATGACCTCTTTTAGAGCTGTTCGTGGGATTGACGGCGCCGAGGAGCGACTTTTACTGAGAGCACACTGATTTTCGAGTTGGAGTTTTTGAACTTTTTCAGCTGTTCTCTTGTTGCTGCTGCTATTTAATTGTCTGGTCTCTTGGTGATGTAAATGTTGGCGAGACTTTTGAAACACTGAAAGGACTATGGTTTTGTGTTTACAACACGTTTAAGGATTATAAAACAAACCGGAGAGTTGTCCAGTGAAATTCATCTCGATTGTGAGGAAGGGAAATAAGGAAGAGGCACCAGAAGGATGCTGCTGCTTGTACAATGGATGTAAAGAACTATTTTGCTGTTGTCGCCGTGGTTTGTCTATACTTTTGTTCCACATTCAGCCAAGAACTCAACGCTAAAGGCAAGAATGTATGCAAAGCACATGGGTAAGAACTGCTCAAACCGAAACGAGCCTACTGCGCAAAGCAAATTACCTTGTGCCTCATTCAAACCGACGGGTTTGGCATGTCGCTGAAAGAGCATCCACTGCTTTAGTTTCTTGTCTGTTGATTTACTGAGGATGAGGAGTTTATAGGAACACAACATCTTTGTCAGGCCTGTCGAGTAGCGGTTCCCATGAGAGCGAGAATTAGTCTGTGTTACACAACCACTTTCTTTATTGTTTAAATTCCCTCATTAACATGTTCTGAGACGTGTAACAGCAAAGTGTCGTTTTTGATACATTACACCTATTTAACAGGGATTTCATTTCATTTTAGACAGTTTACTGTAGCTGTGCAGATGTGTGCATCTGGAAGATAATCTTGTCCTTGCTCTGTAGGGGGCGCTGCTACAGACTTGACGGCATGAGTGGACTTGGTGGTTGTAGTTCTTGCATAATACGGATATTTACTGATATTGGATGCAACGCAGCAAACTTCTGATCAACAGTTAGAACCTGGAGTGGATGCCCGCTGATTTCAGACAACTGAAAGAAAATAAACATTGAATCTGCAGTTTTTGCAGTTTTTTAGCTTGTGTTTAGAAATTTAAGAACAAAATACACATTTATTGTGCAGCCATGATAAGTCAGCTGTCTATACTAGAGTAGTCCATGTAGGACTATGCAGACAGGGCCAGAGTTGTTTTTTAATGTCCCTAAACTTCTGTCATTATAGCCTTCCTTTTAAACCCAAAAGTGAAGACAAGGTGTGTGTACATTTATTACTGAACTACATTTCTGTGTTATCAGAACAATCTTCAATCACCTCTCAACAGTATTTGTGTTCTGGAAACAAACACTATATTCTATTGTCTTTCAACACAATAGTGAATAAAAACTTCTGCCATGTTGGTGTTGGTTGATGATCAGCTCCATTCATGTTGGAGGTCATCAACTATAGTAAAATATACATTTATTTGAAAGTATATAACAAGTAAAAGCATGTAGAGTTTATATAAATCTCTAGCACGTGCCCCTCTGGCTCGGATAAAACACAGTGTTGAGCTCTGCTCATTGACTGAAAGCACACTGCCATCTTCAAACACTTTTTGGGAAGCTGACGTGTTGCAGAGGCCCCACAGAGGTCACAGGCATGGGAGGAAGAAGAGAAACATCCGTCTCTTCCTGACAGAGCCAAAACTTGGCCGCAATATGTTGTTGAAAATTCACACTCCTTCTCTAAACGAGGCAGGGAGTGGGGTTAAGGGCTTTCAGATTACAGATTGCACAAAATCAGATAAATATGTAAGCATGTGCTTGGTGTATGTGTCATTTGTAATGTTTTGCTGTGTTTGTGAGATTTGAAATGATCCACATCAATGAGAGTTTTGAGATCAAAGAGTTGTGTGTTGGTGGATGCTTTGAAAATATTCATGTTAATATATGTTACAGAAGCTCTTCATCTTTTGCGTTCTGAATGTCAAAAACTTTGTTTCCAGGTCATCAGGATTGGTGTGCTGCAGTGGATGGGGGCAGATAGGGGATGAATGCCCAACACGTATGTAACAGGACATAGTATTTGCACAGCTTATGTTTATTGTGTTCTAAATGATTTGAATAATATGTCCTCTTCTTGCTCACCTTAGCTCTGTGTGAAGGCAACTTCACCTGTAAGGAAAATGAGGTGTGTGTCAGGCCCAACGAATGTCGCTGTCGCCATGGATACTTTGGAGCCAGCTGTGATACAAGTAAAGGACTTTTTCTAACATTTATATATTTTTGCGATACAGACAGGTTTTATATACATTATCACAGACAGTTAAAAAGCCTTGTTTCTGAAACACTGTATTTGTCCACAGAGTGTCCTGCTCAGTTCTGGGGCCCTGACTGCAAGGGGAAATGTCACTGTTACCCCAACGGCCAGTGTGACGACTTGACCGGAGAGTGTACCTGCAACCACAACCGCTGGGGACCCAACTGTGAGAATGCTTGCCTTTGCCAAAAAGGCAAATGCGACCAAGAGACTGGCAAATGCACATGCCACCCTGGCGCCTGGGGCCCCCAGTGCAATAACAACTGTTACTGCACCATTAATTCAGTGTGTGACGCGATGACGGGACGCTGTCTGTGCAACCCTGGCTGGATGGGGCGAAACTGTGGGGTCCAGTGCAACTGTAACAACTCACCATGTGACCAGTTCACGGGGCGATGCCAGTGTCGGGAGAGGCTCTGGGGGCCGAGGTGTGAGCGCTACTGTCAGTGCATCCACGGCAAGTGCAACCCGGCGGATGGTTCGTGCACCTGCACACCAGGGTACCGGGGGAAGTTCTGTAGAGAGCCATGTCCTGCTGGCTTCTATGGTCAAAACTGCAGGAACAGGTGAGAGATGGGCAATATATAATGCTGTTACTGTTCAATTTTGTACTGTTCTTTCAACGTTTATCTGGACCTGAAAACAGGTGTGGGCATTGCAAAGGTCAACAGCCGTGTAAGGTCACGGAGGGACGCTGCATCACTTGTGACAGAGGCTGGAACGGGACACGCTGTGATCAGCTGTGTTCTAAAGGCTTCTTTGGTGAAAACTGCCAAGAGGTGTGTCCCACTTGTAAAGATGGTCACCACTGCGACCCCATACATGGCAAGTGCTCCCATTGTAACCCCGGCTGGATTGGGGACAGGTAAGAATTAGCTACAACACCAGTGTAAAACAAGTAGGTAAAAGGACTGTTTTTGTTGTACTTGTTTTTTTTCTCTGTGCTTTATAATTTCACCACTTAAAACATATCATCAACAAAGTTAAAGTTGTAGCTTCATAGCCGTCATATTTACCTTCCATGTCTGTAATCGGCATGAGTCACACTGCCAGGCTTGACGATGACAGTAATCACAGCATTCCTCTGTCTATGATAGGTGTGAGGTGCGCTGCCCCAACGGCACTTACGGTGAGAACTGCGAGAACAACTGCAGTCACTGCTTTAATGGCATCTGTCATGTTGTCACCGGGGAGTGTTTGTGTGACGCAGGCTTTTATGGAACATAGTAAGTTGCACCACTATCACATCTGATCTAATCTAATATCGGAATAGGCACTGCAATTTTTGTGTAAACTAGAGAAAATTTTTCATTCAATTTCTTTCAGATGTACATCAAATCTTACAACAAACACAAATTTTCTGTCAGTGTGTTGTAGAATTTGACAATACCGTGTATAGAAATGGAAACACTAATAAAAGAAATAGAGACCATATAACTTTTGAATGTTTTTTCTAATTTCAAACATTGTCAAACACATTTAAGTGTCATTTAAAAGCTCTTGTTGTATCTTTTCTCTTTCCTAGTTGCAATATGACCTGTAAACCTGGCCAGTACGGAGTGAACTGCAACCAAACGTGCTCTTGCAACGTCAAGAACTGTGATCCTGTGTCTGGTGCCTGCTATCTCCGTAAGTAAAGAGTATTTTACAGGTGACGACTTGCTGGTTTCCCATTTAGCTTCTCTGTTAACAGTAACGTGAGAAACTAGTGGTAGACATAAGTTATTTTAACTCTCCTAAACTAACCCTAAAAGACAGCTGTCGGGGCTGAAGTCTCTGTACAACACCGAGCTGTACACAAACACATCTATTCAGGTCAGTGTGTGCAGTGCTACAGTTAACAAGGCCTTGATAGTATTTCCAGATGCATACCAGTAACCAGTGTCCTTTTTATGGCTGTGTTTGTTGGCTGTCTTCCTGTCCAGCCAGAGTGAGAGGAAGGAAGGAGAAATATAGAGCAGGATGGCAGAAGGGAAAGAAAGAAAAAAGATATTTGAAGAGAGACTGAGTTGAAGGAAATAAAAATGTATTCCTTTGAGAAGAGCAGGGAACTGAACATTAGCAGTGAGAATATTGTTGTTGAGGTTTATTAGGGCAGTAGTTTGGCTTGTGTAAACATTGTCCAATATAATAAACTGTCATCACTCCCTCATAGCATTTTCTTCTGCCCAACACACACATTTTACTCTAATGCCACTGTATAGATACCTGGATTACCTTTTCTGATGGCATTTATCAACAAAATGCTGCTCATACATAGAGAATCCAATAGAGCAGTTATAGCTTGTGGTTGTATCTCTGTTATAGTGGGAGGGGTACTACTAAATCATTGAAAAAGATAGCATACATGCTGTGTGGTAAGAGTGGGTTGAGGGGAAGAAACGACGAAAGGGTTAGTGGTGTGATGTTGTGAAAGATGAGCCTAATAGTGAATTTGTTGCATCATTTTGCTTTCTTATGGTCACCTAAGCTTTGTTGCTGTAAAACGGTGTTGGGACTGCCACTTAGAGCCAACATGGCACACCCAGAATTGCCTTCATCTCATTTTTTCAGAGCCTAACCAGCGCATGGGCGTGATCGCTGCGGGAACCCTGGTCTGCTTCTTACTCATTGTCCTCCTCTCGCTGCTGTGCTGCTGCTGCCTCTGCCGACACAAAGATGACCACAAGTGAGTGACAGCTGGTCGGATAAGCGCTATTCTTCCCACAGTGTTACAGTTCATAGCCGGGAGTTTAAGTTCCCAACAGGAGGTTATGCAAATAATGGGAAAATATCACTTTCTCCTCCCTCACACAGAGGTACCATGTTGTTAAGTGAATAAATGCATAGGAATTGTATTTTAAGTACTTTTATATATTGACATTACAGTAGCGAGGAGCCTCAGAGCCCTCAAAAGAGGCATAGGTCCAGGTTTAATGAGCCTCTTGAATGATTCATTTGGGTTTCCATGGCGTCATCCCTTTTCACTAACCAAGACAACTCTACCAACAGCAAAAAAGCCAAGCGGATCCTGTGTGGACGATTCAGCCGAATCAGCACAAAACTCCCCCGTATTCCACTGAGGCGACAGAAACTGCCCAAAGTAGTCGGTAAGCCTCAAAACTCTTTCTCATATCCCACCGCAGCAGTGCCAGAGGCGGCTATGTTTTGTGTAATCATCTCTCAAGTTCCCGTACAACACAATTTGCTGAAGTATATCATTTAAAAGCTTACCCAATGGCTATTACTGTTACTTATTGTACTAATACAATGTCTTAGAATATACAGTAGAGTATGCTAATTGTTTCATTGTCCTGTTTCTTAACAAAGAGGAGACAATAACAGGCAGAGTAGGTGTTTTTGTGCAGTAGTACCTTAGCTGATGAATAGGGTTGAAAAGTGTATGGTGGCTGCCAGGCAAGTATGAGGTTTCATTTGAAAGGAATGTTCTGGTTTTAGAGTCCCTTATTATTCTTGGCACCCTAAAATGCCATGTGTTCATATTATTACAACCATTTTTTCTTCCCACCTTTTTTACTCGTTTCAATCTTCTTCTTCTTCTTCTTCTTCTTCTTCTTCTTCTCTGGAGCTGCAGAGGAGGCTGTGTTATTAAAAGCAGGAGAGTGCTTGTCGGGGGCCGGGTGGCGCTGAGTGACGTGCTATCAAAGGGTGTACTGTTTGGGTGGACACAGCAGCAGCACTGGTCCATGTGGAGGTCTCGTGGTGTGTGACAGATCGGTCTGAGGCTGGCCGTGTTAAAATAGAAAACAAGGGAAATATTTTAATCTTGGGAGATGGGGAAGATATTGTTGGAAAGCTTTTTGTGTTGTAGTGTTCATGTTTGTTAATACTTTTTACAGTTTTAATCCCACTATTATTGGCTATTTGCAAGAGAGAGAATTTGGTCCCTAAGCCCCTAGTTTTGCGTGTGTGCTTTGAGTGGGGTCTTTTATAGTGGTGTAGTGTTTAAGGAGTTGTTGATCTGGTTTAGTTTTTACTTCTGAACAGCATGTGCATCCTCAGATATCCAGCTGATTATTTAAGCTTCAATCAGTTTCCATATCGTCAAAGTAAATACACAACACTAACACAAAAGTGGCCTTTGTTGTGATGGTGTGGAACATATTTGTTATTTTTTATTTTTAAGTGCTGTACCATAAGAAAGCTGCCAGAGTGCTTTACATTTTCTCTCATCTTCAGAGAGCTATTATCTGTGTACAGATCAAAAAGCGTTTGGTTAAATTATTGCTTCTGCCTGTTATCGTTGTACCACTTTCTGGTTTGTCCTATTTAGATTGTTGCTACTCGGCTGCCCACAGAAGCGTGTGCTGTCAACATTTACAGTCTCTGACTTGGTCTACTCTCTTCTGCACACATGCATTCCTGAGGGGGCCCAATGCTGCTGGAAACAGGAAGTGGTCAAATTTACCCCCGGCTCGTGTCAGAACTGTGATTTATCCACGAGGCATAGAGTCGATGATTATGACAAAAGGAAAACGATGCAGAGAAGACAAAATTTACTCAGTGTTTGCATTGGAGGTATACAGTAGCTGTTCCCTTTTTGGCTCTTTGGTAGTAGTTTAGCATTCCATTCTCAACATATTTACTCCACGCCCTACACATTTATGTCTGACCTTTCTAGCATCGACTGCGTCCAAATGTATCCCCACGGATCAGCGCAAGAGCAACAACACCTGCTTTTTTCATCTTTATTTATCCAATGAATGTTCTCTTGGATTGCGACTTTGTTTTCTGTTCCACTCTGCTGTGCATTCATGCTGTCGTGCCCTGCCTTCTAAAATAGTTAAGAAACAACCTGAAGAACGAGAGAAGAGGATTAGACTTTTATAGTTGCAATATCCATATATCCTCTGCAGTTTTGTAAAGTTAAGTGAACCTTCATGTTTTGTTTTTGGCAGATGTTTGAGCTTGTTTTGCTGTCATTTTCTTTCACTTATATGTCCATTAAGCCCAGGATGTCACAGCAAAACTTTAAACTATTTCCCACTTTTCCTTAACTCTTTACTAGCCGTGTCTGTAGCTCTTTAGCCCATACTACCTCAGCTGCAGGTCTGTAAAAGAATCCCCCCACTGAGCAACTGCGGTGGGGCAGCTTTGCAGCTGGGGCATGTCAATAATACCCTTTTGTACACTGGCCTCCAAACAGGCAGGACTCAGAGTGGAGTCCAGTCTGCAGGACAATCCACCGGAGCAGAGGGGGCAGCTTTCAAGGGCAGCAGTTGTTCCCCACTATGTACAAGCCATGTCACAAAATGCCCATGTGTTAGCTTGTTGAGTAACTCGACTGGAGTCTTGGCATAGGTCGGCTACTCCGGATTCCTCACTTCTTCAAACTCAGCCGCTAGACGCTACGCTGGAGTAGTAGCTAGAGATGTGTTTATTCTGATGACACATAGAGCACTATAACAAAGAAACTAAGAAAGGAGTTTGTTTTGCCATCATCTGAGTTTTATTTGGAATAGCTACACAATACCTGCCTGCAGTCACAATAATATGCAGACAGTAATTCTTGCACAAATGCTGTCCCTGTAATCTTCAATACTGGCCTGTAGTTGGAAGTCCCCTTTATAGCAGCTGTCAAAATAGTTGTTTTTCCTCCGTACAGGGTTCCACATTCTTAGGAAAACATGCAATAAGCAAGAAGTTTGTCACGCTGATGATATGATACGTAATATTTAAGTTTCCCCTTTTTTCCCAATGTAATATAATGGTAAGAATGGAACACACTGCCCATGCTCTTAACTAACACTTGTTCATAAACATGTTTTGTAGTCGAGACCACATTTACTGAGACCAAGTCATGAACAAGATCAGAGTATGGAGACCAAGAAAAGGCAGAGACTTTGAGAGATCAACTGAGAACAAGACCATGGCAGGGCGAGACTGAGAAAAGAGCAAAACCAGTGTATTCTATGATGAAAATGACCCCAGAGAACAGTTTAAAAGTCTAAATACTACAAATCCAGTCTTAGATGAGATCCAGACTCATTAAGGAATTAGCACTTGGTGAAAGAAGCAGAGTAAGAGGGACATTTTTCAAATTTAAATAAGATAAACTGGTAGAAGTTTTCATCACTGTGGACAAATAAACCAGTTGTGGTATTGGTCGGTTTTGTTTTAAAATTCCAAGACAAGACCAATTACAAGTTTGAGTCCAAAAAAAGACTTTAAACTGGTCTTTATTACTACAACATTATCAAAACCACATTGGCTACACTAATTCAAATCACTGGCTGACTGATTAGAACTACATTTTCTGTTTCTTTGTAAAACTAAAAGTGAAGGCCATTCAGGAAGTGACTTAGTTTGAGGAAGATGAATGGATTGAGGAAGTAACAGTATAAACATCGGGCCCAACCAGCCGTCCTGTGTGACTATAGCAACACTTAGTAGATAAACATGCCACAAACCCAGGCTTTGATTCATTTATTATTTTTTTGTTAAGATTTAAGTGATAGTGATGGGGCAAGTGCTTTTTCCTGGCTGGGGTCCTAGTACAGTTAGACAATTTATTCCATGAAGGGTTTATGTAAGGACTAAACAGATGACCCATTCCTCATTGGTCGTGTAAACAGAAGCATGTGATGTAGTCGCTGGGTTTGGGTTAACGCCCAAATTGCATTGTTCACACCAGGGAGGGAAGGGTCAACCGCAGAGGTCCCGCAGAAACCACAGCTGTCCTTAGTGGGTCTGAGAAAGTGGAAGGAGAAATAATGGTGAATGAAGAGTTGACCTACATATTCTCAAGTACAGAAGTGTTTTTTGCTTTTTTTTTCAAATGCAGCATTTTGGGTTTATTCTATTTGTTTCAGCTCACATTCATCTTTTTTCTTGGTCGTTCTGTTTCCACCTTGTAATTATGACAGTGGAAATGTAATTAACACAAATACTCTCCACAGACTGTTAATTTGGTTTAGAAAATAAGCAACCCTGCATAATATGCTGTATGACTTCAGATTTCAGTGTTTCCTGCTTGCAATTCCACACCTCACACCACTTTTTCCAGCGTGTGAGCACCTACGGTAGCCCTGCGGGGTCATGTTGTAATCTATACGGACAAACCCAGTAGAAACAGATCAGAAGATTAGTTCAGTGTATTGTCTCAGTTGGGCCAGTTGTAGGAACAGGAAGTAATGGATCCAAAATGGTGTGTTCAACTGGGTTTCTCTGGAGAGGAAAATACACAGTTATTTTACTATTGAATTCTTTTTACCCATGTGTTCCAGTTTATTTTACAGCATACTGCATAAATCCCCTGTTCATTCACCTCACTATCATCAGTGCCCTGTTATCTCTGCCCCTACTCATTACTTCTCTGCATTCTTGACCGTGTCCTCTTTCTCGGCAGCTCTGTTTCCACCTTGATCATTAATTAGTTGTAATTATCTCAGTGGAAATGTAATTAATATAAAGTGTCTCCACCGGCAGTTAATTTGATTCAGAAAATAAACAATAAGCTGCAATAAGCAAACCTTAATTATCCACAAAGCTGCAATTTGTGTGTGCACCCGCCATCTATCTAAACTTCAGTAGTTTCATTTAAATGATAAGATAAATAACTAAAAACGCTGAGACTTTCTTTCCAAACGCTGAAGTCTCCACAAAGCCACAATTTCTGCAGACTCACTTAAACCAACTTCTTCGCAGTTCTCCAGAAGTGGTGAGTGAGAGCAGACTGTTGTTCTTGTAACCTGGTATAATACCCTCTGACTGACCTTTTGGCTTGTGCGTTTGTTTTCTGTTCTCAGTAGCCCACCACGACCCGGAGAACACCTTCAACTGCAGCTTCATCGAGCCCCCTTCTGCAGCCGAGCAGCCCTCCCCCTCCTCGTGGTCGTCCCAGGAGTCTTTCTCTTCCTTTGAGAGCGGCGACGAGGGGCCTGTTTACTGCGTGCCCCATGAAGGTGAGTCATCACATGGACAAATAAACAGTTGTATCTGTTCAGTTATCGGCAATGACACACAGAAGATATATTTGGTATTAAAACACACAAGATCCGCAAAGTGACTCACTCACTTCTGTAAATGACATTAGGAGATTGTTAGCGTTTTATCAGATGCCATCTAAGTTTGCTTTGAGAACAAGAAGAGCATAAACAGGAAATGGAAGAGTCATGTCAGCACATGACAAATCCAAACTGTGACTAAACCTCAGCTATTTTCAAGATGTTTAGGGGAATTTTTTTTTTCTTCTTTGCTGCATAGTTGATGCTCTCCTTAGTATCTTATTATCCGCCTGAATGGATCAAGGACTTAGAAACAAGAGACGCTGCCAACGTTCTTACTGTAAACTTTATGAAAGACTTTTAAACAAGTCTGTGTACTGTGATAGCATCTGTCGCATTGGACTTGCTCCAGCCCTCAAGAAGTATGTGTTTACCAATCAGCACTTGACTCTGTGCAGATATCTGTCTCTAATAAATTCCATATAAAACAATGGCATCTGTAAAAGCTCTCAGCTGTCGGGAGATTTCACATGTAAACTTTTCCTAAGTGGGTAAAGAGATGTCATCACTTCTGGCACAAATCAAGGTTAAATCACCACCAATGTTTTATTCTTAAAGGCCAAATGTTATCTGGACCAATCCAATTCAACATATTCAAAATTCAGTCAAATGTCAATTTAAAGTTTAGTTTAGTTTCAGTTTGCTTTTTTTTCATTGTGCGAATGCATTGCCTAATTTGATCCATGTTTAGCTTCCCTTTTCACTGTTTCACTCTGTAAGCAGATGTACTGCAGGAATAGACACTTTCTCAGTAGGTTTTTCCATTATGTTTATCTTTAACCTGTGTAGAACAGCCAATGGGAGCATCCCTTACTGGAATGGGAGAAGCCCCTTTGTGTGCCAAAATGTGATTGACAAAAGTTTGCTGTGATGTGCTGAACATTATCTATTAAAATTCTTCATAATAGAGCCCAGACAATTGTTTACATTCATGTTTTCACAGATCATTTCACAGATCTCATTGTAAAATGCCTTTCTGTAGCTTCTTTACAAATAACTCTGGCCTCTGATATCCACAGAGTCTGTGAACGAGAGCAAAGAGAAACGCAGCCCAAGTCCAGCGACAGAAAAGTCCACTGTTGACAATGAAGAAGATGCAGGAGAGTACACCTCCTTGAAAGACACCAGCACCACCAAACCCGAAGGTAATGAGCAGCAACCGTTGAAGTCTTCTGAGTCCAGCGAGGGCTCCACTAGCGGCTCCGAGTCCACCGCTGCAGTCCTGTACGCCCGCATCTCCCGCCTCTCGAAGCAGGACGAGGGCAGCGGCAAAGATGGAAACAGCACTCCCACACCAGAGGCCAAACGCAACGGAAAACCACCACCTTCACCAGGCAAACCCAAACCACGCCCACCAGACCCATCCACCAAGCCTAAAGTGTCATGGATCCACGGAAACGCTACAGGATCTCCACAGCCAGAGCAGCAGGGGCAGACTAAAGCACTCGCGGTACCAAAAGAGAAGAAGAGGAGCTCCAGTGATGGCTCAGCTAAGAGTGAGGAACGACAGAAGATGAAGGAGAAGAGTCGAGAGCAACAGAAAAAAGCCGACGTTAAGGAGGCAGATGTTAACGGCTCGCCCAGCAAGCACAAACCCCAGCGAGGGAAGAAGTCTGGGGATGAGCACAGCAGCCCCAGTCACATGGAGCACATCAATGGTGTGGTTCAAAACGCACTTAAGAAAATTGGTTACTTTCACAGCTCCTCATCTGAGAAGAAAAGTGCTGAGACTCAGAAGGAGACCCCCAAAGAGCCCCCCAAAGTGATCCATCCTCACATGAACTCTGAGGCTGCCACACTGCTGGCAGCTCAGCTCAAAGAGAAAACTCAAAGCATCAATAGGAACGAGGGCACGGGCCTAAATAAAACCAACGGGCTGTCCACGCCCAAAGGAAGCCGCGAGAAGCCCACTCCTCCGCAGAAGGCCAAGAGGACGTCGTCCACCGGCTCCAGTCAGCAGGGCTCCACCAAGCCACTGCTGCCCACCAGCAGCAGCCTCCAGAAGATGGTGGCGCCCGTCACAACCGACCCTGGGACCCCTGAAATCAAGAGCCCGGAGAAGCAGGACTTGAACGGCTCGAAGGCAGGGGACTCAGCGTTGGATCCAACACCAAAGAAGACCCCAATTAAAAAGCCACCCAGAAAGAAAGGCAAAGAGGGAACTTTGGAAACACCAGAAAATAAGACTCCACAGCAAAAGACAGCTATTATGCCACCACAGATTGTGAAATAACTTTTGGACTGAGTTTTTGATGGAGACTAAAATGGATTTCTCAAAGGTGTACCGCAAAACTTTTTCAAAAAAGGAATTTAAGCTTATTTTGGAGTGTGCTGTTCAGGATCAGTCAAAAAGGAAGACGCCTTTAAATAAAATAGTACTGGTAAGTTCTATCACACTTATATCTCTGCAGCATTGTATTAAGTTACAAGAACCGTCCTATAATCAGTTGGGCAAGGCCGGACACAACTGTGAGACAAGAGGCGAACCAAACCCGCAGCTTATTATGGTCCGCTCTATGACCACCACTATATTTTTCCATATGGTTGGCTTTTATTTAAACAACTATATTTTGCAATGACCCACTCATATGTTCTAAAAGGTACTAAAAGAATCAAACTGAGAAAATTTGGTCCTGTAGATTTTTTTTCTGTCTTTTTGGTGTCATCATATTGGTGATTATTTAACACCACTGGCTATAATACATATTTTTTGCAACTTCTGCAGCTAAAATGTTATTGTGATTTTTTTTAATTCCCCTGTGAGTATCGTGTTTATTTTGAGGATTCTCAGTTGAAGATTTTTGGACATGTTTTCATCTTTGCCATTCATGGTTTTCTGGAGCCCAAACAAGCCCTTTGATCTTCAGGAAATGGACAGATTTAAAACCTCTTGCTAAAACCAAATCACCACAATGCACTTTTACTGTAGGCTTTATTCAGTCAGCAAAACCACTAAGCCAAATATAAATTCCAAGCTTTGCCATGTTCTTCTTTTACAGATCACCTTATCCACTCTGTCTTTGACTAAATGTGCCCCAAAAAATACAGCAGCTATGTTTATGTAACATCTATTAGTGGCCTTTGACATGCAACAGTTTAGTAAAAGTTTGTTGTAAAAGCTTCATGGTACCATGGTAGGAATGTTTAAAGAGGCCTCAGCTGTGGATCGGTTCACACAAGGAAGCTATGTTTGCCTTAAATTTGTGATCTTTAATTAAAAACAATGTCATTATTATGATTACTATGGTTGTACAAAAGTGTTATATTTGAACAGCTATTTTGAAAGTAGCTCACAAAACCAAACTTTGGATGCCAACTGTTTGCTCCATTTTTTTCTCAAGGTACAACAACGTAGTTTTATTCTTTGTGTGTACATTGTGTACTTTTTTATTATCTTTGTAAGCTGTGCTTATATGATCTTTTTATTCCTGTTTAGTGTCAATGAACTGGCTTTCATGATATATTTGCTTTATGTTTTTGGAATGTAGCTAATTTTGGTGCTCTGAAGCCAAAACCTACAGTACGAGCTTTCTCCTGTAAAGTTTACATTGGCTTTGTAATTGTTCTCTGTTGATGTTATTGTTTGTCTAACACTAACTGCATGACGCAGAGTGGAATTATATGGCATTATTAGCTGCACAGGAAATCTGTAACCTCATTGTTCCTTCAAGTTATTATTCTTCCTGTAAAAAAAACTCCAAAGATTGTCCATTTTGATGCCACTGTTTAAACAATGCATACAAACTCATTTTCAAGCAGTAACTTTTATCCGACTGGCCCATGTCAGTCTAAGGGCCTAAAAGCTGCAAAAACAACTGTAAGGTATATTTAGTATTTTGTGGTTTTGTTGTTTGCAACTCTATGTTTCAGTTGTGTATTAAACTGGTGTTTCCTCATTTACTTCTTTGGAATAAAAAACAATATACGGAGCCACAGTCTAACTATAGTTCTCCTGAACCACTTTGATAACTGAGACTTCCTCATAAGGTCATGGCCTGTCCTCTTCCTTTTATTCCACTCCAGAACCAACACTAAAAGGATGTGTCTAGTCGGCGTTTATTCGCCTCAGAGATCTAGGAGAACGCTGGTTCATATTTGAGCCGTCCCCGTGCGGTGTGGAGCCCTGTGGAGCTGTTCGGTCACGGCGGCATTTCAAAGGGCCTAAGGAAACCAGGGGACTGTGCATCTGGCTCCCTCAGGAAAGGGGACAAGAGCTCCTTTCATGGCAAAAAACAGTAGGAACTCTGTGCTAAGGAGTTCATCACGCGCTGCATATGTGTTCTTGGCCGAATAGAAGGAAAAGTAGGATAAAACCAGTGTTGGTTCACAAGCACAATGAATGGCTATAAGCATGGATGTGTAGGTCATGTGATAAGTAATTGCAACCAGCAGGCGAAGCAGCTTTGTTTTGGATTCTACCATTCAATGACATATTACTTACTGTGCATGTGTAGAACGAAGGCATGCAAGTTTGGTTTAAACAAACAAACAAGTGGGATCTCTTTGAAGACTTTAAATATGTTTGGCCCCCTTCAGATCTGGTATTAAAATGTATTCCACATGATCTGCTCAAAAGTGATCAGTATTAATGGCAACTGTTAAAGCACTCAATGTGTACTGCATTGCAACCTCAAATCGAGTCAAACAAGATGCATTCGACACTAGCCTCTGCAACCACTTTGGATCTAACAGTATTGTGAACCAGAGTATTGATAGACCTCCACCACGTATGTTTTAGTGTAACAGTTTAAGGTGTATTAATCAAGTATCAAGTCAGTAATTTGTTAACATCACATGTGACATAGTGCCATGAGAAACCATGAGTGGTGTGCTGCAGAAGTGCTGGTTCAGTCCTGGGTTTAGTCCAAAATGTAATGTGGTTTAATCCCAGTTTAATGCTAATTTATTCCTGGGTTTAGACTTGTTTTAGGTTTTTTTCTGAAGAAGAGCCAACATTTTTGTTGTGGTTAAATTGTGGTTTTGGATAAAAACATGAATAAAGTCATAAGTAAAGTCACAAACATTAGGAAATTCTTTCTTTAGGAAAAACTTTCTTTTCTCAAAATATGCTAATTCAAAATGTTTTCAAGTCACCACTACTTTCTGAATGAATGCATATATGGATATAGGGACAATACTTTCTCAATCAAAATATAAAGTAAAGAGAAGTAAGTAGGCACTGTTTCTGTTCATATTGAGATGAACAGATTCACATGTTGCAAGCAAAGGCACATTGTTGGTCATGTGTGATTCAATAACAATACAATAATAATTTAAGATCTGAATATGGCCATGTCCTGGTCTCAAATACTTCTATGTATCAAAATGTGTGTAAAGTGTGTTCTTTCCCAGCAGGACACTCAGTTTCAAAGGTTTAGCTGGTCTCTAATTAAACCCATGTCACTCTGGTTTAGGTTTTCTCTGTTTGGTTTTGTTTTGGACTAGTTGTGACCTAACTTTCACAGCTGGGAAGACTGGCACCATAATTCTCAGCACCTCTTTTTCGTGAAACAATAGCCAGCGTCCTTAGTGGTGCCACGACGTAGGAATGTTGACACAACTGGCTCCATCTGCCCGTCTTCAGCTCGCAGATGGAGCAGATTCTCGGCTAAGCGTACCAACACATGTTCCTTGGCTTTTCATCCTTGACATGTTGTGGGAAAGTCACAGTTTGGAAATGCGAATTGCGTGTCACCACTGCACAGCATCTGACTATAAACTGTGTTGGTTGACCATGTGATTTGTTTTTTAAGGATTTCTGAGCCTGCTTTGTGTGCATACGTTTGAAAAGGAGAGGCCTTTCTGCAGTAAGGACGGAGTTTGGCCCTTCTATTGCGAAGGTCTCGAAGGCTGACGTGTGGGATATGAATTCAGTGCGGTGTTGTGGCACAAAGGGCGACTGTACAGCGTAACGTGGTCAGAAGGTGCAGGTTAGGAGTGTGGGAAGGGGGTTTCGGTGACATGACGGCTGCCAGTCCAAACACGGCTTTGGGCTGCGCTCCGAGCACCGTGCCAAGTCTACAGAAACAGCGAGGCTTTAAAAACCCAGGCCCTATGAGTCAGCCAAAAGCCCTGGACTCGCAAAACCTATTCCAGTCCCTGCGTTTCCATAGTAACGGGAACAGATTGGAGCCACATCTGGTAGCCATTTCAGTCCCTGCGAGGAAAGGAAGAAAAAAAAATTTATGAGTGAGGGCGAAAAAGACAAATATTTTCTGCAATGCAAAGCAGAAAGAAAGTGGATTCAGGTTACACTTGAAAGGGGTTGGAAATATTAATTCTACCAAGAGCCATTTTTGGTTTTCATGTTATATCAGGGCTTTACAACACTGAGCTGCAGTCTTGTAAAATGGACTTAGAATTACCGCAACCTTTTTACCTACAGCCTCGAGATCATTTTGATGTTGGTTTTACACGAAACAAATATTCCACTATGTAACTGCTGGTTGCCGGGCAGGTTACGAGAACACATCACATCAGCTTGTTTAGCTCATAGACAGTTTCAAATGCATGGTTCACAAGAGGTTTACCCTGCTGCCCGGCAAATAGTAATTGTAGTGTGATTCATGGCTAATGGGAAAGCAACAGTGCTATGGTTAGGTGTATTTCATGCAAAGACTGCTCATTACAAATTACAGCATGACAGTAAATTATGGGGCTTTATGGGTTATTACGGTAATCAAATTGAACAGGTTCACCCACAACCGAATGAATGTATTTATTAATAAAGCACTAAAATTTTTGTCACTTTTTTCATCTTAGAGCCCTCTTACTCCATAAATTATAAACTGTGCTTATTATGATCTTATACAGTGGCCAATAATGACAGTCACAATTCAGGATGAGGGGTTACAAAGAGGAAAAATAGGCCGTTGGAAAGAGGGAAAACGTAATAATAAAAAATAAATACATTTTACATAAACTGATATCAGTGTGTATGGAATTATAATGAAAGTTACATGTGTGTCTTGAGTTGAACCTTGAGAGTGGTGTGTTTGGGATACTTCTTGTATGGGTCATGTAAGCTAACATTAGAGAGTAATTCAATATCATGATGTGCCCATGGAAATGATTAGCTTAAATAAATCAGAACATTGTTGACTGACTTTGACATGGGTTGCCAGAAAGCAGGAACAAATAAATTCACACGTGTATGTGTCAACATGACCTGAAACAACAGACTGTAGTCTTAGATGCTAATTCTACTGCAGGGTAAATGCACAAACCATTGGAATCTCACAGAATTACTTCAAAACACTTTACTAGTGCACTATTTATGCACACCAGCCAAAGTAGAATAACAGAAGAAAGCTTGACATCATGTCAATGTTCATAAACTTTGCGCTGTTATTTTGTTGAAAAACCCTTATTGTGTCAGAGCCCTTCTATTGAAAATGTGCCTTTTGTTCTTCAGTTCAAAGATACGCTGCTTTTCCGGCTGACGGAAATGTGTGGCTGTTACACTTCGATTTCCTAAAATGCACTCATTTCTCTGGCGGATACGTTGCATCAGACACTACCAGATGAGGTCTGAAAATGCAGTTAGTGCCTTATCTCTGTCGGCGCAAAGTCTGCGAGGAACAGTCTAATTGCAGGCCTTACACGTTGTTTCTCAGCCCCGTGGAAATGCAGAAACTATGAAATGACATTTACTGGAAATGGAGCTGGTGCGTTTCTTGAGCCAAAACCGCTGAGAACTGAGGTCAGTGTGCGACCAGAAAGGAGGGGAAACAGAGCCAGCGTCCAATGTGTGTGTTTATGTATTTCCAGTGACATCTACTCAGTGAGCGATTTAAGACTGTCATTAAAATTGAGAACAAACTCCCTCGCAGTGGCATCGAGCTAACATCGATTGGCCCTAATGCTCAAATCAAGAACAACCGCACAACAAGCCGACCTCCCAGATTGAAAGTCAGACGTGCTGGTGACAGGCTGTATCTAGGTCAAAAGAGCTGCAGCTGGAGGAGTTTGGGAAAGAAATGCTGTACTGGCTGTGTCACAGAGAAGCAACTGAACTGTGATTTATCTCAGTCCAAAACCTGCCTCATTTGTGCCATATCAGGAACACCATATTTCAAAACAGTGAATGAATTACAACACAACTTTTTCATCGATATACATGAACTGTCACAAATCTACATCTACAGCAAGCTACCTTTAATTCCCCGAAACGGTCTGATGGAGTATCATTCAATTCAGACCGCACGCACTCTAATATGCTCTAGTTTTGACTCTGGAAATACAAATGATTATCAATAGCCAAAAATGTAATTAAGCCACAGCCGCTTTCGCTATCCAGATGGATCTTTTTCTTTTTTCCCCTTCCTGTGGAGTGTGGAGGGGTGTGCAAACAGTTGTCTGGGACTTCAAATTGCCCTGGATTTTTCCCCCTTTGTCAGCATAATTCTATGGAACGAGTGTATTAGAGGAGAAGACTGGGATGGCTAATAGAAAACAGAGCAGTCAGATACTTTGTCTTCTCTTTTTCTCTGCTTTCTTCTACACCACACACATCAAACTCAAGGTCCGTGGGCCAAAACCGGTCATTACACTTTTTATCTGGCCCACAAATGGATCTTGACTCTGTTTGTTCACAGATCCATTTACATTTTGGCAACAAAAGACTTCAATGCATTTCCAATGGATAAAAAGGTATTAGCTGTTGAAAATCATATGTATTGACTTTGTGTGTGCTGTCAGTGAGTTGGTAGAGAACACTAGCAAGCTTGATATCTAGCTCTGCTGTATATTCAAACATTTACTCTGCTTATAGAGAGCACCAAGTAAGACCTAAGGATCAAACAGAAGTTATATACAGATTGTTTTGAGACTTGTGCTTCCTCATTAGAGACATTAGAGGCTAAATCCTGGTCAGTTATCAATCCCTTGTCCTTTCATTTTGACTCTAAACCCTCAGTTCCTCATCCGTTGTTTTTCCTCTACAGATAAGCCACATTTTCTTTTTCCAACACAGCCTCCTTCATCCCTCTTTTCCCCGCTGCCTGTCCTTTTCTTTCTTCACACACCCATCCATCCGCTATCTCTGTAGTAAAGTGAGACTTCAGACTTCAGAATGTGGCTTGAGGTTTTAGCTTTCACGTAATTCCACAGCCTGACCCATATTTTTTTTTTTTTCCCCGTCTTTCTCTCACTCTCACGTCTCCCTCGCTCCGACAGACGGAGAAGCTTCGAGCTCGCTGCACATACAGGGACGGAAAATGATCACAAGACCAAATGTTCCCTTAGCGAGAGTGAGCAGAGGGCTTATGTTTTTATGCACTCAACCCCAAATGTCCCGGCGATCCGTCCTGTCTGGGGCCGACCAACTGTAGCATTGTTGTTGGGGACGCAAACTCCAAAGTGTTAGCAGTGAACACATGTCATGCAGACCAACTTTGACCTGCAGGAAAGTTTAGCTTCATTCTGGCTTTAATTTTCTGTCTAACCTGACTCTTAGATGAACTTGTTAATTAACTCAGAACAAGACATTTTTATATTACAATACAATAATCAAGGGATACAATAATCCCTTTCACTTTAGTGTCTTGTAAAAGTACGGACTGTTAATTCGTGCTGTGTGTGTTGCAAAATTTTCTTTATTTTCTGTTTTCTACAGGTCAGGCTCCCTGGTCACTGCAGGCCCTGTACTGATGCGCTATTGTTAAAGGCATTTTTGGATCAAATTTAACAGATTCAGATTATAATAGCTTACTTTTTCACAAAACAATGTCAGCAGAAAGTAATGTCACAGAGTTCAAAAGAGCTTTTTTTTTTTTTTTGGTGGCATCTGAGGGTAAAACTGCATATTACTATTATTGCACATACTAACCCTAACCCTTCTTCTTACACCTATAGTTACTCTGCAAGGACATGAATGATAAATAAAAGTCTCTAGCCTTCATGCAAGATTGTGAGTTAAAGGAAAAACAAGGCACTTTTCCTCTAGTTTGTCCACTCAGGAAAGTTGTAGAAACAGGAGCTTTAAGTGTACACTCTTACAAGAAGACAAACGCAAAAAGGTGTTATTTTGATATGATTGTGCACCATTGAAATCATAGTTTTGACTGACTTGCGCCATTTGCTTTGTCTCTACTATAAGAATACACAATGCACACGCAACACTTTCTGTCAGTGTCCAGTGCAAGCCAAAAACTACTTGTGCTGGCTAATGTGACTTTTGCCTGCAGCTACGACCCACCCACCAAAAAGTTGTGGTGTCAGCAGTTTTATATATGGCTTAACCACCTCCACCAAGAGGAACTGGCAACACGGCACGTGGATGTATCTTTATCGGCTGACATCTTACATTCTCAGTTTAAGTTTCAAATTTTACATAAAGCAGAAGTTTCCACAGAAACATGGGTTTTCTGATTTGTTGTTGTCTTCTCTCTTTAATAATGTGTTTGTGAATTGCACCAATGCCATTTCTAAGTGAAACAACATTCATCTAGACATAGCCTGAGTCCTCTTACATTTAATTCCCAGATTAGCCTGTGTTTGAGGCTCACTAGTGTATGAAACAAAGTCTTGGCTGTACATTAGTCGCCACTCTGGATGTGTGCTAGTGTGTCCGGATCCTGACAGCCCTGCTCTACTTCTACTTCCCCAACACTGCAGCCATTATTGTGAGCCATGTGTTTGTGATTACCCGGGAGGAGATTAGAGGGAGGGGAGCGTCGGTTGCTGTCTGCTCGGCCCCTGGCTGCTCTGATGCGGTCACCGGCTGGACATCCATCAGTGCAAATCCCTCCACCTAGCTCACCCCATTCCCACCTTCACCATAAACCCTTCGTGCCACATCCGGCGTGATGTCAGGAGCAGGCTGCTATCACCTCGTACTATTCTTCATTTAAATGTGTGAACACTGGAGTCATTGTGAAGGATGCTATTGATTCTTTGACCTACATTTTGCACTGAAGGCCCCGAGCTTTGTCATGCAGAATTCCTCCAAATGTGCTCTGTCGTGGCTAAGGCTTGTGACTGCACAAGACAGAGATCAGCTCGGGCATGATATTTATTTGACCCTCTCTATCTGACACTTTGAATTTTTGATCATTTGTCTTACAAATATAGAACAGCAGTACAGGTGCACAAATTCACCCCGAAACAATGATAAAGTGTGTTAGGTGTGTGTCATAATTTCTTTGTAATTAGCCAGATGGTGTTTTCAGTGAGGCATGACCCTAGTGCTGGGAATGCAGATGAACCGCTTCAGAATATCTGAAAAACATGTACTGTCTTATTTTTATAAAAATTTGAATAAAATAGACTTGGAACAAATGTCTAAAGGATAGTTGTACTTCATTGGTGTTGGTTGCTATAGGTCTTACTTCTAAATGTGCCACAGGAACATTAGCAGACTAATGTACCATTTGGCATAAGACAGCTTACTATGATTTGTCTTTGATGGCCTTACTTTTTTTTAGACATGGCCCATTCAAGGACATGCACTGAATAGTAACACTTCCTGTCACAGTCTGGGAAGAAGCTAAACTCAAATCAAGGATGTCACTTTGTAATATCTCAGACAGCAGTATTTGTTGTTGGGGTTATAGTAAGAAGTCACAGCACTTGGATTTTATACCCTACTTAAGGCAAATTTGCCACAGTAATTTTTCCAAAATGGTCAGAAAGTCACAAGATAAAACACATAATAAGAAGAGCTATTGAGACTTGACAAAATGGAGACTGCTCTTAGTTTTGGGCAGGGTTCACCATTCTCACTGATAGCATCACCCAAATCACTATCTGTATGAGAGAAATCCAGTGTGACGCCCGGCTGCTGCAGCTCTCTGTGGCTCATCTGTGGTGAACTGTTCAGGTCAAAGGTTCAGACTAACCACCAGCTAATTCAAACTCCACATTCACCACGAGCTGTAAATTAGCTGCAGTTACGCAAAGGCGTTTCACTCCATCATTGCTTCATCATACCTCAGATTGTTCCAGACCAATTATATCTCCACTTAAAGATGTAAAATTATTCACAATTTACTGTAGATAACTTGTAGCTTGTTCATTCAGATCACCATTAGTTACTCCACATGTATAAATATAGTCTATAACAAACTTTTTACAAGAGAGACACTGAGAGTTTGTCCAGCAGGAAACAATATTTAGCATCTTGAACTTGCCCAGAGTACAATAGAGGCCACTCATTAGCATTGTGTTTGTACTGACTGAGGCCCTCCATGGCCCGGGCTTCATTAAAAAAATACCCCCGTTCTTTATGACCACACTGGGGCAGCTCATAAAGGCCCACCACCACATCCCAGCTGCCCTCGGGCTCCAGACATCAGCACAAAAAGAAAGCTTTCTACTTGTGTTTCTATTCATGTCTTATGCTCATCCTGAACAACTACCACAGACATTGGTTTTCCTACAGTAAACATCCAGTTAAATTAGTGAGAAGACAACACACACCAATGTCCTGCTGGTTGGTGGGCAGCATCCGGTGCTTCTGGAGAAACAGGAAGTGTGTGCCTTTAAAATAAGCTCTGTGAAGGAGGCAGGATTACAGTGAAGTGTTTTTGGGCTTTGATCGTGTGCCAGCTGTAAAATGTTGAAAACAGTGAAACTCCTACTGGAAAAAGTGGCTCAGTAATTGTCTAAATGTTTGTGTCTTTTTTCCCTTTGTCAGCAGATTAATAATAACATCTCCGTTTGGCATGCACCGTGTGATGTCAGCTAAAACATGCTGATGGGGAACACATATGGTATACATCCACACGTATAGACTGCGCACGGCCCCTCCCCCACTTCTCACTGGCTCCCAGCAACTTTTTCCCTCTTTAACAGCGTAATCCGAGGTTCAGTTACATTGTACAGAGCATTAACACAAACAGGAAAAGCAACAGCGCTGCTCCAAGATGAACAAAAGTTGTGAAAAAAGACGTATTCCACAAAGAAGGCTATTTTACTGCCTTTTGAATCATTCTAAATGATGCATATTCAAAAAGACAGTGAGCTGCACAGATGTGGAAAAGATAGCACCAGAAAAGATGCTTCAGCATTCCAGGCAGCAATGGTTTATTTTTGTTGGAAAGATAATTGTCTGTGGCTACAATTTTGGAAGTTACCCGCCAAACTGCCAGGAAGTGTAGATGTGGCTGTGGCCGCCCTCTTGTGGTGACCTGATGCATCTGGTTTTCCACAACAGAGAAGTTGGAAGAGAGAGTTGTTTTCCTCTTCGGAGTGTTAACACAGTGCAAATGTGCCGTGCTGTCGTAAGCTCTCATTTCAAACACAAAGACACAATGGAATTAAAGAGTCTTTGTCACATAACCACAACAGTGACAAAGAAAAAACCAGCAATAAGCAGAGAAAGTGAATGAGAGCTGAGCACGGATCACCACTTTATAGTACTCTCATAATAATGTGACCTTTACTGAAACCTTTAAAGTGATATATTTTAATAAGGGCTAAGACATTGTGTGTAAGATTTTGTAGCGAGTAGTGAGTCCCAAATGGAGTACAGCTTAGGCTCGTCTGAAAATGAGTGCCACGGTACAGGTCAGATCAGTTTCCATTGTTAAAAAGGTTTGTTAATGTGGGAAGGTTACTAAAAAGTGGAGCTAAATTGAGACATGATTGAGAGTGGATTGAGAATACTTATTACAGCAAAAAATGACAATCCAAAAGACAGACTTGTGCTGGCATGTTTTTGACAAAACATTCCAGCTTTTTCCAGTCAGCATCTTACAGCTCTTGCTTTGAATTAAAAACATTATACGTTGTGTACATTGCATTGAACATGAGCCTAACTTTTCAGATCAAAAAGGGAGTCCAGTTATATTGAGAAACTGGTGTAGCTCTCTGAATTTGATACGATGTTCAAAAGCTGGGAACAAACCAGAAATGTACTTCTGTATCTAGCTACAAACAAACAAACAAACATTTACTCATTTCTTTATTCTACATTTTAGAAGTTCTCTTCAAAGTCTTTGTATGACAGGACTGTTTACACAGCACTCTCCAGGCCTCTTCAGGAGGAACTGTACCATACTGTCCAAGGCCAACCCGACTTATACCAGTTCACTAACTGGACACATGGCTTCTGTCGCCTTTTATCCAATCACAGACGTCAACTTAGCAAACAGGCAGCATGATTACAGAGTTTGACAAGGGCATTTAAAGCAAAAGTTATTTTTCTCTACAGGATCTATTCAGATATTAGTGTGCAATTTTATTTGAAATTTGTATAAAATACAAATAATCTGCTGCTCTCCTTAGGTTAATGTCAAAAGAAGTAACTACAATAACTTAGAGTAGACCAAAAAGACTGAGTTACTTCTCCTGTTCATGTTTTTAAACTGTATGTTCATTTATAAGCAGATGACAGCTGAATCTATTTAGAACAGAGGACAAATGAGGCCAATTAAAAGCCCATTCTTCATAAGGACACTCTTGGTGGCTGCCGTTTTATCAGCTATGAGAGTGTGGCAGCCTCACATTGGCCATCAACCACCTGCCAGTTTACAGTATGGGAAAAAGTGATAAGAGCGCAGATGTTTCATGGTTTCTTTGGACCACGACAACATCTGATGTGGAAGAAACCAAAAACTATAAAAGACGGGGGCCCTCTGTGTGCTTTGGAAACACTAAAAACTGTGTGATACCTGTGTGAGTAGAACAGAAGAGGTGTAAATGTTGAAATTAGGTCAGTTTGCAGAGCAGTTTGCAGACTGTTCAGATATAACACCCCCACGACACATGTCCGGTGGTCTGGTCCAAACTGGAGACAGATTTATACATGTACTTTTCACATGGGTAAAACATATCATAAAGGACACTGGTTTCAGACAATATGTGGGCCTTTTTAGTGGTCACATTTGTCTTTAGTGTTGGTGTGTCACAAAACAGCAATGATACAGCGGCTGAGGAGAAGCTTGTAATAGCCAGAGCTAAGATACTGGTGAGTACAGTGAGATTGTCACTTTACATTTAAATATATCATGATAGCTATCTTTAAATCACAAAAAAAAAAAAAAAAAGCGGACACATAATCTGTTGCAACTACTGTACTCTGAAAGTATGATAAAGAAAGATTCAATCCAATCAATAATATCTCTGTATATGCCTGATATTTTGATTGTGTGCACATATTATGTAATGCTAAGTTCAAATAAGTGTCTGCTTTCTTATGCGTCTATCATGTCAATATCATTTCATCAAAACTCAAATAGAAATGGCACCCCACAATTTTACAAGATAAGGGAATGTAACAATTGAAGTGAAACAGCTAAGATTAAGCCTGTTACTTTCTCTGTAGATGGGGGACATATGTTTGATCACAAAGAACAGACTGTGCACAATGCTATTTCATGCCATTTTAACAACTGTCTTGTCATTCTCCGCAGGCTCCCAGTGTGGTCGGATGAGGCATAAAGAAAATGCCCGAGCTCTATCATTTTCTCATGGAGCAATCGGCTTTGTAGTATCCTTACACCTCTCATTTTCCCACGACCTCTCATCTCTGTGTTTGTTCGATCAGACCAAGTGCAAGGCCAAGCCCAAACCTGCTTTCTCAGTCTCAAAACCCATCTTGTCCAACTTGTTGTTCGCCTTGATTTGTTCTTTTCTTTTCTCGAATACAGCCACAACTTGGAGTATGACTCATCAGAAGAGAAGAAACCCCGTCTCGTATTCTACAACGAGAAGGACGAGGTTGTTAAGGTGAGATGTGCGTCTCGAGGAGGAATATCTAGGGAAACGGCGCAGTGTCAGAGTACGATGGGAAGGGTTGAGCCTGCTGCATCTGGTGTCTGATCCCGTGTCAGATACAGACTCACAGATACCCAGCGTGTTTGAAAGAGGCCGCAAAAAAAAGACCACATAGCAGAGAGGAAGTAGGCCTACTGTATATAAATTAGCTTTGTGACAGTTAAGCTTGTAGAGAAAACTGCAGAGCTGCCACGCTTCGTGCTGATACGGGGAATTTTGACGATTTTATGCCCAGAAATTGCACGTTTTTCCCACAGATGTATTTTTGTCTGTGAACAAAACTATAAAAACTCAAAACACATCAGAGAACACTTGTGGTATTGTAGACTCAACCTATACTTAGCTTAGCCATTGTTTATCACTTGAATCCTATGGGGTTTTTGCTTGGCTTTATTTATTTTTTTCCCACACACTGTACTATTACTGTATGGAGTGTTTACCAATAGGGTAGTACTCCACAAACCACCTTCTTTTTAAACTAGTATACAACAAATTGCAAACTATTTGGGGTGACTTTTTTGGCCCAGTTTACAACAAGGTATCAATTGTGACTTTTTAATGGGTCTGGTTATATAAGCTGTATATTATATGACCCCAAAACAATAAAACAAATACTTGAACATCTAAATATGAAAGTAATGCAATAACTCTCAGATTTGTTGTGTGGTTTTATGGCATTTTAGTGATATCTAGTAACAAACGGGAGATTGCAATGTGAACAGCTATGGCGCCTTCCAGGGACGTGCTGTTGTCTATGAATAAACTCAGTAGAAATAGGCCAGATAGTGATTTTAGTTTGGACAAATTTGAAGCACTATCAATTCATCTTACAAATGCCCCAGACCTTTATGCAAGAATATGTGCTTCTTCTCCTCCAGCAGTGTTCAGTTTGTCCTCTCTAGGCACCTGTAGGAACAAGAACAGGAACTAATGGAAGTCCCACTGGAAGCTATGGAGATATAAAGGTCTATTTTTAAGATAGATGCTCAAATCTAGAAAGTGTCATTTTGAGGCAATTATATTCAATTGAAAATACTGTTCCATTTTGTTCGCCGTTTTTCAGTCAATTTATTTTTCAATCTTGCAAATGTATTTCTAATTAAAAAGTGGATATTGCATCCTAATCTACATTAATTAGATGTTTTGAATTCCCAGCTGTGTACATAGTTAAGTACTAATAAAGACTGTAGCAGCTCACAGTTTGGTAAAGAAATGGTTCTGGTTTTGTTTTGTGTTGTTTTATGACAGTGTATAAATCATTCAATGTGGTTTTCAACTTAATTAATATCAGGACAGAATATTATGAGCCTGCTGAGGCATTTATAAAGGAGTCTAATGTAAAGTGATGCACTAAAAACAACACACTCTTTCTACGTACAGTATCGACAGCATGACTCTTGATGTGGTAACAGTGCATGTAACTCTGTGTGTACCGTGTGTTTGGACACGTCAGACTGTTCCTGTGAAGAAAATGAAGTCGGCTGAGATCAGCAGCCTGCTAGACTCACTCGGTTTCTACAAGAGGTCCCAGAAAGGGGAAGAGGTGCCAGAGGATTTTCAGCATTTCCCCCTGCATGCCCCGAGGGATGAGCTGTGACGACCCCTTGTGGCTGAACCCCGCCGCTGCACCCTGGACACATGAATGACGAATGGGGCCAAAAGGCTACGAACAGGGGCCAGTCTCCATTCTGAGGACTCGCTGGACCGGGACAGCGCTGGGTTCACGTCTCTGCTGTGTCACTGTTTAAACTTAACACAGAATTAATAAATCAATAATTATGTGAGTCTTGAATCCGGTGTGAGATTGTATCTAATGCAAACATTTACTGTCTCAAGATCTTTACACTTTGCCTCAGTTCAAACTATGAAGAGTTTGTTCTGTTTGTTTTTATTATTCTTTGACATCAGCTCAAGTATATTTCCTAAATCCCATCCAGTTTATGGATCTGTGTAACTGTACTGTCTGCATTGCCTATAGTTAAGCTCCTGCACACATTAACAAATACAGTCCTATAAATCTCTTTGTATTCTATTTTGTCTCTAAAGATGCTCTGCTATTCTCAAATTAAATCAATTTACCAAGAATCCTATAAATGGCCCCTCACAAACAAATTGCCATTCCACTGTTTCTGCCTAATCCTCATCCCGCCTTCTTCTCTCTAATCTGATTAGCACTAGTGTCTGCCAGCGTGCATCTGTCTCTGCGCTGCATTTGTTGTGTGTCTGTGTGGATTAGCGGCCGACACAGAAGCACTCACAAACACTTGGACTGGAAACAGTTTAGTTTGGACATGGTCTGCAGTGCTACTCCTCACGATGCCTGTGTTTTACTCACCTGTACCAGAGAACCTGCACGTGGGCCTGGCCTACATGGGCAGCTCAGTGTTCACCAACAACAGGACGGCAGACAGCGACTTCCCCAGAGAGCAGGACAACTCGTTTGGTGGGTCACTGACTGCCCTCATATTTGTAATAGGATATAGGAGTGTAGAATACATGCATTGATGCCATTACAAAGGATTGATGTGATTATAATATGGATAACTGTGTTGCAGTGAATGAGCTGGTGTCCCACCTCCCACTTCAGATGCTGCTCTACTTCAACATGTTTTACTTCCCGTGTTGGTGGTTTTCCTCTGTGTTCATGCTGGACGTCAAGGTACATCGAAAAGATAATGGGAGTTTTGACTTTGAAAACCAAGTGTTTTCTGACAGTTTTTGCAGTTAGTGTTGCATTTTGCCAATAAAATCAACCTAACCTACTGAGGAAACAAACATCCACTTACTTCATGTTGAGTAAAACATACTGTAGCTTAGCTGTGTCTAATTTTCAAGTGGTCTGCCATTTTTGGAACATAAAAGCATCCTGTTTCTTGTTTTTGATTGGATAAAAGAACAGGACTCTAGAAAATGTATTAAGATTGGGAGAGCACATGACTAAACACTGTGATGTTAGTCTGAACCAAAAGCAAAGCCATTTAAAACTCATTCTATCAGAAACACAAAGTATATTGTATATATGTTCGAGGTAGTTTTATTATATTACAATATTATATCCAGATCAGGTTTTTTGTGATGATTTTTTTCTGAACAGGTAATTCAATACATTTAAGGAAGAGTAACATGGTCAAATGCAGCATCAGTCAGATCCATCTAAAGCCATGTGTCTCTCAATTGTAACATTGTGACTATGGTGCCATCTAGTGGTGAATACTGGCACTGTTTCACACAAGTCCAACATTAACTAAATAAAATACTATAGTGAATGAAAATATGGTATTAATTATTTTCTCGACTAAAATTAAATTGTTCTTAATTCACAGTATGACTATCTACCCGGCTACTATCAGGCACTGCTAATAACTGGAATTGTCCTGCTCACGATCATTGAAGTGATCCGAATCTACCTGGGATTTGTGGGAAACCTCAAAGAAAAGGTAATTGATAGCATTTGTGCAGCTCAACACAGATCTCTTTCACAGACACACATCCGGAAAAACAGTGTAGAGTAAGTGTCAGCTTAAACTTTCAGCCTGCGTGGGTGAACAGTTCATGTGGACACAGGGAACAGGGGTTGGTTGAATTCATTTACTTTGATTTCATTCACTCTAAAGCTGTATCTTTAATAGAATTCCTTTTAGTGTAAAGCTGAAGCTGAAATCGTGTACAAATAAAATGACCCATTCTCTGTTGTTGTTTGTTCAGAAGACATACACAATTATAAAATCATTTAGCCTAATATCAGTATATGATTGGCTGACGGTGTGCTCTTAATGTGAACTCATCTCCATGTTTAGCGTTACACTTCTGCAGTGTCCTTGTAATATAATGTCCCCTATAATGACTGTCACAACTAAAGCCACTGTACCCTCTGTCTGCTGACATCAGGTGCCAGAGCTGTCGGCCTTCTGGGTCCTGTCGTTCACATTTCAGCTGCCTGTGCTGCTCTTCTTCCTCACTGATGAAGACACCATCATCTTGCCGTTGGAGAGGGCCGTGCACTCTCTGTACCTGCTCTTTGTGCTGGCTGAGCTCCTGGCCTCGTTCCTGGCGCTCCGGACCATGACCCGGAAGCTCATCCTCCTCTTCCACCTGCGGCAGTTGGGCAAAGTGGAGGGCCTTCAGCACCAAGGCCTGGGTCCTGTGAACGGACTGGGACTGCCCTACCACAGAGGTGTACTGACGGTGACGCCCATTCGACACATGTATCATTAGACCAGGGTGGGACTAAGCAACTAGAGCCACCAATTATTTTGACCACAATGATGATTATGAGTAAATTATATTGATTGTCTAGTTCCCATGGCAACTGTGGGACAATTGTCGGAATAATTAGGAACAGACATGGGTAATTCTCCGACCTGGAAATGAAAGAACACCCCTCTAGATACAGTGCAACTGGATCAAAGTGATGCGGCATGTTTCTCACCAGATAAACACAGCTCTCTATACATCTGATGCATGTTGTTATGTAACAGTCCCATGTGAGTTTGCAGCACTGCAGCTCCAGACAAAGTCCTTTACTGAGTGTAAATCTAAAATGTATGTAATGTTGCTTCATGCAGAAAGGAAAGGTTGTGACTTCAGGGCTGTTAAGTGTGTTAAGTGTAGTGTACTTATTCTCCTCTGGGTGCACAGCAGCAGAGTGATAAAGAGTCCATCCACAGACTGTATTTCCTCCCTAAGTTCTTCTCTTCCTCCTACCATCCAAAGACATGCATGTCTAAATTGGATCGGTGGATCTAAATTGCTCATATTTAATGAATGTGAGAGTGAATGGTTGTGTTTCAGTGTCTGTCTCCACTTTTTAGCTCTGAGAGTAACTGGACTGCCTCACACATATGATATAAATGCAGTGTGTAGGTCATTTCTGATTGCAGCTCATAATCTCATTGAATTGTCGATTCAAAAAGGCAGTTATGTGTAGCCTACCTCTAAAGCCCAAATGTGCCTAAACACATCACTTGTTTCTCTTTCAAAGTATAGAACATTTCAGCTAAAAAAAACAAAAAAAACCCAAAAGGAGTCACCTAAGGTTACATAGGGCATTTGCTGTGAGGCTTTCACAAACCCAGTGTGCACAGACAGAGGTGATGGATGACGAAACCTGCTGCACTCAAACAGTGTGCTATTTACTCTCTATTTCCTCCTTTTTGTGGTAAATTGTGTTTTTGCACATAAAACAGCATTACAGCTTCTCAAGTGCAGTATAAAGTAACCCTCCTTTTATTTCTAGAATGCGTAATGTGAAACTGATTTGATTTCTACATAGCAGCACTGTAAATCAGGGCTGTGTGGGATGTAGGAATCTAATTACCTTAAAGTGAAAGTTTTAAGGCAGACTGCAGCAGAAAGTGCTCCACCCTCAATGCACCACACAGGGGCAGTCAGTGATCAGGAGAGAGAGGGGATCTAATCAGAAGAAATCTTCATGCAGCACAGGCATTGATCAGGAAAGCCTCTGGCAGAAGTATAAAGGTTAAGCTGTCCGCACTTAAACATGAAATATCATCTGATCATGTGGCTTTGATTTATCTCTGATCAGCAGAGGTGGGTTTGATGTGAAACTGAGCCTATGTGACTGTCACACTTACTGTAGCACAATGTGTTTGGAGCTTTATTATTACTAGAGGGAAATTATTCACAGTAGAGTTGTTGACAAGCAGGATATGAGAGACTGGTGCCACTCTACTTTACATTCAGGAACAAGCTGCTGCACCTTTACAGGAACACTTAGACTGAACAATGTCTTACCATTCACTGTATGCACCAAACACTGCAGCATAAACAATGTAAAAAAAAACATGCCATTTCAGTCCAGACCAAAAGTCACTGTGATGGTGTAAATCAAGAATATGTAAACTAATACTTATAGAAGCTGATGTTTTGGCAAATGGGTGGCAGGAGATTTTGGTGACTTTTCCCTCATTTCCACCATTTTGTTGTTGGGATAATCAGTCTCAAGAAGAAAGAATGGTAAATTTGGTGCAGCCTCTTGCACACTCTACAAATAAAGATTTTCTCTCTTCTCTATTCTGATTAATTGCAAAACATCTAAGTTTAAATGTCTAAGTCTAAATGAACACTAACCCTCAACCTAATTATACAGTGTGTAAACATGCCTTTTGGTGATCTGTGGACTCTCTGGGCAGGCTTTTGAACAGAAATACATGTAAACAAAAATACATAAATAAATGGAAAAAATAAATAAAACAATTAAATAAAACAATTAGATGTCCACGTATGTTTCCAAACACTCATACAACAGACAACACTCTGCAACAGAAAATGTAGTTTTTGAGAATTTGCAGTTGTTTCCAAATTAACATAATGGAGGCAGGGGCCCTTTAAAATAGTGGTGCTTTGCATAAAATTGCTATAATTTCTAAACGGTAAATGGCATATGATACTGCTGTAATTAGAGCAGAAAGTTGAAACTATAATCATCTTTCTATTGGCATTTCATGTTGGCCATTGTGTCTGGAAATCAACTTTGATAACTGAAAAAAACATTACCACTTTTTTTTTTTTTTTATAACAAATTAGCCTGCCACAGCTGCCACTTTTTCATCACACCAGCGCTTGATCAGAAGTCATTTGAACATTTTACCCAAGCTGCTTTCAACATCCATTTTCCACCATGTACTGTATATTCCCCATGATGCTCCAACACATACAACTTGTCCTGTACCTGCCTTTTATAAGCATGAAGCCCATTATGTGGCAGGCAGGCAGCAGATTAAGCAGCTGGTGGTGAAAAAAGGAAATAGAAAATGTACTCAGGAGTGGTATTGGTCATGTGAAGCAGCCTCTACACCTTTAGCCTTGTCAAATAGACTGCACTGAAATATAATCTAGGCCAGCGTCTGGGGACATGATGTTCTGCAGGACATTGTTTCCCTCCTGTTTTTAAGAATCTTATGAAAATATGCTCCTGCAGGGTTTGATTAAGTTCCCTTCTTCACATCTTGTCCACAATGGTCCCGGCACAGCATCGTCAGGCGGCTTCCTGGGAGTCTGTCGCATCTTAATTATGATTGGGTGCAGCTCAGAGGCAATCACAACTTATGAGTGGGAAAAACAGTGGGGAAGTAATGTCCCAGACATCACAAGAACATCATCATACCTTACTTCACTAATCCTTTGTAGCAGAGCCTCTCAGCCACATACAGGTAGCTGTTCCTGTTCTGAGTGTCACCTTAATCCCAGAGCCTTACACAATGAGCATCACTAGCCCTTAATGACACCAACACAAGGGTCAGTGCAAAAAGTTTGAAGAACATTTGCAGCTTATTCTTGGTTGGTTTATTTTAAAAGTTGTTAGTTGTAGATCATCATGTTAGGGCTTCATACATGCACAGCTTCTGTGATGACCATCAGCCGGACACTTGGACACAATATGCTATCTTAATATCATTTCATAAATCTGCTACATATTGCTTTGAAAGTGTTAGTTATTATCAATTCACAACTGCGCTCTTTTTCTGGCTAGTGCTCAGCTGAGAATACACTACACACTGACAATCATTTGCTGGTACTAATACACAAAGTATTACACCTTCTACACAAATGTCTTGAGTTTTTATGTTTTGACAAGGTGACAGCAAAATGTGCAGCAACACTCTTTGGCAAATGTCCAAAGTGATAGCTCTGGCAGCGCATCCAGACAACTGCTGATCAGCCCCCCTCCTCATGGAACGTTTTTTATATTTAAAAATGTTTTCATCTGTTTTGTCAGGCAACATCTCTACATTTTAAACCCTGATAACTCAATATGTCAAAATATTTAACTATATGGCTTTTTAGCATTTTTAAAAAATAATATTAAATAGATAACTAAAAGGTATATCGTTCAAAACTCCTCCAGCAGGCAAAAAAAAAAAGCCCATTGGCAATCTGTTTTGATTCAGCCCCTTATTTTAATTTTGGCACCAAATCAATGTTTATGTCATTAGTGTGTTTCAAATCAGGAGTAATACTGCAACTGCAAAATGCATTGATGTTTCAACCTGAAACACACAACTGCTAAACTTTATCCCTCTCAGAATTGGCTGGATGTATATCTTGCAGGTTGCAATCAAAATGATCAGTGACTAAACAGTGTGTGTAGAACTGAACAGTGTGAGCGTGATTAACTCTCAACTGGGTAATGACTGGTCTAATCACTGGCCCTGCTGGGACATGCTGCTGCCTATAAATGAGAGGAAATAGTTCTAATAGTGATTTCACTTTGAAAAACATGAAACTAAATAATTTAGTTCAAAAGTACCTTAAACCTTCATGCTATAATGTTGTGCTTCTCCCCCATAATGCTCAGTTTGTCCTATTTAGGCACCTGTAGAAACAGGAAACACTGAACTAAAATAGCTCATTTCATTGGGTTGAGAGTGTTTTATGCAAAAGAGTGTTATTTTGAGTTGATTTTTTAATTTTCCATTTCTTATACTATTATACTACAACTATATATCACTACATTTTATGTAAAGCACCTTTAGTTTCAGTTTGTATAAATAATTGATTTCATTGGTAATATGGACAGATGAAGGCATTCCTGTTTTGGTGGAATGCATGCCTCTTTTGCTGGTCTACAATAAGTGATAAAGATATTATGAGCTAACAAAGGCAAACATTTTTCCTCAGCAAATGTGTAAAGCACAGAGCCCACTCTGGAACACTGTTCAGTCACTTTCATTCATTTGGCCAGATATGGCTGATGGAAGAGGCTTTGCAAAGAGAAGCCAACATGGTGCTTGATGGGAACACATGTATGGCTCCATTATTTGATGCCAGTTCTGACCCAAATTCTTTGTCAACCAATTCTGCGGTGCTTTTAGGGGTACAGAATACATATTGGCCAATTACTGGCTCTAAATTATGCTGGACTATGAAATTTAAATCACATTCATGAGCCTCTTATATTGTCTCCACTTTCCAAGGCGCCAGGCGCTGGAAAAAATGTGACATAACACTGGCAGGCGAGGAATATTAAAACTCCACTTCAAATTTGCGGCTGGATATTTTCAATTTGGGTCTGATTACCTGGGTGAGTGGGGATCGCAGGGCAATTCACTTCTCCTGCTGGTTTAAATGGCCACTCACCCACTGTACAGATGAATATTTTATCAAGAGCGACAGTATTAAATTTGCAAGACTTGATGAAACAGGGGACTGTATTCTGCTCCCTTCAGAGAAAATAATGGTTATGGGGATTTTAGTCTCATTGACGCAGGTTTGAAGCAGAGCACTGTCCATTATACCTCATACTACCATCTGATTCAGGTAACCTTTTGTCTCACAAAACTCCATACAATATTGACCTGACTAAATGCATTTCATTGTGGTGTTTGATGATTATAAAACAAATCCTTGTAATCCTGCACAAACTGGAAAGTGTATGTGGTCACAATTATAACTTAAAATGCTGTCCCTGCTGAGGAATCTGTATCCAGCTTAAAAACGCTAGAGCATCTAAGCTGTGATGAGGTTATTTGACTCACAGTGACCGGTTATTACGAAAACCAAAGGAAGTAGTTATGACCTAAGCCTTGATTCCAGCGTATTATTGAAAGACTAATGTGGAGTGAGGGTGGTAAAAGGCCTTTTCTGTTGTGCCTCTTGGAGAAACTTTAACATTCAAACTGTACATATTGCACTGGGAGCTTAAAAAACACTGCTAAAAGGTCAAATTGACTTCCTGTTCGTTTTAAGGGGCCAGGAAAGACTCTAAGACTAGGTCATAGGAGTTCAATGATTAAATGCTGCCAATAATGAGTCATCTTGGACATTTCTGCTGGACAAGGACAACACATATTAGACACGATGAATGACTGAAGACCAGATCCATAATCCACAGCACAATTATAGCAGTTTAAGACTCACCTATTATTTGTCAGAGTAAAAATTAATCTCAATGAACAAACTTTGCTGAAGCTTGTTCCAGTCTTTCTAAACAATCACACATTGATTTGAATTTTATGAAATAGATTTGAATCTGTTTGTTGCGATTGTTCTGCTCCAGTGGCTGCAAAATACCCCTCTCCTGGAAAAATCGAGCTGAGACTTTAGTTAGCCATAGCTCATTTATCCATTCAGCTTCTCAAGCAATAAATCTCCCTCGGCTACAGAGAAAATTTAACTATGCCATAAAATCAATCCATCTGCTTGTCACATCCCTTGTCCTTGGCGATTTCTACAAATGACAGTTATCACAGTAAAACCCACGAGTGAAAAATGGGGCCTTTGGAAAATAAAGTCCAATTACAACGTGCTGAACTCAAGAAAAGTAACAGATTTCGTGGTTTATATTATATTTTATTTTGATTTTTAAGGGTTATGGTTATTATGCTGAAAAGATAATTGCATTAGGATTTGTAAAGTGAGATATTGCAACAGTCACTGACAAAACCTAAGAAGGAAGGTCTTCGTAAAACTTTATTTCATTTTATTTGTTCATAGATTAAGTTGTAGTAACTAAATTACTTCTCTGTTTTGCCCATGATCATCCAAGATATAAATGAACCAAATATACTTGCACATATAGCATTCATCTGCCACTGAGGGCAGGTATTTGTCCAAAGGCTTACTCAACGGCTCTTCTTGACACTTGATGAATACAGTGTCACCTTGATTTTATAGCCTCTTTGCTCTTGAAATGAACGATTTCCCTTTATTTTTATGATGTCAGCGATTTATCTTTCAAAAGCTTCCAGAACAACTTGATGATTCCTTTCTTTTTTTTTGTTAAAAGCATTTTCCACTCTCCCCATGAAAACTGTTTTTAGAGGATCCTCCTCCACGCTGGGATGAATCTGTAGCTCTGACAGCCGCTTGATCCGCACTGGGCTCTGATTTCAGTTTGAGGTTTGTTCTGATGCCACTATTGAAGCTTTTGGACAGTAATTATAGGAGTATGAGAACATTTGCTGACTGTTCATTGGCTGGGCATGTAGAGTGTGACAGATTCATTTTTGGGATAGTAGGAGAGAAATCATGCAAGTTTCTGGGCGTCACAGAAAATATGCCGTTGTAAGTGTGTTTTTGTTGGGAAGCAGGAAGAGGAAAGATAATTCTACTGGGAAAACTCATTAGCCTTAATAGTCAGATAAACAAAAAAAAATTGTTTCACAGTGTGATGCAAGGCTTTCAGAATAAAATTAAATATCAAAGGTTTCCCAGTCTGAATCCCAAAGGAAAGCAAAAGTGGAAAATGAAGGACTAATCATTGAAGCAGTCATTACAGTCACTTTTGAATAAACACACACCATTCAGCAGCAGTTGAGCACAAATAAGTAATTAATGAAGTTAATTAATAACAAACATTAATATGATGATTTTATATTCAGCACCTATAAACCGCCTTAAAAGCTCCAGATAATGCCCCTTCTCACGCATATTCTTAATGCACTGCTTAGTATTTTGTATCCAGGGCCATTGAAAGGCTCTGAGGGACAGACTGGCTTCAATTCAATTAAATACTGGAAGTTGTGTGACTCCTGATCCAATCAAGCTGCTGGCTCCAATCCACAACCATGACATGAATGATAATAGCACAGAGAGACAACGTCAGAGACAGACAGAATCATGACAAACTGTTTTCTGGCACGAACCATTGGGAAACAACACACCGGGATGAATCAAAAGGCAGATAGTGAGCATATGTGTAAGTCATTGCAGCATGATGGACCAGATGTCTGAACACATTCCTGTTTTGGTGAAAGAGAGAAGGAAGGAGCTTTTGTTCAAATCTGACAGACGGAAAGACAGATGCAACATTAGCTGACGTCAAAAAGACAAATCAAATACTGTATTGTGTGACTGAAATGTAAAAACACTTTTCCTGGTGTTTTGCTGGAAATAATCTGCATTAGTTCAACATTTACCATTTTTATTACACAATATAATCTCCTGTTGTGCATTTGGTTTGTTGAAGGAAGCTATGTCTGGTGAATGGGGGGTTGGAATGGCAGGTGAATAAAGTTAATTTAAGGGAATAACTATAGACCTGTCTCATGAGCTGAGTTACAAAAGGGAAACCTAAAATCGTTAATTTTGCAACAAGAAGATTTTGGTAGATGGCATCAGACTGGACTGTGTGTGTGCTGTCAGTGAGGGGGTAGAGAACATTTGTACTGAAGCAGTTGGCTTGATATTTAGCAGCTTTATTTATACAAACATTTAGGCTACATCTGTTCTCACTCCACAAAAACACAAACAAATTTGAATCTGGCCATGGAGTTGTTTTTGTTTTGTTCCAATGTGCTGCATTTTAATGTGGATTGTCATGTGATGACAGCCTCCCCAGTGAAAATGATGATGTAATATGCATATCCCAGAAAGCTATTGGCAGATGGTTTTAGAGCGTGTAAAAAAAACAGTTAACACACGTAAAGTAACACACGGAGCCATTGTCCATTGGGTCAGTGCATTACAGACCACTCATAAAATCGACTGACCATGAACTCGCACTGACCTTAGCCTTAAATTAACTCACTCAATTGAATTTACACTGCACCATGTCATAGGCCTTGGTGTGAAAACATACAGTGACATGTTCAAGCAGCGTAGCAAGTCACACTTTCTTGAGGCCGCTTTGGAGCCAAAACATCTGTACCATGAAGGAGGGCCAGTGGTTACACATGGTTCAACCTTCTTTTGCTTCAACAAAATGGTGTCTATAGCACACCAAGAGCAGTGCTGTATCATCAGACTAATGCTGACGAAGGTTCAAAGTTCTTGTTGTTGTCTCCAAGTGCAGTGCTCTGCAGGTGTTTTCACTGATTTGAATGATTAAACTTCTTTCCAGACCTGTGTGGGTGTCTGCAGACATTTTAATCTTTCTTCAACCATGGTATTTCCAAGTTTTGCGCTTGATGACTGCATAATTCTCACCCAAAATGTCCAGGATAAATCTAAGGTCTTGTGTCTTCTTTCTTCTCTACAGTTTAAAACATCATTGATTAGAGAGACTATCTGCATATTTTCAATCCAGGCCTGGTGTGACTAAATTGAAAGCCTTATTCAGACATGATTTTATTTTCACTGTCATTTTATTTGCCCTGTGTGAACTCTACAAACACGCAAACTGATGTCTGGCAGGTGATATATCTATACTACTCACTGACTGATGAACTACAGCCAGTGACAGTGTAGTATCACGGAAAGAGCAAAACATGTTATATGAAGAAAATACAGTTTATTGTCAGTGTGCACCAATGAATCATTTGAATCATGTGTATTTGTTTTTCTTTGTTTTCCTTTTTTTTCCGAACACGACCATGTGAAACTCCTACTACTACTCTGGTTTGGAAACCCAACGGCCAGTCAAGGTAAAATGAAATACAGTGAGTGATCTCTGATTGCCAGTCAGTCTTGTAATAGTACCACAGGACTCCCAAAATGTCAGTTGTAGAGCATTCTGACAATGTTTAACGTCATATCCACTCTTGACACACAAACTGCCTTGACATCAGGGTGAATATAGACTTTATATAGATGTAGATGCCCTTCCTGTGGTTTTTAACCTGGTTTATTGTAAAGACCAACAGTGTTAAAGCAACTGCTCACATCACACTGGCATCGTTCACTTTAGTGCCTGGTCATAAATAAAAATTGTGTTATGCCAAACAACAATTTGACTTTCAGAAATAAAAAAAAAATGACACAAGCACAAAAGGTTCTCTAGTTGATGATTTATGTTGTTTACAAAGCATTGCATGTGACGTTTTTATTGGGATCAGTTATAGGGCCACTTCTTCTGTCTTTATTCAGTTTTTACATCCATCTTCAGATTAAAGTGAGAAGTTGATACTTCTATTTAAGCCTTCAGATTTTCTAATTCAGTTTTGATACTCAACATTGCAAAACAGTGGCTTCTTTGATTGGAAAAAAGACACAGCATTTCTTTTTCACACACCTCGCTAATGTTATCCATACTTGGTCATCAGTTAATGAATGAAGTTTTCTGCCAGTTAACAAGAATATGTTTTTGAGGTGCTACACTCCAAGCGTGATGTGTTAGAAAGTACTGGATCCATACAACAGAATTCATTTGCAGCTCACAATAACTAGGTCAATACAATTGATTTCCCTTGAACTTTTGTTAATTGCTTTAGTCCTCATCACATTAGTTTTTTATTGATTATAGAGTGGGATATAATGGTCCAAAGTAGCTCATTTAAACATTTTTTTAAACTAACTCTGCCCTAGCTAAAATATGAAAAGGAAGGAGAAAATAATTAATAATCTGAAATCCCTGGTTTAATATATTATGCTTCTAAACAGGCTCATGAGTAATGGAGGAAACGTGACTCCATCGTTGTGTCACTGAGTTAGAGGCACTTCTTTTAATCACTGCTCTTTATGAGATTTAAACATGGCCTGACGTGACTGTTAATATCCATATTGGAAACAAAGCGATGCTGAAATAAGCCCTGATTTAAATTATAATATTGTCTTGACCATTAAAAAGTATGGCCTGACCTTGAGACTTGTCTAATTGGGTTGCACTGAAAAAAGTGAGGTCCACCATTCCCCACTGGACATTAATGGACTGGATGTCAGTCTTTAAATTAACCTTATCTCTTTGTTTTAAATCCAATCAGTCAAAGGCTTTATTACTCTAAGTCTATGGTAAAAAGCAGAGCAGTGCAAGTCTTTTACACACTGCTGCAATAGTGCTCTCTGAGTGTTGTAGTTGAGTCACTGATCCCACAGAGATATTTGAGATATTTCAGGCTCAGATTTTCACCGAAAAAACATACTCAACCATTATTTTCAACTGTAGCTGAATCTAACAAAGCACCTCTTATTCCCCGAGTGATTTATGGCACTGTGTGAAACTACATTTTCTGACCTCTATTGATCATCAGGTCACTGTAATGGTCCACTGCTCACACATGCCACACTCAGGATTTCAATTATTTCTTTATTTTCTATCTGAGGTTTTCCCAGAACACAGACAAAGATAAATCCTGTGCCTGTTGTTTCACTGTGATTACATGGCTCACCTTCAGGCGTTTAACAGCTGATGAATGTTGAAACACAAGAAATGAAATACTTTTCCTATTTCCCTCTCCCTCTGGGAATGATACCACCGTTCTTCATCCTGGCAGCCTTTCGTGCCATTTCAATTTTTTTTTTTTTTTTTTTACAGAAAAGTCATTTACTCAAAAATGAAGTCCTGGACAAACAAAACAATCGTTGTTGCATGTTCTGTGACCCTGCAGAGACTTGACATTTCGGCTTTTCATATTCCTTTATAAATAAGTAGATGGCTGCAATGGTAGGTGTGAAAACTCTTTTGTTTCAATCATAAAAGAGAGAATGGAAAAGCCAGCTTCTCAAAGAAGGGTTAAGGTTGTACAGTTGTTATTGTATTAGGTGGATGTTGGATATAACTTTGGAGACAAAAGTGCTTGGTTTAGATGTTTTACACATAGGCCTAGCCCCTAGTGTCCACCTACCTCCATCTGAGTGAGTCAATAATAGTTGTAGGAGCAGGAGTAGTTGTAATAAAAGTACTATATAATACCTTAGGAATGACTGAACAAGGACAAACTGTTAAATAGTCCATTGGTCCCTTTACGCTCTGTTCCACTTTTTCCACTGGTAACTGTGTAGTGCATGTGTGTTGTTGCTTATGTGTTTTATCTCCAAATGTGACTTTAAATATTCAATTATAAAATACAGTCACTTGGTAGCAACACAAGAGAGTAGCTAAAAGTCATTTATAATCAACATTCCCATCATAACACTTATATGGACCTAAATTGACTGTTGTGTCTACTATTAATGTAGTTAAATTGACCTCAGTTTTTCTGCCCTACAGAGAAGAACTATAATCTTCTGAAGTTTGACTACTGTATTGGATTGTATTGAGGTGGTGTTGAGATGTACAACTCTCAGAGGAGCTGAGTTGGTCCTAGTGGACAAGAGACCTGGGTGAATTTGCTGGTGCAAAAGTAACAGATGTGGCCCAAACTACTCCAAAAGGCTCTCTCAGAATGGACTAACACCATCAGTGCACTCAGCAGACCTCAACAAATCCATCACACTGTGTGAATTCTAATCTGAAATGTCAGGATGTCAATCAATAGCACAAACCGCATGGAGCCATGTGACTGTGAACCAGTGTGAAATAGTTTCCTGGACTCGTGTGTTGTCATGACTTTATTCATGTGAAGTACTATTGCACAGACAGAGGGCAGAGGGCAGTCAATGGACAGGTATCACATGGCCCAACAGTTCTGACAAGTATCAAAGTACAGTACAATGAAAATAGAACATTCAGTAGACTATCAACATGTTCATTCAGTTTTTCAACTGTAGAAAGAAAATAAATATCAGTTTGAACAGTTTGCTCTGGTAATAAATAATATATTCATGACTGGTGTAGTTCTGTGAAAGAATAAGGCAACAAATCAAATATTGAAACATTATTCCCCGTGAAGATGCTCCCTTGATAAGACAGTATTATAGTCAGTCATTGATATTCTATTCTCTCACTTTCTAATCACAAAAATAGATCCATCTGTGCTAAAGTCTAAACTATTTGTTGGAATGAAGGAACAATCATGGCGGTGAGCTGTTGTTGTGCGCTGCAGCACATCATAAAGTGCAAAATGAAAACAAAGGTATTTGTTAAGAGATGGGCTTTTTTTTTCTTGTGTTTGGTACAGAGTTGACACTTTTGACAAATTGCCCGGGTGCACCAGATAATCGCTATCCTGCCTGGCTCTGGGCGATATGTTAGTCTCATTTAGTCGCCAGGTGCCGACTCTGTGAGATCCATGTTATAGCAGCTGCCAATAGTGACCCACATTCATAAATTGTGAATTATTTATCGACCTAACCATGACGTTCATCATAGGATCTCCATAAATGAGTTTTCTGACATTCTGGACCAATTGTGCTTTTTTGACAATTGAGTTTTTCTTGATGAATGTTTATTGATCAAACCAAGACGGTAAGTTCTGTACAAGAGAAATGGAAACATGCCAATTTCATAAAGGTTGAGGATCGATCTGTTCTACTGGCCACTTGTCGTCACACATCCCTCCTCAGCTTTGGTTATAGGAGGTATTTACATATTTATAGTCTCAACAAAGATCTCAACAAATGCACAAAAACAATCTACATCAATTTACTTCAAGTTGGCACATAAATAGTGTTATTGCATGTTACACCACTTGCAGCGGGCAGCTCTTGAAACACTGATCTCTTTATTTCATTTAAATGAGAGCAGACCCTGTTTTAAACTCTTTTGTATTGCCAAAGCAGTGCCAATTGGCAAAGCAGGACTTATAATTTGAAAAGTGCTGTATAACATTTATTATTAAAGACCCCAAAAGCTGAAAGGTCCGTTGCTTCTTACATTTGAAGGATTCTTTTTCATACCTTGTGGGATGTGTATTTTACTTACAATTATTGCTCTAAAGCAACACATCCTGACAGAAAAATGAAAGAAACTATATATTCCTACACATTACACAGTACCATCACTACAATCACATCTGTTCAGATGCATATTCTTCCAAAGGCTGAGGGACATGTTGAAGTCATTAGTATTTTAGTGGCACCAGGTAAGCCAGTCTTTCTGCTTCTTGTGGGACCCAAAATTGTAATGTTTTCCCAAACAGAGCATTGAGACATGTAAAATGTCTGTACTGTCTGTATTTTTTTCTCTAGTTATCCTACAACCTGGTGTTACTTACTGTCTTCATTATTACCTCAGTTATTTCAGTCACTGAAATAAAACACCACATACCACTAAACAACAGCAAGTGTCCTGAAGCAAACGTGCTACTTTTTTTTTATCTGTAAAATCCTTCCAAAATGATTCTAAATATCCATGTTCTGGGAAACATTACAATGATAGGTTTAATGTTTGGCGACTGAGTGCATTATAATGATTGGACCAACTGCCTTAAAGAGATATTTCTGATTCTTGTCAATGCAGCCACAGTCTAGAGACCTACTTTTCATTCTATAGTTCAACCTCTGGCTGTGTGCCTCCTGTGCTTGCAACTGCCACAAGTCTCATGCACTTCAGTCTTTTGATGTAAAAATACTGTTGCACAGTTGCTTTGTTTAACAATAGCTTTCGTTTTGATTCAAGCAAATATAATGTACAAAAGCCCATTGTATTGAATTTGTTTAGGTCTGCCTTTTTTAACTGTTTAAAATATGTTTGATATGTGGCCCTGTTTCACTAAAACAGACAGATTTGATTTGATTTGATTTAATCCAGACAGCAGCTGCATTGACCAGAACATAACAGAGGTAACAGTCTATTTAACCACATATGCACCACAAAACTCGACTTCAAAAATCCAGAATACCCTTTTATAGTTCAGAATTAATGAATCACAAATTGTTTTCCAAGAGCATGTTTTGAAGCAGCCCTTCTTTTCATGCAGTTATATTTCTTATTCTTCTTGTGATTGGCGCAAACCCTGCACAACACACAATTGCTCACAGTTGTCATTATTAAGTTTTTTAAAACAGCTCTATTACACAGTCATAATGATAAATACACTGATAAGAACTTTTACAAACGTGTCAAGACGACGGTTTAAATCCATGCACGTCATGCATAGATGATGGTTCTGTGTGAGGCCCACTGTGTGAAGATCACTGTGGAGACGGACAGAGTCGAGTGTTTACTGTCCATTTAGACCTGACGTTTCCATCACAAGAGCTGTTAACCTGCTCTGTCTGCTCACATCAAAGCCCTGCTGCGTGTGAGAAATTCTCCCATTCACACAATGGCATGCAGTCTCTGAAGCCTGCCATTATCTCAGTCCCTTCCTCAGCTATTGTTGTTCCCTGTTGCTATTTGAACAACGCTGCACTTCTCTTCCATCAAGAATGGTTTTTCTTCAACATTTCACAGGTTTCTTTCTTTACGAAATAACCATATAGTACACACTGGACGGATACAAAACTGGACAATCACAACACTTCTCTCTAAGAGCTGCCGTCGTACTGTACGCAGGTCTGCTAGAGCACACACAATATAGCGAGTGAACACTAAAGCCCCATTTCCACCAAGCAGTGTGGTGTGGATCCATTCAGCATGTCCCACTTTTTTCATTATCCAAAGTTTGGACATATTTTATTACATTTTAAAAGTTAAAAGCTGGTCGGATGCCATAAGCCCCTTTTATGCTCACATTTCATTGTTGCTGTCCTCCTTATCATAAAAGGTGCCATGCTGCTATGGGGGTTGTGAGGTGAACCCATCTTTATCCGACACAAAGGGAAGTGGTCACAGAGTCACAGAGGTGAGATGGGTCGAGATGATTCAAACATAAACATGACAGGTCACTGTTAGAGGAAATCAATGATGTATTCAGTGTGCGAGTGGCAGCATATGCACAAAAACAAGAATAAAATGACTATAGGTGAGAGTGGGAACGTACATTGACTGGTAAATCAAGAGCTTTGTCCTCAGCTCAGGATCTTATTTACCACAGAAGACCAGTACATTGACCGCATCACTGCTGCCACTGCATCAGTTTGTTAATCTCATGCTTCATCCCTCCCTCACTCCCAAGATATTGAACTCCCACAACCTGAAGAGGCAAGACCCCCTTTTTCAACTGAGAACCATGGCCTCTGACTTGGAGCAGCTGATTCTCTCATCCCAGCCGCTTCACACTCGGCTGTAAACCCCCTCAGTGCACGATGAAGGTCCTGGTTTGATGAAGCCAGGACATCATCATCTGAAAAAACAAAGATGAAATCCTGTGGTCCCCAAACCACATGCAAACTATGAACAAAATTAGAGACAGAGACAGCCTTGACAGAGTCCAACATGAACTGGGAACAGCTGTGATATATAGCTGGCAATGCAAACCAAGCTCCTGAGTCCATGAGTGTACATATTACTCACTGCTGGGGGCACAAAATAAAAAGAAATAGTGGCTCGTCTGTTTACATGCATGTATGGAGGATAAATGGCACAACACTGACCAAGATGAGCATAAAAAAGGCCATATTTAATTATACATACAACCTGCAATGAAAACACAGGCCAGATTAGTTCCATCTCAAACCACACTGGACCAAACGGAGCAATACTCTTCTCTTTGGTGGAAATGAGGCTCAAATGCTCCATTACAAAGAGTGATATGTATAATTAGCTAACCAATTTACACTCGTTTTGTGAGGCCCGGAAATCCTTGAAGTCTCCCTCCATCGATCAGATAAACCTGTGCATGTGTGGCGTCCTTGGCCATTCTGTTCGTTGGCCTGTTTCATAGCTGTGTGTGATTGTCTGTTGTGTTCATTTGTTTTGCTTCAGTCATTCATCTGCTCAGACAGCCTCAAAGGTGACGGTCAAGGCTGAAAACGCCGTAGATCCTATTTCATGCCACTCCGCAGCACCTGATTGGCCGCTATGAGCATGACACTGATGATGAACGCGATGGCGAAAGCACATATGAGGCTCTTGCGAACGCAGGTTTGCTTGACTTGCTGTGTTGGGCTCGAAGCTGGAAAACAAGAATAAGGAAATGATTAAAGCTGGAATAGCCAAGAACTCCTTCTATCACCCTCCTAAACCTTACGCCCTCACAACATACAAACCTGCCTGCTTTTGTTTTGTTTGTAATTGTTTGTAATTGAGCCAATGCAAAAAATATGAGTACCTCAAACTGAAGTTTAGCTTACCTGAAACGTCTAGCACTGGGTTCAGCATTAGACCAATGAAATCTGGTAAATATCTCAGCCTCGTTAAACAGTGAGTATTTATATATTTTGTTTGTTTGTTTGTTTTTGCGCTGTTTTATTGTGTAATCAGACGTAGCTGGAGCAGGAATAGCCACTTTCCCATTGATTTAATATTGACGCGCAGTAATGGGGCTCTCCCTTATTGAAGTGAGCGCAGAACCTTTTGCATGCAACCGTGTGATCGACCAAAGCTTGACGCCATACACTAGACATTCTCATCGATAATAAAACCTAGACAAGATCTCTAAGTAGTTTTCCTCAAAAGAAAAAAAGTCACGAACCGCATGTTTAAATATCTATCGGATCAGGTGTGATTTAATGCATGAGAGGTATCTGATCCAATGAAGGAGCTCATCGCGTATCTCACCACTACATGAACACAATTATAAAGAAAGAAAACTACGAAGAATTTGTTTTCACACCTGTACAGAGCGTAGCTGCATCTAGATTGAAATGCTGATTGAGGTTTTGGGAAAACAAACAAACAAACGGGTTGGCACCTGAGTGGAATATTTAAAAAAAATGCTCATCAAAGTGTAACACCACAGCAGAAACAAGTCAAAAGAAAGTCAAGTTCAAAAGAGGGCTTCACTGCTTTTATCCAAAAGAGAGATAATACTAAATCAAATCATTGTCTTTCGTTTGCTTTATCCTTGTCAGTGCTGAGAAAAATATATAAAAGGTACCAATGTTCTGGTTGTAAATCAAAGAATTAAGGACTCATTGTTCTGAACATTGGATAAATTACCAAAGTAAGGAATCTGATCTCTCAGTCAACGTGAGTTAATGCCAGGCCTTTTGTGAAGTGGTGTAATTAACTCCCTTTCTTTGGACATTCTGCCTGTTCGACATCATTTGGGAAAACTTAACATTTGCCGGGTCTTTGTCATTTTCAAGGGTGAGAGGAAGTGAGGGGGCAAACTGAACAATGACACGGTCAGTTCTGCACTTTCACTCACAAAACACAACCGCTTTATCACGGCTTATGGGGAAAACTGGCACGATATACGGCTCTTTTTACACTGGAGTATTATATTATAGGAGCATGTTTCCTTACTGTCTATATCCACCTGGCAGTCCTCAGGGTTCTCTATGTGGTTCTCCTCGGTCATGATGATGTTCTCGATGTCCTTCATGGAGAGGTGGTCACAGAACGTGTCGTACAAGAGCCTCTTCAGCTCCTCCACTGTCAGCTTCTGCATGTCACACTGCAGACACAAACACACAAACACACAAACACACACGAACTGTAAGGTCGCACTGACATGACGACTGATGGGAATTAAAGCTCCAGGATTTGGACTATTTATTTGAGATGTAGGTAGACACACAGTAAAGGATGTTTATCTGAAAGAGCTCCTGCTGCGGAGACTTCACAAAATGATCTGGAAATAATAGTAATAAGGACGAAAAGACCCCATTACAATTATTGGCGAAATAGGTCAGGTCTGTGTGCTGCTGGAAGTGTGATTTTGAAACTGTGTTAGGTCAATATTTTAATACCCTTTTCATGGTGTAATACATAATAACAAAGAATCACCAAAGTACTTAGGCATTGAGGAAAAGGTTCTCTTAGATTTGGTCTGCAGTAACTTATAAAATGGTGAAATTGGCCAAATATTGAGTTGGTGGATCTGCATGCTTCCCCTTTGAACACATCAGCTTAGAAGACAAAAGCTTCTTGTTAAGAGTAAATACTTGTCAGTGGTCATAATGTTAAGGCAGGTTGTGTAAGAGATACTTCAAACATTTTTGCAGAAATGAATGCATAATCTTATTACTTCACTAACAACTTACTGTACTCAACATTTACTGCTCTTTTCTGTTTATGTCCCTTGTATCTGTCCACTTTGTCATGCAATGATAAGAAAATTGATGCGCACTGGTGAATCAGTGCAATCAAGGCGGTACATTTAGAGTACATGGACAGCAGGGATTTCCACAAGAACCTTTAAATGAAATAAGCTTGAGTTGGTAAATCCCTGTACAAATTCCAAACCTTAAAGTGTGCCTGCAGGAAATCCCACTCTGTGAGTCATGTTGTGTTCAGGCTCAGCTGCAGTGACCGTGGGCTCAGTTTGATCAATCCAGCAGCACATGCTTTGTACCACTATTCTCTTATATATTGTTGTGTGAGACTAGTCCCTGAGGGATCCTGACTCTCACAGCGGGTGTCTTTAGCTGTTTCTTTTTTTGAACACTCACTCCATGCGTTCCCATAAATCCCTCCTCTTGACGCTCTCTTTTGACATCCTTATCACATGAGCACAACAAAGACGACTTTGACATGAGCTGCATCTCATTCATTTCCATCGTACTGTCAAAGTGAGCTGTTCATTATCTAATGAGGTGTGTGTAAATAAATTAATATCTATTTTACATAGATATTGGCTGTAGTGTTCTGAGGAACAAAAGAGGAGGGGGAGATATTAACTTATGAAGGACACCGTTCTTAGGAGAGCTCTCCGAGATTAAAATCCGCCCATTAATAACTCGGAGGATGTGGCAATTAAAAGTAGTTTAGCTTTAAAGTTGCACAAATGCTTCTGCGTCTGGTGGTTTGCTACGCTGGAACTTCAGTGTCTGTCATTCCTAATAGGCAGGAAATGAGCTGCTGAGTATTAAGCACCTTCCAAAAAACCGAGTCAAAGTCCGTGCCGTGGAACTTATCAGGCATCCCAGCTGCCGTCAGTTTGGGGCCCAAAAGGGTGACGAACTCTTCAAAGTCCACCTGGCCGTCGCCTGCAGGAAAAAAAGATTGGTGTTTATAGAAGTTAGTTTTAGTGCTTAATACTAAGGCTTCTGTGGTTTGTGGCTGAACATCATAAAGTCCAATCTGTACTGTGTGTGCGCTTGTAAATGCAACAGAGTGAGGACCAGACTAAGAATTACCAAAGAAGACGGCCATTTTAAGAACATTTTGCCTTTTTCTACATTGAAAAAAAGGTTTGGTTTTATTACATTTCAATACCATAATACAGTTTGTTACCTCCAAAATACATTGGGGCTGTTTTTAAGTTTAAGTTTTAAGTTTGTATGGGTTATATGTGGATAGATAGACTGTTCAATATGACCACCGTCTGGAAAACAGGAAGTAAGCCTGAGCTGTTGTATATTTAGTTGGTGCATGGTCATATGCAAAACAAATTTGTGCACATCACTGGGCAGTTTTACATCTTAATATCTCATGTAAAGCAGCTGTTATAGTGAAAACTATTTTGTGCCTGAATGTCTTCAAGATATACAGCCATGGATTCCATGTGATAACCCAATCTTTAAATCTGGAAAAGGGCTTAATGGTAGCCTGTCACATAAACTGCAGAAAGTTTTAATTCAGTTTTGGTAAACTATTTGGTAAACTCTCTCCTTTGATGGTACTAAATAATTCACCCAAAAAACTACTGCTTTATTGCAAGATTCTATGTAAACTATCCAATGTAGTGTGAGGCAATATTCAATTCTTTAGGTCTGCATTGTTTGGTGAATAAAATATCTTGTATATAGTCATCATAAAAATAGGCAGCCTGAGGAACAAAAACCAGTGACAAAGAATAACAAAAATACATGATAAATGCAGTAGCAAAAATACAAATGTGTGAGGCTAAGTGTGTGTTTGCTTTACCGTCCATGTCTAGTCTCTGGATGATGACTTCCAGCTCCACCTCATTTGGCATGTAGCCCAGAGAACGCATGGCCATTCCCAACTCCTGCTTCGAGATGAAGCCATTCCCATCTCGGTCAAACACTTTGAAGGCCTCACGAATCTCTGAAAACACACACATGAGACGCAGTGTTACAAGAGAGCAGAGAAGGAAATGTTCTTTACACCAAAGACACATTTGTTAAGGCACATCAGTGCTTGAGTCATGCTAGTACGGGGGCTGGCGCCTCTGGAACAAAATGAGTCTAAACAAGTACTCTAAAAATGTTAGCAAATATTGAGGCTGGGACCAGGACAAATTGGCAATCAAAGCACATTCATGTGTTTCAAATGATATGCCAAAAAAAACGGGCTGAAATAGACTGTTAATGAGCTGAGTTCAGGAGGATTTGCTGTTAATTTAGGTTCCTAGATTCATGTTCATTCTTAATCAGGCAGAAATACTCACCCGACAAACACTTCATCAACTAAACCTTGATTTGAAGGCTCTAAACTACACAACAAGCCAAAGAGGAGAGTCTAAGAACAGAGGGTGTTTTTCAGTATTTAGGCTGCTTTGTTTGGATGATATTATATTGGGTTGTACAAATAACACTGCATTGACTTGACTGTCTTTAGGCCACTATCACTTCTCATGATTTTTGAATTTTCATAGAAACAAATATATGTTTTTATCATCAAAGTATGTGCAAAATATTTTCTAAATTTTCAAACCACGTACAAAATACCTGTCAGACGTTAAAATAAAAATGCTCGCCTACACTGCATGTATCTTACAGAGATGTATGAGTTGGTAAGATTCCTAATGACATCTAGGTTATCGCAGCAGGCAGCTGTAGTAGCTCTAGATAAAAGAGTTGCCCTGAGTGGCATCATGGGATACACTGGATTTTTGTGGATTTAAAGCTTGACCCATAAAACAGTGAGTGTTTTCTTCCTGTGCTTTTGACTGAATTTGTTTTTTGGGAATGCTCCAGTTTTGAATTTGGGTTTGTGCCAGAGTGTTACATTTATTGGAAGCAAATCATTTACAGCTTCACACAGAGTAAAAGGCTCTCTGAAGTGACGGATGAGGCTATGTATAGATTTGGAAAAATGATGAATGTCAATGTATTCTGCTGATTTACTGTTTATTTCACAGTAGAGACTAACTAAATGGCCTGCATGAGGTTATGAACACTATTGATGTAAATTACAGGCAGGGATAATACACTGACTCTCACATTCTTACATTATGGGCAATTTATATTCTCCAGTTCAACTACACATGTATGTCTTTGTAGAGTGGGAGGACCTGTCTTCTTGCCACGTCTGCTAACCACTCAGCGCTCTATTGATAATATGATAAATATCTTTGTTCATCAGACATAATGTTCAGTCCATAATCGTCCTTGTGCAGGTATTTAAAGAAATCTTTTCATTTATATGCAACAGCAGTCACCCTCAAATCACCGTGACATGAGTTAGCACACAAAGAGCAGCTCCAGATGAGTCTGAGGATAACAATGAGGCACAGCAGGTACTAATCTTCAGAAATACATGTCATGTCGCTACTGATCTGATCTTATAAGGGTCAGGATAAAATGGAGAGTATTCATGTCATGATTTTGTTATTAAAAAAAAGTGGAAGAAAAGTGGAAGAGCTGATATTACTTTGTGGCACTATGTATAATGATGTTTTGACAAATAATAGATGTAGTGCTTAATGGAGAATAACAGCTTACTGTGCTCTGTGTATGTTGGTGCTGCCGACTAGAAATCAAAGTCAAATCCACATAGATTTAGAAAAGGATCAAGAGTTTGGGAATTGCTTTAATGACGGCCTGTATATGGAGCTAGAGCTGCTTATGGATCTGGTGAACTTCCAAAACAGATGTTAAAACAGTGTTTACTAGAAGGCTTTAGACGGATACCAAATCAAAGCACTCTTTTTAAATTATAGCGGTAAAAATATCTACACTGTATTATGAATGAAAGTCAATAAAATCAAGTTTACAGAGCCATTCCTCAATTATAAATGATACCCTATCATCAATGATTCTTCAGTCCACTATTTCTCCCTTTCTTCAGAAAAATTTGCCGCTTTAACAGCAGTTTTAGTAAATCAGTTTTAAATTGAAAATCATTGTAATGTGCTGCAAACCCTGACTCTTACAAATGAGAATTGCCGCTCCAGTGATTTACTAAAATGTCATAACAGCAACAAATGGTCGAGCCTCGGGACAATCTCCACGGAGCCACATTGTGTGATTTTTCCTTTTGGCTGAAAAACAAAAACTCGAGGATGTGCCATTTTGTGCATAATATGTACAGGAAATGGCTCAATTTAACCAAATCCACATCCGGATAATAGAAATCTAGGAATCATCTTCTACGATAGATTACATCTGGTTATGCAATTTACAAAGACCAGCAGACTGATTTTTTTTTTTCCTTTATTCTACACAATGTCTAGCTGGAGGTGAAGTTTGAATCATTGAAATCCCTTTCCCTGAGAGTCATCTTGTTGTTTATGGAACAATACCAGCACTGGATCCACCTGAGGTCCCCGCTCCATCTGTTTGCTTTAGAAAAAGGGACTTTCCTGCTGACATCCATTGAAAAAAACATGTTACTGCTGCACAGGAGGCAAACACATAAGTTGCCAAAGAGGTTTAAGCGACTGCTCCATCTCCACTGAAAGCTTTATTTATTGATCAAAGGCCAAGGAGAAACATACTCGCTGCCGAATGCTGTGTTATGGATCAGTAGAAATGTGTAAAATGTAATGAAACATGGAAACAATTGGCTTAGGAGCCTTGCATATTGTGCGACAAACCATTGATTGAATAACTATACACCACAGGCATATTCAACACTAGCCAGAAGAGATCTGCAGCATTTGGCTCAGTTTAAAATCAGGACAATGTTCTCCTAGAAAGAACTACAAATCTCTGAAGTAAAGCGGACTCTCCATAATCTCTACTGAACAAATAGACTGACTAATCGTCCTCTAAAAGAATTAATGTCTTTCTTTGACCATACGCCAACCGTACAGATAAACTCTTACAGAGATAGCACTCTATCGTACATGTCCTTCGGAAAGACAAATATACCCTTCCACTTCCACTTGTTCACTTTACTCTGTGAGCCCAGACTAAGACTAACATTAAAATGTTGCTTCTGGCTTTTAGTGCCACCTAAATTTTTGCTTTTACCTCAAAAACAGGGACCAGAAGTGAAAAGGGGTATTACAACCTAATTCGTTATAATGTTGTGTGTTTTTGGTGAACAGGGGTTTGAAACACACAGATCCATTATAGAGACAATGATGTTACTTCAGTTCTGCTCATTTTAAATGTCTGCTAGAGGACTGCTATGACAGACATATTCATATCCAGGAATCCCAAGCAAATCAAAATTCAATGCTTTGAACTACCTGCACACTTCTGCACTCTGCCCGCACAGTGACTCCAATGTAATTGAGAAAGTGCTTCTGCCAGAGTCCCAAATTTCCTTCTCCTGCAGAAATAGGTGCTAAGGCATGAAATGACTCCAATCAAAGATAGTTGGCATCATGCAGCATAACGTCCTTGAAATGCATGGAGCAGAATACAAAGCTTAAAACAATCTGCAACAACCTTAGAAAATATTCAACCAAAATGTAAACAGTGATTGTTTTTTCTATAAAGCCATCGACTTTGAATGGATTTTTAAGCTTTAGTTTATTGACACATTCTGGCTCCTATTACAGTGTTTTTATGTGATGCATTCTATATTTATTCAGTACCTATGTTGGCATTAGTCTTGCGTATTTAAAGAAGCAGGGCAAATAATTGAACTAATGAGAGGCAGACCTCTGCACAGTTGGTCATACTGATGTGCACCATCATGGGCTCATACTTTCTCTTGATGTTTTTAGCTCAGCACTCCAAAACACAATATCTTTTGTCTTTATTCATGAGGCACCTATGTGGGGTTTCAGTTTCATTATTTGTCACTGTTGCATCTTCAACTCCATCTCAAGGAGCATAGATCCATGAGGGAGGTGTGCATATTTTCTTGGTCGTGTGGTATTTCCTTTGAAGTGGAGAGGTGCTTGTTGGCCTTCAAAGACGCAACACCATACAGTCCCCTGTGGTGTCATCTGACAGAGGATGAAACGCCTAACTGAAGATCGTCAGCTCAGAGCAAAGCAACTGGAGGTGTACTCCCACGAGAGAGGGTGCAGTGGAGTAGTGTACGCTGCTGTGTATCAATGAAACACTCACTGCAGCACAGAGAGGCTATCTGAGCTACAACAGATAAAGTCGAATATTACGTAGAAATAGAGCTAATTTATAATTCTTTTAGCACTGGCAAAAGCATGACACTGTTTTAAATAGAAGCCACTTGAAATAATGTGAAGCCATGGGAGTTGTCACACATGGAACCTGAGGAGCTCACCGTTTTAGGTAACGGTCAATGTTCAGGAACTGTGATCATGTGAGAGTCAATGTGAAATTTAAAAGTTTAAGAGTTGAATTATAGCAGTGAGTCACAACAGGAAGAGAAGTGCATGTTTACTTTATCTTAATAGTACCAGTGGCTTAAGCACAGTGATATTAACTCTCCCCATACAATAAAACTAATAGAGGTAAACTTAAAGAAACCAATTAAAAGCTGGAGTAGTTTTGCCAACGAAGCACAAAATGACCTAATGCAGACTCAATAGAACAAGTGCGAATACAGTGACACATAATGGCCACATCTCTCACACAGCTAGAAGATAAATTGACATGAAAGGTCTGAAAGAGAGCAATGTAGCTAGTGATGCTAACAGGACATTAGGTACTGCTGAACTTCAGAAAGAATTAGTCAGACACATTTCACATCAGTAATTAAAACAAAGCTTCAATTCTAACTTAAAAAAGACAATATAATGTGTTGTGAATGGAACTGTCTGAATAAGGCACATTTCAAAAGGATTATCATAGAATAACAACACATCACATGGATATCATATTATCTTGTCTGAGGACTGCAGCTCATTTAAAGCTCTACCTCTTTTCAGTCTAAATTTAACACTGAAAACTTTGCTGATTGCACTTTAAGGAAAATAGTCTGGAGCTTAGTCGCTGCAAAAAGTCTGTGAACATAATCCGGACCTGTTTCAGAGCAGGAGATCCTCCTCACCTCGCAGTCAGACCTGCATCTGCTTACAGCTGCTTTAGATCAGTAATTGCCACACACCCACTCTTTATGTAAGACCCTATCAGTGTGAGAAAAACACCACTTTGCTCTATGCGTGTGTGAACCATGGGCGACTATTTTTAAACACCCATAGCAACCTTAATCCATCTTTAGCTGGATGTGGGTTGACTTGGGCACCCGGAAGATTTAAATATTACCATAACCGTCTCCTAACAAGGCTCTGGAGTATTGAAGCGCGAGGTATGGCCGAAGATAAGACGTCTGTGTCTTAAGGAAAAATCCCCTCTCACTTTTGGAAGAAGACTCCTCCCTGCTTTATGAAATTTGAATCACTTTAACCTTTTGATGACTGTGAGCAACTGGAAAAAATATGAGGAACTAGGGCAAGGTTCTTGATCCTCTTTAATAAAAAACCCCATGCTGACATCTAAAGCCTCACTTGACCTCAAACGATTGAAAGGCCATGAAATTGCAGACCGTCTTTGTTGTTTCTTGCAGTTCTTTTTTCTTGCAGAGAAATAATTCATTGATCTGACTGGAGTTTTTCTTCTTTCTCACTCTTTTGTTTTCAAAGCCGTACGTTTCTATCATCACAGCAGAGACCAAGCTGAGCTGTGTCAATATCCAGCAGCAGAAAAAGCACCTCAAACAAAGGTCAAAAGCCTCCACTATGCATTATGGCCTATGCAGCACACCTTCATCTGTTCCGCCATATTAACGCTACACACAAACACAGTGCATTTTGCTATCGTCAGGAGTAAGCTTTGTGGTATTGTTCATCAAAGTGAGGAAATATTACCGAGGGAAAAAAGCTCTTCACCTTCCAGAACTCATCACAGTTCATTTCACAGGTAATAAAGTCGGCCGGATACACTCCTTCATGGCAGTCGATCAAAATGGAAATAAATGACTTAACCTCAGCCTACCTGACAGCCATAATCGCAACACAACATCACATGATATTCCTTACTAATCTGTACCTTGTGTTTCTCATCGAAACGCAATTTGGCAAGGTGAGATATTCAGATGAGAGATTTTAGAAGTGAGCACAGAAAGGTATTTAGTGTGACGTTTTCAGGTGAAATACAAAAGAATGTTTCAGAATAAATTTCACTCTGAGGCCCTTTTCTTACACAGTTCCCAGTAAATAACTAGGGTTACCTTTCCAGCAGCGCTAGTCATTTTCACTGTCCACTCTTGCAGCCCCATTCTTAAACCACGTTCACTCTCCAAGTTTACCAGACTTCAGATCGAGGCGGGAATCAAAGTGGGTGCTGGTCAATGTTAGTGTCACACAAAGAGCGATGCCCCAGTGCCTTGATGCTGCGAGTCATTTGGCAGTGTGTAGCTCCTTTTCTCTTTTTAACAAAGGCTATATGCTATCAAAAACCACATGAATGCAGCATTACACTTTGATTCTTCAGGATAAACTCAGACAAACACATAAGTCCAGTTCAAAGGCTTAATTGAGCTTAGTGAGTCTAGTCTGACGAAGCTTATGGTGAATTTGTTTGTTAACTTAGACTAAACAAACCGCAGCTTATCCATGTGACATATTCTAACACTTTATCTACTCTATGAGCTGGTTGGTCATATTCCAACACCATGTAGGCTACCTGGAGGCACAACCTGAGGTCCACCAGCTGTGGTGCTGGGTCACTCCGACCCCTGTGATGTCTCATTTCTGCTCACGCCTTAAGAGCTGTCAAGTAGAGCCTTTCATATGCTGCTTACCTGCAGAGCCATTTTGAAAGCTAGCTGTGTGTGTCATCACCCCACTCAACAGGAACACTTTAGGCTGTAGTGTGATGGGAAGCTGCACTGAGTTTGATTTATTATTCCCGACTTGATTAGTTATGAAGAGGGTTAGCCCCACTGCTTCGCATTTGTAATGTCACAAACCATCTCTTTAACGACACATAAAGTCCATTTTCAGTTCCAGCTTGATTTTTATCTTGATCTGTATCTAAAAATGAATCAGACATTTTGCACACCGGTAAAGACTGAACCACATGCCATAGAAGCATTTTACTTTGCCGCCACTAAATAATTACACAGACAACGTTGCGGATGCTGCGTGTCTCTCTTCTTTGTTCAACATGTACAAAAGGCTTGTTGTTTGTCAGTTTGTCACTAGTTATGTTGCTGTGTCAAACTATTTAAAGTGAAAATGGTAATGTTGTTGCCGTGGCTGAATTACTAACGCAACAGTCACCAGTCATTTTCTATAAAAAGCCTTCTGTGTGAATATGATAATAATGTTCCTGGTGATTTCCTGTAAATACTAGTTGTGAATACACTGGTTCATTTTGTCACTGACCCATTTAAAGCATGAGAAGCCCATAGGATTAGTGACCAGTGGCTGTATGGTATGTTACACCTTGGGATGAGATCTATCGCTGGTACTAAGAAGTTCATTTAATTAGAGGAAATCTTGATCGATTCATTGTGCGTTCTGACCTCAATATTGTTTCAGATTCTTAAAGCTCTTTCACCCGAGCTTTAATGACTAACCTGCCAGCAACAGGGTTTTGTGTGAGGCTCTGAAAAGCCCTTGTGTTTGCGTCGTGAAAACAAGCGGTTTGTCAAGAGATTCACTTTAAGCAAAGGGGATCTTTTTGTGAGCGCACTGTAATTGAACTAATTCCTGAGAGAAACGGTTCCTAATAGAAGTCAATAGCTGCAGAGAACAAGCAAAATGAAGTGTTTTTGATAAACACAGATGAGCCAGCATATCTACAATGATCATGATTGGTCATTTTGCTATGTGTTGTTGTCTATATCTACTTAACAGCATATGTTTCAGGACGGTCTTAAATGACCCTTTGGAAGTACACCCCCTCAGCACCCACTCATTCTGCACCACTGAAATGTTATGTGCATAATTTTTCAGCAGATGCCGGTGTCTTTAAATATCTTCATTTGTATTCATGTAAGTATTTCCAAAGGAATGGAAGTCAACCGTGTACCTCAGGGCGCAGGAATGAGTCAATGTTTTTGTGCTGCAGCTACAGTAGGAGTCGAGCAGAGAGATCAAGATCGCCTCTCAGGCAGTTTATGCTATTAGGAACACAGAAACCACAGAGTGAGGGTTTTTCTGAGCAGCTGTCAATCAGAATGATTTACAAAGTCTCAAAAACTCTGCCAAGGGAATGACTCATAGTGTTGTGAAAGACAAACCAATAGCAGTTGTTAAAATTTTACCTAGCCCTACAGGAAAAGTGCTTGGTAGAACAAAATGGAGTGGAAGTCAGTCTGGACAGTAGTAATATGAGTAGTTCTAGTAATTGCACCAGTGGTAATATTGCTCTTGCTTAAAGGGATAGTCTGCTATTTGGTAAAAAATACATACAACCCCAGTACTTAGCACTCGCCAGTACATGCACCTTAGTGTTTGGGTCATCTCTCATCAACATATAGGTTATTGTGAAATGCTCTCGGGACCACACATTTATATGAAATATTATAGAAAATATATAATATGAAATAGCTTAATCAACAGTCATCTAGAATTTAAAATGATAATTTCAGTGCCACATATTCATATTTGCCAAACACTAAACTACCCCCTTTTTTGTTAAATTCTAGAGTAGCATCATTTTAAACAAGTGCTCTTTTACTAAAGCACATATTTTGACCGCTCTCTCCTTCTCTGTTCTTTGTCATTTCCCTGTGCTGCCATTTCTCAGAAACAAATCAAAGCCTGTTCTATTAATAAGCTCTTGGTTATTAAATCCACAATCATCTCTTTACATAGCAAATTTGATTAGATGGCCAATATTTGCGTATCAAAATTAAACCAAGTCTTCCCCTGGGTGGACATCAGTTTGAGTTTATTTTGTGTTTGAGTCGTCTTTGTTGTCATAAAGCTTTGGTGAATTCTAAGCTTTGGTTTTGATCACTTCCTGTTTGTAACGATTCACGGTGCTACCTCCTAAAGGGAGTTCCAACCCAATCTGTGTTTGATCTCAGGCACAAGGAAAGCCGTTGTGCTTCATCACTCGTGCGAACAAACGCGGAGATAACATAGTAAACCATCTTGATTTAGATCAGCGCAGACAGTCTTGTTTAAAACGCTTCCTGAGCTCACCCCCTGCTGGGCTGTGTGACACGTTGGTCCCACAATGCCCTTTCAACCTTCTTCTGACAGTAATTAAGAAAAGTTTTGCCTGTCTAAATAACAGACAATACAGTGAGATAAAACTGATCACCCAGAACACTGATTATATACAGCAGGTGTTCTTATTTATTTGGAATATTTGTGTCATTACAACATTTCAGCAACTGTGGGTGAATTTCTATGTCAGAACTTATTGATGAGTTATGAATAAAGACTATTTTCCCTCGTAAGTGAATTAAGGTTTTTGGGACAACTCTCTGGAGAAACACACAAACTCATTTTAATTTTTAATTTGGGATAAATAGTAGACTGCCATTTTCTATGAGGTAGGGGAGCTAAATTTGGAGACATTATATGGTGAAATTATCATTACATTCAAGTCAGTTATTCAAAGTGTTACAGGGGATTTCTGAATAAGGGCAGTACATTGTGTATATGTATATAGTATAATACCTTTAGTGGATTTCTGTGCTGTATAAAAGCTCTTTATGGGGCAATTTAGAGGCCAATTCAAGTCGGAGTGTGTGCACATAGAAATAATGAATGAACGTGTACCACATACAACCCTACTTCAAAAATCCGTGAATATAACTTTATTAGCAGGAATAGTGACAACAATAAAATAATACAGGGTTTTTAATGGATGCAAACAAGCTTCTCCTTTTAATCTAGCCTTCTGTGTCTACTTTGGGCTGTGGGCATTTGTTTGTCTGTGCCTTACCCTTGTTAGAATAGCTTTAAGCCCAGCCTTGGGAGTATTTTGAGGCAGCTTTCAGTGGAGCTGTTGTTACGCACTGCGGAGATGGGCTATCCACTTAATTCCACCTGCAGGGATATTGACACTGGGCTTTAAGTGAGTGTGCTTTATCAGGACAAACTGGAAATATTGTAAGGTGTAAGATGGCTGTGTTACTCAATGTTAGACCAAGGTGTTAGGCATAAGTTGTCACATGGGACGTGGTTTTGTTTTTTGTAAAGTGATAAATAGTGGAAAACCAGTGTGGGAGTTTGTAAAAGATGCTAACAGCCTGTCCGACCACCTCCAAACACACTGCCACAATCACACTAAAGCATTCATACACTAGTCGCACTGGAGGCAAAGTGGGTGAAGTGGCATACCTCCAGAGCTAATGTGACCCATGTAGTTGAAAATGAGACTGATGTTATAGCATTATTGACACAAACAGAAGTGGTATGGGTCTGGCTGCTGTGGTATGACCCTATCAGTTAGAATTAAAAACAGTGCAAATCATTGTCTTTGTCTGTGTTGCTGGTTGCCATTAAAAAGGTAAACAAAAGCCATGAAGCAAACATAACTTCCCAACAAACACACAAAATAGAAATGCACTATTCAAATTCACTTTACATTTTGAAAACATAACTCTAGACACTTTTGATTTAGCTGAATAGGTAAGGGTTTTATGAGTGTGTTTGGGCCAGGACAATCTCCCCAAAATATATTGTGGGGACCAGGGACCTTATTCACACTCCTAAAAAGGTCACGTTATGAAGGTTGGGTATTATTTATAGTTTTTGAAGAGGGGTCAGAAACCTGTGGTCAGGACTACCAGTGAATAAAATGATAAATATCTCAAGTTGAATTATATTTGGCTTTTAGGGACCCCAAAGGTTGCATCTTCTGGTTTAGAGATGAAATGTCCCCAAAAAACATTAAAACCCAAAGGAGTGTGTGTTTTAATGGTGGAGGTGGTCTGAACTATATTGAGCTGCTGTAATATGACCAACTGTTTTTCTGACCCTCTTGTGTGGGAGGGGTAATGGAGAATATGGAGTCCATGGAGTTCATGGAGCCCCCCCACCACCACCACCACCACCACCACCACACACACACACACACAAACACACACATACACACACAGGCTTATCGAGCATCAGAAAAAATTGCATTTTGTTCCAATTATAGCTCTGACAGCCTTCTCAGTTGCGAAGTATGGTGCTATTGGTCCATCCCCCAGGCGCCCAAGCTAGTAATTGAAAATCAAATCCTTGGCTATGCGTGCCAATAGGTCATAAGCCTCCTGTCCTTTTACATGCACTGGCACACATATATTCACTAATGTGCAATTTCATTTGGTGACAAAGGCCTGTCTCCCTGATGGCTGAGCTGATGTATTTGATGCCTCAGACTTCGAGCCAATTTTCGTCCATCCCTCAAGAGATTAGGGCAGAGTCGAGACATGGAGACTGTCAATCGGAGCAATGTGCCTCTCATCAGAAAGTCCTTTATAAAACATTGCTGCTGTCACAACATGATCGACAGGTGTTATAACAGGAAATATGATCATTTAGTTCAGATGTGCAGTAACATCAGAGCATATACAAGACTGGAGACAAGAGAAAAATAATGATCTGTTGGCAATTCATCACGGTATAACAAAACATAGCTTGAGATTAAAATGCTTTGTAGCCATCCCAGCTGTAGCACTGCCTTCCATCTTCAAGAAAAATATGAACTGAGCAGAAATGGATTACTCATTTTAGTGGCCCATTCATGTCGAAGCCTGGTCACATGCAGTACACTACTGTTCTGACTGAAAAGCCTGTGAACTTTATTCCCAATCTTGACGACAAAAATATTTCATGTCCTTAGCGACAAAGCACTTTGAGCCAGTTCTCTTTTACAAGTTGTAAGACTCGCTGGATAACTGCTCTACAACAGCTCAAAGGGGCTCTGTCACTCTTGTTAAATGTGCTCTACCTTGGGTTCTGTCTTTTTCTCTTTAGAGCATGTCATTACTTGTGCAGGCAGACAAACAGCACCGCCACTTGAGCCTAAGCAGGTCTTTCTGTGCTGAGGAGGAGTGGACTCAGACAAAGTAATAAAACGAACAGTGTCAAACTTAAGTGTGTTGCTGGATTTGGAAAGTGAAACCTGAGATGAGCACCTTTTTGTAGAAATATTAAAGTGAATTCTTTTTGGTAACTGTGCCAAAAGTAGTTACACACACAGTCCAGTCCATTATTATTTTCGTTTTGTTTTTGTTACCTCCACATTCAAAGCAACAAACAACAGAGGCAATACACGTGATGTGAACCAAGAGAATAGAGCTGAAATTGAACAGAGCTTAGCTTTAAGCAGATGAGGAGTGACAACTAATCACAGAACAAGATTTGGTGGACACCTGAGAGGAATAGGTCCAAGCAGCTTAAACCTCTCGCCCCCTGTCAGCGCCTTTGACGAGGGCTGCTATGTGAGTGACCAGACGCGGCAAGTGTGAGCATGTGATCATACCACATTATAATCCATGGAATTACATAAATATAAACACTAACACAGAAGAGTTATGGGTGCACATACTCAATACTCAGTTGTTCTCCTGACGTGTGTATGTTTCTTATTTTGATATTTATCATGATCATGCGTGAGGTGTTCCTTCTTCATGTGTGATATGGAGCATTCTATGGATAAGTCTGTGGGGCTGTGTTCAACCCCAATTAACTTTCAATTAAAGACTGATTTTGATCAGCATAAAATCTGCAGAGAATGATAAGCCAAGCCATTACTGTAATAGGCACAGTGTGTATCCATATGTACTTTTTTGTTGTCGTAACCAAAGACATCTATCTCTAGCTCAATCAGTGTCTTTCACATTGTAAATCATGTTTACACATGCTGTGTTTTCCTCAGCACATGTGCATTAATAAATGAACATGGATTAGAGCAGCAGAAAACAAATGAAGCGGTTGATAGACGTCTGTAACAGGCCAACTGCAGAACAGCTTATTGTCAGCACACACGCTCTGGGATTTGAGCAGTGTCTCGGGGCTTCACTGTATGGTAATGTACACATGTGGCAAGTGCTGCAGGCAAATATATTCTCATGATACTAAGACGCAAACTGCTCAGAATAGTTGTCATTTGTCAACATGGTGGGAGTGGCAGTTCTTTTGCAATTACTGCAGCACAAATTGCATTTGATCCCTTTCCTATTTTATTATTAACAGCTCTAATATAAAGAATACAGAGTGATGTGTTTAAGACTACAGATTAGTTTTCATTCATTCCTAGAGCTTTATAATGCAAACAACATGTTTACCCTTTAAATTATTGGCAGAACCATGATACACCATACTACATCACATTACAATAGACCTTTTTCTAGATCCATAAATTCAAACTTTAACATAGATGTCTGAAAATGTTAACCTATATCAGTAAATCAACAGAACAACTGCACTGTGACGACGCAAATTGTTCTGTATCTATTCCAGTGTCTCTAAGTTGTATTCTGACTTTCAAAGCCAAAATGTAGTGTGAATGTTAATTCTTCGTCAAGACGCCATTAAAGCATCACAGTTTCACAAGTCTGTGGTTGCCATAGCTGTGGTTATAACTAAATTTGTAGAAATCATCACACTTCTACTCACTACTTTTGCTTTGAAGCATTTGGCCTTACACTACAGAATATTTTTGTGACAAACGAGGACATTTCCTGGACATCTGGACATATTTTTAAAAGAGCATGAATGTGTCATGTTTAAAGTGCGTCTCGATGTCTACCTGTAGAGGTATTTAGTGAACCGTGAACCTGATCACTGAGACCCTTCACAGACTCTGAACATTTAATCCCAAAAGGCAGGGAGTCTCACTGTGAGCTGTCCATGGTTCTGACTGACTGCAGCTCCTCTCCATGAGCTGATCATAAACACATCTGCATTACGACTTTCTTTTCCTTAAATGCAAGCTTTACGCCGCTTTTACGCAAACAGGTAATTACGCGCTCACCTTCCACCTCGTCCTCGGGTAGGTTGACCGGCGCGCTGTACGAGAGGATGTCGGGGATGGTGCACATCCCCCGGTACATCAACGTGGAGGTGACTGGGTGCATCGGCATTTTGGCTGCGACCTTTGACTGCCACCTGCGCCCTCGTCATACAGAAGTGTGTCAAGAGAGAGGACTTCCCCCCACGCTCACGGCACTTCGGATCCGAGAGAGCAGTCCATTGATGAAGGGAGAGTAGAGGATGAATAGGGGGAGGGAGGTGGGTTCCGCAGCCCCCGAAATCTCCCGTTTAGTCAATGAGAACAGAAAAAATGGAAAGGGGAAAGTCTGGGGTGCCCTACCTCATTGCAGTTTGATGATCAATAGATGAAAAAAGAGTAAGTCTTTGGTTAGAAACTAACCAGACAATACGCATATGAAGCAAGCGAGCTCCTCATCAAAGCCACTCTAAACGGCACTGATCACCAATCCACAGTTTTCTCTTGTTCCCTCTGAGTCTTGTCTTTTATTCTCTGTGGGAGCAATTCCCCGCATCCACTTGTTGGATGTGCGCTTAGTTGCCGCACTCCCTCCTCACCATCGAGCCGGCTTCGTGTAATCCATAGTCAGAGGCAGTAACTGCGCGGCGAGAAGAGACGTGCCTCCTGTTGAAAGCGTCAAACAGGTCTGTCCTTACAACTGCTTTGCTCGAGTGTTCGCGCACTGCGATCCCACCCTCAGTGGAGAGGGGGGCGTTTTGTGAAAGGGGCTTCACGTATGGAGCCAGTCTTCTGTCTCATCCCCGCGCTCTCTTCCATAGTATCAACATATGCGTCCGTCTACGTGAGAGTAAACATAGGCTCAACCGCGAATTTATTTCATCCTCCTACACTATCCACTCACTCGTGTAAAGCACAGACTAAATGATGACCAGAAGATTGTACTGTTTATTCTCTATGAAATGATCCCTATTTAGAAATGTGATGTCGATGAATCCAATAAAAATACAAACCAATTAAAAATTTCTTTCTTTCTTTCTTTCTTTATTATTTATTTATTTATTTATTTATTTAATGGGACAGAACAAAAAAACATTGTTACAGCTTTAAGTGCAACCAAAGCCATGTTTATCCCTTTAGAGTCAGAGGCGTTTGGAAAATACTAATCTATATAAGCCTTACCTTCAAAGGCTGTTTTATGAGACAGGTTGGCTCCTATGACCGTACATTATGCAACTCTTTTTTCTTGTAATTGATAAAATGTTTAATTACCATTTCGTAGCATTTTAGAATGCCTCTTAAAGTTCACAAGACCTTAAGATTTCATCTAGGCTTCATTATCAGGGGTTTTAATAGATAAGGGAAGAGAAGAAGGATGAAAAACAGAAGCAAGGTGAAACACGTAAATATAATTAACGAGGCAGGGTAAGGGATTACAACTGACTCCAGCTCAGACCTTTTGGATAGTTGGTCCTTTAGGTTTGAATGCACATTGCCATTAGACTAGTTTTATGTTCTTTTCTTTAAATTCTTGCATCAGTAGTTTTTGATGGTGCGTCCTGGCCAAATATTGCCTATAATATTTGCATAAATTAATTACTTCATCAAAACTGCTTAATAGGCCATTCTAGAGTGCTGCTTGGATTTAACAAATGTTGAAAGTGGTGTTCTTTTGGTGAGTGTTGTAAAAAAGAAGTACAATGAGGCACTCAAAAAAGGTGAAATAATTGAAACGCCCTTGAAAAAAGGACACATGAAACATGGCTCTTTGTTTAAAACTTGCCAGTGTGTTTCAGTGTTATCCCTTCATCGGGGCAAACTCAAGATGGCTGTGGGGAAATGGTCACATGCCAAGAATGGGCAGGTACATATGTCACCTGGTAAGTGACGTGAGCAGTCATGTGAGATCACAAGAAAATCATAAATTTCATCACAGGAATAAAATGCTCCAGAGAACATTTTCCATCTCTATCAGCCTTAAAAAAAAAGTTGAAGCAAAACATCTATATACACCTTAACATTATCTGCTAGGACAAAATAAAATCAAAGTCTTTTCTTCTCTTCTTTCTCTTCAAAAATTGCATAATATGGAACCTTCAAGTGTAGGACAGATGTTAAATGTCACTGCACCGCTCCAGAAGAGAAACAGGATTTATAACAAATTTAGAAACAAGTGTGCACCTTTTACCCCACAACTGTTGACAGACTATGGCCTGGCTGTATTTTACACGACAGACTATGGCCGCCCACTTCACTTACGAGCCGTACAGCTGATGACCACACATCCTTCACTGTATGCATCACATTTGAAGTTTGCCTCTGACGCACAGCATTTATTGTTTCATCTACAGCTCATTTTGCAGCCGGCTCTTGTTGTTATTAAGAACAGGGGATATTAAATACGAAACAATAGGAAGTGTTTTATAGAGTGTGGGTGTGAGAGTCACGCTGAGAGGGAGAGAAAGAAAGGTGCAGATAAATGTTCTTTATCTGTCCAGCTCATCATCTCCAGTTGTACGCTTAGCTGAGCCTCTATCACTGCACGGCGACTCTTTGAAATGAGCCGTTGAGCTGACACGGTTGGCTGGAGGAGTGTGAGCAGTCAATAAGGAAGGGTCGTTTTCATTTTCTTTCCATTTCTAATTGTTTGAATGTATCCATCTATTGGTATAAATCAGTCAGTCTGCCTATTAATAAAGACAGACAATCTGAAAAGTATTCTATTGTAACTTCATGAAAGATTATAATTGTTTTGTTTAGTTCAGTTTATTAGTTTGTTCAGTTTACGAACACAACTTGCTTTTTTCACCTGTGGTTCCTGGGTTAGGACAATGTAAAATCAAATCACTATAGATATGTATTTATATGACTAAAGTTGTATAAATGTGCTAAACGAATTACATAAACTTGAACTTGAAACCTGAAATATCATAAGTCCAAGGATTGATCCCTGTGGAATTCCAGTTATTGTTCTATAAAGGGTTTGACATGTGTTTTACAAATGGGCCTGGCCAGCCATACCTAATTTTGCGAAGGTAAATGGTTTAGGAATCCCTTTTCTTTCATAGTAATTTACACCTGGTGGGATCCTGTTAAGTTATTGTCAAAATGAGGTGGCTTTAGGCAATACTTTTTTTTTATCAGGTGTACATCTATCCAGAGGCATCTCATTCTGCGACCATTGGTACTGCCCCCTGGAAATACATCACAAAGCAACAAAAACCTGACTAATTCTTTGTCAAGAAAAGAAAAGGAACTAGAACGATTGATCAGGACACATGTAAACGGTCTCAAATGTGCAAATTTGGCTAAAAATAACGGTTATTCATGTAACAAATATATGATAAACTTAAAAATCACACCACTGTCGCCGCCCAAAAACACGTCTTCTAGTAATATCTTCAAATAAAAACAAAAAATAAGTCTCTGTGACAATAGGATTGGGCGCTTCCCCATTTCTCTCTGCCAGAGACCAGCTGTGATAAGAATCGGCCGGATACGTCTCCATAGGCTCTAACCCACAGTCAACTGCAAAACCTTTCAACTTTTTCCAAATTTCACTTTTACTCAGCTGCAGTGTGGAAGCAGATAAAAGCATCCACTTGGCTGCCTGGCCTTTTCTAATGCTCAACAGACCAGTGGCAGCAGTGTCACATACTGCTGGTTGCTCACCAAAGGGCACCACCGACTTCGTATCCTTGGGTGACATGTGGCACCTTTTATTTCCAGAAGCAGTCCAGATAAACAGCTCTCTACAGGAGAAAACTGTGAAGGTCAGACCACTTAAAAAATCCAAAAGCTACAGTGGACACAGTCAGATGCGTCACACGGCTCTTTTGTCGCAAGAAATGTGTAATGATTGCTCCCTGTTGGCTTTAGGTCTCAGGTTCTACCTTCAGAGACAAGTGAGCTGCTGGTAATGTTAGCTCTTGGGAACACAGTTTGTATAAGAATTGTTTTAAAATGCTTCAAATTTGACAAATAAAGCAATTCTCAATTCTGTTTTGTATAAGCATAAATATAACTGTTTAATACACAATCAGTAGGTGTTTGCCAAACATTGGTTGAGGATCATTGTAGATTTAATTTGGGTTGCCACAACATTTGCCGTAACATTTCTAATTCCATTATTCTATCATTTCAAAAACACAAGAAACATGATTGTGAGTCAATGTGCAGCTAACGATAAAAATAGCTGCTTAAATAGACTCCATAAAGTCCATCAAATTTCTGTAAAATCTTGGGAAGTTCATGATTGTCATTTTAAAATAATTGGGCTCCATTAAAATTAAGATTAGCAATAACTTCTGTGAAGAGACTAAATAGTTTTGTAATTACACTTAATATTTTGTGCACACTGGAGAATTTGCACAGTTAAGATGTACTACAAAAACAAAACAGTTGATGCCCACACATTATCATTTGTCCTAAACACAGGCGCTCTGAGCAGTTGCAGCCTGTGATTCATACGATGCATTTGACTCTAAATGATGAAAAAGTAAGTAAGCTTTTAGGTTGCATTTCTGAACACAGAGAGGGACAATGTTGATTGACAAAATAGTTCCAAAGTTTTCCTGAGTCCATGTCTTTATAATAGCACTCTCAGAAAACTCACATATTCTGTCACTCTGCAATTAGCTAGCATCTATAATGTAACTTATAAAACTTTTTTATTGCCTTCATGATGCAAATAAGGGCTAAATGTAGAAGGAGTGTTAGAGGATTTCAAAACAGAGCAGATTTTTCTTTGTCTTGTCTTTGTATTTTTTCTCTGTACACACATTTTTCTTTTACTGTGAAAAAAAAAAAACCTAATAAAATATGAATAACAAGAAATTCTCACCATAAACAGTTATTTCTTTTTTCACTGTAGTTTGCCATCCACATGATTCTAGCAGGAGCCAGTTTGAATCAGAGAAATCGTTTGGTAGTTTTGAATCCTAATGATTGCAGTGATTGGGGAGTCCAATATTTCTCTCATTAAACCCAGATATTCCTCATTCTGCATGCATCGCCCTATAGCGGTCTGGCAGCGCGGTTCCCTTCATCTGCAAGCTTCTCCCTCCAAGACTCCAAATTACTACTCACTCAATAGTCACGAGGAGTCACTGTGTGTTCAAGTTTGTCGTGAATGAAAACAGTCTCTTTACATTTGAATCTCTCAAACATGTTACACAAACAGCAGGAGAAAAACCTATTAGATTTGGAGAGCTCTGTTCATTCAGAGTCAGGGGTAAACAGCAGTGGTTGATTCATTCATTCCTCTTTACCCTCCTTCAGACTCACATCAGGCTGTTTAAACGTGTGCTGGGTATTGGCTCCCCACAATGTTGTATTCTTAGCAGGCTCCTTTTTACACTGTATTCTTATAAATGTGTTGCCTCTTACAACAACAACTTGATAGTGAAGTATGCTGATCACACAACTGTCACTGGATTAATGGATTCAAATGATGAATTGCATTACAGAGATGAGGTTAAGCATTTGGTCACATGGAGCGAGGAATGCTTCCAAAACAAACGAGCTGGTTATTGATTTCAGCCGCAAAAAAGCTCCCCACTCTCCATTTACTGTAAATGGCTCTGAGGTGGAAATGGTTAATAACTTTTCGGTGTATTTTAAGTGTCTTTTACTATTTCTGAGGATCTGAGCTGACATTTTCACACCAGCATCATACTTAAAAAATCACAGCAGCTCTCACAAGACAATAGCCCCCTGCCACAACTAGAGGACATTTATAACTCTAGGCTCCTGTCACGGGGCTGAAACTTTATGAATGACCCCACAGGGCATCATCCTGCTGCCAGTCTCTTTACTCCTCTTCCCTCTGGCACTCGCTATCGTTCAATTAAATGTTGGACTTCACGCAGCGCTTATTTCCGCTCATTTTAAACAAATATAAGGCTAAATATTAATGGCCTTTGTTTGCCTTTATGTGTTGGAAACTTGTCCTGTGTTTGTGGGCACTTTGGGTCAGGGATCGTGGCCTGGAACTGCCTCATGGACTTTTTAATTTGTTGAATGAATATCATGTAGAAACTTTCAGTGCTGCACTTTTTCTCTTTGTCTTCGGGGCTATTAACCAAAATAACTTATACTATCTAATTGTGTCACTTGTCTTATTGTCTGTCTGATTTGATCATGTATTTTATTTATTTTATTGACATTGTGTTTAAGGAAGTGAGTTTCTTGTGGTGTGATTGCTACAAGTGGCAAATAAAGTGAATCTGTGAATCTGAATCTGTTTTAATTTACTCTACTCTTACATTGTGCTGTAAATACTTTATATCTCCAAACAAAAGCCTTGGTTATTTTTACCCAAATAAATATTTAGCTTTCCAAACCCTAATTAGGAGCACTGAGGATGAAAATGCATGCAGACCAGTGTAGATTATTAAGTGTTTTATCAAGATACCACTATCTAGTATTTCGACAACAATTAACTGGAGAAAGTTTGTTTTATTAGCTTCATTTTCATACCTTAACACATTCTACTTGTCAATCCAGGCTCAGTTATCTGCCAAATCTAAAAAGCCTCACCCTTTGAGGCCCCCATCTTGTCACGTCCTCAGATAGCAAAAAAGAGAAAGGCTTGACAAGGCTGCAACGAGAAGAAAGCGCAGAGTAAAGCTCATGCAAGCATCTGCGGCGCCTGATTGAATTGTCTCAGATTAAAGGGAAAGGTAGACAGGCTGCAATTTGATGTCAGCCTACCTGCGGGAAGAAATTGTTTTCGGGAGGATTTACCAACATTCAAATGACAAAAAATAAGCAAGACTATTATGAGAAACATTTGTAGTGGCATTCGGAGATGGAGAGTGCATCAGAAAATGTGATCTGATGTTACCTCTTCGGTCAGATCTATCTACCTCCCGGGAATAAATAGAGCATTTGTGTTAGCCTTGGCCATTGAACAGAGCACTGGAAACGTATTGAAGTGAATAATGGCTCATAGCATGAGCCCATTCAGCTGTTCCTGGATTATACGCAGAGCCAGAGAGCCACAGACAGAGAGGGAGATGTGGGAGCAAGCCTTGTCTCTGTTTTTGAAAGAAACAAAGATAGATGTGGTCATTTTGAACCACAGCAAACTGTCTCCAGCAGAGAGTCGATTTTTTTCAACACAGCTGCATAGCATCATCAACATTTGACAAGATAATGTTCAAATCAAAGTCATCATAAATTCATTGACTATGTGTCCATCTCTTTATCCACATTGTATTTTCATTATTTTGTGAGCAACTCTTACCTTTGCTGGGACCTACTCATACATTTAAGGAGAATGTTACATGAGTGGCAATGATTTTTGTCACTATAATAAGAACTTTTCCACCAGAGACCAACGTTTGTGCCTCGAGATGTTTATCTCAGACATGTGAGGTGGTTCAGCGGAGGTATGAACAGTCTTTTAAGATTAGAGTTCAGAAGAAGTGGATGTAATAGAAAAGAGAGTGGTTTATTTTAGTGCATTGTCATCTAGTGTAAGACATTCCCATAGATTTTCATTATAGGACAAGCAACCCTAAATCTCCAATGAATTGTACCAAAATAAGTGCAATTTTTAAAACATACTGTTACTTTCACTTGACAAGATTTTGAAGGAAAATGACACTTTCACAATATATAATAGATCAATAAGTAAGAGTAACTTTTAATACTAATTTTACTTTAGTAGAGACTAAAGCACATGAACACAACAAAGTCCTTCTAACTGGGACAGGAAGCACATGAAGGCAGCCTATGCCACATATTTTGTCCTCTGTAAAGTTAACTTTCTACTTATCCACGTTGGAAGGTTTCGCGCATTACGAAGTGAAGACTGGATTACCAAAAAAGGCTTCGGTGTTAGGTGTTGCTTTACCAAACAGCTACATGTTTTGTTGAATACTGACAAAAGTCTGACATTACTGACTGAGCCGTTCCTCAGATCATTTCGCTCCCCCGCTGTCCCATTTCAGACTCCACGGGGGGAACTGGCACCATCCTTCTTTTCAGATTATGCCTCACTTCTCTGCCATAAATGGATGACCTGGTGCTGTCATTCTTCTGAGTTTCTGGCAGTGGGAGCAGGAGTTAGAGTCTATGAAGGAGAATTACATTAGAGCCTGTCTCTGAATGGGACCGCAGGATCAACATAAGCCGCACTGCAGGCCTAAACACACATTCCCGAGTTGTTTGGCTCATGTTTATCTCTACGATATGCCCTTCACTCTCCCCTTCTTCGTTTTCCTTGCCTCACTGGGCAGCCTCAAGCTGGACCCCATTGATGGTTTACAGAGGATGTCGGAGCCTGTTTGAAGTGCTGCCCTGCTATTTGGGGAGTTTCCGCCGGGAGGACGTGTAGGAGGGGAAAAAAAGATTTGGAAGAAAAGAAAAACCTTTATTTGGAGAAAAAATAAGAAGTAAAAAACAACAGCAAACCCTAGTGGCAAAGTGAAGCGGGCTGGTTCCTCCCTGTTGTACCGTGTGCACTTGATCTTCCAAATACAAATCGTACAAGTCTCTACAGGAGCCTGACACTCAGAGGGTATTTGAGGCCAGGCTGAAAATGAACACGAGTCAAAATGTTCCTGTTGCTAAAGTTTACACACATATATATACATAATATATATATATATATATATATATATATATATATATATATATATATATATATATTCACCTCACATTCTGATTTCCGTTCGTGCATAAATAAACTGTAGCATAAATAATGACAGACCAACTTTAATTTAGCACAGAAATGTTGATATGAATTAACATTTTACTCAAAAAACAATATTTTTTATTAATGAATGATAATATTACTAAACAGCTGATCATATAATCATATATAACAATGTATGACTCATGGCAGGTGTTGTTGAGATTATATTCTGTTATTTTAAGCAAATATGACTCACCAAAGTGTGCTTATGAAGCAGCATTGAATGATGGGCATATTCTTTCATAAAATCAATACAAAAGAAAAGAAATTCAAAGATCTCTCAAGCAACAAGATCAAAGGAGGAGAATGGAGTGAATGACAGCCTTAGTTTGTTAAAGTTACTTCTATGATTAAAAATATTCCACGTAAAATAAGGCAGAGTCATTCTGAAAAGCATTCTTAGGTTTAAAATGTGTGAGTGGAGCTCACTGCAGCCACAGACTCTGCATAAAGCTGCGTATATGGACTAGGCGTTGGTGCAAAATATAATGCACAAGCAGTCATTCATGTGGGAATTTATGAAAGGCTGGGCGTTAGCCCGAAATAGTTAAAAGATAAAATCTCAATAAAAAATACAAACATGTATATAATTTACTGTGATAGATTTCACAGGCGTAATGCTGCCACTTCACAAAAACAAGGCATTACAGAGGGTGACTGATTACATTTTTCTGGTGATTATTTGCCACATCTGCAGATGCCTGCTATGGCCTTATTGGGCTTTTTGGACACTGCATTGGTATCAACACAGTGTACAGCGCCATGTTAAATAGAGTACTGTGATATGTATTTCCATATCCCAATTTAACTATTTTACACATTTTTCAAAATCAAATAAATGAATTGATCTAATCATCACAACTTATCTGCACATCCTGGCTTCATTACAATACTTTTTCTTATATTTCACTGTAGACAGTGTAAAAATATAATATACCATGTAACACTGATTCTCTCAAAATGTCTGCTACACATTTCAATACATGAAGACAGTCTTTAGCTCTAAAATGTTAAAATAATAACTCATTAGTTGTGGAAAGGTGATTGTGATGATTTGCTCCAAAAGCAGCATCCACAAACTGTTAAGAGTAAATGAGCCAGGATTAATCTGCAGAGTTAACATGGTGCCTGCTGGGCATCAGCCAGACCCCTGCTCATTAAAACTCCCTTAGTGCAGGGTTACCCCTCAGCCTTTTTATGAAACTTAATGTCCCATTAAGACAACATCAATCACATTTTAAATGATTCTGATGCCCATTATCCCTTACAGTGCACCGTGCTGGGACCACTCTCCGTGTAATGGTATTGAACAGACACAGGAGATGCCGTCTTTTAAAAGGCAATCACACAGTTGCCCCCCCATCGTCTCAGACAAACCCCTGTGGTTTTGGGCTGACCATGTTACCACGAGCCAGGGGCATGCCAAAAGCAACTGTACCATCAGAGTGCCACTTAAGACTCAGCACAAAAAATGCAACTTGATTATTTTTTTTGCCTTAAGCTTATAGTTTGAGGGATATCAGATGAACTCAAGCGCCCAGCTCTTCCTGCCTCCAGAATGTCAATTCCATCTCCCCAACATCAAAGGCTGGGAGGAAATGGGTTAGAAACTGCATCGTGTTTACCTCCAGAATGAGCTGCCAAGTGTTTACACACCTTTTCTACAAAAACCATATCCGTGCATTGCAAACGCCCGAGTCTGTTTTCCCTCGCATGCATGACCCAGAAATAAAAGACAGCACTGACGGAGGTAGAGAACATAATCATGAGGGAATTCTGCTTTTTTGAAAGAACAAAAGTTAAGCAAACTCAAAGTTGAGTCAGAGAGGTGAGGTGTGATTAGATACCCATTGCATGAGTAAGTCTTTGGTGTTTATTTCTCACCAGTATTGCTGAGAGCGCAAGACATCCCAGAGGAAGTGCTTACAACAGAAAAAGTGTGCTGTGAAGGTTTTGGTGCATGTTGCATTCCAAACTTTCTCCACACAAGTAAGAAAATCTCTGACAGAATTGTATTTATATTTAACTTGTGGTGAGGAATATTCATACAATACAGATTTCCTACTAGAACATGGCATTGTTCCTCAGATCCTCTGGGAAACATCTTAGACCAACAAATTATACTTTCTCAAACTTTTCCAAAGTGTTGCAAGTATCAGTCGAGTATTGAATCACCTCCTCTATATGGAAATAAGAGGAAAATGCAAACGTCTCCCTGGTTAAAATCAATTATTTACAGTCATCTCGAGGGATGTGAGGCCGTGGCAGTTTCACAAGATGACTCAAAGCGTGTACGTTTGGGAGTAGGGAAGGTTCAGGCTAAACCCTTTTGCACAGTGTGAGTAACCTACCAGTGAGGATGAGGAGTGTGCTCGGCCCCCTCCTTCACTGAACCCTGAGAGAAAATGGGGCTCCCCGACAGGCTCTGCTGCTGCCGATAGGGAAAGGTTACAGCGTCTCTGCAGAGTTTCACCACTCGAGTGATCCTGCTGCGACAAGTTGTGAATGTTTCAGAAAGAACGGGTCTGCACCATTCATTGGCAATATGTGAGTGATGGAAGAGATGGAAAAATACCTCGAGCCCTGGATTCAACAAATTGAAATGCAGTTACTGTTTTACTGTTGCAGTAATGTATTGACTTGTTCATTTGTTTTTTACTGGTTATCATTTACAGGGGGCTGGAGCCTATCTACTTTGGCCGTGAGATGGAGTACACTCTGGGGAAGCGCCAGTTTGTGGCAGGACTGACACTGACAGATGACCATTCACTTTACATTCATATTCCCTATGTGCCATTTAGATTCACCAGTCCAGCTTTACATGCCTTTGGACAAAGGGAGAAATCCAGAGTTTCTCAGGATAGCACAAAGTAATATCAGCTTTTATAAACTTATATACTTATAAACTATGCTATTATGTAGAGTTTGAAAATCCACGTAATATAGCCCAGATACATCTATATTACAAAACAAACTGGTGAATGTCACAATTATATATCAATATTTTTCCAAACACACTGTAGGTGCATCTTTTTCTCAGTTCTTTCCATCTTGTCTCACTGTACACTGTATCCCACAGATAACAAACAGCTTTATCTTTCTAATGCTGCAGCAAATTCATGAGCACTTCAATCAAGCACTGCTTTCCATCTGTATTCTTCCAGTCAGTTTTAGATGTATTTGGACAAAGACACTACACAAGCTTTATATTATACAGTGGTCCTTATGTGCTGCAAGTCTGCAGATGAAAAGCATTTTTTTTCAATCAATACACAATTTATGTTACAATACTTATGACTTTAATGAAATGGGGCAACATGCAATTCTATATAATGAGGAAAATACAGTATCCATGCTTTAAAGCAGCACCGTATTACTTGTATCCAGCAGAGGGCACAGATCTCTCTCTGTGCAAACTCAGCCGCTATGTTTATTTACCAGTAGAGACGTTAAAGATGGCAAGTTTGGAAGACAGAACATGTCTTCTGAAATGTTACGGTCATTTTTGCATATGTTGGACAAATACGACTCTGCGAGGGTCCAGTGTATTGGCCTTTTTTTATATGCGTAATGTGGTAGAGAGTGTTAGTCACTAATCTTTCATGATATGCCACCTTCCCGTTGACAGGACAGTTATATTGGAGGTTTCTGTGCAGCTGAGAGTACTGTATCAGTGAGACAGGCCTGATTCTACCAATCTCACATGTAACAACCATCAAAATGATACTGAAAATATATATTATTGGGCTAAAAGTTACACAGTGTTACTAAAGATATGCATATGCACACCACGGAATAAATAGTAAAGCAGTCAAGACCACCACTAAAAATGTTATGTGAAGAAGAAGAGAAGTGAGGAGAAAAATGTAATTGCTTGGTTTCATTTGTATCTCCGTTTAAAAACAAAAAACAAAAAACAAATCACCCGTATAGGCTTTCAGAGTCTGTTGTTAACATCTTTGATTAAAGATGGTATATATTGCTCACTTTCATTGTGATTGGGAGGTGTAAAAAATCACTTCAGCTTCAAGTAGAAAGAAAAAGGTGCAGAGAAGATATGAGTAATAGTTGACCTAAATGTTGAGAACCTAAATTTATATCCCTTCATTAAAAGCAAAAATGTTACTTACCAAAGTGAGTCATCCAAATGTTTGTCGGTCATGCCTTTTCTTTTATCAGTACTGAACCTCCATGAGCTGTCTCCCATCTCAGCCTCTAACCTTATGCTCAGTAAACTCATACAAAGACACTATGAGTAAACGATGACTGAGACTACAACACAGTAAAAATAACAACTATGGAAATATAGTACTCATTATTTGGAAAGTTTAATCTCCCTAATGATGTCTTCTTCTGCATTCATCTTCTTATTCTCTGAGCAGTCTGGGAGTTAGTTTTCTGAGATAAATGCCCCTGTGAGAATGGGCCTGTAGTTAATTTTAGTCAGTCAGCATCAATATCTGTGAAAAAACACTAAGTCTGGTGGTGGAGGGTACATTAGCAGAGTCCCTAAGGCGGCCATTACTGTGATACTCTACTCTTGACACGTCCATAAGTGAATTTGTTTATGCTTGGTTCTTTGGTTATTCTGCTTCAAAACAAAATCCAAAAAACAAATAAAGGTCTTGCTGTATAATATTTGGATATATTTAACATAAACTGAGGCCACTCATCAGCACTGTGGACCTGCAGGTAGCCCTTTAGTCCTGCAGACACGCTTGCCCTGCCATTCACCTTAACAAGCACAGCCATCTACGCCGCAGCGACCCCCACTCTGCTTCTGAGGGCATTATGGGGACGCCCGCTGGGGGGATTACTGTATGGATCATCAGTTTTTGTAAATACAACCACATGCCACAGTACAAGGACATCTTAGACCGGAGCTGTGGGGCATAGAGGAGAAACAAATAGGCAGAATAGAGATCATCAGTCCTGCCGTCTAGTTACAGTCTAGGCCTGTTTGTTGCTGCTAGGCTATTGTTTAATTCTCACCTTGACCAACAAGCGTAAGCAACTCTGCCTGTGTGCACTACTGAGTTTTCTCTCTTTTTTTAAGGCAGGCAAATACGCAGAATGTATATTTGAGGATACTGTGTGAAAACATTGTGTTGCAGAAAGGCTTAGAGTTTTTACCAAAAACAATGCCACTCTGACTATTTTACCCCCAACCCATAAACTATCCAAACTTGGCATGTTCCACGGCAAAGCACTCTCACGTGCAGATGCGAACAGCAGGGCAGAGATGTTAATGCATGCTGATTGGCTGGCCAACAGGTGTAACCACTACAATTGCTTTGGCTAATGTGTACCATTTTTTTACCACAGAATTGCACTTTAAGCCGATGACAATGACAATCGTTTGTACTTATTAAAGTGTTCAAAAGCAGACTTTCAAGTTACCCATCTATTGCTTTTCATCAACCTTATCGTCTGACCATTTGTTCTTTTTAGTTACGCTTTGACCTTTAAAGACGCACTTCTCCTATATTGCACCTATTTGTCTCCTGAAGCTCTATCCGTGTGTTTGAGAACAGTTTTTCTATTCAGCTCACTTTCTTTCTGCATCTGAATATGTTTATTTACTGTATAAGTCAGCAGTTAATCACAACAGTCAATAAGATCTGACAGCCACACACTTTGACTGGAGTTTGCAGGCTGTCAGCATCTTTCTGTTTCATCACAGTGGGTTTGCTCCTGAATACTAAATGAGTGATGCTGCTGTTTGGCGCTCTCTGTTACTATTGTGATACATTACAATATTTCTCTGGAGCGAAAGAAGAGGATGAGCAGGGACCTACCACGTATTCTGCCTCAACAGCCTTTATTAGCACTCTAAGTCCTGCGCACTAGAGCGTGACAGCGGAGGGGAATCATCGCGGATGCTTCGTACATCATTAGCATGCAGTGAGCCTTGCCACTCCTCACTACAGATCAGATCTTAATTAAGTTTTTCTGTTTTTCTTGATGAATGTCATTTTCCTGTCATTTCTCTCTTAATGATTCCTGTAATAGGAGTGATACATTTCCTTAACTTAAAACACAAGAGTAATTCAAATGTCAGTTTTGGCACCTTGTGAGGATTAATCATTGTAGGAAATGTAAATGTTAGAATTAATTTAGCAGAACGTCATTGTAATCCTTCACTCGCTGCTCTTCATCCGTCTGAACCTGTCAAATTATTGTAGTTGTGCAACAAATACTTCAAACTGTGCATGGATTACCCCAGAGTCCTATTCTATGTTACTGTCTGCATACATTATAAAGGCTTTAACATGTAAATGAAAAACATACCTCATTTAATTCCTTTCAAATTCAAACAGGCATGAGTAATATTCAGCTAAACTAAATGTCTTGAGCACACTATTTTCTTGCCACCTTCTATTTTTGGCGTCATTAATTAGCTTTGTTGGATCAGAATTAGACTGAAAGGTGCAATGGGAAAAGAAAACAGTGCCCTCTAAGGTTTTGGGGGTTCAACAGTTTGAAAGCATCTGGTACCAATCTGCTTTTTCCACAGACTTTTTAAGAGCACCCAGGGGAACGTCGCCTCTAGTCTTACTGGAGGCTATTCCAGCAGACGGGTTTATCAGTAAATGTGTGTGGTGGGCTAATACCTGCCCCAAGTCCTTCAAATGCCCCCCCCCGTTTGAACATAATCCATCTGAATGGACTCTGCAGAGTTTGCTGTCTATCAATCTGCACAGAGATCTGCTCTCAACATGTTTGTGGTAACAGCCTGTGGTCCAAGCCTCCCATTGTGGAGACTCCATGCACGACGGTGACACAGTGACACTCTGACGTTCACAGCCAAGTGTCCACACAGATGGACTCACCATTACTTCCTCTGCCACGGCTTGTGTCGCACTTGGTCTGTTCTGGAGGAAAGTGTTATGTTATGCACATTTACTGTACGAATCAATGTGTCATGCTTAAGCTCTTCACCTGGAACGTGTTTTAATTATGTGTCTCTGGTTCTTACTTTTTTTGTCTTTTCATGTAATTGACAAAAAATGGGTGCTAGCAGTCAGCATCAAATAATATCAAACATAAACAATTATTCTATATGCCTAGTTTTGTAGAAATAGATACCTAAGTGGACATTTGTGCCATCCCATTCTCTCAGATTTACAAGTACAATAAAAATGTCTTAAAAGCAGGAAGACTGACAGATGGCTGGAGAGAGTCGACAGAGCAAAGCAGCCCACAGAAAATCTTTGAATAAATGTCAACAATCATCTTCCCTTTATTCATGCTGTCTTTTTCACATATATTCTTTGTCGATTTTTTGTAAACACTGGTGCATTTTGGAGCATTTTATTACGTTCTTTGTTATATTTGGTGGCATATGTGTCTAGTGCACAACCTGACTATTGCAGTAAACTAGGTTTTGAAGTTGTGGACACAGATGTGCATGCCTTTGTGTTGTCCATAAATTAGTGTAGTTTAAATTTTCTATCTGAGAAATGTGAAAATGACAGCATGACACAATGGTTGCAGCTACACATTGACTTTCATTTGTTTTTTTGCGGAGGAACTCGTGTTCTGTCAGAAATATACAAGTTATACATTTAATATTTTTGGCAAATTGATGTGGCTCAACTTAAAAACTCTAAAGCAATATTTTTAAAAATGTGCTTCACAATAAACTTGCCTCTATAGTATGGACCCAAACACGGACATGCTGCAGGCTTGTCTTGTTTTGTAGATGAAGCAGCTACAGGAGGCTGCAGGTCCTCGTGATCTCATCTCAACATCAGCTTTGATAAGCCACTCCGATAACAGAGTCTGGACAAACAAGGTCAGCACAAGTCCATCATAATCTCCCAAAGACTAACAGAGACAGACCTGAAGAGACGATGTTGTTATTTACACAAACAAGCTATTGACTAATAACAAAGCACTTGCTCATTTGTTTTCCAATTTTCTCTTGCAACTGTTTTTGTTTTCTCCTCCAGTAAGTGACATTTACACTGTAATTGTATGGCACACATAGTAAAGGATGACATTTGTTATTTATTATGCAGCAGCAGGAGCTTGTGAACTGTGAAAGACAACAGGTCACACATTCGACACTGCTGCAAAGAACGGACCAGCTCTTGTGAAACATGTCGGTGCTGGAAAACCCAAACACACACACACACACACACACACACACACACACACACATACATCCACCACTGGAGCTGGCATTAAAATAACTCTTGGTGTAAGCAGTGAACCGAGATCTTTACACAGCCTGCATACCAATATATGGACCTAAAATGACTCATAAATCATACTTTATCTGCAGATCAAATAAATCACCCAAGCAAAAAGAAGGGTCACTTCTTATCCAGAGTTTTGTGCTTTGGCAGCTTTTGATTTGTAGGCTTAAAGCTGAAGCTGGGAGGGTAGTGTGAGCCGATCCCTGTCTTCACCTCACTATGTAGCGCTGTCAGATGGGAAATGGACAGTCGGAGGGTAATGTATTTCTGCCTGTCAGTGAGTATCACACCGCGGGCCTTCAGGGGGGCGAGCTGAGTGGGGAAACAGTTTTACGTCCCGCGTGCTGTCTCAAATGGGCCGTCCTCTCCATCCCGCAGTAAAGATAAGATACAACGTTGCCGGGGGATACAGGGAAATATTCAAGACGTGCTCGTAAGTTTTGTACACAGTTTTGTATAATGGAAAAGTAAGAAGAGGGAGAAAAGCTGCGGTTACTGCTCCTTTGTACCGCTAGTTCACATTTGAAACTGTATTTATATTTTCTTCTTGTGTATTCTCAACACGGTTTGTTAAAATATGGTTTATGCAAATGTCATCAATCTTTTTTTATTGTTCGTTTAAGGAAAGCAAAATAAAACCATAATTTCTGAGCAGCTATTTAGTTTTGCAAATGAACTCAAGTCACCAAAATTATGCTGTTATTGTGCACCAGAGGAACAGAAAAGAATAATAAAGGCCCCCTGTTTCCAAGAAAACTTCTAATAAACATAAAGTTAGTCATTCACTCCATTTACATGCACAGCTGTGTTTGGTAAAGCTGCCCTAAAATTATCCTTTTGTTGTCTTTTAACTAGTTGACATTAAAGCAATGCTACAGGACTTTTCAGGATGCATACACACTCATTCACACTTCAATCAATATCTCAATATGTGAAGTTGTGATGTAAATTTGACCAGATCATAACAAACTAAATGTGGGACAACGAGTCTGTTTATGCAATACTAAGCAGGAAAAAATGTGGGACACCCTACCGAGGTGTGTTATTCGACGTGTAGCTCGCAACAATCTGAGAATTGATGATCTCCTTAAACTGGCCTCACCTAAAAATAGTCTTTTCCTGGTTCTTATTGTAGCAGCATCTATTTTTTTTTGCCATATTTTCCATGTTTGGTTCAAAATAAGAGAAGTTCTGGTTAGTTCAGTCAGATTTGCATTGTGGGCAAACCACTGGAGCTGTCAATCAAACTGTGCACTCCACTTGAATAAAACTGACTGATTGGCAGCTCTGCAATGATGGTGTTTCAACAGCCAATCAAAATGCGGGACATAGAGTTCATTTGTGGGACATGATTTGTGTCAAAAATGTGCAGTTGCAGGTCCTGACTGTCACACTGTGGAATATCTGTTGAACAAATATGATTAAAAGATGGACTATTATCGTAATGAATTGGAGATAGAGTAGTTGCTCCAAAGTGTTGCAGCAGATTTGCCACAGGACCTATTAGAAGATCTTTGCATTGGTGTTAAAAGACAAGAAACTGTAAACACCACAAGAAATTCAGAGTTGTGTGGTGTACTTGGTTCAAAGCTCTGACACAAATCTGCCATTTGGTGCTGATAAATGTAATAAGATTAATAGTGGAGTGAGAGCAGTATCAGAAGAGGAGGCATGAATATAAATGGCATCATCTGTCAAAAATATTAGACGCGCTCGTGTGTTGATACAAACGGAAGAGAACGTTATGTACAAAACACATTTCAACCATCTGTTTGTCTTGCATTTTTGACATTGTTTTCTTAAAGTTGATAGTAATGAATCAGGCTGCACATAGGATCTTAACAAAGACAAAAGAGTCGTCATGGAGCAGTCAAGCGTCTGTTTGATATGTCACATGACAGCTGTGGTTGCTGAAGGGCTGCCTAGCCAGTCATGCTTAAGAGATCTTGATTGATTTCAGTTTTAGCCTGAAGTCAATGTTTCTGTACCGCCTTTGGTTCCCATATGATAGACAACGCTGTCAATCAAAGCCAGAACCAGGTCTTTGCCAAGTCTGTTCCTATGAATCAATATTACATCGCCGACTGCTCCAAAGGGGAAATGAAGCCCTCAAGAGGAAACCAAAAAGACAGGGGTAAAATGAATGGTGTCATATCTAGAAGTGAAGATTTGACAGTGTCTCTGTTAACACATACTTTGTTTTTTCAGCTGAGAGTTTTGCCCTTAGAGTCTACCAAATAAAAAGTCAAAAATGATTGTAAAAAGCATAAAACAACTGGCCACAGCATCCCATCTTATACCCAACACATTATAAAGAAAGCTTTATCAGTTTTCCACGCACAATTGTGTAAAAAAAAACAAAAACAAACAAACAACAAAACACTGGATTTGTTGGAAAAATAGACAAAAAAGTAGAAGAAAAAACCTTGTCACATTGTTCCATTAACACAAACCTTTTTGTCTTTGGGAGAATTGGCCAACTGGCTTCCTTTTACTTTGCGTCAGGTAAACAAGAAGACAACACTTCCAAACTCATTATGACTGGACAGCTGTTCCAATGTGGACTTTCCAAAATCACCAATCACTTCCTGGATAGCCGCAGACAACTATTACAATATCTCATAATGACCTAGCAAACATCCTAGTGTTGCCAGCCCTTAACAGATCTCTATTTGGCTCGCGGTTTTGGTATGCCACTGCTGCTGCTAGGTGTGTGAGGCTGCCACTTGCTAATGCTGTATTAATGCTAGTGACAGTCAGGGGGGTAAACCCTTATAGAAATTCTGAATTGATGAGACTGTCAGACGGCAGTATGGGAAAATAGAGCACGGTTAGTGTTTGTTTCCCCAGGGCCACATGTGTCGAAATGAATGCATATGACCACACATACACCGAGTCGACACCATGTATTCTACTGAGACTAAGGCTGCTTCATGTTTATTCTGCGGCACAGCTACGGTATGTCATGAATCAACTACCATTCCTTGACAAGTAAATCTCATTATGGCAGTTCTTGTTTGTGTGTAAGTATGGATGTGTGTGCAGTCTGGCGTGTTGGATCAGGCTGTGAAAGAGCGAGGCAGAGGATGGTTCCCTCCAGCAGATGTTAGCCTCTTAGTAGTCTAAGCCAACCACACTGCCTTATGGGTAATGCCCAGGTGGTCTGAGCAGACACACATCTGAGCAAGTGTCAAGCAAATGTCCATAGCCAGTTTGTGTCAGTTCAGCAGCGTGTACACCGAGGGAAAGAAGTTGACATAAGACAGAAGTTTATTGGCTAAAGTCTCATTTTCAGACAAACTTAGAAGTTTAGAATTTCTAGACACAGTTTTCACTTTTATCAGTTTTTTTAAGGCAATACTACAAACAGTGAAACCTTGTCTTAGTCCTGCCTACAAAGAAGACACAGAGAGAAGACAGGAAATGGAAGGAAAGGGATGAGAGAGGAACTTGGAGCAGTGGGACATCCTTTCCTCCGTCATTTGTAGCTATGTCTGTTCATAATGACAATGACATTTACACAACTGGATCTACAGCAAGACCTCAAATCAAGCTCAGAATTTAAATTCAGAGTGATCAGATGGTTTGATATGAACAGATGTTTGAGCTTGTTAAAACTTTTATACAAAATATTCGATTCAAATCATAAAACTTAAGAGGATGCTGTTCATAAAACAAACAGATGCCAAATGAGATTGAAGCCCCAGTGTATTCTCGCTCATGTCCCCTCACAGAAGTTACCCACTTTGTCTCTTCTCACTTCTTAGATCAGCATTTAGAGCACAGTGGTCTCAAAACCATGATCATCAGGAGACCAAGATAAGACTCTGACTTTAGATACTCAGACCAAGTCAAGACCAACATCAGGGCACGATCATGCATCATCAATGAATATTTGGGAGTAAATAAAGTCTAAACAGAAACTGGCAGAGTTTTGGATGGATTTAAAGATTTCTACCAATGACCTCATATCTTGTCTTAGATGCTGTACACATAGATTACTGTTATTGTTATTTTCATCCAGTTTTTATTATGGCATATTAACCCTCTAAACTGAAACGACTGAAATGACAAATGGCCTATAATCCAAGAGATGCATGTTTGCCATCAACAGTCAATCAAAATAACTATTTACCTACTTAAGTAATTAAAATAGCCATAGCAGCGACAAATGTAGACAGGAATAATTAAAACACAGCACTCGGTAAAGCAACAGAAATTGGTTATTAAGGTAGAGACTAAGCTCAGAAGCCATTCTGCCCTCGTTTTCAATTACTGTCCTAATCAATGCTCACAGGCTTGTTGTATTCACTCATCAAAACTGTTTATTATGAGGGCACCTGAAAATAAAATACCTGTCTGCTCAAATTCTGCAGTCGTACGTACTTCAATTGGATTTGTGCACTAATGGCTGACAATGGGATACTGAAAGTGTTTGCAGTTTGCAGTTTTGGTTTGGTCCTGTGCCTTGTGTCACTTCTTGTCTTTAAATGAAATGTCAGTTCCAACTTATGTTACTTTTACAGAATATACCCTGGGTATTAATGTGGTATGGCTGGCTGTGGAGCAGGAGATGTCTCTCCTTGTTTTCCAAGGATACAAGTATTTTTGAATCACCACAAAACATCCAAAGACGACACTTGAATTTAAAGTCACACTGTGTACCTGTGAAATGTGTCTTTGTCTGTGGTGTCATCTCAACAGGTGTCCCTCTCTTCCCCCACACTGCAGCCCCTAATTGTCGCTTCCCTTTTTGATGTAAACAACATAATATGTCATTATGCAAATGTGCACTTATGAATGTGTCTGCCCCGCAGCACTGTCGGTGGCTCCTGAATTTAAGCAGGAGAAAAGGAAATACTGTGAGTGGAGTTCAGCTTCACAGAGAGATGAGCAGTGCTACAGCTGTACTTCTTTATAGGAAGACACGTCCCTCTCTGGCTGAACTTTTAATAAGGTAATGGAAGGGCAAAGATGCACAAGAAGAAGAGACATTCTCTGACTGCTCCTATTGATTTCTGATGCACTCAAAACAAACTTCAGAGAATAGTTTTTAATGTCACCTGCCCACTTTACAAGTAAATGCCAGAAGCAGATTTGGTCAGAATATGTTTTAAACCTGTAAAGAACCAATACTATAGCCTGGACTTTTATCCAGTTTTCTATACAATAAATTAGTCTTGTCTATGATCTGGATTCAATTTGTATTTACAGAAGCGAGTATCAATGGATATGTATACAGCTATCAAAGTTTATACTACAACCATGCCTCACTATGAAGCATTCGTGATATGAAGATTTGTAATAAGATCACTTATTACAGTAGAGGTCATGTCCCTTAATTTAACACATTTGTTTGTGACTTCTAAGAGATCAAGTACAAATCATTATTGTGACAAATACTATCTTCACTACTACAACAACTACTACAGTCAATAACTTCATTTAGTCTTTGGCCTAAAACCTTCAGCTGTCTTGGTCTTAGTACATGGTACAACACTACCTTTTGCACCAAAGTCATTACATTTATTAATCACAGTGGAACCTAGACAACCACAAGGCCTAAGACACACCTCCTCCCAGAGTGTCCTTGTGTGTTCAACTGGGCGTTACAGATGGGAACGTTAAGGAATTAGTTTGCATTAGGGATGTAGTAGCTCACCATGACAGGTTCAGTCCATTCCCTGCCTCCATCTTATTCCTGTTAAACATTAAAGACTACTTCAGTTCCACAGCTCATTCATATGTGTCATATGTCTGTCTTTTAAGCCTGTAGCATCCATGTTATTGGTTTTACAGTAATGACTCAATTACCAGTTGAGTTCTTCAGGCCAGGAGTAAAAGGGCATCCATTTGGGCTAATGTGCTGCAAAGGCCACATCTGAGAGCCATGAATAGAAATGATTAAAGCCGCAATATTTTATTGAGAAAAAAAAAGTGCACTTCTAACTCTGAGTTCAGCCATGGCTATTTACTATTTCAGGGTAAAGACAGGACTACTTCACACATTCACATTCATGCTGGCCGTGCACATCAGGTTAAGGTAAGATGAAAGAAAGGCAGAGACATGATGCAATGAAAAGGGAGTATAAAAGCATTCATTGACTGGATATTCTCTTAGTGGATATACTGTCACTAAGAAAGTTGAACAATGTCTCACTTCACACTGTGTTCAGGCCAGCAACACTGCTCAAGAGCACAAGACATGACTTGTTCGTAGCATTACCATACATTTGAATCCTTGAACAAGTATCGGAGCGTAGAACAGATTGAGGTTTCCCTCTGCTGTATTACACAGTAAAGTTTAAACAAGAGAATTTAGACGCAGAAAAGCATATTTATGGAGCTCAAGTATAAGTCTTTACACACTGTCACTGAGCAGTTAAACAGACTCTAACACCAGCTGTGATAAACATTTGGAGTGTTCGAAACCAGAAGATTTCCCCACTGCACCAGGCTTTGGCTCCTGTTGGAAAAGTGCCTCAGAAAGCAACTTTGTGAGCCACGCTGCAGATTACGGACGCTTGCACAATTCCCACGCCAACTCGCTCTGAGATGTAGCAGCCTTTGAGCATGTACACAACTTGAAGGAGAAACTCATTTTCAGACTTGAACATAACGCCTATCTGCTCTGACCACGCTGCAAAGCTAATGGACTATCACAGATAATAGGATATTGATTGATAAAAAGGCGATCACCGCGTCGTGCCTCATATTTCTGCAGAAGACTCTTATCTGCTGTAAAGGCTTCAGGGTGCTTCCCCTCGCCGACTAACTCATTAACGTGTGTGTGTTTGTGTGTCCTGTTATGTCGGGGGATTTGAATGGAAAATCCCCATATCTGACAGCGAAGTCTATTAAGATTCTGCACAGCACTCCGAGCGCCTGAGCCTTCACTCGGGGGGCGGAGGGGTATTCTCTCCTTGCTCTCTATTTCCTCCACCTAAACACCACACACACACCTACACTCAAACGCACACACCTTTAAACACTCAGCAGTCATCTCTTCATCTCACTGCTGTCCTTTCCCATCTGGAGCAGTCCATCCTACGCCCCCCACTCCGCTTATTCCTCCTTCCTCTGTCTTTTTCTAACTCTATTTGTTCCCAGACTGTCACCTGATCTGCAATGTTACTGCAGCACATTCCCTTGCAAAGAAAGAAAGGGGAAAAAAAAGCTCTGGTGTGACAGCAGTGCACAGGCAGAATCAAAGAGATCACACATTATAGAGGGATCCTGGTTATCCTGTTTGTTTCATATTCCACCGGGCTCGCCACATGATCACAGACATGCTCAGACTGTATTACATTCCCACACGTCTAATTCAACAATTGTAAACACACAACAATAACTACGAAACCCAATGTCACAAATCAATTAGCATTTTTAGATACACATATTTAAACACTTAAGGGGAAAATGTGTATCATATTCACGCCTTAAGTTAATGCCCATCTTGTCCTGGATGTCCTGTATAATAGCCTACAATACATCAATGTCACTATATTTATGGGACTTAAGACTGAGGGCTGTGAGAAACTCATGCTTTTAGTGTCTGTATTGGAAGAGATGAGAGCGCATTAGTGACAGGGGGCTTTTTAAGGACAGGTGAGCCATTGTGTAATATAGAAGATAGTCACCAAATATGATAGCAACAATTCAAATAAATCCTAAATTTGCTTTAGGGTTAGCCTGTTATATCACAGGTGCTGAGGGAAGCCAGACTTTTAAACTAAAATATGTAGTTAAATAAATGAGTAAATACCTTAACTATTTCTTACAATTTTATATGATTTCTTCATGGTTAAATATCTTTTCTTGATTTTCTTTTTTGAATGATACTTTTTCATGTTATTGGAAGTTGGGGAAAAAATGACCCTGACACACTTTTGGCCGTTTGTATGTAATCACGAGTTTTATAACTAAAGTCTAAAAATAACAAAAAAAATCAGTCACATAACTGTCCCATTCTGGCTCCACAACAAATGGACAATACATTTTCTGGGATCCCTTGGTCTCTCAGAAGCACACAGCAAACATAGTCTTAGTGTGCACTGAGTTTTTTAGGATGTGCCTGTTTGGTGAAAATTCGCTACAGTCACTAAGTCACTTATCTCAACTTTAATTTCAGTGGTGCCTCAAAAAGCAAACCCCTGACAGAAAAAAAGCTCTCTGTAAACCAGAAATCAGAATGAATGTATTTTAACATGTAGTTAACTCATAAGTCCAGCTGTATATCTGTGTGAAAGGTACTTGGTTTGTGTTTGAACCAATATAAATAAGGTTATATAAGTCGACACACTTAACTTTTTTCAGCGTTGGCCTTTGGATAAAGAGCCAACAACAACAACTAGAAAATTTATTTTAATAAAGTTAAAAAAAAAAAAGAAAAAAGGAAAACCATGTAAATAAATCTTTTTAAATAATGAAACATTGATTAAATAATTCATATTATATATATAAATATTTTACAAAAAAATCTTTTAAAAAGGGGAAAATAGTAAAAATACACAAGTACTGTACTGAAGCACAATTTTCAAGTAGCTGTACTTTACTTAGGTAGATTTAAAAGAGGAAACTTTTTACTTTTACTCCACTACATTTTAGAGCAAATATCTGTAGCTTCACTACATTTTTGTATTTGCTTTACAAATAAATTTGCATTTGTAAATTGTTGTAAATGCACAAAACTTAATTAAACGTTAAAATGAAACATTAAAGTGCTACGAAACTATTTCATTTACAAAGCTCACTTAAACACAGCATCTCTCTCTGATCTGTCAAACTGTTGAACAGACACTTACAGGAGAACGCCACCTTAAATTAAAATGATTTAATAAGTTCTTCAGCCAAGTAAGTCACCTCCCTGTGTGGACCGAAGTGCAGGTGCACACAGTTTTTTACCATCACATGCATCATTACACACTGCAATGGAAGCCTACTCCAGGACATTGGCCACAAAAGTCACTTGTGTAAGTCTTCAGCTCAACGACAGATGCAACATGTCCCCAGCTTTCTCGTCTCTTCTGTAGCTGTCAGGTCATGAAGGCTGCCAGGTGAGCACTAGTGTTGACAGATTGTTGGCTTTTTGAATGTAGTTGTAACTAAACCAAAAAAGGCAATGTAATATACTTTAAAAACTTGTTCATAAATATAGACAGAGTAAAGACTTTTCCATCAAAAGATTATTTTCCATCAAAAAACAGCTTCTTTGTAACTTTTGTAACTTTTTTACTGACAGCCTCTCACCCGTCTGCAGCAGCCTGACCAGTGTGCCATCCCAGGTTAACTGCAATTCATCATGTCAGGGGCACACTCGATTGATGCATTTTTAAAGAAAGGCCTATGGCTTGAGTTTCAGGAAATATTTAAGACATTAAAAAAGGCAAACCTAGCACTCTTAGGTGTCCATAATTGGAACTAGTGGGTAATTGTTCAGGATAATTTTGTGGATGTGCTTGGAAAGTGTGGCTCAGCCTGGCAGCTGGTGTCAGAGGGTTTCCACAGGGATACAAAGAAGGTCTAGTAATTTGGATAAATAAACAGGGAGGAACTAATGGGGTATCGAGCGCAGAACACATGGGAGAGGTAAGATAAGGCTAAAATATTTTTGATTCAGTCTGCAGTGGGCAATGCACTAAACAAACTCTCTACAATGAACACGTTTAAAGTTGGACTGTATTGAGGAGGAGCTGCACAGACACAGTCTCTGATGTCCAAGTGTCCCTCTCAGCTCGAGTTTATTCTTTCATCCTTCAACAGCCACTACAGTAAGATGCTTTTTAAAACCCACCCCAGATCATTAAAGATCACTTAAGGTCAACTTACATTTCCATTTTTTACTTAGCCCGACTTGAACCAAGTTGAGTTTGGTCACGGAGAGTGGCTCGGACAGTCACTGTGGTTAATTACCAGAGCATCAACTATAAAGCATCCACTTCACACATAACTTATCATCTGAAACGCGTTCTGCCAGTGCTGCTGTATTAGACAGTTGCTATTATCCTATTCAACTGTTCATTTGAAGTTGGGAAACAGTCATTTTCTTGGTTATCACCATTTTAACCTTTTGTCTTTGTTTTAACAACCAGCTTTATAGCCTTGCTCATTATCTTGCACACGCTCATAAAAATATATTTATAGGACTTATTAATACCTCTGTATATTTCTCTGTGACACTAAGGACTCCCTGCTGGAACTAATGACTGGTCTGGCCGTCTTTAATAGCCTCATCTAAAACGAAGGTGTCCTGAGGTTCTTTAAAGTGAACCAGAGAGGGTCATTTAACACCAAACAAAATAGACTCTAGTACTAGCAGGTGATAATCATCTCTACATCTTCTCTGTCCATTTGGTAAACACTGATGCTCTCACAGTTGGTTATCGTGTAGTTGTCACCTTTCATTTTTGGCTTTTTTCAAAAACCTGGAAATGAAGGTGCAGCAGATCAGTCAAAACAATTAGATATAGTACAAAAAGGAAAACTGCTCTGTGCTTTAATGTGGACAATGTATACTCAATAGGTGCTGGCACTGGGAGTTAGCTGACAAACTACAAAACTGTGTAAGCAATTGGACTTTTTTCTGTTCTTCTGCCAGGTACAAATTCTTCAAAAATGAAGAAAGTTGATGGCTTGTAACCACACAAAAAAAAAAGATACATGACCTGGAGATTTACAAGCCACAAAAGACCAATGCCATTTGTTGTTCTGTATTTTTTCACTTGGGAATGGAGATACTACTGCAGTCATTACAGCTCTGTTAGAGATGAATAAATGGCCCTGGTCCTACCTTCACTTTGACATCTCCTAATGACATCATTGTGCTTTCTGCGCACATCTAACGCTAGTCAAATGTTCTCAATATGTCTGCATTTCTAATGGTCTGAACATTTTCTGCATTCCACCAGAGCACCACAGAGAGAAAAAGATGACTCCACCAGACGGGAGCGGAAACAGATGCTGTGAAGTCTGGAAATGTGTCTCAACATTGAAACATTTCTGAAAAAGTATTTGTTTATTCCTGTACAACACACAGCCGCTAATTGCATTTTAAGCAGTTTAAAGTAGAGCTGTTCATTAAATGTACTGCACAGTGTGGAGAGTTTTCATTTGGTTTATATTTAAATAAATGTTTTAAATACAAACCGTGACATTTTGCAGCGGCATTTGCTTAATGAGTGAAAATCGTACATGAACGCTGCCCTGCAAAACTTTCAAATGAGTATATGTTGAATTAATTAACTCAACATGGGGCAACAGCTGGAGTGTGAAATAGACACCAACTCATCGTCATTTGATTTAATCATTATTTTTCCCTCCCCTATGGTCTCTATAACTTAAACTCCCACCAAAAACACACACAGAGCCACGTTCCCATCCAACCGTCGCGTGTTTTCCACGAGCAGTGTAAGGAAGGACACAGAGGACACAGAGCCCACAGCATTTACAGAAGACTCTTTGAAGTTCCATACTGTATCTTAGTTAACGAAAGGCGGCACGTTTCACGGAGGCAGCAGGAAGAGGCGGGGTTTTGGTAAGTTATGTAAGTCTCCCAGATGGTACTGAGAGCATGTGATCGATGGACGAGCGAGAAGACTCCGGAGACAATGTGAGAAAAGCCTTTTGGTTTCATCACTTCACAAAGAGAACGTGTACACTATGGTGTTGCAAAAGAAACCACAAGCACTCTCTATAATATCCAGTTTGTTCATGGGTAAAGGTAGGGTATCGGAGCTTGATTGTAATTAGATAGAACCCAAGGCATGGTTGTGTTTCATGTATCATCATGTAGGTGATTGCAGACTCAAGGAGCAGTGACCTGAAGCAGTAGAGCCTCATCAATGAATTAATAATACCATTTTATACTTGCATCAATGAAATGGGAGGAAAAAATGCTGCATATCCTCTACTTCAAAAGGCAGTGGTTTCAGAGATGCACAAACAACATAGAAAACACAAAAAGGGCCCTAACTTTAGTTTGTGTCACTAATGAAGTCATGTGATTTGGTGACATGTTTAGTTATCAACTTTGAATGTCAAAATAATCCAATCAGAGTTTTAATTGATGTGAGCAAATAAAAGTTAATGGCATCATGAGACCATAGCAAGTTAATCCAAAGTCATATTTTATGCCTCTTTTCTCACTCTCCCAGAACAAATGGCTCATTGAGTATTTTGTTTAAGTTAAAATGAAGATCTTACTCACTGTGACCTGAAAGAGACATTGCCTCAAGATTGTTAAATCATTTACTTTTCCCTGATGCTTAAATATGTCATTAATTTTTCAAACTTGCCCAAATTCCTGCCTAATTATTTCCTTTTAATCGTTTCTGGTGTGTTTTCAGGTTCACAAGGGGATTCACCGCCATGGCTTGGTAACTATATTGAACATTACATCATTTAATTGTCCTTCGCTAAAATATTCCCTGATGATTTCGTTCTCCGCTGTCATTTGCGTCAATTCCCTTCCACAGAGCACAGCCGTGAGTCACCCTTACAATAGCAGGAGCACACGCTGTAAACAAGCGGCGATGTAAAGTGTGTTGGGTTCTATCCAATCAGAATGAAGCACTCAAGCTGTGTCCTTTCCATAATCTGAAGTGCTATTCCTGATTTACTGTGGGACTCACCGCAGAATACAGAGAGCGGATTTACAGATTTCCATAACAGTCATTGTATGTCACTTCTGTGCAGAGCTGTGATAGTGTATGTGAAAAGACAACACCTCACCAGCTTCACAAAGCCAGCTTCACGCATTTTCACTTAAAACAATGCTCAGCCAGCCGTAAAAGCCGGACAGCAGGAACTCCTTGTAACAACCCTTCGGCTTTTTCTCATTCATCCCACCTTGTTTATTTTTCTGCCAGTTCTGACAGTAATGAAAACAGGCAGGAGAGCCAATTGTGGACAAACCCAATGAAATGACCCCAGCCAAACAAGACGAGCACCAGTTCCAGAGTCGACTGTATTGATAGCCCCTGGTTGAGCCCGTTTCCCAATTAAATTCACTCATGAGTAAAAAAAACACGACGCAATGTGAGCTAATACTGTCCCTTTGGCGTGCCAGAGGGAGGCTAATGGCGTTTTCATCCGAATCACTTTTTCTTCTTTTTTATTCTGTTCCTTTTTATTGAAAGTCTTGGTGAAATAATTGGCTTCTTTGGCATGTGTCAAAAACCGTAGGCTTGACGGTGAAAAGTGATTTCTTAGAAGACAGAAACAAAGAACGGCATTAACAAAAAGTAGAATGTGTATTAGTAATGCCTTTAAAGCATCAGCAATCGTAAAGAGACGCCTTGTCCGAGATGCACTTTGTTGTGCACTTTGTCTGCTGCATTTATCTGTTAAACAAGCGTTCTCTTCAAAAGGTTTTCTTTGTTTACCTTCCAACCTAGAAACAATAGAATATGCTTTTGTCACAATACTCTGTCAAGCATATTTGTGATATATCACAAACGAAAGATTGTATTTCCCGAAGAAATATCATGAAAATACATTAGAGTGGTGTCAAGGCACCTTATGGTAAAACCAGCAATAAGTTAAAACAGGAAGGGCCTACAACCTGCCATACAATCAGCCATTTTTCATCTTTGGACAAAATATGTTTTTCTCATTATAATAAAGTAATAGAGCTGTTTATTCATTCATAGTTTTGTTTTTTGTTTTTTAACTAATACTTATCATTCGACGTGTGATTTTGGTGTGAGAGTGGGTTGTACCTTTGTCGTGATGAACATAACTGTTGGAGTTTCCATTTACCATACACATATTTATAAAACTGACAAGCACTATTGTTGTATTTTGTTATTCATTGCTGATCAAACTCCAAGTTGCATCTGACTGGGGGGTTATGCCATAGACCGTAAACCAGACTCACTGAAAACCAAATTTCAAAACTAGCTGATGATGTTATAGATGTTATAATAATATACACACTTTGAGTGATGAACGCTGACCTGGAATAAAGCTGCACAAGTTACATTTTGTGTCGTGTGTCCCATGGGATAATCTGAAATCCTAACACTTTGAAACATGGCTTATGGACAGTTAAATGGTTCATTCTGTTTTGAGATAAAGACATAACATACACATATCAGCTTCAATGATCGATTAATGGTCAGTTACTTCTGTTGCTGTGTTTTCTCTTGTTTTCTCACTGTGGTCATATCCATTATGGCAGATTTAAGCTAAAGAGGAGTTTCACATTATTATTGTATGGATATTGTAACCAAAAAGGGAAAACAAGCAAGAAGTGAAGACAGTTTTTTGTATTTTTGCTTTTGGAAGTTTTGTTTTGTTGTTTCTAAAGTGAGCATTGTGACGCTACATCAAAAAAGAAGCAAGTTTTGTATTTAAATTGATTGAAGTGATGATGACACAAAATTTCTCTCTGGCCAAAATGTAACCAATGAAAACCAGACAACTCTCAGATTTAAAGGAAAAGAAATGACTGACACATTATTCGTCTATTTAGTCTAATATAGAGGAAAAGTATCCCTTACCTAGTCTCTAAGTGAATAAGAAGCTTGCGGCCTACACCTGCCAAAGAGCGTACACACTGAGGAGAGCTGAGGAGTTACAGAAGAAGTGATATGCTTGACGATACAGCAACGGACAGCTCTTAGCCCTGGGGAGTACGCGTCTGTTTGGGTGACGGAGGTCTCCAACGGGGTGCCAGACACTCACAGACAGGCCAAGAGGTAAATAGAAACCTGGAGAGTCGCCCGTGGCACCGACTACCCCACTGGAGCTGTGAGCACCTGCTTCAGAAAGCTCGCTGGGCATGAAATTGAACAGAGCAGCAGTGACGCAGGGTATCAACATGCATCAGGATTTTCCCCTTTTATATGTCGCAATGTTGTCTAAAGAGCTCCCGAGATGTTGTGGCTGTGAATGAGACTCACTTTGGCATCATGGCAGCGAGCGTGCAGAGTACTCCTCGGCAGAGCGGTGTGGACTGGATAAAGTGTGAAAAGGTTACAGAGCTGGAAAAGAGGAACTAAAAAATTAAGCTCAGTTATAAATAAACCAAAAACAAAACATGCCTGATACTTACTGTCTCTGTCTTGGAGCCAGTGTACCTGTCTACGGCCATTCAGTATCAGTCTCAGTCCAGCAGCTGCTCATTGAAAGCCCTCCGTGACGGAGGAGGGCACAGGTGGAGCGCACAAAAGAACCATGGACAATAACACCTCTATTTCATCTTTTAAATTGCATCAGCTCACTACTTTATCATTTTGCGAGTCAATATCCATCACTAACATCTTGCAGTTGTTTTAGTGCATTTCATTTTATTATTAGAATGTAGTAAGGCCATATAATGAGAAATCCCCAACATTTTTTTTAAATTATTTTTATTAACCATATCACCTTCATGTTATTATGTTTCAAAAATCATGACATTTACCCCTCGTTGGCAAAAATCACTGGGCTCTGCCACAGAAAATCATTATCCCTATTTATTTCTGTCACAATACACAATACAAAGCTACACAATGTTTATGTTTTTAACAGTTGCAGTCCCAACTTACTCCGTTTTTACCATTTATCATTTGTTTTAACATTTCGGGAGGTTCATTTTGAAAACTATATGGCAAATTAGAACTATAAATGTGTACTACAAATTGCAAATCAAAACTATAGTGTCAATACAACAATGAATAAGCCATGTGGAATACAAGGCGGTCCACTGACTTTACAAACATTGGGATGAGGATGGACTGACCACGTAAAATACTAGAATATGAGTACTTCTCTTTCTGCATTGTGCCTTTTTGTTCCTTTTGTTTTCTTTGTAAGCTGTTTGGACATGTTTTACAGCAAATGAAAAGATAAAAGTAGCAAACTGTACGGAATATTTGTTAAAAGACGCTCATAAACTATCACCTTCAAAACATGGTACTGAAATCTGTGTATAGTCCATATATATTAGGTACTCCATTACGTCTAAGTGGTATCCAGATACAGTGGATGTTGTATTATGTCTGTGTTGAAGGGAAAATAAGGAAAATGGTACATAATGTCATAAATGTCTCTGTCATCAATGAGGAAGTTAGAAATCTTTAAGATTATACCCTTTTCATGTTGAATTTGGTCTTTTAGATTCTTATAGCTTGTCCAATTCCTAAATTCTTTTATGTCCAGAACAAACAGGAGCCCGCCATAAATGAACAGCCTTTATCTCCATTCAGATTAAACAAGGGCGCTCCTCCAGCTTCTTCTTCTTCTTTGAGAGCAATGTAATGCAGGCTGAATGGAGCATCTTCTAGTTATGTCTATTTTCTTTCATTGTCAAAATGTTAAGGGACTGAGTTCTTCGGCTGAGCGTGTAATAACCTTGTCAATAATTGATGCTTGCTTGAACTGAAAAAAATAAACATAGATGCAATTATCACGACCTTGAATAGAATAATATGTATTTGTTTCTTGAATTTGTTGTTTACCCAGTGCCAGACGGAAAATGTATATATGGACGCAACACTGAGTGGCTGATTGAATTCCAAATGTTCCTTTGTACAAAGTCAGTGAATATGCAAATCAGTGACGTCTGAAAGTTGCAGAGGTGTCAAGCTAGAAAATGTTACCTTAAAACCTAAATGTCAACAAATAGGTCACCCAACCACAAACTCCGACAGGCGGCAGGGGAAGTAGGCTGATGTGGCTCGGGGCTAGACAGACAAATATAAGGCACAAATATGGGACAGGCACAAGTAATGTCTGGGAGATATTGTAATTAAGGCGGATGAGGCACATTTTTGACACATTACAACCAGGCAAATTCATGTTCTGTGTTATTTGTGGCTATGTGAGCATCTTCCTCATTTTGTCTTTTTGGCGGCAGCTGACAATGAGGCAGCGACAAGGAGGCACTCAGTCGTTAAAAGGGAGAAAATCACTAAGAGACAAAATGACATGTGTGCTGTAGAAAAAAAAAAGAATATATCTTTGCACAAGTCGAGATTTCAGACAGCAGGGAAAATGCATGAAGAAGAAGTGAAATGCGTCGTTTCACAGTGGGACTAAAAATAGGGCCCTGGCAGGAGCACTTCCATACCTGACAGTCTTTGTAGTTGTTTTTTTTAGAAGAAGAAGGTGGGAGATGAGAGAGCACAAGTCTGTGGCAAATGTGTGTAAATCCAGGGACACTGGAACGTCTGCCAACGGCATGTTAGAGCCACAGCAGCTCGGAGAGACAACCAACGTTCATTTTGTCTTCGTTATTACTATCCATAACTTTGGTTTCTTTAGTCTAATAAAGAAACCAAAGTTGTGGATAAACCAGGACCATGAATGAAGAATACAGTTGTCACCTCCTCGGGTCAGGACAGCCTTCAACCAAGCCTTCTGTCCCAGTCACTGCCTTTTGCATAACACTATATTACAAACACAGTGAGTTAAAAACCTTATTTTCCATTTCATCTTGAAACTGAAATTGCACTAGACATTCCTAATAAGGTTGCTTGTTGTTGTCAACAAATTGGGTGAAAATTCAAACCCAGTATTAGTCTTTCTGCGAATTGCCAATGTGTGTGGCATTTCAACTCCAGCCACCACAGCAAGAAAATTAGGTTTTAGAATAACAATTCACAATTTACTACATGGCTCCTGTTGTGTGGCTGTCTTTTACAACAGCTCCAAAATAATTTTTAGTTGTTTTTCTACATTTCCACCTCTACTTCATAGTACTTCTATTTTTACAAACCACACTAAATAACAAACAACATCCATTGGATAACATCTATAAATACAATTTACACCAGTGATCACAGATACTCATTTACTCAGTAATGATTCCCTATGACTGTCCTAATGTTTCCCGGGAGCTAAGGAAGAGGTGGTGTGTCCAGGTGGTGTCCTGGCACCAAGCAGAGAAAAAGTGCAATGTGTAAAATGTAGTTGTACAAGTCAATACGCCTCAGTCAAAACTATTCTCAGCAGTGTACATTCTCCTCCAAATAACTCTGTTAGCATTTGTCTATATAAGAAAAATAGTGCCCAAAACCACTCCCTGGTCCCTAACCCCTCAGTCACTCCATACTGCTGCTATATATCACTATACAGTCTTGTCCCATAAATGAATAAACCTCTTTATTGCCTCAAGAGAGAAGCTATCACCATCCATCTGTACAAGCTCAGGTAAACTTTAGTGATTTCATAATAACTTATTCAATAACAATTTAAGAATGATTACCATCTCTCATCTACATATTTAAATATCACTAACTAACTAACTTCCTCAGACCTATTTCTACTGGGTTCACAGACAACAGAATGTCCCTGCAGGGCTACCGTGAGGTGTTGAATTGCAATCTGCAATTTTGCCACCAGATTCTGCCAAAAAGTACACACTCCACCTTTTAACAACAATCGTAAAATTTATTCTACAACAATCTATTAATGGCTAATTTCATATGGTAAAGTTTAATTTAATTTTTTTCAATTACAAATGTATATGTGACTAATATTCTACACAGAATAAAGAGGACGGTGGGTTAACTAGGTACACATGAGCTTTCCATGATTTCTGTCAATGCTTTTAAATCTTTGGCTTAATCCTGGAGCCAGCATGAAAAAAAATAGTCACAAATCAACCAAATTTTCTTCATTTTTAAGCCAAGTGTTTCAGCATTCAACAGTAAATCAGTCATCTGATTGCAAAAACAAGGTCACTGGCCTCAATCAGCTTTAAGTAGCAGAGTGTAGCTTTTTCATATTTCAGAGTCAGTTCGCACAAAGAAGTGTGCTTTAATACAACGGGAACACCAGTTCATATTTTACTAAAGGTTAATAGAATATTTGACAAGTAAATGAAAATCGTCACATTGATTAACAGTGAATTAAAAACACAGTAAAAAAAAAAAAATTCATATTCACTCAGAATATTCAAGTTTTTGTCCACTGAGAGAGCCAGTGGTAATTCATATCATGTGCCGTTACTACAAGCACGGTCTTGTCTCAAGTGATCTAATCAATACTGAAGTCTCAAGAGGAGGAGACGTGCACCTTGTTCCTCTGACAGTGAGACGTGATATTGCCACTGAACTTGTGCAGATCATAAAACAGCAGCCAATTACTGAGACGTGAGTGAGCTGCTGTTTCTCTTTTCTTTTGGTTCGTTCATCAGTGGCCTTTGTCTCAGAGAGAGTCTCAGAGTGCGGCTTCAACTTAGCTAACAGGTTTTAGAGTAAGCAACAGAACGTCTTTGTAATGTGTGCATAGGCATTTGTGGCTTATTGACCTCCTCTTCTTGAAAAACAAAGAAAGTGAAGGAGTGTTTTTGCCCAAAGGAAGTATCTGATGAAAGCCAACTGCAATGTAGCGTGCTGTTCATAACAAGAGGAAATAAAACCTTTATCTATTGTCCCTGATGCAAGCTGTCCAACACGGCAGCAGACAGGTAGCTCCAGAAGTGGGTCAGTTAAACAGGTCAAGATGAACAAGGAAGGAAAAACATGTGTTCTTCTTATGATAATTAATACCTCCCAGACTTTTCCGTTTCTATTTATTCCTCTCTCTGCTGGTATTTGGCTGAAAAGCAGACTGACAGAAGCAAACAGGACACTCGTGACCGCTTTTGCCAGACCATTAGTGTGAATAGTAGAGGAAGGCTGGACCCCATCTGTTATGCCTAAACACAGGCAGATTAAACACAGGTAACGTAGGGACACACTCATTTGGAAATAATAAGAGAGTGATTGCGAGGTAAAGGTGCTCTGAGTGTCTCCTTGGGGTGTGCGCTTGTATAATGAGTTTTAAGCAAGAAGTTTCATCCAAAGTGTCATCAGTATCCCACTCATTAATAATTCACAGCTGACTTCCACCGTGTCGAAGGCGTCTCATTAATAGTCCTGGTGCGTTGATATTCTGTACACAGATATTCTCGGAGGAAAACGATGAAGAGGGGTTACATGACCACTGACTCCAATACTGCAGCATCACTGCTCCCTCAAGGCAAAACAGGGTCCCCACTATTTTAAATAAATCATTTTCCAGGACATTTTTAAGACTTTTCTTAATAATTCAGAACAGCATCTTCTTGCTGATACTAGTCATTTGTAATTTATTTCAAAGCAACTGCAGTGTTACTTGAGTAGGACATTTGAATATGTGCATACCTGGAAAAGGACTCTCTGAATTTTCAGGTTTTCCAGGATGTGTGAGAAGCCCATAAATATTAAAGCCCCTGAAAAAGGAAATAAGTCATACAGATGAGGATCCATATATGAATTTTAATCATAATGAAAAGTACATTCTCAAATGAGGCAGTGGAACAATTAAAGCAGAGCTTGTTATCTGAGGGTCATGAGAAAATGTATTCATAAGTGCTCATCAAGAGTCTAACAAGCTGAGATATTTCCTTTAAAAACGAGAGGCTCTTATTTTTGCGGAGCCCCAAAAATACCAAACTCGTTTTAACAGCAGGCAACATAATGAAGCCAATCATGGCGATTTTCCACAGGTATTTCACTCCGAGTCATCGCCATCCTTGAATGAAAGAACATACTAAACTGAGACGCACACACCTGATGCAGCAGAGCACGGGATCCAAATGTTCACACACAACTCTGGGCGAGTGTGGGAGCCGAGAAAAACACTAAGAAATAAACAGCAACATGATGAGTGCCAGTGAGGACTAATGCCATGTAGCTTAGCAGTGAATAAAAAAAGTATCTGCATCTACAGCCTTCTCCCCAAGCTCCAGTATTCTTAAGATTTAGAGTCTTGTGTAGGATAAGTCCAAGTAAATGTGTAGCACCAGGTGAAATAAACTTAAGATTGTGTGGCATGCAAAGAGGTGCAGCAACTCTTATGATTAATTTCTCAAATGTAGTAAAAACTGCACTAAGGATTGTGCTGAACATTTCTTGCAATTGCACTTTTACTGAATGCGTGGTTGAAAACAGGCTAAAAAAAAATATATATAGCTACTACATTTGTGTGAACTGATAGAGTCTACATCTGGCATAATAAAGTCCATAGTAAAAATGTAATCTGATGTGACTGTGCTCTGTGCATTGGTCCACTGTGGTAAACAAGCACAAAGAGGTACTAATTGAGGACATTTGGACACAGGTACGAGCTGGAAGAAAATTGGCACACAGGAACAGATTCATGGAAACGGAAGATAAGCTCCCAGAAAGGATGTGCTCCCCCAGAACTGAGCCAGATAAAACACAATGGGTGGTCGAGCTGGTGACATGTGAATGAGAGAAGCAAAAAGCTACTGACTGCGGAGGTTATCTCGATTAGGGACTCAAAAAAGTTCAACTAGGATTACGTGATGAGAATCTCTACGTGTTCTCTGTGGATACGCCCCCGAAAGCCAAACGGCACAGAAGGGGAATCTTTAACAGTAAATATCTATGGTTTTACAGACTGTATTGCATTGTTAATCTAACTTTTACCTTGTTATTAACTTATTTCACGTTTTTATATTCTGTTACATAGATTGTATGGTTTTACTGCATCCTCACTCTGTACTTTCTTGCTCTTTACCTGTCTGTGAGCTGCTGTAACAGGTGAATTTCCCCACTCTGGGATAAATAAAGTCATATGTTTCTCTACTTTTTAAAGAGATGAAAGAGTCTCAAGATAATGTGTGTCTGTTTGTAAAGTCTGCGTCTTTGTCCCTCTGAGTCCTGGATCTGTGGGAGAGGATGACTCTGTCACGACACTGATAAGCCCCGAATGTCCTTTCTCCAAATGAGTCCACAGGTGACAGAGCAGTGACCCCAGGGCCACTCAATGTGTCTCAAAGCAGTCAGTCACCCAGACCTCATTCCAAAAACCCAAAGGAGGTTAAAATGGAGCTGCTCACCCACTCATCTGTGAGCACACAAATACTGTCACTCATACAAGCAGGCGCTGATCTGACGCAACATGGAGGGCTCTTCAGTAACACGAGATTCATTTCAAAGGTGTAATTGGCTGTCTCTTTAGGTCAGGTGGCACTGGTGATATAAAAGCTGGCATTTATCCAACTCAACACAAAACAGATTTAGGGATGTGTAAAAAGAAAAACTTGCATCTAAAATCTCCAACAGCCATTTATTTCACATATAAAACATAAAAAGTTCCATGATAATGGTTTTGTAACTGTATTTTAAATACTGCTCACTTTCAATGATAAATGCAAAGAGAATAAAAAATATATTTTTGTTCATATTAATAACAAAAATAAATTGTTTTCAGAGGGAAAGGGCAAATTAATTCAAAATGCAATTTCATGTTTTGAATAAAAGTGGTTCTCTGTACAAAAATCTGTGAAAAAACAGATGACAGACATCACAAAGTCACAGTGAGAGTCACAGTTTCTTTTCTGAGTTTGAAATCTAGTCTGAATCAGTGTTCTTCTGAGAACAGAGCATTGTGCCCTCAGCACTTTAGGTGTGGATGGCCTTCTGAGCGCAAGACAGATAGAAGATATGTGCTTGCAGGCTGTAGACACAGGCCCTATCACCCAGTGTTTCACGCTGGAACATTCAAAACATTGCATTAAGGCAAGATCATTTACAGAGTGGTCACCACACTGAAGAATATATTTAATATTAGCGGTCTAAGAAAAATCCACCACAGCCTATCAACTCCCAATATAAGTAACACGCCCTTTGAACATTAATTTTTTTCATTTAACCATTCTATTGAAGCAATAAAAGTAAGGCTGATATAATAAAGAATTGATAGGTTATTTAGAGTAATGTGCTGTTGTTATAGAACAGTGTAAAAGTCTTATATCTTAGAGAAAAGTACTGTATATTAATAGACAATATCAAATCATTATTTCATAAATGATAATAATATGTTACTGGTGTGAGAACCAGTAGTGTTTTTTTTCTTTAACTGTAAACATTTGTTACAGTTTTCCCACAGTTCAAACCCACAACAAAAGGCAACTTTAAAATATGCATAGCTCTTGTAAACACACACTCATGTTTTAAGAATCACAGATTTAGTGCAGAAGTATTCACAATTGAGGCTTCTGGTCCCTTTATGTCCGTTATGTTTCTTAGTGGTTTCAAAGGCGTCTGTAGAGTGGTCATCACCAGGAATGTAGACACGAGATGTTCCTGGGGCTGGTGCTACTCACATGTGTAGTTTAAAGCTCTTCAAAGAAGGCCACTCTGGACTTGGTGCTCTGTAGTGTTAACTGCAGAAGAGATAAAGGCAGCGACCAGATAAGCTTTTCAGAACACAATAAAAGAGCGGAGTCAGGCAGTAAAGTAGACAGTGGACAGTGGACAGACACCAGTAAAGTCATGCTCCGGCCTTTCTCTCAGCCTCTGGCGAGCTCCAGTTCGTCTGTGGATTTGCAAAGCACCGAGCCCACACATGACCCTTTAGATCCAGCTGACAGAACAGCAGCTCTGGGGCAGTGTGTGAATTATTAGCAGCTTGCAAAGTTTTCATGACAGATGGCTTTAACACTATGAACAGTTCTCTATTCGATACAGTTTTTTCTCAAATGGTTATACAAACAATCACAAAAATCTACAGAAGGCACTAGAAACATTGACAGACAACAGCAAAACACAGGATTGCATTTGTTTCCCTTGGTTAATCAAATGACTAAGTGGCCATAAGGAGACTTTAATTGAAAAATGTCTTGCTTTTCCTGACAACATTGCTCAAGGTCGTTGTGTTTCTTAATGAATCTATAATGATGAGTCTACATGCGGTGCTGGTGATACATTTATTTTACAGGAGAATAGACCCAGTCAGAGTTTACACCTGTCCCTGATGAATTGAGGAATTTATCGGACTCTCTGACTAATTCGAAGGCGATCAAACAAAGAGAGCGGACAGGCCAGAGGATCGATGCGAGTCTAACAGAGCATTAATTGTTTTTACCTCAGGTTTAGTGAGTTGCTGACATACTCATTCAGATCAGTGCCTGTGGAAAACTGTGAAAATAACTCACTTTCTTTGACCTGTGAAAGTTGAGGGAAATTGAGGCTGCTTGAACAGTAAATATTAGCTTGGGGATTAAGGAGGACATTTTGGACAATCCAGGAATTTTCTAGGGAGGGCGTTGAAGGGGACTTAGGTAAATCCAAACAGGCAATGTGTGGGAACCAGCCGGATTTTCACTGTAATGTTTACCAATCACCTTCTATTGTCCCTGCTGACAGGCAGACTAAAAGTCGAGTGTGAAAGCGTAACTCTCATGCAGCCTACAGTTTCCATGCAGATTTGCTCATTGTTGAGGACACTAGTGTTGTGAATGGCTAGTGCAGTAGAGTGATAGTAGGCCTGATGATTGACCTGCTTTGGTGCTCCACATCCTGAGACCCTACTAAGCCCCGGTTTTAACACACCAGAGTCACTAATGATTCAGAAAAAGATTTAGAAGCTTTGTCTTAATAGTAGAGGGAGATGTTGCAGAGATAGCTGGTACATAAGGTGCATAATTTCCAGCTAAACACCGTGGTTATATTTGGTCAAGTGGTTGAGTTTAGATATTAGGAGCTTTTTGATTAAGGTTCAAGGCTAGTAGTATTTACTTTCATAAATTTTCTACTGCTTATCTTTAGCTAAACTCATACAAGTCTGAGATAAGCTGTAAACTTTGGTTTGATGTATTGTATTAGTACTGTAGTTCAGTTTGCCTCCATGAAGCCACTGCAGCAGTTTCTCAAGAGTGTTGTGGATGAGCCCTTCTGGCAGAACCGAACCTGTGGCCCGTATCAGTGCAAAAGCGCTTGGCTGGATTAAGGGACTTCTCATTAATCATCCAGAGAGTGGGAGTGTGGATAGAGAGATCTTTGCCTGAGGATGTCCTGGTGCTTGTGGCTGACACATCTGTGCTTCATTTGGCATTCCCTCTGCTCTCCTCTTCCTCCTCCTCGTCCTCCCCTCATCCTGCCCCTCTTTGGCCACCACCTTCAGAGCACATTCTCAGCACTTCTCCCTCTGCCTCCTCAGCCTTTGAACATTTTGGTAAGCCTCAGTGTCTTCCTGAACTTCTGTTCTCTTCCAGAAAAGCTGCTTTACTTCACCTCTTTTGTGTTCTCTCTCCTTCTCCTCAGTGCACCATGCCCTTTTCTCACTAACAAGATGAATGCTGACCGCTTCTGGTTCAATTAAAGCAACACTTTTAACGTGGCTCCTCTTTGCCCCAGCCTGTCAGCGGTACTCCCATTCAAATTAATGAATAATCACCAAGAAAAAAATCAATTAGTGCTTCTTAAATAAGTATATTTCACACTAAAAACAAAGGCATGGTTCTTTACACGTTCTCAAGTTCTACTTTAATAAATTTACTGAAATCAGAGTGACACTGTCTAAAGGATACAAGGAGAATGAAAATAATCTACCAGTTCATCAAAAGTTAATGTTTTTATAATGACTACAATGGCTCTGACCAATCAATTAAAATTCTCCCTCAAGCTCAAAAAGTGATTTTTTTCCCCCTCAGCATTTATATAGTTCCTACTAATCACCATATCACAATGGGCAAGCCACACACACCCTGTGCTCCCTCTCAAACTCCAAAGACAGAGCTAAACACAGATCTATGATGCTTACCACCACACAACACTTTGATCTGTGTAAATGTAAAATTTAGACATTATAGTACACTTTAGGGTTGAAAAGCTCTGTATACTATCCCTGTGTAATCATAGAAAATTGATCATTCTGCACCTCCTTCAATTCGTGAAAACACTGAAGGTTGAAAATGGATATAGACTAAGAGATCATTGCTATTAAGAGATGCTCTCAAAATCAATAACCTCTCTTAAAATAATATGATGTCAGTCAGGTGTTACACACAATGGGCCTATTAAATATTTTGAAAAATGATCTTAGAGCAGTATAAATAAAAAATATCTATTCATGATTTTCCAGTCAACTGAACACCCACATACAACAATGGTTTTAAAAACAGCTCAAATGCTAAAAGTACTGGTGACGTGCTCTTATCCCACACCATAACACCATGGTCCAGTGCATGCCATTTAACACAAGACGTGCGTTCCACCAGCGCTGAGCTAGTAGCTGTTAGAAAGTTAGCAGCATGCCATGCTAAGCTCAGGTCAAGCCAGTTGGAGTCTGGCACACATGACACACAAGACCCACCTGTGTGTTTCAGTTCAGCTGTGGGGGAAAAGGTTCGGGCTCCCCGTGAACTATGGCAGCAATGGAGAGCGAACAGATCAGACAAGGAGTCTTTTAAGGTATTTATGCTCATACTCATGCTATTCTGTTGCACTATAACTTTGATAGGAGACAGTATACAAAGTCAAGTAGAATGAATTGTCTCCAAAATGAATAATAAGGATCATATTGTATTTTGGGAGGGCTTTTGTGACCAAACTTGCACTGAACAATAAGGTCCAATTTGTAGTGTGCCCTGAACAATGACCTTCTGTACTGTTTTAGTCTAATCAGAGATGTGTTGAGTCATCTAATGAGCTGATGATTTGATTTCAGGAGACAAGGCATGAATAGGAGGAAATTTGTATGCATGAGCATATTATCAAGAGTTGTGTAATGTGTGAGGACATAACAGTATGTGAGCACCATGACTGAGTTAGCTACCTTTTTAAAGTTGCTGTGCTTGCTGGTGCCCTGCTCAGTGTTCTGGTTGTGAATGATGTCCAGAGGAGTCTCTCTCTCTTTTAACTTCAAACTTTCGATCTCTGTCTTCAACTCATTCAGCTGCTCCTGCAAGTGTTTGCTCTTTTCCATGTATTCAACCCTACAACAGAAAAAGCACAGCAAACAAATCAGACAAGAGGCATAAATATTGACTTAGATTTAGTTTAATAAGGATTACAATTAAGGTACTAAGGGATTCCTAATAGATCTTTCTTACAGTATTATCAAAAATCATGCCTGCGATTAATAAGAGCATTCATCCAAGTGAAACTACGAACATTTTTTGCGTTGTGACCTCTATGTGGAAGAAAGATTGAATGACGTAATGTAGTGTCCACAAAGTAATGCAAGCCACTTACTTCTCCTTCTCTATCTCCATCGAGAGACGTTTCATGTCAGTATCTTTAAACTCAAAGCTGAGGTTCTCCCTACTGTAGGCTATATCAGGGGGCATGCGGTCAGGTGGCAATCCAGGGGGCTAGGGGGATAAAAGATGCAGGGGGAATGACAGAAGAACACACAACAATACTGTCCAAACATTCAGACAGGATACAAAATTACAATGAAGCAGCAACTGAAAAAGATGAAGACGTTAATGGCAAGCTGCAAATATGCCCTGTGTTCTCTCCGAATGCCTGAAATACATTCGCCACGCGTCAGCTCAAAAATCATGTGTATAAGAAGTAAATCTGACACAATATAAATGTAAATCCATTGGCGGGCATGTGAATTCCAAGTACAGTGAGATGCCTTCCAAGTAAACATGGTCTGGCAGAGCATGCAGGGCAATTTGACAGTGGGTCGTGGGAAATATAAAGCAGGAATATTGTCTGTTTAGGCCTGTGTGTACGTGTTTGTTCAGACGTTTCTCTCATGAGCTGATAAAAGTATATACAGTATGTGTTGTTATGTGCACCATATATTTTATCACCTCTTTCACTGATAAGAGCGTAGTACTCTCTCAATGGCCAACATCCGAATGCGTCTTTGTGTGTACGCAGAAGAATGTGTAATGTGTGGGTTTTTAATGTGTTGGAAGCTGTAGCGTAGGCTGCCGTATGTGCTGCCTGCTCTTATGCAAGTGTTCAGTGTGATTTTGTGTTGCAGTTGAACATATCTGTGCTACTAGGAGTCAAACTAAACCTGTCAATTTTTTTTTGGTTTTAACAATGTGGCCGCTAACACTATAATCTCATTAAAAGAAAGAACACCCTGCATATTCCCTAATTGTATTTGCTTTCCTATTTACTGTATTGTCCCAAGTGTTTGCTCAAATATATGCCTCAGCTTTCAACAATTAATTAGTTGAAGTGCCACAGAACAACTCTGAAAGCAACATCAAAAAACAATACATAAATCTTTATATTTGGGAAAGTGAAAGAGCAAATATTTGGTCTACTTTACTTCATAAAACAATGGTATAGTTTGATTAGTTTAACTGAAAAAGTCACGGTTTACAAGTGTTATTTATTACATAACATTTAACACTGCATTTATTTGGTCTACTTGTGAAATTATCATATGCAAAGACCAATGTGCAAGTTAAAAGTGTTATATATATATATTATGGTGTTGATCGAATACAATCTGCCCAAACAGATACAGTGATAAACAGATCCTCTACTAAAGTTTAATCAGTAGTCCTTACACACTCTCCAAGTATCCTTATGAAGAAGTAACATCATTTTGACTTCCACAATCTTAATTTGTCAGACAGATGACACACAATCTTTTATGCCTATACAAAATTTCTTCAAAAATTTGTTTACAAATAAATGAAAATATATGAAAAATATAGTAAACAATCATCAGATTATTTTCATATATACAAATTACCTTGATTATCTTGAATAAATGGCACACTGCTACAACTGGATAAGTCTGTGCCAGGGTGTTTCTATTTTTGTCACTAATCACAATATCTCTATAAAGTTAACAATTATCCATATCTTTGTTTGTACTAATTATGATCGATCTATCCTTGTTTTAGCTTGTCTGAATGCAAGTTAAAATACTGTGGGGAAATGTACAAGAGCTGTCAGATGAAGGCCATGGCGTATATGATTTTCTGTATTTCAGTCTTTATCAAAGTATACTGTGACCTTCATGGAAGCACTTTTAGGGCATTGTCAAGTGTCAGTTATGAGCCCACCAGGCTTTCCCTTTCCTTTTTTCCTTTAGCTTATTGGTGTGTGTTGCAGGTTCTTTACCATATAGACATCCTTGCTCATAATCTCCAACAGCTTGTGTTTTGCTCTTCGCTCTGACTCGCGGGCCTCCTGCAGGTCCTGCTTTAGCTGCTCAGCCTCTTTGGCCCTAAGGGACAAACACACAATCATATGCAGATAAAACGTGAATTCATCCACGACAGACAGAATTATCTAAAAGCGAATTATCGTACATGACTGGTAGTTGGTGCTTGGCGGACTTGAAATACTACATTGTGATTAGTTTGGTGATCGATGCATTCCTCTGGCACTCGATCCTATTATTCCCCCCATCTCGCATGCACATACACATTTCAGAACGTTATAGGCGGAAGATTACATTTAGCTCGTTTCAGTGGAATTTCTGAACAATCAGCACTTCCTCGTTGATGTGGGGGAGCTATGTGCTTCGAGGGCTTGAGTGGACATCATTTACATGTTGAGTACCATGGGTCTAAATTCCTCTGCTGCCGAAAAAGTGCTTATCCACAAATTGCAGTTCCTGGCAAGTGGTTAATGGTTCCTATTTGAAATGATTGCCTAATAAATTGTGAGGCTATAGTATCAGTGTGTTCACTTTTATTATATAGATTAGGTTTTTTTTTCTTAGCTACACTGGATTGTCTTGATAGTGCTTATAAGACCAAAATTTTAAAGTAATAAAGAAGTAGACAGTTATAATACTTAGGTAATTCTTTACAGGAAATAAAGTACAAATATGATAAAACAATTATTATTAACTTTCAGCTTAATGGATTCTATGTATAGCAGAAAGACTATTTGATAGACTGCACGATCAATCTAAACTACGGCTAACAATTAACTAGCACAAATTAACTGTGGTGCCTGAGACCTAGAGGGAAAGCTGCCGAACAATAGCTTTCTCTATTTTGCCTCTGTGCACTAGTCTGGCTGTAGCTGCATGATTACCTGCTTTTCAGCCGCAGAGCTAGAACAAAGCCTTTGAAATTAAATGATTTTAAACAAGTTCGAAGTTTTCATTCTTTGATCGGGTTATTTAAATGCAGCAGTGTGTTACCTAGAGCTCAGTGTGTTCGGAGAGCGTTGGCTTATACTGAACAGGTTCTACACCACAGTATTGTTATTCAGCTCATGGCAGTATAGAAATTTCACTTGAAAAGAGACAAAGTGTTTAAAGTGAAGTTTAAACTTGTCTCTTTCAGATGGCTTTCACATATATACGTTGACCCTCCTGCCCTCACCTCCTTTCTGACTCCTCTGCCATTTGGAGAGCCAGCATCTCTGCCTGTATCATCTTCTGCTCAATGAGGCGCCTCTCCTCCTGGCCTCGGATAGCAGTCACTTTGATTCGCTGCATCTCAGTCTCGGCCTCGGCGGCTTTTTCAGCGAGCAGCTTGGCCTCCTCTTCTGCGATCTGAGCTTTTTCAGCCAGCAGGTCTGCGGTCTGCTCTGAGCGAAGCTGCAGAGGGGCACAAGGAGGACAAAAGGAGATAGAATTCAAGGGGATAAGGAAAGTAAAACAAAGATTTATTAGTGAATGAAAAGAAAACATAAAATGGATTTATAAAAGGGGTTAGAGAAACACATAGTACCTCTGAACTCATATCCACCAAACAGATATTGAACTCACTTGTGCTGAGACTTACCAGGGCTTCGTTGGCCATCTGAGCCTCGTCCTGCAGCTGCATGAGCCTCCTCTCTAGCTCATCTCTGGCTCTCTCTGCCTCCTCTCTCAGCTGCTTCTCCCGTTGGAGATGCTGCCTCTCCATCTGTGAAAAAAAACACCATATAGTATGTTCTCAATTTTTTTTTAAGAGAAAACAAATGAAAGCTATTGGATCCGCTTAGTACCTGTTTTCTGGCTCTCTCCTCTCTGGCTTGGGCCCTCATTTGCTGAACTTCAAGCGAGTCCACACGTCGTCGCCGCATGAACAAATCATGGTTTCCTATACATAACTGGAGGATCTGCAAACAAATGTTCACGTTGGCATTTCTAAAATAAAGCTTACATGGCACATCTAAAAAAGTAAATCCAAGATAGTAATAATACTCATAAAAGTATAAAGAAATACTCTTAAAACATAGATATAACATAGATCAGGTAAGGTAAAGTCCTATTACAGCTGTAGACTGGTATCTAGACCATAGAGCTCTTGTTTCCTGGTCTAGTGATACTTACTGCACAAAGGAAACTCACCAGTTTGTTGACTCTTAACCGTGATGAGTTGAACTTAAAAACATTTGCCTTCTTGTCCAAAGGTTTTATTGTGAACTAAACAAAGACAGGAAATCATCTTAGCAGCTGAACTATTCTTACATACGTAGTTTTGGTAAGTGAAAATACAAATTCTCTCACCTCTTTATCACTGTAAGAGATGTTGCGGATTTCGTTCCAGGGGAAGGAGCACTTGGGTGTCAGCTTGTTGTCCAACTCGTAGATGTGAAGACCCAGTGCGTCCACTCCCAGGAGAAGTTCAGTTCCCTTTTTATTCTAGTCCAGTAACATTTCCATAATCAGATTATATTGACATACTATACTTTATTACGAACAAAAAATTACCAAATTTTGCAAAAAGTTGTTACTCTTGCTTAAGGAGTTTTGAGATAATGTGCAAAAACAAAAAGTTTTAAATAATGTTATAAATGTTTAAGTAATAAATGCAAAATTAACACAAAATGTTTTTTACTTTTGTTGTTTTTGTTGATTTGGAGGGATTTGTAGTTGGTAGTTTAACTCAGACACAACCTACCAACCTGTTAAGGGGCTTTAAACCAGATGGGAGATGAGATAAGATGGGTTATAAGTGGTTTAATATGGACTGTAACTGGATTTGAGTTGCTTTAAAATGTCTATAGATCCAGACTAGATTTGTATGGGGAAGTGAAGTGATTTGAAATGAATTTAACTGGTTTAAACTAGTTCAAATATTTGTTACTCTGGGACTTCTTCAAATTTTGTTTTGACTTAAAAGTTTATCAAACACAACTATGGATCAATGGCTCTGAATGACAAAGTTGCATTCTTGTGACTCTGTGTCTGCCACATCCATTCATAAGAGCCGGGCTAATCAAAGCTACATGCAGGTCGGCTTGTTTACTTGAAAAGTTATGCTTTAGTACAGTACACTGAAGCTGAGATTCACTTAGAGGTGGTATTTTGAAATGTCTTGACCTTTAAGACAACATTTTATCTAAGGGAAGATTGACATCATGCTTGTTAAAGTTTGCATAAATTGATTCCATTTGAAATGCTTCCTTTTATGCATGCATTTGTTAAAACATATTCAAACTTGGGACAGGGAAATAATAAGAAGCAAAGGACTCAGACTCCAATTTCCCTTCTACATTTCAGAACAGCACGATGACATTAACATACCGCCTAATCCTCCATATTGGCTTACATTACAAAGATATAGCAAAGAAGCATTGGCTCACCCTGATTAAAAAGTAATTGACGCCATACATGTCCAGGTCCTGAGCTATTTTTAAATACTCCATCTCAGCTTCATCCCTGTTTCAAAGACAGACAGAGGGAGGAAGATTGAGGGGGATCCAAGGGGATGGGGGAGAAAAGGAGGGAGGGGAGATGGGTGGGAGGAAAAAAGAAGATCAGACCTTGTTTCCTCAGCTTTTGTGCGCAGCATCTGTCATGTCGACTGATCTATAAAAATTCTGCCACACACTTCTTGTGAGGGTGAAAACACAAACAGCACTGACACACAACACAACAAGCCTCTAAAAGGCTTTAGAGGTCATGCTTGATGGAAAAGCTGACTTATTCCCAAACCTCCCAAACACTTAATACTGTGATAGTGAAAACAAATGCACTGAACAGCTTCCCTCTTTCTTGTTTCTGGGGCTTGGAATACTGGTTGTGATTTCAGGGTCAAGTCAGAGGGAAAAAAAAAAGAAGAATATTAGCATACTTTGATAGTTGTTTGAAAAGCGGGGCATGCTGGCATCAAAACTTTTAATAGCTGGCTTTTTGATATGGGTGGTGAGAAACGGGTGATTTAAGCTTCATCAAAGTTTAACAGGCAACTGAGGGTTCTTCGAGAAAACATCTTAACTAGGTCTGACTTCAGTGAAGGAGTAAATTATTAGTGTTGAACAGATACACACAACAGTAGTACAGCCACAGGACTTTGATGTATTGCTGAGCACACCTTTTATATTAAAAACACTAAATCACGGCTGATCTTTTTTGTTGTATTCTTTCATCAGATCCAAATATCCTGGTAGTGGTAATAAAGGATGAGTACTCCTACTATTAGAAGATAATACTACTTTTGAACATACAGTATTCCCTCTTATATCAAGCTGACACACGTTTTAACTCAGGCCGGTCAAGAAAAGATGTAGTATGCTATATGGATGTTCAACATAGCAATAACAATAGGACTTGGGATACTGGGATTTCTCCTGTGGCAGAGAAATGTTCCCAATTGTATTACGGCATTCAAAGAAATAATTTCCACTATTCACCCTGATGTTACTGACTTTCTTATTTGTTATAAACCTATAAATGGCCAAAGACAAAAATAAAAATAAAATGAAAGGGAAAGCTGGCCATTAAATATCACAATAATACTGCATTGGATATTGCATTAATGAAACATTTGCAATAAAATGAGCAACCCTAATTTTAACTTTTCTCCAGTGCTATCTCTGATACAATTCACCTCCCTCTTCAATGAACAAACTTCTAAACAAAGAGGATTAGCCACTTCCTTCTTGTTGGGTTTGAAGGAGTTATTGATCAAAAGCGGCATCAGTGACATATATATTACTTATTTCTTAGTATTAAGACTTCTGGCTGAGAAAAAAAAAACCAAAACCTTCAAACTAGGGCTGGGCGATATGGCTAAAAAATAAAATCAACGTCTATGCACGGGCGCTACGCTGTTCCTCCAATTGACTAAACCGAGGCATTACAGAGATAATACAACTGCTTTCTTTGATGATTATTGGTGTCTTTAGCATTTGCAGAGTCTCCACAGCTATTATTCCAGTGGCTCTGGGCAGTAGCAGCAGCATTAGCCTTCACACAGTGTACAGCACAGCAGCTTCTATCAAATGGGCCAATAAAGTTCCACTGCTAAGTGATAAACTGTATGTAATTTGTAATTAGTGTGATCAGTAAAAAACACATGAATGTTTGAACCAGACTGTCTCGAAATATTTCTTATATATATTTCTTATATGCAGTTCTTTATTTTGTATTAACAACATTTTGTCAGAGTAAAGTAAGTAGTAAATAGAAAAGGCATGAGTATGACTTCACTGAGCACATCAATTTTTTACCTCGTCCTACCCCTGTGCTGTGCGTAACATGCAGTGATCCTCTCCTCCCACATTTCAGAAGTCATCTGGTACAAGTTAATTACCTGAAATGGAGAGAGCCACATACATATCCATGAATGCAGGTTGACAATAGAGTACATTCTGAACTGGCACAGTGTAAAAAGCTGTAGGCTTCGATAATGCTACACAGACATAGTGTGTCCTCACCCTTTTTGGCAGCAGCTCCTCCTCAGCCAAGAAGCCAGGTTTGTGTATGGTAGGGTCATAGTCTCCATACTGAAATATGGAGTAAAATAGATTTAAAATCTGCTCAACCTAATGGCCACAAGCCAAGTCCCATTCAATAACATGCCATTCTATTGCTCCTCTGGGTTTTTTATACAAGATAAAGCTACAGCACAGCAAGAAGAATGTGCCTATGAATGGAGGTTTGACTGCTGTCAGGTCATTAGCCTGTACCATACGCTCCAAGTGGCCCAGTTGTTGTGGGACAATGTAAATGATGCTATTAGAGAGGAAGGAGACTGGTTATTTATCATCACACAGCTAGGACACAAATTGTGCCAGTGTGTTTAAAGAGAGATATGGATGGATTAGTAATGTCTCAATCCAGGGAATTTCATTAACAATGCTGTAGAGCACATGAATTACACATGCACTTTGTGTAGCAGTCATGATTATGGATGTAAAAAAAGGGGGGGAAGTAGGTTAACAAGCAACAGTTGGCTGTAAGTAGGCTATGTGAATGAAAATGTCAGTAGTGTGGTTAGAGGAGGAAGTTATACCATTCTGCCCAACAATGGAGCCTTTGAATTACACACACAGACACCATGAGATATGTAGTAATGTGATAAATGTAATTGTATACAAAAAAAACCAATTGCTTAAAGTAATTACTGGTTCAACATAAAAACATTTGAGGGACTTTGTGGGCCAGACACAATTTTTATTTCTTTTTTTTTTTTTTCTTGTACACAATATCATTAATAATACTGACGTGAGATTGTTGAATTTGATGAACTAAGGCTTTACTAAGGCTTAAGCCCAACCAGAAAGCTCTAAAGATTCAAAGCTGAGTAAACCTCTGCCCTTAATGTAGACAGATGCTGAAATGACAAAAGACTAACTTTGAATTCAATTAGCTCAACAGACTGAAAAGGCTGAAACTCCAGCACAGTGGCTAAAGCAGTGGAGAAGAGCCGTGAGCTGTTTAATTAGATCCTTTCCCTTCTGTTTTTCTGCCTGCAGCTTCTTTTCTTGCAGCCGCTCCTCATCTGGCTGTTTCCAAGAGCTCAATAATAGATGATTTTATTGAAGTATTATTATTGCATCCCAAAGACTTCAGCTCAATGACAAAGTAAGCTGACAGTGACAGGCTCCTGAATGCTTTCTGATTCAACACTTTTCTTTCAATAATTGCAAACATCCACGAACGAAAAGCAGCAATCAATCCTAAAAGCACAGCTGTGTCAATATTTTCACTTCATAATTGTAACCAACAGCACAACTGTAACCACTGGCTAATGGATGTATCCCAGTCGATACACTCAGTGTGTTTGTCTAAATTAGGGAAATATATTTTTCACACAGTTGAGTCACTTGAGCAAATCGACGTGTCTCACCAGCTACCAGTCGAATTAGCTGTGCTTTATTGTGTGTAATGCCAACATTTTCCAAATTAAACTGTGACAGGCACCAGCCTTTTCACAACAGAGTTAGGTAAGTAAGTGTGATTTCTCAAAACCACCACAGTAAAAGTATATATTTATTCAGCTAAAAAAGACATAGAAGACTTGTGGACAGCGGCAGTGTTCAGGGTCACTCACATCCGTCAGAGCTCTCTTTTCTTGGTTGGACATGTTTCTTACTGCCCCCAGTGAAGTTGGGACTGTGGAAACCAAACTCTCTCTTTGTGTCAGTGACCTCCTGTGCATTTTTTCCAAAGAGCCTGCTTCTTGAGATTTCCTCCACTTCTTAGTTGTGCGGCTCACGTTCAGAATACAAATCAGAAATTACCTAAAGCACTGCAGACTGACAGAGAACTGAACTGTTCCCGGCAGAACGTCTGGAGAGTCCTTAAATCTGATTTCATATCTAAGAAGAAATATACTCTTATAATAACATTTATCTCAAATGTGGGCTTTTCTTAAGATTTTCAACACTAAATTAACTTCAGTCAGCATCTTAATACCAATGTGCATTTCAATGAGATTCTATTTGTACCCCCACACAAACACTATTATGTTTATGAATTGTATGATACAATCTGATGTGTCACTTCTGAGAGGACACATTGTATTTTGATATCTAATATAGCATCATTGCTGGAGGCAGAAAGCACAAAGATGATAGTTGCCCTTAGGGAGGCAGGAGATATAAATTGTTGGACTTGGGGTGTGGGGGGTAAATAAATAAAGGGAGCAGCCACAGTGGCAGGATATAATTATGGCACTTGAAGGGGGGTAGAATACATAATAGGAAGCAGTCACAATAATTAAGACACAGCCATGATTAAAAATGTGATGGTAGCGTTAAATTAAAAGGCAGAGGATCAACAAAGTAATCAGGATTTTTCTTCTAAGAGCCATTAAAGCCTGCCCAAATTTACAAGACAAATGAATGTAATTGTACCATTTCAGTCTGAGTGTCAAGCATGTCAACAAAACAGTGCACCATTCTCAAGGATAATAACATGGGTTGATACCATTAGTAGTATAACTTAATTATAAGATAAAAAGATCTGTATAGTTTCTATCCACATCTTCTAAATGTCATACAAGGTAATTTTAGCTTTAAAGGCATTCTATTTTTGGTAAAAAAAACAAAAAACAAAAACAAAAAAAACGGCACTTCCCACTTGGAAACAACTACCCACATAGATTTTACTAGCTGTTGTTTCTGTTGCTGAATGGAGCTATGATTTACATTTTTGAAAAAATCTTCAAACAGTAGGCACAGTTTTCTAAGAATAAGTCTTGAAAACACAAGTGTTGCCTCTCTCCTATTGCCATCTTGAGGCTGGTATAATCATGATTAAAAATAAGCCACAGTAGATTATATTATGTGATAAAACCACACTTTTCTGTACGTGGTTTAAAAAAAAAAAAAACTCAGCAAACAACTTCTCAAACAACTTCTCTGGAGACAGATACTGGTTTAGCAACTGCAGTGCTGAACCAGTATCTGTCTCCTCTTTACAATACCAATGTACTCATGAAGGCACTAATCAAAATGGACTGCTGATTAAATAAAAACAGATTGTGGCCCTATACTCTGGCCTATTCCAAACCACAGAGCTGGCAGCAGTAAGCACAGGCCTGTGCTGATTTGCTCATTTCTATTTATCCACACTTTCTTTTAACCTAAGCCTTTCAAACTGGCTTGGAAAAGACACGCCTCTGAGGGCTGACTGAGGCAGTGCACTGGTCTCACTGGAGCCTGTCCATCTGTCAAAAAGCTGCACCTCACTCGCCCTATCTTATTCCTGGAGTTTCAGACAGATGAAATCCTTCAACCAAAACCACAAAGATCGTTTGAGGGTTTTTTTTTCTTACAGTGTTTTCATTAAAATCGCTGCTTTAGTCAACAACCTGGTGATATAATCTCATGGCACAATTATATGAATGTTAATGAAGTCTTGAATTCAATTGTTAAAGCACTATGTAACATTTTACCTAAGAAAAACATTAATTAATTAAATAATTTAAATATTAGACTGAAATATGCAGGTTTGCAGTGTTAACAAAGTTGGCCTGTTATTTTACCTCTGAAAAAAATCTAGCCACCTATCATTGAGTTTTGTTGTATGTTTCTTTTGTCTGTGATGCTTTATTGGCTTTGAACTACACATGCAAAATAGACCTGCCCATATAAACAAAGGAGTAAAATTATAAGATGCAGGCAAAGGGCAGTGTGTTACAAATATACTCACCTCCACAGTGTTACAAAAGGAGTTCCTATTGTGTGAGTATTAAGTTATCCCCTCATGTATCCAGCATTTAATCTATTCTTTACAAATATAATTTAAATGTGTGGTTTCCTGTCGGGTTAGTACTACATTGAAAAAGGAAGTTACAAATTGCAATCATACATAAATAGAAAGTCAGTTTTAAGTGGGCCAAAGTAGTATGACACAAAATCCACACTCAATCAATTGCAACATTTACTTTTTACTTCCTACACAAGGATTCAATGTTTCTCATAGGTCATCTTTCAACATTCACCTCCTCCTTATTGTCGTTTAAATCCTAAAAGAATTCTTCATTACAGCAATGATTAAGCCTGGATGTACTTACCTTGTAGTAAAAAAGAATGCGTACTAACCTTGGCGTGGACGGCATACGAAGCCAGCAGCACAGAAGCCTCAGGTGGACAGTGAATCTCTTCTTCGAGTATCTTCTTTTTCACCTGGGGTTAACAAACACAGTCAGCTACGAGGCAATGCAAACTCATCACCTCATTACCTACTGCTACTGATAGAAGTATGATGAAATGTCTAAAAACAGGCAAACTGAATAATGTAGTATCTCAACCACATTGGGACTTATTAGACAGCACAATCAGTACCGCTGTACCTGAACATGCTGTATCTCCTTTCACGATTATGCTGCTCCGTGAATATCAGCTTTCTGCTCTACACAGAATAATGGCATAAATGTGTGAGACCAAAAAATCACCTGCTCATAATTAGGGAAAATGGTGGCCTACTCTGTAGCTAATGTTATTTGTTTGTCCACAGGATATCCAATTCTGTGTTTGCAAATGTACTTCTCCAACCAGTGGGGAACAAATGGCTTAGCTCTCAGGTTTCGGCTTTAAGAGAGTGTAGCGTATGACTTTCCTGTCATGGATCACAGTAATAACATGGATTCTTAAAACGGGTGGCAATCCTCTTTAACAAGCTCCCTGCAGATTAAACAACTACCTCTCAGCAGGTGTAACTATTTGAAGTCCCCTCACCTGTCCAAATAATTGAATCAGAAACTTGCATACAGCTCAAAATGGGATTGCGAGGGCGATGGGAGGGGTGCAAATCCACTTGAGTCTGAGTTATATAAGTGACCAATTTAATGCTTCAGACCTTATCATTTACAAAGCTAGTCATGCTGTCGTCTCTTGTTTTTGAACTAACAAAGGTGTGGAGCCAGAGGTGACAGCGTCTAATCACAGCAAGTGCTAACAGGTTGAGGATGCAATCTGGTTTACAAATGAGGCGATGCTGTTGCTGCCATCGCGGGCTGAGGTGTCTAAAGATGGGCGTCTGTTTGGGTGAGCTGTCTTAAGTGCATGAGACGCCTGTATGTGTGTTCGTATCCGGGTCGGTGATCATTTCTGATAAGCGCTAATCCAGCTGTCATGCTTGTGACACTATCTGAACACAGGTCTCCTCCCAGCATTATTGGAATTAATGGGAGCAAAGTAATAGGGAGACAGGCAACGCGGGGCAGAATGCATTTGTATTCTTTTACCCTTGTAGCAGTGCGACACTTTAACTGTTGGCTAATTTGTCTTGTTTTAAGAAAGGTACCCCTATTAAATAAATAAATAGCTTTCACTAACTCTAAACTGATTAAAGCCACAGTGAAACTCTTTACAGGCTTAAGTAAATAAGCACCTCTTTCCAAATGTTAAGGACCACTGCGCTGTCACAAACCATAAAACTAAACCAGCACACAGGGTTGAATATGACAGGACAGCAATGGGGGACGAGAATCCCATGGAGAATATGCTATTAACTGGGCCAATAACTGAGCCCTTAGAGCCTAATTGGTAATTGATAAGTGTGGCTGGCAGGAGTGGATGATGGGAGCACAGTTACAAATCTCATCTCGAGCAAAGGAAATGGTGTGGCTGGCTCTGAAGGAATTCCCTGGAGAGTATTAAGAGTAGAGAAAGGGCAGCAGTAATATGTTGTGCACTGATTCCACATGGCTGCACACAATCAGAATGGGACAATGGAAAGAAGGGTATTACAGATGGCTAAGCAAACTGTCAAGAACTATGTGGACGAATGCCCCCTTTTGGCAAGTATTGAATTGGAGGAGTACAAACTGGTTAGTAGATTGGTATATTCTGGAGACAAAAGCTTGAGTAATTACAGCTTTGTGTGTTCTGTTTAGAGTAATCTCAGCTGGGAAGCATGTGGGATTTTACTTTTGCCTTTCTGAGTTGAATACTGTTGATACTCACCTGTAAAAAGAAGAGATGCTGAGTGATATCTTGCACCAACTCTTCCTCAGCATTCTCAGGGTAAAACTTTGCTAAGAAGTGGAATGTGATTGGCTCCTCTTTCGGTACCTCCTGATCCAGAACCTGCATCAATAAACCAATCAAATCAACAGATGACTTTTTGGACAGAGTCACAGCTCATTACAAGGTCAGTGCAATACATCAATCACTCACCCGCTTTTCCATTTTCAGCCAAGCAACTGTGTCTTTGACATTGTACTGAAGCCCAAAGAACCATGTTTCCCTTAGCCCCAGAGCACGGCACACAAGGTCAAAGAGCTCTTTTCCTTTTAATTTGACCTGCAACAACAGAAACGTGTTAAGCTAAGGAACAAAAATAGGAAAACAGACTTCTACAACAGATGTAAAGAAAGTTTACAGTTAAGTCTGAAAGTCAGCCACTATGCACCATCAATGTTAAATAGAAGTTAAGCTAAAAGAAACAATCTTGGTGCTTTTTGCAAATGCCTCAGATCCAAGAATCATATCCATTTCCACAGGAGAACATGTACAGCTTTGACCTATAGATGCTAAATATTATTTACAAAGCCATAATTGCTTTAATTATCAGCCTAGCATTGGAAATAGAAACCATAATCTAACATTATACAGGACTGCTCAGTGTAATTACCAACTGCAAACACTGGTGGAGATCCTCCCAGTTAAGTACAGAGGTGGTGCCTCAAAGCAATTTTGATGCCTTTCAGCTCTGACACTATGCCAGCCACATCATATAGTAATCAAATGACACTGCAGGGATGCCACACATTAAAACATAGGGCTTAACAGCAAAATCAGGTTTTTTATGTTACACCGCAGTCCTTTACTTTCATAATACAATTGGATTTGTGTTGACTGAATTTTCCAAAACCCATGCAGCAAAGAGAGACACAAGGTACTCCCCGAGAATCGAGTGGTTTTGTATAGGAATCACAAACTTAAATGTAGTTACTTGCCGCCATCTAGCGTAGAAAAAAAAATACTTTTTTGTAAATAAATAATAAATGAATATTAAAATGAATGTGTCCACCAGAGTAGTTATGAATACAAGTTAACCCTAAAGTGCAAGGGTTGTGTGCTCAACACACAGTTTTAGTAATTTATAAGTTACTTACTAGAATTAAACGTGCACTAAATACAATAATTGTGAACAGGACCACTACACACACACACATATATATAGAATAACCAGTTACAATGACATTAAAACAATGGTAGTTTTATATATAAACACGTACCTCACAGCTGAACTCCATGTCTGACTCCATTGTACAGATCCTAACGCTGAAGTTTTTGGCTTGTTTTCTTAAAAGTGAGTTAAATCCCATTCTTGCCGCTAAGGCACTTGCCATGGTGAAAAACTAATTGCCTCCACCGGCAAAAGTAAAATTACAAAGCGAAGAAGTGTACTGTTAAGTTTTCCTGTCCAGACATATCAACTCGAATTAATTTAGTCTCCAAATACTGGTAGATGCGTCAAAACTATAAATAAAGTGTTGGATGAAGCTTTCGCAGACATTATCCTTAGACCATAGTTCTCTCAGTCATTGTCCTTAAGCGCTTAGTGTCTACAAAACTTTTAATGTGCCAGTGCGGGTACTAGTACTGTGTTATGACCCTAACGCTAATGCTAACTGCTAATGTTAGCTCAAACGAAAGTACGGCTTAATTAGCCAACTATTAACTACAAACGAACCAAATTATAAAAAGTTACATAAAACATAGAGTTCCGATGTCATACGTCCGCAAATGGCATATATTTCAGAGAGGATTTGATATTAAAGCTTCAACTTTAAACTTGTGCTGCTACCGAAGCTTCTGCTAACTACTAGCAAGTTAAGCTGTGTTCAAGTGCCGTGGACGGTGGTAATGACTTAGTATAGGGATGTATCAAAAATGTAATCCAGACTGTATGTGTATTTGTGTTCAGTTTGTTAAAATTACACCAGATAAAAGTGAAATCAAAGACAATATTTAAAATATCGAATATTAACGTGCTTTAGAAGTGAGATGTTGCCGAATGCTGTGTATTTTTTATATTATTACGCAGTGTTATTCATTTTTACGAATATATTGAAAGCAACGCAGCTTCCTCTTCCTTTTGACAAGAAAACCAATCAGGTGGCACTGGTCTCCTTAAACCACGCCCCTTGCTCTGCCCCCTGCGCCATAAAGGGGCGGTACTTTAGCAATGAGGTAATCGGGGTAAACAGTAAAGATGGCGATGTCTGTAGAGGGTCAGCCAAGTCTTAACGGGATTAATTCTGAGTCTCAGACTAAAAAATTCACCGACTTGCCGACCGAGTTGCTTGAACACATCCTGTGCTTCCCTGTCCTTAAACATGTCGACATTTGTAATATTTCCTGTTGTTGCAAGCGACTACACGACGTTTGTCATGGAAGGGGGAAGGTCTGGGAACACCAGTACAAACTCAGGTGCTATGATCTTTGCGCTGTTTTGAAGTTAATCTTTTAGTGGCTCCCTGAAAAGTACCTCTCTTGTCTTATTAGTTCATATTTAAAGACCTTATTCTCTCACTGTAAACCTAAATGTGAGTGATTTTTATTTCCAAGGAGCTCAAAGCCAGCTGTCACCCGTTGTTGACATTCTGCTGATGCACCAAATTTACCGTATGAAAAACAATCGCACAGACTGAGCACCGTTTGAAGATTTGAAATTATTCATACCATATAACTTATTACATCATAGAAAATCAATCGTGTGACCTTGACTGCTGCATGTAGCTAGTAAACTGCAGCAGAGAGCAGCTCTAGCTAAAAGCTTAGCCTTCAATGAGACTTAGCTGTAAGGCTGAAGTGCTTTTTATGATGCAATGTATAACCTACTGTTGTATAACAAGGTGGATATTAAATTGTATATACTAAGCCTGTGTTGTACGCATGCAAACATATGATTTAATTAACTTAAATATGACTAAATCAACAGATGGCCCAGGTTGCAAAGATTTTATCGTCAGAATGAGTGTTGTGACTGGCTCAGAGAATATAAGACACGCCACAGAGTTGGTATACAAATAAGAGGGACTGTGGAATCAATCTCCAAGAGATTCTTTACAGAGGTTGTAAGTAATGTTCTGTTACTTTATTGTGAGTTTGCATTTCCTTTAGTGCTAAGATACTTTAGTTTAACCACCTCACTAACTTGGAGATCTGTAACTCAGCCCTGCGTGGGCCAGGTCCTGGGGGACAGTTTTGCAGAGATTGAGTCTCTTGGAATGCCTGAGCACTTTTGTGAAGACGAGCTCCTCTTCATACTCAATACAGACAAAAGGTGAATCAACATTTCTTTGCCAGCAGATAACAATACTTGCAAATTATTGCAATTTTTAACCATTGGCCAAACTATGTTCATGCTCTTTAAGGGTCTACCGTGATGACAGTTCTAAATTGTGTTGTGTTGTTGTACCTTTCTTTTCTCTAGGAAAAGTTTGACCTTGAAGTACTATGCGAGGAAAATACTTTACTTTCTACGGCAACAAAACATCTTGAGGAGTTTAAAGACGTTTCTGGAAAAGCCTGAAGAACAGCAGTCAGCCCTTGAAGGTAACAATACAATAAATGACATTTGTGTGTGTGATTTGTATAAATGGTGCTTACTGTTGTGATATTTGAACAAAAAAGAGCATTAGCATGCAGTAACGTATGAAAAGGATGGTACACTCCATTCTTTCTCATCCTGCTTATTGTCTTGGTGCTGTGTGGTACTGTAGGTGCTGTACTTGTGGACCAGTATTGTAACCCACTGGCTGATGTCACTCTGGAGAGTGTATCATTGCAGCTTGATGAGATGACAGAAAAAGTCAAGAAGATGCTGAGACTTAAGAATCCTTCCCACCCCAGTTTGCGCTATGCTCCAGGTACATACTGTGTATATAGCTACAATACAACCCAATGTGATGAGATGAGAACCGATGAGATGAGAACCATGTGTAACTATCACTGTGTAACTTTATCATGCAGGAAACTGTTTTGTTGTAGAGGACTTTGAGCTCCAGAGGCAGGTGCTGTGTGCCCTAAACTCTGTCTTATATGAGCAGCTTCAATACAAAGGCAATGAGTTTGACTACTACAATCCTCTGAACTCTTACATTCATCAGGTACGTTAGGTTGTATTATTGTATTCGGGATATGTTATTATCTAATACCCAAAAGTAGATAAAAATTAAATGTATTAAAATGTATAAATTTTTCACATAGGTGCTACTACGGCGTACAGGCATTCCCATAAGCCTCTCTATTCTCTACATGACACTAGCTCGCAAATTGGGTGTTCATCTAGAACCTGTAAACTTCCCCAACCACTTCTTACTGCGCTGGTGCCAAAAACCTAGAGGGTAAGATTTATTCCTATATCATGTGGACTGTGGTCCAGATCAGAATCCAGATTCATCTGTTCTCAATGTGTACTGAATGCATTAGCACATCCCATGTCGTGTATTTTATTCCATGTCTGAACAGGGCTATTTGATTTGCTGAATTTTGTAGCTGTTGGACATCTCATAAAATTAGATTTGTCAAAGGTTGCAACCAAAGCTACCTGCCATTTCTTACAGTGATACTGACACTGATGTTTATCATGTTAAGAGATTTACAAGTCCTTCTTTGTTCCACAGGAGTGAAGACATCTATGACTATATCTACATCGATTCCTTTGGTAAAGGAAAGCAACTGACTGCTAAGGAGTGTGAGTATCTCATTGGCCATCAAGTGACGGCAGATTACTACAGTGCCATAAGCACCACAGAGGTGCTCCTCAGGATGGTGGGAAACCTGCTTAACATTGGCAAAAGAGGGTAGGAGAAACTTAAAACCAACACTGAATTTGTGACTTCAATGAAGTAGCTGAATTAAATGTATAAATGAATGTAATCTTTGGGGTTTGCTGTTTTGTTGAAGGGAGGGAAATGAGAAATCCTACCAGCTTTTAAGAGACTCACTGGACCTCTACCTCACTATCAGCCCTGATAATGTACAGTACTTGTTGCTCCAGGCTCGTCTCTACTTCCATCTGGGCATTTGGCCAGAAAAGGTAAATGCTCTCAACAACATAACCTGTGTGTTGGTATCACTAGAAATGAATTTACAGCCCTCAGCTTCTTTTTATTGAGGCGTTGCTTAGAATAAACTCTGAAATGTTAATGTTAAATATATTACTTAGTACATCTCTCCAAATGTGACCAACTACTTGTGTTTGACTGTTTTGACCCAGGTGCTAGATATCTTGCAGCATATTCAGGCATTAGACCCCTCGCAGCATGGGGCTGTGGGTTACTTGGTGCAACACACTCTGGAGCACATCCAGCATAAGAAACATCCTGTAGCACCTGAGATAAAGAGACGCAGTGTCCCAGAACACCTGGAGGTCCAGTATTCAGTTGGACTCGTCATGAAACATAAAAGGTGGATCACATTAGATAAAAGAAATCCACATCCAGCTAATGTTTTTTTATTATTATTATTTATTTGGCAGGTCTGGTTTACTCACTCAGTGTCTGTGTTGCATCTCCTCTCAGGTCAGGTTATAACTGTGTCATCTACGGCTGGGATCCCAAATGCACTATGAGTCAAGAGTGGATCACAACCATGAGAGTCCACCAGCTGTCGAAAGGTGCCAACCAGCCCTTCTATAATGTACTTGTGCAGGACGGAACATGCCGCTATGCTGCACAAGGTATGACTTCTCTGCACTGGCCATACCATATCACATCAGATCTGTTTGTATGGGCCTTTTTGTTAAATGGCTGTAGTAACTACAGGCATGTATTTTTCTGGAGGTGTAACCTGATTGAATTTGGAGAATCAAAACCATAGTTTTCAATAAAGTGAGGGTAATGCTTGCAAAGTCATTATGATTACACTGACTCATCATTTAGACCAGATTTAAACAGCTACACATAATTGTAATGCTTCTCTAAACAAAAATAAAATGCCTGCCTTTTTCAATATCATTTATGTGCAGATTTTGTTAAGGATGTCTAGTTAAATAGGCTGACACTGCTCCTGTGTCCTCAGAGAACCTGGAGCCCCACTCTGCCCCACTGGAAATCGGCCACCCCGAGGTGGGACGCTACTTCTCTGAGTTTGTTGAAACTCACTATGTTGCCAATGAAGAACTAGAGACACGATACCCAGAGGACACGCGTGAAACTCTGGGCATGGTACAGGAGCTGTACCATAGACTTTCACTGGACCAGGGTCAAGCTGTTTCTTCTGCAGCCACAAACCAAAACAACCACACAGCCATGAACATGTAGCAAACAGCTGATCATATGATATGCTCTGACTCAATATGACCCACAACACAATAGTGAGAATCCGTTCTCCATTCATTAAAACTTAACTGCTTTACACACTTCCAATACTGGAGACCAGGACAATAGTGTTGTATTGTATTTATCAAGAGAGAAAAAAACTCTAGTTAACAGTAGTTGCTGCAGCTCAAACATATGTATCTGAAAAGATTCTCATTTCCACACATAAAAGATAAACTGATACAGTACATCTGTAGATCGAACATCTAAATATCAAGTATTTTACAGGTGCTAAGATGCAAAGGATCTGCCAAATGTATAAATGCTTCAAAGCAAGCATTAGTAAAAATGCCTACAATAAAGGATTGCATGGAGAAGACAACCAGTTAAAGTGAATTTAAAATGCATCCCCAAGTGTTGTAAATGCCTGTATCCTACATCCCCCAAAAATAAGGAATGTCTTTCATCCAAAGCCCCCAAAGCCCTGTACACTTCCTCAGCACAGAATTGCCCAAACTCCAGATGCAGTGCCACAAGAGAGACCTTCAAAAAGACTCTGTAAATCAGCCCTGCTTTTAATTTCCCATGTTTTAAATGTGAACTTATGAAAGTTTAACTTTCACATTTCTATGATTTTGTTTACATTTACAGTTGAAGAATAGAACATACAGGAGAGGAACAAATGAAAACACAGGACACTTGAGTAAACAGTTACTCTTGTGGAAATAAAAAATAAAGGATTTTTAAAAAAGTAAAGATAGTTTTTCCTCTTTCTTTTATTCTGCTAATGATCACAGTCCACAGTGTGATCAGCTGTTAAAATCATAGTGTGATTTGGCAAAAAGTTGATATATTAGAAGTGAGACTGAAACTAATCAGTGACAGAGATGGCTCGGAAATAGGCCATTGACAAATGTATTGTAGTATATTTGTAGTGCAGTTGTATCGTCGAATGGCTAAGACCTTTAACTTTTGATTTTAATGAATTACATGGGAATTCATATGATGTTGCGTACAACAGAGCTTTTATTTAAGGACTGAGTATTTAGGACATTGAGGATGACAGATGTTTCCACATGGCAAATGTGAAATCAGGAAAGAGATAAAACCCAATAAAAAGAGGTCAGCATGATTCTACCAGACTATTAATAATGGAATTCAGTAATCTGAGGTGACTGAGGCCAAAAACCTGATTAAAAAAAGGAGGTATGAATGATTCTACCAGACTTAATAGTGAGTTGGGGAGACTGGGTCACATGACCCAGGATAAAAAATGGCAATTTCTGGGCATACATTTTTTTTTATAAAATTAGGAAAGAGCTAAAACCCAATAAAAAGAGAAGTGGGTCATTTTAACAGTTGCCTACTTATTATATTAACTAATCTGAGGACATCTAACCTAGAAAGTACTGAAAGAAATTAACTTTTTTAATAACAAGAAATATAATTCTGTACCTCATAAATACTGTTGAAAAGAAGTGTGGCTAATAAGCTACCGTTTGACTGCTATCAGATGTTTTAACTGATTTGAGGTAACTAGATCACATGACCTGGACGCTATTTAAGAAAACTATTTCTTCGAATAAAAACATTCATTTTGACAATTTATCGACGGTCCCTAGGTTTAAAACATCAAAGTATTTAAAATTTTGGACTCACCTTTATTCTGGCCTATTATGTATAGTTTAAGGTTGGAAAAACACAGCTGTTGACAGAATATGTGATTGTGGCCATACAGTAACTGACCCAAACACTGAAATCATTGTCCATTGTTCTCTACCAACTGATAGGGTTAAGGTTAAGGTTCCTGTTTTCTAGTGGACACGTTAAAATCTACCACGGCGCCCCCTGCAGGCTCAAGACTGTCACAGCTCTGAAGACTGGACTCGGAACATCCAACGTCTAACGTCAAACTAACTTCACCGCGACCGCCGCAGAAGCAGCGATGGGAGCCGCACAGACACGGATCCACCAGAACTACCAGGACCTGGCAGACAAAACGGGATGTAAGTATCCACACAGACAGGGTTCCGTATGAGGCAGACAGCGCACGGAGCTGTTTAACCATAACTAATCGATTCAACTTTTGTTGCTGCTTTCAAAGTCAAAGTAACGATACTGAGGACTCGCTGACAATTAGCGTTAGATCATTCAATCGGTTCTTCGACTTGTGAAAACATAAAAGTTATGTTTTTGCCACCCACTGAAGCGATTATGAACTATTTAGGCTGATCAGTTCATTTTAATTTATTATTAACTACTGTCAGAAGAAAGACACTTGACCTGCCTTCACTGTACAAGGATTTAAAAAAAAAAAACTTCGGGACATTTAATATTGTTCTCTGGTGTCTGTTAAATGACAACTGAAAGCAGACAGGAAGAGCAGAAGTGTGTGTGTTTATTTTTAGAGTGGGCAGAATCTGAGGTGAAATGTGTGCGTGCAGTGGCACGCAAAGCATGAGAAACAGGGATAAGGTCCGAGATGAAGCCCACTTAATTGATGTATGTATGGTATTGTTTGGATGAGACTTTGAACTGTTTATGGCTCTCATATCCTAAGGTGGAGCCTTTGACCCTACTCCTCTCATTGTAAGAGTAGCTTACTCTTGTTTGCGATTTCTTTCACATCACCCTCTGCAGCCAACAAACTTGTTTTTCCCTGACGGTACCTGACAGTACTATGTGCACAGCGGCCCGTGATAGATACAACTCTAGCTATTTAACACACAGGAAAAAAAAACATGCCAAAGCCAATGGCTTCTAATGCGCATTGAGTTAATGATTGAGTGAGGTGTTTGAAATGGCATTAAAAGGCCAGAGCTGTGTATTTGCATTGCCTTTAGACTGATAGCACACTGCTCAGGATCCAGTGTTAATACAAGAGTAAAAATATAACTTTTGATGAGTTTCTGAATCACTGTGGTTTTCCAATCGACATGTTAATGTCATTCCTGGTTTTGTTTCAGTTTCATTGGAGCAAATAAATAATCTTCACAAAAGATTCCAGCAGCTGAGCAGAAATGAAGACACTATAAGGTAAAATAGCAAAAGAATACTCCTGGGGTAGGTCTAAATATTTATCAGTAGCCTATAAAAATGAAATAGTACCTAGATGGAGACTGCAGCATTGATTTGTGGGTATTTATGTTATCTGTGACACAAAGACTGGCACAGGCACAAACAACCACATATGGTGAGACCTGCTAAGGCAAATACACTTCACAATAGGCAAATACAATGTGACCACACACACTCATATACATAAACACCACTCACACTGGCATGCTGGCAGTCATACAGTCCACCTCAAGTTCGTTGTCTTAAAAAAGAAGTTTAAATCATATTATGTATTATTAATGACCTGTGATTTATTTGACTGGCTCCTGTTTGCTCTGTAGTTTTAATGAAGGCATTTGTCTTGTCACACTGCAGCAAGGAAAACTTGAATAGCATACATGCCCTCGCTGACAATCCACTCAAAGATCAAATCATTGAAGCCTTCTTTGATAAAAGGTGGGTGCAGTCACATTTCACGTCACACCTCCTTGAATAATAACAAATAAATATATGTGCTACAATATATTACTGTATTATTTTGTCCGTATGACCCAGAAACTTTTCTAAAATCTTTCTTAAAAGTCCTGGATACTGCTTTCCTTTTTGACCAACCCAGCAGAAATATGTGTTCCTAACTGTAGTTACCTCTAAGATCTTATGTAAAGATTAGATTAGTATTGGTCTTTTGATTCTCTCGAGGTGAATTGGGATAAATGTTTACACAGGTTGTACCCTGAGTGCTTACTGCTTAGTTTTTTGGTTAAAGCTAATGTCTTTAAGATATTCAACCAGATATAGTTTGTTCACGAAGGTGTGGATTGATTGCAAAGTACTATTTCAACATACTTTGAAAAGCTTTGTCAAAACAGAGACACCCACAATATAGATAATAAACACATTTAATTAGCCACGTGCCTATCCCACACAGGCAGGTGAGTCATGTAGAGAAGGAACCAAGACAAATGAAAAACCTGTGATGTATTTATCTTTCAGGAACCAACTCACTGATGAGGTAGGAACCTACGAGAAGATTGATTTTGCGCAGTTCCTCATGGTCATGTCTCATTTCCGCCCTCCAACTCTGAAGACTACAGAAGACGAGAAACAAGTGATGAGAAGAGAGAAGCTTCGCTGTATGTACTGTACATATATTCTGAATAACAGTCACATTAGCTAGTGCACCTTGAGACTAAAAACACACTAGATCCTAAGCCACCTTGTTTGATTCACAGCGGACATGCCACAAAGAGTTGCATGTGTGAGCGCTGGATTCCTCTCTCTGTGTTAAACATGGTGACAGGTATTCACAGCTTATTTGGCCTGGTCCTGGTCAGCAGTTCTTCTATCTTTGTACAAAATGTCACAAGAACAAGTGCTGTCAGAAGATGGCCATGACCAGTTGTTTGAAGATTTTTTTAACACTGAATAGAAAAAAGGTGTGACCTTGTTGTTTGGCAGGAAAGGCTGGATAAACAACTGAGCAAATAGCAGCAGAGTGAAAGCCTCGAACAACAAAGCATCTGGTACTTTAAATAGTGTGTAAAAGTGGTCACTCTCGTTTGTGCATAACTTTTGAACAGAAAATCACTGCATTGTTTGGCTGACTCCTGACCAGATCTAAACTTGGACACATGCTGTTTTAAAATGATTGTTTGGGGTGTTTATTTGCCCAAAATATACACATATTTAAAAGCCTAAATTTGATTTAAAAACCGTAAACTGTAAAAGTTGCTGTATTAGTAGCAGTATTATGAGATTCTGGATTATTTACTTTTCTCTGCTTCCTGTTAAAACATTCTCTAATAGTCTCTTCCTTTAGTTTCTTACAAACATTCCTGAAGATGCTGGACAGTTTCTTTCAGACAAGACTAAATTTCTAATGTTGTTTCGTTTTTGTGCCCCCAGTCCTGTTCAACATGCACGACACAGACGGCGATGGCTTAATCACACCCGATGAATATAAGAAGGTAAGAGAGAAAATGAAGTTCATCAATGTCTCAATGATCATGAGGTATAAAACAAGAGCAGTTGAAGTTGAAGTTACCTTGTACACATCAGTCATTTTTTTTGCTTGTGCCTCAATACGGGATAAAGACTGTTGTACACTGTCTCTCTGAAGGTAGTGGAGGAGCTTCTGTCAAAAAGCGGCAACTTTGGCCAGGAGAGTGCCAAGACCATAGCAGATGCTGCCGTGTTGGAGGTGGCCAACACCATTATGCCCGACATGGTAACACTCTTAACTACCAATATACATAGTCACTGAGTATTTACAAATAAATAAAACATGCATCTATATCTTTCAGTCCCCAGATGAAATGTATGCAGGAATAACTTTTGAACATTTTGAACAGGTACAATCATTTAGTTTGACCAACCTGATCAAAATATCTTTCAGTCTATTTCTTTCTTTTACTTTACTAACAGAATGTGTCTTTCTGTACAGATTTTAAAAGGTCTTGAAATGGAGTCTAGGATGTACATCCGGTTTTTGGATGTAGACACCGGCAAAATGCGTTGTGGTAAATCACAGTCATAAAGCACTTTTAGCACATTTAGCATTATGTTATTGGGCTTAATTTGATATAGATTTATACAGTTGTTGTTTGTAGAATTTTTACATAAATACTAACTAATGTTAATACTGTTAATAAACAGGGTTCTCTTTGTGTAAATATGAATTGTTTTTAATGGAAATGCTGCAGATTATACCTTTAATCACAGACTCTTGAAGTGTCTCACATTTCATTGTCTTGGGATTTAATTTCATTTAATTTAAAGCATATCGTCAAAATAACAGTTTTCATCTCTGCGCTGCTATTGCTTACCTCTATGGGCTGTTAAGGTTACGTTAAAGGTTGTTGTGTCAACCAAGCAATGTTGTTCTTTCAGGGTTAGATTAGTTGTAGTTGGTTAGGGTAGGCAGTGCACCGATGGTCCTTTAAAGCAACCAAGCAATGTTGTTCTTTCAGGAAAATTAAACAGCAACTATTTTAAACACTAGAAATTCTTTCCCAGAGGTGAATTATTTTTAATCTTTTTTATTTACATCAAAGGTATGTTCTGTTACAAATTACTGTGTGTTCTAATATGTAATAATTCATTTACAATAATTAAACTTATCCAATAAATCTCTACAGCAACGTCTTTGCCTACATAACCACAATATATAAATATTTCCAAATCTCTTGATATATTTAGGAAGATAAAAACATAATTACAACTTAAAAGATAGCATTTGCAGAATGTAAATGTTCATAAGATTCTTGTCAGAGGGATGGATGTGAGCCAGTCAGTCGGTCATAGGGTACAGCAAGGCCAATGTTGTAGTTGTAGCCGTAAGACTCTGTGTAGTCAGACCTGCAGATGGGCAGGATGTGATCCTGGGACAAAGCATCCTCCGAGAAATCATAATGGCAGATCACCCCTCTGTGTCTGAAATAGGTTTTCAAAAGAACACGGTTGAGAACTTTGGTCGGACTTAAAATAAGCTATCTGATGTTTGAGAAAGCAAGAACATATTGGCATTAAGGAATGTGGTGCAATGTGGGAGATGGCTTCACAAAGAGGAAGAATGACGGACCTGCGATGTGCTGTGAGGTCATCGTCTGTGATGCACGCCCCCCTCGGCAACTTGTCATCTGGAATATTGGCTGTTACAAGTTTGCTGCTGTTGAAATATATGTGCCTTACAGGATGCCTACAGCAGACGAAACCAAGCATCATCTTCAGTTTCAAACAGACAAACTTTATTTTTTATTCTGTCTCCTGAAGCCCATGTGTGCTTCTTTTCCTGCTCCTGACAGTTTGAGGCAGTTTTTCATCTGCTCGAAGATAAAAAGAATCCTACCTGTTGTGCATCTCCCACAGTTTGGTCCCCATTCTCATCTCCCACACACACACCAGCCCTTCGCCTCCGCCGCTCACAATCTTCCAGTCATCTGCCTGCACCGAGGTGACACCCAGGTGGTGGGCATACAAGGAGATCACAGAGGTGCCAGCTCGCAGGTCAAAGACTCTCACTCTGAAAGAGAGAACAGATACAGGTGCACTTCTTACATTTCCATTGCTGACAAACTTGAAACTAGAACTAGAAAATCTGGTTCTTTAAATCATCTCTAAATTGAACTGATTCTTTCTGAAGGACAAAGTGCAATAAGAAATGCAACAAACAACAAGAGCAGTCATTGAGTAATAATTGACAGAGAAACAGTGGTATTTGAAAATGTCACTTCCTGTTAAATTAGCCAGAGAATCACGCCATGACCACAGAGAAGTGATTGTTTAAAAGAGGGCGTTGACAGACAGACAATAAGAGACTATGCTCCCTTCTCCAGAGTGTGTTCAGCATCCAACCTAGAGACCAGACACAAAACCAATACAAACCAGATCACTGGGAAAGCTTTAGTTCCTGTTTTGCCTTGCCCAACAAAATAAACATATCTCCATTATAACTGGGCTAAAAATAGATAGTTACAGCTAATCTGTAAAGATAATAAAAATGCAATCACTATATATTGATATTACACATATTGCTTGAATGAGAGGATGATAAAGCAATAATCACAGCAGAAAAACATGCCATTGTTTTAATATGAGCTGATGAAACACGACCAGAAGTACCCGATGACACATTTACAAAACAGCTTCTCTATTTAAAGTCGTCAAACATTTGCACTTTCGAATTCATGTTGCAATGATTTTAAGTAAGTTTTGGGAGAAAACTGAATAGAACTATTCAGACAAAGGCTGTATAATCAGAACAAACTGTATAATGTCCGAATGTTATTTCTTAATTGCAATTGCCAAGAACTTTCCAAATCCTTTCTGGGATAATGCCTTTATCGCCATTACTACTTTAATCAGTATCATCAGCATAATGTCATATGTAACACGCACTTAGATAAAAGCCTTTAAGAGCTAGCCATTATTTACTGCTATTCATGAGCAACTGAGGCCCATGGGAGATCAGCTCCATCTGTTGTAACTGTGGCTTTATTGCAACAAAAAGCACCCAGGACATGACTCCATCCAGGCCCAGCCATCTTCCAAGTCTTCATTACCATAATCACATTTACTTTGGGGAGTCACACACACTGTATTCTTGCTTCCAAAAATCTTTTAAAGACTCAGAAAATGGCTAAATGGTCACAGTGGACTTGTTGTCTGCAGTTAGCTTAGTGTGTTGAATAGCTTTACATGATAAGAGCACACGTTTAACAATGAGGACAGAGCGTTACTGGCAGACCTCTGGGAAGCATAAATCTAGTGTTGGAGGCGGCTCAGTCTTCAGTGAGCTGTCAGTGGCCAGGCGCATCTTCATTAATCAGGAGCAGTTCTGCCTAATAAGGGAGGTTTGGGACAGGCTGGAATTGGATTTCCTCATGAGTTGGTTTCTTCCTGTTAGACCGAACATTCATTCTAAAACACAGCAATGCTTCATGATTTGTGGAATTCAAACATCAATAAAATGTTATAAAATAAATGTTGCTCAACTTTCAAACTAAAAAACATCAAAGTCCGTGGTCCAGCACAAACTGTTTGTACATTACTGAACTTTTTTTTTTTTTTCTATGTACTAAATGAATTGCGTCATAAGCTTCTCTTAGTATATTTTTTGCACAATGGAATTTTTTTTACCCCTTTTTTTTATCACTGTATGCTCATAAGGCTTTTGGTACACTACCTGTAAAAAGTATTCACACCCTTTCATGTGAAACTGTTTTTGACTGCTTAAATAAAGAAATGGCCATGGGAAACCTTATGTAAACAGACTTGGTTCAATTATCATATTATTATTGATTTAGAATTAAAAGTCACACAAGTGCAGTAAAAATAGGGATCGTTGAGCATTGTGCACAAGGCAGTATCCCAGGTACAATTACAATATTACGACAAAACAATCCTGGGAAAATGTTTCATTATTAAGAGACTGAATAGTCCAGGCACATGAGTTTTTTCTTTTTTCTCTCTGTGCAAAGTGAGTAACTCCCATGCAAGCAGTGGTTATTATGTAAAGCCTATATATCATGTGACCCAGGATTATACCCTTTTAGTGCAAGGTAAAATGATGCTTATGTAAAGCTTCAAACAGGTCTGGTCTACCTCTAAAAAAATGTGTACTGCCGAGTCAACTACAGACACGCAATGGCTTAAAGGCTTGTGAAGTTCTGCCATACGTTAAGCTGCATGAAGTGTATAAGACAAGTGTTCACGCCCTTTCTGTGAAACCAACTTCTACAAATTTTAAGAGACACAAATATGAAAAGAGATTATATGTAAATAGACCCACTTAAATCAACTTAGTCTTTGCTAAAACCCAATAAACCTAATGAAAACCCAGTTTAACTGAAAGCAGGGCAGACAAGATAATCCAGAAGAGCCAGTCACTAAAGTCAGTGTCAGTAAAGAGTACATTACAAACAAATAACATGAGAAACAGCAGGTGGTCTGGTAAGTAATTTGTATTTTACGTCAACCATTTGTGGAGTAAATTTGCTCACATTCTTTTAGGTTTTTGCTTCTTGTCTTTTTATATACAGGCATAAGTTATAAGTCTCTTTTTGAACTGACAAAACATTCTTTAAAAATTGACTGCATGATTTTCAAATGAGTATGTGGACAATCTTTCATCATACCTTTTTTCTAATCTTTGTAAAGCCTCTCTGTCTGGCCAGATGTGGCATTCTTCCAGGCAGACTTAATAAAGATCGCTCATTTGCTCTCTGGACCTTGCACACAAAAACCAAAGACAAAGAAAACAGAGGGCCAAAATTCATTTGGACATGAAGAAGGGATGCATTAGTAATTGGCCTTATGCCACACTGTGCAAGGGCCAAGATCGGCGACAGGTCCTTACTTTCCCCTTTTTTATTTGCCCTCGAATGTATGCTGCATTAGACTGGGATGGTGTGGAAAAGCCAAGCTGATGTGTGTAGTGCATCATCAATCAGAAGGCAAAAGTAAATCACAAAAGAATTGGAGAGACTCTGCAAATGCTCTAGTAACAAAGCGGCCATTTGTATTTGTCATTCAAATTCTCCTGTCGAAATATTTCGTATTAGAAACAAAACATCCCTTTAATGAAGCCATTTTCTTTGTATTAGATTAGGAGTTCTGAGTAGGACAAACTGAAGGCAGACAATGTGATATAGCCTGTCTTTCACTTTTAGCCAGCTCCTTAACAGCCAGATGGATTTGGTTGTGAATAGAAACAGTGGGAGCAGCTTTTGGAGAAGGGCGAGCCAAGGATTTTTCCTTTTCTGCCAGCTCATGCACCACAGCACCCACTAACAAGTGAAGAATGAATGAGAATGGCTCTTTTATGTGCCTTTCCTCATCTGGAAAGCCAGGTTACCAATATGGCACAAGTGTGCACGTCCTGTTTTTTTGTCCGCTACAAACTGTTAATGGAAGCCGGAGACCAACATCTCTATTCAGCACAAACAACAAAACACGTTACAGCTGTCCCATCTTCTTTTGTTCTTAATCTTTTAATGCTTTGTTGTCCAAGGCAAACTGATGCACAAAGTGAATAGAGTTTTGTCTTGTCACTCACTTTCGTAACACCTGTTCTCCACTGCAGACTTGCATCAAGTGTTAAAACCATTTAACAAGCCTTCCTTTCACCTGCAGTCGTTGGCACAGTTTCAACAGATGGAGCCTAGTTGTAGTCTCATAGTTTGTGCTGTTTAAATAAACACCTCCAAACACCTGTCTTGAATCCTTTTTATTTATGTGATGTGCCAGAGCTTCTTACCTCCTGTCTTTGTTGCCGCAAACAACAAGGTGCGGCGGGCTGTCTCTCAGGTTGATGCAGGTGAAATCCCCCGGGGAAGTGCCCACACAAACTTCTGCTTTGCCCGTCTCTAGGCTGTACACATGGATCTGAAACACCCAGAATATGCTGTCAGTTACGTAGACTACACATTAAATAGCCACACTATGCACTTTGCTGTCTGGACAAAGATACCAGTGTCTTGTACGTAAGTAAGTTGTAAGTCTGCAAAAATAAAATTATACATAGATGATTTAATATTGATAATAATCTAAATCATTCTTGATGTCTGAACTTGGTCGAGTCCGATAAACTTAGTCTTGGGAGACAAACCTAGGTCTCTACGACACATTAAAATTAAAAAATAGATAATAGATGATAGTAGGTGATAAATGCGCAATAACTTTGTTTTCTTATTACTAATCTGTGGTTAACAGACAAGGACATACACGATTGTCTCAACCTGAAAATTTCTTCATACAAGTTTCAATGATGTCATCTGGAGCTGGCCTAATTGGTCGATTAGCAGCTAGTGTGTTCTCATCCAAATGAGACTGACAAAACAGAATGACAGCCAAGCAAAATTATCTTTGCATAATTGAAATCTTAAACAAATTAAAACAGGAAAGCAAAGAAGAATTATGCAGAAGGTAAAAAAAAAAAAATAGAGGACAAAAGGGACAAGAGAGATATACTGTAGAGACAGCAATTAAAAAGAGAAGTTTGAAGGAAGTGAAAAAGCAGCATGATGTAAGCCTTGACCAAGTGCCAGCAGGTTTTGTGTGTCCCCTATTTCAGGCCAAGCAGTGCTTTAATTGTGTGCCGCTCCAGGGCAAAACCCAAATCAGTCTGGACTTTGAAATGACAGCTTGATAGGATTTGGACAGCGAATGAGGGAGAGATGAGCTAAGGAGGAGTTCAGATACTACCATTTTCAATCGACTGCCATAGCTCATGGAAAATAGATTTCATTAAATAACTGTCACACTCTAAAAATAAAGATTGCAAAGGGAGGCAATCTGATATTAGTGATGATAACTGGGGCTGTCAAATTGTTTTGAGAAAAGGCAAGGCTTTGAAGAAGTTGTTGTGCTAATGCACTTGTTGGAGCCCAAATGACACTTTCACACAAAAGAAACTCTAATTGCAGCTGAGTACCAAGATTTCTATCTAATTACTCACTTGGCTTTTAAAACATGAAATATGTTGACATAATTTCTGAGACCTAGTATGGTTTGTGAAAGGTTTTCAGAACAATTATCATTCTATTAAAGCTGTGCTTAGTGTCCACATTGGACATCTGTGATGCTTGCTCCCATTCCAAGAAAAAAGCTATTTGTGTGGCATTAACCTAAAGCTATGCAATAATTCTACATAAACAGGATCTATTTAATAAATTATACACAACTTTTGAAGTTATTTCTGTACAAACAAAACTGTAACTAGGTGTGCACTCAATACTGCAGATTGTGTAAACAGTAACCACTAAAAAAGTACAATCAAATTACTTAGTACTACTTACTACTTACTTACTTTTCTTGTGGTACTTACTTACCACAAGAAAAGTTTAAGTCTGTGAAAACAAAAGGATAAAGCGTCCTTTGGCCTCATTCTTTCAAGCACACAAATAAAGTAAATGAGTTTTCCCAAGTCTCAAAGTATGGTTTGAGACTTCTACTTGGTCCAGGCGTGATATGGACACACACTGATAAGTCCAGATGTATTTTAATGGCAGGTTTCTAGTTTTACGTGATTTGACATTTCCAAACATCCTCAGGGCAAAGCAAACCTTCACATGTTCCACATTTTCACGTGTGCTTGTGATCATGTGTACAAGTGTCAAGATACCAAATTGTGCCCGGGGTTAATAACATTCTCCATTAATGCTGACGTTCACAAAACTGTAACGTCCAGTTCTTACGTTTTCTACAAAAACCTAACTACATACACACCCTATACATCAACACCTTCTTTCAGTACATTCAAAGCCCTCTGAACCTGAGGCAACAGGAAATGGCAGGTTTTCTGACAGCACTTGTGCTCTGTGCTGTGTGGTAGATCCACTCAGTTGGATGGACAGGTTGCCAGTGGAGACGGCAGTGTGTGCTGAAAGCCCAGCCACGAGCGGCGGGAATGCTTGGGTGAATGCCTGGGTGAATGCCTGGGTGCTTCTGGTCCAATGGCAAGAGGGAAACACAAAGTAATGAGGATCTGGAGACCAGCTTCAACTGAGCACTCATACACAGCCACTGGCATCACCAACAGAGAAAGAGAAAGCTAGAAGATAAAGGAACTGGCTGGGTGGTGACACTCACCAAGATAAGAAAGGACTCAAAAACAAGTGAAAGCTGTCACAACTGGTAACAACACTGCAGCAAAGTCACTGAGTCCAAATCAAAAACAAGACAATGTGGGTTCATCCGAGTCAAAATGTTGTAAATTAAAAAGTGTCACTCCTCAGCTGGGAAAAAAGTGTGAAATTATTCTGTTGGATGCCACCTCTATGCATTTTAACAGATTTTAATGAAGCATATGTTTCCTCACTGAAGGCAGCATAAATCACGTCTGCTGAGAGTTAGCAGCCAATTCATGCTTCTTCACAGGAAGCAGTTATTGCTAGAATTTTGACAAAGTGATAGACAGGTTCATTTAAACTGAAAAATATTCAATTAGGAAGGAAGGTGTGCACATGATGAATTGGCATCATTTTACATTTTATGACTTAAGAAAGTACTTTCTCCAAGTTTGAAATCCTCTTGTCATACTGCTGCTCCTTTGTACAGTAAAAACAAAAGGACCACAGTGGTGTTTCTCTGTCCCTTGTCAACAGTGTGGTGCTTTAGTGCTCTCAATTAAGTCATGTTGCAAATGCATGTAAGCAGATGCATGATGTAAGTTGATAGATTTGCTCAAGAGACTGAGTGATAGATACAGCACACAACTGACACTGTAGTATTTATAACCATTGGCACTAATGACTCTACAGAGCTGAAGCGCCCAACCAAAAACCCCAACTCAAATTTAAATTAACGTGATTACATCTTCACATGTGAAAATGATTGCTGCATAGTTGCTTTGTGATCCTTTGTGAATTGTAAAGCCTTTAGAGTCAATTAAGAGCACAAGGTCCATAGAAACATAGTATTAATAGCAACAAACAAAAGCATCTTGAGGACAACAGTCGATCAAAGCACTCGTAATTAGATGTACAGCCCACTGAGGTTTACTGTTGCTATTTAAGCTCACTATTTGTGCTATAAACAAATTCTCTACAGGCTATTTCTAATAGGACCTGTAGTGTCTAAAGGGAATGAGACTCAAAGCAGATATGATTAGTAGTATATGAAATTTAAAATACATTTCACAGAATAAATTGATACAAATGTTTACCAGACTCTTTTAAAGGACATCATCATATTTAATTTAGGGGAGAGCAGAAAAATGGATATGCCAGCTGTAAAATGGTCATTGCACTAATAACAGGCCCATGCCAAAATCTATCTTTGTTGTTTCAATCAGCTAAATGTATCCATAAGAAACCGCAAAACAAATTACAGTATTTTACCATTTTCAAGGTTTTTATTTACCACCAGTTTTGAACACAGGTAACCTTGGTAAGCCTTTCTAAACCTTTCATTTAAATTAGGGGCCAGTCTGGGAAGCAGTTCCAAGGTCTAGTTAGTCAACGTGCAAATGTTTAGTTCAGGTGAGTTACAGCTGAGCACACAAACAGCCTTGATACAGCTCCAGCCCTTACATTCATCCACAAATAAAGCTCCCCTCAAAGGACATTATCATTATTATTGTTTATGAACATGCCTTGATTCAGTCTATCTATACCACACATGTCAAACTCAAGGCCCCGGGGCCATATGCGGCCCTTCAATACATTTAGTAGGTGATATTTTTGGCACTATGAATTAACGGGATTTGAAAAGGTTTTAGTTGTATTTGAATCAGATTCATTTTATTTGTTCATGAAATCTTAAGCCATTTTTTGGTACTGAGATATACATATAATCTGCTCAAATCCAAATAAAAACTGCTCAAATTCATCTAAAACCCATTCAAGTCAGTCAAAAACCTGTTCAACTTTGTCAAAAACCAGTTCAAATCCATCTCAAACCTGTTCAATCCAACTAAAACCTGTTAAGTACATCTAAAGCCAGGTAAAAATCCATGTAAAACCTGTTCAAATCCATCTAAAACCAGTTTCCATAAAACACGGAAATTAATGTTAAAGATGACTTTTGTAAGACTCAAATAACAATGAAACCTTACATTCAAAATTTAATAAAAGCTTTCCAAATGTCACCATCTTCGGTCTCTGAAAAGATTCTTAATAACTATCGCGGCCCCTCACCACAGTTTGACACCACTGACCTACAGTATAATCACTATACCTGCTTTGATTTAACAAAAATAGCATTTTATAGAAATCACTGAAGGACCTACCTTGTTGCCTCCGTCGTGCATTGCCCAGCCGGTGCGCTTGACTCCAAAAGCAACCTGAGTCTGTGAGGCATCCAGGCAGGTAATAGGATGACCGTAGACCGAGTGAAGCGTCTGTGGCTCCTCCGTCCGAGAGTCCAGCAAATGAACACTCTCCTCAGCGGCAACAGCAGCCAGAGGCCAGCGCTGCCCTTTACCTGGCACCAGCACTAAACTCTGCACCTGCCACACCACACAGGAAATACAGAGTTGTTAGGAATTAATAAGGTCGGCACAATGGGTTGAAGAGGGAGGTTATTTTAAATGTATGTGTAACTAATAGAGTACACAAGCTTTATAGTAAATAAGCTCAGTGTGAAAGATCAGAGAGAGCTCCACCAGACTGACAGGTTGCTGTTGTGGGGCATTCTTCAAGTATTGGAGTCATTCATTCAGCACAAATATAGTTAGTTTGTGTTTATATTTAAAGACATATCAACATTTTAAATTTAGCTTACAGTCTTGGGGAGGTGAGCCTGGCAGACTGTCCTCCAGTAGCCACAATCATCAGGGCAGTCAAGCCGTACATCTGGCCCAGAGGAGGAGCCCAGGACAGCAGTGTCAGGGCTCAAAGCCAGGGTCTGGACTCTGTCTGGACACTGGTAGTGGTAGATAGGCTGTCCCCCTGTCTCAGTGCTCCACACATCCACACAACCTACATAGATAACACCGTCATTGTCACTGTCAATTTATAACATCTGAATAAATGCCTGAAACTGCAGTTAGAAGCGCATCTGACAAGCTGTTAGAAAAGTGGACAAACACATCATTACAAATGCTTCCTGAGTGTCTTATATATCTCAGAGTATATGCTTTTAAGTTTAAAATAAACTCACCGTCTTCATATGCAGCAGCAGCCACAGTGCTGTTCACCTGCACATGACTAACATATGGTCTTGGTTCTGTGTTGGCTGACAGGCTGTTAGGTTTAAGGTAAGAAGCTGCTGAGTCCCAGTGCAGTGTATCCCACAGCCTCACATCACCAGATGTGTATCTTTAAACATATGGACACATAAAACCATTTATAAGAATAGAGTAAAGGCATCAGCAGGATGACTGTCCACTTTCTTCGTGGACTGAAAAGTTTGTCTGTTTTATAAAACCTGACGTTATCCTGTCACCACTGAATCATTTTCCCTCTCAAACATTTCTCTTTCCCTCAAACAGACCTGATGTTATTTGGTTTTCCAATCTCTGTGCTACATGATGTTCTGAACATTGCACTGGCTTTGCTTGAAAAAGAAAGCCATTGGTAACCTGATGAACTTTGCATATGGTCATTGTGATGGACATGGGAGAGGAAAATCTCACGAAGACAGTAACTTTAGTGCTCTAAGCAGCATTTTTATAGATATTTTTAAGATATTAAAGAGATAGTTTGATATGTCATGCATCTCAGCAAAGCTTAACAGAGTATGTATGAAAATGCAAAACATGGCACATCAGTTGTTGAGATAACGCAACATCAATGTTTCCTTTGAACAAATTCTGAAAAAAAAATAAGAAAACAATAAATATGTTAATCTGTCATCTGTCATTTCTATTCTCTTATGTGCTTATTAGTGTAGTTAATTATTTTATGAAATCAAACAGATTTCGAATCTGTCTATGTACGAGTGAAGTCTGGGTTAATTAGTAAAAAGTCTAATAATTAGAGCAGATGTTGTTTGTTTATTCTTTTATAATTATGATGCAAAACCGCTGAATTTATTTCGCTTGTTCCCTTGTTTTCTTCATAGACAAAGTGTGTCTTTATCTCCAATCCACAATTAACAGAGGAGTCAACTCGTCACCCTCAACAGGCTTTTGCCCCCTCTTTCCACATTTGTCTGTGTCGATGAGCTCTCGCTGCCGGCAGTACCACCTCCACAGATACCATCATGTCTGAGCAAGTATCCACCTCGCAGCCAGTGTGTGACACAGTGACTGAAAGTGTGACAGAGGGTGTGTGTCACAGGGCTTTGCAGGAAATACACAATAATAATAAGCACTTAATTAGTACATCATGTTGTGCCAAGTGCCAACTCTGTGGTGCTGTAATTACTTAAAACTTTTGTTTGTAGAAACCAAAAACATACATAATTTATGTAACGGTGTGTCTTAATGATATATTACTTTCCGTTTCCCCTTTAAGAGCAAAATTTAATTCCACCATTTACCTAATAGGATTTATAAAGACTTAATTAAATAATTCTTGATCACTTTTAACTGCTATTGATTCTTTTGTAGTTGCAATCAAATACAAGCCCTCTAATTAATCTGCCTTTTAAGTGCCAATAATGGGAAAACTATTGATGTGAGCTGCTATAAGACAACACTTAAATATAGTTAATTACATGGGATTTGTAGTCAGATAGAATGTTTTATACATGTGCTCTCCTAAAAATATAAACACTGTCATCATCTATGGGACCTAGTGGCACTGAAGGGAATCTAATCACAGTGCTCACTGGAGCCTAAATGTCTCCTTGTGGGTTCACTATCAGGCTCCTGTGGGTCCTTACAATGGAGTACTATTCTAGGAGCTCCATGGCATGATGGGTTAGTAAATATTTATTTAAATTAAGTCTCAACATTGTGTGCAATCATTGTGCGTACATGTGATGTTATTTTTTAACCTTGATTTTGACAGACTTTGTATTGTTATATGAAGTTGATGCTGTGTGACATTACTTAAGTAGTTATTAAAGCCTCACCTATCATGGCCAAAAACTCACCCAGCTATTACAAAGTTTTCACTGGAGCTGACATCACAGAGCACCTTGCCGAGCTCAAACTGCAGCTGGCTAATGGATCCCACTCGATTCTAGGTAGAAAGCATTTCCATTACTTGACTGACAAATCTGTATCCACGTAATAAAATATTGTTCTTATTATGTTCTTATTAAGTATATTTATTTAATTAAATAAATATTATACAATAAATACATCCTTATACAGTGTTGTTTCAGTGGCACTTTGTGTATATTTTTATTGAACAGCCCTGGCTAACTTTATGCCTGAATTTTTGAACCAAGCAAAAAAAGAAATCGACTACTTGTGTCACTAAGATACAAAAATTACATTTATATGAATTAATTTTGTGCTTTTGATCAACTAATGTAGAGCAGATAAAGCACACCTTCCAGTTGGAGGATACAGTTTTGGCTGCGTTCCTGCAGTCTCGTAGTGTACTCTTCCAGCAGGGGGAGTCAGACACACTGGCATCTTGATGAAAACCCTCCCTCATGCATATCTTGAACCAAAGCATGGCATCCTCTGCAAGGACTCTCCATACCCTGCTCACCTGGGAGGAGATTGGACAGTTTATAGGTGGATTGAGTCAGCATAAATTACACACTTGCATCACCTAATTTATTTGCACTCGAGCGGCTGCCAAACTGGCAGTGTGCAGCAGGTCTGTCTCACACAGTATAATCAATCCTGCTGCACTGTCACCATTAAAGCATGTTAACGTAAGTGCTGTGACATTAAAAGACTTCACCACCTAAAAATATAAAATTGTGTCTGAACTGGGCCTGAACATGACTAGTCCTGCTGCTCATTCTGACATCATTTTTTGTATATAAAGTAATAAATGAAAGTTACCACAATGGCCACTTTGAAGAAATTATACACAAAAGTGCTGCTTTTAAAATTTCCTTTCAATCGTCTCTCATTCGCAAGAACTCTCTCTTTCTTATGGAGTATCATGGTTCACTGTGACCCTTTTTCTGTTTGCACTTGACATTGTGTACTTTACAGGTATAGCTTACCTGGGCACATCGGCCTAGCTCTGTGCAGTTTAGATACTGAAATATTTTTAATGCCAACTCATATGGCAACTCTATATCGAAGAAGGGAATGTCGTTCACCTCATTCTGAAAAACAAGACAAAAAAACATTGGACAAAATGTTTGAAAGTAAATATTAAGTCTTACTTTAAATGGAAGTGCAAAACCCCAACATCTCCATTAATCATGCCAAAACTTTACCAGGTCCTGAATGAGTTGGTCCACCAGCTGCTCATCTCTCTTGACCTTTTTCTGCTGCTGTTGATTTTGCAGAGACGTGGTGCACAAATTGGTTACACGGCTATATTGTCTTTTCCTCTTGTTCCTCTCCTCCTCAATCCTTTCCAGCAGAGGACTGGTCCGTCCATCCAGCAAACTACTTGCAATAGAAACATACTGAGGCTGATCCTCTTTGTCTACGGACCTGTTACTTGTTGAAGGACTGCCGTCTTCATTTCTCTCATTCTTATGGTTGTCAGTCTCGTCGAAATACCGATTTTTCGAGTCTTTTTGTCTTGAATCGCAAGCGACTTTATTCTTTGATTCTTTTTTACTCTTTAATTCTTCTTTCCAGCGCTCCCTAAACGCAGCAAGTTCATATTCTGCCATTACTTACATCCTTACAGATCATGTATCCAATACGATTAACATTTAAAAGACTTAAGTTGAGAAATACGAGGCGGACGCTATACAAGCACTGGTCCTTCTCTGTAAACAGTCCGAGGAGCACCGTGCTCCTCTGCACAGTTCCGCATGACTTTAATTCCGCAGGTTTTATTCTAGGGGCAGCACTCTGGAAGACTAAAATATTTTAGCCACAAGTTAAAAACATTTTGTCCAAATAATGGCATGTTTTTGTTGTTGCACATCAATTCTGCAGTTATAGACGCAAGTAATAATAAACTTAACTGTTATCAATTGAATAATCAACAGAAGAACACAATGTCCCTGAACGCTACAACAAAAGACTTACGAGATGAAAGCGGGCAGGAGAGATTCAATAGTTAACCATTGCTCTTCTCTTTTGGGAGAAGATGATGTAAACCCCACATCATGTGACACCGTAATGAATAATACAGTAGAGAGAGGGAGGAAGAGCCGGATTGGGGACATAGACTCAGTATAAGGTTGGATGAGGATAAAAGGAGGGTCATATATCCTTCAGGCTTATAGAGAAGAAGACACAGGGACAAAGTGTTGGTCACTCAGCGGAGGAAGATGTGCTGGCTGCCGATAGACCAGCCTTTGTTGCTGCCGGGCGACTCGTCGTTATCCCGCAGCCCGTCGCCGTGCTCCGTGGCTCAGCTCGTGGCTTCGCGCCTGAGGAGAGTCGGGGACCAGATGGAGAAGAGCTGGACGGCCGGTAACAGCGCGTACGGCCCCGAGGACACTTCAGAGGGCTTTGGCGGGAAAGGTCACGTGAGGGGCGCCCTGCGGAGCTTCACCGCGCTCGTGCTGTTCTTCACGAGACATCACCTGTAGGGCGCCGGTCAGCAACAGGTGCGTCAGCGCGTCACGGCACGGTTCATCTGTGACAAGCTTTGGTTTAATTAAGAACTGTAGACTAATGAACAATTAAACACATTTGGACCCAGACCAACACTGATAACAGACTACTCTCCCTGTAATTACTGAAGTCTGAGTGAAATTGGAATTACTAGACATGCCTTAACTGTTTCTGCTTGGATTGATCTAGTTTTCTATGGTTGTCGATTTAACATTCATTAAAAACACTGCTTCTAAACTTTTAAAAGTTTTTAATACAAAACACCCAGGATTAAGCTCATATAGGCCATAGTTTAATTAGCCTTTTAATTGTAGGCTTGAAAGACCCTACTGTGGTTTACAGTTGAGTCTTGTCCTAAAAGCTACGATTTGAAAATGGTTGACGGGGCAGGCCACATTTTACCCGTCTGAATGTTGGTAAATACGTCTGCTACACACATGACAACCATGAAGACGGATTGAGTTCACATTTTGGTGTCTGGTTGCGGCTTTTCTCACAATTTCTGAGAAAAGCTTTAATGAAGTGCTTCTTTCTGTCTTAGACGGTGCCTTTCGGAGAAAACAAGACGTGGAGCAGGCACAGACAATAAAACTACAAAACGTCTGCAGCAGCTCAGTTGGGAGATGTAGTCCAACTTGTGGAGTACAATCTTGTGGGAAGAACGGAAAATGCTGGGTTCATTGTGTTCTGTTTTTGTTTTCAGACAAACTGATATGAAGACTTGACTCAGGCATAACATGGATGCACTATGTATGTTGTAATTAGCGGACACTCAGAGGACAATGAAGCCCTTTACTTGGCCGCGCGTCCTGCTGGTCCTGCTCCTGTGCGTGCCGCTGTCATCCCGCTTACAAAACAGTGATGTAATGCTCCCCTGGTAGATCGGAGAGGAAAGCTTACTAATAAGCCTCCCTGAATGTTCACCTTACAAGGCATGAGTGCATCAGTTTCCAGAGAGGGGAAAACCCAGTAAACCACAAGATGCGTGTATAGGTTACACAGAGCTGTTTACAGCCCGTTACCAATGCACACTGGGCTTTATACTCTCGTGCTCTCTACCCTTTATATAAGCTCTACTTTAAGTACTGTGTACATATGGAGAGGGTGGTTGTTTTTATAAGCGTTTTCTACAGTGTTTAGATGATGTTGACAGTCCTTGGCGCTTTTGCATTAACTTTTTCTAAGTGCAGTGTTATGTGGCTTTTAACTTATACAAATACAGGACCTGTGTACAGGAAGTTATGCTGTTATGCTGTTTGTGATTTAAAAAAAAAAAAAAAGCTTTCTCTGACGATTGTATTGTGAGATAAATTTTTGAAGCTGTTATTTATAATGTCTTCTTTTTACTTCTCAAATGTTTCATATTGATTTTTAGTAGTCAAATAAAATATTCTTTTGGAATAAAGTACACTTTCTCTAAGTGTTGTTAAATCACAGGAGATTAATGGAAATCAATGAAAAATGCTTTAATGTAAAATGCCTGTTATTCACAGTACATTTTAAATGGACTTCACCCATAATGCAATTTATTAGCAGGTGACTTATTGACAGATTTCACAAAATACAAACACATAAACACATTATAGTTTCATAGTTTTTTCAACATTTGTGTTTACAAAGTTATTTGCTATTTATATTTATGGTGCTGTAATAATTGTCAAGACTAAATGAACCAAAAACAAAGAAGCAAATACATTTAGACATGTCCAAATCCTTGTTTGTGTTCACAGATACTGTGCTTAGACAAAGGCTGCACTAAACATGTTTGTATATCTTGTTAAAATATTACTACTACTCCACTTTATCATCATACACCCTGTGTTACTGCTAGTCATTACACTTATCCTGATCAAAGCATAATTCCATATGTTTAAAATATACAACGTAGAAGACTGTTTAGCAGTGTGTACAGCAGGACCACATGGTACAGGACGTGCATGAACTGATGTCAGGGCTCAGTAGATTTGGAAGTGAGCCGAGGTGGTGCCATCTTTCCAGCATCGCGGGGTCTCAATGACTGTGGATCGGCACAGAGGACATGTTCTCTCCCGGTCGAACCACAGACACAGGCAATCCTCACAGAACACATGCTGCAACAAAACATACAAGTATCAGTAAAACTTCACACCGAGGAAATCGCACTCTGTCCACACCTATGACCCACAGACAACATGTTAAGAATCTTTATTCATCTGTATTTCACCATTTTCTCTTTACATGGGAAGTACACAGTATCAGAAACACGTTTAACTTCAAGTACACCTGGTAATGATTGCTCTCTTGTTATTGTGGGATTAGTTTGCCAAAGGATGTGATAGTCTACATCAATGGGTGATGTTCTAGTCATTAGTTAACCCAACACTGATACGGTTATACAGTTGGCGGCTTGATAACTAGGTCGCTTTTCAAGAAAGCATTAAGTTGAGTGTAATATTAATTGTAGATATTGAGGTCCCACCTGACAAAGAAGAGCTATGGGGTCTCTGAAATCAGACTGACAAATAGCACAGACATCACCAGCCTCACTACACTGCTGACTACCAGCTCGCACCCCGAAACTCTAGATAAGAAACCAAAAGTTATTACTCAGAAATGCAGGTATGTGAACATTACATGAACATGTATAATAAGGATAGTCCGAAACTCACCTGAGAGCCACAAAGAATCGCAAATGCCTTACGTATGGCAGAAACACGACCACAGATGTCAAACGACTGCAACACAAAATAAAAACATTTCTAAGTTGTCAAAACAACATTTGACCTTTATTCACTCATCTGTTGTCTTGTACTTGATTACTGCAATAAAATGGGAAAACTGACATGGTGTCAACTTAAAAATAACTGTCAGTGCAGCTGGACCGAGCCATAAATTCAGACACACCTCTGTTGTATTTGGTATATTTAGTTTTACTCATTAGTAGAATTACAGCATTTTCCCTGTTTCATTCTTTCCAGTGTGATGGAGCAGCGTGACCATTTGTGAATCAACCATTCAGTGCATCACTCACATCCATATATCCCAATAAGGACCGATCTATAAAATGGTGTGATTCGTAAATACACCAGGGCGGTGTGTCTGCTCACAAACATCCAGGAATCTGTCCTCCTTTTTTTTAGGTTAAACTAAAAGCTTCAATGAATGATTCCTTGAAGCCTTGACCACAATGCACAAATAACTCATCCTTTTATCACTTGTGTGAAAAGAAAATAATTACTTTTAGTTTCGCTGTGTCAGTTCTCATGTGTGACAAACTGACTCAGGGTTTCCACTATTCTACTTCTCCCTTTTGAATGCCTGCTGGGCTGATTCATGGTAGGGATCAAAAGGTCAAAGTTTTTATTTATTTAGATTTATACACCTAGTTTAAAATATGAAAATGGGGTGGCTCACCTGGTAGAGCGTATACCACATACTCAGGAGACCTGGGCTCAATTCTGGCTTGGGTCCTCTGCCCAATGTAATTCCTCTGTCTCTCTCACACTCTGTTTCCTGTCTGTCTACACTTACTGACAAATTAAAGGCAAAAAAGTGAATTGTACATGCTAAATAGTCAATGGAAAAAGACTTAAGAACAACTGAAACTGAGATTCTGATGCAGCATACTGTTCCACAGATTAGGGGCTGCGACAGACCACAGACATTTGTTGACCACATTATTTTGGTTGGAACATGCATGGACAAGTGGCTGGACTATGATTGCTTTAAAAACAGCTGCGAGACAACCTGAAGTGAGAAAAGGGTTGATGAGCTTCACTATAGCCACACATCCACTAAACTGCATGGTGCAGATTCAGTACGTAAGGCCCAGGTTGTTACATATAAAAGTAAATAAATATGTTTGTGGTAATCCGAGAGGCTGGATGTATACATGTACTGCTGCAACAGTGTCGACTGTATGTAAAATACGTTTCTCAGTCACCCAAACAGTAAACGGTATTGTGATGAAAGTGCCATAGTATGCTTATTTAAGGCCTCTCACACTTCTTTTGGCAATGGTAATTCTGCCTTACTCTATATATATTGTATTATTTCATTCCACAGTTTAAGCACCAAAACTTATGTGCATTTCACAAACTCTTTTTTTCAATTCTTTCTTGGCTGAAATTAAAGAAATTTTACACAATGAAGGTTAAAAAAATAATATAGAATAGTGGACAGACAGGAAACACAGAGAGAGGGAGGGGAACGATGATGGAAAAATGACCAGAGCCAGATTCAGACCCAGGTCTCGCAAGTATGTGGCATCTACCAGATGAGGGTTAACAACAGGTTAACAACAGGGTTAACAAGGTGAGGTCTGAGTCAATGTGTCATCTCCAGCAAGTCAAATTCTCCTGTCATGTTGGTTCTCCTTTCTTAACTCCTTAAGGTAATTCCTTTTTCTTTTTTTTACTTCATGATGTTTCACACAAAGATATGCGGTTGGGAAAGGAATTAGGAGGTATATTCTTGAGAATATTTGGATCACTTATTTCCTTTACTATTAAAATGTTCATGTCTTGTCAGTACGCAAATACCTTGCAGAGGCTGTAGATAATTATAAGTGTGGCTCCAAGAAGGTAGCTGTTGGAAGGGTCCTCTCCCATGATGTATTTGTACCAGAGCTGGATGGGCACTAGAGTCCGAAACAACTGGCTCAGCTCTTCAATCAGCAGATAGAACTTACCCTGTAAAAACACACTAAATTAATCAGATAAAAAGAAAAGGCCTTTAATGTAAAATGGGCAGTAGGTTCCAAATGATTGACTTAGCCAGTTGCTTTGAAAGTGGCCACAACAAACTAAAGTGTTTGAGTTTTGACTAACACAATACAAATTCATTTTTAATCCACCATCAAAAGCTTGACAGCTCCGGGGCACTTTTCTATCTAGTCAAGAGCAGTGCAGCATTAAAAGCTTAAAAACAGCATGCCTCCAGCCCAAACATGGCCGCTGTCCAGAGCGCCACAGTTTCACAGCAGTACAGGCAATTTCCCCACACTGCAAGGGAAACTGGCATCCGCTCATTCCACCTGCTACCCTGCGCCCGCAATAAGCCCAGCCCTACGGGGGTTACACGCCGCCTTTAAAGGACCTGCCGTTACCTCCATAATCACACACAAGAAATGAACTTCTCAACTGCTACACAGTGAGTTAGTGAATTGGGAATGGCTAAAAAAACAGACAGAACAAAAGTGAAGGCAAACTTGATTCAGTGACGGCCCCTGTGGCATCCCAGCTTGTGTAATGACTTCCTGGATTGTATTTGACAAAGATTGATGACTAGAAGTGAAGAGCCATGAGCGACCAGGTTGGTGAGGAAAGAAGGCCTTCACTAGCAGCTAATTCATCTTCCTTATTGTCCCCTCAGTCTTATATCCCACTGTGCACATCACGCCCACACAAAAACTGTCAAATCTAAGGTTTGGACTGGGGCCAAAGAGTAGTAAGCTCCACTGGAGGCCATGTCTTGGATATTTGTTGCTTATTTGGTTGGTTTCATTACTTTTTTCTGGTAGAAGTTCTAGTAGATTTACATAATTTACCTTTTGGCTTTGATAAAAAAGCATGGGTGGGATTGCTTTGTTACACACTGAGTTTCTCAATAGACAATAATCAGCGTGATTAATGGGAGACTGAGGTTGAACTGGTGTTTATGGAACCACTTATACATGCCACGTTCAATCAACCAAAAGAAAAGTAAAATATGTCTAGGAAAATTAATTACTGTCTAAATCTGGTATTTTATGATGACACATAAATGTTTATTTGTAATTCCAGTAAGAGCATATTAACACACAAAAAGCAAATACCGTACAACAAAGCAAAAGCTACACTAGGTTTAGAAATGACGGCCACATGAGTGCAACTGGACTGGAGGCCACAACTCTATTGACAACTATGACGAAACTGTAGAGCCTGCTGTCACTTGTACAGACTTGCAGCGACTACTATGATTATGTTGGATCATTAGTGTATCCATGGCATGGATGCGGCAATGGAGCCACAACTGTATGACTTCATGACGATAAATACAGAGTTTGGCCTCTGTGACCAGAGACAGACCGGAACACGCTCCTCTTCGAATCTGTCCGATCCTACATGTTTGAATAGAATACGTGTGTATGTTTGTGTTGTGAATGGAGTGTGCAGGTAATGGTCCAGCTCCAGGGAGGGATGACCTCACTCTTGTTAACCCCTAGAGGGCAAATGAGCTCAGTTGCTGGCTGATGTGGTTCTGATAGGCCTGTAGGTCTGTTTATCGGTGGAAAAAGTCATCCTAATACTTTGTATCATCTGCCCTCTCTGTCCTAGACACAAACACATTAAATATGACCAGCACCTGTCTATCTGTGTGTGTGTGTGTGTGTGTGTGTGTGTGTGTGTGTGTGTGTGTGGTGTATGTTTGTGTTGCCTGAGGTTACTCTTTGCACTCAGAGACAACTACATGCCGTCTGTTACCCAAGGACAACTGATGAAAACCTTATGAATACAGAGCAGTTTCATACTGTGACCCTTTAGCACTTTCCCTTTACGGACACTGCCGAGGTTGTCATTAGTTGTTCAAAATTAACTTTCATCTTTTACTTTGAATCTGTATCATTTCAACTCACCTATTCTGTATTCTATATAATATCTTATAATAACTTTTCATTAAAATTCATAGGTTATGCTGTGTGTTTTGCTTTTGAATTCATGGGATTCATCACCCTTGAAGCAAATAGGTATATGATAGCTATTAAGCTATTTACACCCTTCAGGCACATGTGCATATAAACACACACAAAAAAGTAATGCCCTGTAGGGCGCAAAAGTAGTATAGTAATTAGTCTCGTGGCTGCACTGTGGCGCTGACTTAAAACCATTTACAACAGGGACCAGAGTTTGTGTCCCAGTGACAGAATTAATTTAGATCATGAGATGGTTTAGCATGTGTTTTAGTTTAGTGAAATAAGGGTCATGTTTAAAAAATAAAAGTGTGGTCAATTTTCAGGGACCCTCCAATCCTGTCATTGCCAGAGGAAACTGTTTTCTCTCCGCAACACAGAGAGCTGGAAACAACTGCAAGGGACCCTCTACTACATTGAACGCCTCTCGGGAGCGCTCGACCACTGCTGAAGCCACTGAGCATGATATGGTGGGAACCGCCAACCTACGCAGAACCATCTGACGTGCCAGGAAGGAGGCAAAGGCATTTAGTGTGATCTAGATACAGCCATAGTAGGAATTAAAAAATTTGCTGTGATATCTATATATATATATAATTTATATTATCCTAAAAATATTTATAGCTCTATAACCATTTGTGGATGGTCATTTCTTACCCTAGATTTGAAGGCCAGCATAATCTTTGGCAGGAAGAGAACGAAGCACTTTAGACCAATTGTGAAGTACTTGAGGACAAAGTCTGTAATGCCCACAACCCAGATGAGATCAAAGAAGTCAAAGCTGCTGAGGTTGGGTTTGGCAAATATGAGGCTGTAATAGAATAAAAAAAAGCATTATAACTTACACAACATACTGGATAACTGCTGGCTTTTAATTAGGGGTAGTCTGAATGACAAAGAATAGCCACAAAAATGAGGAATTAAATATGAGAAACGCAACAACAGAACAAACACAAAATACTCACAGGATAAGACCAGACAAAAACAGCAACACACCCTAAAATAGGAACAAAAAAAATGAAGTGTCTTTTACAAAACAAATATCATGAAATAATAAGTGTATGAGTTACATGCAAAAATAATGTGGGTGGTAATAATAATAATAGGTGGGGCACAAAGCTCAAGTGTACAACACTGTACTGCACCTGTTGTGCAGCTCCTCATTACAAAAGGTGTAGTATATATAGAATATATTTCCAGCAAGGAAAAGGAGTATCCACAGAGCAACAAGCAAAGAGCGATCCTCCTAGAAACAAAGATAAACAAAGTCATTTAGTGTCACTGTCAGACTTGCAAACTAAAATACTTTGTGCAAAAACATAAACTACAGCACACCTAAAATATGATGACAAGTTTTATATATATAAAAAAAAGTACCAAAAATTACATGTTGACCTTCATATCAAAGAGGCATTTGATTATTTGCTTTCAATTCTTTACCCTTAATGCCACTTGGTGCCTAAATGTAGAATTGGCATATGCAAAGGTACAGGCCATCCCCACACAAACAGCAATACCTGCCAAAAAGCAAAGTGTTGAGAAGGAGGTTTCAGTTTTGTGATTTGTACATTTTATGTTATGTTTTATTAGTACCTAATTTATGCTGAAAGCAGACTTTAGCCAGCAGGATGAGAATGAAAGGGAAGCCCCTCTGCAGCCAAGTGACCACTGCCTTCAGCTCAGACAAGGCTGGAGCTGGAGTGGCCTGGTCTTCTTGGGAATCCTCCCTCGAGCCATGCCTCTCAGAGCCAGCTGCTGTAGTGGCCTGCTGGAGCAGAGAGGAGGTCCTGTGCTGCAGGGGCTGGTGGTGGAAGTGATGGTGTTGGTGATGGTGATGATGCTGGGCAGGTCGAGAGAGGAAAGGTCCACCCTCATTGCGGTGGGGGCCCACTTCATCTCTGGACGAGGCAGTCATTTGGATAAAAACTTCAGGTGAGGAACCCAGGACTAAGCCAGCTGCCTGGAATTGGGCGGAGGACACAGAACCAGAGGGAACGCCCACCAGCCCAGAGAAGATCTGCTGGGGTGAGGTAGGTGATTCAGGTTTTAGGCAGTCAAACACACCACCCTCATCCAGACTACTCTCTGACCCCAGAGTTTGGCTACGGCTCCTGATAGAAAAGACAAATATGAATCATTTTAGTTTACTTTTTATTTTACAGCACACAATAAGTCAAAATAATAATAATAATAATAACAATAATAATAATAATAGTAATAATATATTAACGATCAAGATACATCAATGTATTTTCTACAATAAAACTGTGTCCTCCTCCTGTGCCTGTACAGTATATGTATTATACTCTGTACCAGGTAAGTAATTCATTATTGAGACTAGTAATATAAGAAGTTATATATAACCTTTTATATTATATATTTATATACTGTGTAACCTATATATATATACGTATTGGCCAAAGGCAGAGAAAAGATTAATTGATAATTGAAGGCCTACGTTCCCACCTTTCAGAGGGCATGCCATCCGTGTTGCTGCTGTGTCTCCTCTGCATGGCACACCACTCATCACATGGTCCAACCCTGAAGTACAGAACACGTCAATAATATCTGTTTTATTGAGGGTGAACATGCCATGTCATACCCTATAGCTTAAATGTATTATATTCGTGTAAGTTATAGGCTATATATGGGTGCGTAAATTAAAGACCAAAAGCTTCCAGTTTACCTGAATTAGTTCAGTCAATTGTTTTTTATCGCCAGTCATTGTGATGTACTCCTGCTAATGAAGACGCTTTGCTACCAGATGCTGAGATGCCCTGTATCCCTTTCGGAAAACTTCCTGTATGACGCAACACGTGATGCTTTTCGACCAATCAGAGGCCTTCTTTCCACCACACCACATCCGTGAAGTGGATATTTGTTTTGCTGGTGTTGGCTGTCAGAGTACGTTGGGCAAAAACAGCCAGTTTATGTAACGTTGGCTTTTGGAGATAGGTCCTATTGCGAGTGGCAATACTGTTTTATTGGATAACGTTTATAGATAAACTCGTACCATTGGTACTTATCATTGCGGTTATTATTAATCTAAGCTAACGAGCCTCTAGCTAACAGGCTAACAAAGCAGGGTTTAATGTTAGTGGCTCGTATTTATGTGCACACAACTTTGCATTAAAGTGGGATTAGGGCTACATTTCCGTGTACTGTTTATTCTAATGAAACTTGATTAATCTGCAGCCTGAATCATGGGCTAGCTAATGTGGCTAAACCGATCAATGGTGCAGCATGTCTATGCGTTATCCCCTGCTTTTCTTTTAGATGTATCCTCCCTCATGTTGCATCTAAGCTATAGTTTGGTCGCTTCTGTTTTAAGTCAGCGGACATAAGTTGTTACATTCCCCAGTAAGAAAAGCCCACAGTAGGCCAAGACCGGTGCGGGACAGGTCGTTCATGTTTGGGACTGTCACTATCGGGAGCATCTCTGTGAAGGCCATGCCATGATGGTGCTGCGACGGCTACTGAGGAAGCGCTGGGTGCTCGGAGTAGTCTTTGGGTTGTCTCTTATCTACTTTCTCACCAGCACTCTTAAACAGGTACAACATTTTTTTTAATACCAAATTTTTTTTTACTAAGATGGGCATCATTAAAGCAAAATATTGAATACAACCATGATTTGTAATTCTTTTTATTTTCTCAGGAAGAGAGAACCATAAGGGACCGTACATTGTTGGAGGTTAGAGACTCTGACCATCGCATCCAGTGGAAAGTCCGCTTTAATCTGGGCAACAGCAGCCGACAGATCACTCAGTGTAGAAACTCCATTCAGGGCAAAACACTGCTCACAGATGAACTCGGTGTGTAAAGACAGCTAATGTTCACCATAACACACGGTCCTGTCCTGTAGTGTTTACTTGGTCTGTGTTCCTATTTTACAGGTTATGTCTGCGAGAGAAAAGACTTGCTGGTTAATGGCTGCTGTAACGTCAATGCTCCCAGCACTAGACAGTACATTTGTAAAAGCTGTCTGGCCAATGGCTGCTGTAGCATCTATGAATATTGTGTGTCTTGCTGCCTCCAGCCTGATAAGGTTATTTGTCACACAGTTTTCTCGATTATTACAGTTCATCATCGTGTCCATGTTACAACTTTAACACTATATCTATGTATACATATATCACAGCGCTATAGGAACTGATTAAAATCTACACAGGAAAACCCACTAATCTTTATCTCTATTCTGTTCAACAGCAACCTCTGCTTGAACACTTCTTGAACCGAGCAGCTGAAGGTTTCCAGAATCTCTTCACTGCTGTAGAGGATCATTTTGAGTTGTGCCTGGCCAAGTGTAGGACATCTTCACAAGTATGTTATAAACTGAGCTTAACCATCACATTGAGTCAGTCTCATTAGTAGCTTAGTGGTGTCCCAGTTGTAGTGATCCAGGATGGGTGACAGTCACACATCTCCAGCCTAGTTCCTCACTTTGAGTTAGACTAATACAAAGCATTTTTGGGGGGTTTCTTTACATGTGGTCACTGCTGGGTAATCTGTAGTTTTAAATTGTTTATTATAATTATAGTTAAAACAACTAAATAAATTACACTAAGTGTTGAAAGGTAATACGTGCAGTCATTTGTTGTTGTTTTGTTATTTGCCCTGGAGTCACTATTCATTTTCAGTTTTGCCTTGTTGTATAAAGTTGTATAAACACATTTTAAATTTTAGATAGCAAAGGCATCTTTTTGAAGAAAAACTCAATTGTGTGTTTTTTTCCTCCTGCAGAGTGTCCAGCATGAGAACACTTATCGAAACTCTCAAGCCAAGTACTGCTATGGAGAGAGTCCACCAGAGCTGCTACCTATATGAGAGATTGTCTTTTCTCTCGGGTTTATGAAGTACACAGTGACAGTGGTAAATTTACAGGCTCTTTGGACCTTTTTGCTGCCCATGGAAGAGACTCTACATCTGAAATGCTGTTGTCACATTTTCATAGTTCAGAGTTTTGTATTTTAATAGTGGCTGAGAGATGAAGACATCTAAACTGACCTCAAATGGGACAGAATTTGTGTGATTTTATTATTTACACTTCATAAGTGCATCAACATGTTCATACATTCATCCGTGATGATCGTCAGGTATACATCTCTAGTAGCTCATACATTCATCAGCTCATTTCATAAAACAGGCGACAACACAACTTTGTGAACATTCAGGATAACTTTTTTAAGTTTTTTTTTAAATATTGTTAAACATCTACGAATGTTTCTTTATTCTGTGTTTTGTGCATGCTGAGTAAACTGCTATTTAATAAAAAGTGACTGTGAAGTTAACAGATCTGTTCAGTGCAACCTGAGTTCGGACATTTTTCAAAATGTTGTTATTGCTATTAAACCCTTAAGACTATCTGAAAAAAAGGAGAAAAGCAGGCTTCACTTGCCACATAAACAAACTCTCCACACACCTTTATTGTGTAAGTATACAATATACACTAAGACTTGACCATCCCATGTGAGTTTGCTGCAATGCAGTTGCAGATCAATTCTTTTGAGGGTGCAAATTCTGTAAAGTTTTGAGAAAAAAAAGTACAAGACCTGAAGTGATCGTTTACCCTATTGTAGTTGTAAATGATCATTGTCCACTACAACAATGAAAGATAATGATTTTACCTAAATATAGCTGTGTGTAAACACAAAGCAGACTGGCATCTGGGACAGTTACCTTTTTTAAGCTTGTAATAACTAGTTGTTGTTCTTCTCAGCTAGTAAAAAAAAATAAAATTTACATTTGTAATTAAATTTTAATTGATCACTTAATTTGAGGAGGATGTGGCCCACATTAATCTTTGGTACAGTGCTGTTGTTCTCCCAAATCTCACTGATGGAAGCCTGACAGACTTATCTGCCTTCCCCTGCACTGTCCATCTGTCCACTGATTTCACTGTGTTGTACAGTAATTGGAGTCCAAAGCAGTGGCTTCTTTAAGGTGATTTTTATCAGCCTTACCTCGGGCATCAAGCTTGCTCACAAGGGATAGTTAGCCAGAGCAAAACAATTAATCATTGTGAAGGCTGAGAAAACAAACTGGCATAATTAGGAAATCTATTAGAAGGCCCTCTCATTTGGCACATTGATTAATTACTGTCACATGGGATCGGTGTCACACAAAGAACAAAGCAGTTTCTGGAAAATGTTAAATGTTAAGATAAATTGCTGCAAAAACGTAAAAAATTAACATTTACAACTCTTTTGAGACACAGTTTAAAAACACTGACAAACTGTAAAAATGTTGTAATATTTTAAAGATTACAACAGGTGTCCACTTCCTTCAAAGAAAGTGCGGTGCCTTGGCTTAGTTGCTCTTTGCTTGATGTTTAGGGTCCAATTCACCTTTGACCTTCGCACAAGCCTGTTCTGCAGCCAGTCCAGGTACTGCCTGGCTGCTTTTAGGAGAGTGTGGCTCCACTGCTTCCTATCAAACACATACTTGGGCATCTCAGGTGGTGGTGACCTTGGGGAGCAATTACCTCCCAGAACATTACTGAGACAGATTCTGAGCATGTCGACCCTGGAGATGGACTCTTTGAGCGTCTGGTGAAGTGACACATCTTCAGGGTTCAAATTGTTTCTCTGGTCTTCCAGGATTTTCTCCAGGCCATGGGCTAAGAAAAGCAGGCTGCACTGCACTTTGTCTGCTTCAGAAGTGGAGTTCTGGTCCACAGTGAGCTCAGGAAAACCTGGAGGCCAAGTACCAAGGTGCTTCCCATTGGCTTCATCCTGGAAATAATACATGTAACCCTACATAAAGCTAGAAAATTTGTTGATGTTTGATTTTACGCAGTGACACTAACTTGCCTAAATTTAGCTTTAAATATTCAAACATGGGGAAAAAGATTTAATTTTATTATCACTTCAATTTCAAAATATCAGTAATTTCACAAAACCAAATGTTTGCTACAACTTTAGTTGAATGTGAAACCCACAGTACTTACAAATTTCGTCAAACTCATTTCCACTTGGCTTTTGGTCAAAGAGGCCAGTTGTTTGGGTTTGCAGGACAAACCCATGTTTGCATGTTTCTTTAATGAGTGGCCAGCCTCCAAACTGTGCAACATGATCACCCTCCAGAGCAGTATCTTCAGCAAACCTGCAAATTGTTGTGCACATCAAGGTCAAGTATAAAACAGAGAGTGCAGATGACAACCTTTGAAAAATAAAAAGTACCTGCTTTGTGTTTCATTCTGAATCAATAGAAGTCTTCATGTTGTAGGGTGATTTTATATTACTGCATAACTTAAAGGAGGAGTGTAAAAAGGGTTGAAGATAAGCTTATCTGTAAGTAAGTCATATCCTTTGATGGAAAAAGTAATACATCCACAAGTCAAACCATCAAGACTGAAAGGTCAACACCAAGATCATTATGGATTTAATTTGGCTATTGCAGTTGCACTGCAGAACAGATATTTAACACAGTTTCATTAGTTGTTGTTTGTATATACACATTACACAGGGTTTTTATATGCGTCACCAGCTCCACGTATCTGTATATCTGTAAGTGTCTTCGTTTGTGACATGACACATTTTCAGTGTAAATTCCTCTGTCCTCATCTGATCGTCCTGATGCCACACTTCCTAGTAGATATGAGTAGATATGACTCTAACCACAAACTTGACAAGATGCTTTTATTTGATAAACTCAGTAAAACCGTCAGTGAGTGTCACTGAAATACGTACTTACTTGTGAAAGCAGAAGTGAATAAAAAAAGAACTTCAACAATTTAGAGATAAAGTACACATACACATGAAGAGTTTAAGTTAGGCCAACTAACATAAAAAAAACCCAAAAATAAATAAACATGCTATATTTGTCAGTTACAAATACAGATGCAAATAAGTGTGAAATAATTACAGCATTCGTTGTTTAATTGTATTGATATATGAATACAGTGGTCAATTTAATGAATGAACAGTAATCTAAACAGAAACACTGTGTACACAATACTGTACTACACTAAAAGAACAGCATCATACAGTAGAATAGGAATATAATAAATATTTTAAATGGATAAATTCACATTTTCTTTCAAAATAAATATGTTTAAATATGATCATATAAAATTACATATAGCTATGAGTTGCTTAGCTTGAGGCAAGCAGTATTTATGAGAGTAACAACTGCAGCCTTTCCTCTCTTGTTGTTTGCATTTCACTCCAGGACACCAATTAGCTTTAGTTCATTCAAAAAAAAACCTTAGAGACAATCACATGCCACTGTAACACTCATTTTAACACATTAGGATCCAAAAATTTACCGACTCCCAAATTAATTACCAAAGTAAATCACTGCTTTTGGCCTGTCTTTCCTGCACAATCCACCTCTTGAAGAACAAGGGCCACTTGTGCAAGCCACTCCTTCAGTCTGACGATCACAGCCCACCCGTACACTTTGATTGTGTACCTGTCTTTGTGAGACACCTCCAGTGGAGCTGGAGTTGTTCGGACAACAATGTCTGGCTCTAGGATTTTGAGAAGCAACTGTATTTTAGTCACAAAATGTGCACATCTGTGTGTGATATGCGTCAAAGGCTCTTCAACATGTTCTGGGTTTTTCCAAATATCCTGATGGTATTTATTTACTTTGTGAATGTGCAGCTTAAAAAGTATGGCCTTGCTGTAGATGCTCTGCAGCTTCTCCGTAACACTGAGACCAGATATGTTGGAATCAGGCACATCACCAGGAATTGAATTGTTCCTGCGTCCATGAGTGCTTATCTGCAAGAAAAACACTAATTTACCACTGGCTACCAAACTGGTTTGGATTGTGCTTTACATTAGTATTTTGTACAAGAAATAATGGGAATAACAAAAACAAGCTGGGTACTTACATAAGCTTCAAGTAACTCGTCAGTTTCTTTCTGGAATAATTTTAAAAGAGATGTGCTGAATTTTAATTCATCTTGGCAGCCGTGTGAAGCTGGGGCAGAAATGACTAGACTCCACTGCACCTCCAGGAGCATCAAGAGCAGCACTGAGACACGTATCAGAAATAAGGCTTAACTGTTAAAACCATTATTAACATCATAAAAATGCAAGCTTACAGAGACACAGAATTTAAGCTATGTCAGTAGATGTTATTTGTCGCAACTGCTGTCAAGGGTAAATTCTGACTATGCTGAATATGATTCAGCTGTTGGTTACCTGTGTGCTGTAGAGCTCCATTCTGTTTATAATCCATACTGACAAAATATGAAGATGCAAAACCTTAGTGTCCTATAAATACTTCAGGTCAATGGTCATTTGTCCGCCCACAGTTCTCAGATCACTCATGTAATGACAGTGTAATGCTTGTCATTTTTAGCAGAGGTGTGACTTAAAACACTTATCCAGAATCCATGCTCATTCATTCATGTAAATCCTGCCTTTAAATGAAAAGTCCTACAGTTATACAAAGATGTTTGCTATGAGAGCAACAGCAACAGCAATAATTAACCACTGATAAAAAGGTATAAGGGATGTGGAAGTTGAAAACATTCAGAAGGAGGAATATAGCTGAGTTAGTTTTTCCTTCTTGGGCATTTCCAAGAACAGGAAGTCAAGAAAATAAAATGGCTCTTTCTCCACTGGGTTGCATAAAGCTATACTATACATGACCATATTTCCATTACAGACAAATGCAAAAAGTTTTTTGGGGGTAAGTATTTTGGTCTAATTGATACACACTATTAAAGCATAATGTTGACTGTTTAATTGTACACTACATAGTACAACTTGACAAGACTCTCTATGCTGATGTACAGTTCCTCCAAGCGGAACGGATGTTGCAGAACGGGAAATATTCATAATTATAATATATATATATATATAATTCATTTCTGTGTTTTTTTGTTGTTGTTTTTTTTGTGGAAAAAGTGTGGCACACTCACACACCCTGAGAATTTAAGAAGAGACACTGTTTCTGTCTGGTTTATTGAATGAAGCAGCACAAAAAATACAAATGTTTACAGAATACTTTGATTTCATATTATAAAAAAGATGGCTGTACCAAAGAAAGTATGTAACTAATATGAGCCAATTACAAAAAAAAAAAAAAAAAAGGTTATTGTGCAAATAACAACAAATAAGACATAGTGTTATTGACCTGGAATAATGCTACTGTTTAGAAACTATGACTTAAAAAAAATAAAAGCACTGACCAACGCAGAACTATTTTAGAAGTTTTACTATAATATAAGTGAAAAAATTACTTTGTGGTTGTTACTAAACCCTTAGCACTTAGTAAAAAAAACAAACCAAAAAAAAAAACACTTCAGAAACACAAGTGCCAATTAGACACATGGCAAACACATAAAATACTGGAAGACTTAGATGTGTTAGCACTGGTGAAATGTTCAGTATTCAACTTCAAAATTCTACATCCTGTTGCAAAGGGGGAAAAAAAGAGTACTGATGTACATATTTGACATTGTGCTTTTTGTGTGTGCATGTTTGATTTGGAGTGATTGTGCTTTGGGAGGTGCACTTGAGAGCTTGTGGGCCTGCTCAGAGTCAGCGCATCCTCCCTTGAATATTTAGGACTAGAGGCCTCTCAGTCAAACTTGCACACACCGCAGGAGAGTGCCTCCGTTGTTCATTAGTGGCAACTTCAGACTGGTTAATACTGCTGGCAATACAGATCTAGTCTAGTAGGCACAGGGTTAGCCTTGCAGCGTTGATGCTGGCCCGCCTGCACTGCCTCTGGACTGAACGGAGGCCACAGAACGCCAGCACCGCTCAGTTCACACCGCACTTCGAGACATCAACTCGAGGCTGGTTCCTTTCTCTGATGATGGAGCATGTCTGTCACACTCACAATGTCTTCTTCAGGAACCTAGAGAAAAGTAAAGTGAAAATGGGGTGAAATTATGTTTCACGACACTCAAAGCCTACAAACATTAGCTTCACTTACTCTGCAGACATTAGCCGTACAGACATTTATTTATCTTTTTCGATCAATCAAATATCATCAGCCCTTTAGCGGCTTACCAAATCAACATGGAACAACTTGTAAATGCGAATGTTTTGCACATGTGAACTATTTAATGTTTTCATACATTTTCCACCACTTGTCCTGATATGGGTTGATGGGGGCTAAAGCCTTTGCCAGCTGCTTTTGGCATGAGTACACTCTGGACAATCAGAAATAGATCGAGTAGCACTAATCTAATAACGTTGCAAATGTCAACAGTTGTCAAGTGTCCTACATATTTATGTAAGTACTTATGTTGTATTTGTATAGTGGTTTACATTAGTCTAGCAACATGGATTTAGACAACGCTATAAGCTCAGGTTGATGTAACACTGAAAAACAGTATAAATAAAACACAGTCTTCTGCACTGGATGATATCTTCTTTCCTGAAGAAATGTGACTGCATTAAGATAAAGGGATTTTTACAAGCAGTTGTCTCCCACCATCTCTCATGAAAAATGGTCTTCAGACCTCTATATAAAGGAATACCCTGAGTTTACCCTAACACTATTCAAAACAGACAATGTTTATACTTCTTTTTTGTGCTTTATTTATCTCTGCTCACTACTCCTGAACTTAAACCCCAGATGCAGAGAGGCACATTTTATTTGCTAAACTGAAACTAAGGCTGACTGTGGGATCTGTAATCCTTCGTTTCATTGTTTCCACTAAACATGACTAATGTTGAGGTTAAATCAGTTTTACAAAAGAAAAAGGAGTCAAAGCAGAATAAGACGTCATGTTGTTTCATCACATAACCCAAAAATAACAACTCCATACCAGTTCAGTCCAAATACTGCAAGCCGTCAAAACAAAAATATCAATCTGAAATTCGATCTGAAAATCTGAAAAATATGGTACGAAAACAATGCTCTTCAAAACTTTTTTCAGCTCAAACAAACTGGTAAAATGTATGCTTTAGGAGGAAGCACTGGTGTCAGGGGTTTCTCACTATGTTGAGACAGTGAAGTCTTAAAGCTTCTGCAGGAGGACCCTATATCAACATTACTAGCATTAAGGCCTTCTGTGGGTGTCTCTACTGAGATTTACATGAACTTCGAAGTATTTGGTAACAATTAGACAAATTAGCCATGACATTATAACCATAATGATCACTGAAAACTGAATAAGCACAGTGTTTGTTCAGTTAATAACATTAGAGGGTGGACTATATTGGGCAAGAAGTGAGTATTTTGTGGTTGAAGAAACAGGAAAGTGTTAAGACTTAATCTAGAATCTGTTGTTTAACTGCTAATGTGGTCTGTTCCTGATCTGCAGTGGCTACCAAAACTGTTGCAAAGAAAGAAGTGAAAAAAGTGAATACAAGCAACAGGAGATGCACCAGAAGTAGTGGGCAAAGGGGCTTAGAGTGTTGCTTAGTATGTTTAATCAACGCTGACAAGACCCTTCTATAGACAATCTAATGTATTTTGTGATAAATGAAATGAATGTAAAACAACCATTAAAATAAACATGACTAAAGCCTGTGATTGCAACATAAATATCAACTGCATGTCTTGCAAGAATGCACCGTTATCTTGCTACAGTTAACTTCCGCACACATACCACATGCAATCCAACCTGCATTCTTTTGAAATCATGAAACTATACTCACATAGCGAAGTCTAAATGAAAGCTGTGGCCACAGTGGTCAGGTGAACATGTCAGACTCACCAGAGCGTGATCGAAGCTGAATGTGCTAATGTAATAGGCAGAGATGTCACTGTCGGCGAGAGGACGGGAAATCTGGGCCACGATTCCACATTCATCTAAACATCAGAAAAAAGAGTCATATGACGTTTACATCAAATTATTTCTCTTATAGTAGAATATATAACTGTAATATGTGTAAATGTGCATTATCAGTGGTGTGGTGGTGTTGGGGTGAACTGTAAAAGTCCAGAACTAAGCAAACTGTCTAACTAACCATAACTAAACTAAAAGGCAGACAGCTGAACCGAACTGTACCATAACCGAACCTAAACCAAACCAGAAAGAAAACAGGCGGCGCGGGGAGGACAGGAGGGGTGACCTTGTTATTCATCTTGATGTTTCTGAATTATATTGTATCGATCTTATTTCTTACAACTCTCCAAAGACTTTGTTTTCCTCTTGCCGACCCCTCAGAGGCAACAAGCCACCTGCCAGGACAGGGAACTTAATGCCCACTAGGGGGCATCACACCATCAAATAATGAACTATTATTAAACTATTAACAATTATAAATAATCAGCTATCAATAATACACATATTCAAATTGAATTTCAATTTTTCGCATTTCATTTGGCTTGTTTTGCTTCAGCAGCAACAAAGAAGAGTAACAGATAACAGAGTAATCAGGAGAGTAATAGTGTAATTTGACCATGTGCATTATTTATGCCCTTACCAAAGCCAAGGGGCTGCCCCCCTATGCGCACCATCCTCCACAACTCTCCAGATGAGCTGGTGAAGAGGAGATCTGCAGGGAACCTACAGCAAAAAAAAAAAAAAAAAACAGCAAACAGTGACTTCTATAAAGCACATAGCTCAGACAAAATTACATTAAGACACTAAACAACAGGTATTAGTAATCCAAGTAAAAGGCCTTAATATGGTGCTGGTAATACTACTGCTGTAAGGGATAGTCATGGTCTGGTAGAAATATGTTCATAACAAAGCCTTACTGTCTCTGGGCCTCAGTGTCCATCACCAGAGAAATGTAGCCATCAATGAGAGAGAAAGAGAAGAACTTGATACAGTCCAGGTCCTGGTTGTGGGAAGACTGTAAATCCTCTTTTGGACTAGAGAAGAAACAATTCAGAGGAAAACATGACTGAAAGCGTGTGTGTAGTTTGTGACATTATGTGCTGCCCTCTTGTGTTTCATTTAGGTACTGCGGTACCAGCAGCTCACCTGTTGGAGTAGAAGAGGACATCGATGAGGGTAGTGGCGATGGACGGCAGCGTGTCCGGGTCCAGAGACATGACACAGAACTGGTTTTGAGGGATTAGCACCGGATGAACTGTAGGCTGCATGGCTGGGGTTTGGAAAAGGAAAAATGACATCCTTTTAACTAAAACTATGTAGGATGTGGTTTAACTCTGGCTTTATAGTTTTATACAGTTGCACTTAATGCATGAAAATGTGTTTGGACACGTTTAGTTAGGCCTCCTTTCAGTGTGCGTTCACTCACAGAGAAGAGCATTATTCATGGCTGATCACAAACAAGTCAGGCATGTTGACACAAAGCTAACATCTTAGAAAAGCAGATATGAAAGATTGTGAAAGGCACACACAGCATCGTACAGCTTGTGATAAACTTGCTGGTGACGTAAAAATAACTTCCTGTAAAAGACATGCTGAGTGCAACTCAAAGGCTCCTTTATGTGTGAAACCTCTCGGACCTGCTTTGTGTTCACTGTTATGTTATATAATGCATACACTGCTGTTCAAGGGCATGTCCTCATCAGAAGGGAGTATGGGCTTCAAATAGGGACAAAATTTCAATTTGTTATTCAAGGTTTCTGTGGGAATAGCAGAAATGTATGGCCTGCTCACTGCATATGCATGATTCAAAATCTGTTTTATTGCTTATAGATCATGTATATTAAACAGTGTCCATAAAACCTGGACAATAACCTAGTGCCAAACACTCCTCAGAGAGACACTCAATGGTGACTATAGATGGAAGTCATTGTAGTATTTTGGGCTTTACCTTCTTTGCCATTTTTGTGAAGGCCATTGGAAACATCCTGACAGTGCACAGGCACAGACTCTCCTGCCACCTCCCTGTAGATGTTGAACTCCTCCTCCAGAGTGCTGACCACTACAGAGAGATCCTTCTCTCTTACCTACATAAAACAAACACAAGAGAAGAACATGTTCTCTCAGCTGTTAAGACAAGCTCTGTAACAACTTCCTAAAACAGACAAGTTTGTCATACAAGGCCATCAAATATACCGTTTAGATAACTCTTTTTGAAGAAAATAATATTTTTGCTGACACAACATAAGTCTGTTAAAATGTGTCTATTTTTTGCCAACATAACACTTTTTAGTGTAATACATAAACCAGTCAGGGTACAATCTTTTAATAGCAAAACTTGGGAAAGAAATGTTAAACATTTCTTGAGTCTTTTGTTTAAAAAAAAGAGAAGCATAGATCAGGCCTCACCAGGATAAAATCTGTCTGATAGGTGGACAGCATAAAGACAGAGACATGCTGCTGGGCCAGTGGCGCGATGACCGACTTGGCTATTTTGGTGACTCCCACAGCTTGCGAGCTGCTGGAAGTGTTGCCGTTGGAAACCACATTGAGCGGCAGCCAGATCGAGCCTTCCACCTGCAGGTGTTCAGAGGGCTGGAGCTCTGGAGGTCAAAAAAGAGGCGTCAGGAGCAGGGATTTCATTTACAAGTTAAATGTGATACAATACACTCTGTCACATGACTATTTGTGGCAACCATGCTGTTCATAACTATAAAAGTGTCAAGTAGGCCAGCTGTGACTATTTTACGATGTTTGTTGTGAGTGTAACGTGCATTGACTTCCTCTTGTCAAACCTCCTTCTCTACATTTGATCTGAAGATGAAAAATGCCAACGCTATTTATACCTCACAGTAACATAAGTCAATCTTATGACTAGGAGAGGCATTACCTGCATCTATTAATTACTGACCGCAAAGTATGACCAGATACTAGATCTTTTGCATCTGGGCCGGCAACAAAAATAAGCAAGATAAAAATACATGGGTTAGGCTGCCCTTGGAGCAACTTCAACTCTCACTGATAGATGATTGGAGGGCTTACTAAAAAGATTATATGTAACTTGTCTGTATGTGGCTCTTGGTGGATAGAGGGAACTGTTGCAGATCCTCAGAGCCAGAACAGAGGGTGCTGTGGGTGTGTATTTGCAGAATAGTAAAATGTCAGACACAATCTTATACTGTTTGACTTAAAAATAGTGTCTGTGATTGTTGTGTTTTCTTTAGAATATTGATGAGAACATATTTTTATGAGAAGTTTTACTTAGAAAATACACACACTGTGCGTGTGTGTATTTTCACTAACATTATCAAGTATATCACTGCTTCACCGCTTTTTTTCATCAATATTTGTGGTTAATATTAAAATGACATTTGCTATGTCCTTGAGTTTGAATGTGTCTTCCATTTATACTAAGTGATTTTAGCCAATGTAAATGTTTTCTACCTCCTGCTGTGGAGTTTTCTTTTCTGTGCTGCTTTTCAAAGGATCACTGTTCTAGCTGGCATAATTTGTCACAGACAGCCCCTTGTGGCTCTGCTACAGCAGCTTTTACCACTTAAAATAGAATCTTAGTTCGAAGGAGAGCCAAGGAGATGTAGCACCCTCCGGCAATATATGCCTTTTAAAGACACATCTACATCAAAGACAAATTTGAGGCAAGGGAACAAGGAAGGAAGTAACATTTAAGCATTGAACTAGTCATCGTTACGTCCAACAACAGTAATGTGAGCAAGATGATAAAAATAAGGGTAGAACTGAATGACATGAATTGAATGACATTTGTATATATACCTTTGAAGCCCTCTTCATCAAGGACAACTGTGTAGTTCTCTGGTGTCTCTGTCAGACTGAAAAACTTACATCTGAAATAAAAGAAAGGACACAAAAACGTACATAAGAAAACACTGAAGAAGTGCATAAGATATGGTTGGAGGACAGTGATAAAACAAAGTATGTCACACTTTCATGTCAGGAGTTACCGGGAACAAAGTGACAAGTGAAATCTATAACATGTGCACAGGGTTTAGGGTCTGTCAGTTACCTAGAACAAACCAATATCAATGAAAATGTATATTCATATCAGTCTGATCCTTTTGGTCTTTGTTTTGTCCTATGGCCCAATGACTAGGTATATGAACTATGAACACACAAACAAGTATGTTGGCTACAGACCAAAAAATGACCTAGCCTCAATCACTCAGAATTACTCACCTGAACAGGTTAGCTCACTTCTTATACACCCAGTGTCCATGAATAACACAACAAGCTCAAATAAAGAATGCACCTTTAAATTCCTAGATTACAGCCTTCTTACTTTCTCTGTTTGGAAGGTTATTTGGGGTTTCCTCTGGAATAAAGCCAAAAGCACTGCCTTTCAAAGGCTGGTTTGCTCTGATGACAGTGTTCAGTTCTACTCAATGGTGCCTTTGTGACCCGCTGAATAAAGGGAGTGAGTGAAGAAAACATTTGGCACCGGTTGAAGAAAGAATTGGCCAATGGTACATATGATAATAAAAATGATTAGATTTGCTAAACACCTCAAACAGGATTAGGATGGGAAATTCTTTCTTGTGTACACCCAAATTACTTCATACTAACATCTTTAATGATGCAACAACAAATCCAGCCAAGTTAAAGAGTAGACTGAGTCTGTTACTGTGTAACTCAGGAAAACTTGCCCTACAACTACTGATCACTTGAGGTTTTGCTCTTTCACAAAACAAACTTAAGCACACACTTTTTAACTATATTATTGACAGCCGTATACCTTTTAGTAAAGCTATGTAGTAAAAAAGCTGGGAAGTTTTAAAGTGCAGGAAGGAGGTTTTCCTGTGCTTTCTCTGGAGATGTACCTTGCCCTTCCTGAGCTCACCAACTAACTGTAGTCACTCAGCACTAGGGCTGGAACTAACCACTATTTTAATAGTCGACTAATCTTCCATTATTTTATGTCTGTATGTGCTTCAAGAAAAAAACGTTAAGCTTTGCCAAACAAAAGTTGACATTTACTGGGCTAGGTTCAATTACCTTAAGTTCTATGATAAACACATGAAAGTGTGCGACGAGTCGAGTATAAAAATCGTTGGAGGTTTTTTTTTTTTTTTAAATAATCGACACTGTCGATTATATCAACTAATCATTGCTGCCCTACTCAGCACCTGGGTCTGACTAAACAGCTGACTCAACAAAATCTCTGCCATGAACTGGGAATGGGACAATCAGCCCATGGACAGACAAACAGACAGGGAGAGGCCACTGTGACACTAACTACCAGCTGTGCACGCTGAGGCAGCTCTTTGTGTTATCCAACTGCTCTCTTCCTGTGAACTGTTTCCTGCAGGTAGTGAACACCAGGCCCCGTCCTGTGAGTGAGAGGGACAAGGACAGAAGTCTCTATTGTCTGTTCTTCACTCTATTCATCTTTTTGGCCACTGTACACCTTCTTTGAACAAATGTACAAATCTCCAACTACTGGGTTGTCCTCTGCCAATAAATTACTGTTACAACTGTGCCATTCATCACATGTGGTGTGTGAGGTGATTTTTCATTCCACATACTGCTTACACATAAAATATATTTAGTTATTCCATAACTCATAATATTTGAGTTACACAAACTAGTATTTGATTATTTCCTGACTGTGAACCAAATACAGGGAAAGCAGCATCAAGTCATAGAAGCCCTGATATGCACCAGAAGTAAATTTCCACGCATTGTTTTTGGAATCAGTATTCCCCTATCTTCTAGGTTCTGCTTGAATCACAATCTGTAATGCATTGAAGAAACTTGTAACGCATGAGCTGGTTCTGATGCAGAATGCCAAGAACAAGCTGACAAGACATAAGAATTACTGTAAATAATACAGAGATAACCCTTTTGTCTTAAAGCTTACAACAAAGGTACAACAACAGGGATCAGTGATATTTTCTTCCATGTAGATCCGTGAAAGTAAAGAACTAGCAAAACCAAAGAGTTTAGATCATTCTAAACATGAAACTATCCAATAAAGCAACAGGTATTTAGAGCAGTGCAGCAGAAAAAAACAATACAGCCCATGGACACAAGCGTAACCTTTGACTGAGAAATGTGGTAGTGGCAGGGAGCTGACGAAGGACAGTGTAACGTAAAGAAGGGGGCTGAACAACTGATGCTACAGCTGAGGAAACACGATAAGAGCAAAACAAACTGACATTGTTAAAGCCTTAGATGTGGATGAAAGCAAAGGCAGCACTTCTCCAGAGGACGGCCAAACAGTGTGCTTCTTCATACTTTTCTCATGGCTGCTATTTTTTTTTTTTAGAACAATGAACATAAAAACATTTTTTTTCTTGACATCTATGCCCTCTATCAGAGAAGAGAAGAGGGGATGACCTTGTGTGAACCAGGGGAAGGGCGCCCCAGCCTTCACAGATCGCTGAAGCAGACAAGTGGAAAGCTCCCCGCTGCGTTTCTGCCTCAACTGAGGTTTTGTTCAGCTCTTGCTCTCGTTAGTGAGCTGCAGAGAAGAAAAGAGGACTGTGTGGAGCCTGCAGGGCCACGTCCACTGTACTCATAAAGCTTATACCAAGTCTTATTTTTGTATTTGCACAACAAATATCTTGAACATCTAGGTGCATTTTGAGGCATAGGTCTGGTTTCCTAGACTGGTTACCTCTTTAAAATTCTGCTCAGGACTGCTGTTGAAACGCTTCACACACATTCAGCCGTTGGGTGCTAATGAATGCCAGGGGCCTGGGAGAGGGAGACTAACTTAAGTAATCTGCTTTGTTTTGCTGCTGATTGTTTTTAGTGGCAGTGAATTCAGTCGACTCAGCCACTCCCCATTGTGCTCTTGCCTATAGCTTGACCAGAGAAAATAACCATCCCCGGGTACATAAAAAGAACAGGAAAAACAAGGCAAAACACATCTAAACCACACTGTGCAGGACAGAAACACAATCCAAAGCAAGTACAACAACACACCATGAAACGGACAGGGCAATTCTGTTCCAAGGAAGTGCATAGTTTTCCGGTTCACTTTGGGCTCAGCTCTCTTGGACACTACAGAGATTGTTCAAATACAATACTATGTCAATTTTTCAAGAAAAAAATGGCTGTAAATCTAAAGGGGTTGTAACAGTACTCTGTTGTTGATACTCAAACAATATAGACATGACCTCTTGTACAGACTTCACAATGACAACATGGATGTGTCAAAACCAGTAAGGCTTGTCCTGATGCAGTCAGCTTTCAACTAATGTAAGGCAGTTCATGGTGGGGCGATAAATATCTTTTAATAGTAAAAGGAAGTTAATGCTCAATATGATATAGTGTTTGTGTTAGACCTCTTATGGTTATTATAATTATTTGATATAAGAGTGCATAAATATTGCACAGTTTCACTGATGTTTCTTTAATGAAGCCATGTGGATATTTTCCAATTTAAAGAGAACAGTATTTGAAGAGTCCAGCCCTTCAGTAAATACTGATGAGAGCCTGGACAGATGTTTGCTTGTCTCAGCCAGCGCAATAAACAATTACATAACAAAGGGAGGATATATAAGGATTAAGTGAAACAGGCTATGATGCCAACATGAGGTGTGGGCAGATTACACACCGGATGCATTTCTTTTATACCATTTGATTAGATCTGATTCACATTTACTGGAAATACATGTTGTATGGGGCCTACATTTCCTAAATCTATCTAACACCAGCTTTATTTAATGTTTCATTTTGGAAGAGTACCACATAATAAAACTGTATTCTCCAGTATTAAACCTGTTACAGCCCCATGCATTGCAGCAGACTCAGTAATGGAGGCATAGCAGGCATGTACAGACAAACAACCACCGCTCATTGAACAGAGCCCTGTAGGTTGTTTTCTTTCTAGCTTCAGCAGACTCTTTTCAACTCATCAACCCAACGCCACCACGGCCCCAAACTGTGACCCTTCTTACCGTGTCCTGTTCCGCAGAAATATGAGTTTTATCAAGGGGTGTGTGAAGTGCACCAGCCCGTTCTTGGATATGCTGGTGACCCGTAGTCTGTGGTCCAATATGTGCAGTTCCATGTTCCCAGTTAAAGGCAGTACAGGGTCTTGTGCGTGAGCATGCGACGCAAAAGCCCTTCCTAACAGAGTGATACCATTCAACTGAGAAATAAAAGCCTAGATGAGCATTCCCACGACAAAGCTGCCCTTCAGTGTCGCTTGCTTGAATCACAAAATGAAAAACAGCCGTAGCAATCCGAGCCCTTCTCAACTACTGTATATTCAAATAAGAGACTCGGCCCCTGAACGCGACACGCCTCCTCATCTTAAAGCTACACGTCGTGAACAAGCTGCGCACATGGAGCGTGATAAAGCCAAGCCGCTCAGACACGCCCTCATAAATAGTCCTCACGTAAGGACGCCACCATACAGCAATATACCTCCATCTACCAGTGGGCAGGCTCCAAAAGAAGAATTATACTGTAAACAAGTACAAGTATAAAAAACCCTTTTATAGCCTGGTACAAAAGATGGTTCTGGTCTCTAGAGCTGAGTTCTTGTCACGTGACAACTCTGGGGGGAGTGATTTTTTTCTTTTAATTCTTTGCCCTCAGTTTAACTTTAGAGTTATGCATAATTAAGGGAGTGGCTTCTTTGATTTTGCGTGGGCCTTGGTGGCCGCTAGCCTGTACGGTGCTAATGCTGGCTGCTAGTTGTTAGCTGTGCCATTTTTTGCTCTTCAGAGAAGTTTTGCATAAAACTATTGAGTTATTTTTCTGTAGTATTATGTGCCCTTCATTAACAGACCGTCCAAGAAGCTTGGCTCTAGTCTTTTTGGTGAGTAACATTCAAATTGTATATTTGCTTAAGTCTTTATTAGCAATTTATTTTAGCAGATATGCTAACAGCCCTTAAGGCTATTACCAGAGTTATCAAAGCAGTCAAAACCAGTCGCAAAATTAGATGGAAAAGTCCTATATATTTTGAATTTCAAGGAATATTTCTATGTTTATGTTGGATCTGTAGAAGTTTAGTTTCATACAAAAAGATGTGGCGGCATTATTTTAATTGTTTATTAAGACATTAAAATGTGGTTATCATTTCAAAAATGTAAGTTAATATAAAGCCAGAACATTACTGTGATTAGACTAGTTTTATAATATTGACTGGAATTAGTAAGTTTATTTGTTCTAAACATAATACAATATTTTGTGATTAGACAAACTAGAGGTTAATGATACAGTACTGCAATGCTTTACTCCCTCATGCAGATTTAAATCTTATTATTGCTATTTTAAGGCAAAAAAAAAAAAGCTCACGTTTTTTATTGTAATACAGTAATCCTATAATTTCAGAAAAGATTGATTTGAATCTATATTATTACATTCTTAAAATAAACCAATCAGTATAATTGGGGCCTTTGTTGAATTGTATTTCACATTGTATTTCACTGACTTTGTGTATTGTTTCCTGAAGGAGGTGATTCAGACAAACCTGTCCAGTGTGTGTTGAAGACCAGACTCCTGCCACTTCGACTTTCATCTTCTGTTTCATCACAGACATTTTACACAACATAGAATAACAAGCATTTGTTTTTGTGCATTACAGAAATGCTATCCTAATGTACTATATATTACAATACATAATTTTTCACCTTACTTTCCACATGTGCTGTCACAGTTTGCAGTCAATTAAAAATGAACAATGCACGGCCTTATTTTTCATTTTATTGCACTTATTTTTCACGCGACTTCCTAATTGTGGCCTGAGCATTAAATCCTTAAGTTTATTTAGGGTTCTCATGTAAGATCATTTTAAAACGCTCTCAGGCAGCAGTTAAAGACAGTAAAGTAAATTGTGTTAATAAATGTTACAAACATCAGAAAAGATAAAGAAAAACATATTTAATCTGTTCATATTCTAGTTGATACTACTTTCAGCAGTTTATTAGAGGGAGTAAGTTTTTATCAAATCAGATTCATATGTTAAATTATGTAGACCTTGTCTAGATTACGCGAGGACTATTTATGAGGGAGTGTCCTAGCCGCTTGGTACACACTGTCATAATAACACTACTACTAGTAGTCTATCTGGATTTTTCTGTTGTTTTTCTATTATTCTTTGCACACATTTCTAATTCAATTTTCAATACAGCAAGCACACAATACCCATAGTGATAAGGAGCTTACCCACAGTATGAAGTGATACCCTGTTTCTGGGGTTGAATGGCCAACACAACGTGGAAACAGAACAACTGAGTCCTCCTTGAGATTGTATATTGAACAAATTCGAGTTCATATGAGCGGCAGGAGCGGTGGCATGAGCGGTTGGAGCGTTCATATGAGCGGCAGGAGCGGTGGTATGAGCGGTTGGAGCGGTGGTATGAGCGGCAGGAGCGTTCATATGAGCGGCAGGAGCGGTGGTATGAGCGGTCAGAGCGTTCATATGAGCGTAAGGAGCGGTGGTATGAGCGGTCAGAGCGTTCATATGAGCGGTTGGACCGGTGGTATGAGCGGAAGGAGCGTTCATATGAGCGGCAGGAGCGTTCATATGAGCGGCAGGAGCGCTCAGGGACCACTGGAGGAGCGCTGACACTGTGGTCACAGGACAGACCGCTGTTTTGATCACAACCCCTGCTGTGTTAGCATGTAGTTAGCCATTAGCTTGTTCAGCTCCGGTCGGCTCTGAAATGAGGGGCGTGTTTCTGAACCGCGCATTTGAAAAGCCCGCCCAGGAGCAGTTTAGACGCTGCCCTCTCTGCCCATTTTAGTAATTTCCTCTAAAGGAGGAGTCAAAATATCCAGGATGGATGCGCCGTTCATTGGCGGTCATTTGGGCGAATTAGACCCTATTTATACATTCTATGATTAGACCAAATGGAGATTGCTTCCATTATTTATACATTCTATGGATAAAGCGGGTTTCACAGCCTATTCCGGTAAGCACTTCAAAATAAAGGCCCCTGAAATGTACTAACCTTTTCTGTTGGTGAAAAAAAATAACAAAATATCAAACACATCCTCAATGGTAAATGAGTTAATGTCCCACAAAGTATATATTTATTTAGAGTATGTTGAAATTTTGCAGACTTGAGATGCACTGAAGCTCAAGTTACCAAATGATGCTGCAGAGGACAGACAGCAGCTGAACGGAAGTAATTGGCTATATTATCTTGTGAATAAAACAGACAAGTCAAGTCTGGGGGCCAAATTATTAAAAATTTATAGTTTATGATCCAACAGCAGCAGCAGCAAAGTTGTACAGCTTTAATATACAGGTTCAAAACCATCTCAAACCTGTTCAAATCCATCTAAAACCTGTTCAAATCTGACGAAACCTGTTCAAAGCCAACTAAATCCTTTTAAAATCAATCTAAAACTTTTTTCAGTTCAACTGAAACCTGTTCAAATCCAACTAAACCCTGTTAAAATTCAACTAAAATCTGTTTAAATTAATCTAAAAGCTGTTCAAAATTGACAAAATCCTGTTAAAATCCAACAAAAAACTGTACAAATAAAATAAAATAAAAACATTTAAAAAACATTTAAATCCAACCTGTTAAAATCTGACTAAAACTTGCTTAAGTCCAACTAAAACCCATGCTTGTGGAATAAGAATACAGTCAGAAGATACTGTTGGCCTTTGGAAAACTTCACTCTCATCAAATGTGTCCCTCTTTTCAAAAAGTTTGGACACCCCAGCTTTAGAAGCTTTGTAATAACTCTCTTTTTTGATAGTACTCCTTGTGCATTTCTAGCCATGAACAGAAAACTCATATTACTGAAGAAGAGCTATTTTATTTTGAAAATATCAAGTACATTATACCAGAAGTAAATCATCTTTGAAAATCATGATGAGTTGATTTTACAGCAGTATGAGGTATCATGATCAAAATTCATTATGATTCATTGTTCTCAAACAGTGATGAATGATACTCATCAAGAGAAAACACAAAGGCAGTGCCTATAATTCAGAATGACATTGAAATACAAGGAAATAGTGCACATATTTTTATGCTGCTATAATTTAATAGAGTGTAGAGTAAAACATTTTAATCATCCTTTTGTCACTTACTGCCTTTGACCTAAATTTGACATGTGTCCTTTGAATTGGCAAAATACATACATTTGGACTGTACTGCATCACTCACACTGTCTAAACTGACTGTATCTGGAAACCTGGTAGTAACGGTTCATCCACACCATTTACCAATGATTACAGTAGGAACAAGTTGTTTCATGCAGCAGGTTGAAGTCTTCGTCCTATTGTAATGCTGAACTCTTGGTGGGAATCATAATTCTGGACTCCATGCTTCTGATCAAAGGCACTAGCAAAGTACAGAGAGATTTATATACATATATATCAAACATATCCACTTACAAAGCATAGATTAGCGTTTAACCACTTATTAGATTGAGTTCACTATTTTCATAATGATTTTATGTAAAACAAAAAACAATTCTGTAAAAATAATATGGTGTGTTCAGTACAACTAGAATGTATTCAAAGCCTCCTGACAATAAAACTTCTTATCCCTAAAACCAATAAAAGAGCATACTATGGCCACTTTCACTTCAGCTGCTGATTTGTGGGCGAGCATGTGTCTCACCTGTATAATACACATTTACATCCCATCCCTCTTTCAGCCAGGCCGCGTTCCTTGTCTCTTGTCGTGACTGCAAATTCTCATAGGCTGAAAAGATTATTATATTGAAGCAGCTATTAAATGCTTATTAAATAAACTATGCTTCTTGCATCAATTAAGACCACATTTACAGTCAATAAACAGAAGTATAAAAAATTTATGTAATGAGCAAAAAAAAATCCAAGTAAATCTATTTCAGACAAAGACTTTCCATCTTTTGGCTGCTTTGTCACATCATCTTCCTTAAATGTACTCACCCCACAGGTGATGAACAACATACAGGTCGCCTATTTGTGAGAAGAACCCTCCCACTGCTTCATTGTTTTCTTGTCTGTACTTGATCGCCCGTGCCCTGTTGGAAGAGATAGTTTTAAAAATAACATTAAACTCACTCAATCACTCAATGAGCCTTAATGACAGTGTCTAGCAGCTCTTAACATATATTATAATTATGTAACATTACTGTCTCACCAGTGGTTGCCCCATTCAATCATGGTCCCCGGCTGAAAGAGAAGTTAAACATTATTAAATGAAAAGTTACTATTTACCCTACAGAGTACTAACTGCCAGACAAAGTAGTAACAGTTCTGCTTCACAAACTAGTTCATATGTATCTTTTTATTCACATGAACCAAATGTTTCACAAAACATTTCATTAGCAAAGTTTTGAAAACACCATGATTACTGTTTTGAAAGAACATTTAGACCACAAGATTATGTCCGGTTGTGTTTAGACAATATGAAGATCTAAAAAGTAACATACATAAAAAATGTAGTTTCAATTTATGTGCATTTATTGTTTGTTTGTTTTTTTTCAAACTGCATGACATTAAGTGGGGTTTTTTTGTTTAATTCTCTTTTTGTTTTGGCTAAATTCATTTTGGAAATATCAAAAATGTGTTTTAAAAAGAGTGTTGGGCACACTCAGTTGAGTGTTCATTATTTGCTGCCAAAGCAGGATGAGGGTGTATTAAGTTTATTCAGCATAAAGGTCAGAGATGCAAGCCATAAGCTCAACAATACTCATCTCTGACCCATTAAAACCATTATTAACAAGGGCTCAGGATGACTTGGATGCTGCTTTTGTTGCTGAATGGATGCTGCTCTGTCCCTAAAGTTTTTGAATGTGTTTTTAGGTCTTAATCATAGAGATGGAGGATGAGAAACGTGTCTACAATAATATAATTTTTTTTTTTACAATTTTCCTATCATTGCAACTGTGGAAATTAGGTTAGTACATAGGGGTTTGTGACTTCACTGTTGATACTCATACCTTGAGGTAATAGGTGCGCATTTCATAAATGTTGGGTCCTGGTCTGGGTAGTGGCTCATTCCAGAAACTAAATTCCAAAAGAAGCTGATTCCGCCTTGAAATCAACATTTTAGCCCGTTCTTTCCGAAACGCTAAATACTCCTGAAGACATAAAATATTTGAAAGTGAATGTAAAAAGAAATATCATCGTTTACCATCTGCCATTAAAGAAGATTTCATTAATGAGTAATGGACTTGCCTTGTTCTTTTTCAACTTAAGGAGACATTCAGTCAGAGCTGGGTATCCTCCTCTGTATCTCCACAGGTGCACTGCACAAATTAAACACCAGGTGTCACTGTTGCACCATATGGAGCTGAAGCCCACCCACACTGCCAAATGCACGAGTTCTTTATTTCTATTCACTCAGTTTTGAATGCCACTAAATGCTCACTACTCATTCTTATGTGCTATATTGATTTAACACATTTTCCACAAATCACACAATGCAGCCATTCTGTAGAACACAATTACCAACCTTTTCATCATTTTCTCAGTATGTATAGATGTTGAATAAGTGCTTACCGGCTTGGTCTTGTTCTCCGTACCAGGTATTCCAGCTCCCAACCACCTCACATGGGTAATCCTCGTCCTGATGAAGCCTATTCTGCACCTCAGCCCTATAAAAAACAAAAAACAGATGCCATTAACAAACCCCAATTGTATTTACATGTTTTCAGCAGCAATAAAATATTTTCTTTGTAGCTGCACGAAGAACTTAAAGCAAACAAAGATTATCCAACCTGCTGCATATGCTCCCTTTTCTATCACTTTAATTTTACACTAAATTTCTCATATGATTGTGTAAGAATACCATAACAATCACACAACGGTCGTCTGGGTAATGGATAACACAAGGAAGAAATATAATCCTTTCTAAGCTTATGTCAGTACTCAATTAAATAGAAATGTGAATTAAACTATTGTAGTTTGTAACAGGAAAGTGAATGAAACACAAGCACTCACTCTAGACTGTTGTATGCTTCCAGGCACTCGGGCTTGACATTATGGACTAAAAAGAGAAACACAAGGGATGTTTTTTTTAAAGGCAAGAAACAGTCAAATTCTTCAACAAAGTAATTTCACACTCGGGTTCAACAAAGGCTTCTAACTGATTTTTCTTCAATAGCTTATAGGCTATAGCTGATGGAGTGTTCAAATTGAAATCTCTACATGGTGTGGTGTTCGTCATAGAAAAGATCAAAGCTGAGAAGAGTGATAGATTTCTGTGGAGAAGAGAAGACAGACAACGTAATCATCAGGCACTCGAAGAAAACCAAAAAGTGAAATGTTCATACATAGGTTTACAGACTAGACACATCATATATTTTCTTACTTCTTCATTACTGTGACGTTTCACTGCAGTCGATGCAATTAAACAGTATTTTCAGCTTCAGAGCCTAATTTGCTAAATGTTAAATTTGTATTTGACTAAAGAATGCTAAAAGAAAACAAAAGCTAGTAATACATACATTGGATTTTATACAGGTTGCTGGTCTCTTTCTTTGACAGCAGGTTGGAGTGGGCATCTTTTCTGGCATCCACTTTGTGCACAAATAAAGAACGGAACCAGCCTTTGTCGCCATTCTCAGAAAACCACCTACACAGCAGCGAGAAGAAAGAAAGTTTTACATCGGCTCAAAGTGACGACTTAAACCAGAGAAGTTGTCGATATATTAAAAGGGTAAAACTTAAAAGGAGTACAGAGATATGCATGACGTATGGGCTAAGAGATAGTCATGCTAATATGCTTTGATATGAAATGTATGCAGACTGTATGAGTGAGTGGGAAGAGAGTGCCAGCTTGAGACTCCACAAGCCATGACTTTCACCCACTCCAGAGCCGATAAAAGGGGAATATCGCTCACTTTAAGAAATATTGGTGCAATCTAACACAGGCTTCAAATCAGCAGCAGAACACGAATAACTGTCTCCCAAAGACAGATAGCAGATAAGAGGAACTAGAATCTGTCGAGCTCTGTCTGCTCCAATAAAATGAAACACATAAGACTGTAAAAGTGGTGTAAAAGCAAAGAGGGACAACTTGACTCAAGTCAATACTGACCTTAAAGTGTATTATGAATCGCACAATGAACCTTACAAATAATACAGCTGGATTTTAAATGGTTAAGGAAAGAAAATACAGCAGACTCTGAATAATATTCCACACACATGTTTAAAAATCAAACTCAAGGACACAGAAATACTTAGATACAGAAGTAAGTGGTGTGAAAATAGTTCCTAGAGCAACACTATGTAACATTGAAGGACATGCACTCACTAAAAGACAAGCCCACTGTTACATATCAATATGTATCCTGTGAAGTGAAAAGTTGTCTTTATTTTGACCAAATAGGAGTAAATGGTGTACAATGTCACTCAGGAATAAATACTGGGATCTGGTGAGCTGGCTGGACTCTAGACTCGCTGGATTCTTGATTTGCCATGTTAGGGAACTATAAAATTACTTTATTAACTAACCATGTTTATGGTAAAAGTTAGTGTTGCTTTATTAATAATAATAATCTTTATAGGATGTATGAACTCAGGGACCTCCAGTGATACACACATATGTTAACTAGCTATGATTCCCACACATTTTATTTTTTCTAAAAAATATTCAAGGTCAGAGGAAACTCTGTTTTAATAACCTCATGGGCCAATGGCTTTATTTGAAAACTAATTAGATTTTTTTTCTCCTGGGACCCTTCAAATCTAACAAAGCTTTTATTCTTGGCAAGACCCATTTTGTTTACAACCACAGAGCAAAAGTCTACAGTGTGGTGGCAAAGATAAGTGGTAGTCAGCAGACTACAAACACTGTAGTTAGCTACACTGGACAAAGTTCAGGGCTCAGCAAATGATTAAAGCTGCTTTGGAGAGTTTACTTGCAAATGGGGTTATGAAATATAACTTTAAAGCCACAAATTGGCCTAAAATCTGTAATTATAACTCAAAATCTTCACTTTACAGAGTGCTCAACATTCAGTTGCCTGGATTAACAAAATCGTAGGGAAATAACGAGGTTATTGATCAGCCTATAATGTGGTTATCAGCTAAAGCTAGTTTAAGGATATTACTTCCGGGTACAAATAGCTATACAATACTATTTTTTGTCTAAGTTAGATGAAGGAAGGACTCTTAAATGTACTATTAGGAAACATTTAAGCTTCTTACACATCTAGTGTCAAGTCAAGTCGATCATTTAAACATCTCACTGCTAACGCTGAGCTAATACAGCCATTAATATGTGTTTACCGTGTCCCTTGGTGCCATTTGACAGCAGTCCTTAACAACTGGCTTTTAGGCCACACAGAATACGTCTTCGCCATCTTCCTTTGTGAAGACTAATCTTTTCTGACATGTGAAACACAACTCCGAGTTAATATTCACCTACTTATCAGTAATGTTTCTAGGTCTAATCCTGTCAAGAACAGAGCCCGCTGGGCGATTTAAACACAACACACGTGACTTCGTGACGCAATACGCAGGGTCTTTACCACCTTTACGCACAACTGCTAAAATGTGACTTATTTTGATGTCAGGCATTTAGTCATAAAATGTTTTTATGGATGGTTTAATGGCTCTATTTGTGCACCATGTTAAAAATGATCATGAAATTTGAAACTTAAGTTTGTGAGACACAGAAGACTGTGTAGTTTAGCAGTAAACAGGGCTCTTATCTAACTGTGAACTGTTCTTTTAGAGGTCCTTTCTCTATTAGGCTGGTCATGCAGTACTTAAATCCTTTTTGTGCAACCCACATTCACTTCTTTTCATACACAATGTGGTGCTCTTTGATCCTCTCCATCAGTCTACCCACTGCCGTTATATAACAACAAATCAGATCATACCTTAAAAGAATCACACTCAATACCTGTATTGTAACTGCATTATAACCTGATCATATGATTAAAACACTGAATACCTGCTGCCTGCGCTCTGTGTTCACCTGCCTCCATTTGAAAACGAATGTCTGAATCATTTCCAAGCAAGTGGGTATTCATTCAATTCATGTATTTTATTTTGTCATTATAATAATATATATATATATATATATATATATATATATATATATATATATATATATATATATATATATATATATATATATATATATATATATATATATATATATATATATTTGGCATTTAACAAGCACTTTTTGCTTTCCTGAATGTACCAAATTTGCTTCCATGTTTCACTACCAGAGCCGGAAATGTATCTTTCATGGACTTCAACAGGTCTTCAGAGTCCTGGTTCAATACAATGTCCTTGGAAGTAAATGCAAAAATCATTGTGAAAATTGCTTATACCAAAAATAAATAATAAATGAATGAAGGGCAATGTGTTACTGAGAAGTCCAACATCTCCATGGCTGAATCTTTGTTTTCCTTGATGGACTTGAGGATCCCATAGCAGCCAGCATTCTGTATAGGGTTCTTTTCCACCTGGTCAATGAAACATGCAAATATATCATGTCAGTTCTGCCATTTTTTTAAAAATAATGTTATGCCATGTTTTGATATGTTTCGTGTTGTGTCGAGCAAAATACAGGCATCAGCTGTGAATTTAAGCTTCCTGAATCTTATGCTTTTGATTTTCTTGCTGATATTAAGTCAACTTGTAGCTTAGTATCCTGTTATCCTTTGAAAAATTAACACAAAATGGGTGTGAAGGGTGACATAGCTGTTCACATGCTCTCAAAAGGCACATCAGCTGTGAAATTGCAATGTGCACTTTGTCCACCAGATGTCACCATGAAAGGCCAACAGCCCCAGACCCCACTTTCAAAGCAGAAAATATGTCCTTGTGTTCTAGCTTTTTTTAAAATTTTTTTAGTTTAAATACATTTAGAGCTGCTGCGTACATTCATAGTGGATTTGGCTCAATGTCACTGAAGTAATAATATTCAGAGACTAGTTTAAAAGCCCTCATGCATAACATAGTGTGAATGTATTTGTTTTAAGAGACTGTTGAGGGAATACAAACAAAACTGGCTTGTCATCTTTGACACTTCTTCATATCTGTCTGATCACAGTTTGATGCACAGAAATTGCCACCCTGCGAATATAATCAGCGAAAACCAAAATACAGTCTACACAAAATCAATATGGAGTCTGTAAATTCACTTTTTGTGTGCGCAGTCGGCAGAGATGCGTCCCTATAAGAATTACACTCCAGCCCTGACATTAAAACAAAATACAGTGATCCATTTATTTATCTTATTTTACCCGCTGATGCCCCCTATTGCTTGTGACGGCAGAGCCAATCTCTTTTGAGCAGCTTACGTTCAGGGATTTGATTGTCTTGTTTACTCTGAGGCCCGAGGCGAGGCGGATGGCTCCTTCAGGGGGGATTCGGTTGTTGCTGTGGCAAGAAAGTAAAACCAGTAAAAACAGCAAAAAGGGGCACTGAAGTGTGATGGAAGCAATCATAAAGTGTTACATTTTAAAAGGTGCTATCTGTCCGTATGTCCCAAAATCTATGGGAAACTTTTGTTTTCCCTTGAGATAAAAAGTTGTGAGCAACAAACAAAATTTATAGCTGGTTGTCTGCATTACCAAACAAGGAAGTGTATACCTTAACTCCTCATGACCAAACTGATTAAACTAATTTGTTCCTCTTTGTGTAGACTTCACTGGTGATCAGATTGTGTCATACCTGATGTTCAGCTCCTCCAAAACACTGTTCTCCTTAAGAGCCTGTCCCAAGGCAATGGCCCCCTCTTTCCCAAAGCCGTTAAAAGACAGATCCACTGATCTGAGGAAAATGTTGCCCTAAAACACACAGTTAAATGAGATTTAGTCAAAGAAGCTCCAACCACCTTGACAAAGTATTGACAAATGATGTGTGGGAAGAAAGTGACTCAAAAAGGTTAAAGAAAAAAGGACAGAAGAGTGATTATCCTCTGAAGTGACTGAACCTCAGTGTTGCTCACAGAACAGGTGCACAATTAGAGCAAGGGCATATATCAGAGTGAGCAAGATATAAACCATGAAATAGCCAATAGAGCAGAGGTCATCAACTAAATTTGCTTAAGGGCCTGCCTGTTATTTCACAGGTGCTGAGGGGAGCCAGACTTCCAAACTAAAATGGTACGGTAAAAAAAAAAAAAAGTAAATACCATAACTTTTTATTTATTATTTGATTTGATTTCTTCATGGTTAAATATCTGTTCTTGTTTTTCTTTTTTGAATGAAATTTTTTTTTATGTTAATGGAAGAAAAAATAAGTCCGGCTTAATTAAGCCTGGCTTAACTAAGTCTGACTTAAATCAGCCTTGTCTGAGCCTGGTTAAAGTGAGCCTGGTACAAGAATGGATTTCCACTGTGGGAGAATTAAATAATTTACTCATAACAATCCTGCATGTTATAGCTTTAGATAAATACATAACACATAATAAATACAGAGCACTATATGTTAATCTTAACGCAGAGTTCAAATGTCAACAACATTACCCCAAGACCAGCGGCCAACATCACAGCTGCTCTGCCTCGAATGCAGTTCCAGGCCAGACTCAGACTTCTCATCCCGGTGTTTTCTGACAAACCGTCTTTGAGCTGCTGCCCTAAACATGACACACAGAATAGTGTTTGTTTGATGTAACAGTACAATCTCGTCTTTAAATAAAGCAGAGAAAACAAACATTGTTCACACTATTGTTCATTTATGTATACACTTTCAATGTTAAGAGCTTCAGTTTGGATGACAAAAAACTGTAAAAGTTGATATAACTTTGTCCCTCTTTTTATAGAGCAGACTGCCTCGATGTGATTGTGGGTTTAGCAGTCCGCCAGAAATCCCCAAGAGAAAACATTCCCATCATCATGTCTCCCACTTCATGACAAGAGGAAGCATCACATAATCATAGCAAGAGAGATCTTCTAACGTGTGTATTCAGAGAGAGGTAGATGTTAGCGTTCCACTGGTTTACGTTCTCTCTGGAGCATGCTATAAAGAGGAGTGCACTTAAGTGTGTCCTTTGATATTTGCGCACTGGCTGAAACTGTATCGACTATATGGAGATGAGTCATAGCTGCACATTTGGTAATGAGGCTGTCCCCTTTTGCACAGACACATTTATTTTCAATTATGTTCATCAGATGCTTGGTGCATCTCGGCCTGTTGTTCTTCTTGAGATGCCTGTCACCCTCCTATTCTACGCTGTAATACAACGAGCTCTTAACGCAGAATATTCTTGACCTTTGAATGCCACAGTCTGCTGCTGCCTGCTGTTACACCAAGCTTAGGAATATTGTTACATACACTAACGTGAATGACGTGATTGCTGGAGAACGGCTCTATAACACTCTATATCCATGGCAAACCTAGACCTAGTAATCACACCATGGAAGTCAGCAATCATGTGTAATCATAATGTTCAGCAGATCTGCTTCCATAGTTACTCTTATAAATGTGTCATTTCATTGCATTATTTAAACAGGAAAATGTATGGGGCTGTAGGGTCACGGAAATCACATACAGAGCTAATAGGATGAAAAACGTATAATATAGTTATGCATACTGTTGTATTAAAAGAGGTTCATGATTGTTTGTATGGGATGGAGCAAATGACTGTGTAGTTGTATGAAAGAGCAGCAATGTTGCCATCTGTTGGCCACTTTGATATAGCAGGAGTAGGTTTTGTTTTGGACAAAGCATGTATAAAAAAGACAGTAGCCTACAAATGACATGTCTGCCCTGTTATTTATCATTCTTGCCTTTAGTTACATCGTTTGAACGTTAATTCTAGGTTCTTATAAATTATCTTTGCTTCATAACAGTTAATTTTGACTTTTCACTTGTATGAACTCTAACTTTTACATTTTTGTCTAATGCTTTGAAAATATTTCCTTTGTGTGTGTACATGGTTTCTAGGTCATATGCACATGTTTCAGCAGACATATTCTGACTGTACTGCTCTTTTCAATGTGAAAAATGTTACCAGTGTGTAAGTGTGTACCTGCTCTGTCGCCTAGAGCATTGTGGCTGAGGTCAAGATGCTGCAGCCTCGCGTTAGTGACCAGAGCTGGACCGAGGAATTCAGCAGAGCAGTCTGTGATGCAGTTGTTGGACAGGTTGAGTCGCACCAGAGTGCTGTTCTCCTTTAACATACTGCTGATGGCCTGGGCCCCCAAATCCCCAAGCCTGTTGTCAGATAGATCCACTTCTGGGATGGACACAGACAAAGGTCAGACTATATAGAGTCACTTACTAGAAATAACGGTGTGTCCAAGACTGAAAGGAAGCTGCTTTTTTATACTTTGAAAAATGATTCAGTTAGACAATTGACTATCCAGAGAAACTGACCCTCGCAGTTTGGTGCAGGGTGCTTTATTGCAGAATGTAAGGTGCTCTCGAGTAAAACCAAAATGTGTGCACATAAAAAAAAACACTATGATCATTACAGTGCTAGAGCAAGGCTTTTACAAGCTTTGCTGTGTGTCCACTGCTCTTTGCCAATTGATTGCTGTTCATTTTTGAAAGTCCAAATTATCATTATCAATACCCCTGCTTCATAAAACTTCTGTTATGAGATATAGCTGACCCATAACCCAGTCTGTTTGAGCCTATTTGACTATAACCCATTTGTTATTGTACTTACTGTTTAGTATTCATAGTGTTCCCAGGCTGTGTCTCCAGTGTCTTTGTTATCTGCTCTATTAACTTCTGTACACATGCCCTAGTGTCAGCTAATAGCTGCTATGCATGTGGAAACATACAAATTGGCAATAAGCTTGCAAAAAGTCATGAAAATTGGATAAGCTTAAAGTCAAACAGTAGCATGTGACAGAGGGTGTTAAAAATACAATGAGCCCAGCGAGCGCGCCTGACTCACAGGAATCATTCCTCACAGATCCCAGGTTGCTGAACTGCACGTCTGACTGACATTTACCAAATAGAGAAGAGGAAGCCCAGATGTTAAATCCTGTGCTGTGGCATATAATTGGGGTGAGAGTGGCGTACGAGTGGGAGTGAGGTGGCACTTCTCCAACACAAAGGTGACACTGAGAGGAAGAGAAAATGAGTGTACGCTTGAGTGCCCACTAAAAACCCACCTGTAATGTAACAATTTTCCTTTAGCATTTGGGCTATAGCAGCTCCGCCCATTCCCTCCATCCAATTATCTCGCAGGTTCAGCTTCAGTATTGAAGTGTTGGTTACCAGGGGAACCGCCAGTGCTTTGGTGCCCTGTAAAAAGTGAAATTCTTGTGTTTGTTGGCGGCAGCACAGTTTCTTATCTATCTTCCAGTTAAGGGAGTGAGTGCAGTGATGCAGGCAGGTAGGCAGCAGAGGTATAATAAAACTGAGAGAGACAAATGTGGAACAGAAGTGCTGTGGAGGTGTGGGTCACGTGAAACTCTCACAGTACAATGACAATTACAGTCCGTGTGCTAACTAATGAGAAGTCAGTGTTTGTGCAGCCGTCCTGGAGGACTTGTTAGCTTCCCTCTGCTATATTTCATTTGATCCTCATTTCATTGAGTCTCAAGCTGGTACTGTTGGGTATTAAGATATTTCCTGTGGATGGCACCGTCATTTACTTAGAGAATAGGTCAGTCAAATACAGACATATCATTTAAGGAGAATAATTATATTACTTGCAGGTTTACTTTGAGTGGAAAGCTGCTCATCGACAAGTCTCTTCTGTATGTTCCAAGGATCACTGAGCTCACCTGTTTTTTGTTTTTTTTAATTTTTTTTGTTTTTTTTGTGATCAAATTTTTATCAAAACAAAAGGAAAATTATAAATAACCCCCCGAGCTGAGGCTGTTGTTTTTTTGTTTTTTGTTTTTTAAATGAATAAATGAAATGTTAAATTCTTACCATAGATTGTAGGCATTTTCCACACACATTTTTTTTTTTTTGCATAGCACTATATTAGAAAAACATAGTGTAACTGCAGCCACTATTCATAGTAGTACTGTGAGTGACCACTAGTTGAATTAGCAACACAGTCCTCATAATGCCTCCATGGGTAAAACTCAAAACTGACATGAGAGAAAATGCTGAAAAGGCTTTGTCCCATTCAGAGTAGTACAGTGCACTGGACATGTTACTGCCAAAGAAATATAACAATTAAATGTTATGCTACTGCAGTTTTAAGGATGTCGGAAAGTTAAATACATCAGTGCACGAGCTGAGAATAGTCACAGACAGGTTTGTTTCCAGATATGCTTTTAAATGTTTGACATTAAATCCCAAACCTTCACCACTGCACTTAGTTACATCACTGCCAGACAGCTGTAGACATCCCACTTCATTCTGTAGGATGTATAATGGCACCTGAGTCCAAAGCCTTGTAAGAAATTGATTTACATCCCATTTCCTTTGTTATTCTACAGCAGCAGACGATAAAAATGTAAAGGTGAATTGCTAAGAGCTCCAGGAGATGGCTGCACTGAATATACTATGTCTCTCTCTGTTTAAGTTGTTCAGCGAAAGTATAATTTCACATTGATTTGCCATTTACAAGACATCTCCTCTGATATTGAGCGTGGGTGCATTAGAAATGGTGCCTACATATTTTCTTTTCTTTATGCTGAACACCCATAGTATATTATTCTTTGTGGAGATCCATCTGGGCTTGACATTCTGATAAAAGCTTGAATAATTAAAGGGTGAGCTGCGATTTGAGATGAAAGAGACACAAATGTAGAGACAGTAATGAGCTCTCCCAGGAAAACAATACAAACAACTTTGCCTCTATTTAAAGAGAGAAGAGGCTTTAGAATAAAATGGTATAGATGAGTGTAACAGGTTGGGCTGATTTCAAATGCAAATGTCTACACTCTGCCTTCGTCATACATGCTATATTTCCTGGGAAAGGGCTGTCTCCTGGAGGTTCAGCTTTATTAGTCTTACTCCCCGATCCTTCCTGATATAGTGATGATGAGCGCCCTTCATGAGGAGGATATGACGTGAATTAATCAGCCATTCAGAGAGCAGCAAAGAGCGGGGCGCATCTGAAGCTGTTAGATCGGAATCATTTGCATATTGAGCTTTAGCTTAACCTCACGTTGACCTTTGTAAATGGTGCATGGTTCATGAGCACATTATTACACCTCACATTCATGTTGGAGTGTGTAAGGTGAAGAGAGGATCACAGAGGCTCAGATACTAACAACAGAACATTGTATGTGACAGCCACACATCACCATATGTGTCCGTGAGATACATGCATATTATGTCACATGTTCTGTCTCTTTGTCTGTTTTCTGTCGCTGTAAACTCTGGTTAACTTTTCAAACAGCGACATTCCTTGAACCCTTGATTTAAACCAGACATTTTGAATTGAATTTACTGATGAATAAACCCTTGAGATGTGTCATCTCTTTATCCGTCAGTTCTAACATTTTCAAGTTACTAGATGCCTTTGGATGACATTTGTTTTAAAAAATCAAACTCTGCTGTGTGTAATAAAGACACCTTAGTTTTGTTTCTTTTATTTCTCTCTCATGTTTTCATAATGATCAAAATTGAATAATTAAGCTGATCTAGAAAGAAGGTTGCATGTTAGTCTTTGGTACAAACATAAAACATCCACTTGTCTGTGTTTGCATCAAATAAATCATAAATATAAGCAGTATTGTGCCCAGTGTTGCATTTTAGAGGCAGTACCTTAGGCCCTAGGCCCCGATGCATCATGGATAGCTCACTGTTTCTAATGTGCCGCAGGAAGTAGGAGGCAGGGACCACCTGTAACCTTTCACATGCCTCCAGGTAGAGCACCCGTCCCGTGGGGTCATAATCCTGCACCTTATCTGCAAAACACAGATTCCCAAAGAGGAGCGTCTTTGAGTGCCATATTGCAAAGTCCCTCTGTGTTGATCTGGCCTCATTCTCAGCAGATGGTTTTGTGGTTAAAAGGAAGCGCGACACAAAGACTGAGATGAAATCATTAAGATGCAGAACAGGGCTCTACATGTGTGGGTAGGACTGAGTGTGGGAGATTGTGTTTTCATATTTTCCCTTCTTCTCTCAAATGATTAAGGGACTCACAAGATGGATGAGTTTGAAGGGAAATAGAAACACAGATGGGCCGACAGGAGGGCTTTGCTCATCTGGCCATGTTGTCAGTATCATCAAAGCCAAAGCCAAAATGTTTTACCTTTGGGCCTTGTAAAACCACAGTAAATAACTGGGGATATAAAATGGCCTCTTTCTAAATGATAGCTGTCAGCAAAGCGGGTTGTAAAATGTAACGACTTTCTCTTCACATGATTTGACTCCTTTTCTGTGTCAAATGACTGTACCTTCAAGCTCCAGGTCTGTGTCAAAGTCCTCCTCAGAGATCACACACTCTTCAGCGCCCAGTGGCCCTTCCTCCTCCTCCTCTTCTTGGTTTCCGTCTCGTCCCGCAGGGGTCTCCGGCCCACGCATGTCATCCTCTGTCCGAATCGCTCTTTGCTGCTTGAAAAATGAGAAAATTAGATGTCGAGGCCAGCTGTTGTTGACAGATGTGCTGCTAATGTCACGTGTGTAAAATATCCTCTTCCTTTTACCTTTTCAAATGATTGGTAGGTAGGTAGGTACAACAGGTTACACTTAATTCAATCACTAATAAAATGTAGCTGTGTTTCCATGTTTTCTTCTTCTTCTTTTTCCTTCTACTTCATTAATTTTCTCTGCAGACTGGCTTGGCTTCACCTCTGTATATGGTTTATTGAGGAACACAAAGACACCAGTCCATTATGAGAGTACTGCTAAGATTTTCTGTCTTTATTCCACCTTGTCAATGCATGTAAAGGTATGTAACAAGATAAATCAATGGATTGCCTTAGGTCTCCAACTCCCTTCTCTTTTGTGTTGCTAACTACAGTTTTTCTTCACTCATTTCCCGTCTTCACCGGTGACAGACTCACCTCGTTCAGTTGCTCGTTTTCACTTTGTGCGTCAGAACGGTCTTTAGGAGGACGCAGTGTGTTGTCATCCAGATGTTTACCATTAACCATGTCTTCAACCCACTCATAGAACCAGCAAAACCTCTCCCTTAAAGCAGACACACACATATAGCCTTGTTTTTTTCCCTGTCTCTCTGGTTAAAAGGTTAAATCACTGCACAAGAACTGGTCGATGGAAAACCTCTATCTTACTGTAATTGTAGGACAAACCTCAGCAGTGTCTTCCAAGGCCATGGCTCCTCTTGCCCACAGCTATTGACCAACCAATCATCATTTCAAGTTTGTATGGCTGGTTTTGTTGACAGGTTGCCATGACGCTGAGCAGTGTCTCCGCACTGCCGCTGCCCACTCCGAGAGCCATGACAACCACTACTTAGAGGCACAGTGAGAGTGGAAGCTAATGGACTGTTTGTGACTAGGTTTTTTAGGGAATTTTCTATCCACATCCTCCATGACCTTCTACTCAAATACTTTGACCTTAAACCTGATTTTTTTTTATTTTTTTTAATGAGCCATTTATTCATTTTATAGTATGTTGTAATGGGAATCATCTGTGAAAAAACAATGCCTTCAGATACCATCTAGCCTTTATTATAATGGATTTTAATAGAGGAGAAATCCCAGTCCTGAACAGGAGCTTTGGTCAATCACAGCTTGCTTGCATAAAAAGGAGCGTTCCCATTGGCTGACACAGTTTATCAATGAGGAAATAATGGCTGCCGATGAAACAGGGAGTATTTATTCAGCGCACGCAGAATATGTCTTTGAACACAGCGAAATAGCACAAAAAAACAAAAATAGAAATAGAGAAAAGGGAAGCCACATGAAAAGGGGGATACAAATTGGCAATTTAATCACATAGTGTTAAACGAGGTGGAGATCATTGCTTTTCTGGCGGTAAAGTCGGAGCTAAAAGTTTACAGTAAGCTCTAAATGTCAGTTTGGCACAATGCATTAGTATTTTGAAGAGGGAAAAATGGTCTGGTTTTACTTAAAAAAAAAAAAAAGGAAAGCAGGAAAAGTCCCTTTGCTGCTTTTGGGGGTGAGTGGTGTCTGAGACAGGGAGGGCAAAAAGAAAATCAGGTAGTGCCACTTTAAGCAATAAATCTCAGTCATGTCTAAACGAGGAAAAAAAAAAACAGGGAAACATGTTGACATATTCTGTAAATATTTATTTTAAGTAAATGCAAAGTCCTTGCAGTGGATGCATTAAAATGGGATATTGTCATTCACACAGCAAAGGTCATTGTAGCATTGGCTGACTGGATCAGAGTTGTTTATAGTAGCAGCAATATGCAAACACAGAAGAAGAAACCCTTAAGTCCATAGCTGTGTGAAAAAGCCAGACAGCCTCTCCGTACAGTCTCACTGACCAACACAGTGCTGGTTAATAAACAGCTTTTTTTTAAAACTATGAACAGGAGACAGATCACCATGCATTGATTTAATGCTGCTCTTTTACCCCACACCAAAGCGACATGGGAAACACTTTTTTGTCATTTTTAAATCAAGCAATGCTCTTTTACATATTCAAAATACATTCTTAGAAAAGATCAGAGTGGTACTCTTTATATTTTATACTGTCTTTGAATATAAGCTATGTATATATACTGTATAGAAGCTATATCTTGTATCATTTGTTTTCCTTTTGCACATTGTACATCACAGACATTTTCTTGACGAACAAAAGCATTGAAATTAATCTACAGTGGAAACATTCATCCAGAACATGAGCAACAGGAATATCTCGTTTTCTCTGAGCTCTAAAATGATTCAGCAAAAAGAAAATATCAGCAGTTAAAGACGCCTGAAAATTACATAGATTATATAGTCATGCCAACAGCCATTATTAATTGTTCAAAAAATAAAAAGGGACAAACAAGAGAAGCCACAGGTTACTGTTGAATGGATGAACAGTAAGCAATGCGGCCCCTGCATGCATATTCAAATAAGCCTGACTCACATGAAATGACCCCAGCGCCAGTCTAACTTCCTGTTGTCTCTCATTGAAGGACAACTCCACTAAAACTTAGCTATGGATGCCAAAGTCAGCGTAAAAAAAGTCAAAGCCTTGTGGGCTGTTTCCTACGACCAAAACACCATCTGTAAGATTAAATAGATTATTTTTTGCCAGTGTAAGTCACATAGCAAAAGCATGCTCGGTTCATAATGAGAGCAATTATGAAAAAAGGTAACGGACAAGAGGCAGAAGAAGCAGATGAGAGCAGATTTATCTGTAGAGCAGAGTACACCTGAGCCTGAGCACATGCACACACTTCACACCCACTCCCACTGGAGACACACGCACACGGATGAGTTTATGGCACGCCCATGCTACACAACGGGTCACAGTGAAAGATTGGTGCGCGAGCCACGACAAAAATCATGCAGAGACTAAAGAGGAGTAACGCGTAGGCAGAGGCAGAAAGTTAATGTAAGGCAAGAGGCACACGTGTTATGATGCTCGATCCCATTTTTTTAAAAGCTCTGCAAGAAAAAAAAAGGAGTTTGGTTGACAGCCAAAATAATTACATATTTTATATTTAGTTACAAAGATACTTTATTAAATCACAATAGTCTTTAAATATATAATTAAACAATATCCCTCCACCAGGATGTTTTTTGCATCACTTTTTCCCCAGTTATATTGAAGACATCAGTGTTTGCAGAATTTCAGATAGCTTCAAAGAGCATTGAATAAGGTTATACCCGCGTTTTTGTGGCCGAGATTTAAGGCGTCACATTCCTGTGCAGCTGTTGTGGGTCACAAAGCACCAGCTGGACACAGTTACGTTCTTATGAGAGGATAGACAGGCCACTAAAAGAACTGCCACAGAGGCTGATGCACTTTGATGGATGGCCACTGAACATCGAGATTGCCTGTTTGGGCTCTGACAGAATTGTTTTTTTATATATAATTTGTGGAGAGACATTGGATTTGTTCACTTTTTTCCTGTCTTCATGTTTGTGCGGTTGTTTCTTCTCTAATTTCCAGACAAACAGGCTTTAAAGGACAAACTGTCCAGCCGTGTTTTGAGTTGTCAGGAGTTTCAATCAATGCCATATATATTTCTTTAAAATATAAGACCTCAAGAAAAGCCTTTTAACTTTAACAATAACACAGAGTATAATATATTCTTGAGTATATTCTTGTCTTGGTCATGCATTCACAATGAGGCAGGTCATTACACTAAGTGCACACATTTTAAACCAAATTCATCAGTTATACTATTTGGACTTATCAACAAGCAGAACAGAGTCTTGAACAGAACATTTCCCATTTGCTACAGACAAATTGCAGAGCCCAACAGAAACAAAGTAGTATCAAAAAGGAGCAACCCATTTTTACAGTACAAAAGTTGGCACAGTATTCTTTAACCAGTGCTGTTGATTTGTCCAGACTGGTTCTCGGAGAGACTGCAGACCTACGAGCAGAAAACCCTGCAAAGAGACAGAGAGAACGTAAGCAATGGCCTAAAAGATAATAGATGCTACAGTGATTAGTCATCCAACAAATGGGCTCCGATGGCCAAATGTGAAATTCAAGTGACAATCCCCACAGTAGCCGTCGTCTGTGATGCATTATGTTGGGACTTAATGAGCCGTAGTGAAGATGTAGGCTTCTTGTTTTGTTCCGAGAGCAACGATACATGAAGTGTCTAATCTTGAATAAGCACAAATAAGGCACAAACAAATGGAACAGAGCCACTCGCTCTTGCTCTAATCCTGTTAGTTTAGACGCCTTTCGACATGGGTTTCTATGGTAACCCACTGTTTTCACTGGAAACAAGGGGTGATCACACATTCTTGGTGCCAGTAACTACAGGCTGCAGAATGGACTTGGACTTGAGCACAAAACTCACTGGCTCAGATTACTCATTAAGTTGATGAAAACCATGCTGAATCCATATGAAATATGGGCAGTAACCAATATTTATAAGAACAAAAATCAGCACCCTCTCAGTATTCTTTATACATAAGAATAGTGTCTGTGAACCTTGCAGCAATAAAATCAACTTCTTTTTGAATGTTCCACTTTATCTTATCGTGGAAATCCACTGAGCTAATGCTCAACTGTAGCTCTGACAATAATTGCCACTATTTACTGTGCCAAGTGCTTTCTGCTCATTGATTTCTGACACAATAGCCTTCTGTTTCTCCGCCCACTCAAGTATCTCTTACCTCAGGCCAAATATCCAATATACATTTTAATGCCTGTGCTTTACAGAGCTATAATACCCTTCAGATTATAAGATTGTTAAATGATTGAGCACTTTATAAACATAACTCTCAGCAGGAGATTTGTTTCTCACTTCATGAATGAAGCACTGCTCTTCTAGCACACACAAGATATGAAGCACTCACTCATCAGAGTCCTTTTTGTTCTCCTCGATGTAGGCAATGGACTCTGAACGCAGTCGGTTGGTAACCTCATAGGTACGCAAGGTGACCCCAAAGATGTCCTCGTGATAGCGATTTTCATCCTGGAGGAAAGGCATAGAGCTTTATGCTTAGATTATTATTTTTATTATTATTATTATAGTTTACAGACATTAAAATTGTGAGGATTCATATTGTACCACATTGTTGTTGCTACATGTAGCTTTATGTTTAAGTGCCACCCACTGCTAATCGAATCAGTCAGAAGTTAAGGTGGTGATGGGTTGCTTCTCTGAATCTCACCCGCAGCTTGCTGATGAATATGCCAGCGTCCTCCAGGCTCACTTTGCCCTGTTGTTTGATGATTTGCTGAACAGTCTTGAGAACATCTCCAGCCATGGTAACGTCTCCACACACATAGATGTGTCCTCCTTCCTCCTTCAGGCACTGGAACACCGTCTCCGACAGCTGCTCACGCAGTACATTCTGTACATATTTCTGACGCAGAGAGACAGTGTCCATTAGTTTACATAAAGCGGATCAAAGCAGATCACTGGAGTCAAACTGAGTCAAAGACGTGTTGTGGGATTCTATTGGCTATGGAGAAATTATTAAGCAGCATTTTTACCTTTGGTTTGCCTGGTTCTCTTGAATAAGCAGCATAGAGCTCCTTGAAAATGTTTTTGTTTTTAGCCTGGATGGTCTCCTCTTTGTAGATGTGGTCTATTTCAGATTGCCGACATCCAAACACCAGTATCATGGGACTTGATTCAATCCCTAAACACAACACACATGTTAGAGAGTTAGGACTCTAGATGAACATGTTTATTCATCAACATTCACATAGTTGTATGGGTTTAAAGGTCCTATATTATACTATTTTGAACATTACACAGTGTATTTTGGATACATTTACAGTTTTTTTACATTTGACAGTGCAGGAGAGAGGGGCAGGAGGAGTGTGGAGGAGCACTTCCTGGAGAGGAGTGGTTTATTTCACATATTGACGTCATTGCGTGAAACAGCTCGTTTTAAGGACTGTAGCTCAAACTAAATAAATTACTCAAACATGCGCGAATGAAACAAAACACAACTTTGGGTATGTGTTTGAGGCAGAAACAACGTTATAACATGGTTAAAAGCTCAGAAAAGTCGATTTAGCATAATATGGGACCTTTAAGCAGAAATATGGAGGTGAGTACTCAGACAAACCTTTATGCTCAAGATCATACAGTCTCTGCTGCCAAAAGCTCCTGAATGGGGCGATGCCAGTTCCTGGGCCCACCAGAATACATGGTGCTTGGCAGTCTTTGGGTAGATGGAATGATGGGGCACTAAAATGCAGTGAAAGAATTACAAGAATAGAGTTGTAATAGTGAAAGGGAATGCATTGACATTGGCACAATGTAATACTTTCAGTGAATTTGTGATGCATAGTGTGTCTTAAGAATATGCATTATTGAATTACCCTCTGACAAAACATGGCACCATCTCCCCCTTCTGGATCCTGTTGAGCCATGATGAGCACACTCCATGGTGGATAGGTCCTGTTCCATCTGAAAGCAATGATTATCAGGCTTTATTTACCTCCTTGCACAAACCGTGGAGACGAGTAGCCATAACATGTTAAAGGCACACGTCTCCCATCTCTCAAGAACATAATACGTACGAGAACAACATCTAGTTTTGAGACTCCTTGACATGTTAAGATACTGGAAACCTAGAAAGAGGCACTGATATATGATGCACAGTGAGTCCTTTGCTGTGCCTATATCTCTAAATATATTCCGGTTGATTATCAAGATTTTTTTTTGACTTTTTTTTTTAAATTAAAGTCATGGCCTGTCTGCCCCATGAAGCACACAGGCTTTCTGAGATAACGTCAAATCAATGTCCTTCAAGCTGTTGGAGGCTTTTCACAGCCACTGAGTCATTTGACTTTTTGATTTTTTGCGGCAACCTTGAGGAGGCTGCAGTGCAGCACAGCAGCACCTTTTATTTACAGCATGGAATGAGCTCACAGTATTTTTACTTTCTCAGAATATTGATTAACCAGTGAACATTTTGAGAAAATACAGAGTGCAACTGAGGTTATTTACAGAAATATAACAAGAAAAGGGCAGCATTGCCGATAAAAACACATGGAAAGTCCCATGAGTTTGAACTGGGCAGTTTACCTTTGGCGCGGTACGATACCACGGCCACGGTGAGGTGGATCTCTCCTGGGTGGAACTCCGGTGACGAGCTGATGGAGTAGTAGCGGGGCTGCAGCAGGGGCAGCTGGGTAAGAAGCAGGGTGGAGGGCATCTGAATTGAAGGGAACTCTTCGAGCACCTCCACCAGAGTGGGGTTATTGTACCACTTCCACTCCTCGTACTCCTGTAGGCCCTGAAGAGACCAAGCACAAGCAGCTCTCAGGGCTGTTTTACAAAACCGAGACAATGGATTGGGCCTGGATTCTGTCTAAATTAGCTCCAACTACGTTTTTTCAGGAAAGCAATAACACACATGTTGCCATGGCAATGTTTTCTGCAGAGCAAAAGCTAGACTGTTCATAAGACAAGCAAACAAATTATTTAATTTTTTGTGCATTCTGCTTTATATTATACCATTACACTGTTATCATTAACAAAATTATTAAAGAGATTGAACCACAAGTTTCAGGTTACATATCCTGCACCTCCAAGTCTTATAAATATAGGCTACATGGACATGAGGTGACAATAGAGAAGCAAAGCTGTATTATACTGGTGCAAAGTGTCTAATTCTCTTCTGAACGATTTGGGTCGAACTTAAGAAAGTAAGACAAAGATGTCAGTGCAGTGTTGTAAAACACGTTAACGTTAAATTATTATAACTGGAAAAAAACAAGTTACTGTATAGCTCATTTAAAGTCCAATTGGTTGAGTGGTTCTGTGTTGATCAATGGAATGGTGCAAGCTGTTGGGTAATAGACACAGTTTAACTTCACTTTCAGACACGGAGGAGGGAATTTTTTTCTACTTATTCGAAAGTACTCAATTCTCAACAAGAAACCACAAGTGTTAAGCCCACCTTTTACCCTTGAAGCAGCTGCTTAACTTCAGAGAAAGCTACAAGTCTGTAAAAGTGTGTGTTGCTTTTCGGACTGCACTAAACTGGTTAATTTCTGAAGACCTCCATCTTTTCGTCTTGGTTTGGTGACAATGATTTGATGCTTGGGCATGAGTCACTGCATGGCCTCAGTCGCCTTTTCCACACATTGACTAAAATGGAGTGAATTGTGGGAGGTACTGTGAGGGGGAATAACTCTGGGTTAGAGCATTCAGCAGCTTTTAATCGGCTCAGGTTCTGTCACTGTTCATATTCCTATTATTTATACTCCTAGACAGAACAATAACTTGCCTTTGATAGCAGACAGATAATCACACTTAATAACAGCAGCACACTAGCAGGCTGTAGTAATAAGATAAGTGTAATAAGTGTGTGATAAGTGTAGTTAATAAAGGCAAAAATTTCATTTATAAATGTACATTAACTTATTTTTCAGGCCTAATCCCTAATAACAATCTGTAAAACTTGAGCGTGATTATTAATGTAGGAATAATGCTGTTGTTACAATCTTTAACTAATTTTTATATAAATCTGTTCAATACCTTCAACACAGGGACTTTGTATAGGGAACCATATACAATGTTTTATTTAAAAAAAGTGAGAATATTCCTGAAATCTGATTGTGTAGAGGGATCTACAGTGAGTGTACCTTGCTGAGGACCTCCAGTCTCTTTTTATGCTCCTCGCTGGTGGCCAGAGCAGCGAACTGCTGCAGCAGCACTGGGCTTGGAGGTGTGGTGATGTCCAGGAAGTACTGGAAAGCCTGGTAGATGGTGCAGGGCGGAATTCGGGTCTCATTTGTCCAGTTACTGATTACACCTGCATGTTACAGTATAAACAGTAAAGTCAGTGTTTGATTTCAAACAAAGTCATATCCTAAAATTAAACATTTACACTTCTTTTGTATTGCCCCATGAATACATGCTTCAGGAAACAGACTTTAATGGGGTTTCATGTACACAAAGTCTACCCCAAGCCAAAATGGTTTTCAGAGATTATTGAGAACCGTGTTCACCAAACACCTTGTTTCACAGTCCCATTGAAAATCGCATCCAGTTTCACCACAACTGTTGCCAATGTGCAGCTTCACAGAGCAATCTGTGGGCAAGGATCTCCTGAACAGACATTTTTTATTAATGTTTTTGAAAAGCTGCCCACACTTCAGACAGCAGGCCTGCTAATAGAGAGCTTCTGTATTTGTAAAGCAAAGATGATGATGGCAGCGTCACACACCGAGGGCAGTGTTTCTCTCCTCCAGAAACTCCACTTTGATGATCTGATTGACAGGTGGAGCGTCCTCCAGTTTATCTATGAGCGCCGTCACCAGGTCCTCGTGGTTGCCAGGGAAGATGCCCAGATGGTCACCGGGATGGTAGCTCAGGCTGTCGTGGTTGTTTGTGTGGAGCCGCACAAATATGGTGGAGCGACTGTAAAGAGAGATTTAGGGAATTATGCTTCTGATTCTGATACAAAACAGAAGTAGACACAAAGCAGAGCATTAGACCAGATGTAAAAGTATGAGTCAGAGTACCACTTACTTGGATTTGGGACTTTGTAAGTTCTGAGATTCTAACATCTTTGCTCCAAAAACCTTTTTCTTATGGATACTATACAAAGCTGCAGACAGAGGAAAGACACAGTTTGCATAAAAGAAAAGCATTTTGATTAAAACAGATTTTGTTATTCCAGGCATTAACAATGATAAGTTTAAATTGTAAATTGTAACATATTCAAAGTTTAGCTGAGTCAATAATAATTGTGTGAAATTCATTGCCACAATGAATGATATGTATGATATGTATGATATTACTATTTAAGATAACATAAATACATATTTTACAAAGTTGTAGAATCTCACCTTCTGTGAGAGCTGGGGCCTCAGCGGTGTATGTCAAACGGAATTTGCTCTTCTTCCAACTGCGGTCATTGCTGATCAAGGAATCGTTAGCTTTTTCAATGTTTACATCATCACCAACACAGAACACGTCACATGCAGCCTGGACAGAAAAAAGCAAGAGGAAAGATCAGAAACATTGTACATCCATTTAAACTTATGTTAAATCAATAGGGTAGGTCATATGAATAGGACATGATGCCAACCTTAAAAACTTTCTTGGCCCAGGTTCTGAAAGACTCCTCCTGGCCACACAGCTCATCTCCCTCTCCCATACGTAGGATCCGCTCTCCCCCCAGCTCCTCAAAGAGTGTGTCTACAGCATGGGCAAAGGCGCAGAAGTGTGGGTAGGCCCTGGAGCCAAGGCCAAACACCGAAAACCTAAAGAGTGATGGTAAGTTGTTTCAAAATCAACACCTGCACTCATTACTTCAGGTTTTATACACAGTTGATGTATTTACAAATTATTTGTCTGTTTTCTGTTTTTAAGAATGTTTGCATCTACTGCTTTATTCTGAGGTAGAGAATGCATGTCAATCTTTGGGAGAGTAAAAACTGTAAAAAAAAAAAAAAAAAAAAAAAGATCACTCAATCTGTCATATCAATCTGTAGTTAATAAATTATTAATTATCAGCATTCATTTTGCAGATGAGTTTATTCATTGATGCTCTAGATGATGACTTGTATTTAGTTCAGAAAAACCTTTGAAAACAGATTTAATCTGATGGATAAATCATCCAATAAAATCAATCAAAAAACAAATGTGTACACTATGTTTTATAGTTAGGGTGGATGCATACAAAATTATTAAAATTTTCTCTTTTTTATGCTTTACCTGACATTAGCAAGAGGTCCTGTGCTCTCAAAATTGATCTTGGTTTCGGGCTCATCGCTGGACGACTTGCGTGTGTCAGAGTAGGAGGACACACTGTTGAAGCGCACCTTGTAACTCCTGAGAATAAAAAAAACCCCGACAACATATGAATCAGTGGCATGACCAAAAAGACATCAACTGCATGAATGAAAACTCAGCCTAAATTTGACTCACTTTCTGTCTTCTGTGTTGGATGTTGGATGACGCATCTCCATTAACGCAGCTCCAAATTTCTACAGCGAACATAAAATGGCTGTTAGTAATTAAGGCACTCAGCTGTACTTAATGAACTGCAGTTGTTAAATGGGACACCCTTACCTCTCCATTTTCAGGAGGATCACCATTACCGAACGTGCTGGTCACCACCAACACCAGAGTCTCATGCTCCAGGTCCACCACATCGTACTCGTCCATGGACATGACCTGGATGTGGCACAAGGACAGCGTTACACAGAGGCAGTTTTTATCTTGGACACAAATGACTCCAAATGACAGATGACTTGAGCGTGTAAATTAAGGCTGAACACACAGCCGCTGGCAGATGAGGTTGTAATGACCACTCTGTCCTCGCCCCTAACGAGATGATAATATGCTGCTGCCACACAGTGAGCCTCCACGATGTGTACCACTCAGACAAACATGATGGTGTTGTCTGTCACGACCCACACTTGTATTCCTCACACACACACACACACACACACACACACACACATATACACGCAAGCGCACACAAGCAAAGGCGTGAAAAGAAAACAGGCTTTAGCCCCACGACACGACAACAAAGATTTGCCCTGGGCGCTTGCATCTGCCCTGCAATCCATCCACACTCCCACTCTTTGTGACACACACTTGGATGCATCAATCGCCTCTTAAAAGATTGTTCACCCAGGGAAAACAGGAAGGGGGAATAAGACATGACTGGGAGCAAAACACGCTAGATGATTGAGAGCAGCATGTTTCTCCATTTTTCTGAACAGATTTACACAGCCAGGAGTGTTTTAAGATCTGCTCTTAGACTACTGCTTAAATGGTTAAATCTTAATCTCACATGAAGCAAAGAGATGCAGGTTAGACACATTTGCTCAGATAGGAATGGGCCCTGGTGGCTTTTCTATTAGATGGTATGCTAATATTTAACTTTTTGATATGATGCAAGGAAGGAGCAAGTGTACCTTTGCGTCAAAAGCATGTTTGAAGATTTCACACAGAGTTTTGGCGTAGTCTTGAGATTTGCCTGTCTCTGTGGCAAAGAGTATCGTGGCTTTCACCCTCTTGGCCATGGCCTGACCCATCAGTTTGGCTGAGAACTTCACAGCTCTGGAAAAGAAGAGACAATGATTGTAAAAGTTCACAACCTGAACAACTACCTTTCAACACTTATTGGCCAAATGGTGGAGGATAGTTAGCCTCACTTCAGAGCTGCCAAAATGATGCCTAAGCAGTGGATTGATGACAATTGTGATTACCCAGCTTGTCATATCCTTGGGGCAATTATATTAATAGCAGAATATACACATGAGTGCGAGTATACAAGGCTAAAACCACTCTGACAAAGCTCTGATTGCTCCCCGAGGGGTTGATTAAATAAATTTTCATAGGGCAGACCAGCTTCTTTTCCTTTGAGTTTTGCTTTGTTTTTGTTTTTTTTAACTGCATGTCCTTCATTCCCCTTGACATTTAGGTGTGCTCGTAACTTTCCTTGAGCTATGCATACTCACTTGGCAAGCTTCTTGAATCCAATAGCTCTTTTCTTTGTAGGTGTACCATTGACTCCTTTCCACACATGAGTGTTCCATGGATCAGGCTTTTGAAAAAGAAAACAAATTAGAGACAGGTTAATTCTCCCCAAAAATCATTTTTAAACCTAATGTAATTATTAGCACTTTATTCTCAATAAATGAAGGTTTCAAAATAGTTCAAGATTGTTCTAGACAGAAGATTTTATTCCTGATCGTTTACACAGAGAAGCAACAGTGTAAGACATTTCAGTCTTACCTGGTACTCAAAGGAAGGTGTGAGGCGGTAGTTGAGCATTTCTTGGTGAAAAACAGGTGTGATACTTCCTGACATGGGAGGCACAATCCAGACCCAGTCTCCTGGACAACCCCCTCGTACCCGATACTCATTCTCCATGTGTTTCATGAATGACTCTGTGGCAGAGTGGTGATCTACTATAGTCACTTTGCAAGTCTAAAGAGGAAAAGGAAAATAAAATCAGGTCATTTTATTATTGATCTTGATAAAATTGTACTGATTGGATTGAACTGAATTGATCCAGGTTAACTCTGACTTTTCTTACAAACAATTAACCAAACCTGGAAACTGTGAAGAACAGCAATATTAATCTCCACCAAGGCTTGGTCTTTCCAAAGGGAAGAAGTCTTCCTTGTGTCCAGATTCATCATGTTAGCAATCTCCTATAAAACAAAACAAAGGGAGATTTAATATGACATTGTTTATGTTAGCTCAAGTTTTACATTTTCAGCACACATCCATACAGAGAGATGAAAGATATTTGGCCTATTTCAAGGAAGACATTTAATAGGTGTGGTTCTTCAAACAACTCCATAGTTTAAACCTAATTTTCACCTATTTTTCATTATTACAGAACAATTTACACCTATGTGACTTTGAGTGACACAAGCTTGAGCTACAAATAATTGTAATAGCCATCTTAGCTGTAACTGCAAGTACCATTTCTGTACTTCAGTTGTACGAGAAATTCAGCAGAGCGGGCCTCCATGTTCTCTAAAGTGCTCTTCATAATTGGACTGCTCTGCACTTCAGATTTTTGGATGGGAAACACTCTTTTATCTGAAGATGATGCAAGATCACAGACCTTATGCTTGACACAATCATTGGGCAAATAAATAAAGAAAATTGGGAAAATCTGAATGCTAATTAAAATAAAAAGCTACAGTTATTTACGTGCCTGCAGTTATGAAAATAGTGTTATCAACTGTACCTCAGTCGCTGCAGATATTGTTTATATACTTTTCCCTTTTAAACAAATCAGTAATTTTTGATCAAGTTCATTACCTCGAGAAGATTGTAGCGTGAGGCGTCACAGAAGTCCCTTACACCTATCTCTGTGCCCATGTACCAGCCACTGAATGGGCAAGCAGTGAACTCTAGACCACCGATCTCCAGCAGCATGTTGGAGACCGCTGGAAGACCATACCACTTCAGGTCCAGATCTTTGAACCATTCATATCTGGACACAAGAAACAGAAAGTATAAAGTATGTGAAGGAAATGTCATGTAGCCTTATTTATTTACCAGGATAATATTACACCACTACAAACTACCACAGTAAAATATTCATTCTTTGGACTGATTTAACAGCAACAGTATGCACACAAGTTACATAGCGTGGCCAAAAACAAACAATAAAATGACCAAAGCATTTGTGACACCATTTCTGAGCTGAGGAAGCCAAGCACGACCTCAATCTACCTGCTATTACTGCCTCTTGTCACTCTCTGGGGGATTGATAACATTGCTTTCAGTTTATTATTTCCAGAGCCGGTCCAAATCTCATGTAATGATGAGGTGCGGTCTGTGATGGCGGGCTGCAAGATGTGGCTGCTGGAACTAAGGGTCAGTTGATGATGTCTGGCAGGGAGCAGTGCGCCAGGACAGCGAGGAATAGTGGTGGGTATGTGTGAAATCTATTGTAACGTTTTTACTATGATTATGTGAAGTGTCATACAGCTGCTCCTCAATGTTTCATATCTTAAGGGCACTATGAAATTTGTACAGTGTCTATCAGTGTAATAGTATTGTCTGGAGAGGTTCTCCTGAAGCAAAAAAACCCCAGTATTTTTCATGTGAAAGCTGTTATGGTAACAGAAAGCAAGCTGTATTTCCTGGTAATAATCAGCACAGTTGTTTGAATGAGAAGTAGCTTTTGAGCACCTTCTTGTTCATGTTTTGTTTATTTTTATTCAAGCTAAACAAAGGAAAGTGTAGAGTAACTCACTTTGGATGAGTAATGGGCACCTCCAGGATGAGATCTTCAGGGATTTCAAACAGCTCAGGGTCGTTCCCGTTAGCTTGCAGTAGCAGGGGTAAGACATCGAAGCGGCCCTTTGGAGCTTTCCATCCTAGCTGCATGCAAATCTACACAGACAGATTGGAGAATCTTTCCCAACTCACGCCCACTACAACAACAACAACAACTGCAAACGCATACCTCGGTGAATTCCACATTGGCAGGGTCTCCCAGGATCTTTCCATCAGGCTGCTTGTAGCCTGCATAACGAATGAGCTGACTGTTCCACACTCGAAAGTCATGTTTACCGTCGCTCCTTTGCGGGAAAATGGTAATGGCTGACCTGCAAACACAAACACACACAAACAATACAACAAAGCCTTAGAATATTGTTTGCTTACATGACGAACCCCATAAGACAACATGTATGTATGAAGCTCTAAAATAGTATCAAGCAAAGATTTATGATGCAGAGATGTAGGTCTAATCAGTTTTCAACAATGGTTATTTAGGGTGTTCATTAAAAAGAACAATACTGATACTGATATCAAAACAGTTCATTAACTCTAGCTTTAGAGCTTGATCAATAGAAAATGGCATGAAGTTAAACAGTGAAAGTAGGTTAAAAATACGTGACTACAATACATGATGTGGTCCACAGACAGCACATAAATCAAGTATTTCTAAGGATTGGTGTCAGGACCAGTCTCCGTTACCTTTGGCCTGCTCTATATGTCGCTGGTGTTCTAAAGCCACAAAGGGGTAAACGTGTTAATACGTTTTGCTAAGCTGGTTGTAAGTCGCTGTGTGGAGAGAGCACAGCTGGCAGGAATCTGGGCCACTAGTGTCAACAGACTACATGTGGCTGGAACAGTGTCAGAGAAGACACTAATGGAGTAAACAGAGACATAGCTGAAGCTTTTGTGATTAGACGTCTAATTTAATGTCTGATCATTTACAAGTCGTTAACAGAGACTTGAGCTGACGTTTGATTAAAGCCAGACACACGCTAGGAGCTACATGCTACAGCAGCGTTTTCAAATGCTACAAATGGCATTAGGAGACACTGACTCTTAATTCCAAACCCATAAAAATTGTGTTGTTATTCTTAAATTAAGCCCGTCTGATAATCCAAGGCCACAGTCTCCTATCAATACGTGTCTCCCGCTGTCCTTCTGGGGGCAGGGTAAATGGAATAATGAGTCACAAGCCATCCATCACCTGACAAGTAAATAAGAGGTGTCACATGTGATTATGACTTGGCAGAAAAGTGTGCAGGTTTATGAGATGACTGCTCGTTAGCGGGTTCTGCTGCCTCCCCACCAGGCCGCTGACAGAGAGACAGGCAGCAGATAGTGTCACAAAACTGTATTAAAGAGACACAGCACACAGAGGCTGACAGATGGGACAGTGGGTTAAGTCAGGGCAGAAAGCGATGCACAGGGGCATGGATACATCAAGCAACAGATGGGGTGCAGTAGAAGAAGAACAAGCCAACATGATTTGAAGTCTTTGTTTCTTTTTACCTCAGGTTCCCTTTGTTGGTGGCATACTTGATGTGGTTACAAATGTAGTTGTACATTCCATGCGCTGTTGTGCAGTCTCTTGCATCAAAAACCTGAATCAAACACAAATCTTATCATTAACACATAAGCATTAAGTACATATCCCACCACAGTTTCTAAGCTACAGTTTGTCTATTATGAAATCTGCCTACCTGCAGTTTGGACCACTGGATCCTCCCCACGCAGCGAGCAGCATTTCTCCAGGCATGTTTGGCTCCATAAATAAGTTCAGTGTCTTTGAGCTGGTAGGCTCCTGATGCTTCAATTTCCTTGGTCACTTCATCGAGCCTGTCCATGTGGGCCTTGGAGCCAAACCTGTCAAACAGAACGAGTGCATGGTGACATCAGATTATGGCATGAGATGCATTTTTTACTTCCTTTTGAGATACCCAAAACATGGCATTCTCATACTTTCATGAGCTCTTCTGATTACGCATGTTAACACTTGTACTTGAAAAGTTAATTTACAAAAGCCACATTTTTTCAGTGAAAAGGAGGAGGATTCTTGCCTTCGGGGGCCACCATTGATCTGCTGTAACTAAGAAACACACTTTAGGCCCAGGCTTGATCCAGTACAATTTGTAGTAAAGTATCTTATGTCATACAAAAGTAACCAAAAGGGAAAAATGAGAGGCCTAAACACACAAAAAAAACCCATTTCCTTTTCACTCTAGGGCATGTTGGTTCTTGGCTCAGCATCATTGTTTATAGTGGGCTGCTGTGCTTGCCTTTTGATGGAGGTGTAGTACTGGTCAATGAAGTCAGTGGCCAGTGGCAGCAGCTCTTCTTTGGTCCTGACCTCATCGGGTTTGCGGACAGAGTGGTTTGGAATCATCACAGAACCGATGCACACATTCTCAGTGCACACTGGCATCTGAAAAAACAAACAGTGACAGATGAGTGAGAGTTCTGGGGAAAATAAATCTGAATGTGTCTGCCACACATTGCATACGGTATGCAGGCAACATTTTTATAAACCACAAAACTAAATAAATAAAATAAATGGTAATTGGTTTTCATTGGCTGCATAATAAAAAGCAGGACAAAGATTTAATTTTTTCACTTAACCTTGTCTTATTTAGACACATATTTAGAGCCTACACACTTTTAAATGTTCAGCCTTTGAAATTCGACACTGTATCCTTTCAGTGTTACCGTTGCCTTCATTGTATCACTCATGGCTGGCCTGGTTGTTAATGAATGAGCAAGTCAGTGAGTCATGTATTGGTATTCCTCCATAAAATACAGACAGGAAGACATAAATGTGCATAGAAGATGTTCAGTATTAACATTATGGCTGAAGTCAGCTGTCAGTTTGGCTCTCCATAAACGCCTTCACTTCCAATGAGACTGCATGAGCAAGAGCAGATGACAAAGTGGCACAGGCGTGCAGCCAAAAAAAACAGGAAAGTTAACAATGACCCCAGCAGGGCTAAAATTGGCTTGTTACACTGAACCACCCACTTGCACTATACAAATCCTGGCAGTGCATCCAAAATGGACTTCTTCATGACCCTCCGACAATTCAAGCCTCACAAAACAAGGAAAACGACCCTATTCCAGACAGACTCTTGTCACTGCCAGTCAAAACAAATGAAACCTGATTAATGAAATTGATACTGAGAGAAAGTGGTTAACCAAACAAAGAAGATTACATTCATGGGATTTTTACAAAGGGGGAGTAAAAATAACCCAAGACGAGAACAAAGATGAGACAGAAAAACAAGGAGTGAGGGGTGGTTGAGTAAAGGGGCAATGGATGAGTAAAGCAGGGAGTGTTAAAAATAAGACAAAGGAATCACTTGTGCTCCAGCACGTCCGCTCCTCATACTGCTCTGGGCATTCATTCCAGCCAGCTGTCCTTTTCGAATAAGATGGATCAGCCATGAATACGCCATCGTCTGCGATATATAATAAATCTGAAGATGCCATTACAAGCAGTTCATTGGGATGCACACAACAGCTTTTCTGATAAGTCACCTAAATTATTAGGCTGCCATTTGTTATTTGCAAATGACTGCAGTATTTTAAGGGGTGAATCTTTAAATAGCAAAGCTCACCTTGGTACAATGCCGAAATAATAAAAAAGTTTGAATGATGATTTATGCTTTAATGATCAAACTTTTGCTAAAATAAAGACTTTGAAAAGCTCTCTCTGTGTTTATAAAGATGAACATAGATGGATGAACAGATGAAATTCAGATAAAAATATCTACGCAATAGTACATTTCTGAAAGTGCTGAGTCACAGTGATTCACTGGATGCCCATTTGAGTCGCCTGACATGAACAGTCTAATCAGATTCAGTTTGAATCTCCAAGCTTAAACTGTCAGAGCAGTAATGTATAGTTAGAGCAGGAACGCTTATAGAAGAGTTAGTGAGAAACTGAGAAAGGTTCAAAACAATGTGCCAATAATCTCCAATCTACTTGACTTGCAGATTAAGCCTGCAGGCTACATGTTTGTTCACTCAAGCGATGTACCGGATGTAGTGTCAACCAGTGCCCTGAAGCTACTAGTGAAGTCACAGCAGTTGTGTCATATCACTTCAAAGAAAACTATGTAGCCATGTTTCTGTCAGTCTCAGCTCACTGAGGTAGCACCTCTAAGGTCCTATGTCACCAAAAAGCTTCAGGTTATGGTACATTTAACTGATACAGATCAAGCAAATGGAGACCTTTAAAACATAACTCATTTGGTTTTTGCATCCACTCGCTTTTGTTCTGCAAGTGTTGATCAGCTGTCACACCATCTGTTCTGAAAAAACTATGCAACACCTTGAAATAATGTACTTTTGATAATTCCTGTAATTCCTAATTCCTGTAAAATAAATAACACAATACAAGACCCTCAATTTACCCACTAAGGTAATAGGGTGGCTAGTATTGCAGAGCTGATGTTGCATTTGCATTGCATCATGCAGGAGAATCAGTTTTTTGGTCACCTGCAGACAGTGAGTCAGAACATAAAAACACAGAAATAACATAAGCTGGCTTTTTGTTGCTTTGATTACATTGATTTTTAATTCTACTTTTTTTCCTCTGGAATTTTAGGTTTGCTTTGCATGAAGAAGTTACCTGGCTGGAGCCGTGGTGGAGTGTGTCATTGTAAACAGTGCCAGTCTCCCAGTTTTTGATCTTCATGAAACGGGGGCACTTGGAGGGGCTGCCATTCTGCTGAGACTTGGTGGGCGAGGTCCTGCTTGGGGCTGGACACTGTGAACAGGACACAACAAACTCATCAATGCCTCTGAACTGTTATGTGGCTAATGGTGTAGATCCAACTGAAATAAATAAAGGTTATTTACTCAAAGTGGAAAAGAGATCTTGCTTCACTCACTGACTCTGTGCAAAGGACATCTGCACAGAAACCACTTGCATCTATCCCCGGCTGTTTCAGCTTTATTCCTCACACTAGGATAAAGGCAATCAGTATTTAACAGCAGGCTGATGGTAAGCCAACAGTGGGCTGACAGCGCTCTCCAGAACTACATCTATTGACTGATGAATTCCTGCAATTTAACCCCACAGCCCACTGTAAGCATTTGAAAAGCAAAGCGGCGAATGATTGCCAGAATCAGAATAATCAATGCCCCACCTTTGGAGGCTGAATCTTCATCTCCTGAGGCATTGTTAATCGTACAGTGGTGCTGCTTCAGAGAAACAGTGACACAATCACAGCTTTCCAAAGAGGTGAACGCTGAGAGAGTGTTTGAGGCTGGTTGCCATTTTATCTGAGAGAAACTGGAAGGTTAGAAGCAAGTTTGATTTTCCAGAGAAAAAAATGCTCCAACGGCAGTAACCCACTGTGGAGCTTCGATATGACTTTTTGTGGGCTAAAGATGACTATTGGTTGCAAGAGTGGCTTTACGGTATAAAGAAAATGACATTTGGGAATGGAAGGCTTCAAATGTTTTAACCACTTGTAAATATGAGTGGATTTAAGGGTAAGATTTTTAAAAGAGAGTGAAGCTTGAGAGTTCAGAGGCCCATTAAAAAGCATCCAATTTTCTAATAGAAAATATCCCCTAAAGCAGCAGCACCACTACAGATAATTACCACATGCCTGGTTCTTGTCACACGTCAATCACAAAGCCCAGCGATGAGAATAAGGTGTTGATATAACAGATGGGACCATACACCGAGCTGGAAATGAACATAATTGAAGCTAATCTGATAAGTATAATTTCATCGAGGGGATGTAATCAGCAAAGCTTTCTGGTAAATGCAGTTATATAGTTAAAGTTCCTCTTCCTTCTATCAATTAAAACTTATAATGGAAAATATAATTGATGAGTAGCAGACAGGACGTGGATGGAGAGGGAAGAAAAAAGTTAAGGAACTGCCATGGAAGTTGAAAGCCAAGTAATTTGTTAAATAATTATGTTGTTAAATGTATGTTTTAACAATTAGCTTTCTCATTGAGTTGATAATTAAGCTGTACAATGGATGAAAGCATAGAAACTGCTGGCACTCGGCCATATTATCTTCTCACAATGGATAAAAGGTGGAGTCCACTGAAGCTCAAGGAATGGGACAAAACGCTCAGGCTTATTAAACATCAAATTATGCAGGAGCTGAAGCTCAAACGAAGGAACTCAGTCAATCCTTGGAACAAACTGGGAAAGCTCATTAGAAGGCCATTCATGTGCCACTTGAAATCCTTTTAAAACCAGAAAGGAATAAAATATCTGCAGGTAAAAGGTAAAATTGCTGCAAGTAGAAGGCATCTCATTCAGACTCAGTTGGCTCACATTACCACAGACAATTTAAGTTTATATCAGCTGTCATCTTTCCTTGTGTATTCAAAAGAGAAACCTTTGCAAATGACCATCCATTTGTAACAATTTTACAAAGTAGTTAAAAACATGGAAGCTGGTAATGAAAGCACTTCAGCAAGGTCAGTCAGCAGTGAGGAATGTGAAAATAATGAAACTTCAAAAGGCTGACGCTGAAGAGTGATGAGACTGACACTGTAACAACAAATATATATATCATTTGAATGATAGATGCCTAACAATAAACTGCTTCAATCTCTAGTTCTCATTGGGCCTTTTCTATAAACGTTTGAGTGAATATGAAACACAACGAAGGTTTATCAGGTCTGCTGCTATACAAGTAGATGCACCATCTGCAGCATTAAACACGTTGTCCTACTCCAAGAGTTCTAGTGGGCACAGTTACTAGGAGCTTCATATGGCAGCTTACATATGGAAGCACTGGAAGGCATGCATCAGCCACATCCCCCTCTTTTGTCCTCCTAAACTCTATTCTGTGAGACATGCACAGTGACTCTCCCCTGCAGGTCTGAGGGCTGGATCATTTCAAGAGGGGCTACATTACACGGAGAAACGAATCAACAGCTGCACGCATTCATTAGGCGTCCTGGAATTATTTTGCTTCATCCGGACCCATTGACGGAGGCGTGGGTGACGTCGTCAGTGGGCGGATAACACCGGCCATGTGCAGATTAGGCCGTGCTTGTGACAGACACTCAGACCTGAGACCCGGCCCTTCTACATGCAAGTTTTAAGCTGGATTTAATGCATCACCAGCTTGCTGCCGGAAGCATCTAATGCCTAGGTGATGGGATCTCTAGCGAAAGGCTTTATGTGTGAATTCACAGCACCGAACTGTGTGCTCTGCTTTAGAAGCAACAAGCCAAAAGTGTGGATTATGGTGCATTACGAGACAGTGAGAGAGGCAAAGACAACATAGGTATTAGACAGCTAAAGGAAACGCTGTGGACTTTCAAAAACACAATTTTAACCCATACATTCTCAGCACTGAAAGCCCTGAATTTACATTTTAGATTACCTTGTCAGGATCAGCGTTGTACTCCGCAGGCATGTTTTCCAGTACACTGCCATTATCCAATCCCAGCTGTGGAGACGTCCCATTTCCCACGGCATGCTCCCTACGAGTCATACAGTTTAATCAGGTGCGTCATTCTCAACCAGGCCAAAATAGACGTCACATAACCCCTAAAAACCACACTAAAAGACAAACAGTGCAAAAAGTCTTATCTCCTGAATGATGGCAAAGCTTGGACATCTATCAAACTTCTTTCTGTTTTTAAACTTAATTTAACATCAGCCTCAAATTGAATAAATTTTCTGGAACTCAACACTGAAAATAACTTAATTGATTAGGTATAATTTGTTTTTTTGTTTTTCTTATTCTAATGATCAATTAACTGTTTGTTTTAGGAGACTTAATGTGGAGGTTCTCAGTCATCCAGGACATATTCATGAAAAGCCTTTAAAGAAGTCATTTGGGAGGAGGTTTGAAAATGAAGACGTTTCGTTCCTCGTTCAAGTGACTTTGTCAATTATAAGGCTTAAGGAAATCAGCAAAATCAGTAGCTGCTTTATAGATAAAAGGATTAATCTACAGCATAATCAGCAGATTGTGACATGATGGAATAATTAACACTTGAGTGTACAATCAGTTGCCACTCATCCCTCATAGATAAGAACACCAGGAGATGAACAGTGATAGATCTCACTTAGAGCTGTAACTATGTGATCTAGAGGCGTAATGAGAAACGGGGGGAGGGGACATCGCTGCGCTGCCGCTGTACAAGCACCGCATGACACATGAATAAATACGGCAAACTCAATTCCACGCGATTTCAAATATGCAATCGAAAACACCCACACGCATCCAGCAGTGTTCACACTCCCTCCCCCGCCAAACACTCCCATGCGCACGTGTCCATGCTGATTGTAAATTGTCACAGGCGTCCCTTCTCGCTTTCTCTGTATTATCTCCGTTTGCCTGAGCATATTCTATCCCCACGTTTCAAAAAAGGAGTTAGACACGCAGAAAAAATGGGAGAAGTCGCATGTGCCCCTTGTCATCAGGTCTTATGCTTCTGCTCTCTCTAAAAAATCTGTTTCCCTCTCAACAATAAATGTCCCCAAAGCTTATCTTTATCTCTTTATAAATGCCTTTCTCATTAGTTACAGCATCAAAGCAAAAAAAAATGAAGTTAGTTTTCCTAGTTCCTTTTAAATGTCAATGATGCAAACTGTCCTTAGTCTTGATGTATTTAGGAGTCCTTGACACACTGGTGGCCCCATTAAGTAAAGCATCTGAGCAAGACTGACTTTTTTTTTTCTCCGACCCGTGTCTTCCTAGAAAACAATGAATCACTCAAAAACCATTTATGAAAAGAGAGGTCGTTCCTGGATAGGTCATAAATGAGTTATTGATTCAAAAAGGCTCAATTTGATTTCAAATAGTCAAGGGAGCACAAGAGAAGATAACTGAGACCCCGATAAAAGTACACTGCGCAGACATTTTAAAGAAAACAGGGCATTGAATATTGGGTTGCACAGTGTGACTTGATGATTACACAAAAAACAAAGCCAATCAATGTAGATGAATCCCCAACTGCAATCCTTCTCACCTGAGTTCAGTCAATGGAGAAATTTTATGTCTTAATTCTAATTACAATGTGCATAATGTAAGGAGTGCTGTAAATGTAAACGGCTTTTTGTTTAAATTTTAATATGTTACCCCAAAACCAAAGTCACATTTAAAAGAGCTTTTAAGGTGCAGTTTATAGTAGAGTGCAATTAATTCAAGCTGAGAGGTTTAAATTGCGCGATAAAACCACACCTTCACTTTAAAAGTGTAAAAAAGAAATTAACATTAAACGAATTAACGGAACGTGACAAATTGTGTGGACTACAAAGAAACACAAAAGGGTCCATTTTGAGCTTAAAAAAACGTACTTATAAAACTCTTTCTTGAAACGTGTGGAGACAAGATCGATTTAAATCCTATTGATGCTTTGGTAATGTTATGCAGATTACATTTTCACACATTTGGTTCAAATTGTTTGAGCCTTTGCACTTACCATGAAGGCTTGATAAAGGGAACAGGCAGGCTTCCAGTTCAAAAACTGAACTGGAAGCAGTTTTTGAACTGAAGGGTGTGGCCAAAAGCAGGCTTAACCAATCCATTTAAACTGTTCAGGAAGTGTCATAGTGTTGGGAAACTATCTTTTTTCACATACATATTTCAAACCTACAAAAAACATAAAGTTAAAGCTACACTATTTATGGGTTGAGTCACTAGTATCAGAGAAATAACAGCAGACTGTTTGATATGAGGAGATTTATCTAAAGGAGGAAGCAGCAGCCTTCATGCTTCAAATGTTTAGATTCATTTAATCAAACATTCATTAAGATCTACGTCTATGTTGTTGCAATTTGCATTTTGTATTGACAAGCACGCAAACAGTAATTAGTTGGCACTGTGCTCTGAGTCATATCAGGTGAATGACAAGCAGCCTGTGATAGTTAATGCATGATGAAGTTTGAAGACTGTGAGGTGCTGAAGTGGGAATGTTGTTTTCCAGACCGAGGGCCAGGTGCGTCTCTTCTGACAGCCGATAACCAGCTCCGTGAAGAGCCCTTGACCTAAATCCTGATTCTTATTCTGCCAGTGCTCTACCTGCAGCTTTCCCTGTAGATGGAAACAACAACAAGATCGATAAATTACAAATTACCAGGATACTTGAATCTCGACGTCCTTTCTCCCAACATTCCTCTGGCCTTCCCCGTTGATCTCCTTTTTGCTGTTTTTGATGAGACGCAGCACAGGTTCGATCTCCTTCAGCAGCTCATTTTCCTCTAAACCGTTGCAGATCAGAGCAGCACGGCCTCCGTCTCTCATCAGCAGGGGGTCCTGGCCTGGCAGACCCCCTCCCCTCTGCAGGATGGAGTGAGTGATGGAGGGAGAGGATAGGTTTTCAATGGCCCTGAGCTGGGCTGTGCAGTGCTCGTAGGACTTTGAAGGAGGTATCGCAGGCCGTGTGACCCTGACTGTGCGCTGGCGTCCGTCTCCTGATAGAGTGGTCTCCAGGTGTGTGGTGAAGCCCTCTGGCCCGCGCAGGATCAGAACGGCGTGACTTTCAGGAGACACATTTTTGAGTGTCTCCAGCGCCCTCTCGTACGACAGGTCCACCAGTGGCTTATTGTTGACAGCCAGGACAATGTCCCCCACCTGCACCAGGCCGCACTCCTCAGCCGCCCCGCCCCGAATCAGGTCAGAAACAATGACAGGCGGCTTGGACACCCTCTGCTTCACCAGGAAGCCCAGCCCGCCCACCTTCCTCTTGAATAGGCGCACTGAGATGATGTTGGGTTGCAGCTGGCAGACTGTCGGCTCTGACTCCTGCATGGTGCCTCGGTGCGTGTCTCGGAGTGTCTACTTGTGTGTATGAACGTGTCCCCAGGGATGTTTCTAAAGCAGAAGGAGAGGGAGGAGAGGAAATAGAACTTCTATTAGCTTGGGAAATTACCTTGATGTGTTCACAGTGTGTTGATCGGTCAAAGAGGGCACATACATTATTGAAGCACAGTTTTTCAAACGATATTAGCTCCACACATCATTAGCTCCTGTTGAGCTACAGGTGCAAAAATGATAATGGACAGGAAAATCTATTATGCACTAATTAGAGCTGCTCATACCTAGAGATAAACTCAGTGTTTGCATCTCAATGACTAAACACTGAATCACACTTTAATGGCTGCAAAGGCAAATATTGGCTAAGCAATTTATAGGATTTTAATAATAGAGGCAGGTGGCAACATTTAGGGTGTGATGAGCAGCTCATGCTTCAGTTTTTTCTTTCCTTCTTGCCAAATAAAGTTACAAACAATATCCCACTCTTTGATCTTGCTTATACAGACACGGTTTAGCTATACAGACTAGAAAAAACAATGACTATATTTCTCGATTACTTTAGTATTTCTGCTAAAGTGAGCCAACCTGTTGCACTCAGACAGGACACCAGTGGCCCTGCCCTCTGTGTCTATGCCTCTTGTCTTAGGATATCCCCACAACCTGAATAGTTTGTATCAATACACACTATTAAGCAGCAGTAAAGCATTAATATATATGTACTTAATAATGAATTAGGCAACTATAGACGCTGAAGATTTGTATTTAAAACTATACATAAGCTTATTATTCGAAACTAGAACATTAGCAACACTGAATATGAGTAAAATTGGGGATTAATGTTGGAGTAATGATTTGTAACTGATGAATAAAGTCGTTACAAATACTAATTTATGCTTAATACTGTGTTGTTATTAGCTGTCAAGTGTTAGCATTGACGCTGAAGCTATGTTCTTATGTCAGGCTTCCCAAATATTTTTATCTGGAGACCTCACTCTGTAGTTAATTGTGTACTTAGAGGATTTCTAGAAATTTATCCAGAAGTATAATAGGTTTTCTCTCATGCAACCTCTGCAGATACTGCGTGGTTGAAAAATTCTGGTCAAAATTGAGTGTGTGCCATTTTATGTATATCAATTCTACAACTTACAAATATTTAACAAGCGTCTTACATGAACAAGCGAGCTAACCCTACTTAACTACATTAAACAAAGACTTACAGGGAAGACTTAGAAGAGTAATTGAGCTCGTTTTAAAGCTTTATGTTTCTGACAAGCTTACTTTGGTCTTTGATAGACCTTCATGTTGGAGTGTGGGTGGTGTCGGCTCGTGCCATGGTCCAAACACGGAAACACAGCCCGCGCGGTTAAGTAAAGGCGGGAAGCGCGCGGGAACAGCTGGAGTCTTTCAGCACCGAGGTCAGCTCCGCGCGGAGAGCTCTCACTCTGTTCAATGTCTGTGCCCCTGAACTCTGCTCGATCTCCTCACAACTGGAACAAACCCTTCACATCCGAGGTCACCGTGATCCTGCTCCCTCTGATCTCAGACAACCACTGCTGCTCCAACTTCACACGATTTATTTTGCATATGGGTTTATAAGTTATGGACAGAGTGGGGTTCATACATATTGACCAGACTGGCCCGGGGCACAGGAATCCATTAAACAGGCGCCTCTTTAATCTAACTCTTTGTAGCTGCGCCCCACCGAGGTACAAGAAATATCCCAAAACCTACATCAATATTTATGCCAATAAGCTTGGACTATTTTTAAAACCAATCATTCATTCCAAGAAGTCAGTGTGCAGATTAATCTTATAAACATGCATGTAAATAGAAAACTGTGGTGTAGCAGGTTATGTATACGTCGTTCTCTGTGTAAATTGAACTTATTTTAGGTTAAAATCACGGCAATTTGTGCAGAAAAAGCAACAACATTTGGATCAAAGCTTGCCATCCATCACACAAACAGGTGGTTAAGTCATTCTGTGTGCCTTGTTTATTTTTATTCGACATCAGATTTAAAGAGAGTGCTTCAAATCTCTCCCACTACTGCACAAATATATACAATGACACAAATCAGCAGATGGTGACACGTCTCTGACTGGGAAACAGTAAGCATTTTCTCTCATTTCTGCGGTCAACACACAGCGCACGGATACGCAGCACAAAAACTATTGTCTATATTTATAACCAAAAGAGGACACCTGATGACGTATCTTTAATACAAAACAAATGGATACAACAGCAATGCCAAGTTCATATTTAAACTGTTAAAATATGTATTTTTGTTTGCATCTGCAGGCGGACAATGCGCACAGTTCGTCTTCATCTAACAATCTAATCTAACTGGAATTTCTCTAAGCAACAAGTTCTAGAGACATTTTGAACAAAAATTCGCAAACAACATCCATCACGTTGAAAACTTTTACATTTGGGTTTTGTGTGGAAGGTGTAGGACCGCGTCCCTGCGTAAGCGTCCATCTGTCAGTTTCTAACATCTCTTCTTGATGCAAACAGCGACGGAATGCAGCCTAATAATGAGTCAAAATACACACAAATAGCGGCTTGGGAAAAAAAGAGGGAAACCTCGGAGAAACTTACCCCTGAGAACCGGGTCGCGGTCACAACAACCAGGTGCGGCAAAGTTGCGTTCAAAGTGGTGCGTTCTTGTGCGGCGGCTGCACGACTCTGTCCTCCACAGCGCGCTCTGCCTCTCTAGAGACGAGGCATGCTTGTGGCTCCGCGCACACCGGTGGGCCGCCTTATAAAGACACCGTGACGAGCCGGGACACGGCCGTGCGCGGGCATTTCAATTAGCTGGAGGTGTGCTGGCGTCATCAGCCCCCTCCCGCGTACAGCGCACTGGACAGAGGCCCTCTGATAAGACTGGCCCCCGGGACACTGCAAGAAGATCTAAGCACTGAGCTCAGTGTGTTCTTTCAAGAGGAATAAGCCCTGGTTTGGCACAATGGTTTTGCTATGACCAGTATTTTAAAAACGTCTTTGAAGTCTCAGCTCAGTTTGAAGATCACGTCTGTAAACGTTTCAATCGTCATATCATCTCATAGTTTTTTATTAACAAGTCACATGCAATCAAGAACGGTGTTTATTGAACTTTTTCATTATGCCATAGCTTTTAAAGATTGTAGATGTTTGAAATAAAACTGTATATCTAAGTTTTGGTTCTGTTTACATAAGAGCAAACCATTTTCTGGAGTTACATAGATGGGTTCCCCTGGCCACTATGTGCAGCCCAGGTACATTCACAATTCTTGTTAGCAGTGGATTTGATATGAATACTCTCTATAATCTACAATGTTTGTATTTATTTGTGTCCCACACCTGGTGTAGAAGACACTGAAACCATAATAAACACAACAATCACACAAACTCAAACAATACAGTAATTCACCCTGAATAGTCCAACTGAGTGATCTATCATTCCTGACATCTTTAATAAAGTTAAAAGCTCACAGCAACTCTGTATATCTCTGTATGTCCACCTTTGGTTCTCTAATGTCGATGAGCTTGTATCTTCACACTGCTTGTTTTTCTTCTTGGTTGACTGAAAGATTTTGGGTGTGCCTCAAGCCATTACTGTCACAAAAAAAATACCAAATGGAAACACTGTTAATGTATCTGGCCTCTCCTTAAAAGAACAAAACGTGCTTGATTATTTGCCAGTTTTGTCAAAGTACCACCCACCTTTGAACAGTTGTACAAGAGGCATATTGTAAGCAAGAGCTGTCTTAAAAAAACATCAATCATATTCAGGGAAATACAAATGTGGCAGTTGTAAATCTTATTTAATTGCCTTTAAAAGCTTTTTAGGAGTTGGGTATCTGTAAAAGATGTGGCTATAATGACATGTACCAAAACAATGCTAATAAAACAAAGAGTGCGTGTGAACATATAATTGAGTGGCCATCACAAAGCCATGGCCTGTCCCCAATAAATCACGCATCATGGGTGGAGCTGAAAAATCAGGTTCATTCCATAAATGAGCCTTGATTACGGGAAAGCTTTCATTTAGAAAGTGTTCAAAATTCTTCCACAGGTTTTGTGAAAACAACAACTATTCTTCTCTTTGTGTAAGTGCAAAGTGAGCCTTTCTCCCCAGATGTTCATGAGATTCTTCCAAGAATAGAAGAAAATAATTACCTCTATTTGTCAGAAGAGGTTCAAAGAGACAGTAGCAATGGTCTCCTACTTGCGTTTTCTTGGTTATATTTTAGATGACGCACAAACATCTACCTCAAGACGCAGATACACGCAGTTGTTTACCAAGAAAAATAAATGTCATGTTCTTTTGTAAACAATAGATAGAATTTCCCTGCTTGGCATATTCAGTTCATATGTTACAAAAATACATATCACACAAGCGGATTTATTTGGGAGTACTGTAAGAGTGTATTTTAAGACGAGCTGCACACACATACACCCACATCCCAGGGCCGGCCATGTCATTATGTCAATCACTTCCTGCTTGAGTGCTACCATCTGCCCTCTCATAAAGCCACACACCACGCGGATCACTGTGCAAAGCCCCTGCTTAGCCCCGTTACACATGAACATTGGCCACAGTTAAGACGCCCTGCTTTACAACACATCTCTTTCTTCTTACATCTTCCTCTTTGCCATTTCACCCTTAGACCCTCGGCCCGCTTTGTCCATGAAAGACAGCAGTCACATGCCTCTGTGTGCATGTGTGCATGTAGCTATAGGAGACATTTTGTGTGCGTGATTATATTCTTATGCCTGCGCCTTAATCCAGAACAACCATAATTTGCCATCTTTCACTCACTTTTCCACTTCAATGTGACACTCTACTTTTCTGTCATCAAGATGAACGGAGAGCCGGTCTTTACCACACTGACAAATTATACTGCTCCACAATCATCTCAAGGCTGCATTTGACTGTGTTTACCATACATTTGGTGGCAGTACTGGCATTATCACAGCAAGAGAGCAGGAGTATGTCTCAATTTCTATTCAATGCGCAGCACGTCATCTCAGTTTTGAAGATAGAGAGGCTTTGATGTTTGTACAAGAACAATTTGGTAGAGTATGTGCATAGTACAATGATTCAAACAACTCAATTAGGCATGTTGGTTTTCACAAAAGAACTGTGTTTTTTTGTTTTCCTACTTTTATGAATCATTGTTTGAATAGTCCTTGGTTCTGTCTCTTTGACTTCTGAAACAATTAAGAATAGTGTTACAACAATCATTGTGCAAACGGGTAATTGGAAAGTAATTTGACATGGTGTTTAACGTATTCAGCATATTTTCTTTTCCCCTGTAGATTAATTTTTTTTTAAAAAAGAGTGGGTGATTGTCCTGAATCTTCACTCGTTCCATGTTTGCCGCTTGTTTGTTGGACATTTTTGGTGTGGTGATTCCTGAGGGGTTGTTCTAGGAAAATGGTGGACACATTTCACAAAAAAAATCTTTACACAACAGATAAAGGTTGAAGCAAGAAAACTAACAGAACTGGATTGCAGTGAAAAAACCCAATTTAAGTCCCTTTCACACATGCGCTCATATCCGGGCTGACCTGAATGTATAAACACACGCAGGAAAGCAATACACTATACATGTATAAAGTGAAAAACATCATTATTTTGTCTCTTTTTCTGATTAGTTGCACCTCTCCTTGTGTCATTAATTTCCCGTGGTACCGCAATGAAATCATGACCATCATTTAAGAATGGTCCATTTTGTAGGCTGTTGGTAGGTCAAGTGATCTGTTCTTAAACCACAAGCTGTCAAGTATTGGACTGAGGAAACTACAATGTTCATGTGGAAGATATCGCAATGTAAAAGCATATAGCATGAGTAATACTTCAGTTAATTACATTGAGTCAAAGACCATAGAAGCATTTTTGGACCTATTGCCTCTGCAGAGCCAACAATATCCTGAAGCTGCATCCCACCCTTGTCACCAAATGTTTGCCCTGCTGCCCTCTGGAAGTTGCAACAGAGCACTGTGCCAAAGAGAATGGGACACCTCGCTCACATGGAGAGACAGAAGTGCAGTAGAGACTTTTATTTGACATTGTTTTCTAATAATACTACAAACATTCTTGAGTCTTGATGAGTGTGTTTTTCTTGGTTTACAGTTGGATTCATGTCAGTGTTAATGACAACATGCTGTTTGGAAACTGTTCACTTGGCAAACCTTCACAAGTACAAGTAAGTTAACTCACTTACTGTGAAGTTGTATTCCTGTGAAGAACAAATGTTCAAGCGGAAGAAACCAAACATACACCACATTCCACATGTTTATCCGCCTGTGATCTGTTTTTAGACAAATCTGATCGTCAGAAAACATGGTCTTGTTGTGGAGATCCCAGCATTTCAATATCTTGAGGAACTACAAATTTACTGTACTTATAGACCCAATGGAAGGAGATTAGTTTCATTACTTTAAACAAATGTCAGAGTGGACTTTTTTTTGTGTGTGTGAATAGTATAAAAGCTTATGACATTTCTGACCAACCATAGGGACTCTACCAGGCTGCCGTAGATTCTTAGGGGCTGAAGAAAGAAGGTGTGGAATTGAATCACTAATTTCACCCCCAGACACTCTTAAACAAACATTTTGCAAGATCAAACAAAAGATACTTAAGATGCGGTTCTTCCTTACATAGCAGTGTTTCAGCTTGTATTTCTACACATAGGGACTGTTACCATGTCAGTTGTCGGTCGGGCTACCTTCACATCAGCCCTGAACCTTTTCATAGTCTTACTGTAGACACCGGGGATCAGCTGTTGGCCTTCAGCAGCACACCTGATATCTCCAGATGATTAAGACTAGACGCAGATGGAGTTGCCAAGGTGGTTTGTACATTCAGTGGACATGACACTCTCAAATGTTTATTTTTTGTGTTTGTTGGACCATTGGCAGCATTAATTTGTGTGGAATGTTCCAGTCTGCTCTTACGGTAAATATTTGGCTTTCACTGTTGTAATGTGACATACAAAAAGTGGAACAGAAAAAAAAATGTATGTATGATGATGTGTGTTGTAATGAAACAACCTTTGAAGCAAATGGTAGTCAAGGTTTTGTTTTAGAGTTGAATGTTTCAGGACAAAGGTTAAAGCAGTACATCTCTAGTTTAACGACATTGGTAAAGAACTGAAAATAACTAACTAAGAGACCAGCCTGATTACTGAAGTATGTGTCTCCTGTCATTTGAAGATTTATGACCCAAGCGATTGCCTGAAGCATGTACCATACTCACTCTGTGTACTTTACTGTGGCATTCAGAGACTGACAAAAGACAGGTGTGCACCAACCCCCGCCTTCGAAGAGAAACAAACGATGTGGCTGCAAAAAACCATCAATGCATTGTTCACGTAACCAGTATGATGAGGAACTGACACCACTCATGTCTGTCATGGAAACCACCAAGTAAAAAGATACTGTCTCTTTCTATCAAAGATCTTCTTGTGTTTTGACTTGAAAACCAAATTGTTTCCTCCAACTGCTCATGAAATAAGAGAGGTATACTGTATGGGAATTTTTAATCAAATTCTACAAAGAACAATAAGTTATTCTCTGCTTAGCTTGGACCTTGTCTCTGCTGGTGAGGGTCGGGTCAGCAACCCCTCACTTAAACAGCACAGTCTGTAGATTGGTATGATAGAGAATAGTGAAAATGAGAAGCAAGGAAAACCCCAAAAGTGTTTTCAAATGACGCTGGTCTTGACATTTTTAGCAAGAGCTGTTTCCCTTTTTTTTAGGCATAGTCTGAATCTCATGGCTATTGCTTCATCAATTGAAAAGATTGCAGTCACGGCCTATATCACCATAAACACTTCTAGATTGCATTACATTAGTTAGTTCCCAAAATGAAGGGAATTGGTGCAGATATCGGGAATTAAAATTTGGAAAGCTGTGAATAAACTGGAAACAAACTTCTATTACTACCTCTACAGTATACCTTCTGCTCTGCCACAAATAAAGATGCACTAGCTTCATTTTTACCAATGGCAACACACATCGTGATCTTTGGTTTGGTTCTTCACCTGAACCAAGAGGAAACGTGTCTAAACAGTCGCTGCTGTTGATGCGCTTGTAAATAAAATAAAAGCAGTGCAGTGCAGGCAAAAATACTGATAAAATGAGGGATTTTTTTGCCCATTTTCCAGCAGCTACGATGTGGAGAGCTTGTTCCTTTTGATGAGAGTACAAACCTTCTCTTACACAGCTCATGGATAATGCTGAGAATCTGGAAAGACCAGTGGGATGGTGCCAAGCACAAACACTGCCGGGGCAATCCATGCAGAATCTCTCACTTGAAAAGATAACACCCACTCTTCGTTGGCATCGGGATTGTCTTGTAACCAACAAATTGAGCACTGCTAAAAGGGTCAGACTGCAGAGCCAAAGACACAGGCTGGAAAGAGCCCCCGGGGCTGTGCTGCACATGGAGATTTGCACTTTGTCGAGGGCAACGGGCAAAATCATTATCAACAGAGACCACTTCGACTTTGTTCCAGGAGTCTCGCTTACTCACAGTGAACTGTTGAGGATAATAGCACTGACTGTGTGGACTCGGGCCTTAAATGCTGTGGGTGGTACGAAAAAAAGCTTGCAGTGTTTTACATGTGGGAAGTCTTTTATCCCAACTAAATCACATTACGCTCCATAATACTGTATATTTTTAAATAACTGATTAATGTCTTTAGAATAAGGGAGCATTCAATCTACCTCGCAAAACATTTTACTTTATTTGATAACACAGGAGATATTAAGAGTTATTTAAGAACACCCCGAAGCATTTTCTGTTTTTTAAAGTGAAATTGTGACAGTTGTTGCTGTGGAAAAAAACTATGATATAATTCATCTTCTATTAGTTTGAACTGAATAAATTTGTTGCACCATGTTCTTGGAACCAATCACACATTTCTCATTATAGACAATTTGACTGGGAGGCAGACACGTAGCACTTTTGGTTTTGCAAGGTTCGTTTTGCGTCACTCTTTTTGATTTATGTCTTGTATTCACCAAATCAGAAGTACATTTTATCATTATCTAAAATGTATGCAGACACAGTAAATGTACAAAATAGGCTGTTGGGGTCTGACACATGATTGACTCTTGTGACTATGTCCAAAAACACCGTAAACTGCTTCCTGTGAGACAGTTCTGACCCGTTAGAGGCTGCATTAGGTGAACAAATTGCTTTCTCAAATTCCATTGAAGCACAATAATAGCTTCCGTGGGAGTGGCAAACAATTTCAAATTCATAATCTATAAGTCCGCGGATGAGCCCAGTGGTCCTATTGATCCCTGGAACTTTAAATTAGTTGCACAAAAAAACTTTTCTCCAAATGGCAACACTGTGGAGTCAGTTAAAAATGGTCTTCGAAAACTTGATGTGGCATTTGTGAGACTGAGTCTCTGCAGGGAAACAATGCGAGCTGTCATAATCCAAGAAATGGATCACATTAGGCATTTCTAACACAGCAGCATCAAAAGATGGCAGGCAAAAATCATAGGTATGTTCGTTTTTCTTACTACAGTGAACGAGGGATTAAAGAGATGCAAACTATTCCTACTTACCACAGCTTTAATGTCCTTTATTTATAGCCAGAAATTTAAGAGACGACAAACTTTTACCTTGTAGGTGAATAGACAATACAGTATTATTTGAAAAGGCATGAGAGGCTATAGCGATAGGCTGAATAGCGCTGCAGTAAACCATAGCTGAATGATGTTGTTTCTGGTTTTATTCCAAGCTTTCTAAACTTTGCATTTGGGGAGCTGCACCAGTTTTCTCCATTTTACAGAGTCACAATTTCAAGTCACAAGTTGTGCTCATCTAATGCAATGTAGACAATGTAATGCCTTAAATGTATAAAGCACAAAGCATAAGACACAAATTTCTGCTCTGCTGTTAAACACTGACTTTGTTTGTGAAAATGTACAATGTTTAGCGTTTTGGGGTTTTTTTTCTTAGCATATGACCTTTCCCTTCATTTTGAGATCTACTGTTTAATGCCACATGTCCCACACTGTCATAGGCTGATTGATTGTACAGTCGTATGACAGTTATTAAAATGGAGTTCTTGTCCATGTTGTTTAAAAGCCTGAGGCAGGGCAAGGTCCATGTTGTTCAGTATGTCATCCATCCTGTTGTGTGTCTGTTGCTCCACTACTTCAACCTGAGTCATCAAACATACACATATAGCCCCAGTTTGAGTTCAGTTAGATAAGAAACTATAGGATTTATCTTTCTTTCTTCATAGCATCTACCTGTCTATCCCAGTAACAAGCTAAAAAAAAAACATACTGTCCTCTGCTGTTTAAAAGCCAAATGCAGGGGACGGTCCATGTTGTTTAGTACAGCATCTACCAGAGTTTTGTGAAAATGTTGCCATTTTGTGTTTTATCTTTATTCTCATTTTAGCACATGATTCTCTATCTGCCTCTAGTTAGACCGCAGTTCTTAGCTCCACTACAACAATGGTGGACCCGAAGCGAGGGGTTTACAAAGAGCTAGGGTACACTTCATAAGAAATGCACTGCTGTCTGGACCTGTACAGTACCACTCCAACAGAAGTGTGTCTAAAGTGTGATATATATAACCATTCATCCACACTATTTACATACCTACGTGAAAGAGCATCTTAGCCAGACAATGCAATTGATGAATATTCAAGGAAACTGCTCACCATTCCCAACCTGATGCACAGTCTATCATTAACGTACAGCATCATGTACCTTACTAATGGATCCCACCAATAAAGACATTAATTTATTAAACTTCACTGTAATTACCACTACATTCACAGAAAGCTCGTCAACATTCAAAGTGTTGCATAATTTACTGATTCAGACAGTTATCACAGGACGGATGTATGAGAATCTCTCTCATTATTATTCTAATTTGAGTGTGCAAGTGGCAGTTTGCATCCCCAGCGCTTAGCCTTGTGTCCTGCTGGTTCCCACTGCAGACATGTAATCAGATGCATAAGGTGAGTGCAAGGTGAATCCAAATCACTGTAATTAACTGTCATTAACTGAAATGGAGTGTGTGGTAGGATGGGAGACCAGCAGCCATCAGAGCCAGGAGAAGGTCTATGTCCACATACGCTGCACGTACAGAAAGGACAGTCACTCAGTTTACATTTTCACATTTGTCATTTGGTACGTCCTATTCTCATGAACATTTTGACTTCACCTCAAGAATGATGCATTTATAATTAGTCAGAGTTCAGGAATGTGACTTAATGCAGAACAAATCCAGTTGGACCAGTTGTAACCCATTATCTAAAACGGGACGGGCTTCATCAGATCCATTAATTTTCTGATTGGTTTTATGGGTTTAAAATTGCATCGGTTTATTTGTCTTCTCTGGTTGGTTGTACGTCTATACAAGTGGCCAGGCTAATTTGGTGACTGTAACACACATTTACATACATCATATGCCAATTATAAAGATTTCTTTTTATTTATTAAATGGCCACCTTGATATCCTGATAGAGGTTTGCTGCGAAAATACAAATGCTCTGCAGGCAGGATATTTAAATAACATAAATTACATATTCAAACAGTTAATTTTACTTTCACTGTAAAATTGCATAAGTATAATTAGTGACTGATTTGGTCTTTTTGGAGTACACTAGCTCATTCATTTCAAACATGTACAATGACAAACCCAACCTACTGAGCTATCCAACATCCATATGGCTACAAATGATTTGAATACAACTTACCTGTTGTTATTTTACAGCTGGTTCATTGTTATTTGAAACCCTGTCTTGTGATTTGATAAAAAGAGACAGGACATATTACATTTATTCTGTGTCCATCTGATTCCTACCTCTTTTTATATACACACACAAGACTTTCCTCTTCTGTAACATCACGGAGCATAAGTCTCGTTCTATTTCAGTCTTTCAAATCTTGTATTATTTCAAATTCAAAAGATGTTGAAGATGTATTGATTTCTGAGAACAGTATTTTCTGTCATTTACTATCGACGGAGCTGGGCTTACTCATGCGGCAGGTCTCTCCGAGTCTGTAAAGAGACTGCGGTGATTAGCAAGTGGCCCAAAGTCTGATGATGAAAGGCACTTATTACAGAGAGGAGATCCACTGTGCTCGTTTCTGCACATAAAAGCATAGCAGAGCAGTCAATTGTCAACAGTGGAAAATGGATGTTTACTTATGGTAAATTAGAACTAAGTCCACACAGGCAGAGCAGTGGTTTCTTTTGAGCCCGCTGATTTGCATTTCCTCTCTGAAGTCTGCGATGACTCCGAGTGTATCCAGCAGCGAGGTCTATGAGGCGAAATTGTCTCCAGCTGACACACTGTGGTCACTGTCACAAGTGCCACAGCCGTTTGTGTCTAACCACTGTGTCCAACCAGCTTTAGCAGAATACTAAAATTATGGTTTGAGGTGTTTAGTGTGAGTCTTCTGAAGCTACTAAACTAAAACTTTACCTGGATTTTGTTTGTCTGTTTAAGGCTTGTTTCAATGATGTCCATCTTTAATGCGTTTGTATTGTCTGAAGGGGAGCAATGATCCTAAATCAGCATACTGTACCACTTTTGTAACCCCTTCAGTTGATTCCTATATGGTGCTGTTGAAAGGTTGAATCAAAAGTGAAATACAACATACCAATGTATTCTCAGATGAAACATAGCCCAATTTTGAGATTAACTGTCACATTTCAAGAAAAAAACTGCCTTTGATGATATATTTAACTAGCATTTAATGGCAAACCAGTTTTACACACAGCTGGCGTCTTATGGCTGTTGCGTCATGAATGAAAAACATTGCATTTGCTGGCTGCATTGCATTAAACATTGGCCTAGTATGTGACATCAAATAGTCAGCCCTTAAAATGTAGGAAACTGGTGAAGCTAAATTTAACGTTTTTGAGGATAGGAATAAACAAGAGGCAATCTTCTTGTGTAAAGTTGTAATTTACACATCTACATTCTGTACCACATGCTCAGTGGAAACATGGCTGGAGAAAAGTAAAATTGTAAATGTTGTGTCAAGGTAAACGTTGCAGTATTAGGAACAGTAATGATGTCCAGAGGCAAAGTGAGTCATGCTGCTTTTGAAAGTCTTATGTCACTAAACAGCTCGAGACAAAGTTGACACAAACGACAGTAGCTCACTTCAAGATTTTATTGACAATGTTTTTCTTCTCCTCTGGACAATAGAACAAACCCAAATGTAGCACAAAAAACACAAACTTTATAACAAGGCCTGCAAATTTGAAGTCCATGACATTCAGTTCTTTTTTTTTTTTTTTTCGACAGCAGAAACTAAATAATTTCTGGAAGGGTAGAAAACTTCTTTATAAACTTTCCTGTACAAATTATACAAATGAAGTTATCCGTTACAAGCTCGGATGATGGATGGATGGATGGAGATGCTCTTTTTTAAGGAATGTGCTGATGTTCACATGAGGTCCGTGAGCGTTGGAGGAGATGACTCTTTCTGTGGCGATGGGAATTCAAATCAAAGCTGGCGACCTGGAGAGAATGAGCATTAGGCTTTGTGACTGCGGCGGTGCATTCAGAGACATGATGGAAATAAAAAGTTGGGTGGTTTACAGAGAGGTAAGCCCGGGACAAAAACATTTCACAACATCTTTCAACAGATCTAAACCAGCAGTGCAACCATGGCTCAAAATCTAGAAGAAAAGAAAAGTTACGTCCACACTAATGCACTGAAAACAGTATTTGTCCACATAAACATTATAACAATTGTTTCAATAGAGTGGACATAGCTTTTATTTTATGCTGCATTCAAATAAAATCCAACAGAAGCAGAAAAAGTAGTCCAACAGAACAGCAGAATAGGAAAATGATAGTAGCTAAATTATATTGCCAAAATTTAGACAGAATTATTATGTTGTGACAGATAAGAGAACTTACACAGATTACAATACCACATTCATTTTTCAGATGTTTTATCAGGAGCCAGTTTTGAGCTTCTTTGACTTCAACACCTTTTGCTCTAATTTGATCATGCTTTTTTACAATACAATGTTTCCAAGAAATTCTTAGGCTAGGAAAAGTCTAACTCATTCACTAATATGACATCTGATTTGGCTTCTGCCGGATTCCATGTGAATGCAGCTGTAGACCTCCACAAAGCTGTCTTGTACTTTGAGTGACAGAGATCGCATCAACCAGCCTTTTGACCCATGAAGGAAAAAAACAACAACAACAAAAAATCAGGAAGGGAAAAAAATTAAAAAGTGAACCACTGTGAGAAGCCCTTTCAGTGTGCTCCCTTGTGTAACAGTCACATTGCGAACAATACCAACGAACTGCCCTTCAAGTGTTGCTGCGCTACGCCGTGAACGTTTGTTATTTAAAGCTTTTGCAGCACAATCCTTTTCTCACACAAATGTTGCTTTCAGTAAATAACATGCAAACGTCTTCTTTCATACCAAACCATGCGTGCAACAGTCATTCTGGACTCATCTTCGCTTCTGATGGGAGCTGGTGTCTGTGCGGCGTGTCACCTGAAATTATTTGTGTGCGAGAGGTGAAGGGGGTGCGTGGGGCGGCAGAGAACAGGAGAACGGCTCATTTTGTCTTTCTGTCTCTCTAAATGATGTGTTTTTTTCCCCCTTTTCCTTCTATTTGATGTTCTGCCACTGTGTTTGATCTCAACAGGCTCCTTTTATACGAGTGCATGTAGGAAGGTTAAGAGGAGCTGCGGAGAAATGGGCCTAACGGGGGTTCGTCCTCTGCCCACACTGTGTATTCTCAGACCTGTCATTGTTTCAAATGTCTCGAATGCTTCAAATGGCGCTGTTTTGGAATTAAAACTATGACAATGTTGATTCAGGTGACAGTAAACAAGACAGTAATGTGAGCAAAGTACAGTCTGGAGAATTATACAAGACTCTAGTTGACCTCATGAAATACTTTTTTTACTAAAATTGCTTTTTCCTGAGCAGCAAATCCAGATTGTTAATGGAAATTCTTAATCCGCTGTATAAAATAGTTGTAAGCAGATGTTCTCTTTACTTCTGTTAAACCAACTTTAGCCAAAAGGCCAGCTGTGTAGGAATTACAAGAAACTTCTTCTCGTACAGGAAATATTTATGTCATTTAAAGGTTTAGGCTCACAGGCCCAGTCTGGATGGAGAAGCCACAATTTGGAACTTGAATTTGTCCCTCGAGTGCCGCAGCATTCAAGCGGACTATTTAGAAATGGGTTGATGTAAATGGGAAACTGTTGAGAGAAGACATTTGCTCTGCTCACATTACTGCTAACAACTCAGCAGAAAACAGTGACAAGCATCTTACTGTCTCTAAACTACAGACAGTTTAGAAATAGTGGACCATGGGGCTGTGATGCCACCAATATATTCTTGAGTGAACAGATTTAAGTTCAAAGTTTAATCATATTTGTGAAAAGGGCAGAGCTGGAGAAGTCAGTTTCCGTTTTAAACAAATATCTAGATGGTTAATTTTCAAATTCCTAGACCGAATTAGGAAACAATTAAGTCCATTGTTTTTTTAGCCGCAGATACAGCATGTAAAGGTCTATATGCTAATGCTAAAGGACATTTAAGCTTGTGGTTAACTTCATATACCATTAGTGGAAGGCATTATAGTGTTTGACTGGGCAATAAAGTTAAAGAGAAGATCTTCAGGGTCATAATCTTTGAAAGGAGAAAACTGGTTTCCAGATCTTGTTTAACAGAGCAATAACAAATTGCTCAAGTGGGTTTGTTAAATAAATTTACCAAAATATAACCTGTATTAGTTATTTCTAGCTTCAGAGACAAATGTCTGGTATGAGCAGGTCCTGTTGTTGTGACGGTATAAAAGATTTTGATGGAACCAGCCCTCACTTCCAGACTCCTATGGTCCCTCGGTCCACTATTCTACTGTCTATGCTCCGTATAAAGATGTGTGCACATGTTGTAGGCTTCAAACAGCAGATCAACATGATGGTACTCCACATGTGGCCGTTCATCGAGCACAGAGCAACCTTGAAATGTCATTGTGTGCCTCTGTACACAATGTCAAACGTACAGTAGAGGGGCCAGAGAGACACTCAATGGTCTTAATTACTAATGAGGTCAGGAGGGACATGCTACCTTTAGTGCTTATTAGATAACACAGTTTGGGTTAGATAACACTGTACTGAAAGATAATAACAAAGCAAACAAAATGGATCTAAATGTATGTCATTTCGATTAACCAGCTGTGGGGTTTCTGGATTTTATTGCATAGTATAGGGGAAGAGAACTCAAATAACATGCAGTAAACAAATGCATCTTTTGGGAGCTAATTTGTTGAAGAAAAAGGTACAATCCGCTTTGATTGGACTCAATAAAAAGTGGTCGTCAGCTCTTGTGTGGCTTTCAACATTCATTTAATTCTCCTTCCCCTGCTGCCAGGGGGTTCATTTATCAGTCGGGACAAAAGCTGTGTGTTGATTTCTAAGTTAGCAGACCATGTAATAGAATCAATTAAGGGAGATCATTTCGGGGGAACGTTTGATTGTGTCCACCTGCGCTGGGTCCGTCTCTGCTTTATTTCACACAGGAGACGTCGGGAAAAGTGGAGAAAGTTGGACCAAGGAAAAAAACACTTTTCTTTTCAACTTTAAAACCAGACAGGAAACATCCAGTGTGCTTGTATACATCCGAATAAAACCTGCGTCACTATGTGTTTGTGGGATGCCCTTAAACAAGGCACTTCACCTTGGCACTGTGCAGATGCAGCTGTTCTGTCACCACCAATGGAGACTGTGCTTGTGCTGGCAGATGTGCACAGCGGTGGCGAACAACTGTGTGAGACTGTGTGTGGTTAGAGGCACGGGAAATCAAGCAAACACAAAGAGGGACAGTTTTAAGGGAAGTTGCTCATGGAGCGTGTGTCAATAAGAGTGGTATTTTCAGCACAGTGGCCTTGGTTAACTCTCTGTTTGGTGGTTTACAAAGAAACACAATTGGTTTCTTTAAAGCAACATTGTGTAACTTTTTATTACCTTATAATATATAGCCTCATAGTCATTTAGATGGTTTGATGACATCCCTCAGAGTCAGCACCGGGTTGGCCACTGTCTTTTTTCTTGTCATGTTATCATTATAAGATTGTAACCTTACAAACTCTGAACTAACCTGAATATAATTAATCCCAATGAAAAGTGAGCCACAAACAACAACATTCTTCTACACATATTGTCCGAACAATGTCCAGAATTTGGACCATAAGCCTGGACTCTAGCAAAGACATTTATGCTCCAAATAATAATATTACTGCACTGGATTGGTCTACGTGCTCTTGGTCTTTGCTCTTTTTCCATACTGTACAAAAACAGGCTGAATGTTTGACCAGCAAAGTTACACAATGTTGCTTTAAGGCCATATCCACACTAACAAGATTTTATTTTAAACTTAAAGCACATTTTCTCAGTCTTTTGCCATCACATTTGTCAGGCATTGAAAAGTGCTAAAACAGAGACTTTAGAAAATGGGGCAAATCCAATTTTATATTTAAATTCCTGGAACATGTTTTACAGCTAAAATAAACACATAGTATAGACATAGCCTTGATCATACATGTTCCAATCTTCTTCCCTTATTCTCTCAGATGCTCCAAGCTTTACAAGCACTTTGAAACCTTTAAAGCTTTTAAGAATGGGGTTACATTTGATTTATGATGATGCAAAACCCCTGATAGGGTCCTTTAAAGGGTAACTGCACCTGATCTTATCATTCTGCCTTCTTTGTGTTTATGTCAGAGCAGAGTGCAGTCCATCCTCACAACAAGCACAACATATAGAATAGGTCCAGTGCTTTGCTCCATTTCACTTATAAAATACTCTTAAAGCTTCTGTGTGGAACTGGTTAAAAGTAGCTCGTTTTGCAAAAGCTTGCTTGCAGCACCAAGAACACTCAAGAAACATCCTCAACAATTACAATACCGTCATTCTCCAAATAAAAAGAGCTGGAAGAACAGAGAAAGTAAAGTTTTCATTTCCAAAGGCGTAATACTGTGTTGTATGGTCTCTTTAGATACCACAGGTGTCCCACAGAGTTCAATGGTACCATGCACTGCACAAAATTACATTACGTTTTTCTGCAGCTGTTACATAAGATTAGCTCTTATTCCTCCATCCAAGAGCCAGCCTCAAAGTGTTATCTTTCTGATAAGCTGCTGTATGACAGTGCTAAGGTTACTATTTGGCAAGACCTCATACATGTATGTTTTGAGGAAACTGATAAAAGCATCCAAGTGTGACTGAGTTGGACTAGGACACCATCGGCAACAGCAGACATAGACATATATCACGCCTCGGGATGAGAAAGATGAGATAATACAATCAAACCAGTCAGAATCTCAAAAGCTATATTCCATATTTCCACAAAGAAGCTTCAAGAGGTTTTCAAACATACTTCGTTAAATCAAGGGACTGTGACACATTTTCGTGGACATGAACATTGTGCAATTTCTTAGATAAACATTTTTTGCTGATGCAATCATTTCAAACCTCTGTGTTCACGATGCTGTAAGTGTGTCTCCAGGTCTGGGCTAAAATGCAGAGAATGGCATAATGCACAGTCATGGTGTTTGAAAGCGTATCTGCAGCTGATGGTGAGTCGCAGCATGGCATGAATGGTACTGTAAGCATGTCGTCGATTTGGGGGCGGGCTTCAGGCATAGAGCGGAGAAAGGCCTCTTTGTTAGAGTGTCTGCAGCACGTTTGTCTCAAAGTGTACGAATCCTAACCGCTAAAGGGTCCGACCAGGCAATAGAGGAGTGTGGATGTGTTAGAGCTGGGGGCGGGGGAAGCAGAGTGGGACAGGACAGGAGAGGTGGATGGAGCAGGTGTGAGCAGAGCTGTGGACGCAGAGCCTCATCGATGCCTCCATTACAGCCTAGAGCAGAGAGTGGGAGAACAGAGACACCATTAAGTGATGTTACAGCACACACACACACTGCAGGACACAGGCTACGCTCCACACACAAGCAACACATGGCACCAACTCACGACACTGAACCAGCTGGGATATAGGATATGGATGTAGTTGGAAACAGGTGTTGTCAGGTATTACAAACGTGTTTCTGTTCACACAAGCGCATGTTAATGTTACAAGGCCTGGTTAAAACTGTTTGATGTTATTGAGATAAGATACAGATAATGTTGATAGCAAAGAAAAGTTGAGTTTGCAGAGACGAGCAGTGATGCATACACAATAGTGAACTCACTATGTCAATAAGTCATTCACTATATAAATATATACTATATAATTCTGGACTTTATTATTTCTTGCTTAATTATTTGATCTTTTGACCGTTTCTACAGTCATCTGTCAAATGACCCTATGTTAGCATTGCTAGCTAGCAATAGCTGACTTTGCGGTTCCACCAATGCTGACCATAATCCAAATATGGAAACTTCTTGCTCCAAAAACTTTGCATTGAGTAAAAATGTTCAAAAGGTGAGCTTCTTCTTAAATTAGCTTTTTTTTTTTCTTTTGTCACTGAGCACTGAACAGCATGTTGTTATAAAAATGAACAGTGAATAAACACGATCTTAAGATGTTATTCTTTGTTTTCAAGGACTTTAACAGATGAGTATGTTAGGCTTGTGATGGTAAGCTTTGGCCAGTCCCATTTGCATATAGGACACTTTCATTGGCTGGTCTGTCTATACAGCTTGTCAACAGTGAATCAATGGCAGTGAAAAACCTCCAGGGAAAGTGGCTATTCCAGCTTCAGAATACGGTGGCATTGTGAGGGAAGGTTAATCCAGTGTTTGATGTCATTTACAATGTTAAAAACTCTTACATGTCCTCTATAAAAAGTGTTTTATAAATATATTTTGTCACATGAAAAGACAGTGTTCATTTACAGTTTTACTCCTTTACATGGTCCTATTTTTTAATTGACCAGACAGCTCTATTTGACCTATATCAGTAACAGTGAGACAGTTCGAATCTACACTCAGGTCTGATTGTCTGTGCAGTGAGTTTGGAAATTGCATTGCTTGTTGCCTGAACATAGCCCCACATCAACACACAGGCTTGCAGCTTTAACTCACTAATGAAATGCACAGTACAAAGAAATCCCAATGGGTGCAATGACTGTGGCGTTATCAGATAAGACAAGATTAGACAGAAGCATTACTTTCCAAAAACGAAGATTGAGGCCAACTACAATAGATCTCAGCGAGTCTTAGTGACAGTGTGGCTGTGCATGAAGTGCCAGATGGGCCAGCACCAGGCCCGCCGGAGGGGAGAGCAGGGTCACGTCCACCATCCTCTCACATTATGTAACGCTTATTTTTGGCCTGTACAGTTCAAACCAATGTGGCTTTTACCAAGTGGTTATCAAAATGTCAACAACTCTCTGGCTCTCGATGTTAAATAACCACAGTTTGACCGGCAAACACTTCCCGCTTCCTCCTCTGTTGTTACACAGGATGCCTCACTGTTTGTTGGGAGATTTCGCAATAATCTTTAGTGAAAAGGTGTTACCAGCTCAAACCAAAAAAAGTAAAAAACTCCTGACTTCTGCCTCAGCAAACCTTGAGGGCACAACACACTTAGCAGAAATCAGTCTGTCTCCCAGACCTCGGCTCTAATAAAATACGTCTGTGCAGAACAAGCCACACTAGTGTCTTTAACTGAATCAATAATAACACCATGAATGCATTAGGTTTGTGTTAAAAAGTGACATCTCACTTTAGATCTGCTGATATTATGAAGACCTTTCTACCTGTGGGCATGTTTATATTGCTTTCTATTCACGTTGAGTGTTTAGCAGTTGTCAAGACATAGATTAAGAAGATTCCCAGCATAATGCATTTCTATGTTTAATTTTATTTTGTGCAGTTCTGTGGAATTTGGAGATTCATGTCCTACATCCTTAAACAGCAGCTCTATTTGTCTTCAAAGGTGATTTAAAAGGTGAAGTTAAACTGTCAGGTCTATTTTTTTCTTCTCTTCATCTGAAACTAATGACTTCTTTCACAATGTCCCTGGTATGAAATTATCTCTATCATACAGAGCTAGTTGGTATTAATCATTACTGTGACTTTGAATTAAACGCCCTTGCTTATGGCTCACTAATGGCGACTTCTACGACGCTGTTTAATCTCTGACTGGACAGAAATCCATTGCTGGTGTGTTGCAGCCTCCTTGTTTAGGTGAGGGGACCTTCAGTCTGTAAGTACTCTTAACAAGAAACGCACTGAAGCCTGTCAGGTTTGAACACTTCGGAGTCAGACAAACCAGACATTTCTGCTCTGCTAGTCTCTGGGCTCGTTCGAATTGGGTGATGTGGATTTTTTACACCTCGCTGGCTGGAGGAAAAAAAAAAAAGAAAACTGGAGGTGCAGGCGGTTCAAGCTCTTATCTATCTATTCATTTATCTGTCCATCTATCCCCCGCTCTGTGGCCTCAATAACTCGGCCTCCCATGCTCAGCCGGTGAGTCACAGGTCAGAAACCCAGCGGCCAGTACTAACATATAAGGACACTCTGTTATTAGCTAGTCTCACAGTGCATAAAATAATTAATGGACTGAAAGAATCTGGATGTACGTTCGCAGCTGCTTTTGAATTGCAGCGCTTGAGGTTTGTCCAAGTCAATAAGGTTATATCTGTTGTAGAGGAAGAGGAAGGCTTTTGTGGGTTGCATCTTGGCTTTATATGAGACAACACACAGATTTTTACAGGCTCATAAATCCATGTGTGTCAGCTCACAGACCAGTTGCACCAGTCACAATAACATTTGAGGCTTACAAGGAACAAGTCCAACTGATGCTTCGCATAGAATTACACAGATTCCTTTCCTGTTAAGATTTTTATCAGTTTCCTAGAAAGACATTCCTGTGCTGATAATAGGCTTTTACCTGGACTCCCAGCTTGAGGGCCACTGTGCAATTAGTTAAAACACCTTTCATGTATTAGGTTTTTTTCCTACTGCTTATCTTGATCTTTAGAAAACTTTGAGTCTTGCCCCAGGGAGGCATTGTAGCTTAATGTTAAAAAGGCTGACACCTCTAGTAGTAAAAAATCATCTAGGGATTATATTTGATTTTTTATTCACATGCTAAAGTACCATGTCTGCAAACTTCAGTTTATGGCCACCTGATTGGGGTCAGTCACCAGATTTCTGTTCTGTTAACTTTGTTGTAATTGCAAGAAAATGTTTAAGAAGTTTGGCTTTATGAAAAAGTTTCAAAGAGGCATCTGGACATAGGTTTAAAGGTGAAAATCTTTATGCTGTAGCTTCAAGCACTAACCAACATTATTTTATAAAGTCTCTCATTATAAAGAGCCACTCAAAAGGCTGTGTGTGCTGAAATCATCAAACATAAGAACTTTTATATCAAACTTTTGATTGATTTAGCAATGTAAACAAGAATTTCAAAAGACATTAAGCATATATTTAACTTAAATTGTAAGCAGAAATACGGATGATAGTGGATATCAAATACTGTTTGTACAAGTGATGTTGCCATATTAATAGAGTAGTGCAAAGGGTCAGAGCAGCATATGGCAAATTTTGACAAAAATCACGTACTGACCCAAATCAGGCAGACAAGACAAGTTGTTGCTACTTCAAATCATAATTTGTCAGTTGTTGTTGTTAAAATGTGCAGTATTTTAGACGTGTTGGACATATTTGAGGGAAGAGGATAGGAGAATAACTTTAGGTTTCAAAACTAATATTATTGAAAAGCTTTAGTGCCAAGTATTGCCTAAAGGCTAAAGGTTAAGACAACATTTTCAACCAAGGTAAAATATGGAAAAAAAAGTTTACTGAGATAAGAAAAGGTGACATAAAGGAACAGAAAACATCCAAAATGAAAAGATCTTTTTTATTGTCATACACTTTGTAAAGGATGAGTGCAAATAAAGAGCTTGAGATCAAAATCTATGCTCATCACTAAGCGAAGGACCATAAGGCATCATTAAATACAAGCTTTCTGAAGCTATCATCTACAATACAGGAAAAGAGCACAGCATCAATGCAATCAAAGGGAAAATGAAGGAATATAAATGAAACAGAAACCAAAAGCAACAAAAGAACACAACACAATTGATACATTCAAAAGAAATCCAAAAATCACAAGGAATATTAATTCACGGCAAGTGACATTAAAACGTACTCTACAATCTGTTATATACACTTGGCACGAACCTTAGATCTTTGATTGTTGTCCAGCTCTAGCATGTACACAGGTCACTATTGTATTTAAATGCTAATCTATTTTTTTTATTACAGTTGAATCTATAAATAAACAAACATTCTCTCAAAGCTATTGAAAAGTTTCCAAAGCCAAAATACAGCATAATTAAGGATTGAGATCAGACTGCTGAATGATGTTTAGCAGTTTATCTCGGTGTATATTTTTGATAGTCCATCTCATGCACGTGAGTTGTAAACAGTACAAATATATATGATCCACTTACAGTATTTGAATCCCAGCATTTCCAAAATAGACAGACTTCAAAAAACAGCAGCAGATTGTTTGAATGCATTTCCCCACATTGTGAACATGGCATGGCGGAAATGGTTATTTACTGTGATTGGATTGTCAGTATCTGTTATATGTGGCTATTAAGAATCAAAAGCAGTATACAGCTGAATGACGCCAAAGCTTTCCATCCATGTGGATATGAGCCAGGTTCTCTAAAACATATTAAGAATGTATTAAGATGAAAATCAGTAGGAGATATAAAAATGGCCTGGAGTGCTCTTCAGCGTCCTGATATATTCTTGTGATATGTGAGAATGAAAGTAGAGTCATATACAAGTTATTTTATGTCCATGTGTGCACTGTGTGTTATTTTAATTTAACCCACTTTCATGTGTTTCCAGGGCAGCCTTAAAAGCAGTGTTGTAGTCAAAATGATATTTCCCATTTTGTAGACGAGGGATTCTTAAAATACAAGTTTGTCCACTTTTAAGTAGAAGCACTTGTTTCTTGGATCACACATATTTTTTATAGAATGCCCCCAAATTTAGACAGTTTCTCAATTCTGTCCATTTCCACTTCGTGCACATTACTGATTGTCGCATGCCAGGGTTAAACAGCCCCAGCACACACAGTTTGTGATATGATTATGATTATGACCATGATTTCGATTATGATTGTTGCTTTCTAGGCCATTCTTTTTTCAAGCATGCATTTTGGCTTCTGTTTTGAAAACACAAAATAGTGTTGCCCCAGGACTGACCTGACATTATCCTGAAGCTTAAAAAAAAAAAAAAAAAAAGGAGTCAAAGGGGCATGCCATGTTTTGTCATGTTAATTGGGAAGATTGCCTGGTGATTATACACACACAGATATCTATTTCATATTAACTTGAACACTGCTTTTTGTGCCTGTTTTAATAATCAAACATAAAGTAATGTGTGCTTCTCAGGTACTGGCTTTACTTTAGATGTATGGCCATGTTTTGTCCCTTCACTTCTCTTAACAGTCACAATATTACTGAGCTGGATATTTTAAAAGGTCATTATCTACACACAAAGATTCAAGTAATTTCTCCCTTAGGCAGTCAGAACCTATTTCAAACACATTATCATACATTTTCAATAAGCTAACCTATCACTTTGTTACTCAAGACTCAAATGGTAATGTGTGAAATTATAACTAAATATAGCAAAGCATTAATGCCGCATTGGCTATAAATGGTTAGCTATTTGAAGTATAATAATTTAGGTATATTTCAGGGCTGGGTGATTTCTGAAAGGTAATTGGTTCTGCAACAATTGGCGGGATACATTCCAAGTGTCAGCAGTTTTCACAGAACAGCATCAAGTGAGGGAGTCCCGGCTTGACCAGCGGCTCTTTTACAAAAATCGTCACAGTTTAAACGCTTCACAGACAATATCAAAGTGAGGGCTGATCAGGGGAAGCTTCTCCCGCCAAAAACCAACGCAAGCAGGGACGCTGGCTTCTTCACATTCACATGGTACAATGTAAAAACAAGGACAAACTATGATAAATAAAGCTTTGCAAACAATGTATACAGACATCCACACATGAGGTAATCGACAGAATGGACTACACTGTTGACAAGAAATGGCACGACAATGTTATGAAAATATACAGTGTGTTATGTACAACAATTGCACTCATTCGGAACAAAAGAAAACAACATGGAATAGACAACATTTGTTCTCAAACATGTTTGTGATCAGTCAAATATTACAAGAAAGATACATCCAGGAATAAAATGCAGTAAATTAAACTCCATGAGGGGAACAGGTCAATAGTAGAAGACAAAAAAAAAAAAAAAAAAGATAAAGAAAAGATATACAACATGGTTCAAATCAAAAATATGTGAGTCCCATCTGCTCTGAGAAGCCGGACAGTCATCTTATCTGTGCACACACATGCCAACATCTAAGAAACACACTCGGGCAGTTTTCGTCACTGAGCTGGCTTTTGGATTCAGTGCATTCTTTGAGGAGGCGGTAATTTAAAAAGGAGAGTTATGGTCGGCTTTTTATATGTACTTGCTGATTGTTTGCGGTTTTGTGTCCTAACTCATTTGACATACTCAGCTGACTTCCAGAAGTGCCCCGGGTGCGAAAGGCGACGGTTCCGTTTTGGCAACTTTTCCAGTAAATCTACCAGTTTGGAGAAGCTGGGCCTCTCCTCCGGTTTGTAAGCCCAGCAGAGCAGTAGTATGTCCTGGGAAGCACAGAGAAAAGGAGAGATTGAGGACAGTCTGAGGTGAATAAATGAATCCAAGAGGCTGAGAAGAGCAAGAGGCTGGACTTAGTAATGACAGGCTTTTGCCAGGATTGATTTGCTTTTACCAGACGTGAAAGCTCAGAGCAGATATCTAAGAGAGTGATTCATTTAATGTCTACCTTTACTGTGTAGTGAACTGTGTAGAAGTAGTATGTTCTGAAGTTCCCCAAAAAAAACAAAACAAAAAAAACAATAGAAAACTGGACTTTGTCTATCGTTCCAGTGTGCTGCCGTTAGTTTGATGTGGTCCTGTCTTTGTGCTACACACGGATTCACAAAATGTAATCAAAATACATGAAATACAAGTGATGTCAAACGTATTTCTAACACGGTGCTGTTGTCTAATTTACAGTTACAAAAGTTTTCTTCTTTTAATTGACAATTAATTTCATTAGAGTCACTTCATGATCTACTACTGACATCATGTAACTTTTACCATTTATCTCATAGAATAAAATGCATAAAGTGTGGGGCCAAGATCCAAGTAATAAGTGACAAAACGTTCTTACCAATATCTCCTTCCCCATGCCGGTCTGGGCAAGGTTGGGCTTCACCCCACTGCCGATCTGCCATATGATCACCTCAGCTGGCTGACTTTTGTAAGGCCACTCTCGTGCATGTAACTCGTACCAGATAGTGCTGTGGACACAGGAGTTGTCTGGTGAATACAATGATATCACTTTCTTGGTAACAATTATGAGCCAAGTAGCTCTTGGTAACTGCAGAAGCTGAATGAAAGAGGATGAATGGTATGCTGACAGTCTTGGCAGAATCTAAAATTAGACCTCAAGTTCAGAGGATCATGTAAATACAGCTTTAATAGAGCAACATCTTGTGGAATAATTCTCAATTAGCATAGAGCAGTCCACCTGTGCAAAAAGAAACTGTTTTTAGAGCAGCTCTGGCATGTCAAGCCTGACATGTATATAAATAGCCCCATGCCAGGAGTAGGGTAAAATGGCAGCTTATTGTTAATGAATATGTAAAAGAGCCATGGGGGTGACCTCTAGATGCAAGGGCTAACAGAGCAGCTGGACACTGTGCGCCAAGGCACTCTTTCTTTTAGAGCAATACAGTGACGAAAGCTCCATATGGGGAACCATCTGAAAATGCAATTGTGTTAGAAGTCAACAGAGCAGGGTCCACCTCCTCGAATGAATCAGTGACGGAGGAGGAAGCCATGGAGGGTTTTCATTGCCTGGGGACAAATTTAAAAAAAAAATTGGACTTTAGGGGCAATGAGAGAGGACTGTTTAGATGTAATTAAACATAATGTGGTATATTTTGGAGTGGGTGAGAGTATAAAATCCAACAACAACACAGGTCAAATGAAAGAGTGGGAATATTTGCTGTAAGTTCTTATGATTAATTTGTATTGTATCATTCAGTTAGCACTGAATCAAACCTTGGGCATTTACCAGTTATGTCAAAGCATATCTCGACCCATCATTTCTGTTGTACAGCAAATATTTATCTAAAGAGTGGGACAATAATTATGTAATACATAACTGGTTAATATTTTATTATATATTAATCTATTTACACAGGTTTTTTGTGGTAAGTCATAACTTCACCATGTGAATGTATTAGGTTTACTTCAGAGTGTAGGTCACAGGTGCTGTTTCCCACTTTCTCTGGTGCCTTTTCCATTATATCCTCCACTGATAAAGGTTGACTTCATCCTCTGCTCACTCAAAGGAAAACAGCTGTTGCTTCAGCCCCAAACCTAAAACCAATCTCATACTTTGCAGCTGAGTTTTACCTGGTAAACACCAGAATAATACCGTCTACCAGACACCAGATGTCTAGGAGCCCTTGAGAAGGAGCTTACTACGTGTTCAATCACGGGCACTACTTCAATGTAAAATCTCTCTCTTCAAATCTCACTCCCCTTTTTAATCAAATAGTTGAATGCTTCTTTACCATTTGCAGATTCCTCTTCCTGCAATCATCCAATCATCTTCTCCCTTTGGGTTTGATCACCTGTGCTTCCAAACCATCAGTGTCAGGCACATGGGCAGAACAGTCACTCATCAGCATGCTTTTTATTTACTCCAATTAGCTCTGCCATGATGAAACGTTTTCTCCCCTAGCGTCTAAATAATCCATCATTACCAAGGACCTGTTAGTAAGTTTAATTTGGATTTATGCCAACTAACGTGGGCCTAATTGTTTCTGAAACAGATTGTGCTTGAAGGTCAAAATCTGACCACATTTCAGCAGAAAGATGAATGTGTACATATTGCTCTTCTGAACTGGCAACAGCGTCTAATATCAGACAGTAATAGATGGTAATTAGCATTTAAATGCCACCTTATTCAATTATCTCCTACTTTGTATAGTCTCCTGTGAAATCAATCATCTGTAAATGGAGCAGAAAAATCATTAATAAGCATTTTATTGAGCCTTATTCTTGTTCAGGAAGTTAAATATATCTATCGTATTTAACCTTTAATACTAAGTCAGGTACGTTATCTAAAGCTATACTGGAGTTTTGGTCGCATTCAACTTTGATTAAAAAGAGAGGAAATGATAATCAAAACTTCTTAGTAATGCCTTTGAACAGCAAAACTGAAAGTACATGAACACACTAAAGTTGGAAGAAGAATGTTAAAACAAAACCATTCGTATCAACCGTAAACAGGCGGAAGACATGTCCAAAATGAAAGAATGCAAATGCAAAAAAGTTACAAGCCAGTTTCAAGTGCTGGTGCAGTAAATAAAGTGAGTATGTGTCTACTGAGGTGTGCAAAGTCTGGACAAACAAACCCAAGTCAAACTCACCCAAAAGCAAAGACGTCGGACTGTTTGGAGAAGGGAAGTTTGTCCTCCTCTGTTTCGGGAGAGAGCTGCTGGATTATTTCTGGAGCCAGGTGACAAAGCCAGCCATTGGGGATCCGCAGTTTGTCTTCTCTTCGGCTGCAAGCAGTTAACACACATGCCTTCTCACAATGCCATCACAAATATAAACACTATGTAAAGTATGGTAATAATAGGTTTTGTAATCACATCTTAATTTGCAGCAGTAAACAATCTGTTGGAGTGTTAAAACTCATCATGTTTTTGTACTTCACTCATATTTAATACAAATAAATATTGTTTACACTATATCAGACCTAAGTGTAATCAGAAGATTGGCTTTGATGAATGATGCTTTTCGCCTGCGCCTGATTTCAGTCTTGAGCAGATACAATGATTACCGGTGTGCTCAGGCATGACATGGTAGATTACACATAATATACTCTCCATTATATTTGATAGATGGGTTAGAGCCACTTTAGTGCACTCTGTGATTGCTTCAGCTTTATTCAGGGAACAATTCTTGAGTTTCTTTTCTTTTAATTTCATTCTTGCAGCTCATTTCCACACAGCATCTACACTTTCCCGACATACAGTATCTGAAAAACTGAAACTCTGTAGTTTTTGTTGTCTGCTGATGTAGTACAGGAAGGGCAGAAATAATTAAAAGTTCCCTTCATTTTACCTGACATTTTTAGAGTGAAAATACATGAATATAGGCATAGTATTGGATTCTTTAAAGTCATGGCAACTGTATTGTTTTTTAATATAATTTGTACTTGTCTCTTGACAACAGCACACCTGAGCGCAAAAGCTCGACATTTGAAATTATGTGGGTAAAGAAATACAGGTTTGTAAAGGCTGTGATATTTTAAAATAGCACATTGTGTGTGTGGCATCTGTTGCTATGAGACAGTACAAATGAAAGCAGAAAGAGTAATTATTTTCAAATGTTTTTCATTAGAACGGCTCTCGTGGGTGCTGAACATAATTACCTGCCAGCCTGCAGAACCCCAGATATGGTGAAGAGTCCGAAATCCGTAATAACGACTTTGCCGTTGTCATAAAACACATTCTTGGACTTCATGTCTTTGTGGAGGATCCCTTTCGCATGGAGGTATCCCATTCCCTGTGGTCAGAGGTAGAAAGAGGTGTCATTGATGGAATATAAATACTGTACAATTATTGTCAAAAACCAGTGCTGAGTTGTCTCACCTTCACCATTTCTTGTGCAATCTGTCGGGTTTTGTTAACATCCAGCACAACCTTAGCATCCCGCACGACTGAATAAAGTGTCCTGCCTTTGCACAAGCTGACAGCGAGAAAGAACAGAGAATGGCCATTAAAACAGGAACCAGTCCAGATTATTGACTGAGGATAAAGGAAAGACTGCTGTGATAATTGCAATTTCCTAAAATCCCCCATGGTCTTTATGGCATTCATTAATTTTTTAAGGCATTTTAAGCTGGAGTTTTAGCTTCTTGTTTTTTCACTTTTGTTTGCTAATGTTCACATTCGGAGTTGTCTTTGTAATGTTTTGCTCATCAAAGTGTTGCCAAGAAACAATGATGATGCTGGAGTCATGTGTAAGGCACCGTGAATGAATGTCACTCTGTCCTCATGCATATGCAAATATTGTATCTCTTTTGTTTTCTGAATAATGCTGCAGAATAGTTTTTGTTATTTCATGTACACCCAACTCTAGCACCGGCACATGGTAACATAATGATATGATTCTGAAAAGCGTGCACAGGGCTGTTGCGGGACGTGTGCGGGAGCAGTGACATCCTCAGACCAGAGATAAATAAAGCACATTTGTTTTTTAGTATAAATCTTTTTTTTTGGTGTTTATATAGCATTAGCCTCACTGCTGTTTTTACACTAAAATCTATTGCTGGTCACAACAATTCATTTGTTTTAAGTCATTAATTATATAAACTAATGCCAGTTAATCATAGGGATGACACAGAGAGAGAATTAACACTCACATTCAGTTGTATTTGCAGTTGGGAGTCATCCGTTTACCTAGTCCTACAGCCATATGATTGGACCATCTACACAGCTAAAGATTTGTTTTTGTGCCATGACTTTGATAGAAGTGGGCGGCGTAGTCGGTAGCACTCTTGCCTCACAGCAACAGTATCAGTGGAGGCTGTGGGAACTTTCTGAGCGCTCCATCTTCCTCGCACAGTCCAGAGACATGGATTACTAGTTGAACTGGTAAATAAAAAAAAATGCCCTGAAGAGTGAAGGCGAGTATAAATGTACGTTTATCTCTAAGTGTCAGCCTTGTGCTAAACTGGTGATTGTCCAGATCTCATGTCTTTAGGCCATTGGGGAGGCTCCAGCTCTGGTGATATACAACAAGGATAAACGGCAGCAAAAGTAAAAAGAACATCACCTCCACATCTATTTCAATACTCTGTTTGGAAAATACCCATTTTATACATTTTATCACTTTAGAACTATTTGTAGCAAGTTCTTTTTCCACCAAAGAAAATGCTGTGATTGTTGTGTTCGAGTGTGTGTCGGTGAGTTAGTGCAGTTTGAGATGTTGTTAGAGGATAAAGTGTCATCGCTGTGAGCTGAGACGTGGGCCTGCTCTGTGCCAAGGTGAAACTGTTACACCGCAGTTTGTGGAGGCGGTGGCATATTTCTGGAGGGTTGCCATCACAATGGCAGTAATAATAGACAGCTCTACACACACACCCAGCCCCACAACTAAAGCCCTCAGCCCCGGCTGTGCCACGCAGGTGACCAACAAAAGACCTGAAGCCAACAGGCCATGAATATTCATTGACCACAATGACCTGACAGCGCCTGCATTTTTAGTAGCTTCCCCTAAGGTTTCTTTTGCAACATACTCTATTCCTCATACAAATTAATATTAAAACTACACTTGACTAATGTAAGGGCTAAAACTATAGGTTTATGAAATAAGGTAATTGATAAGTTTAAATTAACAGTTGATAACTGTTATAATATGAGAACAGCAGACGGTTAATACTTCTTCTAAAAAACTAAAATGCCTACAGATGAAATCCCAGCTGTTGATGTTAAAGTTTAAAAAGCACTTGTGCTTGTTGAAGTCTGAAGAAGTGGAATTAGAGAATAGGTGAACAACAACACCTGTTGCTATTGTTTTCTGCAATCAACAGCCAAGATTTCTGAGATGCAGCCAACTCATCTGTCAGCTCATAACAATTTCAGATGGCATGAGCTGCAATCACGCATTTCAATCAATGAGTCAGTCACTCATTTAACACATATTTACAACCTGAGAGACTGCATTGGAGTGATTTTGTGTTACATTCCTAATCATTGTTGTCTCCAGTTTATTTTTTATTTTTTAAGACAATAAAACATATTCTTTTTTCATCTTTCCCAGCACAGAAAAGGAACAAATGATTTTTGAATGTGGCTACCTTAATTAGTGGAAAAAGCATTCACTTGTCTTTTGTGAACAGTAAATGTATTTTACACATTTTAAGTGAATGTACAGTGCAAATATTGAATAAAAGTTGTAGATGAGAATCCAAATGGAAAAGTGGACCAGATATTTAACGTTTGTCCAGAGCCACAACAGCGAGTGTGGGTGGAGCATCATTCAACAGTTTCCCACTCTAATCACTGCTCTGCATGCTTCATTATAAAGACTCTACAGTAATAGTCCCACTGGGGGCACTTAGATCACCGTCTCATCTTAAATAAGCCTCACAGCACAGTCTTGGCATCGATGGCCATTCTCATGCCAAACACCTGAAGCAAAAAGCACCACAGTGTTTACTTTTTCTGTATATTGCACAAAGTAGAGCAGAGCTGACAGTGGACTGAGCTGTCAAACATATATATATAAACTCAAAATGAAGCTTTGAAGCCACTGGGATGAAGGCAGACAGTGTCATTGCCATACATAGAATAAGGTCAGCCTATGCAGTTAATAATAATGTCTTATGTTTTTAAAACACAGCTTGTAAGTATAAGCCAGTAGTGGGCTGACCATCTGTCAATCACACTGGGCTCATAGCTCATAGTCAGTTGTGTCTACTGATTCTTACTCATCCTTTTTTTTATGGTTCATTATCTGTGCTGTAGTTTTATAAAAGCAAAAGATGAGTGAAGTCATGTGTTTAAACAAATTATTTTTGAATTTCCTTTTATAAACAAATAAGTATTCATTTTCTTTATCTTTAGCTGAATGTGTTGAACATAAGACCATGGGACATTTGGTAGTGTTCAGTTACAGAAGTTGCACTTGTTGTCTTTTCCCTTTTCTGACACTACAAACTCTTGCAAACAATCAAACAATGAGCCTTAAATCTTTAGCCGCACTAATGTGTTTTATTATTTAAATAATTTTTTGGTTAAAAGTGTGTGGGAGATGTTGTTTAATGAACCTATGATGTTATTAAAAGCCTTCAGACTAATGTGCTGTTATAGAATCACTTTTTTTGTTTTAGCATCACTTAATCTAATAATATCATAAATTAGAGCTTTGTTTGATTAACCCCTGCAGTCGAAAATAAAAGGTTTTACTAAAAGCAGTGAGGTCCTTGTGCAGCTTTACCTGGTGATGATGGCCAGATGAGGTGGGCTCATGCAGGCCCCCATAAACAGCACCACATTCTCATGGCGCGTGTTACGATACGCCATCACCTCGCGCTTGAAGGCCTTGAGCTGGTCTTCGTTGTCACGCTCGATGTCAATCAGGCGAATGGCCACCTCGCCGTGCCAGCGTCCATGAAAAACTTTGCCAAACCGCCCTTTTCCGATCATCTCCCCGATCTCTAGCTGCTCAAATGGGATATCCCATTCCTGCAGAAAGATGCTGGTCTGGCTTGCCTTGCGTGGGAAGTTGCGAGCTGACAGGAGTGACAGGTTCATCTCCTCGAACTCATCACCGGAGTCCTCATCGTTGCCCTCCTCATTCTGTGAAAAGGCAAAATGTAGTGTCAAACTATTCACTAGGATCTAAAAGTTTATGTGGGCCAGAGAAAAATGGAGCTGTGTCAAAAATAACTCACTCATACACTACTCTTTCTCTAAATGCTGTTGCACAATAAAAACTGGCCACTAAAGTCATAGGATACCACAGATCCCCAGAATGGACATGGATAGAAGAAAGTTATACATATATTTTGTTCGATCTTGCAATTATCTTGTGATCTCTAACAATGGGAATGAGAATGATTGGGAGAATTACACTGATTTTTATTTGGGTCTAAAATACTGAGATATTACAGCAGTCTTGGCCAACAGACATGGTGTTAATTTAAGTGAAGCTCTGTGGAAAAGGGGACTCAAAGAGACACAAAGAAGTCTCTGATTTGGCGGTCCTGGTCAAATTATATGGACATAGCTTCAACGTTCAAACAGGTGTAGAGTCTTAAGCCGCATCGTGTAAAAGTTTTGTGGAATCCCCCTGCAAAGATAAAAAGATTTTTTTCTCACCCGACGTCCCCTCCAGGGCTCTGTAGGACACAGTGGTAAACTGCATGAGGCTATATGTGGTTTGTTTATTTCAAAATGCATCAGGATTACTTTGAATCCTCACTAGATTTTGACTCATTTTTACAGCAACAGAAAATAAGAGCCTTTTCTGTTGAACCATTCGGCTATGTTTGGTCAATTATTAAATAAGCAGCAGCAGCTGTACTCTCTATATACTATTATCCTTTTCACAGAAATCCATTACCTGATAATGAGTGGATGGCATAGGTCATTATTATTATAACTGGCACAATCTCATAACCATTACAAATTATTAGCATACCTGAAGTTAACAAAAGGTAAACAGAGAAGTACAAGCTGTAAAGTGAATGACATTTTGGAAGTTAATGGCAATCTGTATTGTACTGTAGAAATAAGGAGTAAGTAAAGAAGTGTGAGGCCTAAAATTCAACTAATGAAAGACATTGAAAAGCAACATGGTATAATCTGCAAAAACAACCAAATGAATACAACAATCACCCATTTTCTCCATAATTAACAGTATATATTAAACTATATTGTTTTTGTTTAACATAATACAGTGTAAAGTCAAAGACAGATGTTATGCAGATGACTCTACCCTATAGCATACATGTATTCTGATTAGAATTTTAATGTAATGTAATGCACAAGTAATGGCCTATTGAAAATGCCTGCTGGAGTCCTATACAAGGCAATCTCGATCTCACTGTTTCATGTTATGAGTACACTGATGACAATCAGTGAAGCTGTGTTTCCCTCTCACTGCTGTTGACATATATAACTTACCTGAAGGCTGCTGACAGAAAAATAAATTAAAAATTATAATAGACACATATCACTGTCAGCTGTCCCCCTTCATTTATTTTACAACAAAAATACACCAAATTACACGAATGAAAACTGAGCAACAGGTCATTTATCACAAAGCAAAGGTCAAAATAGACTTACATCTGATGTAGGCTCCACTTCGATTTGAAGTAAAGGGTTGCCCTCGTGCCTAAAAAAAACAATAAAATGTCATGAAAATAAACAACTCTATATTCTGAAGACAATTCACTTAATTAAAAAAAATGAAATTACACATTGAGCAAGGACAGAGCACCTTTTATCTTGGTCCTAATTGCAGAGCTGATTGCTCATTGATTGCGCTCAGCTCTTATTTCTTTGTGACCTGTGAATATGTGTGCACTGCTGAGTCTGGGAGGCTCAACCTTTGCCTTGAGATTTTATGCATGGCTGTGTTTTGAGGCTGATTTGTTTACAGCGTAACCTTCCCTGTCATCATTTACCTTCTGCCAAAGACAAAATAAATTCTATTGTCACATAAATTATGCAGCTATTATTATTTATAGAAGGAATCCATGTGCCTTTTAGTGCACCTCTTAATATTATCAGCTAATAGGTTTATAAATAAATCACGGTTACTCTTTTCATGTATAAAAACAAAATTACCACAAACAGTTCTTACCTCACACATCTTTAACAGTGATCAGTGGATGGATGCTGCTTAGTAGCAATTCCACTACCAATCATTATATCCACCAATCATCAATATCAATATCTACCAATCATATTACCCCTTTCTCATTAGAGTTTATCTCTTTAAGGTGACCCTCCAAAACCAAAAGCTCTCACTACAACCGTGTAGTAGTTTTTTTTAATTAAATGTTATAGTAATTTGATGAACTTCTGGCCCAGGGTTCACCCCAAACACCTATTAATTTTTGACCCCAGCATGTAGTATGTCACCTACACTATGGGAGCCACAGCCACAAATAAAGCCAATTTCCCTGTTCACTCTAGTCTCCTCTGTCCCGATCACTAGCTGTGTAGCATCCGCTTGTAACCTCTCCCAACCTTTCTGTGGTATATTAGCACAGGTTTGCAAAGCACTCCTGGACTCACAGGTGAGGCAGCGAATAAAATAATGTGATTCCTGTGGCGCCAAGAGCCCTTAGCTCTGGTTCGATGTGCGCTATAATGAGGGGATCCTGCCGGGTGCAGGGGTCTGAGACAGGCCCTCATTAACCCTGCGATGAGGCCATTAAGGCTCTAGAAATCTGCCAGCTGCCACTGCAGCAGCATATAAGATGTGGGGTAGGCGGGACAATAGCGTTAATTAAATCACACCAACAATGTGTTCACATTCATCAAAAGATAGAGAGAGACCTTTAGAGAAAGCAATGGTGAAATAGAACAAGTAACTATCTACTGATAAAATAATGAGTAGATAATATAAGAAACAGCAATTGCCCTGTAGCTGGTATAGAAAGAGTTTGTTAGTTTTGTTAAAGATAGCTCTGTAAACAAGTCTCTATTTAGTGTTTCCTTGTTGTTCAAAAGAAATGTAAATTGGGTAAAAAAATGGATTTTACACAATTTAGGCACAGAATCATGGTCTCGCACCTCGTTTTTATAAATCTCTCGCAGGATGTATTAGAGTACTTCCTGTTGTTTGCCTGTGGCACACCTGTGAAAGTCATACACCAGAGAAAAACTCCACACTGCTGCTCAGTGAGAGGCTCAGCCCAGAGGAAAACATCCATATTTACTGCTGGAGTCTTTCCAGTCTGTGCCTACACATATTTCTACAGCAAATAAGTGATTAATGTGATGTCTTGGCTGTTTCTGTCAATAACCAAGTCCACACAGCTTTGCACCTCCATTCAGCAGCAGACTTTGAATAAGACAAAAGGATGTATAATCCCTTAGTGTGGGAGGTGATTATGTGCTATTGGCTTTCATTAAGATTAAGATTTACAAATCTGCTCGTCATTTTAAATGTATGTATAATTTATAGAAAAAGAAATCCACTACCTTAACACAGTACTTTTTTTTTTTTTTTTAACTGTGAGTGTCTCTAAGAGCTGTGTTAAAAACATCACAGCTAAGTATGTCAAGAAACCGTCAGCCAAAAGGCTAGTGTATGGAAATAGCTAGTGGCTTTCAAAAAAGCAGAAGTAGGTCTGTTTTTGAAATCTAGGAGGTGAGGGCACACACTCAACCTCTCTGCTGTCAATCAAATATGACTCTTAAAAACAAATGGATTTTTTGCAGCAGTGTGGTTTGTTTGAGCCTGAGTCAAATCACCATTAAACTGATGCAGAGTGCACACCTCCTGGTCAACTCTGGAGTAAAAAGGGCACCTTACACTCAGTTCATTGAAGATATGAATCATATCATGTGCAGTCGACACCACACTGCTGTTTTTTTAATTTTAAGCTCTTGTGTCTAATATAAGGGGCTCACTAGTCATACAGATTCACAGGGGGTTCAGAGTCTATGCGACATGCATGAAAAAACAATTCACATTTTAGAAGTTAAAGTTTGTGTGGAATTGGGGCGGGGGTTTGTTTGAGGTAGCCTCAGTGCGTCATCAAGAAAATGAAAGTGAGGGAAAACTGAGAAGCAGAACGATAGCAGGCTTTAAGCTCACCACACAGTTACAGAAATATACGTTTGTACATTATCAGTGGCATTTGGGTAAAATGAGGTCCATATTAGCATTTAAAAAAGAAAAACATTATTTAGCCCATAAGGAAAATTCTGGGTTGGACATTACACTGAAACATTAACCTTAAGACTGACTATTTCCCTTTCTCGATTAGAGACCTTTTCAAAACGGTGTTGGTATTTTCTAATTGAATTATCTATAGCTTTATTAACTATTGATTTGTGTATGTCAGTCTATGTAAATGGCCCATATTTCATTCCATTCAGCCTCTGCCTACAGACTTTCTTGCTCTGTTTCTTGTGATTGATTGAGATACTAATTTAATTAACATTTGGGTCGAAAAGCATCTCCTCATTCCTCCTCCTCCTCTTCCGGTTGTTTTCCTGTGACCACTGGCTTCCTCAAACAGCCAGTGCAAATCCACTTGGCATCACAAGTGTAGCGTAAACTAAAGGCCATGTTAGCATTAATCTAGTATTTGTGATGTCAACCCTCACATTGTCACAAATTGTCACCCAAATGTCTGTGCTCCAATAACTTTGACTCGGCCTTTGACCAGCGGTCACTGAGATAAGGAGGGACAGGGGGAGGAGGGGCCCTATTCAAAAACTGTTTCCTCCACAAACACAACAAAGTGATGAGATGAGACTTGTGTGTTGTACTCACCCTGGTTCAGACAGGACGGGGTGCAGTATGACCTGTGGTGCTCTGCTGGGGGGAGCCTCTGGAGGAGTAACATCTGCAGTGCACATATTCATTCCATTTAGATTGAGAAATACATGACGTTCATTTTCATAATTACCAAAATATCGACAACATTTATGTAAAGATTTGTGTTAAAGAAAAAATAATGAAAAAATACAGTTAGTGATAAATCTCTTGTTTCTAAAAGGGCTGTTGCGACACAGTAGAACAATTATACAAGAAAAATAATATATGCCAAAAGCAATGTGTATGTGTCCATAATGTACCACACTGGTACTGCAGGATGCATATATTGTTATTTAATGTACAAGACAAGGTCAGGTTCCCATTTGTGCTTGTTCCAGGTGGATTATGGTCAGCTGTTGGATCTCTGACAAACATCACTGTCACCTGTGACGGCACACACTGTTCAGTTTGTGACGCAGAAACATTCCCATTGTGGCACAGTGCATTAGCCGCTGGCACAGTCGCCTGACAGGGACAAGAGACTGGATTTGCTTCCAGGCCATTTTGTGTTGGGGCCTGCATGGATGCTTGTATGGATTTAGTCCAAAAATGTGCAAGCCAGCAGGATCAGAGGCACTAAACGGCACAGAGTGGGATTCAGAGCTGGCCCGTCTGTGTGTGATCACTATGACAAAGTGACAACTGTTGAAGGTATGACAGAACAAACTGGGATGTGATTCAACACCCTGTGACACCTACAACAAACATTTCTATAAAACAGGAAATGAATACATTTTCACTCAGTGATCTGTGTATGAAGTATGTGGTTGTTCTCTTATCTAACAGCTGGATTTATTTGAAATTATGTTCATGTGGCATTGGCTCCACTTATTGTGTAATGGTTTTAGATGGATGGGTTAAACAATAATTGCTGGTATTTCACTATGTTTTTATGTGGCTTGTGAAGGCCGCTGATGTAATTTAGCTGAAAAGCAGACAATCAAATCAGTGTAGCTAGACTGTGAACTGTCCAGCGTATTTACACCTTTGCCAAAAATCCTGTCTCCTTATAACTCAATTACACTTCTTTTTCTCACAGCACTTCACACTTGTGAGCTGTAAAAATGCTGCCAAATGAGTAGAGAGTGTGAGGCACTAGAGGCCTGGGCACAGACAAGTCATTAGGAGGCCCCGAATGAGACAAGCAATGAGGGGTGTGGGGGCAGACGAAAATAAACCACCAACTTTAAAGAAGCTCTCCTCCTTATTCATTCTGAGCCTCTGCACAGCATCATGGGTAGAGTAATGATCAATTAGAAAGCACCTACCTGGAAAAATGAACTGTTGCTTGTATTTGAAATAACTGGAGGCTGCAGAAAGAAACAAAAAGTGTGAGTTACACTTTCATGTGTGGAGCTGACAAACAAGCATGGCCTTTTACTCACAAGGAGACTGTGAGTAGACTTCTCAGAAAAACTCACATAATGACACTGCTGTGTTTTTAAAATCTACAATTTTCACGTAGAGGTTGACTTAATTGTAAGAAGATAAATTGTTTTTGTTTTTGTTTTTTTTAATATAAGAGGGTGGTAAAGAGGCAGAAGAAGTCTTGTCGGAATCTGTTGTGGCTTTGTTTGTCTAAAGCTACAACAAACAGTTAAATGATGGTGATCTGATTTAATTGATCCTTACTTTTCAGTCTTGGCCTCACCTGTCAGGTTGAACTGTTTCTGTTGGCGTGCTGACTGTGGGGAGGGGTGCAGTGGAGAGGGGGGTGTGGCGCTGCTGGGCAGGGGCGGAGCGGGGGACGAAGGGGTGGACGAGGTGGTGGACGATGGATTACTGCTGGAGTCCGGCTGGTATGGGACTGCAATGTGATCCTGATGAGAAAAGTTAGAAAAGTGCCATGGTTATTTTGTTTGTGTGTGTTGCAAATCAAACAACTGCACTTTATATTAAGCCTCTTCATAACTTATACCAAAGGTTTCTAGATTGATTTTGTACCTTCCAGGCAGAACTTGCCTTCCATTAATTTAAAAAGAAGTGTGAAAATAACTTGCAGAAACAGACACTTCCATGACAGAGGTAATACATCAGTCTGTGCAATATGCTGTCTTTACTTTTTGTTTCTTCCGCAAATTGCCCGCAACTGTTTGTATGGTTTGTTTGTCAGTGGGATTAAAGCTTCAGTAAGCAGAAATCAGGAACATTATACATAAGGTTTCTCTTTGTGTTAAGCCTGGGGTGTGTGTGCAGCACCACCAAATACAAAGCAGATTATTTATGGCAAAACCTGCATTATTTTTCACTTGCTTTTAATTCTAATATTGAAGTATATATCATTTGATTAATGAACAAAGAGGGCTCTTAAATAATATACTGACTGAGAATTTCAAAGTGTTATTTTGTATTGCAATGCATTTCATAGGTAAAGGTTCTTTTAACAAATGAAATTATTTATTACACAATATGTGCCTCACAGAAATGGTCTTTTCATTCTCGGGACCTTGAATGATTGTACATGTTACCCTGACACCGGCCTTGGGAATAAAAAGTACTGTTTTTTCTGCTGTACATTTTGCCTGCTGTCACATGCTAGTGTTTGTTATGAAATCTACATAAATGCAAAAAAAAACCCCAAACAAACATGAGCTACTTCCCAATTGAATAAAAAAAATCAAGCGCACACTGTGTAAACAGAGCAACATCATCATTTCCACATGATCCAATTGTCCTTAATATGGCTCATTGGTTGGAGACAGAATGGGAAGCTAGATATTTGCGGTTTCGTCACATGGTGAGGATAAGTTACACAAACTTTTAACATTAAGATCATTCGACTTGTCATTCTAGGTTGTAACTGAGCCAAAGTTTTTCAACATGCTGGCGGAAACAAAAACAATGAATGCATGGAAAAGCATCCAGCATCCCTTGTGCTGAAGATATTTTTGTGCGTCTCCTGATCCCCTGAGACGCGATGACTCATAACCACTTTCCAACCCCCAAAATACTAAAGAACTGTGATATGTAGGACAAGTCGGATGTAAATTGTGCAAATGCAGGTTTATTTATTGCACTGACCTTGTTGATTTTGTTGGTTTTGGGGAGCGTCTGACTGATGTGCAGGTCTGTGTACCTGAGCGGGTTGTTGATGTCACATGGCACTGATTCAGTTCGTACCAAGCGAGCTACTACACGGATGAGAAAAAATACACAGAGGAACAATGAAGCGCCGCAGAAGATTAAAATGAAACAAAAGACACCGTAATGGCTTTAGGAAATTAAAAAAAAACTCCTTATCAAGTCCTGCTTCTAAAATAAAAATGAACAATCTGGTCTTCTGTTATCACATACAGCCAAAAACCTTCCTTAAGCAAACTAAGTCATTAAGAAACTGTCACTTTGCTTAGCTAGAGCAGGCTAAAGAAGTCTCATTAGTGCGCCTTACCTTGAGTTGTTCCTTGGTGATCTTTTTGGATTGAAAATGGGGAGAAGAGAAAGCAGAGAAAGCACATGTGGATCTCAATTCTGATAAGACATAATAGGATTTCTTTAATGCTGTCTGTGTGAGTACAAGCAGTTCATGACGCTGTTACATTTGTCAAACTTAAGTGGCTTAATTCATCTGCAGATAACCTTCTTTCTGCCTAAACCACGGGCTCTTTCATTTCTTTCACTGGCCGTCGTCTTCAATAAATGAGCCTCCTCTGTCTATCAAAGGCTTTGGGAAATGCATGAATAATCAAGTGTGGGCTTAAACTTGAGTTTGCATGCAAATCACTGAGGCCCATGTCTAATTTACAGTAAGCAAACCCAATAAGCCAATCACTAATAGCTTTTTAATGATTGTTTCGTTTCAAATATAATCCCTGCACTTGTTCATGATAGAAGTAATCCAATTAAAACAATGCAAGCATGAAAACTGACCGGCTACTAGTAACAGTACCAGCTCTTTTAGCTTGAATAGGATAAATGGGTGTTAATGCACAAAAGGAAGGTGTAGTATGACAGACAGTACCTTTGAGAGATTCTCGTCCGCCTCGCTGTATGATCAGTAAATGGCAAGGTGGGGCTTCTTTGGTGCATTTGTTGTGGCACTTCAGCCTGCGTGCACACACAAACACATGAGAGATTAGAGCGGCTTTGTACAAACAGCGACATACATTACGAAGACATATAAACGCATACAGTACATGGCAGGACACAAGGAACAACATGGAACAAAGTAACACTAAAAGGACACATTAAGTCTGCAGGGTGAAGCTGGGTCGTGATTCATTTGGCATTTTGAAAAGAGGGTTGAAGCACAGCAGTACATGCATAATTAAAGACACAGTAGTACTTCATAAATAGATGCGATACTATTGGAATGGGTGATTGATGACGGTTTTTTTTATGATAGAAATAAGGCATTACAGCAAGGGATGGGATACAACCCTGGTCTTAGCAAATATGGGAGACTGGATTGGATAGAAATGATAATAATCTAGTTGACACTTACTTGCAGTTTTTACATTTCAGTCCAAACAACATTCCCTTTCCACAGACTATGCAAGTCTGTGACATCCAGTACTTTGTGGAAAACCTGTGCAGAAAGAAGAAAATGAAACATGAGCAAAAAATGGGAAGACAATGTTTCAAACTGAAGAATGCTGCTTGTGACCTTTTGCTCCTGTGTTGTTTTCACATTGCGACAGACAGTTTTTGTGAAGGCGTACCTCGTATTCACTGCAACCTTTCCACCAATATAATAGGCACCTGAAGATGCTACTTCTGCTCAAGTGTTTACCCTCCTAATATCTCACCTGCTGATTTAATTTTGGACTATTTGGTTTGCATCTTTCAGCATTCGCCTGGTGCCAAAGAACATTTGACACAGAGGACACAGGGTTTACATCAATAGGACAATTTCATCAAAGTATGTGGGGCTGCATTTTAGAAACCAACACACATGAATCAAATAGTTTAACAACCAACTGGGACAGCAGACTGAGTGAGCGGCCCTGGCGCCTTTGTGATTATTGGCTGTATCTACCAACATGATGCCTGGAAAGCCAGAGTGTGACTGGCTACATAATGGCAGCTGACTAATGTAGTTTGACAGAGCCCAAATCTATTTATTAAGCCCCTCCTTTGACTCATTTGAAAAGAAGCAGCAACAACTCAATCCGAGCACTGGCTGAATTATTCTGTGTCACATACAGATGAGGAAGTGACATTAAGGGCAGACTGCACATAAAGCATCATTCTCTCAGCTTCATGGAGGCCCTAAACATTAAGTGGTGCTTCACGTACCAGTAACGCAAAATGAAATCAAGGGCATGTGAAAGAAATATGCAAAAAGATATGTCAAGGAGATTTTTTGTGAGGAATAATGACATTCCTTTACATCCTAATAGCAGCTATAAATGACATAGAGCTGAACATGATGAGGCGGCTTTCGCCACCTCACTGACTTTGAGCAGCCGAGCACCCACACACTGACATATCACAGTCGCTATTGCAATTGTCGCTGTTAGATCGCTTGCATTTAGAGTGGAGCACGGTGACAGAGAGACAAAGAGATGCAGTAAATGGCCCTGTTTTAATGCCTTGTATAATCTATTAGAGCTTTAGACATTCACTCACTGTGAGCCTTACCTGTGTTTGATGGAGTTTCCCAGATCTCTTCGGGGAATTTGTGGGGACCAGCGAGGCACTGAGAGAGTATCTGCACCAGAACACACAGAACAACTCTTTTAGTGTTGAAATAAAGCATATAGGCACAGTATTTAGAAGATGAACTGATTTTGCAGCACTGATCTGACATTTGATGTCAGAGCTAATCAGCTGTTTAGTTATGGTTCATATGATTAATGGTGACTCACTGTCAGCTCATCACTAGAGACAAAGTAATGTATTTTTAGCATGGATGAATGAACCCAACATGTGTATAAATACACACACAGGTGGACAGAAGAATCTATAATCAGTCAACTTTGCACAAATTGCAATACAATCCAACACACAATGCATGAGAAAATTAGGCCAAAGGATTGAAAACTGCATGAAAATGTCAAGGTCCTGTTGGAGCCGCCTGTGCACTGCAGATAAGGCTACTTTTGTGTTTGCAGTGTGTCGTTGTATAGAACTCTTACTTTAAAAGGCTTTAGCAACAAAAACATAATCCACAGTCTATTAAAGAGCAGCCACCTCTTAATACCAGCTCTAAATGGTGTGGAGTGTTTCCCGTAAAGGCAGACAGACGTATTAGACCTGTATTGTCATTGGTGCTTTCTAAACCCAAGTAAAAGCAGTGTATCTAAAAAGGCCCAGACCTGTCCAGCCTGTCATATACAAGTGATAAAACACTAAAATAAAAAAATACAACCTCTATTTGAAATGTGGCTACGGGTTCATTTATTTGTTGGAGCTCTAATATTTTGATGAAAATGTTTCAAAAGGTTAAATGCAAATACTGTAATCAAACAGCTCTGATTATTTATAAACATAACTAATCTTCAGGCCTCTTCAGACCTGACATTAAAATGTGTGCTCAGGGACTGGATCCCAGGTGTGAATGAACTCAGTGTTTCCTCAGATGGAATCACTCACTGATCAAGGATATCTGAGTGTGAACAGGAATTAGTGTGAACTGGCTCATATTGAAAACACAGCCTGTTATTGCTGTTTTTGGCGCTGTCCATGCATGTGATAATTGCAAAAGCATTTCTCATTGGACAAAGAGAAAACGTAAACCTTTTTTTAGCATACATACATAATGTTTAACAGTGAGGTGTCAAACATCACGGGGTATATCTGTATGATTTAGTGAAGAAGCAAAGACAGAGTGAAGTGAAGATTAAAATGCTAATGCTAAAGAGTATTTTTGTTTGTAATTTGAGCAGGAAGGTCCCATGAGGACACAGAAGGATGAATATTCATGTCAGGTGTGAATAACATGACTGACCACAAACATTTAATGTCAAGTCTGAACAACTTCAACTACTACTATGACTTGAGCCACAAATATAACACTACATTTGCAAATAAAGCCAATATTTTAAACAATCTCAACAATCTCTCTAAGATTACTGAGTAAGGCTTGAGGAGCTTTTATGCAAAATTATTCATGGCTGTTTGTTTCAAGGTAGAAATGAAAAAAATAAATCAGAAATTGTGGAAATAAAAAGAGACTGACACAAACTCTTGTGATGTTTAGAATATGAAAGTGTGGCTCTGATTGATCTCATGCAAAAGGTTTCCCTCAATTTCAGCCAGAAGAAAAACAGATGGCATCAAGTGTAATCACGTTGCTCCAAAGAATAAATCATCCATGAATACAAAGTTGTCCGGAAGTATTTGCATATTTACTAGCTCTTCTCTTTTGTTCTCTTTCAAACTTATGCCATAACTGACCAAAGAAGAGCCTGCAAAAGTCTGTGTGAAATATTATAAGCGAGTGTTCAGTTTAATCAGATCTTTGAACTGATAGCTGACCTATCCTGATCCGTTGACAACATTAATCACATGGTCTCAGCAGCATCTAGCGATTCCTGAAACATGTCCTTCCCGCCTCCTTCCTCGCCACGTCCCTCTGGAGTGTCTTCTCTCTGCACGCCGATGCATCGCTCAATTACACTCAATCAAACTGATAACTCAATCCAGGGGAGGAACTGACATCATCTGCTTCTCGTCGGCCTGCCAGATGATTAGACTTGTCAGCGGTGCGGTCAAGGATGTTTATCATCTTGTATACGCAGCTGACGACGGCGCTTTGTGTGTGTTACTTGAATGATTCCTTGGTCTAGCTTTGCATAGGTCCATTATGGCAACAGGCACACTTTAAAATAAGAAATCACTTCAGTTTTTTCACTTAGATTAAGTCATTTTTCAGCACTGAGACTGCTCCAGAGCTTTTAAGAACAGGTCTTTATTTTGGTATGATATGTTTTGGGGGGGTTTGATGCCTTTTCTAGACGGAGAAGCCAGACAGGAAGAAGGCAACAACAAGGAGGAAGTCGAATCCAGTTTCCTGCGGTTATATGGTATACTCTCTTCCAGTTGAGCAACTGAGGAGCCCATGACCTCTTTGTTTTTAATCCCTTATGTACAATACACATCCAAATTGTTTTTTTTTTTTTTTTTTTTATCAAATGGAAGTTTCCAGCCTTAAATACAAAAATAGACAAAAACAAACAAACAAACAAAAAAACCTGCACTAATATTGTTTGGTATAAAAATGAAGGGTAAGCAATTTGTATGCACTCTTTGCAAATACATCACTCATTATTTATTAGTGGTGAAAGTGGTCTTGTGGAAACATTTCTATGGTATATGCATTGGTCCTTGAGATGGTTTCACCCTGTCTTGGACTCAAGCAGACTCTAAAAGTCTTGTCTAGGTCTTAATCCTTACCTGGGTTTGGCTAAAAATGATGCAGTTCCTTCCCATTTATGGAAAGGAGCAGTTTGTGTGTTTCACCCCAAAATGGACACTGGGTTTTAAGGTAAAGTGTGTGTGATAATGAACAACAAGGGCAGCCGAGACAGGAATAATTATTACCAAGTGTCTAGTTCTTCTTTCAAATCAAGAAAAGAGGAGCAAAAGGCCTATGCAGATGAGATTGAGGTCAGAAGTGGCTTTATAATGAGGTCCTTGTGGCTGTCAGTCAGTGTGAGAGGGGCAGCACAAGGTCTACACTGGACTGCACTGGGAGGGGCTGATCTGTTTGGACCCAGGGGTCAACATGTCTCAGACGAAGAAGATTTAAAAAAGGCAACCGAGGATCTCACAGCTGTAACAACACCATAAATTTCCAATAAAAATGTCTCCTAAAGGCATAAGGTTTCATAATTCCGGCTAAATTAGGCTTTTATTGGTTACAAGGTTGAGTAGTGCATAGTGAAGGATAAATGTACTAGGGTTTCTCTTGTGTACAGGTAATAGATGCTATTCTTTAGATATTATTTAGAAAGGAAGTGAGTGTACAGCTTTGTCCTGATCCTCTGAATCTGAATCTTTGTGATAAAAGCATGAAGTGGAGAGAATGTTAACAAACCAAGATTAGAAAAGTTTTTTTTCAACGGTTTCAAAATTGAAGTCGTGTTTCCATGAAGTGCTTGGCCTCGTATTACCCAGCAGGTAATGGGAAACGACGGCATGGGAAATGATTACAGCATCCTGTATGTGTGTGTGCATGACTGATGAGCCTGTGGCAGCTGAGAAACCCCTCGGCGCCAGACAACAGTGTCCTCCTCCATCTTGTGTGATTGGCCTCATCCTAATTAAGCCTGGGCTGTTCCTCCCCCAGTGGACGCTCATGTGACACACAACAGGCCAGAAAGACCCAGCACGCAGCTCGTTATTGACAGTGTATATCTAGATTAAATAAAGTATTGCATTATACATTTTTTCATATGTACTGTGACATTTATTTTTTATTTATTTATTTAGCTCAGATTGTTATGTGGAGTGCTTGTTTATTTATATATGAAAATTAATAAAAAGAAGTCAACAAACAGATACACAGTATATCACAAAAGAAAAATAATAACATGGTTTAATAAGCAGAGAATGCAGATGCCACATTCAGTCCGTGTATTTCTATTGCTATTATATTTGCATTTTGTGTGTGGTGTGTGGTTATTTACTCTTGACATTATTCTTCACACAGTGTACAAACTGCTTCTGTTAAATTAGGTTTTGCAATATGACTATTTTTTTTTATTTTATTTTTTTTTACAATGTTCAAAAATCAAAAATGAAATCAAAATAATTGATGAATTAATTAATATGATTTATCCTCCAGCCCTAGCCACTTGACATAATCTGAACACCATATTTCTTACAGAGAGAGAGTATGGCAATTACCTCCAAACAGAATCAAACGCATGTAATTAATGTCATTGTTGTTGCTGCTATCAGGCCATCACTTATACCTACTGTTTCCTCAAGGTCTTACACTCTATAAATTAAATGCAATCAATTTTCACTACAGTATAATCAAGAAACAATCAATAGTATACAACTGGCTTATCAAACCTTTTCAACACAAATCAACCCTTAAGTGTGTCGTGCCATGAGGAGGCACACAAATGCTGCTTAATGAGATGGAAGCCTGTGGTTATAGTTTATACAGTGGACTGTGCAGAGCTGCAGAACAAGTGTACAGGAGTGTAAAATATGTGTGGGCGTTTGCTGCACAATGTGCTGCATTATAGCACATAAGTGTTGTATGAGATATGTCACAGGCTGTTACAGAGCGTGTCCAAATCCTCCTTCGTTTGTTGCTTTAATGAGATGTTCCATAAGGTGAACAGCTTAACATGTATCAATGTGGAGTGAGAGCATCTTACGTACAAGAGGAGAGGAGAAAATGAATCCTTCTGAGCCAGGTTGCACAGTTGCTATGGAGATGGCTTCATGCCAATCAGCCTTTTTGCAGAATATTATGCTGTCATTTTTGACAATGAGTGGACACATAGTACATCCAAATGAGACAACATTAAATGTTGCAATAAACTGACAAACAGAAAACATCACAATTACGCTGGTGAAATGGGTCTGTGCACACACTGAGACGTCTTTTTATGGATAGTGGGAGTGTTTGGAAGTCACAGAGGAGACAAAGGGAGGAGGGAAGGAGAACAGATAATCCCTCAAGGCCTTACGGCTCTATAGACACTTCCTCAGAAGGAGAACTGCTCAGAGTGTGTTGATGAATTAAGCAGGTTTTGGTTCCTAGGTCGATGTGACACAGCAGAGACGCTCTCAGGTGACGTAACTAACCCTCTGGTGCCAACATTAATGCTCTTGGACAGTGCAGATAAACTGCTAATTGTAGTAAACCCACAAATTAGCCATCTCATTAAGACTAAATAGACATGGGCTGTTTTTATGAGCTGTTTGTTATTGTCCATTTGGATAAAATGGATTGGTGAAACCTTGGAAGAAAGCTAGAATTTGGCAAACAGATGGGAAGATGCAAATGCAGACAGAATTAACATTATCTAAAATGACCAAACCTCATTTGTAGTGTGTAACTTGGCCCATAGTTTTGGAGTAAAGCTGTTCATTAACATCTGTTGCTTATCCATTGCCACAGTTGCTGTATGCCACAGATTTATTCTCAGACAAATATTGTTTTGTGTCTGTAAAGTTTCCAGTACAACCTGTGATGTTTTAGTGCAGTTGCAGAAGCTACACTGTGTTTACAAGTTGCCCTACTTTCCTTGGAACCAAAACAGAGACTATTGACCCATCAACCTCTTTATTGACTGGTGTTTATGACCTCCTCCACAAGGTTTCATTAGAGGGAGTAAGAGCACAGTTGAGCGGCTTCGTCCTTGTTTTTACAACCAAAAAGTGAATGTTTTACTGCTGACTCTGTTTCGAAAAGACAGAGACAGAATATGAATTACAGTATATTGTGACACTTTTTTTTATTTGCAAACAAGTGTCTTAAGGGTCTTAAGTGTCTAAGTCAATCAGAGAAATGAAGGAAAAAGATCCAAGACAGATGGACTTTTAGAGTAAATGCAGGGTGTGGACTTCTCTGTCATAAGTAAGAGGAGTAAAAACTAGACTTTTAACATAAGATATATAAAGTGTTACATTTACCCGTGAATGTAAGAAAATTAAAACCTCAAGTCATCTATTCATTTGCTGCTTTGATGTGCTGCTGCTTTTTCTGTGCAAAAACACTCTGAAAAGATACAAAAATGGCAACCTCTTCACAAAACCGTCTTAATAAACCGCAAAAAAAGATCTCTCTCTTTTCCCTCATCCTGTTTTAGATTCAGCTGTCACTTCTTACCATTTTTATTTAGCAATTCTCAAAGGAGCCAACATTATAGTGCCGCATGTGGTTGCTAAGAGACGTGTGATGCAAACACTCAGCTCTTAAAAACTATGTGAGTTTTTATGGGCGGTAAGAGAAAAAGAGTGACGTCATAAGAAGACATAGCGATAAAATAAACAAGCATATGCACAAAATAATAATATATCAAATATAATCAAACAGTAAGTGAGTAAAGGAACACTCATTTGGGGTAAAAAAGGTCTTTGGAGCAGTTCATATTAGAGCGAGAACCAACTTGACTCATCTTTGTCAGTGTGTGGTCACCTCAGCCAGTGCTGCAGGTCTGAGCCAGCCTCGCTGCTTTCATTGAACGATTTACAGCATGAGTGATACTGTTGTTGACGTACAAGATGGCTGCGATAGCGTAATCCCAAACATAGACCGGGGGACGGATGTTAGCCTGGCTGACCGGGCTCATCCACATGCTCACACAAGCGTTTACGCGATTATGTGGTTCTTAAAATAAGAACTGGAGGCCCCCGGGGCAGTGGAGGAGCTGCAGAGCACAACAAAACACTTTGCTTCTGTACTTGGTTATTCACAAGTAAACACAATGACAAACACAGTGGAAAGATGGGTCACTCTCTCTATTTTTATATCAATATTAGAGAGCCATCAAGTTTCAGACTGTGTCCAATGTATGGAGCGTTTCTGGAGACATTTCAGAAGAGCCTTAATCAGACAGTTGCTGCTCGTGTGAATCTTTAAATAGTGTCAGCAAGTCTTTGGCAGAGTCTGTATTGAAATAAGCTCTCTATATTTTCATTATTCTCATTGGTATTAAAGCAAGACACCTATAACTAAGCATTCCATGTGTTTTTGTTGTTGAAAAAAAATCATGTTCTAGTGTTCTAATGTTTGTTAAGACTGCTCCAAATTTCAGACGTATATTCATCTCCTGAGCTGTGCAACTTTGCATGAAGCAAAACAGTGACTGTGTGGCAGCTGGTTGCCCCTTTTTGCAGCATATTTACAAAGACAACACAAGGTTTGGACCTGTGCTGATAGCGTTTGTCACAATGGCTTTACCAGGATGTTACAACAAAGGATTATTTTCAGATTTTTTTGTACTTGAAGGAAAGAACTCAAGGTAACAAGTTATAAAACCAGTTTCAGAAATACAGTGTGTCCTTGAAAATGACTGACCTATTTATAAACAGGTGGCAGTTACTACTGAGGGACATGTGGTGCACAGGGGTTATGTCACTGTACGTAATGACTTTGTTATCAATGTGTCATTGATCAAGACACTTTAGTGACAGAGGCTGTGGATTTTTCTCAGCTAATGGCACTGATAGTTGAAGCTGTGAGTTTGATTCAGCTGTGTGTTAAGGTGTTATTGGATGAGCTGATGCTGTTTACAGACCAACACCTGCCCCGTACGATAAGCGTGGGGAATGTGTACGAGGCTGTGCTCGATGTTTGGACTAAACATGGAAAGGCTGACACAATTTCCCAACCTGAAGAGAATGTCAATCTATAAAAGAGACGGATGTTTTTCACCCTAATGCTGCGCACTAGGGCTGCACGATATTAGAAAAACATGTCAAATGTGCGATAACTATGTTGAATATTACAGTAAAATAAAAAGATATACAAGGCATCATCTAACCAAGGGTTAAATCCATATTAATTGAACTGAACCGGGACTAAACTGGTCTAAATTAGAACTAAATATAGGAATGAACTCATTTTATTTGGATCACGCACCACAGTTTGATATAAGACTTTGTTTGGATGATCATTTTGACAAAAAGTAAATGTCCATCACGTAGTAGACCGAGTCGTTCTTTGCAATAAATACATTGCAATCAATAATACTGTAATAATGATGAATGAATGAAGGTCAGACAGACTGCCTCAGACTGGCTGCCTCTAACTATAAACAACAAAGCAATCACAGTCAAAGCCAACACAGTGCCTTGAGTAACAGTTTTATCCTCTAAGTAGTAAGTAATAATGTAGAACATGGAGTGAAATTGTGTCTGCTATTGAATTATTCTTAGCCTATGTGTTTCAGTACGTGGATTATACCTTTCACCAATTCCAAGTTAGTAGGTCAAGACCACTGCTCTTCAAGAAGCACCTGAGTACGACAACCACAACAGCGTATGTAAAACAAAACTTAAGTTGGACAACAGGTCTAGACGACTAATCAAGTCGATGTCTCAACGTGTGGCAGAAATTCACAATCAAATAATAAAATGTTATGAGCTCACATTAGCCTTTTTATTGCTTCGGGTGTGTTCTGTTCTGATTACACATATCTTATGGAGATGTGCTAAATGGTTATGTAAATTCATCTAAATGTTCCAAATACACTTACTGCTATAATAAAACAGTCTGGCAGAGGCACACAGCCACATAATACCAAGCATGGCAAGGTGGGAAGTCAGAGGTGAAATTTCGAAGCCAACGCACTCTGATTTCTGGCACAAAGCTCGAAGGAGAAAATGAAACTGTACGACTCCTTCCACCTCCAGAGCCGTCCATGGCAGACGGCTTATTTTGGGTTTAAGGAGGACAGGCAGGCCTCCAATCCACGCTGTGATCCCCTCCGTGTCTAATAATGCTCTCTATACAGTTGGATAAAAAAGGATTGTGCACTTCCCCAAACTCCATAAAACTGCAGGTTGGAGGCAGTGTGTGTGCTGTAGCCTGGAGCAGACTGTTACCTGTGCTGCTCCGGCTCAGTGGGCTCTGTGTGGGCTCAAAAACACACAAACACACACACACGTACAGATACACACATGAAGACGGGCAGCATCATCTTAACCTGACTGCCACCTTCTGTTTGTGACACACACGTAGATAATAAAAGAATAAAATCATCACTGGATTTACTTTTTATTACATGTTTAAATATCTGTTCACTGGCAAAGGTGACGTGGAACACATTCTGACACATTTTCATTTTGTTAATTTGATTTTGTCTTAGAGTTATTAATAAAACATTTGCTCATTGCTGGATCGGTAAATAAAGAAATCACTAATCAATAAGCATTCACATTCATATAAAGGTTGTAATTTGAAAAGGAGAACTGATTCATATCAAGTCATAAACTTTGTTTGAGCGAGGATTTTCTAAAGCCACTTGTCACTTTGACATTTCATTAAAAGAGTACTTTTACTTATTGTATTTCAGTATTAATATTTGAAACTCACCCAGCCAGATCATAATGACACTGACAGTCTTATACTCTCTAATACAATGCTCAAAGAGTTTGTTTAGAGAGTACCACTAATCAAATACATCTCATCACACAATACTCTTTGCTTTTTTCAAACCTGTTTATTCCCAGCCAGACCTCACCCATAAATATGCACCGCTGCACCTGCACTCCTGTTTACCTCCACAACTATTCACAGCACTAAGTGATAGCCATACATCTCTTGTGTTTGACAGGGCCTCCTTTTTTATTTCACTCCTTTGCCGCTAATGGCTTCAGCAGTTAACACAGCTTGTAATGTATCAGGCTGTCAACATGCAGCAACACACCACCTCGGGTCATAATGGCACAGCTGATTGCCCATTTGTTGCAGTTGCCAGCACAGTTGTACTTAACTGTATTTTAAAGAAGACTAATGGCCGCAGACGTCTTCTTGTTTTCACACTGAAATTGGTTTTGGAATCAAAGTATGTTACAAATTGACACGCCAATCTATAGAGTTATCAAAGACAAAACTGAGATTTATTTACTAACGATCTTTCAAACCCATGCTCAGTTTTCTGCTCCATCTAGCACTGAACTCAATTTGTCAGAGAGCACCATGAATTTGCCAAAAGGAGAAACTGCCTGAAAACCCAATAAGGAGATGTCAAAGCGATTAGAATATGAGAGAGTGAGATTAAAAAAAAAAGAAATCTTGGCAGTGTGTGAGCTAATTAAGAAAAGATGAGGACACTTACTTGCAGAGGGTGTTTCGGCGTGGACGGGAGGAGTGGACGGGACGAAGGAGGGGAAGAAGAAGGAGCGCAGAGACCGCTCGGTGTGGAGAGGTGAGCGCTGCGTCGGCAGGTTCTCACAGCTGCCCACGCTGCTGTGGATCTTAAGGTTCAAGGGCTTGGTCTTCTTCTTGGCTCTGAAAGAGGCAGTGAACAACCAAACTGTCATTAAGTGTCACTATTTACCTATTTTTCCCTAAAGACATTTTCTACCTTTCTATTTTCAAAGTGGAGTTTTGATTTATAAGGCTTTAAAAGTGTGGAAGTTTTGTGGATTCCAGATGAAAACCCTTGAGCTGCTTTTGTTTTTTTTATAGATTGAGGTTAATGGGCTGGTTTTGCACACTGACACTGCTGTAATAGTGCACACCAGTCCTTTCTAGAATAGAGTTAATATTCTATAATCTAGAAAATCCTCACATTGCATTGCACAGTCAATGAAACTGTTTCAACAGTCTGACGAATAAAGCCCTTTGGCCAATTGACTGTCATTGATACGATCACAAAACCACAACTGCTACCACAACAGAAGGCAAATTGCAGATGTGATCACAGGGCTGTAATTATGGGATTAATCAGTCATGATACAGTGTGTAAAGTTGTGTGTCATGAGCTGTCTGTGATCCTGCTGGCAGCTGCAGGCCACAGAGAAAAGAGGCAGCTGACAGACACTAGACAGAGACTAGAAATTAACTCAGCATTTTTACTTAGATTTAATGGTAGAATGGTTGTATGGTGGCAACTCTGGGGCCTGCACAATAAAATAATGTAAGGCTGCACACTGATTTACTCAACAGAAGCTGCAAATGAAAAGTCGATTTCAAGTCTAATCACAAATCAATCCTTTCCCATTGCTTCCTGTCATTGAAGTTTGTGATAATTAAGCTTTATAAATACGTATGTTATCAATAATAATTCTATATTATCTTGTATCAGATATACCTAAGGGTATATAGAGAAATTAAGCTTAGCAACCTAGTGCACAGATAAACGTGCAAAGAAACAGTCAAAACAAAAGCCAGGAAGGACTCCCAAACAGAAGCAAACACCTCCAAATGAGAACTTAATGCATCACGAGGAAGAACTGAACAAACTTAACCCCTGAGGCCTAACCCTTGGGAGAAAGACTTGACTTTTAAAGCAAAGTCATGTCATTATGCGTTGAATCCCCCTGTGCCTCTTTGCTCTCATGTCAGTCTCCTACTCCCCTCACTGACTTCATGTAATTAGACCTCTAAATCAGCCCTGCACTTCAGCACCTTCTCCTGCAATAAGGAAGCAGCCTGCAGGTTAGCACTTCTCCGTCATAGAGGCAGCTTTTGTCACTTATTCCGATTAGCCCGCTTTATGCCATTTGAATCTAAATGAAAGCATTCATCCTGGTGCACGCGTGTCTTTATCCTCCTCTCAGTTGATTTGTACTTGCTCAGAGGGGAAAATGAATGTCAGGGGAAGAGAGAGGATTCCCAATTCTGAATTTGTACGTGCAAACAGGCTGGTAAATGGACTGTCGGCCGTGGTTAAAGCCTTTCAAACACCTTTTTCCCAAGCAAAGTTAAGTGACAGATTTTAAGCAGAAAGAAAAGGGCGGGCGTGATGCTTGAAGCGTCAGGAGAAGCCAGCAGAAGTATGAATAGTTGAGACGCCCTTGATCTCGGCTGCAGTCGCACATTACCATGATCTCTTACAGATGGAAATCACTGGATGTCTGTCACATTTTGGTTCAACTTTACACCGAATCCCCCTGGGTTTTCCATAATGAATAAACAGAAACAACGTCTACCTCATACTTCCACTGGGGCAACTTTCACCTGACATATTGTAGAGATTAAATTACTTTTTTCCTGTCGATTTCATATTCATACTCAGAGCAATGACCTAGTTGAAGTCATTAAAGTCGGAGTTTATCCAACCCCAGGTAAGTCAAAGTACATCAAGTCAAAAAAGCACTTATTATCTACTTGTTTATATATAGAATATAATCATAATGGACTCAACCCTTGTGGACCCCTCCAATATACCACCCTCTGGGGACTCGTGAGCCATAAATGCACATGCACAAGCACAAATGCTATAAAATCATAATACATCAATATTTTTTCTTTTTTTTTCCTGCATTAATCTCTTCAGCTCTGCTCAAAACTACCAAAAATTCAATAATTCAGAATTTAAACCCTTTAAATGGCAGTATAATGAATAGTGGGTGATTCTTTTGACATATCAAAGACTCTAATCAGAGCAAAGGGAAGAGAGAAGGCCTATATCCTTCAGTGGTGAAATCCTATTGCTGCACTATACCTTCAGACTCGCTATTGTTAAATTTCACCATGAGTGCCTTGGGTTTTCTGTTACTCTTGAACTATATGTCTGTTAACATCTCTCTATCTCACACAGAGTTGATAATTACAGGGAAGTAAAAGTATAAGTTCAATTTGATCACGATAATAAATCCTTCAAATGCTTCCTTCACATTTCTCACGATTTGAGGATTTCTGTGTCTCCAGTGTCCAGAACATTTCACCGCTCTTTCTTACCCACCAAACAACCACGAGATGCTGCAAAAACACTCAACTCAGTCTAATTAACACTAGAGTCTGCCGAGGAATGGACGACTTACATGATCCCATCAGTATTACCTTCACTTCTGAGAGCAGGAATGTGCAGAGGGCTCTGCTGAGACTGATATGGAGAGAAAAGCACCCTGTTGCTTTTTATGCAAATGGTACAGAGGAATAATATCTCTGGCAGCCACTGCTTTTTGGTGCTTTAATAAAATTGGTAGAGAATGAAACAGAGGTGGCTTGAATAATGATTTCTACAGAGACTTACCGTGAGCCTTTGGGCTGGTTTTATTCAAAGTAAGTTCTCTTCTTTCCTTTTCAAAGTCAACAGCTTGAAGTTGACTTGAATAAAAGACGGTTAGAGGATTTTTGCCAAACATCATTGTTTTATTATGATGTAACTTTGGAGTGCAATGCACACTAAAAATACAGGATACATTAAAAGCATTACAAATCTTTTTATGTCCTATCAATCACTAAATTGGGTTTATAATGAAGACGTATTATGCTCTAAACTAAAGAAAGTCAGCTAAAGGCTCTTTTGTAAAGGAGCAGTATTGTTGGGCTGGTGGTAATCAGCTTCTAAATGCCACATTATTTGAGTTTTGGCCAGTTTTCTGACTAAAGTTCTCACTCTGCGTCCAAATCTAGAATAATTAAATGCACTGCCCACTATTAAATTAACAAATCAATATCAGACAGACAGATATTAGCACTAAAATGGCATTTCAAACCCCAAGGAACGGTCTATTTCTAAAGACAACTGTGTTTTTTACATGGTCACGTTGGGGATTAATTTAACTCACATGTTCCTAGTGTCCACACATACTGTATCTCGACTTGAAAAAAATGATGTGACCTTTTTAAATGTACTTTTCAGAGAGCAGAAACTGAAGAGAGTGTTTTTGGAACTTTCTCGAGGTGATACAAATGTACAGTAAGAAAATCAGATCAAGAACTGAGCGAAATGCCAAGGTTTGCTAAAATGAAACTAAAAACTAGAGTACAAAGTAAAATGTTGGAACAAAAACACACCAGTAAAAGACAGGAAGGTTTATTAGCCAGCTGACCTCAGCCCAATTCACTCTCTGCTCATTGGCAAACAACCTCTTTCTCTGGTGAAAAAGCAGGAGGATTTCAGAGCAGATTTCATTTATACAGACAAATCAATCTGTTGTAATTGTTGCATGCTGTTATTTCTGGAATACTGTCCACTGTAGACCAATATAAATTACATTTCACATGCAGTTTTAGTCAGCTTACCAAATGAGACCTCAATGGGCTTTTTAGACTTGGGGGTCATTTTATTGCAATAGAAAAGGCAGTTTATTTTCATTTAATCCAAAATAATTGGAGTGAACATAATAGAATCAGCATATCTCACGAGGCAGTAAAAAAACACTTTATTTAACACCTCATGGCCTTTGTACAGTCGGCTGTGGTTACCTGAGCTACGTCACCTGCGTCACAGCCACATCTAAATGCCACACGGGTTATACGAAGATCTAAGAGTTTCATGGCAGTCGATCACAGCAGAGACCATGAGACACTGCTGCTGCGGACGTCACTTTTAAATATAACATCTTGTTTGCTAATACACGTGTTTGAAGACACAGCGAGGGCCATACCTGTCACTGTGTATGTGTGCGCCCACCGGCTTCGTTATGCTTGTCAATTGGATGTGTCAAGGCGACGTCACTGGCTGATTACCTGTTGAGATGGTTAGCCGATAATAACGCACAGTTAAAAAAGCTCCCGTTGCCCCATTGCGTCCCTTGTTATCTCCTCTTTAGCTGTCAGTGTCTCCCGCTGGGACACGGGTGGGTGTCAGTGGGCTGTCAGAGGCCAGGGGAGGCACGGCGCTCTCACAGCAGGGATGGAAATCAGGTATGTGCGAGTGTGTATGTGTGTGTGTCGTGGATTGAAAAGTGAACAAGACGCAGCGGAGACAGCGAGGCACCCGAGGCTGAAATGAAAGCAGGATTGGAAATGAGACGGAGAATGAGAAGGAGGAGGTGAACGAGGCAGTGACCAGATGAATGGTGAGGGATCAGAGGTTTGGGAGCGTGCGGCAGGAGGAGGAGTGACAGGTTGACAGGCAGGCAGTGTGTGACATGTCGTCGGCTCAGTGGCTTCTCAGAGATGTGTTCCTGCGCACGCTGGCAGAGCACAGCCTGACTGGTTAAAATTGTGTTTTTCTTACAGGCTGTTGCCATGCCACGTCCCGAGCAAAAGGAGTGCCATGAATGAAACTGACTGCTTCACGTTTTCTTAATTCTGTTTACCACATATTCATTTGTCCAATCATAAACTGTATTATAGTTGACATCCTTTATGAGTAGCTGATGTGGTTAGTCAGTGTATATTGAATCCATGCAGCAAATAAACTTATAGAAGTGTTTGCCAAGTTTGACTTTTATACCTCTCATAAAGCACTTAGTTGGGGAGATGAGTCCTCCGAGCCGTCCCTGTTAAATTACACTGAAATAACATGAGAAGGAACCCACTTAATCCTAATGCAGCTGACATTCTGCCCTGAGCCTCTTCTACAAAGCTCCAACTCCAAGGAGGAGAGTAAAAACAAGCCCCCAATGAGAAACACAGATATAGATAGAAAGAGTGAAGACACAGGAGAGGCGTTGTCATGGCGATGGAAGAACGCATTGCTGCTTGTGAGAGAGAGGAGATGTAGTTAGTGTTGGAATGTGTTTTTGCAAAAGCCTGTGTAATATGTAACATGACAACTTATTTTAGGTTTACTTCTTGGTTTTGTCATTAACTCCTGTGTTGTACCCTGGCTTTCATTTTCAGTTTTTGATGTAATTATGTGGGTTGAGCATTTGCAATAGCAAAATGCCATTTGTCAAAAGCAAATATGGCACCTGGTAGTAATTTGTTGACACCTCATTATGTCTGCACTGAGGTGATAATACTGAGAATGAAAACAAAGTGACTCTTTGAAAAGCTCTAAAAGCTCACAATTAGGAGGTGCATTATTATTATTATTGCTTAAGACAGTGGATTCAAAAACTTTTCTTGCACCTTTAGTTCAGCAATTTAAAGTCTCCTAATCCAAAAACACTTAACAATAAGACATACAAGAACATGTGTAAGATTTGTGTGTGCTAAAAAAACAAAAACACGGCTTCTGTCAGAATTTATTCATACAATAGTTCACCTTTAAGTGTCACAGCAGCAGATTCACTTGGGTTTGAATGATAATTACATTTCTCAATTCAAATAAAATGAAAGCATCGCTCAAACCTCCCTAGTCCTTGTATTGCAGCTGCAGTGCTTGGTGCTAAGACATTGTCTGAGCCTCAGCAGATGGGGTTAAGTGCTTGTTCTCAAGCACTAACTCACAATGAGCCTTAAAGAAAGCTCAGGTCAGCGACAATATGGAACCTGGGGCAGATATTATCACGTCTGACTCCTACATCAGATACAAGCAGCGAGATGAAAGGCTCTACTTGATAGGCCCAATGATGGATGATGCCAATAACTCCTTTAGTGCTTGTCGCCTGGTAAATGACAGTCCCATGTTTAATAAAAGGAAAGCAGCTGTCAATAGCATCCTCTGGCTGTGTCTAAGCATCGTTTTGTCACTTGAAAATACATTCATATAATTACATCCAAAGAAAATGGGATTGTGCTCAAACTAATACAACTCTTTGGGCACAGCTAAGCCTTTTCACAGACACTATATATTGTTTATGTTCTAAGCCAATAATTAACTTACAGAGAGGGTCTAATCACCCACTTAAACGCCGCAGTTCGAGCCTAGCCACCCACCCATCCTCCTACCAACTCATTCACAAATCTACGCAGGAAAAACTCACAGAACAATAAGTCCCTTCCTCGTCAGCAACAGTAGCATTTGGGCTAAGCACTGCTCCCTTCTAAACACTCATATAAATTCAAAATCATGACTCCAATCTGTGGACTTGGTGGCACCTCTGGGGGTGGGCACTCATTACGGCTGATGGGTAGGTGGATGGATGTATGGACCGATAGATGGATGAGAGCGGCGGGTTGTTAAGGACCTGTTGTTGATTCCTCCCCATCACATGGCCTGTCATTAATGCCACAGAGGGAGCGGTTCCCTGATTAACATGGATGAGCTCGTGTCCATAGAGAGAAGCACATACACAACACTACATCTTATCTCCCATTGTCTTACACACATCATCTGAACAATGTACAAGGCTCTCTCAGCGGGGCATCAAGTGTCCCTCACAGCCGAGCATCCAGGGGCAATAATCCAGCAGGTTCAAAGGTCATGTGTAATGTGACAACGTGTGTGTCCCAAAGAGAGTTTCAGCGCTATCCGTTTGACTTTTATTCCGTCATACAAATGAGCAAAAGTCATTGACTGCGACTGAGCAATATATTATCCTGTAGTTGTTGTATGCTGCACATAATTCTCTTTATTTCCTTAAAAGACATATTTTTTCATTTGTACCACACAATTTGGACAATAGACACACTCAACAAAGCAGAGCAACAATATTACAAACTGCTGAGACAATTATGAGAAGAAAAACAACAACAAATAAATGAAATGTCTTGCCTGTCACTTCTGAGGCTGATAAAAACTGGCTGCTCTGGACACAACACCTTGTAACAATTTGTATTGCAAGGTTAGTGAGTTTAGGCGTTCAGTTCTGTCTGATCTGTACATTGCACTCTGGGAATGATGGTGTAGAGCACAGTAAATGCATGGAGAAAAACTACTAAGAGTTAATCCCTTCATATCTTTCTGCAGAAAAGAATAGTCATGAAATTAGATCTACTGACAACAAGACAGCATTACTTCCTGTTTTATGAGCTCAAACGTCTGTGGTCACAATAACCCATAGTCACAGTCACTTTGACCATAGACCTTTCAGTACCACACATTAGTCTTTTAATAGTAATTCTCTGCAGATGTCCCTGATGTGAGTCAATGGCTGGGACCAAAGTTGCTATTTTGGGGCCACCTTGCTGCTCAGCATCACTCCTGCTTTTGTCTCTCTTTCTCCCTGTTATCTTATTCAATCTAAAGTTTACACATTCCACTTAACAATTCATGCTTTGAATTAAATTCCTCCTATGTACACAAAGTCCTGTATTACACTCTGCTTTCAATTTGCCCTTGCCCTTTACATGTAACCATGGCCACGGCATATTATATTAAAAATCCATATGGAGCACTTACTTTCAATTTAGATAGGTACACAAGGGATGTGACAGTGCAGGTAACCATGGCAACTATACAACCAGGTATAGCTCCCTTGTGGCATGAACTAGGAGTGGGCACACTTGAAAATGAGGTTAAATGTTCATTCTTTGATTGCAAATTAGTATTGCTTTCATTTATTTTATCACTGGGTTAAATATACACTTCAATAAATCCCTGTAAAAAGAACATATTACCTTACTGTGACCTGATCTGAGACGTGAGGTCTTCTTTTCACGATTTGGGAGATTCCTATTTGTTGAATTTCAATCACATTGTAGCTGTCCTTTTGAGGATGTTCTCTCAGATTCAAAGCCAATTTTCTCTCACATTTAACTTCATCACTGTCTCTTTTAGTTTTGCATATACAAAATCCCATAATGATGTTTTTTTTTTTTTTTTCAGATCAGATGCTTCTAAGTAACACATTGAAGCCTTTATAAAAGAGAAGCATAATGAGAAGGAAACAGAGAAAAAAGGGGAAACTGGGGGTTAGAGAAATATATGATGTGTACACCAGTTCAATGAAAGCAAACAGCTAAATTAGTCATGGAATAGATGCAAATTTGCTTCCCCTGAGTGCTGCATGGTGAAATTACCCAGAGAGAAGCCGAGGGTGAATCACGCCAACCCCCGGCGCCATGGGATTTATTAGCAAACATCCAATTCAATAAGAAAGTGCTTAACATTCAAAAAGCTGTGAAAGTCTCATAAGGTGGCGTTAACCATATGATGTATCCAGTGGTGACACGAGAGGCCGCGCGAAAACAAACACGCCCACTTTCTAGAAGCATCTCGGAGCGTGACGCGTCGAATGGGACCCGAAACGCACTGAAAACTCACTTGGCCTTTTCGTCGTGCATGTTACTACTCATTAACATCGACAACGAGGTTCATTAATGACACTCCATCCCAGAGAGCTCTCTCCTTTGAAAAGGGCACAGGGAGGGAAAAGGGGAGAGGGGGTAGGGAATATAAAGACGGGAGGCAGAAGAGCCACGCAGAGAGGCCGCTACGTAAGCAAAATTAAAAAGCTGTCGCACTTCTAGTTTTAAATGGAAGTCTGAGAGGCACTGGGTATCCGGCACACTTCAGTTTGTTTTTAAAGTTATCTCCAGTGACGTATGGGACCCTTACATAAACATTTGACCTGCAGATGTCTCATTGTTTGTCAGAATCAGTTTGTCAAGTTCAGGGTTAAAACATAATCCAAATGTGAAATGTAGTGTCATCAAAACAGCGTCTTAATACTTCCCAAAAGATCCCATAAGAACATGAGTGTCATTCCCCTTTTACTTCCATCTGTGAAAGTGTGGAGTCAATTTACCGCTATCATGTTTTATATTTTGTCAATTGCGTTATGTACTTCAGAATAGAAATCATCACCTCAGCAGCCAAAATAAGCTTTTTCACTTAAAATACAAACCTGAACAAGATCAGACATTTGGCAATCATCAAAACAGACCTACCAGTAAATCCTGTCTACAATACCACATTATTAGATCTGACACAACTGGGGTTCAACAAAAATTAGTACTTATATCTATCTCCTTCACATGAAGTCCACTCATAAGCAATCAAAAATACAAGGACAATAAGTTTGAGTTTAATTGGTGCTTCTGAGTACGCGGCAGTGTTTTATGCCGACTTGTATTTGGCAGTGTGAATGAAAGATAATCATTCCTTTAAAAAAAAATAAAAATTATAAAACGATTATCAAATGCCTGTGCTCTCCGGGAAGTTTGAGAAAAGTGTGATTGTTGCTTTGATGGCTTGCTGATTGTGTTGTGTGGGGGTGTGCTGCTGTGAGATGTTTGCAGGTGCTCAGTGGGGCCACACAGGACTGATTGACTGCACAAATTGATTCTCACATTTCAAAGTCAGATACGTAAATGCCATTATTACCGAACTGAAAAGAGGTGGAAAAACTTCCTACAGCACTACATTTTGCTCCTAGGATGTCACACTGTAATACATGTTCCTATTAAAGTCATATATGTGCTTCCAGTTGCTATGGCTTAGTCTCATCCCACAAAAAGAGAGAAACACAAGGTCAGCGTGGAGCTAATGATGGACTCATATCCACTGTCACAATAATGAAAGTCTGAATAATTACTTTCACCTGATGAGCCTGATTAAATGCTCAAGACTTGCGTTGCGATGTTGCGTCTGTCTTTCTAATCACGGCAGATCTACGCTGATGGCTTGTGCCCTGAATAGAAGGACATAGCGTCAAATTCACAAGCTTCTAATTGGAAAGATTATCAGACTTGTCAGAGGCACAAGTTCTATTTAAAGTTTTGTTAATCAATCAAAGGCATAGGGTATTGCCATAGGAACAAGATGTGTATGCTATATGACGCTCGACACAATTAAGTTACGCATTACGCATCAATACACGTAAATGTCAGTTAATATGTACGTTCGAGCAGAGCAGGATTAAAAACAAGTGGAGGAACAGAATATTCCTGATCATGAAGAACATTTGAAACCTATCCCTTCAGGTTATTCTAAAGAATTAATTTAAAAAATCCACTTGTTGAACTAAAAAAGTATAACATCCAACTATACCAAAATCTGGACATAGCCTTGTGTTTCCAAACAATGTCTAGATGCCTTATTTTCAACCTTTTATCATCATGACTAACTTGATGACTGAGTCAGATAAACATTAGATAAAGACTCAAAACAAGAAAAAGAGTTCATTGTGATTCACTGTAACCTGAATTGCCATCAGGTTATCGTGGCCTGGTCATGTTGATGATAAAATAACATCAGAATATGACAGAAATAAACAGAAGATTAACAGTAGGACAACTGACAATACAATGTATGTGAAGATACAGCGATAAGGAAAACACAAAACAACTTGTACTTTCCACAACTGAGTATCTGAGAAAATGGCATTGGTCGCCCATCGTTACTGAAATGCCCCTCATGCATCTGTCAGAGACAAGCAGCTCCTGGGATTCATGACATGTCACTTTACTTTGTGCAGGATTATGCAGTAATAATGAGATATTAGGCCATATCTCATTAAGATAAGGCACAAGCATGTCTCCTGGGGTCACAGGGTAAACCTGGTTAATGTGTCCCAAACACAGAGTCTGGCAATTAACACCACAGGCTTGTTAAAATTCTCAGGTTGTTATGGTGGATAAAATATGGCTCCTGTAGAAAATCAGGGAATCGCTAGTAACATTTGAAATAGTCTCTTCTGTAAGGAGTGTGTTTTATGGCTCTATTATGAAAAGTGGCTTCTTGTTTTCCTCGCACAGTATAGTTCTGTTACAGTGAGGACCACTCTCAGACAGCCTCAGTTAAGTATTTTTTTAATATATATAATAGGTCATTTCATGCTTCAGCAATGCAAGACAAATTGAATTTCTTTTAAGCTTTTTGGTATTAGACACTCTTTTTACTAAATGCTAGTAGGCAAACATCATTTGATTTGCCTGATTTAACTGACAGAAACCACAATGTATCTTCAGATACACTATGACCTATAATTGTTAGATGTTTGCAGATGACAGAGGTTGCTAACTTGCTTCTATTTGTTCTCTTCTTCAATCCCATGGAGAACAGAGAGAATAATTACACACACAATAGCGATTTGTTCAAGGAAGCACCTGCTGTTTTTCAGAAACAGGGAACAGCACAAACCTTGCCCTGGACGTGTATTAATCTCCGGTGAAAGAATTTCAAGCCTTCGTGGCAGGTATTTATTTGGCCAACACATTCCAACTTTCTACAAAAAACAGTTCCTGTGAACAACAAGAATAGGCACACCTTGCCAGAACTGCAAAGACCACTTGATGCTTGGAAGCTTCTGATGTATGATGCATTACGATTTGGTACTTGAGTCTCAGAGAATCCAGCAGATCTGCTCTGTCTCAATGAGTTGCAACATTGCCAGGCACAAACAGATCATTGATTAGAGGAGCTCAAGTCCCAGCCTGCAGAATATCAGTGCTCAGGGACCGGTAATCAATTCTCTAATGCCGTTTGAGCCTATTCTACGCAGCTATGATCCACTCCTCATTGTGCTGATACACGCACAGAGCCCCGCAGACATCCATGAGAGAAGAAGGCTCTGTCCACAAGCAAACACACCCCACAACAACCCAGATGTCCAGCCTAAAAGCACAGGACAAACTTCCAAATATTAACTTACCAAGTGTAGCGGTGATAGGGCACTGTCATCTAATGGCATTATCAAAATGAGTGCAGCTCTCCTGAGGCAGACTCTGGTTCCTGATTACCTTGCAACGCCGGACCCTGTTTGTGGTCAAATCAGATCAGCATAGCACCAGACACAGACATGGCCGGTCAGGAACTCAGCCCCAAGGCCCCTTATCTGCACTGACTGCCTGTTGCTTCTGTATGGCCCATCAGGTCCTCCTAGGAATTAATCTGATTGGCTACTGGAAGATTATGTAGCACTGAGTGCACACAGTAATAGTGGGGCCTAAACTTCCTTTCTGTGCAACTTGGATGAGAGGAAATTTACTTCAGGAGAGCACACTGTAGAAATGAATTGACCAATCACAACCTGTGTAGAAAATATGCTCTCTACTAAACATTTGAGAGAGAAATGAATGCCTGAGATACTGGGTCACACCTTACCTAAACTAATGTTTTAGTCGGCAAGGTCTATTATGTAATCCGTTATTACAACAGCTCTAACTATGGGAAATGACGCACCATCAAGTCTCCAGCCACCCCCTCAACTCGGCAGCTCCACTATTGTTTGAGCACTATACAATGGATACAGGGAAATGGAAAAAAAGTGCATTCAATACCTGTCAACCTTGTAGGACTGTCAGGAAAAGGAACAAATAAGAGGCTTAAGGCTGTTTATGGTGAATCACAGGGCTATTTAAACCCAGGACAAGGGCCTCCAAGTTTATCAACAAACAAACCTTGAGCGACACAGATTTAGTTTGTTGATCCAGACTGGCTCAGCCTAATCTTGAGCATGAATTTTTGGCTGTGACTCATAAAACTCCAATTGCCCAGAAATATCTTGACTAACACATGTGGTGTAGAGTGTCTTACTTTGGTGTCTGCGTGTCGTCCAATCGGTTGCCCAGCTGGAACTCATGGGACTTGCTGCGGTGAAGAGCTGTGAAGCCGGGCAACAGGTGGATGAGTTTACGGCTGGGCGGCGGCGGTGTTCCTGGGGCCTTCAGTTTGTTGCGTCTCCTCATTGGGGGAGTGCCAGGGGGGGTCATAGTGTTCACTACCAACGGAGTCCTAGGAGGTGTGTGGCCAAAGTGTCTCTGGCGCGGTGAGGGGGGCAGGGAGCGGTGACCGGAGTCCAGAGAGGGCAAGAGTCCCATGGTGGGACTGTCGACAGTCAGCCGGTCGGCGTACAGGGGGTGGGGCACGGCTTGGGGGCTGTGGCACATGTGCTGGCTGTACTTGGACTGGACTTTGGGGCTTTGGGAAAGCTGGAAGCGGATCCACTGACTGGCTTCAGGCTGGCACACTGGAGTGTTCTCTTTCCCAGATTCAGAGGTTGGCCACTGGATGGACCAGTCCTGCTTGGCCTGGCTTCCTGTGAAGTGAACACACACACTTTCATTTCTCTAAATTACTCAATGCTGCCCACCAAAAATTGAAAAAACAAAAAGTCTTTGAAGCATATAATCATCTATTCTAGTCATGAAGACAGAAAGCTTGTACAAATACAGCGAGTAAATTAGTGGCACTTTTTAGAGACTGAAAAACAAAATAAAAGCAAAACTTTATTCATTGGAAAATACAGTGTTAATTAATTTAAATTAATAAGATGTAAATGGATGTATCAAGTTGAAGCAAAATAGTTTTTGCCATGCAATGCATCAACATGATGTCCATTAGGTCTACATCACGAGTACATCACAAGCACATTAGTAATCCTGGCAGCAGTCGGGCTTTTACAGGGAGCAAATGAGTTCAGTTTGGTTAATCAACAATTAACATCACAATTATTTGCTGCAAATCTATTATTTTGGTGATATGACAAAATAGATTAAGCATGAATGGATGGACCTGAGACATGGAGAATTGCCATGAACAGTGCAAATGCAAGTGAGTCAAAGGCAGCTCTACCCAACCTAAACTGTGAGTTGAATGACAAAGAAAGAAAGATTGGCAAAAGAATGTAAGCAGCCAAAATGAGTGTTTTTGAGCTCAGAGAGACAGTACTTTACCTCCGTTATTGTGCAATTTATCCTCCTCAAGTTGTTCTTTAGAAAGACACAAAAAAGAATGTTTATTGATCGAGCAGAGACACTGCTGAAATGGTTTGCAATATCCCACTCGTCTATCCTTCTGCAGCTATGCATAGCCAAGAGGATACTCAGCAAACAAAACAAAATATTGGTTGAATTGATCAGTAGATGCAGTTTTTCAAGCCTGACTGAGATTGACCCCACAATCTTCGGTACTGCTGCTGACCACAAAGCCACTATTTATGCAAATGTCTGTCGACAACCCTGCAATCTTTCCCATTTTCTTCTTCCTTGGTGTGTCATTATTTTTCTTCACTGTGACATTGTCTCCAAGGAACTATAAGTATCAAAAACAACATCTTCAAACACAGTATCAACACCAGAAACATCAAATGATCCTGAGAAAACATTTTATAAAATGTCCCAGTGGAATCACAAAAACTCGAGGGTAAAAAGCCTGCAGTCTTTGTTTTGAGACCGAGAAAATGCAGAAAGACTCAAGAGACATTATATATTAACATTTCTATGGGTCACATTTGGTCTTTTTATAGTTGGTGCACACTTTGGCTCAGGGCTTTACAATTCTTAAAAGGAAACTACACAGTGTGCAAAGCCTGAATGACTTCATTTGTCACATTAAGTATTGTTCAAAACATGCAGTAAACAAAAGAAACAAACTTTTGACTGTTGGTGTCTGGTTTGGTTTATCCTCATGTTGGCCCTCTTGTTTAGTTTTACTGTGAAGAAAGTTGTGTTTGTGAGAATGAACCTGTGCACAGATCAAAATTGAGGGGAAAAAATGATTAGACCTTGATTTTTTTTCTAAATAAAGTTATAGGTTGATTATGGAACAATGTTTTATAAATGATAACATTTATTTGGTGGGCTTCCCTTTGATGTGATGCAGACATATTAGTATTAGTAGTATTAGTAGAGTATTGATTAATAGGCTGTCTTTTAATATTCCTGAAGTTCTGACAACACAAGTCACACAAAGATTAGCTGTTTAATTCCTCTCATGCGTACACGATCTGTCAACAGCACACAGCTGTAATTCACACCCTTGGATATTAGTCAGTAGGGCCTCTCCAGTCAAGCTGTCGCTGCTGTCTAAGCCGGAGTGCACTCACACTGTCCCTGAACCCCCAAATCTCTAGGCTCCAAACCCCTTCAGAAGGACATGAGATGAAGACACAAGAGGGACTGAGAGCTCTTGTTACACTATGTGTAATACTTAATCAAAACTATTTTATTGCTAAGGCAAAACATTCTAGAACTAGTTTTTCTTGTAAAATGAAAAAATGAAAAATGTTTAATTAAGCCCCATGTGAAATCTAATCAGCGACCACAGAAGAGGTCACAGCACCGAGAATGAGATCCCAGATGGGAGCAACAACAATCAGATTTTGCTCCGTCTGACACTTGGGTGGCCAATTAATAGTCAACACTAGAATAATGTAACTAATTTGACCTTTAATTTGAATAAGAAGTTTCTCTTAAGTGATTATGTTTTAGCATGCAAGTTTGAAAGCTTAGACAGTACTATCAGCGCCATCCCCAAGTCAAGCTGCTCTATAAAAGCCAATCTACATGAAACTACACCAGCAGGTAAAGCCACACCAGTAACTTAGCAACAGCAAAAAAACAGGGTTTGACTTGTAAATGTATTATTTCATGTTCATGTTCTCGCCAAAGTAAGAGGCTGCAGAAAGCCAGAGGGTATCTCTCATTTTGGTTCATTTGTGTGGCTTGTGCTTGTTACAGAAGTGAGTTTTCTACAGATGTTCCCATTGGAAAGAAAACAAACAAAGTTTTAGATCCTTCCCAATATTTAGAGACAAAGTGGCATTTCAAAAGAATGAACTTTGTGTTTTTTTTGTAACTGTGTAACTGACAGCTACAACAACATGTCTACATCTAAGTCAAGAAAGTTTTGTTTTTTAAATATACTTCTTTCTGTAAAAGACCACTTAAAATGGCTTTTAGTTGCAAAATGTGGCAAAGAGTTAAAGATAGTGAAATGCTAATTTAGATACTAAATAAAGGAGCAAAGAAATCTACTTTTATTCTAGCTGCAAGCCCTAAACTTGTTGGCTTTTATAATTTAGGTCCCTATGATATAGTTTTGCAGATAGGGGCCAGTTTCCATCTTTTCTGACTGACAAAGCTATGGAGGTTAGAGTTCAATACATCACTGAGAGAATTTTTATCATTTTTTCCAGACTTTCTTGAGGCAATATTTAAGTGTGCAGTGTAGTGATTTACACTTTACACAGTGCACTGATTTACACTTTCCATGTAGTCACGAAGACACAATAAAATGACATAATATTAGGTTTCATCCTGACTGAATGGGTCACATGACAGAGTCCATCTCTTATAAATATTATAAAAGTCAGTTTCTTAATGAAAAAAAAACAAAACAAAAAAAACCAAAAAAAAAAAACATGACTTTTATAATCTTGCATATTCTTCAGACAAATGCCCTACTACTCTCTATCACCTTTTGTCCTAAACAATGCTGTGAATCATTTTCAACTTGTCAACTCCGTGAAGGGCAATGGCACACCCAGACCCCATTAACAGGGCAATCGTAACATGTGGGGACACTTTGAAAAAAGCAGTTAACAGCCTCATAATTGGTCTAATTACCTCTAGATGTGTGGCTTCCTTGGGCTAAATGGCAGTGAAATGCCACTGGGACGTTAGCCATCTCACTGCCACTGTAAACAGGATTTGGTGAAAGGGCAACGCCTGTGGTCAATAGAAACTGTGTTTCTGTTTAATCTCTACTCTTTTGAGTTTGAGGGGCTGTGGACATTCTTGCAGTGTAATCAGTAGGACTCAAAGTTACACTCGACTAATTAGTTAACAGCCAATAAGGACCACCCATAGCTCAGGAAGATGGCTGTCAGGGATTCAGTCAATGCTTCTTCTGGTTGCTTTTTTCTTTGCCGTTGCATCTGCTCTTTTCTTCTCAAGGTGGCTGTTTCTTTTTCACCTCCTGTAGTTTGTGCTCCATCCTCCCCCTCTTGCCTTTTCTCTCATGTTATTCCCCATGCTTCATTTTCAAGCTCTCTTTCTTCGATCACCTCACATTTTATGCTGCTGACATTAGAAGCCAATTAAGTATGTGAATTCATGTAGAGGACAGCCCTTTGGAGCTTTTTAGTCTGAAACGACACAGGGAACTGTGGCGCTATACACAGATCAACTCTATTAGCCTGATAAACAGAAAAAGTGATATACAAGGAAAAATTTGTACAAGTGTCTGGCTGTTTGTGTATGGGGCCTTGTCTGGGGGGTGGGCTGAATAATGTGTGTAGATTGTGGCACAAAGATGCAACCGACTGCCTCCAAATTGTATGACTCACCCTCAATGCAACTCGTGGACTCCTATAGCAGGAGTGAAAATTCGATTAACTTGCATTAGTTTCTTTACACCACACTGCAACATACATTCACTTTCATTATGTATTCCACTGCAAATGTGATTTTTCAAAGTGTACAACGCAGAGATGTCCACATTTGCCAATTTTATCATAATTCCTTATGAGTCATAAAGTGGAACAACATATTCTCTCAGGATTACCATAAATCTGTAAATCCTTATATTGCTGCCATGTTTGGTCTGGAGCTGTACATTTGAAAGAACAATATATCTTGTTAAAAACGCTTCCATAAGGACCTGCTCACATTTAAGCACAATATTTTCCTTCTTCTTTTGCCTCCTCCCTAAACGCTGACACTTAGGTTTTTGCACAATGCTTTAAATATGCAAAAAAGTGGAAACGTCTCAAGCTGTCCTGGTCTCTGCACAAAAAAACGACTCTATCTATCTGCATCTGAATATGAAGAAGGCTGCAGAGCGTTATGTATTTCTCTCAGCTGAAAGTGCCTCTCACGGCTCTGAGGTGATGTTGCCGCGGTGTATTCACACATCCAGCCGGCCCCACTGTTAGAGAGCCCATTAGTGGCTTTGTGTGGCTGCAGCCTGCCTTTGGAGAGGCACAACGAGAGACAGAAAGGAGGGGGACGTACACAAGAACACATGAAAATGATAAACAATGAGCAGGAAGGGAGAAAAGCAGAAAACTAAAACGCAGGGGAAATGAAGCCAAACTATCATGGCTGACTTTATTAGGCCAAAACTTCTTTCGCAGCCTCTTCTTAATAACATGTGGTAGTGTCCTTTTAACCTCTGCATATTTAAATGGTCTTTGATAATGGTTCACTTCTTATTCTCGACTCCGAGTGAAGTTTAAACATAGCCTAAGTGTAATTTTCAGTCTGAAATAATAGATTCAAAGTAAAAATCCACAGTGTCTAATGGCAACAGGCTCACACTTTGATCTGAGGCTCAAGTGTCTGACCCATTTCATGCCCCGCTGCTTTATCAGTGCTCCACCGAGCCGAATGCAAAATCATGACACTTGAGCATTTCAAGCATTAAACACCAAGAAGCCATGAATAAAAGGGTAAGGTTGGTATATTTGATCAGTTTATGAAAATGTATCAGTGAAGTAAAGTGAAATGAAGAAGAGGTCAAAGGTCACTGATGGAGAACAAAAATGATATAAATATGCATTAAAGCTGGTCCTAATTTTTTAAAAGGATGGTCATTATCAGTTGGAAAGTTAGTATTTGATGGTTCTGGTTGGTAATGGGTAATGCTGTGGCCACGGTGGCACACTCTCCAAAGGCACTGTTTCCGAGGCCTTTCGCAGCCAACTTTCCTGACTCTGGAGACACCCATAGCCTGAGTGGTCTGAACGCAGCTGCACTGACGCAGAATGGGCTGGGAGCGTCTGATAGGCTCCGTTTGGGGACGCCTGTCTGCCAGTGTCTCTGAACGACATCCACCTGTTTCCACAGTCAAACCCGTGAAGCAGAAAAATAGAAAGCCAGTTCAAGAAGCACACAGAAAGACGTATGATAAATGAGCCCGGGGACTGGCAGAGAGGTGTGAATATTCTCAGAGAACACACAGTCTCTTTGTAAAAATGTCTTTATGTAAAGCCCTTTGAAATAAGTTAAAGAAGTGTGGATCTGCTATGGGCACGTTGAAGAAAGCCTACTAATCAAGTTATTTTTTGTGGAATTATCCAGCAGTAGCTTCAGTCTGAGAGGACATCTGTTGCAGAAATCAGCAGCACCTCCATCACCTACGTTGCCTTTGCGTAAGTGTGTGGGAGTTACAGAGACACAGATATGTTATCAAAGGGTTTACACAAGGTTTGATAACGTAGCAGTTAGGTATTTTTTGTGATACATCACTGCCCTCTTCTGGTTTACTCTTGTAATTACAGGAAAGTGTTGCTGCTCCTTGTTTCAATCAGAAGCCATCTCGAAATCTTTGTTTCCAAATTAACATCATTAAACAAATTTGTGTTTCTGTTTTTATCTCACATTTGTTGTCATTTATTTAAAAAAAATCTTCATGACACACAAACAATGCGAGCAGTAATTACTGAGGAACAAATTGGATGAGTTGAAATGTGTTGGTTAGTTAACAATAAATGTCTATTACGTTGATATCAGAGTGCCTTTGAACTATCCTTCAATATTCATCTCCAAGCCTTGTATCTGGAGGATTGTATATCACATGTACAACAAACAAACAAACAATAACCCATCTACCATTGATATGTATTTTCATTGTTGGATTTATGTATGTAATTAAGTATGTTTTCAACTCAACTATGAAATGTAGCACTGAAATTTTGGTGTGATGCTTGCACACTGTCACTAAATGTAAAAGAGCCCCATCAGATTTACTATTGAAACATCAAATGTGGTCTCTGACGCCACCTGGTGTACACCATATGGACCACATGTACATTATGTGCACTTTCATACACGACAAGGAAGAAATAAAGCCTATAAACACCAATACACTTCAGAGCTACATGTTTTGTCCCACTACATCAAACTATACACTAGCGGATAAAACTGTAGGACAATGAAAGATAAATGTAATAAATATTATTTACACTGTTTTAAATTATATATAAGTTCAGACCATAAACATTAAAAAACAAAGAAAAACATTAGTATTGATGTAATGGTAAGTTTGAATAACTCGAAACTAAAATAACTTTAAGAAGCTCTTGCTCTAATATTATTTCTTGGGGGGATTCTAAAGGCATCTGTAACAAAACTAGGAAATGGCACCACCTGCATTTCATATAAAATCAGTTTTGGTGGCGTTTACTGAGGCAGGGTCTAAAGAATTTCAAGATTTCAGTTTGAAAATCTTAAGTCCATAGGTCCTTTATAATAATTAATTGCATTCTTATACAGCTTATACAGCACAGCAAATCAACCACCAGGTAAAGTAATCTGTACCTGCTTTTTCTGTTGCAGATTTAAGATAGTATAGACACTGATTGTGTGCTGTGTTCTTACCGAGCTGGTGGGCCTTTCTGAGGCAGGATAGAGACGCGTTGAGGCGGGCACACTCCTCTTCATTGGCACCAAACTTTTGCAGCAACTCACACACTTGCTCCTCACTCATGTCCAGCAGGCCCTCCAGAGTCACCTCACCTGGTCTCATCTCCTACTCACAGACCACACAAAACCACCTCAGGTTAAGACCAGTCCTATCACTGAGTTTTTTAAAAACTGATATATTAAAGTGTTCTAATGCACTCTTCAGACAGCTCTATTGTGAGGGACCACACCACAAAGCAGAATAGCAAGAGCCATGCATTGTTTGAGAGACTGACCTCAAAAACCCTAAACCCTAGACAGTGACAGTAAGTAGAGCAGTAGTGTTTTTTTTACTAAGCTTGTTTATAGATTTTTCAGTAGAAAAAATGCCATGTGCTCCAGGCTTTGTTGTTGTTGTCTGAAACATGACTTGCTTCTGACAAGGTTAGCTCTACAACATCTGACTGTGCTGATGTAACCTGGCTTCAAAGAGAAACACTTTTGCTGCATGGAAAATACAGGATTACAACTTGACAGTTCACACTAAGCCAGAAATCCGCCACCTGGTGTGGTCTGGTCAGTCCGGCTGTGAGCTGGGCTTGAGTCTCACCTGTGTGACCTCCTTCCTCAAGTTGACAATACGGAACCAGTGTCCAAGGCGAGGGAAGTCCTCCAGCTCAGCACTGCGTTCCTCTAAGGCCACTTTGCACTTACAGGACAGCTGGCGGCTGAAGTACTTCACCAACTTCCCCTGAGAGAAACACAGGAAAAAACACATATATTACCCATTTAAAAAAGGGAAAAGATCACTTTTCAAATACAGATAATGCAAAATAATAAAAAACAAACATGAAGGTAGCAATGCGAACAGAAAAATGTATTAAATCTAGACAACAATCTGTTTCACAGTAAAACCAATATTTTTTTACTGCCTTAAAGTAAAGTACTAGTGATAATGCAAGGGCTGACAGCCTTGGATGAACTTATGGGTTGATCACAGCCAACTAAAATCTAACTATCTAAAACTGGTTGAATGGTTGCACGTATTAATCTCTTAAATGTTTAATGAGGTCACTAGTAAACTGTACAGACAGACCATCTTGAGCCTGTGAAGACAGCTAGTCTACAGCAGTGGGAGGAAGCAGGGCTCTGTTAATGTCACAAATAGCTGTTTTAAAAAGTTGATGATCATTATGAGATGAACACATTTATTCACGTTTATTTAAAACAAAACAAAAAAACAAAAATTTCTCAATATAAGGACAGCTTGTCATATTATTATTAAGTGGTTTAAATCAGAGGTGCAGAGTGGCAGAGTAGTTAGCACTCCTGCCTCACAGCAAGAAAGTTGTGGGTTTGACCAACGACTCGTCTGTGTGGTGTAAACTGCCAATAGTGAAGAGCAGTGAGATGAATGGTTGTCCATCAGTGAGTAGTAGCCCTGCAATTACACTGGAGTACCACCACAGGCCCAAAGGGGCTGATGGGAAAGTGGTAGAAGATGAATGAATGGTTTGAATCAGGCATTTTAAATTACTAGAGTAAATAAGTGCACTGCACAAATTCATAAGGCACACAGGTCTGCACACACACACAACAGTGAGTCTAAATCCAAACTTACAAATTAGCCTACACATTATTTTTAAAGATTTAGTAAGGATTATCTCATTATTATCTCATTTTCAAATGTCTTATGAAGTCCCCTAATTGATTGATTTGTCTCTTAGTGTATGTTTACTTATGCAGAGGTGCTTGTTTCACTGCCTTACAGAACAATTTAACATACATATAAAGTCTATATAAAGTTTGCCAGAAGTGGAGCCACAACTAAAATCAGTTTCACAATAGTCAACTTCCTCGTAATTCAAATTTTAATCAAACTTTGGATCAGCTTGGACAACAGGTGACTGTCAGCTACAAGCACAAAGATGCACACTAATTCTGAGAAAGTCACGTCACAGCATCTCTGTAACTTACAAAGAGATTATAAAACTAATATTGATGCTGTAACGAAGCACACACCACTTTTCAGTTTTGTCCATGTTTAGTGGGCACAGTTGTCATTAATAACACATGTAATTAATTCAAAACATCAGCCATGAAACACGATGCTCCCATCCAGTTATTTACAGCATGCTTTAACCTACTCTCTGTGGTTTTCTCCCCTTTGGAGTGCCATAACAGGAAATTGACAAAATGCTTTCAAGTGCAATAAATTAAAAAAATAATTGCTGTCTTTGATTAGGACAGCATTAGTGCTCTTATATTAGGAACAGTTTAGCTTTGAAAGATTAACATAACAACAGTTCTACAACAAAATAACTAAAGGGTGTAGCTTCTGTGACTGGTGTTGCTCCAATCCTACCCATATATACTATCCTTAACACAAACCATTTTGTCTATAAATTAAGGTCATCATCTATGCTCTAATACATGCTAAGACGGTGTTGGACATAGATAAAAATACATGACATCAATTTGAATTACAATAAAACTAGCCAGCATTTGAAGCCAGTCTAAATAAAATGACCCTTTATCGTTTAAACTGTGTTCCCCCGTGCCCCTTTTTTGCCCACCCTGGACTGCTTATGTCCTTGGTGCCTAACACAGGGGGGCAGAGTAGCTCTCTCATAAACCTGTAGTGAAGGCACACATCCTTACTGCGGATCCTGTCGGGAGAAACAAATCATACACACAGAACTTTGAATGCTTCACTATGGAGTCCCTGCTCACCTTGCTAACTCCCCTCAAAAAAACAAAAACAAAAAACTGTGTGCCCATTAAACAGAGGGTGCAGAAATTTGAACTTTTAAGTTTTGCTGATTAGCTTAAATCTATATGGTAAATAATCTTACTTGACCCAATGAACACAACTGACCAGAAAGCATTACTCCTACCAAGCAAACGAAACAAGCAGAACCATAGACCATAATCAGTGAAACAAGGCTTACTCACACTTGTGGAGAGCAACAGAAGGGAGTTTATTGTGGGCAGGTGCACAGGCATAAGCGCTTATGAACCGAAACATCACTATTTTACATTTTGTATGCCCTAGTATCCACTTAATACCATGTTTGTTTTTTCTTTTTACTGTTTTCTGTTGACTGTGACTCCCTGCTCTTACCTGACACTTCTTTGAGCCACAGCTGTCTCCCTCAGCTTATATCTCCATTGTTGTTATTTCTAGTTTGCTAACTATTTAACCCCATCCTTTGCTAACCATCATTCAAGATTTAACCCAAAAATTTGGTGATATTTGGCCACATAGGTTTGTAGGTTTGCTTAATGAATGGTTAACCTATAACACCTGTTCAGTGGAGTTATATGTAATGTTATGAGACTGCCTGGCTTTCAAATGTTCAATTTGTCACTAATAAACCATTAAGAGGTTCAAGTTTCCATTTCAATAGCCAATAGCAACATAAGCTGTTACTTACTGGTTACGGGAAAAACACAACACTACAGGCCTACATAACCAGACTGGAACTTCTCCCATTCTTGAAATTATATTGTTGCTTTCATGTTTATTAAATAGTGGAGCTATGACAGATTCAGGTCAATGGCTACAGTATGTCATCAGGTGAAAATGTGTGTGACCCCGTTGTTATGGTTGTGCTTGAGATGTATTTAGTGTAATATTTGCAGTTTGCCTATTCTTTGTTGCTTTTCTTAACAGACAGTCCAAAACTGACACCTACTTTGCACAGCCATTACCCAGGTGTGTGGAGGTGTGAAGTAGGCAGGATCTCAACTCCTCCATCTCGGGCTTTTTAAATACTTCCCACAACTATGTCTTGTACAATTCTTGTAGACGCTTTCAAACCATCATCTCTCCTTACTGTCTATGGAAAACAGCTTTAACATCCTCCAAAAGCAGGGAAATAGTGTACTGCATGGACAAAGCTCCTGATTGCGATGCAACTCTGTTTCACAGAAGCTCAGTGTTAACAACAGTGTTCCCTGTTTACAGTAAACAAGGCACAGCTACACTTCTGTGACATTCTGTTTTTGTAAAAATACAACATATGACGTGATGTGCGTCATGTGTTTGAAGTGTACAAAGCCCTCAAACAAAGATCATTCATCATGTGTGTCCACTGTATCCAAGGGATACTCTTGACAATGCATAATGATATTAATGGAAAACAGTATTAGCGCAACACCCAAGTGGTCATAAATACACTATACAGTGAGTGTGCTATTTCTGTTGAAGCTTTTGGAAAGAGCAAGGTCAGTACTTAACACCTAATACACTGTGTCTGAGGAACAACTGGAACCCTTTAGGTTAAAAATATCCAGGTCGTAGAGGAATCTCCTGTACACAAGACATAAAAGGGAGATGTGGAGTTCATTTGCATATGGCTGACGTCACAGTGTCCGGATCAAAACCATATTGGTCAACTCGTTTGTGGTTGGAAAAAAACCCCCACTGTCATCTGAAATGGTGTAAAAAATGGCACAGAAACAACAGCAGACAGTGTTCACAATGGCCGTTTTACTGCCAGACTCAAAGATGCAAGAGATGGCACAGGAATAAGACCTCAACATTATTGGACAAACCTGATATAACTTGAAAACGAGGCTTAATTCACTTGGATATTTCTGTGTTGGAATTTTTATCTGTTGAATAATCTTCAAAAATATACAAAGCCTTGGCCTGGGTCAATAGGATCCCCAGAGTATTTTTGTCACTATCATTAGGACTCTGTGTACATTCATTTTAAAGCATCCATATTCAAAAATCACTGGACCGAAAGACAAAAAAGGGCAAGTTACAGAACAGGAACCAAGCTGGCAATTTGTATTTACTGCCAGCCAGTAATTTTTTTAAAAAACAGCCTTTTTTTGAGTCATTAAGAATCTCACTACATATAATCAATGTAGTGAACCTTCTGACGAATTGTCCTCTATAGTATACATTTCAAAAGATGTGTATACATCACCTCAAATGTCAGGGGTGGTGTGTGGTGAGCTTTTTAAAAGTCTAGTTCCTATCATAATTTTACTTGGTCTCATCACAGTCTATCACATAAGGGACTCAGGATCTTAAATCAATACAATACTTCTTAAATCAGTCATTCTTGCCTTGTTTTTTCTTTTGGTCTGGTAGGTATGGTCTAGAGCAATGCTTCTCACACTGTGGTGCAAGTACCACTGGTGGTGGTTTTAGGAAGATTTAGGACACAAATAAGACTAAAATTTGAAAACATAATTAGGAAAACTGTTACTCTGTGTTGAAACCATTATCTGCATAGCACAGTTTAAGACATTCAGGTAGTTTTTGATTATGATTATGACCAGTAATACAACACAAAGTGGATAGTACTCTGAGAGCCAGAAGTTTTCTGAGGTGGTACTTAATGAGAAAAGTTTGAGAATCACTGGTCTCGAGTACAACTCAAGTAGGAGGCTAAACAATAACCACAGCTCTAATAAATAGAGTTTTAACCTCTTTTATCTCATAGTCCAGAACTGATTCCTTTTCTGTTCAGCAAAACAAAACTGGTTTCATTTGACAACCTTTAACAATTCCTCTTCTGCTTTAGCAATCTACAGACCCGGCACAATTGGAAACGATTTAAGCTATGTTGCCTATGGTTTAAGGTGTCTGTTTTGTTAGTGTTAAAGATTTAATACTTCCTCCAACTTCATACATTTCATTTCCAGATTGCTGCCCTGCATTACTGCCCTCTGGAGTCAGCAGAAACATATCACATTCAGGACAGTCATGTTTAACGCATGGCTGTGACTTTTCTGTACACATGTTAGCCAACCAACAAAATAAACTCATTTTAACCAAAAGAGTAACATGGAAATGTAATTATAATGTGCCAGGTAAATGTTGTTTTACTGATGATCAATCCACAAATGAAATACAAAAGCTCTAGGAACTCCCTAACTCATTGTGCCAAACTTTTTCTCCAGAGTAAAGACAACACAACCTGACTTTACAATACCATTTTGTTTTTGTTTTGTTAAATGATGGACCAAAATAAAGTCTTTTCAACATTCCACCCTTACATCAAAGCTCACGGTGCTGCAAGGCTTTCTCCTCTGACTCTGTTTGGGACACATTACTAAAGAGCATCATGCTGTAACAAATCTGAGCAGGGTCATCAATTACACACACAAAAATCTGTGTTCTCTGTTGTCTTTTCTTGGCTTAGTTTGATAGATACTACAACACAAAGATCTATACAGCCATACACATTAAAACACAAAGTATCAACAATAAGCACTAATGCTCTTGTGTCTTCCTTCCTATTCTAAATATCATAGCTGTTTTTTTTCTGTCCTGTTCACACTGCCCACAGGTCTTATTTCTCTTAACACTGGATTCTGTCATCAAGTGTGGGTAAATATTATCGCTGTAAGAACGGGGTTAGTGTGACTTGATGATACTTTTATGTAATGTGTCTGTTACTTGCATTCACGCCGTAGTAAAGAGTGCTCTGATGGCCCATGCACACAGATACTCAGTGTTGAGTTTATGACAGCCTTATCACACTTAATGCTATTTGTTTTCATCTCCTGGGGCACCATTGTGGACATTCTTGCAGGCCTGTGTCTGTTGTGCGCTTGGTGGCGAGTTGTCAGTGACCTTATCGCACTTTATGGCATGTGCTTTTATGTGCTGTCACTGGTAAGGGGCTGCTCCACTGCTTTAAGTGTTTTTTAAAAATCCCATGTCAAACACCAACCCGGGGATAACAGAATAGCCATTACATAACACAATTTATGGAATACCCAGCGGGCCAATTAAGCAGATAAGGATATTTGGTGATTTGACTGATGTGGCCTCCTCCTTGCATAACGCCTAGGCCTGGCTGCGAGTAGCTACAGATGCGCAGCCTGGCTGGCACACTGGGGATGGATTGAAAACACGGCATCGACTCGGCTGCCTCTCATTTTATTCTGATGGAGAAGAGGAACCTTCTCTCCTCGCCACCTGCAGAATGCGCAAGTCTATAACAGCCCGCTGCAGCCCCGTAGCCTCTGATTTATAGCACTGCACAACAGACACAGCTTAGATGGCACATATTAACGCAGTCTGAAAAGGTTTGTTTGGGGAAACTGACAAACACACATGCACAGTGACCCACAAAGAGAACAGATCCCAGTTGATTCAGAAGAAGACGTAGGGCAGAAGCCCAGTGCGCGGTGCTTACCTCCAGCGTTCGGATCTCTTTTTGTGTCAAGTCGTTGGATGTGGCACATTTGGTCCGTAAACCCTCCAAACTAGAAATGCTTATGTCTATCATGTTCTGCACCAACTCGCACTGCTGCAAGGCTTTCTGCAAACTAAGATGCTGCTCCTCGCTTTTGGTCATCTCCTCGTTCATAGTTTGCGAACAGTGATCGTTATTTTCCCTTTGCACTTTGAAAAAAAAAATAAAAATAAAGCCCCCCCAATTGAAAATAAGAATGTGTTTCAGAGAGGAAACCTGCAAAACGCCATGAAACGAGATGTTGTGGGTTTACAGACGCGGTTTGAGCCGTGACACAGTCGACTCCATTGCAACAACAGTGCTCGTAGTTCCTGCTGTTTCATCAAGGTGTCTCTGCTTGTAGCTAAATCAAACACAATGTGAAGAGAGCGAGCGGTAGGCTGCTACGCGGTTCGCCACAGCATCCATGGGGTGGCCCTCGGTTTTACATCGAACAAAAGAGCAGCGTTGGGGCGCATCGCAGCCCGCTGTTTAAAGGTGCTGATGCGAGGTACTCCCTGTCTCCCTTGGCAGCAGCTGCATCCCGGTTTGCTCCCACCACACCGACATGTTTCCTGTCAATCAAACCCACAGCAACAGCATCGCATTGCCCAGGCTCCACCGTGAGGGGCCGCTCTCGCGAGATCAGCGAGCCCACACTGCACTGTCTCCAGGCCTGCGTGAGGTACCAAACTGGATTTATTATAGGGAATAGGAAGCGACAACATTTAAAAGTACTTATGGAAATGCAAAAAGTTAAATAGGTTAAAGTGTAGTATAATCTATAAATATTTTTGGAAGGTTACAAAATTGAATGTAATCTAGAAATAACATTTGGAAGTAAGCCCCCCTGTACTAAAACATTAAGAAATAGCCCCAAATAAAAATAAATGACCCCTACAGAATATGGACAAGGAGGCTGAGATGCAATCATAATCCCTAAATGTATTTATTTATAGCTTATACCTTTTATATGAGTGCATTCTTTATTTATAAGAAGGTACCATTTTTATTTCATTAAATTCAAAGCTAAGTAAATGGTGACCTCCTACCATAAATGTGAGTTTGGTACTGCCATTCAGAATTACTTGTGTTGTGTGTATACAACAACAACAACCATACATGATCATTTTTTTAATCATATTTGGGGTTGTAAATTAATCTTCTCCTCTGAGCCTCTGACTGACTGACTTAAGGGAGTCTCCAAGATGGTACCAGTCAGGTTGTAGTCACAGGCTTTCTGCAACAAATGTTATATTGCTTGTCCAGCATTGTTTATCTAATCACCATTAATAGCGACGAAGGTGTGAAATTGTATGAAAGCTGCAAAAATTTTGTCATAGCTGATCTGAATGGAGGATATTTTCTTTGCAATGCTTATATGTTTCCTGAAGCAGCTGGGTTATTGCAGTTTTGTCACATTTCCTTTGTCACCTTTTAAAATTCCACCATGGCAATGCCCAGCTGTCAATAAACAATACACTTTAACACCGAATACAATTATGGGATTCATTAGAAATTCAGTTTAGGCTACAGAACAGAAGTGTAATGGTTAGTCAATGTGTAGATCTACCTATTTGTTTAAGTGCACCTGGTTTGACAGATATTTTAATGCAACTGAGTGACTGGGCGCACATTTTGTGGAAAATACATCATGAACACAAACTTCATCACAGCTTACATACATATTTTCTGAGAGGTAACAGTGCCAAACGATTTTGCTGAAACATTTTTCTCGTTTAATCCTTTTTCTAATCCTTCTTGGAAAGTAATGTTGCTTTATGGAATAATTTACAACGCTGCTTTTACAGTAGATGTCATTTAAAGCCCGCCCACGGCTGCTCCTATTGGCCGTACGTAATGACGTAAGCGCACATTTTGTTGTAGAACGCGCCAAACGCGGCTACCTACAGCAACAAAGTTAATATACAAATACCATCTTTATTCCGTTGTCTCTGACTTTACTGCCTTGTAGGAATATGGCTTCGAGTAGTAAAGCATCGCTGCAGTCCAGAAATTTACCATGGTGAGTCAGATGTCTGGATAAAAGCGTAGGGAACGTTAGGTTTCAGGAGCTAACAGCTAGCCTCAACATGCTCTTAAATACTGTTTACATGTTGCACTTTTGCTAAACTATTAGCTACAAGTTCAGTGTACTGAACAGCTTAAAGGCCTTGGCAGTGCTTCTTTTGTTCCTATACATAATGAAAAAGTCACATTGTTTTCACCAATATTTTTAAAACTAATCTTATTGAACAATGTTAATGAAAGCTTTTGAAATCTTTTGCCATAAGACATTCCACTGAAAAGGTGCTATTTGCATCACATTAAACTTCATCTTTCATCTTTTTTCATCTCTGAATATGATAATAAACCACACATTTAACTTTTTTTAAGATGTTGAAACAGAAGATGGTTCCATTTTTCTTAGTCCTGTTACCAAAACCCTTGAGTGATTTTAATTAATAATTTTCTGTGTATTTCCCAGTGCTTTTAGAAGCACAATCAGGGGTTACATATCCAAATGATAGAAATCTGTGACCTAAAACATTGTTTATAAACCGCTTATGCATATAAATGACTGTTTTCTACAAAAATCCATGTCCTGTGATTACAAGTAAACGATAGATTATCAACATCTGTTTCCTGTATTTGACAATATTTTAAATGATTGTGTTTCTGTATATTGTTTTACAGGGTTGAAAAGTACAGACCACAGTCCCTGAATGATTTGATTTCACACAAAGATATTCTAAGCACCAGTAAGTACAAGTAAAACCTGGTCAAACAGTACTCATTTTATTGGTGAAATCACTCAAATAAAATCCTATTCCACAGTGTTTAAAGAACTCCCAATTAAAAGTTAAATGCACTTCTTCTATGTGTCCAGTTCAGAAGTTTATAAGTGAGGACAGACTTCCCCACCTGTTGTTCTATGGGCCGCCCGGAACAGGAAAAACATCCACCATCCTCGCCTGTGCCAGGCAGCTGTATAAAGACAAAGAGTTCAATTCTATGGTGTTGGAGGTACATATATTGTTTTAAAAAGTTCTTGTGTTTGTTATAGTCAATATTCTACTTACATTTCTTTTCATTTCATTATTGTAGCTTAATGCATCTGATGATCGAGGTATTGATGTAGTACGAGGCCCCATTCTCAGCTTTGCCAGCACAAGGACAATTTTTAAGTGAGACTTATAATGTGCTTTTTCATTTATACTGGCAATCTTTAATTTAATATAAAAGAATTCTGACATATACATTTTCTTAATGATGGTGATTTTGGTCCCGCAGAAAGGGCTTCAAGTTGGTGATACTGGATGAGGCTGATGCCATGACCCAAGACGCCCAGAATGCATTGCGACGCGGTAAGCCATCTGTTCAGCCAGGCATTGCCCACTGTGAGCAGCACGGCTCACTGAGCAGCAAGACTATTTAGTTGTTTCCCAGTTACAGGCTGAGGGCTTATTGCATCTTACTGCTAAGAACTAATCAATAACTTATCTCACTGTAGGATTGATAAATAATTTCATGTTTCATACTAAACCAACACAGTACCAAAGGATCACTCTCAGTATTTGTATATGGCCAAGTTATAAATTGAACATTCACAATATCATACTTATCATAGCAGCAAAGGCAGTTTGGTTATTATATTACATTTAGTCTGTTAAGTTTCAGTAACTTGTCCTAATGTGGTATTTCTGACTTTCTTAGTCATTGAGAAGTTCACGGAGAATACCAGATTTTGTTTGATCTGCAACTATCTGTCCAAAATCATCCCGGCGCTGCAGTCCCGTTGCACCAGGTTCCGCTTCGGACCACTAGTCCCAGAGCAGATGATCCCCCGGCTGGAACATGTCATCCAACAGGAGAAGTGTGTGATGTGGAGAGAGGCTGTGCTATATTTATGTTACTACTGGTCTCCGTTTTATTTTATTGTGTTGACTCCTGTGTAATACTTGCTGTCATTTGTTTGTATAAATGGACTTGTCTTTACAACAGCATGCAATATTGTTTGAAATGTGCTTTGATTTGTTTGTTTATGGCAGTATTGACATAACTCCAGATGGGATGAAGGCCATTGTGACCTTATCATCAGGAGATATGAGAAGATCTCTCAACATACTGCAGGTGAGTTGTGCTTTTCACCATTTTTTTTTAGATATTACTTATTCCATGCATGTTGTGCTTATGTTTGCATCATCCTGAAGAGATAACATATTTTGCTTGTTTGGATTCAGAGCACCAGCATGGCATACGGGAAGGTCACAGAGGACACAGTCTACACATGCACAGGCCACCCCCTTCGCTCAGACATAGCTAACATCCTCGACTGGTCGCTCAACCGAGATTTCACTACAGCTTACAATCGTATCCTTCATTTGTTCTAAGATATTTTTTGTTTTTATGACAGAATATGTTTTGGGATACAATAAAATACCACTCTTTTATTTCACTTTGTAGAAATCCTTAACATTTGTTCTTAGAAATTCTTCAGCTGAAAACTTTGAAAGGTTTGGCTTTGCATGATATCCTTACTGAGGTCCACTTACTTATACATAGAGGTAAGAGGCGATTGTCTTTGATTATGTTTATGATATGATTCATAAAGTTTTTGTTGTTAAAAATTACATAAACTCACATAAATGTGTCTTTGTCCTTGCTTAGTTGACTTCCCCCCTTCTATTCGAATGGGTCTGCTCATCAAGATGGCTGACATTGAGTAAGTGAGATATTGTTGTTTGTCAAACAGTGGGCAGTGTTTCTTTACATTAAGTCCACAGTTCTATGTTCCCTCAAGTCTGTAGTTTACAGGCCTGCTATTACTATTTATTCATTGTGGCACTTCACCTACAGTCAGTTTTTACTTAATATTGTACAAGTCATGATATCTGGTTCGTGTTCAGTTCATTTGAGGTCTCATCACTATGTGTCTTTTTCCCCAGACACAGGTTAGCCTCTGGAACCAATGAGAAGATCCAGCTGAGCGCCATGGTTGCAGCTTTCCAGGCAGTGCGCGACCTTGTAACCAGCGAGGCTGCCTAGAGAACTGCCATCATCAGCCATGTTTGCACTTACCAATGCACCAATTTTAATCATTAATCTGGAAGGTAAAGTCAATGAAGTCAGTTGGCTTTTGGAAAAATTATGTATGGTATTAACTTGATCTCCAAATGTAATTCAAAATGTATCAAATGGTGGTACCAAAAGTAACATGTGCTGGGAGCAAAACTAAAACATACACTTGGTAAATTGTAAACCTAAATAAAACTCTCAAGTCTCATTAAAAAAAACTTCTTTGACATGAACATGCTTCTTATAGATTTAATAAAACTATTGTCTATTTCCAGTGAGTTATTTATATTAATTATATATGAAGGTAGCAGGGCATGTGAAGATAAACCTAGGATTTATAAATGCATATACATTTCTTATTTACACAATAAATTAACAGTATAAAAGTGATATTCAAGTCAGAAACCATGGCATTGTGTTTCCATTGACAGTAGTAGTGCAATAACATAACATTTAGTGGATAATGGCAATTATCATAAATTAGAATATTAGATGCTTCCTGTGCTAAATTAAGTTGCATCTTAGTCAACAGGCATTTCAGAGAGTATAACATTCACTGGCTGTAAATCTCATTCAATGCATTGAGTGTAGATTTCATCTAGTTTTCCAACTCGTCGTCTGAGGCGCAGCAGGTTTTGAGGTGATCAGGGATGTTTCTGTAGGTCAGGTATTCCAAGATCCTTTTGGGGAGGGGCAGAGGCTCCATCTGGTGCGTGGACACTGAGTGGCGAAGGATGGATCGGCACAGGTGGGACAGACTGGGCACTGTCCTGGGTGCGTTCCAAAACCTCACATGGCCATCTCTGGTCCTGACAGAACAAATATACTTTTGTAGTTAGAGTTAGGTAAAGGTTCAGGTGTATTTAAAATAATTATACTCTGCCATAATACTGTATTCAGTTTAAAGCCATTTTTGGAAGTCTAGTAACAAAGGAAATTTCCTGTTGATGTAGATAAATATTATTAGTTCTGAGGTTAATCTCCCACAAAATGATGAAAAGGGAAGCCCCTTGGGCTAAGCCTAACCAATAATGCTTTTTATTATTGCTTCATTATGTACTTGAAATCCTCACATGCCATTCATATAAATGAAATTCATATAAAGTTTTACCCTGTAGCAACCACTCCCCCTTCTGGATGGTAATTGCAACAGAGTCCATTAGACTCTCGGTCAGTTTTTGTCTGCATCACCATGCCTTTATTTCCAGGTTCCCAGATTCGAAGAGCTCTGCAAATACAACATCTGCCTTAATATGTTTTTCTAGCAACACACAAGACCAAGTAACACACAAACCATTCACCTGTCGTCAGTCACTATTGCCAAGTGCATGCCGTTGGGAGAGAATTGTATTGCTGAGATTTGGTTTTGTCCATAGTCTTCAAAGTAGTCCCTGGAAAAAAAAACGTATAATTTATCTCCCAAACATCATGCAATTTTTGAGTCATACTTGTGGCTGTGTCATGTGCAAGAACAGGTTGCACAGGTCATATGACACGTGGATGGTGTTTCTTACAGAGTTGCAGATTTAAATTGTGATAGTAGTGTGGGAAGTTCAAGTTACACTCTTTCACATCATTTTTACTTCAAAAAAGGTACAACTTGTAACTTATTTTATTTGCAAATGTAGTAATAAAAAGAAACACTGTGGACTACACATGGTGGAAGTCATTGTGCTGTGAGCCATGCAGCGGTCTTATTACTACATTGACTTACACTAGAGTGGCCAGTTTCTCTGCAGTGTAAGGGTCCCATAAGTCAATCCACCAGCTGGAGCCACTAAAGGCTGCTGTGGCAAGAAGTGCTCCATCAGGAGAGAAGTCACATGAGGACAGAAGGTACAAGGTCTTATGAGAACCCCCCGTAAGGTTTCTTATAAAAGTGTAGGACCGCAGACTCCACAAACACACCATCTGAATAAGGAACAGAGAGATCAGGTTTGTACTTGTTTGATTATTATTACAAGCAAGACATGTAATGACATGATATAATGATATCCCAAACTGGTCTCAACTAAGCATTAGCTAAACAGTTTGACATCTTGAAGGTTTACATGCCCTAAAGTATAGACACAGTGCAGGCAGTTTCAACTTTCCCTTGAATGTAATGTATTACCTGAAAGTGTAGTGTGTGTCACTTAAGACATTATAATACAATGTTTGGGATGCATCTTATTTTGATGGCAAAACTTCTTATTCAGTCATAAATAATATTGGTTTAGTCTTATGCTAAAACATCAAACCATGTCACCTCATATTCTGTAATCAAATACAGCTGTATATGAAACATTATACTTAAAATGGAACTCACTCTGTCAAACCTGCCGACAGACGCTATCATACTGCAGTCTGATGATACACAGCAAGAGCTGATCCAGTCTTTATGTCCAGATAGCACCTGCACCTTTTTACCTAAAACAAAAAAACAATATATTTTTGATGCAAAGATTAATACAGAATCTGTTCTTTTCCAATAAATAATACTATAGATTAGTTGTGGAAATGCTTTCCACCTTTGCTATACAATACTAAAAATGCTATTATTACTAATTCAGGTTATATACTCTCCTGTATTAGTCAAGGAGCAGGCTGAGATGTTGTACAGGCTTATGTCAGAAGAGATAAGAGAGCTCCTAATTCAAGATGTTTTGCAGTGAATCAATCCCAGATAACTCCAACAGACTGTTGTATGAAATTTAAATTGGCAAGAAAAAACTGTACACAGTGTACTGTATGCATTAAAAGCTAAATTCTTCTTAAGGAAATAGAGCCGTGACTGCCCCTTCCTGTGTAGTGCATTTGTATTCATGACCTACAGCTTGTCTGGATGCAGTCCCAGGTATTTTTAAGTGGACACACCTTGGATTCGGCTTCACTGTTTGAAAAAGGGCTACAAAGTCAAGACCATCACGTCTTGATTGTATTTAGCTGAAAACTTTTCTAGTCATATTAGGTTCCTCTATAAAGCCACTATTACTGTGGCAGGGCTCAAGAGTTGTATTTCAAATCTGTAATTAATAAGACAAGTTAACATTCATATAAAAAAACAAACAGTGTGTGTTCAAACCTTTATGAGTCAGGTCCCAGATCCTTAAGGTCTTATCCCGAGAAGATGATATCAGAGTGAGAGTGCCATTTTGGGGGAATACCAGATTTCTGACAACACCCTCGTGCCCATGAAGATCAAATACAGGATCACCTGTACATGCATAAAAAATATTTACATATTTTACTACAATACTTTGCAGGGAAAGTACACCACACTAAAAAAGATTTACCTGTTAAAACATTCCAGATTTTAATCACCCCATTTTCCAAGCCAGTGGCGAGGAGCAGGGTGTTGGACTTGTGTCCCTTTTTTGTCTTTTTTCCTGAACAAGCTGCTGCAGTGGATTTTGGAGATCGGGGTCCAAAGGCAAGTCCCCAGACTGGATGACCACAGCTGAAGCTCTTGTCTCCTCTGTCAATATCTCCATTCTGACTCTCTCTAAGAGTGAAGAGAGCATGCAAGCATCACATATCATGACATGTAAAACACTAATATCTATTCACTTACATACTATACACTTAATTTAGATAATTCTACCCTTTTGCCCCTTTGTCATTTAGTTGTGCTCTTGTAAATAATTAAAATGTTGTAATTTTATCGTTATCTTCTGGTATTTGATACAATGTATAAACACACAGAATAAGCTGTAGCATTTGTGCACATATCCTTACAGTTTTACCCCCACCCCCACCTGGCTAAAGCTTACACAACCCCCACTATCACTGCTGCTAACATATTCTTTTAGGTTGTCTGATGTTGACCTACTCTGAGTCCAGTGGCCAGGCGACCACCCACACAATCCCGTGTCCCATGGACCACGCAAACCAGGCTCCGTCCGGGGAGAAGTCCACGCTCCACGTCTCGCATCCCGCTCGTCCCTCCAAGGACAGGGGGCGCCTGGTCTTCAGCTCCAGGATGAGAGCTGGGTCTGAGGCTGGAGGGGGTCGACAAGGAAACATGAATTCAGTTCTGACAGCTTCAACATTCACAGTTGCCCCTCTCTGACAACACTTCGTCCCTTTTAGCTACATATGCTAGCACCTTCCCTGCTTTCTCTTGGGATTAAAACTGACTGGTTACGCGGCGCTGCGATGACAATACAGAGACACAGCGGACATGTTAGATTATTGAGAAAGAAGTTACTTACATGAAGGTTGAAGCTCCGCGTTGTTTCCTGGGGAGCACATCCTCGCTTTTTTACATTCTCCTTCTTCTTCTTCTTCTTCTTCTTTTTCGTCTTGTGTTGTTTACTTCCTGAGACTGACGTTTCCGCGTTTCTTGGGTTGTCCGGTGAAACGAAGGCCGAGCTGAGTCGAGCGCATACTGACGTCCCAAAAGAGCTCACAGTCCTTTTCTGTCCCACTCCTTTATTGTTCGCTATGTCAAATATGCAGAAGAACTAAATGTTCGTCTCATTTCCTGCGCTCTGACTCACCCTTTGCTATTGGTTGCATCGTAACCCGACGTAATCACGTTTTCCTTTAATGCGTAACATCAAAGGCACGCAAGTTGTCATGAATTTAAAAAGGGCCTAAAATAAGCCATAGCCTATATCCATCAAAACACTTCAATATTTAAATAGCACACACTTACTTAGCTGCAGTTTTTAAACATTTATTATAATTTTACTCAATACATTCGTGTAAAAGCAAGGGATTTGTTTTCTCAGACAAGTCCCACACAGAGATATTTAATAAAAACCTAAGACTTTTCTTTTCAGACCATGTGTAAGATGTTTACAGTGCAGAGTGGAGATGTGGGATACTGTAATTATATGAACAAAGTGTCACATCTAAAAAACAGACCAATTTAATTTGTTTCAAGTCCATTTATAAACATTGAAAACACAGACGGTACACTACACAAATACAAATCTACAAATAAGCTTACAAAAATTCAAAAACTTTTAAAACGAATTTGATATTTTGCAGATAAGATTATTTAAGTATTTTTTTACAATTTCTGTTCACATTCTTATTGGGTAAAGTTATTTCCCTATTCAAACCATTTATATAAAATCCCCTAATTCCTAAAACGTTACAAGATCCTCTGGCTCTTCTGTCTTTTCTGTGTCGTCCTGCTGCGGAGTATTGGCATCAGCATTTTCTGCATCCTCGTGATCATCTGCAAAGGAAGAAACATTATGATCGTATATTTCTCTTTACACTCACAAAATTGCACACAGCCACAATTAGGCCATACTTGATGGGATTCTGTGTATCTGTACAAGTGTTGTGTGGCACCCGTTTGTTACTGGAGGAAGTCTGGGCACGGAGGCTTGGAAGATTTGCTCATCATCCGACTCTACCAAACTCAGCACGTCTCCTCTGTCCTCTTCCATTCTCCTGTGAGGCAAAAATACTTCATACCACTTCATGAACCAGGCTAAAGTAAATACATCAATCTCTGTCCAACTTACTGGAGGCATAAGCTAATCTGTGTTGGTCAACACCTTTAACAGTTATTTTGTTGTGACTACCCTTTGACTTATTCACATACTACATATTCATTTGATGAGAACAATAGTAAAGGCTGTTGTAGTGAAAAAACATATTCAATAATTGACTGCAAGTAGATGAAAAAACAAAACAAAACAGCATTTCAACTGTCTAAACTATTGCAACTACATAGTATATACTACTTAGTCAAAATTAGTGTGTAGTTTATAAAGGGTTTTTTTTGTGTGTGTGTGTGTGTGTGCTTTTTACAGTAAGATGCTTACCCAAAGCCATTTCCTGCAAAGAGAGAAAATAGATTTTGCATAATTGTTGCACTTAGTATTCTTTGAGGATTCATACAGATGATTGCATAGATGTCTCAAATTTATGTTACCTAGGCAAATTTTGTGTCTGCTGGAATAGACTGTCTTGGCTATGATGATGGCTGATCCCACTATTAGTACAGCAATAAATAAACCAATGACAGCGCCTGTATATGCAGAGGATGCTGTGAAAACAAAACACGACATGAACAACGGGAGGAGCAACAGGTATATCAACATTCCATTAGCAGAGTAACACACAAGATGTTTTTATTTCATATAATTAAAAAGTTCATTTGTCTCACATTTCACAGTGAGCACGACTTCTAGCTCTCGGACACCCAGTGGGTTCTCACTGTGGCAGAAGAAGACGCCTTCATCTTCCTTGGTGAGGTTGAGTATGGTCAGCTTGACAACAGGGCCCTCTTCAGATAGAACATACTTTGAACTGGGCATTATAAGCTCTTGCTGGAGGCCCCTTCTCCAGGTGGTGTTAGCAGGTGGAGTGGATGTGGTCTCACTGCAGGTTAAAGTCACACTGGTTCCGTCCAGAGCAGTGGCCAGTGGCTCGCCTACTGGATATGGAGGCTCTGGCAACCAAAGACAAACTTTTATTAGTTTATATGATAGCCACCAGGTCTTTGTATTTCTATATTGTCTTATTGTCTCTGTCTATCTTCCACTGCTCCTTCTCTTAAAATGTTAATAGTTTTCATGACAATGACCTGCTTGAGTAACTGTGACTGATGATGACAATGTGAGTCCTATCCTTTGTTCTGCAAATTTTATATGAATTATTCATATGCTTTTTCAATTGGGGTCATCCAACTCTTAATGTGTGAGTAGACAGAGTTAACTGAGTAGATTGTGAGGAGTCTTCATGTGTCACAGCTACATAAAAAATTCAGAAGGTGAACAGGTCATGATTGTTAAGACGTTTCATCACAACATCCTTACTGAGGGTAAAAGTACACGACACGTCCTTTTCTGAAGTTAGTGCTTGGTGCTGGGCTTTGCATCGGAGCGTCTGTCCATCAGAAAGCAAGGAGCGGTTTAGCCTCACTGCCAGGCTGTCTGTCACATTGGAGCCTAAAAGCTGCCCAGTGGTAACATCAATCCAATTCAGCATTGGAGAGGGATAGGCCCCGAACCAAGAGCAGTGAAACACAACATATGAAGAGTCCTCTGCTGGTGTCCACATACACTCAGGATGTCGGTCTGGGGCATCTAAGCATAACAGAAACATCAACACAAACAACTTCATCAAGCATTTATACAACAACAACAACAACAACAACAACAACAACAACAAATGCCTGTTTAATAAGAAATATCTGCTGCAGCAGTCAATTCACATTTTTGTAAAGTTTTAAATGGTAACGAAACAATACCATTATGGTTTTAGTATAAGTGATTGAAACCAATGGGTTAAAGTGTCCAAAATTATCAGCTCCTAAGTACATCCATAGCCTCAATTGATGGTGTTTTCTACTTGAATAGTGCTTAATGAATGTGTTTTAATTAAATAAGACTGAAGGTGCTGTTTACTTTGATATAATTCTGTCTGTGTGAAAATGGACATATCACATTATTCTCTTTATTCTATGTAACATGTATCCATATGTAAATTGAAGTCACAAGAATAATAGTTCAAAGCAAATGTTGTGGTGAAATGTGTGTAGTAAGTGTGTAGTACAAACAGTTTAGTCCTAATAGTGGATACCAAATACATATGTACAAGTAGACAAGTTGTTGTAAGAAGGTAATGTCATCATAGTACTCACAGTACACTAGGACCTCTGTGCTCTTGTTGACTTCCTGATGGGAGATGTTGTTGTAGGCGCTGCAGCTGTAGATTCCCTGAGCATTGGGCTGAATGCCCACTATCCTGTATTCCAACCAGGACCCAGTGTTATTAATCAGGGAGCTATTGCTGTACAAGAGTCCAGTAAAGGACCAGGTCAGCTGCTGGTAAGGATATGAAACGCCAGAGCAGTTAAAGGAGATGGTGGAACCTCTGTTGATGGTAAGGGTCCCATTGGACAGGACAGTGGCAGGATCAATAGATATAGAGAGACTTTCAGGTCCACCTGGAAAAAAGTGTACATATTGTTTTATCATTGAACAATTGTAATTTATCAAAAAAAAAAAAACTATGATATTTGCAAAGTAAACTTTCTGTATTTTGTGTATTGTGTAGAGCCATAAAAAAATAGAATATCTCGAAACACAACCAAGACCAAAGACATGGTAATTGACTGTAGGGAGTCTACACCCACCAGAATCTATGTCAAACTGAATGAAAAAAATGTGGCTTTATTTCCTTAAAAAACTAGGTATTTTAGTGTATGCTGTACTTTTTATCATGATGTTATTGGTAATTCACTCTTATGTTGCCGTCATTAGTGGAAAGACTAGTCTAAAAAGATAATAGCCGCACAATGTATGCTACATATGACAAGATGGACCATACTGTTCATACTGTAATAGAGCAACAAGGAGTGTCACCTCAGGATTATGGATTTAAAAAAATCTAACTATTAATTACCCTGGATTTCCTCTTCGGGATAAATAAAGTTGTTCTAAAAAACTGAACAGAAATGAATTGCTTTTTGAGAAGGCAATACATTCTCTTAACCTGTGAGTTAACACTACATTGTCTTTCATTAAGAGGCAATAAACTTGGTAATAAACTTGCTCATTTACTTTGCAGAGCCCCATGTGCTCATCACATTTGTCATTGAAAGCAAGTGCAATACTGTAAACATGCCAAAGACACTAATACTAACTAAAGGAACTGCAAACATTATTGTGCGAATCTAAACCAGGATAAAACATTAATAATGGACAGCAACGACTTTCAGGAATACTTCTATAAAAAGTCTCCACATGCTCTTCATTCATGAATGCTATGTTGTAGAACCTGTTTACATCTTGGCTTCAGCAGGAAAATGTGACTCACTCTGCGCCAAATAGTTTTTACTTGGCCCACATTTTAAAACAAGTAAGATTTAATTAAATAATATAGTCGAGTAAAGCCCACCTATCAAAACTGATTGGTGAGTGACTTACTAACGACTTGAAGAAGGACTCTGGCGTGGAAGGTGTTGTTCCCGGGCAGGGTGGACGCGCACAGGTAGGCGCCCTCATCCCCGCGCTCCACGGCCCGGATGTTTAGGCTCCCGTCGTGCAGCACTACGAGGCGATCCTCGCTGGTAGTAACACTCCCCGGACTAGCTGTAGGTGCGGAAGGACCTCCACTGATAATTTCATTTTTATTTTTCACCCATGTAGTTATGGCCGGGGTTACATTCCCGATGGTGTAACACGGAAGTAGAGCCACGTCGCCCGTCGCCGCTGTCACTACTGACTCTGTAAAGTCATCACCTGAAACCACTGTAACAGACACACGAAACAAAGTCAGGAAGCGTTACACTCACCTGCTTTACCTGAACGTGGAATAAAACTTACCTGTGGTGTAGAAACACAGCAGTAGGAATGCTAAGGCAGTCATGATTACTTTCCGATTGCTACATTGCTTTCAGAGACGGCAACAAAAGGCTCCCAGTTGAAACCTGTCTGACTAGTCCACCTGTGTGAGCCAGTGTGAGCAGCACAGAGACACAGTGGACATGCTTCCGCCCGTGACAGACACACACTGCAGGTCCAGTATCCACAGAGGTCACTGACCCAGCACGATTGGGCTCTGCGGCTGCATTTGGCGGTCAGTCTTTGTTTACTAAAGCATGCTGCTCCGGAAACTTCAGCATGAATAAACCACACCCTGACTTCACCTATTTAAAGACACAGGAGGCTAAACATGTTGGCTTTGCTGATAGCCCAGAGCACGTGTCATTCACGCTGTATTCATAGATGGGCCCAGAAATGTGGACGAGGATTTCTTTTTAGTTCTCTCCATGAAAAAAAGGAAAATCCCTCTTTCATACACTGCCTCTATGTCATGGGGTATCTTGCCAAATCAACACAACAAATAACACTCCCAAGTTTGTATCAGTGGAGTAGCAGAGTCTTATACAAATCATAAACAGTCAAGTGCTGCTTTTTAAATTGGTTTTGTACTATCACCAGACACTTTTTTCCAGCCTTTGAATCGTTTAACTGCAGCTGTTCAGTAATTAATGCACCAATAAGCTCATGTTATATATGTCGTTGCTATTCAGACCCACTTAAATTGGTACCAGGTGAATTTTATTGAATCCTTCTCAGAGGCTTTGCCTAACATACTGTCCAAGCAGGCTCATTCCAGAGGCCTACCAAAGCATAAAATATCTTTGAATTCTTTTTTTCTCATAAAATCAAAGCCTCCACCTCTGAATGTTCATTATCTCTGTCATTACTGAGTAAAATAAACATTTTGAAGATGAATTGTGTAGCAAAGCTAAATCATTCACCAGTGTTTACCCACTGCTAGACTATATTTCAAAAATATCTCAAAATTTTCTGGAATGTTAGACACCCAGGGTTAAAGTTGGTTCAAATGCCAGTCAATAAGTGGCGTGTGGGTCTTTCCAAACCTATTTTATATCATGACAGCCTCAGTTTGAACTGTGCTGGACTCCTTCAAGGCTGTTTAGACTTCAACTTAAGGACATAGACCAGTGTTGGAAATGTTGTAGAGCAAATGGAACTCTCTCACACCTCGTTGGGAATGCCCTTTGACTCAAAAGTATTGGATAAAGATTTATTGATGCCTAAGGAACATTACACAAACATCTTTAGCCCAAGACTCTATATGTTCTAGTGACCCACAAATTACATTACATTGTAGTAGACTTTGTAGTAGACTCATACCACAAAACTTTGTTGTATGAGGAGGATTATATTAAGGAGAGACAAGTAACCAAAGTGCCTTTTTTCTAACTTTATATATATCCTTTTTTTTTTCTTTTCACAATTAACGTTGTTTACACTTTATTCATTATTTGTAGTTTGTTACAGTATTTATTATGCTTCATCTGCTGGTCAAGAGAAAACAAAAATAATAATATAATGAAATACCATTTAATAGCCCACATAACTTATATAGCTCAGTTATATTGGGACCTACCTGAGCGCACTGAAAGTGTGTTAGTGGAGCATGTGAGAGGGCGGAGGAGGCTGTAGTTTTTGTAGAAACCTTACAAGAATGGCGCCACCTGCAGCTGACTTTTCGTATAGGCGATTGTAAAGGAAATATAAATGTATGTTATACGTGATTGTAATCTGACCACATGTGTTTAAGTGGTGAAAAATCACATCTACACTTTAAAGAGCCTTGTTTTTTATATCAGCCACGCAGCAAAAATCAAATCAAAGTGAACAGTAGTGTAAATTACGATGGAACGTGAATGCAGCATATTTCCCAGTTCCTGTGTGTGTCTGTGTCATAGGTCCACGGTCCATGCGAGCAGCAGACTGCAGCAGCTCTGATAACTTCCAGTCACAATGCCCGTGGATCTGAGCCAGTGGAGCGGAGCTCTGGAGCTGCCGGAGGTGGAGGAAAAGCCTGCCCAGACTCTGACTGTCAAATACGGCTCTGTGGAAATCGACGAGCTCGGCAAAGTACTCACGCCAACACAGGTCTGTCAGCTAACACTAGCTAAGCTAAAACAACTCAGACCATCTGCGTGTATCATGTGATAGCATGAAAGCTATATGGCATGGCCATTGCAGTCCTAAGTTAGTATTAATTTAAATGTACATATTACCACAGTTTACTGTAAACCAGTGGCTGTAAGTGTTTGCAAACAATGAATTGGGTTACATAACGGGTCTAGCGTGTCTGCGTGTGAAAGGTATGGTGTACAGCGCCCTCTCATGGGCAATAATGTAAACACCATTAATATGTACTGTTCAACTATTGATCTCAGGTGCAGAGCAGACCCACCTGCATTGAGTGGGCAGGCTGTGACCCCAGTAAACTGTACACTTTGGCTCTGACTGACCCTGATGCCCCTAGCAGGAAAACCCCCAAATTTAGGTAGGGGTGCAATTACTGATTTATCTTATTCCATATTGATCTATTTATTCCATACACAATATGTATGTGTGTATGTATAGTCCATTGGCTAATAGTGCTGAGGAGTGTTAACCAGGTTTTGACTCCTGTTGTAGGGAGTGGCACCACTTTCTCGTGGTCAACATGAAGGGGAATGACGTATCCTCTGGCAGTGTCCTGTCTGACTATGTGGGCTCTGGACCTCCCCAAGGCACAGGTAGCCTTTACTAACAGCTTCTTAATAAATCTGTGGAATCTGATATACATAGTCTTAATGACAAACTGCCTTTGTGGCCTTCAGGTCTGCACAGATATGTGTGGCTGGTGTATGAACAACCTGGCCCTCTGTCCTGCTCAGAGCCTGTCCTTACAAATCGTTCTGGAGATGGACGTGGTAAGTTCAAGATCCAGACCTTCAGGCAGAAGTACAAGCTGGGAGCCCCAGTAGCTGGGACCTGCTACCAGGCCGAGTGGGATGACTATGTCCCCAAGTTGTATGAACAGCTGGCTGGCAAGTAATTTAACTTGACAGCATTTGGATAATTTGGTCTAATGGAAGTTCCTCAGCTGCAGCAAGTAAACTTTTACAATTTTATGTTCTGAATGTGCCACTGGATAGTAGTCTTTCCTTTGATGTCTACCTATGTTGATCATTCATTACTACTACTACTCTATATCATAGGCACAATAAATCTGTTCACCATAGAAGCACTTGTGTTACTTTTTATTTCACCAAGCATTGATAGTGGTTCATAAATTGAATCAAACATAGGATCAAGTCTTTTGTTTATTATGATGGGATTCTTACCAGAAATTTGTTCATTGTTTAATCAGTTCATATAATGACAAGTCCTTGGTTTGTGTGATGAGCACTTTATTTACAAATATAATTAAAAGCTCTGACAGATTCATGCTTTCTTTAAACCTGGAAAAAAATTAAAGTGCATGCAACAATAAAGCATCATACTGTTCTGGTTTGTAAGAAAATACACAGCTTGAGCATTGTGTTTGAAGCAAAATAAAGAAAATCAACTGAAAATCCCATGGTCTCAACTTAAATACTCTGAGGAGGGGGGAGGAAAAAGAAAGCGCTTAAAATTATTCTTTTATTTTGAGTGACAGTTAAAATAGAATATGAAAATAAGTAAAAGCTCTCGATAAATCCTTCTATACACAAAAGTCCCTCCACCCCCCATGAAGCCCTTTGTGCTGCTGGGAGTTTGTCACATGTAGACGTGTATTATAATTTTTCACATTGGCTGCCAGTGCAAAGAAATCAGTACGATGCACATGTATCACAATTCATCGTCACTTCAGTAATAATCATAAGTCACATTAGAAGCGTACTTGTATGTACAGTGCATCATGAAATTTGTCCAAAAATTCTTAATTTGTCATAAAATGACCTGTTAAATACCAAAAGTGTTGAAAGAGCAGCTCTGACAGCTGCTGTATAATCAACTGGTTAAGTTATCGCTTTTAGATCGGTTGTTTACTTAAACTGAATGAATCACTCCTAAAAATACATGTTTAGAAAGTGTGTGATCCGCCCTCATTTTTCTCTCCCTCCTTCTCTTGTCCTGCACCTTTAGTCACACCAAATGTGTGGTCATTGCACAGAAAACATGAAACACTGACTACGTCATCATCTTACAAAACATGACAACTACAGGAAGTTCTCCAGCATTATTTGTCATCTTGACACCAAGAGGTAAGGATGGGGAGGAGTACAGGAGGGTGCACTCAAACTTGCCCTGGACTCTGTGTCCACAATGCAGAAACACAAGACACTGGTCTGATTCTGCGCTGGTTGGATGTGTCTGTGTTTGAGTGAGGACGTCAGCAGCATAGACACCTGCCCTGTCCATTAATTCAGGTCAAAGGAGTGGAGGGGACAGTGGTGGATGGCGTCCTCCTCATCTGTACTCGTCCTTGGGAAAGTCCAGAGTCCCCAGGTTGCCAAAGCCCAGTCGCATGCTCTCCATGTCGAAGCTGTCAGTCTCACGCTCCTGACGCTCCAACAGATGTTTGATGCGATCGGTTCGCTCCTTTTGAAGGGAAACCAGCTCCTCTTCAATCTACAACAACAAGTTAAGACTTTAACTTTTTCAACTTTCTTCAATTTAAGTCACAGGTTATGTGGTAATGTGGGCCAATAATCAAGTCCCAACAGCTGAAAACAGCTAGAAATAATTTTAACTAACTGTGAGAAAATAACTAAGACAGTGTAATGACAATATGATTATATTTTATCATTACACAAACTTAAACATTTAACATGATGAAATATATAAGCTGCTTGCAGTGGCAAAACACGGCTTTACAATTGGGTCACACTGTAACTTCAGAAATCTGGACAAATCTTTTGCTGCATTTGAAAACAACATTCAAATGACAATAAACTACAATAAACTTAGTCAAGGCTGAGCCATGTACCTAGTGGGTCTGTTTCTCTGTCGGCAGTTGCTGTGTCTATTTGTGCTGAAGCACTACATCACTGCAGCAGCCCCATCCACAGGTGCACACAAAAGCCCAAATGGTGCAATACAGCACATTGTGGCTTACTACTGAGCATGCACAGAAAACTCTAGAGTGTGACCATGAACTGGAGGACAATAGGGCTTCAAAACCATTACATCATCTCCGTCTGTGCAGATTCTAGCATAGCCAGAGGGTGGCGCTTCACTACCGTATTTCATTCAACATTGCACTCTCTAGAACTGGATCGGGGAGCATATTAAAGGTCTTTGTTGTCGGAGTGCTGTCTGGTAGACTGTAGTATGACGCTAGTCACAATGTACAGCACTGTCCTTACATGTCATCATCATTCATGCAAAGTTCAAACATGTATTAATAAGTGATGTTAAACCTACAGTATTCTAGTGGCCAAGATCACAAGAACACAGGCAATATTTAGTAAACTAATCAAGTAAAGTGAATTTGAACCTAGACACTTGAGCTGAACAAGATGCTTGAAATCTGTAACCAAATGAAAAAGTGGCATCATTGTGACTAGTGGAGGTAAAATTAAGACGTAGAACTCTCTATTAATCGTTGTATTTATGTATTCTTATTAATTTAAAAATGTGTACAGTGCTCAACAAATACAAATACAATTGTCACAATTCAACAAATCAGGTATTGCATGTTTTGTTTTTTAACAAATCAGATTTTTAGTGCTGCATCAAAATACAATAGTAAGTAATATAGTGAATAGTGAATAGGGCTACACTATGGTGATACATTATATGGTAGTAATTGTCTAACTCTAAATGAAACACAAGGGAAATTAATGAGGGAATAATAGTATTGCCCAGAGATTTTGTGAGAGTGGAAGAGAATAGTTGTGTGCTCCCTGCAGGAAAGCATGCCAGTGTCATCACCACCTGTGGCGAGAGAAATCTGTGTGAGCTTTGTCTCAATCGGGCGCTGATGCTTGTGCTGCCTTGCATCCTGAGGTGGATGCAAATGTATCCAGAGCTGTAAAGTGGGCAGAGGCCTAGTATTTCAAGTCATTGGAACATCACTGATGTGTATTATCTGTGTGCAACAGAGCCTTCCATCACATTGCACCTTACTAGTACATAGTGACGTAACTTGTTGAAAGAAGACGGTGGACATGAAGTGAACACAGTGGAAGATTATTTAAAACTGTGCAATATTAGTTCAGCCATTTTCCATAGCATTGCCTTTAGATTTTAACATCAAAAGTAACAGAATGTAAAAAAAGAAAGCAAATCAATTTATCTCTGTTAAAGCTAAATTAAGTAACTTTGAGGTGTTATTATGGATCAATAACAGCTTTCCCAGTTTTATTAAAAGAGTCCCTGGAGTCTTCTTCCTTTAAGCTTCACATTCATGTTGGAAACCAACACGACAAACAGGGACCATTCATAATAATGTATGTCAATCCAATAAATCCTAGTGTGAGCCCATGTTTGTATATAATGTTACCAGTAAATGCATTCATATGTCTCATGTCAAAGTGAAAGAAGCCACCACACCTTTTGTTCCAGGTGAGCCCGGCGCAGTGACACCTTCTGCTCGAGCTTCTGCTGCTCGCGCTCATGCTGTGCCTCGGTCTGCATCTTGATCTTGCTCTGGTAGGCGTTGAGCAGCTCCATCTCTTGCTGCAGCTGCTGCCTCAGGGCCTGGCACTCGGCTTCCTGGGCCTCGTCCAGACGCAGCTGAGCGCACCGCCACGGACCCCGCCACAACAAGGGTACAGATACAGAAGAGAGGGGAGAGAGGGGGGCATGAATAGGGCACATATAGACACCACCAAAAGAAGAGGGTGGACGGGTCACGTTGAAACAGTAGACAGGGAACAGGGAAAGGAGAAGACGAGGCAAATAAGATGAACATATAAAACCGTAAGCCACAAGTGAAGTGGAAGAGATACTCAATAGCCTTGTACATAACTTAATTGTTTCAAAATTCGGAGACAACAAAGTGATGGCTGCAGTTCCTGTGCTTACCGCCTGTGAGGCCATCATCTCGTTGATGCTCTGCTCATACTGCTCAGCCAGGATGGCCAGCTTGCGTGTCTGCTCATCCTTCAGGGCCTTGAGAACCGTCTTGTGCTCAGCCTTGGGCGTAACTTCCATCTGGTGGTGGCGCAGTGCCTTGTACTGCTTGGTCTGCACCTTACATGTATCCTGGAACTGCTTTTTGATCTGTAGCTCCAAAGCCTGTAGATCAGGCCAAAAAACAACAGTAGGAGACAACATTAAGGAGGAAGCATTAAGTCACTTTTACTCTTCCTAAAGTCTCTGTAGATAAAAGCTTACAATCTTAAATAGCCAAAGGCACAATGTGACATTGTTTCCATGTCTTCTAGAGTTATCCTCAAGAGCAAAAAAATAAATAAAACCAACATTCAAAGAGGGTTTTTTCTTTGTTTGAATTTTTTGTAACTAATTTATTACATTCATGTTGCGTCACCATTTCACCAACTATAGGGAATATAAAAGCTGTTGCTCATAGGTTTCTCCATCTTGAGGTTAGGTTTTGTTCTGTTTCCATCACAAAGAATGTAAAATTACTGTGGTTACACGAATATTACAACAAAAGTCTGGCTCTTAAGTAAGCATTAGAGGCCTCTGTAAGAATGGTGAATGACACTGACGCTTATGGCCTTGTCTAGAGATAGAGATAGATCCACTCACTTTGAGATTTTTGGGTTGCTGTCGCAGCTCCAGTACATGTTTGCGGTGGAGTTCTCGCTCACGGCGGTTGTTGTATTCAATCTGGTTGTCCAGCTCGGTCTGGTGCTGCAGACGGATCAGGTCCATGCGCAGCTTCTGCAGGGTCTTGAGCTGCCGCTGCTCCAGCTCCTGGGTGGACTCATCATGGCGGATCAACATGGCATGCTCCATCTCTTTCTGGGTCTTCTTCTTATTTAGTTCCTTGTGGAATTGTAGGGAAACAAACAAATGAATACATGGAGATTGGCATTTCTTACCGATTGTTATTAACATAGCATTTTTACTAAAATGTGGCAGGGCTAAAATCTTTCCATGAAAAGTGAAGGCTTTTCTCAGATTTGCACAGCTTTTGAGCTTAGGACATAGTTACTTTGCTTTGTAATAATCGCATTACAGCTGAAAGGAAACCCCTGCTAAATCTAAAAAAACAAAGTGAGTTGTTGTTGTATCATAAGGGTAAACTGTGATTAATTCTGTTTGGTGAGAAAAAAAATGTAGTTTCCCTAATGTGTTTGAGGGTGGATTCACAATAAAATATTAACAAAGATCCCATTTGTTCCTTTTCAATTCCACTAGGTTTGTATCTTTACATTTTCATTTTTGAACAATTTCAAATGGTGCACTTAATATTTGTAAAATGTATTAATGTAAATACTTAAAACAGTGCATCCCCTACCTCTCGGATCTGCTCTTGCTCTAACTCATGCCTCTTGATCATGACTTTGCGCTTGAAGGCACGGCAGTTTCTCTCGTAGAAAACCCGCTGCTGGGCTAAAAGATGGGCCTCTTCCTCAGCTTGGGAATGCTGCATATTCTCCTTGTGCTTAGACAAACGCTCCTGCTTCTCCTTTTTGGGTGTGCTGTGGTCCTCATTCATCTCCTGGGGAAAAGTGAAATTCAAGCAAAAAGTGAAGTTAGAGGAGACAGTAACTACAAGTGATGTATGAAATTATAAATTAGTACCTAACAACTGCCACATTAGTTAAAATAATTGTTGTAATATAATTGAGAGTTGGGTTTTTTGCTTTGCATGAAAATACAGACCATGTTGGGAACTGGTATGTAACTATTTTTGGAAAATAATAGTAATTTTCGACAAACTGCAAAATCAATCTATCAACTAAAAATATACAGCACATTCTAATTGACCCTCTCCCTCATCTACAGATGGCTTTCATCGCCAGAGGGGCCCGAGAAGAAAGATTTGTTCCATTCATTTTAACCCTCGCCAGTTTGAGTTCTCTTTTTCTTTTGTGGGCTTTAGGTAATCTACAACTCAAGCTAATACACTTTACACATGAGGCTGATCCGCGTTCTCAGTGGTGTGCTGGCTAACTCTGTTGTAGCCCTCAGTTGGTGGGAAATATCTCTTCCTGCCAGCAATGCTTTCTTTTAACTGGTGACCCAATTTGGTTCACTTATCTAGTCACTGAAAACACAGAGTATCACACTCCCAGCCCACAGGAGTATTCTGAAGCCCATTGCGATCTTGTGGAGGCACTTATGTACACAAACTGTGTGTATGGCTTTAGATTGGTCTTTCAATGTGTAGGTTCAAACTGAGTAGGCTGCGTGACTCAACACAACTACCAAAAAGACCGCTTCTGAGGGACTAAATGTGCATGTTTGTGCGGAGGAGGCCTGAATCAACGGTAAATAGAAGGCAGGACCATGTGTCACAAACGAGAGGCGCGCAAAGGAGCTCCCCTGAGAAAGAAGAAGGAATCTAACAAACATGGCACACCTCCTTAATCTTCTCCTTGCAGAGCTTGTACTGTTTCTTTTGATTATCCAGAAAAGTGGTCAGCTCCTTCTTTTGCTGGGCAACAATCTGCTGTTGAAACTTCTTCTCATCTGCCAACGCTGTCTTCATCTGTGGGAAAATAGACAAGGGACTGTCATCTTTGCTTGCACTAGAATGGAGGCTAATGACATAATATGAAACACAGAGTTAATGTTAATGTGTGAAAGGAACATCTCTATTAGCACTAGCATCTCTTGTGGCTTTCTGTTTGTTAATCAAATCAAGATATACTGCTTGTTTTTGCAAGTGTGACAGTATGACACTTGTGCCCTTGTGTTTCAAGTGTCATCAGATGGCAGCAGTGTCTAAAGACCACTGCATAAAGGATTTTAAAATGATAACATTTTGTTTAATACATGAAAGTCCAATGTTTCGTTACAACAGTGTTTTTACAGCCGGTTTTCTTTCCTTTCTTTATGGCACCATTTTACACGTGACCCTATTCCCAAGCCAACTGTTGCATGCTGGACTCTAGGTCCTGTGATCATCTGTGAAATAACTTAGAGGTTACTGTATTCATGCCGTTCCACTCATGTCCTGTAACCCTCTAAACTTCAACAAAGCCCACCTCCTTCTCAGTTTGCACGGCGTGGCGCTTTGCCAGTTTCTCCAGTTCGATGTAGGCGTTGTTGGCCTGTGTCTCCACCTCCTTCTGCAGTTTTAGCCGGTGTTCGTCCATCTCAGCCTTGAGCTTGTTCTCCAGCGCAATCAGCTGCTTCTGGTGCTGTCGTCGCATCCGCTTGTAGCCCGACATCTGCTCCCGAAGCTCACTCTCCTGCTCATGTTCATGGATCTGCTTGGTCACCTGCAATAAAACACATGAATTTAGAGCAATTTCCAGTAGCTTAAACATGTAACACCAGGGTGGATAGTATTAGGATTTCTAAAACTAAATCCCTACGTTAAGGTACTGTACAGCCCAACAAAAGCTCTTTCTTCTGGCCACAATCAAGTAACTGGCCAAATCAGGCAGCTGCTATGAACTGCTAAATATCTGAAAGAGCAGATTTATAAATCAATTAATTTAAATGCTATAATGTTAAAATGTATAATATTAAAATATAATTAATTATAGATAAACTCAAACCTCATAACGTAACAGCTGAAAAGCCTGTGGTCAACAACTTTAGTGGACACACCAACCTGAGGACAGAAAGGGTTTTCCACATCTAGGTAGTACTCGCTCCGCATCTTCTCATAACTTCCCCCTGAACTCCTTAAGCCAAACATGATGGCAATTTTATCCAAGTGCACCAGCATCCAGAAACATGGCTCAGCATCCTATGCCTGACAGAAGCCTGACTGAGCTCCAATGCCACCCAAAGACCACCCCCTGTCAGACTTGGGCCCCCCCGCCCTGGTTCGTGCCCAGGGCACGCAGCAGCACAGGCAAGCGTGTGAACTTTGAATGAGGCACGCAGACTCAGCGGGCCAACAAGAGCACAGAGCTGCTCTTTAGTGGGGCTAACGCTAAGCGGCGGACAGCAGGTGGGTCACATGAATACCTCATTGAGAAAGAGTGAGAGAAGTTGGAGCGTGGGGTTAGCAGGGAGCCGGCAGAACCATGAAGGGAGGGGGCAATGAGTCCAAAAGAGAAACTGCAGATGGAAAGGGAAAAAGAAAATACAAATACTCAAAGAAGGGGGCATGGGTATAGGTGGAGGTTAAGCTCCTCTTTTTAATCTGTACTGAATCAATACTCCTACTGTAACGTGGCTCCAATCTTTGTCACTTGCTGCATAGCCACTGTGCACAAACCACAAAGAGCCAAGTCACATCATGTGACAGCTTCCTTCACTTAAAGCAAAGGAGATCATATGCAGCAGCAGGAGTGCAGCATGCAGGCCAAAGGTGAATGTTCCAATGTAAGAGTTTTCTTTTAGTTTGGTTTTTTTTGTTTTTGTTTTGTTTACAGTAGCGTTTCAGGTAATATTTAATGTTGTAACATTTTGTTTGTTGGTTCTTTTTTACATGGCTGCTCTTTCTGAGATGGTTAAAAAAGATGGCACAGATGTTAAACTGTAACATCCGTTATGACGTATGGTAAAGTAATTTAATAGAAGAGAAAACCCTTATTCCTGAAGATGTACAAATGTTAGCGATGCTTGTACACTTGTTTGCTGATTTGGACTTGAGGAGGAAAATAATTTGTGTTATAATTTAATTTAAATAAATTATTCTATGACATCTTCCTTGCTACACGTCTTCAAAAAATAACATCATTTAACAGAGTAATGTTCAGATCCACCTGCTGACAGCAGCGGGCGCACATAATCAACACTCACTCTCACATTACTCTGGTCAGTCACTCCAGTTGACCTATAGTAACCCCTGCCCTCTTCGGTGCTTATTTTACTTATTTCTTGCATCTTTTCTGCTCTCTGTCCATTTATTCAGCAGTTTTCTGGTGTTCCTCTTAATCTTTTTTGACATTAAAAAGGCCTGTCTTTCTTAGTCCATTTGGATTTTATCTGCATTCCCTTTTTTGTTTATCAGTCTGTTCCTCAGTTGTCCTTATCTAATAATCTGTGACCAGTGTCCTTTTGTCAGTCTCTACCTTCTACTGCAAACTAGTTCTTTTGTTTCATTCATTCTCCCTCAGTCTCCTTCAATACCCCTCGATTCATCAGCTTGTTTACGCCAACATAGATTTCTTGTCATTATCTCATGTTCTATCGCTCACTTAGGCTTCCTCTATTTGTCAGTCCTCGCCATCTGGACCCCTCTTCCTCCTCTCTCCTCTCTTTGTCTACCTGCTGTTTTCAGTCTCTGTGAGTCGAGGCCAATCTGAGGACGTCTGCATTCGGCAGAAAGAGATGATGTCATCTCCTTCAGCGCCGACGGGCAGAACCAGTGCTATTCCATCCACACGACTGCTGCTGTGCTTTCGACGACACTTTTTGACTGGCACTTTTCAAAACACACACCCAACAACCTACACATGTCCTTTTTGTGAGTGTGAACTTTAGTTTATTTTCCGTCTCATTATGGCGATTTACAAGTTTTGAAAAGTTAGAAGGTGATATATTTGCAGATATACGTATTTTAATGTGAGATTTATTAAGGCCATGAGGAATTTTAACACAACAGTTTTCAGTTGAGAACATAATTTGTTTAGTGTTATGTTATTAAATTCAAAGCGGGATTTATCACCTGACAATTTGACAACCATTGTAATGCAATGGTGTGAACTGGAAAAGCAGCACATCCACACACCAGCACAGTGTGAATTTTGATGAAGGAGACTGGCGGTCAACATCTGATTTTCACAACTGTCTGTTTCTCTTTACGTGGGTCACAATCTGGTCAAGGACACTCTGAGGACACATTCGACGACACGCACACATCTTTCATGCATCTTGTGTCTGGATTAAGACTGGACAGATCGTAATCGCAATTAAAACCAGTGGGTCATGGATGGGTAAACACAAACACACACACACGGACACTTCTCAATAGTTACTAGTGCACGTTTCCATGACAACAGACAGAGAGGGAGAGAAAGTCCCGCCCCATTTCAATAAAGAATACGGAGTCACATGTGAGAGTGAGGTACGTTCGAGTGAAGGAGCGGTGGAAATAAAGCAGTGGGTGGAGGCAGGGGAGTGGTAACGTCAAGCTTGGAGTAGAGGACAACACAAAGGGAGGGAGGTAAATGAGAAAAAATGGCTGGGAAACAAAGAAATTAGGAATAATCGATCCAGTGTAGTGACAGGCCAAATTGACACAGGGCAGATATGGTGTAGTAACATTTTACACACATTATGTAACCCCTATTTATCTTAAAAGTTCCCCATCAGGGTTGATGCAGTTAATGTTTGTTGGGTCTCCAGCATAATCTTTAGGAAAGCTCTTGAATATTCCTCTACTATGATCTATGACTATGATCTTCTCAAGGAGAAAATTGGTCTGCCAAGCTGCAGTTTTGTGCTTCCAGGCCTTCTATATCACCAAAAAAGTTAGCAAACAAATCAATTTTATAAATGTGGTTCTATTAGTTACTTTAGGATCAATAATTTATTTCATAGAAAGGTGCCAGTACTCTCCTAATTTGGAGAAGCAGACAGGAGCAACACCACAATGACAAAACCACATTCTGCTGTAAATAGGCTCAGGAGTTTAAACACTTGACTACTTCAATGTCCATGATATTTTTACTAAAGTTGTGGCTGGGAAATTTGAAATTAAGGTACTTTTATGAATGAAAGAGCATAAAGCAGCATAAAGGAGGAACAGAATAAAAAGCAGCTATAGGGTGAAAGAAAATTAATGTATAGACCTTATATGTTACACACACTTGTGCTGATAGTGTTTTTTAAAGTTTCAAAAACCTTGTTTGTTAAAAAGTGTTTTCTCTGGCCCCATCAGCAAAAGGCCTTCGTCATTACTCCTGTTTGCTTCTCCAAACTGGGAGTATGCTGTGAATTACCTGATGCAAGAAATAGATTACCCCAAAACCACCTTTTACAAAATACTGGACTATGTCATTATCTTGCTTTACCAAAGCAACAAAATCAAGAAAAAATGTCATAATGGATACCCTGAAAGTCAGAAATGTTTTTCTTACCAGAGAGGCAGACTTTATGGTTGCAAAGCGGCCTTGGTTCTTGTAGTTTTGAGCCTGGCTGCTCTTGTCTGAGGGGACTGGCCTCAGCTCTGGTCGGTGGTCTCTGTGAATCCCATCATCCCAGTTGTACTGATGGTCCTATGTGAAATTCAAATGAACAAATTAAATTAAGAAAAGCAGCATGAACAATAAATTTGATAAAGTGAATACGCCTTTAATGGTAGAAAACACGGCTGTGGTTTCACTGACGCACATAAACACACTTCAAAGGGTTTCATCTTTTTTGATAATATTTAATGGCATTTTAAAAAGCATGTTTCTTTCACTGTGCCAAATTTCAAAAAGCAATTTATAGTGTTGGTTAAATTCAGCAAAAACAATTTCATTTCAAAGGTTCAGTCAGTCACGTACAGTTCCTACATCCTCGGGACCAAAAAGATGACAAGGATTCATCTGAGAACGGCACTTCATCGCATTTGAAAACGATGTGTCACTTTCATTTGTTCTCAGCTCAGCTCCTAAACTTGAAACAATGCACTAGCTGGCTGTTCATGAAGTGACATCCTTATTCATGTACCGTCAGAATACAAAGGGCAGATGAAGAAAGGGACTGACAGAGCACTGACAGCTCGTCGCTGATTTGTAATCTTTTGAGATGGCCTGTGAGAGTGGCAGACTTAATGTTGACCTGTATGTGCTGTTGGGAAATGTTATGGAGTGAGTCCCTTTGTGGACATTAGTGGTTGTGATGGAGGTAAAGTAAGCTGCCAAACAGTGTGGACTGTGTAGATGGTTTCCATGGTTATAAGGGGGAGGCGGCTGTACTTAAAAAGACTCTGATGTTTTCACAGAGCCATGTTTTCATTGTATTTGTTGACAGCACACTTATAAAAGGTAGCAATAAATCAAACATCCTACCTGCCACCTGCCACCGAGGACTAGATAGTAAAAACCAGGGTGCATGATTTAAGCCCACATACAGTGGAAGAATAGTGGACCAATAAACTGTTGAAGCAGCATTTGCCATTTGTGATTATCTATTATTTGGAAAATTGTTGCAGGGTAAAGAATGAAATTGCTGTATTCATATAGTACCCTTTTACCTACAGAGGCACTGAAAGCGCTTTACCTCACACAGAAGAGATGGAGACACTGGAGGCAAGGCAGTGTTCTGTGTCCTGGCCAAGGACACTTCGACAATGTGAAGAGTTACTGTACGAGCCGTTCAATGTCCTGAGAAACTGTCGCTAAAGAAGTATAGACTCCTATTGACTTAAAGCATAATAGTCAAAGAGTTAGCTATTACTTCCTGTAATGCTAACAGCCTGTACAGTAATGCTGACATTTAAAAAGCATTAGTGGAGGATGTTGTACAGGGCCTGGAAGAAACCGCATGTCTTATATATAATATAATATAATATAAAAGTATAATCCCTCTTATTTCTTTGATAAGTAAAAGATTACTTGTAAATATAACTTCAGTCATTCATGTTATTCCTCTGACTGTTGACTGAGTGAAACTTTGGGAAAGTCAATGAGACTGATGTGCTTTAATGGGAGTCAATGGGAGCCATAGTTCTTTGAACCAAGCCTCACTTCCCAACCAAGCTTCCATGACAACAACTAGTCTACTACTTTTCTACTGGACTTCTGCTTCAGGGGGAACTTTCTCAAAAGGGAGTCACAGTCTGTATTGTCTTGAACAGTATTTCCAGCTTGACCTCAGACTGTTACCTTCTTTGTGTGCGGAGAAGAGTCCAGGCTGTAATCCTGGGGGTGCATCATGGTCATTTCGGAGCAGCTGTCATCCAGCACCTCCTGCATGCTGTTGACGCTGCTGCTTTGGCTGCCGGTGCTCACCGAGGTGCTGGGGATGGAGTGATTGCTCCCCAGGCTGTTCATCTTACAGCTAGCTGCCTCGCTGTCCTGCAAGCACCAAGCCACATAAACATTAGAAATGTAAACATACACAGTGAATTGTGTTAACAGTTCACTGGTGTCAGCTTTTCTGCCACTATATATTGTAGTTTATAGTTTATACAGCATGTTACCTGCGTGCAATGAATAAATAAATAAACACATGCTTAAACTTAAATTGCTCAAATTAACAAATTCTCAAATTAACACTTAAATAACTTCCCTCACGGCAAGAAGGTTGTGGGTTCCAGCCCAGATGTAGAATCTGAATTTGGCTTGGCACTGACTTTCAAAGTAGAGGTAAATGACCTGTTAATAACCTGTAATGGTTTAAATATGCATTATCCTTTTGGACGTCATCAGTCTGTTGTTTTTGATAAGATATCATGAATTTGTGGTTACAGTACCAAAAGCATAAATCTGGTTGAGGTTACATTGTTGCAGTGCTCTTAAGTTTCAAGTTTATTTTCCTCGTAAGAGGGTTTGGCACAGTTTGTTTTCTCACTAAAGGCTTTAATGGTGTCGTGTTGCACTGAGGTTTGGTGGCTGCTGTGCATTGTGTCACGTGGTGTAAAATGTCACTGTGGCTGCTGGCTATTGATGCCTATTCATGTTGTCTTAGACCAGGTCAATCAAGGGACAGATCATCTCAATGTCAGCCTACAGTGGCGACAGGAGGAAGACTCCTGCTCACTGTCAAAGTGACAGTCTGCTCAGATCCTGCAGCTGGATTTCTGCATCATGGACAACCACAGGAATGACAAAACCAGGGGAAAAATTAAACAGGATGCTTCAGACTTGAGCACTGTCTCTGGCTACTCTCTTTCAACTCACAAACTACCTTGAGGTTTCTGTAACATCACTTCAGACAAGTAACTTTTCTTTGTAGTGTCACTGTCATTTCCATGGCTGGTCTGCAGAAAGAGCTTTTTGGAAAACAGTAAAACCAGATATCCTGAGTGTACAGCTTTAGTCCACATTTTCCAATACTGTCTCCATTAAGACTAATACAGACTCTGCTGCCGTTTCCTGTGATATTACTCAGCTCAACTTTGGCTTACTCTTTATAATCTTTCTACAAATTAAAAGACATGTCCCTCAGCAACGGCAAAACTAAATCAAAAGCCATGAATGAAACAGACTACTTTTTGATTTCAAAGTTTGTGAACTGAACATAAACAGTCCTTTTGCGATTCAGCCATCTGTTTTCCTCATTTGAGCTCCAGTCCTACGTTCTACTATGTTCTATGTTTAACTCCCTATTGCCCCCACCTCTTCCTCCTCCTGGCTCTCTCCCATTGGTCCGTTGTGTTTCTCTTGGTAGAGGATCTTCTTCATCTTCCGATACTGCAGATTGTCCAGCTCTCGCACTGCATCCTTGGTCCTCTGGATAAGGTCAATGAGAATGCGAGGCGACCGCTCTCGTCGCACAAAATCATGCTGGGGACAAACACATGTAGAACAAATATGAGTATATTTAACATATCAGAGGTAAAATTAAGTGTAGATTTATGGGGCAGGGTATTATATACATAGAAGAATTAGATATATAGGTATAGGAATGTAAAAAACTTTTATTATATACTCTTTTTGCTGCAGCACACGTCACTAGAGGGCGCCTGCAGTGCTCACAGGGCTCACGGTCTCCTTTGCCACCAACTAAGAACATGGGCTGTGTGTCAGATGTGTTTAAACTGATTTTCATGAATACTCCTAATCCCTTTTCCATAAATAATGTCTTAACCATATTTGCATTGGCACTGACTTAATGACAGCAGAATTACAAGAAGAAATGACACAATAAGCACTAATAAACAGAGATGTCTTGACTATAATTGGACTAATTTTGTTTATGTCCTATAAGCATGACAAAAATATATAGGTGAGGCTTGTTCTACAGTAAACAGAACAGTCATTTATGTACACTGAAATTCAGCTGTGAATTTAGGTCCTTATTTACTTAGGCTTACATAACCAAAGCAGAGTGGGTCAGTTTGGCTTGTGTGTCTAAAGCGAGGATGCAGGATGATGGGTTTGCTTGTAATATTCAGCAATCTACCACAATTCATTAACAAAAATCTCTTCACTTCCACTCACACCTTCTCTATTTATAAAATACAGTGTGCTCAAAAGGCTGAAATGTACAACCTTAAATGAACTGGGTTAAAATTAAAATATAGACCAAGTAGAAATGAAAAAAAAAAACACATTTGAGGTCTATTTCTGGCTCTCCCTGCACACCTTCCTCTCCATGTGACAGATGCTGGTGTAATGGGTTAGTCGGGACACAGGGGAATGACATCACTGCCTGAAAATAGAGATGAGAGTGATTTGTCCCGTTTTCTGACGGACCTATACCATAGCCGCCCTCGTCCAGCCACGAGAACTCATCTCCAATACTGTGTCTCGTTAAAGGTTAGTGTTAAGAAGAAGTGACAGCAGCTCAAGAACATGCTCACACACCAAGGCCACTACAGAGAAAAGTGGCCCAGATTAATTTATGTTTTAGTAATTATATGTCCCAAAGTTATAACTCCTGCACTAAGATTTTGAAAATCTCTGGCACTGACACTGGCAGTAACTGCATGTCCGAGGAAAAACAACAGTATGTTTTACAAGCAATTAATTTCAAATACTATACTGATTAAACCCCAGCCTCACTATTTTATTATTTCTTTTAAAAAATGTATGGAGGTTGCTGTAATATGGGTTGTGTTCTGCAATACTGTTTTAGTTTATACTCATTAGTATGGACATATTGGGGGAGTGTGAACATGGCCAAAGAAAGACAAATCTTTGTTCAGAAAATATTTGGACAGAGCAAAGTATGATATGTTTTGGGCATTTTGCCTTTAATGGAGAGAGTAGACAGAAGCTAGATAGGAGGCAGAGAGAGGGGAGAGAGTGCGGATGACTTCTAGGAAACAGACCCGAGGCGGAGAGTCCAACCCCGGTCCCTCTGGGAATGTGTTACTCCACCAGGTGAACCACTGTTGTGTGCCCATATTCATTGTATTTGAAAATATGATACTGTATGTATCTGGAAGTATCTGTGGTTCACAGTAAATTTATGGGTTTACAAAATATACTTAAAACCAACACTATTTGAAGGAGTCCTTTAAATATATTTAAGCCTTCTGATATGTCAGAGTCTCATTAAAATTATAATTATTATGAATGAATGAAGACCAGGAGATAGTATTTAACATAAGGCTAATGCACCGGTAGCTCAAGACCAGATTAGTGACCTCATTTCCCCTGTAAAGAGCTTGGTCTGGGCATGGACGAAAAGGAAAAGTGATTTTGTGTATGAGAAGAGAAAGTGGGGTATTAATCATAAGCTAAAAACCCCTCCCTCTTATCCGTTCACGATAAAGCAGCCCTTTCAACACTGATCCAAAGTCTGTTTGGTACTTATCCCTGTTTAATGGTTTTTCGGCCAGGATTTAGGTCAGAGGTGTTGGGACGAGAGAATTCCAGTCGAAAAGTCGATCCAATCCAGAGATCTACCAACTATCCCCCAAAAAGCTTCTGCCCAATCTCTGCTACACTGTACTGTGTTCGAGCATGTTAACCAAGACTTTAAATCTCTTAGCGGCCAATAGGATTACCTGTTGGTCACACAAACAAAAAGATCAACTCAGTTACAGAGAATGGATTAACACTCCTTCTAAGTTTTAATTAGGGATTTGTGTTGTGTGACAATTTGGGGGTGAAAACAGCTTGAATATCAGGTTCATAATTTTTTGCCTAGTTTAATTTAAAGTGACCGAGCTACAAGGTGTGGTACAGGAAGCACTGTTACGGCAAAAGAATATAAGCACAGTGGGGTGTTTCAATGGTGTGTCAGAAGAAGGCTATGTCCAGAGTATTGGAGAAATGTGGGTGGGGTTGACTCATCCACACGGCTCAGAGACTCACTGAGAAGGAAGTGAGGTCACATGAGAAGGATTAGAGAGGAAGACCACTCACTCGTAGCAGCTCCCCTGATGAGGGTCTGTCCTGAGGAATTTTCAGTAGGCAGTAGTCCACAAAGCTTCGGAAATGGTCGGACCTGAATAGACAAAAAATAATAAAAGGATATTTTATTACATAATTATTAATTCAGCCACACAGTGAAACAGATGGCCACCAGTTTAATCCAACATGACTAATACTTCTTTGTTTATATATCAATATATTAAACAACTCAATCTCTATGTAATCTCTTAATGTGGCTTAATGTATGAAACACATATAGATTATGTAAATATGTGGAGCAATAAGAATATAGGCCAATGGAGCTGTGGAACACTGTGCCACTGACTCTGATCTAAAAATATGCTTTTCAAAGCTCCACAAACTCACCACAGTGAGCTGGCTTAATGAATGGGTCAAAACAACGTAGACAATAATAAAAAATATATGTAAAATGTTCTTAGGGTTCAAATATTTAAAGATTTCTTCCATCTATGCACCCATTTATTGCTGCTGCCACTACAGTACACTACAGTACTGTACACTACAGTACACTACAGTGCACTGCAGTAAACTACAGTACACTGCAGTACACTACACTACAGTACAGTACAGTAAAGTACAGTACACTGCAGTACACTACAGTACACTAAAGTACACTAAAGTACACTACAGTACACTACAGCACACTACAGTACACTACACTACACTACACTACACAACAGTACACTACAGTAAACTACAGTACACTACAGCACACTACACTACAGTAAACTACAGTACACTACAGCACACTAAAGTACACTACAGCACACTACAGTACACTACACTACACTACACAACAGTACACTACAGTAAACTACAGTACACTACAGCACACTAAAGTACACTACAGCACACTACAGTACACTACAGTACACTACAGTACACTACAGTACAGTACAGTACACTAAAGTACACTACAGTACACTACAGTACACTGCAGCACAACTCAGGTGTTTCAACTAGTCTTACTTGGCAGGACATGGCTCACACCTTGGGCTGTTGAAGCCCCTCCAAAAATATCACAACCCTACACAACCCTAAAAGGATCACTTTCCCAAGCACAATGCTACAAAAGCTGATTTTACAACATGTGACAAAACTTTCAGTCGGTAAACAGCAGATTTCTCCACTAAGGTGTAAAAATGAATACGCTGGGAAGACAACAGAGAAAGGTCGCTAATGCCTTCAGGTAAAACTTCAGCATGAGACAGGCCACATGCTGCTACTCGTCTTATTTGTGCACACATCATTCCTATTTTGCCTGGGTTTGAATACAATCCAAACAGTTCCAAAGGGAACTGGTATCTAGAACAATATTTAGGCTTTTTGGGTTGGTATTGTGCAAACAAAACTATTGCTCTTTTAAATAATATAATGGCACATCCCACATCTTACATATGAGCTAAATTGAATTTAAGATGATTATGTTGAAGGAAATATCTAGTGTGAGCAATAAGCTGTTTATGAGCTGCTGGCCTAAATTCAATTAAAGTTTTTAATGTCTGGAAGGAGAGTCTCAAGAGAAAACATTAGCATATAAATATATACTTTGAGTCAGAGAACATAAGAAAGAGTGCAAAACGAGACTTTTTCTGTGTGTTGTGTTTGAGAAAAAATATGCTTCATCAAGAAAGCTAACAAACACATTCAATCAATACTATTCAGTCGTTGTAAAAACTTGCTGAAAAAGGTCAACACAGACACCATGTGTGTACACAGGAGTTTTATAAAGGAGGTTTACCATGTAATTACATAATAGACTTAAGAGTGTGACCTTGAGCACAGCCTGGTGCTGGAATCACACTTTACAGATTAACACTGCAATGTCTTGACCTGGCTGAGCCCAGACTGGATGGGTCTTCAGAGCGGACTCTGGCTTTTATCCATCACTCTACACCACACCATTCATTCTTTCGATCGTTTAAGAAGAACTCACCACTCATTTGACTGCAGTGTAGGAGAGTCATTCTGGGCAATGTGATATAAGGCACTCATGGCATTCATGTTGAACAAGGGTGGTTTACGCTCCGCTGAAGAAGAGAGAAAGGAGATGAAAAAATGTGAGACTTATGATTTATTCAAAACGCAAGGCCTAAATAATCTTCAGTATATGGGAATATATTTGTATTTTCCTTTCAATTCTTTGAGGCGTCTTACTCACCCAACTCAATACAGGTGATCCCCAGGGACCAGATATCCACTTTCCCTTCATACTGTCCCTCATCCATGGCTAGGATCACTTCTGGGGCCATCCTGAGGACAGAGAGATGCAGATACAAATACACACACTCACACTTTATTTAAAAGAAAAAGTGAAAATGTTTTAATCTACTGAGCCTCTAAGAACGTCTTAACACCCTTCTGCTCAGTGATAGCAACTATGACAAAATATATGTATTTCTGTTGAGAGAGTTGTTTGTGGCTGAATCTGACGGAGACAAAAGTTGTGTGTTGCTGGCACCAGCAATCTATCAATAGCCCTGCTGTTTACTCTTTGCAGTGATCAACACCTCAACAACAATGTAGTCTGGGGAGGATAATACAGTAACCTCAATGATGGCATAGTAAAAGATTGGTTGTCCCATAACACAAACACTGGCAATGAGCAACAGGACTGTGTCAACATCATACACTAATAAGACTCAGTTTTTGCATACATTAAAACTGAAATCTGTGTAGAAATATTCTATGTACAGTTAATAAATAAATAAATCAACAATCAGGTCTTGTGTTGTGGTGTACTGACCAGTAAGGTGTTCCCACAAAGGAATTGGCAGGTGAGGCAATGGAGGCAGAGCCGAAGTCAGCAAGTTTGACCTGACCCAGCTCAGTCAGCAGGATGTTACCAGCTTTAATGTCTCTGAATTAGAGCAGAGCAAAAAAAATATTAAATACCACAACTCATTGCCAAAATATTAAAAGTCGCACTAGTTAATATTAAAAAACTAATACTTGTCTTCTGTAAAGTGATGTAATTTTTTAGAGCTTTCAAAACTGGTCTAGACCTGTCACAAATATTTAGCAAAAGAAATCAATGCACATAGGAGGGAAACACATATATGCTGAGATTTGTTTTACATTTAATTAAAAGAACAATAAAGTCAGTAAAGTCTTTCATCTGAGCAGTTTGTGTTGGGGAATGTTCCTGTTGAGAAACATCTGAGGAAATGACTCTCACCTGTGAATCATATTATGGGAATGTAGGTAAGCCAGTCCTAGCAAGGCACCGTGGGTAATGGCAGCAATTTCCATCTCTTGAAGTGGTTTCTTGTGAACTTAAAGAGACAGATTTAAGAATAATTACAAATCTTTAATTTATACAGCTGACTTAACTGTGTCAGATCTTCACAGAAACTCAAACAGCAATGAAGTGCAAATAATTAAAAACAATGTGTCACAACAATGTCCCACTTATTTAATAATACATTTGTTAGCCTTCTTTCTGATCCATTAAAATACACCACTGTATTTGCTACAGTGTATGAATGCTATAAACAGCACTGGCACATCAACCACTTTCCCAACATTGCTTTTTCACACTAAAGTCAAGTGAGTAAAAATGCCATTATGAATTATATTCTCTTCTTTTTGGGCAGGGCTGGCAATTTTAGCTTAAAAGCATAAACTCACCCTCTAGTAAATCTGATGCGGAGCCCAGGCAGTACTCCATCACCAGCTGGAGGAGAACATTTATTTTGAAGAGAAATAGTCAGCACTTAAAATGTATATTGCATTGTCCGCATTACAAAGGAAATACTGGGATAGAAATGATGCAAAAAATAATATAATGATGAAAAAACAGGATCCACTGACCCAGGCAGTGTTGTCTTTCAAGTAGCAGCCTTTGTACTCGATTGTGTTTGGGTGTCGCAGCTGTCCCAAGAACTTGACCTCCTTAATGATGTCCTGCCACTTCTACAGAAACAGATCAAACACAAGGTGGTAACAGTTTCATGGTAACAGTGGGTTGAATTGTTGTAACTTCTTAGAAATAGATCAGTAAAGGCTAAAGGAAAGTTTTTTCTTGGGCGATTATTGGATTGAGACACAGTTTTGTTTTTTTCTTCAAACTTGTGGTCTGGTGGTAGTTAATTACATCCTTTTTATTTTACATTATTTGTCATTTATTACTTCAGGGTATGCTACAGCCACAAATAAGACATCAAGCTGTGCGTACATGGCAGCAAGAATGATGCAAAGCTGCATTTGCATTTTTGCTCTCATTGTTGTCACTGAAACATTTTTAAAGCATTAAAAATAGATCAAACTCAAACTGTTGTGTGTCGTGTGTGCTTTTTCTTACTTCGGTTGTCTGCTTGCCATTATAGGACATCTTTTTGATGGCCACCACCTCATTGGAGTACGAGTTACGGGCCTAAAAAAGAAGAACAAGTAAAGTGTAAAAGGTTGTGAAAATCTAAAATAAAAGGCTTGTGTGAGACTGGATTTAGTTACACTCAAGAAAATTCATAGATTTTTTACAATTGTACAAAGTAAAAAGAAGAAAGATCCTGGTACTCCATTAAGTAGAAAGTCTATAATTCTGTGCTTGCTCTATGCAGCCTGCATTAGCATGACACAACAGTAACAGAGCCTCTTATTTGAATTTGAAGTAATTTCCTTTGATCAAAGCACATGGTTATTTAGTGCTAGAACAGCAAGTCATGTGTGGTTGGTCTGCAGCTCTGCAAGCATTTTAAATCATGATTGGAATCATCTCCATATTTCCACAGGCCCATGTTAAAGCCAGGGTGTTAACCTCAGAGGCATTTGGCCTTTGGGACAACTACGCTGCAGCTCAGCCTAAGCCCTTATCTCAGCTTCATCCCACTTACAAATGAATGAGAATTCATGTTGAGGTTCAGATGGAATTACAGTAACAGCAGGCTACAGAGTATTCCTAGTTAAGTTTTTTCCACTTTTGTTTGATCCCAATCATTTCCTATCAGTAAATGCATAATAATAGTTCCCTCTGGTCTACTGTATGGACAGGGGCTATGGGCTATGTTACACTAAAATATTAAAACACATTCAGGCTAATTGTCATCACAAAGATGTACCAATAATTACAAAAGCCTAATCTATTCAATATTCACTATGGAGATGTGTGTTCAAAGACATGGGTAATGGGCCTGCATACTCAGCAGGGGGATTTCCCCCTGTTCTCTTTTATTATGGCGTTCTTACCAAGTCCTCACATGCATTAAGCATGAATGTGCATAAATCTGAATGTCTTTGAATGTGTTTCTGTCTTCATAAAGTATAAACAGCCCATGCAATTGTGTATTAGCTACTGTGCTATTTCTTCTTTTCAAGCAATTAACCTCCAGCTATGTTATAACAAATTAGCACTACAGACACCTATAGATGACGATAACCAAATCAAAGAAATGTAAAACATACAGCATTTGGCCTTAGGGAGCATTGTGGTTAGTGTTCTCACATTTGTTTAAAGACCCTTGTTAAAAAGATTTCCAGTGTATAGATGAATTTCTCCCACAGCAAGTTGACTTAAAAACTGTAATCATCCATGTGTTACCAGGCTGCCTTTAGCTAAATGTATATAACACAGCATACTGGCTAACATGGGTCTTTAAACATCAAAATAAATCATCATTTATTCAGACTTTTGTGGTTAGCATCCAGGGATAGTTGAGTTTAGTAGCAGGGATAATACAAGTGTGTCATGAGCTCAGGACTGGCGTGGCAGCAGGATTTAGATGCACAGCGCAGCCTGCCAGACGGATGAGGGCGCCGGGGCTATTAGTGATGTTTCAGGGCGATGCATGTGTGTCTGTGTGTAAATAACATGGGATAGAACAGGGGATACTAAAGCCCTGCCTGTCAAGAAAAGCCCGTCTTACTACTGACCGACTCTCAGGTTTTCACAAGTAAGAGAACAGCTGTTGGAGGAAGGAGGACGGAGAGTTATTACCCCACAAAGCGCCAAACAGCCCTGCATCTGGAGAGGAGGGGCACTGGGGCAGGGGGGTAGCAAAGGACAGAGGAAGAGGAGTGGAGAGAATGCAAGCCTTCACCCTTCACATAGAATCAAAGGCTTGCGGAGTAATTAGTGATGATGAGATTACTATGACAGGCTACAGAGAAAATGCTGAGAGGAATGTGTATGTACTTGATCTCATTCAGAGAGTCATAGCAGTGAAATACAATCTGCAGCATGTGTACAAATCACTGGATCAATACTAAGTAGTAGTAATAAATAATCCAAACCCAAATTCATGAGATAATAATGATCATGTAGTAAAGGGCTGCTGCTGCCGAACACGTACTAAATCACTTCAGTAGTCAGCTCCTGGTTCTTGTGTTTTATCTGAATGGGAGATGTAAGCTAAATGACTTATTAATTCCTTTTGCACAACCTTTACAAGAAATGGTTCAATTTATGAAGGGAGTTTATTGGAATTCCATACAAAATATATTTTCCAGTCCTTTTGAATGATTTTACTGGAAATCTCTGTATAAACTACTGTCTGAAGGGTCATTTTTATAGTTTTTAATTGACTTGAAATTAAGACACAAAACAACAACACAGGGATGCTGACATCTTACAGACAACATAAATTGAGATTACATTTTTCTGAATGTAAGATGGGTCTTTAAACTAAATTGAAAAAATATTATGTTAATATCTTTAATGCCCTCTGATTGGCCAGATACATTGACATGCATGTTCATAGAAAGCTTTTTACTGCAGTACAAGCAGTCTTTGGCAGTGCTAATATTGTGCCTGTGAATACTATTAGTTCCCTTTAAAACCCTGTAGCAATAGCACTTACAAAGTACACCGCCCCAAAGCTGCCATGTCCGATCTCATGCAGGTCACAGAAGACATCTTCGGGGTCATCTTTGTAGAAAAGGTCGGCCTGCTCGGGGTCCTTCAGCACTCCTTTCCTTGTGGATGACGGCATTATGGTGTGGACCTGGGCCGGGCGGCAGGGACCACGCTTACATACACGCTACTGCTGCAGCTGCTACCGCCACCAGGTCTCCATGGTGGCCTCAACATTGGCCAGCCAGACCTGGACAACACAGAAGAGACAGGACATGAGTAATCATAACCTGTGACAAAGACTGAGATGTGATCATTGTTGTTTGTTTGCAATAGTGCAGAGAATGCATTCCTACATAAAGCAAAATCCTACCCAAAAAGCCTCTCCCTTTAATTCAATTATTTATTACATATTGAAATTATATGTATCCAACCATCAATTGACACGAGACATCAATTTAATTGAATATATTTTTATATTTACTTCACATACATCAAATTTTTTTTTCTAGCTCATGACAGTGTTATATTGTTATATTTTTTTCTGGTGTCATGTGTGCAAAGTTTAATGTTAATGTTTAATGTTAATGTGCTGTAGTGAAGAACTAATTTATCTTCATTAGTTTGACTCCTTGACTCTGATGCCATGGCACTGTACTTCAGTGACAGTACACGTGTTTGGGGTATGCATGGTATGTCTCATGAGCACTTGACAACAGGAAAAACAGGAAAAAGACAGTCAGATGATGATGATGAAGATGGCTAGCTGTCTAGTCCTGCTGCTCGTCCAAGTCACAGTCACATTGCTCACGTAAACACACACACACATAGGACAGCTGAAGCTGAGTCACTGATGCCTCACTTCCACACATGCACGCAGTGGAACAGTTGCCTGAGTGCGTGCAAAGACACACCAGGACACAGCCGGGTTGTCAAGCGTGTAGGCATCCTGCACGCCCTGCTCCAGTTAGCTCCACTGCACATACAGCACACACTGACACACATTCCAACAGCTAAATGTAACCCACTCACTGCATTTTTGTCTACCACCAAATGTGTGCGCACATGGGCCAGATGCACCAAGTAAATCTGGCTCTAAAGGCCAGCCTGACAGAGCGGCCTGACATATAGGCAGAGGCAGTGAGACACACAAGCACCCAGGCCAAGACACTAAGCATCAGCATCATCCTAATCCCCTGTTCTTAAAGGGATCCCGGCCATCACACCCACTCCAAAAATATCACTCTTAAAGGAAAAGTCACCCGATGAATAAAGAGGGCACCCGGCAAATAAGAACCATCTTACCATGAATTTATCCAGAATACTTATATTGTCGTGACTATATAAGTGCAATAACAGAATGATCAGAAATCCAAATTACAGTTGTGTAACTTAAAGTGACTGTGACAATGTCAGAAACTAATCTGAAGGCAGACTTCCTGAGTTCTTGATTCTTGAGTGGATTTTTCTTAAAAGAAGAATGAAAATGATTTTCGGTAAAGTCACTTTTAGTAGGTTCTATTTTATTTTATTGGTTAATTTCCTCTTTTAGGGAGTATCAGGACAATTTAACACCGACTATCCAAAGCTGGCAGGGAACTGAGTGTAAGCATGTTTTTCAGAAATATCTTGCCCAAAGACATTAACAAAAAATATTCAGCCTCATGTCAACTTCTAAATGACCTTTCCCAATTGAAATCTTTCACAAGGCCAGCATGTAGTCATCAAAAGCAGTTATGTAATATCCTCTCACATTGAGAATGACACCAAGCTGTATTGAAGTCACTTGATTTTTCTCAAGTAATAGCCAACATAGTTGTGGTAACAAGCGCATATTGCAAAGCAGACAGCAATGTCTCGGTTTACCTGTTTACACGTGTTTGTATCATCACATTCTCAGGTGTGCTTTGAGTCTAAAGCGAGCTGCTGTTTGTGATGTGTTTCAAAGAAGCATGCAACATTCAGCTTAGACCTCCAGACTGTGACTGAGCTGTGACAAATGATGAATGAAGCAAGCTCTGTGTAGTAAATTGGCTACAAAAACAAGCTGCATGCTGCTGACTCTATAAACACCCTAGTCATGGCTGCTCTGCTACATTCATACAGCGCATTATGTGTTACAGTTCACGCTTAATAAAAAAAACCGTACACTTTTTCTTGATGTGTGTGTTGTAGTTCTGCAGATAAACAAAATGAGAAATGTTATTCTGCTTGTTTTTACATAATAGAGCTATATATCGTTAGGTTGAAAAGAAAACAGTTGAGTGCGTTTCTTTACCTACAAAGTATAACAGTGTCTGTGAGTGTCTTCAGGTTACATCAGCCCTGTCTGTCTTTCAGCTTAAGCTTTCAGGATAGAGAGTTAAATTGTGCCTGACACCTTCAACTCAACCTGCTCCCTGTCAAAAACACGCCTCAACCGGCCAAATACATTCTGAAATTTTTGAGCACAACTAAATCAAGACCTGAATATCACTCTTCCAAAACAAACACGTTGAGACAGGAGCTAATGAAGTAACATTAAACAAGCAGTAATGGGCAAAAAGAGCCTTTATGTGTCTCGAACATCAAGCACAATTTTCACCCTCTTCCTTCCCCGCTTCTGCGTTAAATGTGTGAAATGATGCAACATGGCAACAACAGGTTATGAGGGGTGTTAGAAAGCTGTTACTACTCCCGCAAATCCGAGCTAGGACACTAGTCTGTACGTGTGCCGCTGTGGATCTATGAATGGGATTGCGCTGAGAAGGAGAGCTGATTAAACAAATGGCTAAGAGATTAAGCTCGTAGTGTGTGTGTGTGATTTATAATTACATGTGGACGTCAGCATAATATTGCACACCATACACTAAGACCAAAGACATCATGCAGATAATAACTATAATAATAACTCCAATGAGTGTATCTATAGTGTATTTAAATTTCTTCAGTCCAAAGCTAGTCCAAAAGGTGTGTTGTATGTGTGGCCACATGGAGTCCTTAATCTAGGGGTAACATAAGATGGACTTTATTTATCTTTGACCAGGGAAATTAAGGTTACAACAAGTTAATGTGCAAAGAGATTAAACACAATAGTCGCATCAGGTGAAAACAGTCTACTCAGAACTTAGCATTTAGAGCAATATTAGCAACAGCAGGATGTCACTCTAGCTGTACTTTTGATTCTGGTCAGCTGTGCCACTTTCATATTCTTGTAATGATGTACAGTCCAGTCTCTGCAGCTTACAGTCTTCTGCCACAGATGTAAATAGTCCAAGACAGTTCTTGGATTAGCAATGACATCCATGATAACCATCTTGCCTGGTGATTGATGATAGTGAGTGTGGCCAACTCATCCATCCAATTGAGATGGAAGCTCTCACTTTCAACCTTCATTTAGGCATCTCTTTCTTATCCTCTTTATATCTCTGGTTTGTTGTCAAAAGCTAACAGCTGCTCCCTGATCCATGGTGTCCACAGTAAGCCATAGTCCAGACCGGTATGCTGTTTTATGTTTGAACTTGTTGAACTGAGACAAAAAAAAAGCCAATTTATGGATGATATGCATAATGTTTTTAATATCATAATAGGATAAAATATCAAGAAATAGGACAAAAGGGTTCAGCTTTATTGTAATATGAAGCCAGCCGAAACAATATGAAAGCATGACTGCAAAATTATTTCAATAATCTAAAGTTTTGAGTGATTTTATAAATAAAAGTGGCATAAAAATGACTGACTGCCAACAACTTCTCATACTAGTAATTTCTCAGTACGGAGTCTGGTATACAGTGCACAGTAATCAAAGAGCTACATCTTCAATGCATTCAATTATGTATCCTGTTGTGGGTCATAGTTCAACAAGAATACAACACCACACGAAATGAAACCCCCAAACAAACACAAGCTCCCCATCTCCAAGCCCCCTGCTGGTGTCACTATGACTAATTGATGCACAAACATGTTGCAGGCCCAAGTCCATCAGGCTTGTGGAAACGCCATGTGTTGTGACAGGAAGTAGGACAGTCTACTTTTGGCTCATGAACAACGCTGAACTGAACTGGACAAAATTGTGGAACAGATCCTCACAATTACATTTTCCAGTCATTGCTAATTTGAAAATGAGGTGCACACAGCTTAAGGAATGATACTATCTTCTTTCCCTTCTTCATATTATCTCAGGTTTAATTATTAACCTTGGATTTTCCTCATAATTCCAGTCCCCTTTTATATTTAAAAAGAGAGGCTTGGCCTTAGAGGACTAAGAGATTCATAAAGCTCTCTTGGGTTCGGCTGCATTCAATCTAATTCCTTTCGAGTGCAACTGAAGTGCATGCCTCTGAGGCAGTGTGAACTCTACATGCATATACAGTGAAAGTGTAGTATATGACTATATACATGTCTTCACATATGATATGCATGTTTGTGTGTGTATATTAATATATGTCATGCCAATATGTGTGACAGTGTGTGTGTATTCAAAGGCTTTAGCAGCTTACTGGCCCCCTCCCGGCTTTAAGCAGGAACAGGAATTAGGCTGACTGTGGGAATTCTTACTGGGATTCAAATCGCCAGCTCTAATCACCAACAGAAAAAAATGTAAATCCACCAAAATGTGAGTTGAGATGCAGTGCAACAGCAGTGTGTGTGTGTGTGTGTGTGTGTGTGTGTGTGAGCGCGCGCGCGTGTGTGTGTGTGTGTGTGTGTGTGTGTGAGAGAGAGACCAAAATCAGAATTACGTAATGATCAGGTTCTTAACTCTCCTGACATTACAGTCGGCAGGCTTAGCACTGGAGCTAATACTGTTTTTGCATGTGTGTGTGTCTGTGCAGAGTTCAATCACAGACTCACATATGAATACATCTAGCTCACTGGGCTTTAATAACCCTATGTAATAAAAAGTTAAAGACAGGGAACAGCCTCATCTCCCTCGGTGCACAGACCCTGGGGAGCACCTTGTGTGTGACGTGTGAGAGCATGCCTTCTGTTTAGCATTAAATGGGTCAGCCTCATTATGAATAATACAAGGCCAGTTTAAATACACAAATCTGGGTTGGATGGTTTCTCATGAAACAGTTACAATAAAAAGCATTTGATTTTAAACATAAAATATCTGTGTGACAATGACTGCTGTGAAATACACTGCTGAAGAACTATTAGGCTGTATTCACACCTGTTTAGGCTAAACTAACTCTGGTACAGTTGGTTACAGTGTGGATGCTGTAATCTATACCTCACTGCACAGCACACAAACAACGGTGTATACTAACAAAATAACATGAGCAGAGGTCAGACATTACAAAAGGCTAAATACCATACTTGGTCCAAGCACATTTTAAATTTACATGTCACAAATTGGGCATGTCTGAACAGGTGGAGCCTTTATTCGGGCACCTTCCACTGACAGCACCATCTATTGTGTCTCCTGTGTGTGTGTAAATGCAATGAAGACTTTCACCAATACTAAAAAAATCTAATTGAATAGATAAAATGTAAAGCCCAATAATAAGACATTCTTGTGGACCAGGCCTCACATACTAATGATACAGGAGTGTCCTGTATGAGCTCATGCCATAAATACACTGATGCAATGTACAGGCTGCAGGGCAAATTAAATGCACTCTACAAGACCTTTCTCAATGCCATAGAAATGACCCTCATCCTGTAATCCACTTCCGACTCTGTAATACACCTCTGCATGTGTCTGAAAGCATAGACTATCTTACTTTCTGCTTAGTGTTAATACAATTGTCGAACAATGTGGCACCTTTTCTTTGAGGTAACTGAAAATAGCCCATAATAGATTAAAAACGTACGATAGGTTTAGTTCAAAGACTTGTCAAACACAATAATTCCTAGACTTGGCAGGAACACTATTGCATGAGAGAATAATACCTGACAACACAGCTGCCAGATGTGTGAATGAGGACGCAGTAAATAATCACACCTTGGTCACTGTTAATGGCCTTGCACCTGCAGTGTACCATACCCCTGCTCGTTCTGCTGTGAGGGGAGCTTTAACCTTGTAGGTGACTGCATAAAGGCATCATAAAATTATAATAGCAATTTAAGGCTGTAAATTCTCCATGAGCGTTCTTGTGGAAGAATATTGCTTTGGTGGAGGGCAACGAGAGGAAGTCCAGACAGCTGGATTCTTCCTTTTGCCTCAAGGGTCCGTCTATAGCTCAAATTTAGTGCAGTTACCACATCTGAGCCCCACAAGCCTAGTCCCAGTTAGGGCATGACTCAGCAGTGAAAGTTGCCCACAGCTCCAAATGTACACATACAAACATGCCTGACTTTATTATGTACAAGAAAGGGAGATGACAGAGCCATTTATGTAATTTCACAATTAAACAGACTCCAATCCGCAGGCAACAACAGACATGCTAAAGCTAAAACTAGTATTTGATTTTAATATCCTTCTGAGTTGTGCTGCAAATCATTTTTTTTATGATTAGTAATGGAAGAGACAAGAGCGTCTTCCGGTGTTAATGCAGTGTGACAGAGGTTTGGTTAGTTGTTAGTTGCATCAGGAGCTTGGCAGACAGCAAGCTTTAATTATGAGGAAAACAAGACCTCGTTTACACACAGCTGATGTCTCCTTTCGGTGTCTGACTTCAAGGTGAAGGACACTGAAACATGCACACAACTTTCCAGTCTTAATTATTTCCAGTGTTTCAAAATCACAAATATTTTAGACTACAGTAATCTGAAATTGTCTTAATTCTTTAATATAAAATAGAATAGGATGAACCACCATTTGACAATATATTCAAATTTCATACCAATACTTTGAAGTAAAATCAAAGATGAATAATTGAAGTTATCAAACAAAATCTTACACAATCTTACACGTCACAGGGAGCTGGAGCTGATCCCTGCTATTTAAGAAGTAAGGAGGGGTACACCTTGAACTTTTATTGCAGGGCTAATACTAAGAATCAAACTGTGACGACTCATTCTCAATGGACAATTTAGACACATGCGTCTTTGGAAAGTGGGATGAATAACAATGTGTTTCTTAGTAATAAATCAAATCAAACACTTGTACCTTACCTGTAGGGAACGTTGGCCAATCTCTATCCTTCTTCTGCTTTCTTTTAGTCTAGTCCAGGATTGGTTTCTGGTCAATTCTTTTCATGACTTGAGCAGCACTCTTCCTATGGTCCACAAGAAAAAAAGAGAAAAAATGCTGTCATATTAAAGCCGGCTACAATCTGGCTCACAATTGTTAAAAAAAATACATTTTACAAAGAATTACAAAGACTGGATTTACACATTAAAGATGCATTGTTGCCCGTAAAAAACACAACTGGCAAAGCTTTCAATGTTCCTCGCAAAACCAGACCAGTAAAATGACTCAGACAATAAAAATTCTTTCTCTGTCGTTCAACAACTTCCTGATCAACAGAATGGTACTTTAATCAGCTTCGAGAGAGACACAGTCGAGATTCAAAGGTTCAGGTAATGCTTGTAAAAAAACACAGCCTCCTATTGTCTGTGTATATTTGATAAACACCATACAAGCCGTCAACTGGTCTTATTTTGCGGTCATAAGCTGGCTGTTAACTTTTATCCTTTGACATCATTTTTTATTGTTTAAAATCACAAAACATAATCCATTCATAAACTTGTACCAATATGCTTTGACTTGAGTATATAGTGTCACATAGCAGGTTCTGCAGCATCCAACAAACACAATCTAATCTTTAACATACACCTCATTTATGACATTTACAATACAGCTATCATCTGTTTCTCTAAATAAAGTACACAATGAGCCAGTAACCTTTGATTCTGAGAAAAGCAAACAGGACACGTCTTCTCCTGTCTACTTTGACTTTATTACACTCAGCTTCTGCATTGTCTTTTTGCCATCTCCTCTCTTGCTATAGCGCTTGCTTAGAATAGGTGTTTCTAATAATAAAAAATGGACAGAAGAAGGATAAAAGCGGATGGATAAAAATGTATTGTCCCATCTGAGTGTCTCTGAATGATTTATAACACAAACTGACGTGTGCATGAGCCTCTGGGAAAGTTGTGTCTGCACTTCTCTTCCTCCCTCTGGCTTCACAGCGCTCTGGCTGGTCTTTCTGACTAATAAACAAGAAAAGGGAGAAAGCTACAGTACATACTTACATTTGTATCAAATAAATAGATTTAAACATTGCTGAAATTATTTAAGATGATATAGTGATAGGTGATAAGGTGATACAGTAATTGCTGCTTGTGTCAGAGTCAGGTTTAATGCCAAAAGAAAGAGGTCAGTGTCAAAGTGTCAGTGATCCCACAGCATGTAATGAGAACTGAATAACACACCCAACTCTTTTAGTGACCAAAAGAAACATAGACCTTTAAATGGATTTTTATTGTATTTGGTAACAAAAGTCTTGTCTGATGTCTTTAGTATTGATGTCTTTTATTTTTAGAGTTTTCAATTTGCAAATAATTGAGCAAACAGCCAAAACATGTCTAAAAGGCCAAAGTCATGTGAGAGAGGGGAAGTGAGCATGGAAACCAGAAACTTTCAGCATCACTGACCTACATTCAAATAAAAATATACAGTGGCCATGTGAAATACTGCTTAACTGTCTTAGTTTGGTTAAAATAACTATTTTATTGGACTGCAAGATGAAAAAAGATGAGATTTGTGCAACCAGTGTTTGCAATACAGATATTAAGATAAGTTTGCAATAACCTGTGCAGCTACTGGAAAGAACTAGCAGCAGCATGAGCTATCCCCTCATGGTCACTGTGATATTAAAAACAAAATGGTAATGGCTGTTCTGTTTACCATCTTGGGCCACATTATGTTGGTCGAATCTGCTCAGTGATGAGGCCTATGTATGAAAATAAACCCAGTACATTTCAGAACACTGTTGATGCTTTGGCTACTGATCAAATTCTTGATATCCAATTCGTACTTTGTGTTCCCTGTGTAACATGACACACAATGAGTCATAAATCCTGACTCACAAGCTGTCAAAACCCAAAGTATGGTTTGGCCAAGTCAATTTCAATCGTGCATGTTGCAAACAATGAAACAGAACTCACTTCAGGACATAATATGGGACAAGTGCCAAGAATATGTCTCATACTATTTAAATTGCACACGGGACATGTGAGTAGACCCACAACAGGTTACCACAAAACGTCATTCCCTAAAACCCATCTTCCTTACAAACCTTAAATATTCAGTTTAAATGCCCTGAAGCATGTAAACGATCACTCTTTTGTACATTTTATTTAAACAGGTAATTAGACCTACTTCTTACTTTGTACCAGAGGGACAGATAAATAAGGCGGCTTTTAGTGAGTCATGGTTTTCTTTAAATATCATGCCTCGTTGTGAAATGCCTTAAATAAAGCAAAAAGAACCCAATGTAAGGTACTTTCTATAATACGCATACTTCTTCTGGGATGAAAATATACTAATCCACTAAGATAGAAAGAAACTCAACAGTATGTCCCGATTATCCTGCCAGGGCGAATGGTGTGGATTTTTATAGCACTGACTCACTTCCACAGAGTGATAAACACACACACACTTTACACTCTAAAGCGGGATTTGGAGACTTGGGGGCAGCTCTCATCTCAGCAGCTTAGTGACACTATTGAGACATGTGTACATATGCGTACGTATGCATACACATACACACACCACAGACTGTTAGTCTGTCAGATTAGCTCTAAAGCCAATGCCAACATAAATGTGGATGTTGGAGGATTGATGGAAAAATAAACACAGTAAGTGGCCTGTCTAGCTTCTACCCCGGGGCCAGGCTTGGAGTCACATTAAGCTACTTCCTGGTTACTTACAGCAGCAACAGTCTCAGCAGCCATGTCCACAGTAAAAAAAAAAAAAATTCTGTGGCATTGTCAATTGGGATGTCATTCTAATAAAGTCTGTCAGGCCATGCACTGTAAACATCGTCACCACCTACTCTACAACACTTACACAAAAGAAGAATGCTCACAACAGACTAAGAAAATGCATTTTTTTCTGAAACACGACCAATAACATGTTAATGAATTAAAAAACTTGCATATGTACTAAAAACATAATCACCAATAGCCAATGGCATGCTGCAACGCCATTGTTTTCACAGGAAATGCCATTTTCACAGTTTACATCACAACACAGTGGGGGCATTTTCATAGCGTTTATGAAAAAATACTGAACACAAGAACAGAACTTGTACATTGACCAATAACAGTTTTTGCAAGAACACTTGTTGCCTTGTAACAGCCAACCCAAATGATTTACTACCTTACAAACATTTACAACCTTTCGGAACATTATCACTTTTTGGGCAAACAAAAACAAGTCATTTTAGACTTTATCACAACAAGATAAATCAGACCTTGAAATGTCCACAATTCCACATCATTTACATCAACCCTAAACAGCCTAATAGAAATGATGATACGGTCAAATAAAAGTTCTGGTACTCCAAGGCAATCATTCCCTTTACTGGTTTCAATCAGAGAAGTGCCGATGTTCCTTTGCCCTAAAGCTGCAGGTCAATATCAAAGCTAATCTCCATATTGATGCACAAAGCCACTTGCAGTAATGCAGATTTATGTGACATTTTATAAAAGCAATACAGCACATACATACACAGCCTTGACACGTGAGTGCTTTCCACACATTGTTTTCTCTCACATGTCCATCAGTGGGATCCATGTGGAAAGTGGCACCCATGTAATATTTAGCTCTCTGAGGCTTTTGGGAGGTGTTGGGAGAAGCAGGGGCAGTGGGAAAAGACCATCCTTCCATTAGAGAAAACAGGCCTGTGGTTTAGCACTGTCACTACATAAACTTTTAAAACCATGAGACTTTTGAGCTCTACACACACTTAACATACAGTATACAGTACATACATATAAAAAATGCACACAAGACAATGGGGATATGACAGTGCCATTATTGAACGTAGTCTAGTGTCTCATTTCTGGGTAGATGACACAAAAAGAATAAATAAAAATGGTGGACTTTAAAGAGAAAGCACCAATTCCTGAAATCACCAAATCACAAATTTACATTATATCAGTATATGGAAACTATTAAAACTCCATAATGATCAGAAAGTTTGCACATATTTTTTCATTCCCAATTTGGAGCCAAAGTTTTCCACAGACCTAAACCTTCCCAAAAACAGTCACTGCTCACGTGTTGAGGGCCAGCGTATCTGCAGCACCCATCAGTTTGAGTATAGCCAGCATGCTCCATTTGCACTGGTTTTCTAAGGCTATAAAAGAGACACATTCAGCAGCACACACACGTACATTATAACCACACATGGTCCCATACAAAGTCTACCTCTTATTTAATGTTTTTTAAGGAAGACCAATGAATCCAGAGGGGTCTGTCTGTGTGTGTCCCTGTAGTGAAGCCCAGCGATTCTTCTATTAAAGCCATTCATCGTCTTTGGCAACTATCAGCCCTTTGCCTTTTCAGCTAAGAGTGTTTTTTTCAGCCTGGTCAATAGTGTGTGGTCTACTGTCTTGGGTTTCCCAAAGCCACACAGTCTCCCATTTCACAGATCCACACAAAGTCAATCAATGAACAGCTCTCTCAACCTCTTCATAAATGCAAACACACACCAAACAGAATCAAACACATAAATGTGTTGTATACTCTGTCATAGTGGTCTTATAAAGTTGTAAAATGTTTTTATAAAATGGGTTCCTGGCCATTTACATTTGTTCAATCAGAATCTATACTGTCTTTTGGGGGAGCTTCTGAAAGAGTGGTAAGGTTGAGTGATGGTTGGTAAACAATTATTTTTAAATTGGGCGTTGGGTTTTTATTTTATTGGCTTATATTGCATTTACTGTAAATAGTAAACTGGCAGCTGTGCTGTAGTCCAGTGCATTATCTTTAATCTCTGCTTCATCAGCAATTATCTTGAGAATAAAGTGTCATCAGACCAGCACTAAATTGGTTTTGATAAAGAACTATGACCTCTTAACACACACTTTTTATTTTTACTTAGATTTTTAAAAAGCCATTCAGATACGTACTGTACATGCTGGAACTTAAGTGAGAGGATTTTCCATCACAGGACTGACATTGATGCTGAAATGTGGGAGTTTCATGTTTTTGTAATGTCATGTCCCTCAGGCAGCAGTTTTGGTCAAAGTCAATTTTTAAATAACCCTTGTAGGCTCAGTGGAGCTTCATTATTTTAAAAGCACGACTCCACCAGCGCCACCTCCTCTAAGCTGACTCACTGAGCAAACACCAACCTGCACATGGGGTGGATTTTATGGAAATTAAGTCCCAAACCATTCAATTCATCCAGAGGCTCGTGGAGACTGTGCATTTACACCTAAGGGGCCATGACTTGGCGCTGTCCTGCGGAGAAGTTTTAATGAATAAATCAAGAAACATAACACGTTGGCCTCTGGTCTTGGACTAGATCTTTCCAAACCTGGCTTTCGGCTGTGTGTCAGAAAGGGTATGTACAGTATGGTGAGGTAAAAAGCTCTGTGCACCCAATTTGTAGTGCCAATAAGAGAGTGTTTGGGTGAAAGATGTGAATATTCATCTATGCTCTGGGGGGCAAATGTGCAATAGACATACAAATAGAAATTTCTAGACCTTATTACACCTATAAAATTAAATTCTTGCTCTACCACTTTAATTTCTGACTGATTTTAATAGTGAAGACCATCGAGTTGTTTGAATCACTATAAAAGATCACCATTACGCTCTTATCTTGAAATGATGCGTGTTGATCTAATGCCTGTTTAATATAATGATAATCTTGGTGCACTACAAAGACACTGTTAATAATTAAAAGCACAACATTTATAAAAGTATGGGTCAATCACCAATGCGTCAATCATTTATTTGTATAACTTTGTGAAGTTCAAGAGTAAAAAGACGCATTGTCAATAAAATAGGACTCCCAGTAAATACCAAATATCAAAATAGATTTTAGCAGTTTCACCAAATGACAAAATTAAATCCAAATTGTGAGAGCACAATGGCACAAAACAGTTATGAATGAGGGTAAATGTCAATTAGGTGCGGTCATAGAGGTCATGACCTTTGGGTAATGGGCTGTTGTTGACCCTGATGACACATCGAGCTGCTGCTGGTGTGAAAACCACAGACGAGCAATTCGATAAACGCTGCTGTTTTCATCAGCGTGTTAAAGCCACTGCCATTGGCTACATATAGAGCGTCTCAGCTGGGATTTAGGCGGCTAGATAGACCAGATCGACAAGGCAATAACCCTGGGTCGGTTTATGACACTATCAATTCCCGAGTACATTGATTTTCACTGGGCTTCAGTTACGCACAAACATGATGGCTGTGTGAGAGCATGCACTTGCTAAAACATAAGATATATGTACTAAAATGTTCAAATCAAACAAATATTTACAAGTACAGAAATTTGACAAGTATTATTAAACATTAAATATGGCTGATGTTTTACAGCCCACATTCTGGCTTGTCAAAAGGCCTGACTGCACGTGCATTCAGAACCCCTGCTGAGGGAGCTGTCAATGAGTGAGTCATCCCACTGTTATAACCCCATTTCACATTCCCATCTGACCATGTGGAAGGATAAGAATAAAGAGGGAGGAGAGGTTCATACACCCACAAAGAAAACATGTAACATACATGAAGTGTCAGTCAGTTATCACAAGTGAACACAGAACTATCCATAGGAGCTTGTTCTAGCACAAACACACACCAGCTGATCTAGTGTGGAAGTGACAGAACAAACTGTAAGTGGAGAGCATGGTAACTACATAAGTTGTAGATAACCAAAAGTGAAAGTGTTCAAACAATGACAACCAAACATAATCACAACTTGCAACAACTTTTTTTTTTTTTTTTTTTTTTTTTAATGGGAGTCAGTGAATCCTGCAAATCAGATTCTGCGTTAGTCCATGCTCCATTCACTGGATCGATCTTTTGATGCAGTGAATGGAGCATGATAACAATTATTCATATCCTTATTCTGTAATTGAGAATTGTTTGAAGATATTGAAAGATCTTTGTTAATCCACAAACCTGAACTAAGTGCCATGCTGAGTGCTTCTATATCAAAGCAGCGAGTACAAATCTCCTGAGGCACTCGGGGATTGGTTCAGATTGGTTCCCATGCAGGATGGATGAGACGCCCCTTCTGACTTTCTTCAAGGCCGTGATCTTGGAGAGAAAATGATGATGTCATGCAGTCATTTGCAGAGGCCTCTTGGGACAGAAATACATGCTTAGGACACAGATCTAGTGGCTTAAGTTTTAATGTCCTGCACTGACTACTGCCTCACAGGAGGACGACTTCTGAAGAAAGGAGGGGGCTGTTCGATCTGCAAGTTTGATACAAATGATAGTGTTTCATTTTTACTCCAAATCAGAATAAATAGTCAATCAGGGCATGACTGAGAAACGACAGCAGTGGATAATTTAACACATGTGGCTTGATGCATGACATCAGGTAAAGCTGAGGAATACTAACTCACAAGTTTTGTTCCTTGCTGTATTTTTTAAAAGACAGATCAGCCAAAATGAAAAACAAAGAGATGGAGGAAGTAAAGGAAACCCCAAAAAGGAAACGTGCATCTGGGGCAATGAGTCATTTCCCCTGTGTCTTCCTCAACTATGTTCAAATACACACTGACAGCATAAATTATGAACATCATCAGGTTTTAGACTGCAGGCTCGTGGGTTTTAGGCCTGAGGATTTTAGCTTTTTATCCTCTGTAAAGTCTCTGCGCAATTAGTTTGGGAATTAATTTGGGCTCAGAACTTGGCCTCCCTCTTCCTCTTAATATCTGAACAAATTCATACAAGCCTCTTCACACACGAGTGGACTCAACACATGCACTTGCATTTAACCGTCATGTGTTAATGCAATAAACTAAATGATGCTACACAAGTCATCTGCTGATAAAAGGGAGTATTACTTACAGATTGTTGAATTGGCAGAGGAAAACTAATGTTGCTCTGCAAAGGCAAACTTTTGTGTATGACTCTTTGTATGTAGTCAACATACATTGTTCTGTACTGTAGCAGTGTTCAACCCTGCATACTGGCCTGGCATACACATAACATTTTTTATGGCTAAACAGATTCACGTAACTCTTTTGAAAATGCAACAATGCTAAATTCTATGTTGTAAGAAACATTGCGTAAACAACCTTTAAAATTTTGAGAGCATGAGCCAATATACCAAATCTCAAGCCTTCTTGCAGGATGGCGAGTTTAGTATTCAGTTGGTCATATGCCACAAAATCTCCACACTACACATTTACCAACATGAAATATTTCAAATTAAGACTACACACAGAAAGAATGTAACAGTCATGAGCAGTTAATCAACACACACAAAATGCTTTGGTGTCGCACTGGTATATGAATAACCTTGTATAGTCTCCATGTATTTTTTCTGGTCGGAAGTCTCTGACCAGAAAATACACCAGGAGCAATGAACACAGGACTACAGGACCATATACTCTTGGGTGTGCCGTCAATCAATAATTAATTGTGAAAATTCTTTATATTGCAGATATGTGTCTGAAGGTGGCAAAAACAAGACCATTTAAGAGGCCATTATGCAGAAAAGTGCAGGTCTGTAAGTGCAGTCACTCTCTGGATACTGTTTATTGCATAAAGATTGTGTGATTATCCTACATTTCATGATGTGGGATAATCACAACAATAAAGCCCTGTCTGTGATTGTTAGAGCCCACATACAGTGAACTTTCATTTGTGGAACAGAGCCATGCTGGACATGATCCAGCTGCTTTATTGAGAGTTGACAGGACTACAATAGGTGTCCCTATCTGCCACGGTGCTGTGTCAAACCAGGAAACAATAGCTGAACGTGGGTCATGGAGGTTGTACACGGCTTCTTTGATTCCAATTTCCTCCTTCCTCTCCAGGGACAATATCATCCCTCAAGTATCCTGTAAGTCGTGGCACTGCACATCTGCTTCATGTGTGTTTGCGTATGATGAGCTTGTATGTACACCAGTAGAGGAAACTGAAGAATGAACAAGGAAATGGTGGGATGTTGTCTGCCAGAGTTTTCCCCAAGTCAAAGTTTAATTGGACGATTATCCCTCTGGCTTTCAATGTTCTCAAAGGCACACAATGTCTTCCTGGTATGGACTATTGAGCAAGAAAAGAGTGGCAAAAGCACTTTCTTTCATTCTCATGGCTCTCATGAGAAGTCCCTGGGTTTTCTCGTAAGACCTAATGGTGGTCATTCCCAAAACAATGTTACCTCTGGGTTGTGTTTAAAAGTACACTATATGGCAACTTGTATGTTGTAAGTATCTTAGCTGAAGCTGTAGTAAAGCCCTAAATAAATAGTTCACTTGAGCCTGACTGTTGGATAGTGACAGAACAACCTCCCCCAGATTCATCAGAGGAAAATCTGCACTTGACCCAATGGAGACTGTCCAGTCACAGCATTAGTACTGCATGCAGCTTGGGTAGAGGCCTAGTTCTCTTGGGACTGGGGGATGGGATTGGCATACGCTGGTGGTAGCCTAAAAATGAAGGACTATCTAGCATTAACATTAGTTTGAACAGCCAGACCACAAAAGGTTGAATGCAATGTCATTGAATCCATAAACTCATCGGCATAACTGCAAGAGCCTGCCACTGGTCACATTTTCCATAAAAAGTGCTTTAAAACAAAAAGGTATTGAAATTTGTTTTGATGATGCAAAGTAAAACTGATGATTTGGGCCAGTGAAGGGGTTCCAAAAATAGATGAGTGCAGTGTATTACCTCACCCCATTCACAGCAGCACAGGTCCATCACAGACACCCTAAGCCTATCTGACATGTCCCACTCAGCACAGTGCACGCTGTTGTTTCCCTGTTGGATACATGTGAGAGAGCCAACAGAAACAGACTGAAGGCCTAAGACATGTTCAATTTTTTAAATACTTCTATTACAGTGAAACATGCAGTTCTAAAAATAGCCCTGTCTAAGCCTTTTCCTGCTTCCTGCTGAGCTAAATTAAGCCCTAGGCCCCGGAGTCATGGTGGTGGGCCGAGATATGACAAGTCAGCCATCAGCCATGGTCTCTTTGGGTGGAGCTGATGGCTGCTCACTATTCTCCAGCACTTCAGCTTAGCCTCGTCAGAGAAGAAGAGACAGAGGCTTGCGAAATCAGAGGAGAGCTGGAGACAGATGCAGGCAGACATGATGGGGGATGGAAAGAGCCAACTCATGAACACAGCTGCAACATCGCCAAAGGATTGGAGGCACGATTCTAATGAAGGGCTGTAATCAAGTTGCTCATGCTAACTTCCCACACCCTGCAGCGCGGACTTGCCCAAATGCTTTTCTTATGACAGAGGGTTTCATATGCTTGAGGAAAACAATGAAAGTGTTAATGTTGTATGTAATGCACAAAGAATGACGTATTCAACAACTCAATCTGTTCTGCATTTTGTAATATCTCAATACAGTGTACAGGGAACAAGTTAATCCAGATGTCATGTTCGCAAAAAGACCATGACCCATAAAATGAGTCAATAGTTGCCTGCAATGTTGGATCCACTTCAAAGTTGAAACAGTTACAATTGAACAACGCCAATGAAAAGGCCCAATCCTGACCAGAGCCAAACAAGTGGTCGGACAAGCGCCACTTTCTGAAGTGTTAGGTGGTGAGAGGAGCAGAAGTGGCACACTCACTTGGGAGGCATTTGATGATGAGACATCTGTTAGTCCGTGACTTCCTGGTCTCCTCTGAGACTGCTATCAGTCGACCAGGGCCATGACACAGGCCTGCACCAGCTGCTGGGCCAACACTAGATCCAGTCTACATGTTTCTGCACGACTTCTACTGTATCCTGAGCAAAAGGACAAATACATAGTCCCTACCTGATGGGAAACTATGGCTTGCCCTTGGACTGACTGAATTTAGAATAAATGAGAGACTTTAAAAGGACTGTGAACTGAGGGAAGTTAATGATAGCCACTATGGAAGGCTTAGGAGTGCACCCACTGTGAACACTGGGCACATGCATAAAGTCCTCACAACAAAGTAATTAAATAAAGTGCCGCAGCAACTGCAGATTAATCCCATTAGCAAATATCTGTACTAGATGGCTCTTATGTTATCTTTAGAACACAAGATCTCAGAACAGTGCAGAATTTAGCTGTCTTTGGAAATCATCATTAAAAACAGTATGCATGAACACATCTGCTACTGGAAGAGGGGAGGGGGTTGGGGGCATAATTCTCCTTGTCATCTGAGACAGCATTCCTATATTAGACATGCTAAACCAGATCACTGCAGAACATTAAGCCTGACAGCAGTGCTTTAATATTTGATGCGCCTTGCTACTGTGTAGCGCCAACTAAACTGACTTGTATGTATTTTTCAAAAGTCAGCTCTCCATCCTATGAAAGTGGAGAAAAGTTCATAGCAGTAAGCAGAGAATTGTGGCTCATGCTGAGGAAGATTAGTCAGCAGAAGGCTGAATGTACAATTTATGTCTATTTCAACAGGTTGCTCAGGATGCAAACACTGCGACAGATACATGCATTAAGACTTATGAAAATTAAATCTGTCTCTTTCCTTATTTTAGTTTAGTTAGAGTAAGAGTCATTATTGGGATAAACTTTAACCACAAACAGCTACCTGGTCACATCATGCAACATCACCACAGGCATGTGGAATTTCTGAAAAAAATATATTTGTAGTTATGATTGTACATAGTCAAAAAAGGGCCAAAGTTGACATGTGCCTCAACTAAGACCATGAGGTTTCATCTGTCAAACAAGAACTTGTCTAAACTACCATTTTATTTAAAACATATGAGGCAGATCTGTCATCATGTCTGAAATATTCATTCTACTGAAAATAATATAGTATCCCTAAAGCTACTGTCATAAAGAATTTCATAAGGCTACTAAGGTTCTACATTTCAATCAGTGGTCAAACACATAATAATAGATTGACCATGTGTGATACATTTTTATCATTAAGCCCCAAGCCTGCGCCTCAGTTGTGTCTGTGGAAAAGTGGCCTGGGCCCTAACGCTGCCTTGCAGAAAGTGTCTCTGGCTCACATTTACCCTCTATCTGTCACAGTCACATCAGACAATTGTCAAGAGCAGCTGGTGCTTCCTTTTTGTAGGCACTTATCAGTACGACACAAACACTGGTGTCCAAAGTCATGAGGCAACCTTTAGAAACGGTCTCAAAAAAGGCAAATGGAGACCTCTGAACAGATTGACACTGCATAATATAGAAGCTTATTGCAATATGTGCTCCAAATCTAAGTCTTGCTTTTTGTTTTATTTTTTACTCGTCATTTTTTGCACATCCTTCTTCTTTAAGGTCATTTATGCAGCAGCCAAGTCCTGAAACTTTGTGCAAGATGTGACATTGTGATGAAATATTATGGTTTTGAGGATAATGACAACTGCATGAATCAATGCTACTAAGCATGTTTTTTTATAAGTTAGTGTTAATATCTAGTGTTAAAGTGTTAATTACTGATAAAACTACATTATAGAGGGACTTTTAATGGATTAAGCCCACAAAAACAACTAGTATGAACTGAACTTGAAAACATGCAGGTGAAATGTCATAAATAGATATAATGTTGCAATGCTGTAGCTCAAATGGGGAAACGACTTTGGAAAAAAACCAACCCTGATCATAACAGCGAACAACAGTGTGCTGCCTCTCACTCATGCGCTCTACACACAAGAGATGACATCATGTTGGGTCAGCTTGGGTTTTAATGCTCAGCTTGCTATCTACATCTGCCATTTCGAGCGCGTCACGTTAGCCTACATTTACTTTTAACACTGGTTATTAAACGGGTCACAGACCATCTTGCATTAAAGTGTTCCTCTTTATGACAATGCAAACGCTGGCCTCTGCGATCACTGCGTCATGTTATTATTTTTACAGCCTTTAAAACGATAAAGAAGGCAATAAAAGTGTCAAAAACGTGAGTAGGTATGCTATACTTTGGCTGGTGTTAAGTGTAAGGAGACGTAGTAAATACTATAGTAAAATGCTGCTCAAGTCATGTGTGGTGGACGCTACATCGTCACAACCGAGAGCCATTGTGACTGAATGATAGTAAAATCCCACTCACAACAATGTACGACACGATGGAGAGAACGACAGTCAATACGGACGTGAAACATTTACGCACACCGACCCATATTTCCTAATAATGCTAAAATAACACCGCGGACAAGTTTAAAGACGTCCAGTCGCTTTGTCGCCTTAAAACAATGTAACTGAACACTTCACTACAACCTGTCACCCTTTTATCATCTTACTCACCCATTGAGGAACAAGCCAAAGCGCAGGTCGATCCGATTTAAAAAGCCAATACCCAAATTTGAGCGTATTTGAAGCAGGTGCAGATAGACATCAATCAACAAACATGCACTTGGCTCAGAGAGGTACAAAGCAGACCTACGCACTTAACCCAAGAGCAGACACTGCGCTCAGTACGCACTACCTCCGAGCAGTGGCCGCGAAACAACGTCGAAAACAAGCGACTGTTCGCCGTTTATACTTCAGGTGTAACCTTAAACACTACAGATACTTTTACTGCTTTGACATTTAGCTCGCACCATAGCCTCGGAGCCAAGAGGAAGTGTCATCCCTGTCTGAGAGCTAGCACAAGCTTCTGTTCAGCGTCAAGGAGGAAATTCACAGACAGCAAGACAAAAACTGAGAGGAAAGGCTTACCTTGAGCAAAAGTACTCCTTGTTGTAAACCATGCGCACTTCAGGAACATTTGGCCGCAGTCTGAGGCCGTCGATGTGACTTTGCGAAGTGCTGTCAGTCGGTGTGGACTTCCTGAATGACGGAGCAGCCCGTGTTTGACAGCTCCTCTGGCACACACGCAGCGGAAATAAAGTTGTCTACTGTTGTCAACGATCGACACAATGTGGTCTTCTCAAAAACGCACTGTATTCAGCCAGACTTTTACATTTGATTCGATGTTAAATTGTTCATAAGTGCCAAATCAACCAAAAATAATCCAAAAATTATCAGATTGTTATCCTATCGCTTATTTTAAAATAATAAAGAAAAAGTTTACAACAAACTATGCAATGCTTATTTTATTTGCAATTCATTAAAGATGCATGAACTGACTCATCCCGATTCTGTTGTAACTTCAGACATGGCAAATACCGGCACTAACACAAAAATGTACTTGGTGCAATGCTGCCACCTGCTGCTTATTCCTAGTGGTCCAACGCCTTTGAATATAGCGGTACAACCTCAACATAAATCAACATGGAAAAATTTGAGAAACTTAATATAAATTAATATTTTCCACATGGGAGTATCACAGAATATCTTTTGATTGTGTGCATGTACATACATTCATTAAAAACAAACAAACAAACCGGTAGACTAAAACAGGCTCTTTTCTATTTTAGCACGTGAGACATTTTGAGAGAGTCTATTTTAAACACATTGGCCCACATTTTATGCAATAAAAGTAATAACAATCCGAATCTGTATCAGAACTGACGAGGTAGTATATAGAGATAGTAGATATTAATAATTAAACATCATTTAATGTGTATTTCATTGTCACCCTTCAGGCTCTTGCAATAATAATAAAAAAAGTTAATCCATTAAGATTTAATAGTTTTTGGTTAATTCCAATGATTGACAGATCAGACAAAAGGCCGAAACCGAGACCCAAGCATCTCAGTGATAAGCCTGTTTAAATATGTTTCCTCACTTCAATGTAGCCTAGTATAACCTACTTGGCATAAATTAATACTGCTTTTATGACTAATCTATTATGTTTCAAACAAAAAACATTTATGTGTACAATGTTTTAAATTTAGGAGTGTGACAGTGCATACAGGCATATTCACAGGCAGCTAAGTCTTAGTGGGTCCTTTCAGTTGTAGGCGCTGTTCCAAGGAGCAAAACACAAATCGATTGTTTATTTTGTGTTTGTTTACGTTTTCAAAGTGGAAATGGCTTCGACTATGTTATCACCTATGGTTGATTATTACAACGATGAAGAAGACCTCGATAGTGTGGACGAAGACGATGACCGTAGTTTCAGAGGACGAGATTCAGAGGAAGGTGCGTGAATCGAAGTCACCAAAAGCGCTCTGACCGCGGGCTCGGTCTATTTGTTGGCAAAGAAACGAGAACACACCGTTATTGCATTAACTAGGCTTTGTATGCAATGTGGGGTTTTATTTTAAAAAATGCCGTGATTCTACAAAAAGATAATACAATGTCGTTTCAATTAGTCTGGCGCACATTTTAGTGCCGTTTCATTTAGCTGAAAGCCTACAGTGTATTGAACAATCAGCCATACTAGCTAGCTAGCTAAATAGTATAAACTAGCTTCTGCACATTGTTAAAATAATTTGGCAACACGGCATACATTTCACGTGCATTTAGCAATGATGTGTAAAATGCTTTGTGTTTTTTTTTCTTTTTTTGTTTTGTTTTTTGTCAGTCGTCTTTGTTCACTTAGCATACAATTAAAGTAGTTGTAAGTAAATCGCAACGTACTGGCTGTCCAGAAGCAAAGTCATCAGTATATGCTATGAGTTACGAATTAACACAAAAAACAAAAATTAAGCAACGCTCGTTCTTATTCGTAAAATTGTAGTCATGCTGTGGGCCCAGATTTAACCAACAAGCTAACGCTATGCAGTTAGCGCTAGATGCGAGCATTGACAGATCGCAGACGCGAAACCTTGGAGCTGTGTCCACTGCACTGCCCTTTTCACACTGTTGGTGAGACGGGACGGGTTACAGTGGACGAGACAGACAGATAAGAGGACAGCAAAGACATGACAACTCTTCAAGGTTGGCCTCTTTACTCGACAAAGCCTTTCTCTTCAAGTTATGGCTTGTTTTTATGTTTTGGCAAACTATAAGAACAAATATCGAGTTTCTAATTGAGCTGAGACTGAGCTAAATAAAGCTAGCACACTAATGCTAACCGAAAATGAAAGCTGCTGTGTCAGCTCAACACGTCTCGCTGGGCCTTTCCCTGCCTTGTATCAGAGTTGTAAGGTAACCTCCGGAAATGTGCTCATAAGCAGCTTTAGGTTTTCCAGATAGCACTATATTTGTGGTTAACATGTTACCCGTGTCTTGGGATAGTGGGTATTTATGCCGTCCAAGTTAGCTTCTGTTTGTACCAGATCTTTTTGGTCTCGGCATTCATCGACCGGTTGGCATTTTAAAGAACAGCCCTAACGCTCATCAGATACTACTTCTCTATGGCTAGCGTTAGAAAATAAGTGACATTGTAACTTGTGCTGCTTACCCCCTCTCAGGTCAAAATCTGATTTACACTGCGTACACCATTAGATCACGGGTGCCACGCACGTCCTGTAATCAGTGCATCTGCTCTGTTTGTGGAATTACATGATTCAGCATTTGGTCTGAAGGAGACAGACACTGGGTTATAACACGAGATTATCCACAGATAAATAATAAAGTAGTTTGATTCAAAAGACAAGTGGCAACATTTGTTTGTTTTGTTTTCCAGACACGGAAGATGCCAGTGAAACAGACCTTGCCAAGCACGACGAGGATGACTATGTTGAAATCAAAGAGCAGTAAGTGCTTAGCCTTTTTGTTCCACAAAGGTGTGTAAGCCTAAGGACATCTCTTCATATCATGATTAACTCCTTGCGTGTGTTTTTCCAGGATGTATCAAGACAAACTGGCTTCTCTGAAAAGACAGTTGCAACAATTACAAGAAGGTAGAGTTTATTATCAAGCATTTCTGCTTCATTACTGGTAAACTGTCACTTAATACCTCAAAGCTTTAGTATTTTGATTATAAATATTAAGTTACAGTGAATGAAAATGTCTTTTACAGGTACACTGCAGGAATATCAGAAGAGGATGAAGAAGCTGGACCAGCAGTACAAAGAGCGACTTAGAAATGCAGGTAAGATTACTGCCACATGAGGACAATATTCACAGTTGTCAGCTGTTCAGAGTGACATGTTTCATTACCGCTGTTTCATGTATTAAAATGTAATTCTAATCTATTTACAGATCTTTTTCTACAACTTGAGGTTTGTACATTGATTGACCAGATATTTTTGATTTCTGATTGCAAGTTCCCAAGTTTTGTCTTGCTTTTTTCCACATGCTGTGAAATGCTGTACTTTTTTAACCTTTTGCAGACAGAGCAGGTGGAGAGGAATTACATCAAGGAAAAGAAGGCAGCTGTGAAGGAGTTCGATGATAAAAAGGTTGAACTGAAGGAAAACCTTATCGCTGAGCTGGAGGAGAAGAAAAAAATGATAGAGAATGAGAAATTAACAATGGAGCTGACAGGCGGTAAGAGCCAGGATTAATAATTTGGGGCTTTGGGCGTAACATGGATAAATGTGGGCTGGTTCACTAAAGAGGAGTGGTTTTTGTTCCTGTATTTTATCTTTATTTGGCAGAACTGTGAATTCTAATCCATATTTTGGGTGTTTTTCTGTTATATTTTTAGTTTACAAAAGAGGGTTACCTTCTTTCAATGTTGTTGTATCTTACTTAATCCTGCTTTTTTTCTAATGGATAGACTCTATGGAGGTAAAACCTATCATGACTCGGAAGCTGCGGAGACGTCCCAATGATCCTGTACCAATACCAGACAAACGGAGGAAACCAGCACCAGATATCCTTATCATGAACGCTCTTTCATTGGTTGTATTTACTTCAACAGCTTTGTACAGTATGTCTTCCTTAACTCTCCATACCTCAGTTAAATTATTTGTTAACAGATGACCAGATAATGGAAGATCTAAGAACACTGAATAAGGTAATTGTTTCATATCTTCAAATTAAATTGAGCATGTTCTGACATTTTCTAATAATGTTGCTTTGTTTTGACAGTTAAAGTCACCAAAACGGCCAGGTATGTCATCCTGAAGCTTACTTATCTTTTCTTCGTCTATTTAACTGTCTGTATCTATGTATTTAGCTTCTGTATTTTGTTTAGTATCACCTTCATCTCCTGAGCACATCCCCTCAGCCCCAATGGAAAATCCCTCTCAGCGTTATGAAGCCCGCATTGAGGAAGGCAAACTGTACTACGACAAAAGATGGTGAGTTTAAAGTGATGAGGATTGGTAATATTTTGTTTTACTCCACCACTAGATGACAGCATTGCTACAGTCTTCAAAAGACAATGTTCATCAACTGTCTTACACTGAGCAAGTTTAACAAGTTAATTTGAGAAGTTCGTTTTAAATTACATACTGAAAGGCGAAAGTTGAATTATTATCATTTTATTAACAATGTCTTTGTTCTTAAAGCAACTCTGTCATCACAAATTATAGTGATTAAACTAATAGCCTCAATTTGATTTTAATGGTTTCTTAACATGAAACAGGAAAACGCCCTTTTGAAAGACAAAAGTGCATCTAGTTTGACAGATACTAACAAGTGACTCTATTACACTATCAACACAAATAAGATATGTATTGAGAGGTAACAGTCCCACGTGAGTTTACAGCTGTATTTGTCTGAAACTTTAGTGGATATACATTCAGAGATGGTGCATACAAAAAAGGGTTTATTCATTTTCCTTTCCAGATATAATTTACAAATGGATTTGTTATCAGTGATTTTTCTTTAGTTAGGTTCAAACTTGTACAGTTTGAAGCCGATGTGTGTAATGTCAGGAAGGAAGGAATGTGACATATTCAGTATATTCACCTGAGCTGTAACCCTTGAATTAATTAAGATTTTGTGTGATCTGATACTACAGGTACCACAAGAGCCAGGCCATATACCTGGAGTCAAAGGACAACACAAAGATCAGCTGTGTCATCAGCTCAGTGGGGACCAATGAGGTGAGCTTTAGCACTGGCACTGACAGGTTTTACAGACAGACAACAAGCTGTCTGTAACAACTGTGTCAATTCAGTATTTTGTGTTGAGAGGACTCTGTGTCTTTGCTCCCTAGATCTGGGTGAGGAAGACAAGTGACAGTACAAAGATGAGGATCTACCTGGGACAGCTGCAGAGAGGAGCATTTGTTATTCGCCGACGGTCGGCTGCATGAAACATTATCCCTCCATCACCATCGATTCATCCGTCTACCTGCTCAACCATTCACAGTCGCATCTCGGTTAAATTTGACACGCAGTTTTGCATTCTTCAACCACTAACAGCACGCTATCTGTGTTCAAGGATTGTTACGTACTTTTTCTCACATAAACCAGATGTTAATGCAGAAAAAGAAAGCTTTATTTGTCACTGTGTGGCATCTGTGAGTTCACTGGAGCTTACATCTTCTCATTGTCCCAACCAACACAGTTTCATTCGAGTCTGCTCTCCTAGCTTCTGGTGGTGATCCACTTGACTGTCAGTGATCCCGCTACTGAAGTTCCTTGTCCAACAACAACATCCCATTTTACCAAGCAGTCATTTGCACTGTTCCAGTTTGTCCTATACCTTTAATTTCTCATTTGAAATAATGCTGAGTTTGACATTTTAAGTTGCTGTCCTTTTATATGATTTAATGCTTTGTCATCTTATTTTTTCCATGTGTGCAGGACTGAATTAGTTGAACTCAATTTACATGTGGATGATAAGTGGACTCTTGATTTGTACTGCGTTGCATTTATTAAATCTGTCTTTGATAAACAAGATTCCTGTGTGACTGAGTCTGACCATGTCACAGGTTTTGTGCCATGCACCCAACAAACTAAATGGAGAACGATCTTGGTTCTGTTTGTTTTCTTGCCTCTATTGTCAGTATGAGACTCCTCTTCATGACATTGATGTGCCAGTGTCTGTGTAATCGACTTGACCGTGTCACAGCACACTTCCACTCGGCTCACACAGGCATCCCTCTGCCCTGTAAACAGCTGAATTATTTGGCATTCAGCACAGCTCTCCTTGAGCCTTGAAGCCTGCTTTTTCCTTGTGTGTCCTGTCGGTTTATCCGCATGGCATGTTTCACTTTGCCCGACTTAATGACACAGCCGACAAGGAGGACAATTACTGTTTTTCAATGGCACATGAAATGCAAGGCTTCTTTCAAAAGAATCATAGTCCAGAAGCCATCAGGAGTGATTGCTCTGTCTAATGCAGAGGCTTGAAATGAGCTGACGGTAAATGCCCTTGTGGTGGTCTGCTTCTGCTTAGACTTTTGTGTATTTGGGTCAGAGACCATCAGTTTTATGCCTAACCCTCTGTGTCTCATTGCAGTCGGCCCATTTTAATTGATTCTGGGATCAATAGCTCATTATGGGGGTTTTCCTGCCATATATCACCATTAGATAGGACTTTTTAAAAGTGAGAGGACAGTGGATGTTGAAAATTAGTAATTCTCTGAAAATGTTTTCTCATTATACATTATCGTCCTATATATGCAACTTAGCTTTACTCTAAAACATATGCGCAATTAAAGGCTATGTGGCAATAACCTTGAAATTTTCAGGAGCTTAAATTAGTTTCATTAATTGATACTGTAGATTCTGTTCTCATTCATGCTACTGCTGTTTTTAGTACAAGAAAGTCTATTGCAAGTATTTTGTTAATATCAGTTTTTTCCCCCCATGGGTTTAGGAAAAGCTTTCTGACAAAGCATTTTCCTGCAGTTAATCCAAGACAGTTATTTTTTACAGCGGCTGTAGCTGAGAGCTTTATGTCTGTGGTGGGTCAGTCTATTTTCCGTATTATTTAGATCTGGAATATGGTGAATGTGAGATTCATTAAGACTTGTTTTGTCCAGTGCAGTGATGGTTTGGGAAAAAGTAGTAAGGTCACTAAGCTTATAAAACAGATTCAGCCCAAGTTTATAGTAATAATTTACTGTTGCACTTTTCCAATCTATCTTAAAAAAAATACTTTCTTTTGGGCTAAGCTTGACCATAGCTACCTCCATTGTTGGCTCTGACTCTTCTTAAACAGGATACAGACAGAAGTTTGCTCCTGAAACATTAGAGAGAACTAATCTAGTTTCTCTTAATTTCTCTTGTCAAGTTAAGAGATTTTTCACTTCAAGTTAAAAGCAAACGTTATTGGTACTGCAAGCTTTGTGAGGATTTCTGGAGGATTTCAGATGGACTTCAGATGGATAATTATTGAAAACAAAAGCTTTTAGGTCTGATGCCTTATAATTACCCAGAGAGTACCTCTATGTCTCCAGCTATTAGAGTCAATACACATTGATGTTCACTTTATCTAAATGTGATATACCATATAGTATTACCTATTTGTTAGCATCTTATTACTCCACCATTACCATGTCGTTACCTATAGCTGGATTAGAAAGTGCTACCAAATCACAATCAAGAATACACAAACCAGAATTACAATAACCATTACCAAACAAAAACACATAGCCATACCCTCAATAATCTGCTGAGTAAGCATGTACATGAGAAGGAGCACTACTCCTGAACTGTGCAAACCCAAAGCAGCCCACATTACAGTCATCGCTTTGCAGAAGCTCTGGTGTGGTTTGTTTGTAGGTCTCTCTAGAGCTCTTATACTCATTGCTTGTGTGCATAAAATGTCACCCTGGGCATCAATAAACCAGTCCCAGTTTCAACCCAGAACTCCCTCTTTCATCCTCTGCTTCTAAATTGAGCATTCGCTTCACTGCATGTTAGTGCTCTGCAACATGACCCAGGGCACAGAGCGGCATCTCACTCGGCGCTATCTGGTGGGGAGCGAGTGGGATCCAGGCAGAGTCAGATTAGCCTCTGGTGGTCTGAGGAGAGGATGCGAGGTCCTTGACAGCCCAGCAGACCTCTGCATCTCTGGGTGTGCGAGCACGTCTGCTTCTCCGGGTTTATCACACTCCAACAGGTCTGTGCTGTGAGAGGAATTCATTTAAAGAAGCAGCTCCTCATTTGACTTCTGATATTTGATCCCACTTAAAAATATGGCTGAGCATTAGCTTTGGTCTCATTGAAAAATGCAAGTATTTATGCCTGGTTACATAAAGGTATAATATATTAACTTTAAAGGTATAATAAATTAACTCTGTTATCAAATATTGCCCCTATTTATTCCACATCTATTTACTCCTTTAATTACATTAGAGGTATGTTTTTGATAGTGCAGCCCTCAGATGGCCATAGCTTACAAAGAAAGAAAAATAAAGTTAATTTAAAAGGTTCATTTTTATGTTATTTTTCCAGCACAGCTGTGTTAAAATGCATAAATAATTATTCACCTATACTTAAATGTACCAAACTGGAATGCTCATGTATTTTCAATGCTTTTATACACCCACATAAAACCTTTATTTGAACCACTTTTTGGAACATTTCTTTGCCTAAAATATATTACCAATAACCAATAAGAATTTGAAAGACAATATTTTTACACATATAGAAGAGTAATGTCCCTGTAGGGATACTGTAGGTGCTTACAGTGTGTAAAAAGGAGGAGTGTGTGCTGTCAATTTCCACCAGATACCATTAAAAGCTACATACATCACCTATAAATAGAGTTATTCACTTGAAAATATACCATAATCAGCTTTAATATACAGGCCTTAAACTGAATTAGGAAATGACACTTAATGACTATTATTAGACACAACTGCATCCAGCTAAATGTTGAGGGTTTGTCTCATTAGGAAAACAGACTCACACGCCGTCTCGAGAGGAATAATTTAACATGAGAAGAAGGTAAGAAAAGAGTAAAGAATTTGCACCATGCCACGTGAAAAAGTAACTGTGAATGAACATTGACACCTGCGCATAAGTGGTGTAGTGCTGCAAGACGTTTAAATATTCAGAGTGAGACATCCTTCTTAGAGCTTGTAGGAGATGATTTTGCATTGTTGCAGCTACAGCTCTTTGTTTGATTTTCTTGTCACACTGTTCATACAATGTCCATTACAACAGAAAGTACAAGAGTATAGCAGTGTCATTTCATTGTAAACGACACTAACCAATGTCCTTCGCAATAACCTTGGCACATTGTTTGAAATCTGAAATCCCACGTTACTTACTGATTAGATTTGAGACCACGATATGAGGCTGGTATCTATAATGTCATCACAGACTTTCCACATAGGAAATTGAAACCCATTTAGTTTGTTATCCAATCATAGTTTTTGGATATATTATGAAAAAGGGCATTGTTGAGAAGAAAGTGCTAAGAAAATATTGAAAGATGAACCTGTCATCCATAAAAACCTGTTCAGAATGAGTTTTTCATGCAGTAGCAACAACCACTGGGTTCCTCCAAAGTGATCCGTCACCTCAGGAAAGGCCCCACCTTGAAAAGACAGATTACGTCTCACCTGGTGGGATGCAAGCAGGCAAATAGAATATGAAGCCTTAAAGAAATTCATCTATCTCAGACTGGTTGTCAGCTTACTTAATGCTAAAGTTTGGTGCTTCTTTGAGATATAGAGCTCTAGCAGAAAATCTAATATGTCCTTTAATGAAATTCTACGTCTAAAGCATGACGATGTGCTGAAGACCATTTTTAAAAGCTCAATCTTGACACTCTTGGTTTACTTTACACTGCATTATGTCGCTTTGTAAGTTTCCAGGCCACGTCTAAGATCCAGACAAATCAAGTAGTACGAGTAGTTCATGAACATGGAAATGATGGACAGACTTGAAATTTGGCATGTCCTTATTTAAAGAGATAATGTTTTACCTCGGAGGACAGATGTTATGTGCTAACTGATGTGCGTAACACCTGTCCTCCAGAAAGAAGAGGTTTATCATCTTTAGTTTCTTCTACAGCTGCATTAGTGTTGACATTTAGGCTGACATTTATGCTTCTTCTCATAAAATGATCAGAGTTGTTCCTCGATTACACCAGCTCATTCAGCTTGCGGCTCTGAACTTGACACAGACAGACAGGCGTGTTCGCTGAGTGCCAGCTTAGTGCTGGTCTGGGCGACCAAATGAAAGGTTTAAGTGCTCCAGAGTTCAAATCAACTGCTCAGGTTAGACTGCCCTAAGGTTGTGTGCAAGGCAAAGAAACATGATCATTTTTAAATTCATAAGTGAATAGCAATTAATGACAGCCCTGGGAACTGAGGACAGGTTATTGAAATGAATCAGATGAATGTGATTTAAGAAGCAGAATTTTGCTTTAATGGAATAATGTTTTTGAAATTACTCTTATCGAGCTGAACTAATACATTTAATGCTGAAACCTGTCTTATAGGGAATATGTACTATAATTACACACAACATTATATATTTATCTCTTTTCAGTCAAGGTTAATGTCTCTGGACCTTAACAAGGCTGTCACAGAAACAGAAACTGTGCTGATTGAAAGTCAATATATAAAATGCAATGTCATTTGTGAGCATGAACAATTCACTACTACCTCATAATGTTTTTTATCACAATATTTAGGCTGAGAGTGGTAAGCAAGAAGTGTTATTGTGAATTAAAAATATTAGAAAGTATCACTCTGTGTGGTACTTTCCCATGATTCTAATGCCACAGTCTTATCAAACTGGTCACTTCTGGTATGGTGGACAAATTTCTTACTTTAATCCACAAATAAATGTAGCTGTGGAGACATACTTCTTTTATTGAAGATAGACTATTTTCTTCTTCTAGCGCTAAAGATCATTTCGGTTCATTGAACTTATGACCTCGCTCTCTTCTGTCAGTGCTTTTAAATGCTGCCTGTTCACCTCCACGAACAGCCTGCTCCTTTACAATGTTATTAGCCCAGTTTGAGCGAGAGACATTTTCTTCTCTTCTTTTGAGGGAAAAAGGCAGGAAAATAGCCATGATTAAAGCCCATTGATTGTGAGATGTCTTCACAAGGCATTGAGGAGCGCTCTGAGTGCTTGCCAGTGCCTCATTTAGAGTGAAGAGGAGGGGATAATGGATCTCATCTCGCTGTTCCTGCCATCTTTATGGGTCGTAACCGAGTCAGGATGTCATTGGTTTGATGGCGCTGTCTCTGTTCAGTTGTGACTCTTGAGTTTCAGCTGCTTTTTGACTGCTGCATATTCTCTTAAAGCACAGTGAAATGAGAGCGGGACACACCCTGCTCAGAAAATAAAATGTGAAATGCTCCAGACCATGATACCTCTGCTTCTGTTTGTCTTAATAGAAGTGAGTGTGAAATTACTTACAATTAGAGTTTCCTAGAGAACATACTGGCTTTGCATAATAATATTCTCTCAACCCCCACTCTGGCACCTACTGTTTCTCTCTCTTGTCAGGAAATTGTTTTGCCTCTCCCCTGGCCTTTCAGGGCTAATTTTATGTGCAGCTATGTCTGGGCTAATGAGAAACACATTTTTTGTTTGTTTTCTACTGTCTTATATAGTACACACCAAACAAAGAAACATAAAAATCTCATCTGTCAATGAACATATCCAGACTGTCATTTTTATGCATGAAAACAAATTGGTGCAACAATATTCATCATTAATAAATCAACCTAACAAAGGGAATGCTATGTCCAATGTTGTTTTCAAAGGATTAAGTGCACTGTTTAGAAGCAGCAAGATGTATTTCCTGAACCAAGTGCCTGGCAGCAGGCATGACGTGGTAGACAGGCCGTATCCCACAGGACACGACATCTGTTTCTATTCGGGCTGATAATAGCAACAGCCAGCACCAGAATATACATCAGCGGAGTTCAGACATAAGAGGCGTCGCAAGCTGATGACTTCACTTCCCATCTGCCCCGGCTGGAGTAATGGTAGAGAATGGCGTCCAAGTCATTGGAGAGTGAAATGCAATCTCATAAACTCTTACAGTGAAGGAACATCATAGAAAACTTCTGAGAATGGTACTATGTTGGCAACACTTTCTACTTCTGTTTGTGGAGTCCAGTGACCACTTTAAGTTTGATATTAGAGTTATAGTATTGATTTATTGATTTATTTAATGGGCTTTTTTGGCCTTTATTGACAGTGAGCAGTAGCTGGACAAGAAATGGGGTGAGAGAGTGGGGAATGACATTGGGCAAATGACCCGACTGCATTTTTATTTATTTATTATATTTTATTTGGTCACACAAACAGGACATTTAGTAAGACATTTAGAAAAGCAACACTATACTATAACAAAAAGACAACAGAAAAAGACCACAATATACTGTTGTATAAATTATTATTTTATTTAGACAAAGAAAATAGAAATAAAACTATTAAATATGTTACGCATGCAGTGTGGTTGAATACTAATATGTTACTGTAATGCTCCTCTACCACAGATGTACTCACCATTTGCATTGGAAGTTTTAGTATCCCCTCCATTCAAGGTCAGCTATAGCCACAAACAGTATACCCCGCTGCATCATGGGAGTCCCTGGCCAATGGGATTGTTCTGTGGAGCTCTGATTGACTGAAGCCATGTTTAATGATGCTGGTGTGTAATGATGGTTGAGATGAAATGATGCTATTTATATGCAGTAGAAGCACTTACCTCGCGTTCACGGCTGGGGATACTTCTCTCATCAACACCTCATCTGCTGCAACAGAGGGACATTACTACAGGCCTACTGTATGTGTGCAGAATCAAAAAGTTCCAGCTCAAGTTGAATTTTATATCTGGTTATTGTGGTGCTACCATTAGCTTTAAATTAGATCTGCTTTTGAAAATAACACAAAGTTGTGGGATATATGCAGTTGTTTATGCTGTATATTGTCTGGTCATAAAAGAATGAATTGAGTTTGTCTGGTCTCTGTTTTTCCTAGTCATGAGCCAGATTATCACACTGTCTCTGTATGTATAAAGTTGAATGACAATTGCCTACCTTTGTCCCACACATCCACTTCTTTTTCTTTTTTCTATTTTTAATCTTTTTTATTGTTTTTTCATTTTTGTAACCCTGTGGTGGGGCAAAGAGCTCGGCAACAATGAATTTATACACACTTAGACCCTACACACATATACATATACATATACATAGAATACATGCATATAAACTTTAAACATCAACAAGTAAAATAGCCATTGCTCACCCATTGGGCAAAAAAAGTGTTGTCACCACAGATTTTGCCTTTAAAGGTCCCATATTATGCTAAATCGACTTTTCTGAGCTTTTAACCATGTTCTAACGTTGTTTCTACCTCAAACACATACCCAAAGTTGTGTTTTGTTTCATTCTCGCATGTTTAAGTAATTTATTTAGTTTGAGCTACAGTCCTTTCAACGAGCTGTTTCACGCAATGACGTCAATATGTGAAATAAACCACTCCTCTCCAGGAAGTGCTCCTCCACACTCCTCCTGCCCCTCTCTCCAGTCCCTCTCTCCTGCACTGTCAACAAGTGCCGTGCTCTGCAGCTCAGACACAGAGAAGCATCGCTGCTACTGTGTTAGCTTACTTACCGTCAATACTTTGACTTTACTTTCAATACACTGCACAACAGCTACCTTAGGAGTCTCCAGGCAGCATACATTCTCAACTTCAGTAGGCATTGTACGGTCATTTCCACATGTGCACCGATAAACAGAAGCAGTTAACACGCGCTATGCTACGGGCTACACCATAGAAACATACACAATAAATAGTTTCTCATTTACCAAGCAGAAACGTCTTGTAGAAGCCTTCGAGGTCTTTGTGTTTGCTCATGTTCTTCGAACTCAGAGTCAGACTCTGGGTTGAAGATAAACGGCTCAGTTACTCTCAAAGCCATTGCTGAAAAAGTTATTACTACGATGTACCGTGTTTACTCCAGTCTGTTTCCAGCGGCAGCGCTAACGTTACGTCATGAGTGGGCGGAGCCAACACGGGAGAGCTGAGCCTTAAAGTGACAGCGCCAAATCAGACCGTTCACTTTGGACTCATGATGAGAGCTCATCCAAACCGCTTGTATAAGATAATTATTGTGTGTTTCATGTTGCAAAACGTGATATGGTCACCTAAATGTATCCAAAATACACTGTATAATGTTCAAAATAGTATAATATAGGACCTTTAATCTTAGGTTATATGAGGGTAATTAATCCACACTGAAGTAGAGCACTTGTTAGTAATGTATGTCAGAAGGAGCAGCAGCACTTTTATGCACTTTCTATGTGGCCTTATGTAAGAGGGAGATAGCACCTGCTTTGAGATCGTCTCTCAAGAGATCTCGAAGTAATAGGTTACTGTGAAATAGGGTTAATGATGTGTGTGGAACGGGTCACGGCCTGCTTTTCTTCACAGAGACTGAATTCTTCCTTTTCAGAGTAACCTGACGTGCTGCCAGTACACAGAGCTGGTAATATGAGTGTTGAACAGTTTCCAGGCTGTGTCACTTTCAGTAGAAATTAGATTGTAATTACCTCCAGACAGCTGCTGCTCACAACTGATTAGGGTGTAAAGTAGGAACCTTGTCCTAAAAAAATCGTCGAAATAGAGACCCAGAGTTTTTAGCTGACACCTAAGAACTGTGAAGAAAATCCTGTAGCTGTCCATGCAGATGTTAGAATGTAATGAAGCATATAATAGGCCTATTCCTTAAAGCTGCATTTCTGAAGACTCCTGTCCTTCACTTTTTAGCAATGAAAAATAAAAAATAAAACTGTTCAGTGCAATTATCTTTTGTTCTCTTTCTATTTATTGTTCTCGAGCTTCACATTAAATGGTTTTGAGGCAGGAGGAGTGGGATTTTGCAACACATCACAATAACACTGCTGTATCTGGATGTGTTTTTGTTTGAAAAGAAAAAGAAAAATAAGTGGACTGGCGCAAAGCAGTTTATTCCATACAAACAAACATGTTTTTTTCAGCATTTACACTATAAACTAGTGTATCGTTAGAAAGCACCATATGGTTTTATGGAGGACCAAATCAGATCCCATACAAACCAACATTTATTTCCTCTGTTCATTATCAACACTGCAAATTATCTTGGAAGGATGGACAGACTGGAGTCTCTACAAGCTAATCACAGCATCCGTTGCATATGTTAATTTGGAAATGGTGGCATTCAGGGGCTGCACGATCAGTGTGAATAACATTCATGTTTGATAAGGACAATTAGCACTCTGCAGCCCACCTACAATGCAGCCCACAGGGAATGATTACTCTACGAATACATTATGTGATAAATCAGATTAGCCTTTTCTTGTCCTAGGGAGTGCTGCGCTGATCTTTGTGGAAATCTGCAGATTGACATTTTCCACATGAAGTATGACCCATTCTTTTCTCGTGTCTCTCACAAACAAAGTGCAATGCTTTTTCACAGCTCAAGGAAATACATAATTGAATCATTTCAGTCATCCTTTCTCACATCTATTCACACATGTACTTATTTTTTTTCTTCACAACATTCCTTTTCAGCTACTTAGTTTAAATGTGTCAGTAGCCTTTCCTCTGCCATCAATCCAATAGACCCCATTAGCTGTTGTGTTGTTTACCATAATCAGATGGACCAAGAAGGTTAAAACACTATATATAGCCTTCACGTGTTTCGCCCCAAGCCATAGATATATCCTGATTTACCTAGTATGAATTTGTATAGTGTCGGTTGTTTGTACAGTGTATGTAAAGGCACAGATAACATAGTCCTGAGCATCCAGTGATCTGTAGCTGGTGAAGCTTAAATTCTTATATAAATAGCTAAAGCCAAGCCACCTACAATTGTCGCCACTAACTGACCACATACACACAGACAGTCACTTGCCATTTGCCAAAATAAAAAAAAAAAAAAAAAAATTCGAATGCACTTTGTCCTTTGAAAATGTTTTGCAGTCTGCTAAACTTCGCCAAAAAGCACACACAGCTCAGGTGTTATTTTATTACAATATCACAGACAGCAGAGTGATAGAGTAGCTTTATGTCATGAAACTAGATATTGTTATCAGTACTGTGTATTTACCAAAACCTGCAGAAGAAAAGCATGGACAGAAGAAAGTCCAAACCTTTTCACTCGAGGGAAAATGGAAGTGCTGCACATATGACTGAGCTTGTGGACCTGAGGCGGTGGAGCTGCCACTCTCTCAAGCTGAAACTCTCTCAGTAAATGCTGCACCTTGAGCAGGGACAAGAACATGCTCTCAGGAGGCTCTTGTGTAATGCATTTGTGTGTGTTTTTTTCTTCAGGTTGTTTTATAACTATCTGAAGGCTTCTATTTCCATCACTCACCAGATGTTGCGTCAAAGCCTTGAAATACGTTGGAGGTGCAAATCACTCTTCAATAGCTATGCATGTTCTTCTTCGAAAATGTTCTTTTATTTAGAAATAGGCTTTCAGTGGCTCTATTTTTTTCTCAATTTCTTTGAATCTTTTTGTCATATTGCATTAGAAACACTGAGAAAGTTTGACTGTCAGGATCTAGCTCCAATGAGTCAGCGGTTAAGGATTGCTTTTCTGCTCTTATATCAGATCTTTTATCTCTTTAGAAATGTCCCTGATCTTATTGACAGTCTGACGCACATTTAACATACACTGAGGTGCACTTGTAACTCAAACCTGCTAAACATACGGAAGGAATGTTGAGACAGTGCCTCACTTCAGCATTTCTATAAAATAACTTCATCAACAGCCTTTCCTCTGCCATTATCTTCATTAGCCTCAGGTTATTCATCATCCAATTAGTATTCACAGAGTGCTCAGAGTGAATTAACACATGTAGTTATTATTACTGCATGCACCACTTAATGAGAGCACAACTAGCTCTTATATAAGGCTCATGTGTTCTTGTTAACTTGCCACAGTAAACATCACCTCTAATGTACAATGTGTGGTCTTTATTTAATACATTGGAGAAAGTAATACATGTTAAAAATGGGCATCAAATGTAACATTTAACACAAAGTGGGTTCAGGATTTTGTTATTGTATTACAGATATAGATTTCATGCAGTAAAACATATAGAGGGATCACTACAGCCACTATAACTAACAATAAATAAGCATCAAAGTATAATAAATTACATTAAATGTAAAAAAGCTGAAATGGTACAATGCTGAATACTGTAATTGTACACACAACTTGTCCAGTTCCCCTCATGAATGTGCTCATGGCCCTGTCTGGTGACTGAATTCAGATGTCTTTTAATAATAAGACTGGAGTTGATATTTTTAAATGCACATTGTATAATAATAGCTAGTGGTGTTGGGAGTTGAGATTATTGGTTTGTGTTGGCACTTGCAGTGTTTTTTTCTGTTTTGGGAAAGGATTTTTGTGTTATAACCTTATGTTCCTTTTTCACCAGTAGTTTACCTCCATCACTCCAGCTGCAGGCCAAAGTCTCATCACGGCAGACAGCTCTCACTACTGTTAACCTTTATTTGTAAATAAAACTTCCTTCTCATGGCTGTTGGATTGACACTGACAGACTGGATGTTACTGAAGCTCATCTGTAGATCTGAGTTCCACTAAGATCAAAACTGTAAATGCACATTTCATGGCCCAGAGATGGTTTGCAGGATACATTTTAAGTGGTTAGTTACTTTCTTCTGTGAAGCTACATCACACGTAAGGACCATTGATTTGCCCACACAGCAGGCTGACACTGACCTGGGATCAGCAGGGCTCATCATTTATCCTGTGGCAGACTGCTTGCACTGCACCGTGTGGCTTTCTTCCTTTCATGTTTACACACATCTCTGACTCTGTACAATGCAGAGAGCCCTATTGCCTTGTCCATTAACAGTGAAGCTGTACAGCATGGTAGAAGTACATCCTTTACATCCTGATTGGTGCTATAATTCAAAGATTCTGTAAAGCTAACAAGTATAAGCATTGACTTAAGTACCAGTCACGTTCAGTGAAAGTCCACACACTACATTTTGTGTTGCCCATCTCCACTACTTTCTTCATCTCAGGTCCTCTTTTTCATGCCTCCACTTGGAGTCGTTTTCTTTGTGCAGGTGTTAAGTGGATGCTGTTCATACTCTGATAAAGTCTTAAAAAGTGCCACAGAGAATAAATCCCATTACCACTGCTGAGTGGCCTGGATTCAACTCTGCCAACTTTGAGCTTGTCAGAGGAAAACAGGTGGAAAGATTCAGCTGGGATAAAGCTGTTTTTTTGTTTGTCTTTACCAAAGTGTTATTGGGAGACCGATACAATCAGTTGTTTTGTTTACCTTTACGCCTAAAACCATGCATCCCAAAACTAAATCACTAAATGTATCAGCAGTGACACGCCTCTGCTTATTTTAGGCTAAAATATACAGGTGTTTAAGGTATTAGCTTTGATTTTTCTTCTCTTGTTGCTAGAATTTTATCAATCTCAAAGCAAAGAAATTCACTTTTAACAAAACAACAACAATATCATGTGTATGTAATTGTAAAACCCATTGTGTGCAGTTCTTAATGAGGATAGTATCTGTTTATAAAATTCTACTTCACTTGCCTTTACTATTATTACTTTAAATATAAGGGAGCAAACTGTTTAATGTTTGTTGGTGTTAGCAGAATCCCTTAGTTGAAAATAAGTTTAGGACGATGTGTCTTGATTTTTTATTTATTTCTTTGCTCTTAAGTGTGTAATGGTTGCATCATGTCAAAGTGAAGAGTGGAGTGTTGAGGAGGTGAACGGCAGAAGAAGGTGCAAATGGATCGGTAATGTGGCAGAGTGACTTTCTATGTTACACTTTGGACGGTCCCAATGCATGAAAGCAATTGCTGGTGATTACAGAGGACCTGTTACCCCTATGGATCTGTGCAGTGTTTTTTCCATTTTGACACGTTGACAGCTATTACTATTTCTGAGCTTGTGGATCATTTAAGATGCCACCAGTGCCACTATTAGAAAACAGAACAAGACGAGTAAATGTGTGCTGTGGCCATGTAGGTCACTGTGCCCTTTTAGGTTGTTACTTTCTTCTGAAACTTTAACTTTAATCCTACAATGGCTCACTGTTTAAAAAGTACACTTATTGTAATTTATACAATATGACATATTCCCCAAGAATCCATACTTACTGCACTTTTATTTCAGTTAATTATATAAGTACAGACCCTGCTAATGATATACTAGATTAGTGTTTTCTTCATGGATTCTCTTCAACAGCAGAATCTTCAAGAAGTTTAATCAATACAAAGTTCAGTTCAGAGCAGCCCCATCTTGTTTTTGTTCGTTACAGTAAAATGGTTGCTACATCTTCAAACCTAAAACACGCTCATTCCTGTCAGTGCTGCCGCCTCATTGGACAGACATGGGTTTGAACTGCGAATGATTTGCTTGGAGCAGTTCAAGATGGATTTTTGAGTGTTTCTAAACTCACAAATCTCTTGAGAATCCAGCTGCAGCGCAAGGTTAGAGAAATCCATCAACCCATTATCATTATTTGAACAACCTAATCAGTCTGATGGATTGCAGCTGATTAACACTTATATGCACATTACACAAGTTGTGTGTCTGTATGTGTGGGTGAAGTGAATTATTTTACAGCTCTTAATAGAAATTGTAAAAAGTATAATCATGTTTAAAAAAAGCAATAAAAAAACAAGCTCTGTTGGTAGAAATTATACTTGATTAGATTTGAGTGGGTAGACAGAGGGCTGCTGCTTTTCAATAACCTTTCAAGACGCATTTTAATGGCCTTCCAAGTGCCTGATTAGAGTCTAGTCACCACATTTTACTTTTTACATTCTGTTTTTTTTATTATGTGACAAATATCAGACCTAGCAAAAGACATTATGATAAGAATGGTGATGGTAATAATAATAATGTAATAATAATGTATGATTAAATGAAAAGCTTTAGCATTACAAGGCATTTGGCAGATTTCACATGAGACATCATTGTCAATATTAAAGTGGCACTACCACTCATTAAATATTCAGAAAAAATAAACATATTTACAATTTATTAAAAATTGTTGTGAAAGAAGCCTGTAGATTTTTGCTTAACTGAGGCATTCAAGTGCCTCATTGTGTCTTGGTTTTTTGATGAGATAAGACTGACTACATAATGAAATTGTAGTTTATATGAACTTTCTTCACATACTTTCCATTGGACTTTATTGTTTTAACACCAAGCTGTTTCATAATTAAACTACTTTTCATCTGCACCCCAGTCAGAATATATAAATACATCAGTTTTTTTTCTTCAATCTGATATGTATACATATTTTATTTTAATACATTTACCAAGAACTTTGTATAGATTCAGTTTTTAATTGGTCTGCCACTTGGGCAAAAATAAATGTATCCAGCACACATCAAATAATCCATATTTTAGAATGTTGAGTACAGAGAGAACTCTTTCAAATTGATTCTTTCCGTATCATATTGTGGTCTACTTTTACACATGAATGTTAAAGAAAAATATAAGAAATCTATTCATGTTGCTGCAGAGAACAGTCTGTAGTGGCGGACACACATTGCCATCTTGCACACTGTTGGTCAGTGTTTGTCACATCAAATAACAGACACTTTACATCGAGAGGAGACACTGTCAGTATATGTCTGTGATTGTATCCAGCAGGCACAAACATGTTCTGTGAGAAGATCAGATGTCAGATAAAAACAGAAAAAGAAACGGCAGTATGAAATTCTAATGGAAGAAAAAATGAGGAGAGATGATGGTTGGATATGTGTGTCGGATACAATAAGGTCACATTATGCTCAGAGCTACTTGAGTCATCACATAGAAATAGGTGCAACCGCCCAATCAAATTACCTTAAACAAGGAAATGACAGGACGCTGTGGCTCACATGAAAATGGAGATGAATTCCATCTCACTGATTTATGTGGAATAAAAATCACTTTTTCTGGTTATTTCTTCTGTTTCATTTATCTGAGGGCAGCAAAATCAGAAGCTGAGCACATTGCCCAATCAGTGGATGGTTCATCTCTGGTATGAGGCCATTGCCATGTACAATGTGATACAATGAAGTTACATATAATGCTAAATGTTACAGCACAATCTAGGCATACTTTTTCAAAATAAAGTAATTGCTCCATGGTCAGACGCAAATCCTGGTTAATCCTGTCAAATCATTCGTTCCAATGCCCCAACCCCAACATCTGTGCTTTGTAGCTGCAACACAAAACAAAAACATGGCTTTCTAAAGGTGAAACTAATTTGGATGCAATCACAATTGTTTTTTTAAAGGCAAACTTCAGTAAACAGCACTAAATGTCAACAACGCTGAAACGCCCCAATTAATTATGAAAAACAATTGCATTTATTGAGTTTCACGTCCAGATCGCTTAATTTAATGACATAAGAAATAAACCATGCCACTACTTTATTACAAGTTTATACAAGTGCCATTGTTTGAATCTCAACTCCAGTTTATTTGGGCTGAATTTACCTCTACATTGATAAATTAACAGCACCCTGATTTGGACCATGGCTCACTGTGGACGCCAGTAGACAGTGGCTTTCAACAATGCACTTGATAGTTTTAAACAGGAAAACAGGATAATGATTGATGGAGAATGTGAGATCTTTCCTCAGTGAAGTGGATGAAATGGCAGGGTTAACAATCCTCAACAAATGTCATTTTGGAACTGAACAAAAGAAGGAAGAAATTAGCTTTGCTTTCATTGGACAGAAGCTTCTTTTTCTTGTCAGAGCCTCTTATTAACCAGTGCATCTTGTGCCGCACAGAGAGCATTAATGCACATTCTTTATGGCAGAGCCTCTCACAGAAAAAAAGCAGCTGTACAGTAAACTACAAAACCTAAGTGCTCTGCAAATGGATCCAAAGGGGAACCCACTTTTATTGTCAATTAACTTCCTCAAATAAAGTATTTTGTCCTGAGTTGGGGATCTTTGTCCAATTGTTCTGCGAGTTGTTTGACATTGTTCCCGTGGTGCATTGGAAAAGTGAACTTCTTGCAGCACGTCCGATCCCCCTTCCCTTCTCAGATTTACATACGGCTGGATGAATAAACATTACACAATGACAGTCAATCTTCTAAAGATGAAATAACTCCTCCCTGTGCACTTTTCTTGTCATGTCTTTCTGGGTCTGCAGCGGAAAAAGCTACCGGAAATAATGACTGCAAGTTTGAAATGTTGATAATGGAAACGATCTAAAAGGGTGTCAAACCATTAAAGGGGCTGTGAAGCGCTCAAAGCCTTGATGGGCTAAATGCCACACATTCAGTGCTTTCATGACTAATAGTGTACTATGGATGCTTTTAACATTCTTTTGGTGCAGCCATTCATCACAAAATAATTCAGATGGACAAACACAGCATGCCTCTTTTGGAACCAGTCTATTGGTAAAATAGATAGCAACAAAATTTTCTGCCTTAATCAAGCATAAATCCTGATTCAACTGCGCCACATTAAAACTCTGAAAGAGGGATTTTTTGACGCAGGGTTTTATGCATATACTGTGAAAAGATGGAGATTAACTGTATTTGATTCTGATCATTGCTGCTGTTGAACAGGAAGTAAGCCCAACCAGCCTTTAGTGACGTGGATCCTTATACAAAAAAATACAGAACAAAGCCCGACCTGAACAAATGAACACTTGCCCACTTGGATGCTACATTAGGCACTTTTACATCTTAATATCTTCAGGTAAAATCGCTGTTATTTTGAGAACCTTTTGCGCCTTAATCATTTTCAAGACCAGGCACCAGGGGCACTCAGTAGTAGTGTTTATTAGCCAGTCAGCTGTGAAGCCGGTGAGCGCACTTTAGGATCTATAAACAGAAAGTGAATTGAACTGAAAGTGAAGAGAGCCCTTCTGTGAGGAGATAATGCAGATGTGTAAAATGTAACCACCAACAAGATAGGAAAGAAACTGTCAAATAAGGAGAAGCACTAGATCTGGTTCTATTTTAATTTTATGTGGCACCAGGAGAAGGAGAAATTATATTTTAATTAACACTTTTAAAACAAAAGCTTGTAAAATCACAAGTTAATTGGTGCAGGTTTACCATTGCTGCATGACTACGCTGTGTCTTTCGGTGTAAAAATCTGGAAGGCAGAAAATAGCTCCCAAAGTAATGTCTGTTTTACCTCAAGGCAACATCGGAGGTGCATTCATTTGTTTTGCTTTGTTGTAACTAAAATAAGCATCCTGAAATCCCAAATTTGTTACCAGAATCAAGCAGGTGAAAGTTATCATCAACTACATACAATCCAATACTAAACCTGGAAGCAATTAATACACACCAGTTAGTTAGAATTATTTAGTTAACACAAGGACAAAAAAATTGCTCGAAAAACACTGGGTGGGATAAGTGGCGAGATGCTGATCCAAACACTTTTCGGTCATTAACACACCACCATGAAAAGTGGACGCAGCGTGCATGTTTACCTGCTCCAAAAATCAATCGCAGGCAGGACAAAGTTGATTGTTTGCCAGTTGTTTTTGTTTGTCTGGGTAATTGGGTAGAAAAAAAAAATCAATAACATCCTGTTCACTAGAAAGGGAAGGTTCAACTTTAATCTCACAATGCAGACAATGACCTTAACACTTGCTTGTCACCTTACCCTTAACAGTAGCTTTTTGGAGACTTTGTTTACCATCATCAGCAAATGTAATGATGGCTGAGGGCCAATGCTGTGCCCTACGTTAACTCAGTGTGTAGTCAGGACCAGTTGTTAATCAATGAATAAATCTACCCACAAAAAAGTATGAGTTTAGGATTGGCTCAAAGCCTCATGCTTCTTTCAGGCATTTATAGATTTCTGCTGACAGACAGAAAGAAGTGACACACATAACCTCTTTGGCTGAGATAGTAATGTGACCAGCGTGCAAAAAAATTGTGAACAATAAATCCACATGAGGCACAAGTGCTTCCTAAGCTATGGAAGTATCTGCATTTGTCAGCTGTCTGTGAGTGGGGGATTAATCAGGCTTCTGCAGCATTGAGGGGATAGGAAAGGATAGGATCAATAATAAGAACCTGAAATACTGCTAAGCTTCTTAAAATGTTACTTTTGGACTATTTAAAGTAAGGCCATAGTCAATGTTGTAGTGAATAAGGGCTTTTTAGAAGTATCAGAAGGTACGTGAGTGTGTGCCATTTTTTGTGACTTAAACACGTTTAAATAATGGTTTTATGTGTATTTTGGGAACAACAACTTGTGAACAAACAGGACACAGCACTAAAGTCATGTACCTCCAGTCTACTCAGAGAAGCCTTCCTCCTTTTGAGGTCCTACACTAGTCCTGGTTTAGTGTTGTTTCAACATTGGTTGGTACTGGTTTTGTATAATACAGTGGTCCATGGTCCACATAGATGCCTCTAAGGATCCACATCTGTCCAAAGTCTAGCTGTTCACTGCTGACCTATGATTTGTCTCCAGCAGCAGCAGTAGAATACAATACTGCAGGTCATAAAGCTACAGTCACCACAATACCAGCTAATTTGTAATTTGTAATGCACTGAGTCAGAAAAGGCATATGTAAAGTACTAAAGGCTCAGGTAGAGCTAACAGTGTAAGTGAACGAATCAATCATCTTAACATTACTCATGAGAATTACTGCATCTTTCACTTGTCACTTTCAAAATACTTAACCTGTTTTAGCATTTTACAACAAGTGCTCCGCTGCGATAATACCATCAGTTGCATGGGCCTAAACACTGCTGTAGTACGCTTGTATACCTTGTAAATCCTTTTCAACCATACACGACACATGCCACTGCCTACGCTAGTTTTACACATCACTGTTTTCAAATCTTCTTGGCACAATGTAAAGTGCTTTTGAAAGGCACCCTGCAGAGGCCTCCCCACCACATCAGGACAAAAACACACATCTGGAGCACACAGTAACCTAATCAAGCGTAAATGTGTCATGGTGGAGCACATTCCCCTCAGAACTGACTGCCAAACACACGGAGCCATCCTCTCACTCTCAGTTCAACTGACAGTGCACATCCTCTGAATGCTGGGAGTGGAGCTTTCAGGCCACAAACTGAACAAATCCTGTTTCGCTGCTCGCTGTCGCTCCGGGCCAGTGGAGGGATTTTCTAAGGGGAGTTTTCAAGCTCGGCCACAATGCGTTGTGGGGGAGCTGGTGATTCAGGGCTCTGTGGAAGTACTGATAGAGATAAAGAGCAGCTTTCTTAATGTCAGCCATAATACCCAGGAAGATATGTCGGACCTAATCGAGGGTGGCACTTCCCAAAGCACCAAAAGGAACAAGGACTTTCAGCTCATCATTTCATCATACTCTGTTTCTCACCTCAAATGACTCTTTATCAAGTGCTCCCATGGTCCCACTCTCCTAGGTCACTGTTTCTAGGTTAGAAAAGCACCATTGTAAGTGCCTCTAACACTAGCGCCCTTGTGCAGTAGATGACCTCCTGCCCCAACCAAACCTGGGTATTCATATCCAACAGGACAAGGAGCAATGGATATACATAAAGAACATATGAAGCAGTGGTTAAAAAGTGGGACCAGCAGAGACACTGGCACAATAACAAGCTGCATTAAGCATTAAAGTGGGCATTGTAACAAACAAACTGCACACTGTTGCTTGGTTAGTACATGGTTAGACACTAACTCTGGCAGAGCCTGGTTAGCCTTTAGTTAAATAATGAACAACACTGGAATATATCACATGTTGTTTTCTAAGTATTATACCATTTTCATTTTGAGCACACTTGTGACGTGTGATTTGTGTTTCCGGAATAGATAAAAATACTATATGTCAGTGGCGAGCCGTGCATTTCAAGCCTAGGCCTTCAGCGACGTCCCACTTACACATTGGGAGGGGGGGAGCAGGCGGATGTCTCCTAAAGTCCACTATCATCTCCACTGTCTTGAGTGTGTTCAGCTCAAGGTTGTTCTGACTGCACCAGAGCCCCAGCTTATCCACTTGCCGTCGGTAAGCAGACTCGTCGCCGTTCTGGATGAGACCAATGACAGTGATGTCATCTGCAAACTTCAGGAGCTTCACAGAGGGGTCAGTGGAGATGCAGTCATTGGTGTAAAGGGAGAAGAGCAGTGGAGAGAGGACACATCCCTGGGGGGCGCCGGTGTTGGTGGTCAGAGTGTCTGAGGTGAACTGTCCCAGCCTCACCTGCTGGCTTCTGTTCGTGAGAAAGCTGTAGATCCACTTACAGAAAGCATGTGGCACAGGGAGCTGGGACAGTTTGGAGCGGAGGGTGTGGGACTTGTGAAGTCTACAAAGAGGATCCGTGCATAAGTTCAAGGGCGATCCAGATGCTGCAGGTCGTAGTGCAGTCCGATGTTGACTGCATCGTCCACTGATCTGTTTGTCCGTTAGGCAAACTGCAGGGGGTCTAGCAGGTCACTCGTGAGGGAATAAAACTCTACCATAATAAACAACATTGGAAGCCACTCAACTAAGTGGATTTAATATGACATAAAGAGAACAGAGAATAATTTTGTTTACATATTTATGAAAATAAAATAACATAAATGTACCTTTCTGAGCATGTTTAGGCCAGCAGAGAAGGCCTTGCTGGCCCTGACGGCCCACCACCGCTATATGTACAGGACTCTCTAGTCACTTTTACAGATATAGCTCAGTCATTTAAAATAATAAGCAAATTTGTCAAATTGAGGAACGGAGACACCGGTTGCTATGTGTATTTTTGAGTTGCTATGGACATTGGGTGGTCTCTAACCAGTCTTTTTAAGTTTTCTATTTCGTGACAAACTGAAGACTACTGCTCATAGACAATATCTTGTCGAGCACCACAGACCTCTTCAATGTGATTTGCAGCCGGCGGCCATAACCTTCTGCCCTACTGAGTATGAGAGTGAAAACCTAACCAAGCATGCCGAGGCTGTCTTGTCCACTCTCACACTGACACATTGCTGATTCATAGACAGCCAAGTTTTTCAATCTTTGAATGCTTGACACAGAAACAAGCCTTGAAGAGCTAGAAAAGAGGTTTTACAATTTTGTGACAAGAGACTGAAGAAGGAGAGAGGAAAAACAAAGATTTTTCTTTTGGTGCCTTAGATTGAACTCAAAAACTCTTTTTTGTGTAAGGCTTTTTGAAAATAATGCATTTATATAAGCAAAATGAACTTTGTGTTGGGACATAATAAATATATGTGTACTACAGGTAAGTGTAGACAAAACCAGAGCAGCTAAATTCATGCATAATACATCTTTAAATATTGCAAAATAAAACTTCTTTTAGCTGCTCCCTTCAGGGGTTCACCAGAGAGAATCATCAAGTAGTTGCACATATTTAGTCCTTTTGTACTTCCTCACACAACCCTATCCATTCATCCAGGCTTGGGACTGGCACTAAGGTACTTGTGACCCTCTGTGGCTGCAGTTTTGGGGAATCTCACCACTAAACTAACAATGCACTAATCAACATATTTATTGACAAATGTCTAATCCAAGCCATCTCTGACCCAGCTTCAAATTAATATAAACACACACTTCTTAAACCAAAACATGCTGACCACCTCAGGGGTCAATGCAACAGGGTCTGACTCTGTATTTATAAAATGCATGTGGGGTAACTCTGGGGGCTGTTGGATTAAATGGGTCGGTGATAAAAGATGAGAATGTGCTGTCTATCGTAAATGCCCCAGACAACCCTTCAGAAACTCAATATGCTATTAGTGCATATTAAGTACCCAATACTGGCATATGCTAATGACATTCCCTCAGTGACATAGGGCAAATACTGCATTTACCACAATAACTTTCACCCCACTTTAATAATCTGTCAGTGAAACACCATCAATAGAGATGTTTTTCTGAAATGATGCATGGTTCACAAAGTTCCCAGTCGACGTCCGTCACTCTTCACTTAAGATGACACTTATTGACATGTGAGAAAATGAATGCGGATGATGAGCTCTGTCGCTAATCTGCTCTTTATATTTTCTTAATCCTCTCAGCCTAAAGCTTCCAGTCATAACATTTCAGACTGCTTTACATATTTTTGATCTAAAGAGAGATTTTGTAATTTAGATTTTTTTTTTCTCACCGCTTTAATGTCTCCAGCATCGGCCGCACAATCCAACCCGTTTAATCACTATAAAAAGGTGTTTAGACATGCTTTAATATCTCATCTGCAACATGTAAATGCTGTATGGGCTGATTTAAATAGAAGGCAGAAGTGTCTAAGTGAGATTGTTGCTTGTGTCTCTTTACATCATTACATTCGGTCTGAGCATGAAGATGACTATTTATTTGCATGTAAATCTCAGCTCTGTGAAATAGATGCCAACGCTCTGGGGGATTCACAAATTGGCGCTTGGGCAAAACAACTGTTGTCACTTTATGCTTTTTATAAGTGCAGCATGTTAATGTGCCTGAGATAAAAGCACGATGCGAAGCAGGTTTTACATAAAGATGGAAGAAACTCGGTGTTGAGGTTTAAATCAAATCAAAAGAAGAAGTGCTGGCAGTTTTGTTTCCTGACTTGAGGCTGCTCTGTGAACCTGGTAACGCAGTAGAAAAGATCAAATAAATGAATGTTAGAGGAACCATGCTGGGTTTGTCAGCTGATGTAAGGACGATGTTAAAGCGTGTCCTCTCGCCTCCAGGTTGTGCAGCAGATCCTCAAAAGTCAGGGCACTTGTTCTTTATAGCTTTCTAGAGTCTCAGTGCACTCAAGTTCAAACCTTTTTAAAGTCTTGTCAGTGATAAAAGTATTATTGTTGTGCTTTGTGGTCAAAATATGTCAAACTCAACGTTATTTGGTCCTAAAATACATTTGGTTGGTGATTTTTTGAAGGTACTTTGCACAGTAAGACACACAAAGACCATAAACTATTCTGAAGGTAGATAGATGTGATAGTAAAGAATGCCACCCACAAAAATGACTCTTAACAGCCATTTTGAAGAGGCCAAAATGGGGCTTAAAATGACAGCAAAGTTGCACAAACTGAAGCAAATTCACAAAATGATGTGTAAAAATAAGTCATAAAAGGAGAAAAACTAAAAACAAACTGATAAAGACGGAAGTGAAGATGAAACCCTACATTCAAACACTGTACATTTTAGTAAAAGATAACCAAGTGCCATAATCTTCATCCCTTGAAATGATTCTTGTTTTTACATTTGCGGCCCCTCACTACTTTGACACAACAGAGTTTGAAGCAACACTATTTACCTCTAAACACAGAGCCAAGACCATTAAAAAAAGCCCCAAATTCTATAATAGATAATGACATTGATTTGAAACAGGGAAACTAATTTAAAACTAATAAAAACATAGTAGTTTTTTTTTTAAAGGTAACAGTCCCATGTGATTTTACAGCAGCATTTGTCTTTTTTAGTCTATAAGTGGCTATAGGCTCAGTAAAGTTACAAAGTGTTGCTTTAACATGCGATAACTTGAACTAAAGCCAGTAATTTTACAAAGAAATATAGGCTTATTTTATGCAAGCAAGGTTTCTATGGTGATGTGACATTTATTCCAAAGGTATGAGAGCAAAAATATGACAAAAGGTGTTTTATTGATAACACATTTCAACTAAAGGCTTTCTGTATGTGTTGTAGAGGGACACATTTGTAGACCTCACTATGAATGAAAATGTAACCAGTGAATGCATAAAATAAATTATATAACCATAGGCTGGATCAAATCTGTGAAGGTATTTACACATTTTATTGTCATCTTGAGCTTGATCACATTTCAGCAACCAATCATACAAATACTTCAACAACCATCCACAACATTTTTAGTATGAAATGAAATGTTTGGTCAGGCATCAACCTTTCTTTTCTCTTAATGTAGAAATAAAAGTTTTGGTTTCTGACATAACATGTGACCTGTCTGTGCTTCAAAGATGGAAGTCTAGCCCGATTTCAAGGTAGACTGCCCGGCTAAATTTAGGCGGTGTAATTCATTCATCACCCAGTTAGTGAATGCACCAGAGATGCTCATTCTTCTTCCTAGGTGTTAAATCTGTCCTTCAGGGTCTCTGCCTTTGACTTTGAAACAGTCTACTGAACAAAATCTCCCCAACAAATCCACCTGCCACCGTTATATCCCACTCATCATCATGAACACTTACATCCAAACACTCAGCGCTGACATTTTCTCTGGTAATTCTCCTTTATTACTCTCTGTGTGAATAATGCGTATTTGCAGTCAATCAGTGCCGTTTTCGCAGTGTGTGCATGCATTATGAAGCCAATTTGTAAAGACCAAACACTGCATTCAGGGTCAATGCTGGGTATTGATCTCAGCTGAGGTGTAATAGCAAGCTTATTGCTGTTGTAAATCAACACAGGGATTAAGAAAAAAAAGGGAGGCAGAAGTTCCTCCTATTGACCTTTCAGTTAGTAAATCCCACTCATATTGAACTGATGCATTATCTCACTGACATTCAAGTTGAGTATAAACACAGGACACTTAAACTTGGGTTCATGTTAAGCTTAAGAATACCAACAAAACACTGAGATATTTTGTGAACATTATTATAACTCAGAATTTCCAACTGACACTGGAAGATAAAAACAAAACAACTTCCAGACCCTGCAGCATAAGCGAAGATGGATGGAGCTTTTTCCTTTAAAAATTTGGAAGTCATCAGAGACCAAACTGCATTGTAAAAATCCGGCTTAAGGCAATAGTTCAAATTTCTCCAGTGCCGTGTAAACATTGTGATTGATGAACACAGGGCTTTTTACAAAGAGGAATATGAAGACAGCTTTTCAATGACTTGAGAAGAAACATTGCCCCAGGAAAGATATTTTAACAGGTATTTCAATGTTTTTATGTTTGGGACTACTACCAAATCTGCTCTACTGCGTCTTTAATTATTAAAGCAGATTCTTGGAAACTGTTTCACTAAAGACTGCAGTAATAAAACCCTGCAGTGTGTTTGGCTGCAGTATATGGCTTTGTTTTTTATTTATGGAGAGTATGGATGTTCCAACATTGCAGGTGTCAACAGTGAGTCAGTGTTGGGCAGATAAGAGCACGTCTGATGCACTTTTTGTTATTACACATAAATGAAATGTCCCGAGGGGTGGGCTTATGATATACGGTCCAGTTTTAATCTTTCATCTGACAGGCTGTTTGGAAATGGACATTTTATGCCTGAAAACAGTAATGTCAGACACCAGTCACTGCCAGCTTGTAACTTTAAGCTCACTGTGATTCCCTGCAGGCTCAAGTTAATGGGTTACAATGTCTCAAATAATGATCAAAATGGAGAGTTGGAGGTGCACACTAGTTTTGTTGAATCAGAATATAGTTAGGAACATTTAAATCTAGCCCAAAGTACTTGAAAACAAGCATTTCGACAGACTTTTATGTTTGGTCTCACAGGCAGGCATATAGATGTAGGTTTATTGTTGTCACTGCTTGTTTCCGAGACGCTGAGAGAAAGAGTACAAAAATAAACGGGGCTTCATTTTCTATTTATGAATGTGAGAAATCCTGATTAAGATTTATGATGATCCACAGACGCAAGCCTTTAATTGCACTGAAAATGAAAGCAATATGGCGGGCTCGTGTTAGTGCAACAGCAATCAATTATTGGCTTCTTCCTGAATGTCATTAATTGAAGTGAAATTAGCATCTGAGCCTTCAGCTCCGAGCTCATTATGCAGCGATTACGTTGCAAAAATAAAAAATGTGAGTCAATTCATTTGAGCGATTTCACACTCCAAAAAACACATCACAGATTTGGAGAGAAATGATTAAGTGGGCTGCTGAGTCATGATAAACTTCTCAAGTGTCGGCCTAATGAGATGGTTTGAAGAGAGAACATTTTGTGAAACTGAGCCAAATTAGATTGGGGTATGGGTTACTGAGAGTTGTGCTTTGGCCCAAGAAATGTCACTTTTTTATATATATCTTAATAAGACATGCTGAAAGAGCAGAGTGACAGAGATGAGACGAATCCACGGGGCTTGTTAATGCACTCGTGTTTCGTGAGGGTTGCCCACTTTTTGGCAAGGGCACTAAGTAGAGAGCACTAGGAGCACTTTATCTTCTTCCATCCTTTAGGCAGCACTGTTCTTACACGTGGGTCAGCGGCAGTGATGGAGGGGACGGCCAGCGCTGGCCTCTGGGAGGGACATTACTCAGTGTTTTAATGGTTGCAGTGGTAATCGTCAGTGGCAGGAAGTGCACAGAGACGAGGGGCTATTGTAGGTCACACAGATGAATGTTCTTGTGAGACGTTGAGGACCCCCCCCCTCTTCACCCCACCCCGACCTCGACAGTGGTCAACTTGATGAATTTATTGGATTTGATGGCTCGGATCATTACGCTTCGTTAAATTAAGTCAGTGTATGACAGTGAAGGTTGGTCTGAAGTTTGAAGGAGCATTACTCACATGTTTTGTCATCTCTTACAATCATCTTACGTTCATGCATTAAGCTTATGAAAAATAGTCACACATCTTTGAGGAAGTTGGCAGTAAAGACTTTTTCAATAAAATAAAAAGCCATTGTTACCTGATATACACCAATCAGGCATAACATTATGACCACCTGCGTAAAATTGTGTTGGTCCGAATTTAGCCAAAAGTAATAGCTACATATTAGTAATAACATTTGCTTCAATCAATCTGATGGTTACAAAGTTAACCTAAGGAGCCAATATGCATTTTTCTCCACGCCTGTAACTGTTTCCCACTTTTTCATCTTCAATCTATGATCATAATAGCACTTCACAATGTTATATATTTTGTATGTTCTGCTTTGAAACTCCATCGTGTCACATTTGGCCTGTGCACAGTTCAAATGCAACACAGTGACTTTATCATTGTCCACTTCAGAGAAACAGCCTTTTTGTTCTTTCCAACCAATTACTGTGACAGAGCTGTCCATAAAACACACTGCTGTCGCTAATCTGCTGCCGCTGCTTATCAAAGCTTCTCTTAGCTTCTCCTTGCTACTTTGTCTGGCTCAGGCTCCCTACTGCAATAAAGGTTTTAGATAAATGCATTTTGCTCATATAACAAAAGATTATGAACCTTTTTTATAGTCAAACTTTGATATTCAAATAAATTGGATAATACTGTATAACACAGCAGATCCTGCCTTTGTTCTCCCCTGTGTTTAAAACTAATTAAGCTAAAAGAGGGAAATGGTAAAATATTAATGGCCCAGAATTCAATATTAGTGAGAAGCGCTGGTTTTAACTATGCAAAGACACACACAAACGCAACACAAACTTAAACATGTACAGTGGCCTGTAGTGGTGAGCTGGCCAATTGCAGTTAACTAAATAATGCACAAAAAGATGTTATCCGTGACATCTTGATGTACTCTAAGTGCTTGGCCATTTCTTCACAGAGCAGTCTTAATAAGTAATAATAGTAAATCAAATAGTCAGAATAAACAGTAAAGCGTAGTGTGAACAAATAAATGATGCTCTCAACCGTGGGTCATAAAAAAACAATCAGCGTTACCTTCTATCAGGACTTCATATCCGTGTATAGATATGAAATGTTTTATAGCAGCGTCTTCCTTTCCAACGCACACACTCACAGTGGACTCTAAGTATCAATTTGGCTGCGTGCACCACATTGAATTTGAAATGAAACAATAAGTACAAGACAGAATGCTGAGTGTTGAAATCTTGCAGGGCAGCTACTTTTATTTGATGTAAGTTATGTACAAGTAGCTCTCAGCTCCTCGGAACAACACGCTTCATTTTCAAGTAAAAGTTAATGCAGGTAGTTTTGTGAGTGATGCTAAAACGTTTCCAAGTGTTATTTGCTCAATTTGACGCCACACTTTCAGCTCGTGGTCTCTGGAGAAGTTGATTTGGTTTCCTCTTGAGATGAAGGGGATTGTTGGCCTCTGCACAAACACCTCCTGCATCTTTGTATCTGAAGGGAAAGCCTTGAAGGGGAATCAATAAATCGGATTCAGCCTCTTCTTTTGGAGACGTAAACAAAGTGTTTACCATCTGCTCCCCAAATACACACCTGTGACCTGTGATAGTGCTGTGCTGGCACCTTCGATCCATAGGATAATGAGGGAAACAATCAACTGGATTAAATAAATAGAGGATTTTGAATGTCAGCATTTTTCTTTTACAGAGAAAGATTGGCTTTAGAGGAATACAGAGGAAAGGGATAACCTTGAGGAGTGCAGCAGTAGTTCACAGAAAATCTAAATTCATGCAAAAAATCTGTCAGTGTCTGTAAATTTATTTCACAATTTTGCATTTTCTCTTTGGTGTACTGGTTATGTCAGTCAAATTTATTCTGACTGTCTGGGAGCCTGGGCAAAATCCACCAAAGTCATTGTGTTAAATTACTCAGTGCCCCAAAATCATATTAAATCTCCCATTTTATCACTTAGCTAATAAAACAGGTGATATCTTACTTTTGCCACATATCTCATGCTGGAGCTTTATTGCTTTTCTCTAATATCCGGAAGAAGGTTGACTGTTGTGCAGGGAACAGTTTGGACGCAAAGACAAATCTGGCGTGTCAAAAATGCACAGGGAGCATCTATAGAATACTCTGCCTCCAGCCGACCTGATCTGGTAATATTAAATCTGTCAGCCGTAATTGGTTTCCTACCAGATTAAAACATAAAACTGCAGGGAAGTCTCTGTTCCCGGCGCACCACCATCTGTGCTCTGTGATGTGACACGGCAGCCAGACTTAATGAATTATTAGCTCATTAAACTCAATGCATTTACAGTCATAGCTCAGTCTTTTCAATTCAACTTTCTCCATCCTTTTCTCTTGTCATTCAGCATCTTAATTCTCTTCTAACCGTTCCTGGCACTCAGCCTGCACTGGCCCAGCACATTACAGAGTTACACAGTTACAGCTGAACTGGAAGAATGTCCCAAAGTAAAAAGGAACATCTTTCCTCTGCATCCTGCCCTCTTGTGGGTCGATAGCTCCAAGTCATGGCCGCCTCTGCCAGTAAATTGGGGTAAGATTAGTTTTACTGGTGTTTGGCTCATAGCAAGATTTCAGTGTGTTAAATACAAATTATCACTGGTTCTTTAATTGTTTGCCCTCAGACATATTTGATAGTGATTGAGATCTGAGTCACTTGAATGAATTTGCTCTCTGTAGCCATCTGTAGGATTTCCAGGGCAATGTTTGTCGATAAAGACTGGTTTTCGAAAAGAACACCTTTTAATTGGTTAAGTTAGATGTCCTTTCTACTGTGAGCTATGAAAAACTGTCCCTCTATTATTGAAAAAAAAGAAGCAAAAGAGTGAAATATAGGCAAAAGGCAAAAAAAAAAAACTGAGAAATTTACATAAATTTTCATGTTATTCCAGATTGCCAGATTCCAGTTTGTGAGCAGAAAACATGCACAGCGTTCCTTTAAAGTTGAGGTTGTACATTTTTGTCATTGTGAATGAAAATCCTTAAAATAGTAAACTGCAGTTTAAGAATAATGTAAAAAAATCTAATGCCAATGTTTTTAAATAGCAAGTGGAATTTTATTTTTTTGTCAGGAATATTTTCTGCCTATATTCAAGCCACGATGACTGCTCAACTAAAAGACTCTATATGTCACAAATAGTTGGCTCATTAGTCATTGATTTAATGGATATTTGCATGCATTTTGCCTAAAACACAAAGATTCTGTTAAAGATTCAGTTCTCAGTCCACTAAAACTTTTGAATCCGGACAAAAATCTGTTTCTGTTTTGTTTTTTTGTTTTTTTGTTTTTGCAGCAAAACCAGGGTTAAGACTGTGAACTCTGCATCTTCAATGAAAATGATGACGTAACAATCGAGTCCAACAAAGGTATCTGCTGATTGAGTAGAAAAACAATAGCAAAGCAATGGGTTTTTGTGCTTCATAAACTTGTTCTGACAATATATCATTAGATGTACATAATCCATGGGCCTACTGCTCCAGAAAACCCTTGGATTAAAAAGTTGTGAATTTGGTTTAACACAGAGATGCTTACTTCTTTTTTTTTCTGTGTACTGACTGCAGTGGTGGGGTTTTGGTTACTCTACAGACCAATCTTTACATTTTGGCATCTTGTAAAAGGATTAACAAGCATCCTTTTACAGCTAACTTATGTTCTACTTACCCCACTTCTATAGACATCTTATGAAACAAACAATCTACAAAACTAAAAAGGGACCCAGTCATTGACCACAGACCCCAGGTTTTTCTAATTTTATCATCAGAATGCAGTGTCTTGTTTGTCAGACACTATTTTTGCAACCCTTCATTGTCATCATTTAGAGCATAATGCAATATAATGACAGTGTGACGAGTGGAGACATGATGTGCCACTCACAAAAGGCCTTGTGTCAGCTGGGCCCAAATTCTTAAAAAAAAAACATACTGAATTTAACCATAAAATGATACGTGAGCCAAAAAAAAATGAGGTAACAGCTTGAATTACTTTAATAAAGAATGACAGTTAATGGCTTTAAACGTAATAGAGCACATAACAGATGGGCTGTTTCCCACTTGAGAGAAAATATATAATTTTTTTGACCTTTCTTTTTGTGCCACATTTGTGCTGCTCAAACCTGATCACAGACATGTTTTTCCTCCGTGGGCGATGATTAAGAGACAGTATTGTGTTATGTTTAGACGGTTAAGTCACAAACACCTCAGTGACAAGAGCATTTACAAAACCAAGTTGTTTCCACACAGATGTTTTTAGAGACATATCTTTCTGCCTGAGGCGTCTTGTTTTAGTCTCAGGGCTCGATTGAACTGACAGCCGTGCAAGAGCTGTATGAAATAAAAAGACGACAGAAAGAAGAGAAGTCACTCATGACCCTGTGCCAGCTTTCTTTCCGGAGGTGAGGACATGAAGTTATTTTTCACCCTTCTACCATTTTGGCGCGTGTCGAGATGATGCTGGCAGCGTGGAGGAGCAGATGCCTCTGATTAGCTGCCATAGTTTTTGCGGCGTCACACAAACATATTCCTGCTCGATCCCTTGAGCGATCACAGGTCCAACGCTGGTTCGGCTGTGCCAGCACTGTCGCCAAACAAACTGGGACAATCACACTGAGAGTACACGACCGAGAAGAGGGCACACAAGTCTAACGGAGAGAGAAGAGTGAGGACTTTGTTAGAGTTGGCATCTGAGCACTCTCACCACTACTCTCACTTCTCATTCAGACTCATAACAAAAGCTAACAATAAGAGGAGAGAACCATAAAAGCCCAGGTTACATAAGAGCTTGTCAGAAAAGTACAGCCTACAGCGGCATTTTGATAAGACTCAGATGAATCAACAACATGTAGCCAAAGAGAAAGGACGTATCATATCTCTGACACAACTGCATGAAAGGACTTCTAAAATGGGGCAAATAAATGGTAAGTTATAGCAATTTTTCACATAATTTGAAATTAAACTGAATTTCAAGGTCTGCATTTTTTATTGTATTTTTTTTTTATCAAATTGTGCGACACAACTAAGACAACGTTTCAGTCAAGACGATACTAAAGGCACAGCAGATAAAATACCGTCCTAACAGAACACTGTTCTCAAAATGCAGGGTTACAAGTCGTTCCTCTGAGTACAACGGATGGCAGAGCCTTCACTTAACAAACCTCTGTTTTGTGGAATCAGCTAGATCATGTCAAAGATGGAGACACACTCTCCACATTTAAGCTTTCCTTTTAGATAGGGCTTGGTCAGAACATATAGATTAGCTGTGCTTTTTAAGGCCCAGACAAAAGGGGAAGTATGACACACTGAGCTTCTATCCTCTGGCTCTGTCTTCACTCTTATTACAGTATGGTTTACATTTCTGTTTAGTTCAGTGCTGTTCACAAATTGTTGCTCTGTCCCACTCCTTGCAGATTTCTGATGTTAGACGACCCAGTGATAGCTGACCTTAGCTGTGCCCCATCTGTGACCCTGTCCCACCCCACAGATGTGAACTGAATGGTATCGGCCGTGTTCAGGCAACATTCTCATTCTCACCAAAAGCAATCGCAGCTGATGTATAAAGCATAAAGCATCTTTAGGAAAGTTAAAGGAGCGCAATGTAACTTTTAGCCAAAAAATATATATTTTCAGAATCATTTTGAGGTTTCTTAGACATGACATCGGTAGAATCATGCCCATCTCACAGACACAGTACCTAGAACACTGTAGTAGCACTGACAACACAGATACTTACAGTGCCTTGGCAGCCCTCCGCAGACACACACACACAATAAACATGAAAATAATTTGTAAACTACAGTATAAGATACACTTCCTTGCAAAAGGCGTCAAATGCTGACGCAGATGTGGCTGAGGGTATTAACGACTCTGAACTGTGGGTTAATCATTATTGTATGTGCGTATTTCATTTGTGATTCATGGCCGGAATTAAACATTTAGGACAATGTAAAAGACCATCAAAAAAGTCATAAATGTCTCACTCATGTTCTTTATTCTCGGTCTCCCTTTGTCACCACAGCTGGAGGTAACAGTGGCATGCTGCTGTCGTCACCACTTCCAGGCGTAATGTGACAGTGTGCTTAAAAGGTCTGCTGGTCAACTTCCAGTAGCTCTTTGAGCAACACATTTTTGCAACAAGAAGTAACATAAAGGTCATTCTGTAGAGCCCCGGGACACACAGGAGCAAGAATCTGGCCACATGTACATCCAGTTGGACAACAGTATAAGACCTTTGTTTTCTAAACTCTGAACATGAAAGAAGGCTCATGTACGTACAAATTCCAAACTGAAATTGTCAGAAGTGTTGGCACATCTTGTAGTATTTTATATGATCAGTGTGTGTTAGCTGTCAGTCATGGGGCTGAAGGGTGAACAGGATCAAATGGCCTTGCCAGAGGTGACCCACACATGTCACGTTCCATTCTCCAAAACCCAAGGAGACAGCCAACCCTGCCACCGACATGAACTGAGCATTTACAAATGCCTTTACATATTAACAGTTTAATTGCACTGTGCGCTTAATGAACTTGATATTCCACAGTTTTCTTATTCATTGGGTTGTTAATGCCATTACATGAAATGACAATGAGACACAAAATGTGGTTACACAATAGGCTTTTTAACATAAAGGTAATAGTGTAATACAGTTATATATTATAGAGATTGTTTCTATTTACAGCATACAGCATGCAATAACAATTTCATAACTTAAAAAGAAGTAGGTGTGAATTCGAGCTTGCAATTTTCTTATCTTAGGATTGTCAAGTTCATCCCTAATGTGCATTTTGAGGTACTAGGATTTTGTGAGTAATAACCAAAAATATAACTTGAAATATAACTATGGAATCAGTGCACATTCAAGTGTTGATGTGCACTGCTACAACACTATTAATGTTTTCACTGAGGTATAATGTATGTCCTGTGATGGTATGGGCCAGTGGATGGAACCAGCTTTGGGTCATTGGCATGAATACATTCTTTGTCTTCAGTAAAATCCAAGCCTTTAATAATAAGACAGTGTTTCAAAAGGACCAGGCATGTACAACTTCTAAAGAAAAAGCGCACTTTCATTTTCTGAACCCACTCTCTCCGATGGATAAGGAAATGAAATCGTGTGTGTTTGATTCAGTCTGCCTCCTTATATCTTCTTTTCCAGTTGTGACATGGAGATGAAAAAACAGCCTTTACATTACTTTGAAAAGGTCAAGTTTTAGTTTTAGTGTGAAGGTATTTGAAAGAAATGAACATTGAACTGTTCTCCTGCAGATAAAAATGAATATAGCATGTTTAATTACAGCATGATAATAATTAAAAACCTCTTTGAGATACCAAAAGGCAGTGGAACATGAATGACTGTGTTTGTAATGTTTAACGTTTGTGCAAAGTTAAAAGGTGTATAAAATGAAGACAGTGATACTACAATTCTGCAAGAAGCCAGGTTTATACTGTTTAACATTGTCATACAAGAACATAGTTATGTATAGGGACCCACTATCCAGCAACTTGGACAGCAACAGCAAGGTATGTTATTAAAACTACATTAAAACATCACACAGGAAAAACAAAAAGTATTATAAATCATGATTCTAGTCCTTATTTAAGCACTTCATTCTCACTTTTGATTGCTGTCTTTCTTGTTTCATCCTAAATCATCCTAAAAGGTGTTTTTCTGCATTGTTTATTCCTTTTTCACCGTTGTTTAATGAGATTCTGTGCCGTGTACATATCGCATCACACAAAAAGATGATGGGCTTTTTGACAGATTGCAAGGATGCAACATAAAAGGGAGGAGGGCCTCTTTTTGCTGCGCTACCTGTTGAGTCTAAATAGGACAAGGCAAACCGAGATGGGATATTGAAGAGAGAAATTTACACTTGTCTCAAAAAGGAAGAGGCAATAGAACCAAATCCTTCTTGCATGACATGAAAGTGCTGTCTCGGCTTGAGCTTTACTGTATGTCAAGTAAGCTATCCTCAGTACATCAATAAACTGGCATCAATCTCACATGAAATCCACTCCACTTTCATATGTGTATACACCATATCAACTGAATTAACTTCAAAATCTCTTTGAGTCGGTTCCTTCAAGGCCTTCACTTTTTCATGCATATGTGTGATTGATGTGTGTATACGCCCATCCACTTCCATTTCCTTTGCATGTGTTTGCTGCAGATGAAAGTGACTGGGAGCTGCGGTGATGAATGCTGATGCACGTTGGAAAAATAGTGGATGACAGCCAGAGTGGCCCTTGTGCGAGATGAGTCAGGATACTCGCCAGTTTCTTCCCAAATGATGACATTTGATTTTAGCTGCTGCCTTTTCTTCCAGTGCGGCAGGTGCAGAGGCGACAATCAATAGCTCTTTCTTGTTCTGCCGCTCTCTCTGTGAATGTGCCGGCGCATTTTTACAACCTCTCCAACTCTGTCAAGCTCCCAGTTCTCATTCTTCCCTTTTCCCATTTCCTTCTCACTGTCCTCTCATTCTATCATTCTTGACTCTCGGTGGCATGTATCTGTGAATAACTAATGATAATGGACTTTGCTCTGTGATGTGGGAATTCTGCAATCAGACACTCGGCATGACACGCGCGTTGATGGCCTTAATTTTCTCAGACTTTAATGCCCTGAAAGATCATCAACAAAGAGGAGACAGGGCGCACTAATAAACACTGCTAACAAAGACTGAGTGATTCATTCTGCTGGTGATAGTATGCTACATTGATGTGCTGCGTCTCAACAAATAGTGTGTACTTAGTATGCAGATGTGCACGAGGCTCATCACGTTCAACGAGGTGCATTTCCATCAAACAATGTCGAGTAAAGAAGGTTATAATCGACGCAAATGTTACCTTCGTCTCATTCAAAGTAAATAATCATTTCAATATGCAATTTCTGGTCAACCATGTAAGAATAAGTAAATCATGGTACATGCAGAGGATAGAGGCCGACATTAGGATTAGAGGATCTGCTCTCTGCTGGTTTAAGTCAATTTAACAGACAGATACAAATTACTTTAAGCAGTGATTCTCAAACTGTGGTACGGGTACCTCTGGTGGTACTCTGGCTTTCTGTGGTTGTAGAAGAGAATCTCTGATAAGTACAAAATGTATTACTTTGTATTACTACTGATTTATTCCACAACTTTTTTATAATACACTTTAACATACCTCTAAATGTTTGGACGCTTAAAATGCTGTGGGATTGAAAATGTGATTTCAAAGAAGTAGTACAGCAAACAAAAATCATTTCATAACATTTAACATTAATTTAGGTAGATGTGTGTGTGTTCATATAAAACCTAAAATGGCATAGATCTACATCGGCATAAAGGTGGTACTGGATGTATTTTCTTGGATGGTACTTGATGAAGAGAACCTCTCTCAGAGTTAATGAGAAGTCATCAGCGTGCACAGTAGTTAGCCATGGAGTACCTCAGGGCTTTGTACTGTGTCCCCTACTCTTTGTGTGTCTGTCTGCATTGAATTGCAAGACTTTCTCTTAAAGCATAGTTCGCTTTCATTGACATAAAGTGACATTTTAATACTCATCTGAGCCAAAGAAATAGATGTATCGTTTGCCTAGAAAATGTGCCAAATGATCCGTTCATAATTTAAACATGATGTGCGCTGACACATTTGAAATTGATGCAATCTACACACGGTTCATTATGTCTATGGATCATAATAATAGTGTAAATGTTACATTATTCCGTGTGCTCAATCTGATGTCTGCCCTGTCTGATTCAATAGACACTGTAGGATTTAACCAAGTTTCTGATGTCAAATAAGTTTTTGCCTTTCCCAGTTTATTTTTCAGAAGGATCAGAAATGCTTTTGATGCGCCAAAGTCATTGAATAGAAAATGGAGAATCTGAAGCCAGGTATAAAACAGGAGAAGCCAGCTCTCCATTCGGCTCCTCTCCGGTGAGAACCAGACAGAGCTGGCACCAGAGCCGGTCTGTATTCTTCTGGCAGGCCCTGTAGGACACCTGTTTGTCTTCAGCTCTCAGATTTGTCCTGCACCAAGGCATGATGAGCCAAGAACTGCACCCTGTGTTGTTCCCAGACAGAGAAGATTATCAATATTGTGGAAGTCCTGAACATTTTCCTCATTTTTGATGGTGATTTTGACAATTTTGGATGGTGTCTCTTCCTAGTCTTGACTTGGTCTGGACCTGCTTTGATCTTAGTTAGATCTATGCACAGTGAGTCTCGGTCTGGTCTTGGTCTAAGTAGAATCTTGTCTGTGCCCTAGTTTGGTCTTATTTAACTGATGTTTAACAAAAGCCTCGCTCTAATCATACACAGGAACATTTGTCTGTCATGTTTGGAGCACATTTACACTTTCAGCCAACATTACCTATTAACTTTTTTTTTTCCACTTGCACATTATGCCCTCAATCATTCTGACACATTGCTAAGAGTTTATCAGAATAGTACCAATGATTATCCTTGTCCCTTTTAGTGCAATTATTTTCTCCAAGGCTTTTACAACAGCCTTGTGACTCTTTTGGAGTCACATGTATTATGAGTGTGAACGAGGGCAGTGGACATGAGGGATGACCAGGACAAAAGCTTGGACCATGAAATCTTTATAGCACCTTTTGGGAGCTGCCTGTGTTTGAGAGTGCATATTGGATGATTGTGTGTGTGTATGTGGAGCTTTGTGGTGTGACTCAGTCCAGGGGCTGCAGGGGGTTAAGAGGTGGGGCTCTGGACAGCCTTCGATAAGGAAACACATGGAGCGAGAACTGCATGCCATTTGTAGATAAAATAAATGGACAATGAACCAAACAAGAGACGGCTTGAAAAAACACTATTTGTCTCAGCAAAATCAAGGGTACAGCAGAAAGTGTTTGCCATTCCAGACACAAAAGGATTTATTTGGTTATTTATATCAGTCATTTTTATGCCCTTCATAGTGTTGTTTTTTTTACAAGGCATATTCACAAAGTGTGGCTGTGTAGTGTAGGTCAAAGAACATGGCTGGAGTAAATGCCACATTACCATTCCCCACCAGGCGTCGATTTGTGTCTGTTTTTTCCTCTGGCTCTGTAGGGAACGCATTTGACCAGCAGCATAAAAACAATGCAAGGACGCTGTCCAAAAATGAGAACATTGTGGGAATTTATCAGAATATACCTGCAAAAAAAAACAGACCAAATGACATTTTAGTAAATTTAAATGTCAAGGACTGAAGAAATATCACTAAGTTTCACACACTTTTTTATCTACGAGTTTAGTGAATTCAATTGTATGTCGTAATTTAAATGCACAGGGTTCATAATAGAGAATGAGGTAAAAAGAACGATTCAACTTGCAAACTAGAACGTTCTGTTTGCTTTTCCCCCATTTCTTCTGTCTCCAGATGAAATCAGCTAAATTTATCTTAGAATACCTGGTCAAGCCTAACGTCTAAAATGTGATATTAGAAGCAATCATCAGATTTAACCAAAAATGACGTTAATAAAACTCTGTTCTCTTGTAGATTTGTCGGCTTGCTTAAGTAATCCGACGCCAAAACCAGCTAAAAGGCTGCCCACTCCTGAAACCTGAGAAACCCTCAAATGCTCCATTTTCACTGTAAATTAGTCGATTTATATGACCAAAACAAAAAGATATGATGGCCTTCTTCCAACTCCACAAAAATGCAAACCCTTTATTTCAAGTAAACTGTCTCCGCAGTATAAACAATGAGGTAACAGTTGAGTCCCTGAAAACTATTGGCTGTTGGCGACCCACAGCAAGTAGAACAACAAATGCAACAAATGTAAAATACTGTGGTTTTTATATTGCAAAAACTGTGTGCTGATAATGTACTTTAGCATTAGGTGTATAGATCCATACTGAAGTATCACAGTGCTCCAGAAAGCCAAGTTTAAAAAGTTTGTAGCACAACCTCTTCCATGGGTTCTTCTTGTGTGTTATTGCTGCAGTGTTAGCAGCAGCGGGGTTCACATCACTCCTACTGGCCTGGAAGATATACTACAGCTGAGCATGTCCATGTGAACACAGATTGTCTTGATTCCACTACGGGCCAGAGTTTTATTTTGGTGTTGTGTAAAAGTCCCCCAAAATGACAGAAATGATGTCCTTGACTAGTGTGCGTTGCTGCCACAATGCAAAGCTGCATGGTGCTACTGATAAAAAACATATAGGTGTCAAAATGTTATGTTAAATTCAGCAGACCCCAGTTTTAAAGTGAGCAGAAAGCTGAAGAAGATCTTGATTTCCTTCCTTTCCCCAGGTATTCCCAGGGTGGCAGCCAGCTGAATGAAATGTGAGCAGAAGGATACAGAGGTCCTGGCGGAGACAGCAGTGGAAAGTGTAGGAGGCCTTATCTCATCCACAAAAACTCCCCGTGAAGATACGACTGGCTCGCTCCTACACAAGGGCACTGAGTCGTTTTGAGAGTAATCTTTGGCTTTTCTGCTCTCCTGGAGTGCTTTTTTCAGCGTTGAATAAGGCAATGACATTGAAAAGAGTTTTTTTTTTCAGTTTGCAATATCTGCTTAAGCAAGGCTGCACTGCATAGAAACAGAACAGACTAAATCTACCAATGTTTTTTGAACGTCAAAGCTTAAGTGGTACGTGGTATTTTAATTGTGGCTGGTGCACCATGGTCTAAATTCTAAAATCTTGACACATTCCATCAAGAGAAAATCATTTTCAACACAAGAAGAACTGTTACAGCACTGCATTAGTTTGTACAAATCAACAGAATCACACAGCAGTTCATGGTTAATGTAGACAAAGCCACTTGTCGCAAGAGAAGAGACAAAAGTATAGAGTGCCTTTACAGTTTCTTTGTGTGTGGACAGACTGAAAGAGAGCCCCACCAATCCCAGTCATGACAGCGGATCTATACTTGAATATGAGTAACCGTGGCGGGCTGAGATGGAGGGAACAGGATCGATCAGACCTGGGATTGAGTTATTATTGACCTTCCCTGTCAACTTTGCCCTTCAGCAGAATAAACTGACAGTAAAAAACTAATATTCTAGCTTCACTCATGATCAGATCAGAGCCAAAACACAGACTTTTCAAAATGTCTTAATATATTCAACACATCTGGTATCATTAAAGAGACATGCTGGCTCATAGCTTCATACCCGTAACTATTTCTCCATGATTATAATTACAATAAGACTGGTTTATAGGGGGTTTGACTGAAAGTCCTATGTGTGTGAACCTGTGACTGCAGAGTTAAAAATAGACTTCTCTTCAGTGTGCTTATCCTTTACAATTTTGTCCAAAGGCAAAAAGATTAAGACTTTCATTCCTCAAACGTTTCCCTTAAAACACACCCTGTAAAGATTATCTATTAGTTATTATACTTAAAGTTGAGTCATATTAAACAGGAGCTAATTAATAGAGTAATTTATATAGTTAACCTCTATTGCATCTCAACCTAAGTGATGATTGAGTTGATTACTAAGAAAAATGTTTTATTGGAGTGTCATGTTTGTTCTGAAGCATGTATGGTTCAACTAAATGTAATCAAACATGGCAAAAACATAACGTTGTAAATTGTGTCCCCCAACCGGACTAAGTGGTAGAATATAAAGGTATGAATGAATAAACTGTGCCAATGAAATAAAAGAATTCTGGTCTTTTATTGTAAACTAAAAGCAATGCACATACAAATATAATGAGTAAATACTGTTTTAAAAGGAAGAGTAAAAGGTTGCAGCTGTTGATAAGGCAGCCTAAACACCAGGCGCCGTGTCAACAGAAAAAGAAAAAGATGTTCACACACTATGCAAAAATAATTTCACAATTTTTAATATAGTTTGTATCATAGTTACTTAATTTAATATCAGTATGCGCCCTGCTTTTTATGTTCTCCCTTGTCGGTGTTAAATTAAGGCTCAGAAACAGTTGCTGATAACCCGATAATCATTTCCTCTTTGGTGACCTTTTAGGGAGGAAGATGAATCTGCCTCCACATGGCAACAGCAGCTGCTTCTCCTCTTCAGGTGCGAGCGGTAAATACAGCCCCAAACACACACAGGATATCTCATATCATCCCATCTTCTCATTTCCAGGAAATACTTCACTGCTGCCAAGAAATAATAGGGCTGGCCTCTGTGTTAATTGCATTTTGAGATTCAGAATTATACAGCGGTTGGACTCTGAATTAAGTTATTTCCAAGCAGCTACTGTGAGTATTCCTGGTGAATATTAAAATGTGGTTTGTATAAAGTGGGACAATGTGATGCACACCGCTGGCAAAGGTAGCAGTGGGGGAGGACAAGGACCACACTAGGGCTGCAAATATGTTCCTAATCCAAGTCTGACTTCATGAAAGAAGATGTTTGCATTGTTATTGTAGCCTCAGCTCAAAATCTTACTCACATTTCATAGGATTTGTATAGATGTTGAAACAAATAAATAAGGACTACAAAGGCTTTACTGCTTCTGTGTTAAAGACTGTGAGGTCAAGTCGGCAGCTCACTTCATAAATTGTTCAGTAATTGGGCTCCGAGTCACTTGCCACCTACTGTCCCTGTTTCCTCAAACACAGGACCAGAGGGAGAAGAGCATCCTGCCGAATGTTTCATTTTCATTATCTGGGATTTACAGTAGTGCAAGAGGGAAGTAGCTCTGCCAACTCAACAGGAGCCGAGCCAAGGAAATGTTACGGTGGGAAGCGTAAGGCTGAACTAAACAAGCAGATATCCCAACAGCAAATTCCTGTTATGAGGAATTTATGAGGAGCTGGGATGGAGCAACATTAAAGCTGATAAAGGACTGTGTGAACTCAAATATCTTGCATTTAAAGTCCCTACAGCACATTGCTAGTATTTTCATGTATATGCTTAAAAGTTTGTTCCAATGTGTTTGCACTAGGCTTTTCCTTCACAGCAGCATCAACAGAGTAATTTTTAATAAAGGCAATTATATAGTATTGGGAAAGCATTTAAAAGATTCTCACATTGTTGATAAAAGTCTATATTCATCAAATGTAGATGATTATGTTTGATTTGTTCATTTGTCTCCATAGGTGGCAAGTTCAAATATAGGAGATTGTTTAGCATTTGGCAGTTTATTTATCGAATAGTTTGATTTGGAGTTAAGTAAGCCATCTTAATAGCTATTGACTTCACAGTGGATTCTTTGAAGACTCTTCAATCATTTACCTTGTCTCCAGGTGATAAATAGCACAAAGAAGACCACTGACTCATTCATTTATGTCTTACTGTGCAAGGACACCTGGAGCCGGAAAATGGTGTCATAAACAAAGTGGTGACAGACTGTGATTCTAATAACATTTTCTCTACTTTAAGCTGTGTTAAGGTTCAAGTCTTATGAAAGTACTTGTTCTCTGTGTGAAGCAGAGACGATTACTGGAAGCACTTAAAAGACGTTTGTCTCTGGGACTCACAGGTAATATGGATTTTAGTACAAAGTTGCAAAGGCTTTTTTGAAAAAATGCTAAATATAATCAGGTTCATGCAAGTAATAACTAATGAAAGGATATCATGATTTACCTGTTACTGTAGCCTATGTTTTTTTTGTATTTTTATTTTTGCCTGATAATTTCATTGCAACATTAACCTTCTGTCTGAGTCTGAGAAATATTTCCTTTCCATTTCCTCCATAAATGCTAAAAACAAGGTTAATGGAAATTGTATTTGTTTTAAAAAGCTTCTAGGACTTACATTAATTCCTTCCTCCACCAAATGATGATAATTCACACAGGGTCGCCTCAGAACAAACAGTTCGGTTGTCTTTTCTCTAATTGTGTATGGGGACATCAAATAGAGAGTAATTCAGCTTTATTAATAGAATTATTTATGTTGGCTTTCCTCTAAAGAAATAAAATAGCACATTCAAAACTAATACATGTCTTAATGTTGGACTTTTGTGTCTTAAATTCTTTCAATAACCTTTTTCTTGTTTTTTCCAAGCATGTGCTAAGTGCTCTGGACCATTTCATATGAGCCCAGTTATTAACTATGAGAAGAATAGACTCCCTGCTGACCTTCTGTATCTGTATTTAGACTTCAAGTCGTATGCAATTACTGATGTAGATGAGAAGGAACAGACAGCTACAGAACAGTCCTTTAAAAGCCTCTGTGCTAAAAGCCAGTGCATGCTGTAAAAGTGCTGTATTGTGTGATGTTTCTTGATGTTTTAGACAGTGCTGTTGGGCACTGTCATGACTCTGGTTGTAAGAATGATTCAAGAGTCCAACATTTCACTGAAAACATGATACAATAGAAAAGTGCTATTCAAAGTTCATATAAAGAAAAGACCAAAAAAAACCCCAGAAACATTTACATCCTGTGACTTTTAACGAGTGATTATGAATATGAATTATTACACTGGTAGAAGATTTCTATTTGGCGTCTGAAACACATTGTACTTTGCTTGTCGCCTCACACTGGAGCATCACTAAAGCTGCATCACTGCCTGTAAGTGTCGGCACGTCGAGCAGGCTCTCCTGGATATATGCTCTGACAGCCAATAGCACTTCCCTATGCGCTGTACATTGTGACTTTAATATGTTTTTACAGCGGTGCTAGCTCAGCGTCCCTGACAGTGCAGCATATCATGTAGCATTGTGTCATGTGTTTGACGCTGATAGGCTATGCTTATTAATAATTTGTGTTATTGCTGTAGAAGAAAGTGGTCTCTCTGTCAGGTTGAGTCACTGCTGAGATATGTTTGTGGTATTAAACCCATTGTTTATGCCCTGTGTTTTTACACCCTGCTATACATTATACATAAGAAACAAACTGCTGCATTGAATTCCACCTACACACAAAAAAACAGCTAATAAAACAAGCATTCATCAGAGAGGACAAACTCAACAGCAGCACTCTCGTTCCTTCGTGCCCGCGGAGAACACAGAGGCAATCTAAAGCTAATTATAATGAACAGCGTGCAACAATGGCATTAGAGTGCTGGCTTTCTTTTCCTGGGCAGCTACAGTATATCATTAATCCCATGGCAACTGATGCAGAGTCAGTGTGAGGCTCAGCGGGCTCCCACTAACGTCTCTGAACCTGTCATCAATGAACCGCTAACCCTGCACAGCACAGCAAGGGAGTCCACTCACATTATGGAGTTATACTGACAACTCTGTCCCAGCCGTGCTGCATGTATCTGTCAGAGGCACAGAGCACATTACATTACAACATGTATACCTGTGCATGTGATAATGGTTATCATTTCTGTACTCTTTATTCATGTAAGTAATAATTTATTATCAGAAAAAAATAATGATATGAGGATGTTGATAATAAATGTATGGAATCACACTACTCAGGGTGACTATTGAGCTGTGTCTAATGCAAAGTAGGTTAGGCATGGCTTTTCAACAACCTAACCGTCATTTTTGTATTGTGAAAATATAGTCGATGTAATAGAAGGAACAAATGTATTATCCTTAAGTAGACCACACAGTATTAAGTGTAGCCATAGTAACATAAATGCTATACCAATAGGCACACACAAAGATCTCAACAAGTTATGAGTCAACAACTGACTTGGGTCTTTAGAAAAGACGATCCATTCTGTCACAGCAGTAAAAAGCTGCAATAAACAAGTTGTTTCTTTTACTCTGATGTCTTCATTGCAACACAATCATCTCAGTTTTCAACATCTCCATAATTATTAGATCAGAATGCTATCTATACAGCTCCTCTTGATGTGTTGGGGGCATTTAAGGACAGAGGAACAAAACATCTCAAAGGCTGTGATGTGTGTCACACTCAAAAGCCATTTGCCTTCCAATGATTTTTCTTACGGGGCCATCATCTGTGAGTGTCCTCTTCCATTGAATTCTTGTGGCATAAGAGGTCCATTACCGTGATTTAGTCTCTGCACAATGAGGCCACACACACACACACACACACACACACACACATACACACACACATACATACACGGTCGTGCCTCAGGCCAAGGGACCCATCAATTAGAGTGAGTTCAGTCAAGTCATCATCATCTTCCTCTTTTCTTTCTTTTTGTTTAGTGCACACAACTGACACACTGTGGACTCAACCCCTCTGAGCACTTCAGAACTGGAGCGCTTGTGTAAGGCTTGCATTTCTGGACACAAAAACAAAAATAAATCCTGTATTCTGTCAGTGTGTTGGGACTGGATTTGTTTGATGCCAAGGAGGAAAGGTGTCAAAACTTTTAAAGATTGTCAGAATGAGCGAAGGTCATCAGATGAAGAGTGAACTTTTGTCCGTCCACGAGGCTGGTCGTCTACCTTGTTGCGTCAGATGTTGTCTCTACACTGTACACTCCTCGATGATTGTCTCCTCTTCCAACTGTTCTTCAGTGTTTACGACATGAGCACCAGTGTGATGTACAGTCAGAGGTTATACCACCAGATTATTTCAAAATGGACGCTGAAAACAGCCCCAACTGAATCTGTTTTTATGATGCATTTTAGTTGGTGATGTAATTGGAACCAATCAAGGTTTACTAAATAATGACCAAGTTTTACCTATTGTTGTGGAGAAATGCTGCATATTATTTAATACAAGGCACAATTAAATCACCAAGCTCCATTGTGATATACTTGAAATAGCTGTATGTGCTTATTAGTCTCCAATTGATGATAATATTTTCCATGTTTTTGAGTATTGAGTACAGATTGACAGTTTCCTTTAGCAGACAGAAGTTAGTGTGAATATTCTAGTCTATTTTTTATAAACAGAAGCCAAACCTGAATGTTAAATTGTAGTTTGCTTTAAAACTTTAAATAGCTGCAGTAGTTCAGCATGCACTCACTCGTATTTGCCCCGTTCTTTGATGCAACATTAATGACATAGAACTGGGACGGTGTGACATCGGGTTGTATTGGTCAGAGGAAGCCCTTAACAAGCACAGCTTCTCTTGGCCTGGTTTACAGCCTGCTTTGTAAATGACACTCTTGGGCTTTTTCAGAGTTCAGTCTGAATCAGGACCATATTGATTTTGCTGCTTATAAAGACAGTGGCAGACAGGACCCAAACTAAAATCCAACATCAAGTTACAAAAGATTGGAGCTGTTCACCTGCATGTGATGTGTCTGCCATGTTGTGTTTTTGACAGCCCTCTTTTTCCTCTTTATCTCTCATCCTCAGATTCCACTTAATATGAATGTGTAATTTAAAATTAGATGAATAAACAAGAGTTATGAGTGCAGCTGTTACCAACGCGAGCGCCGTAAGAGACTATGTTTGTTGTGGAAAATTCTCTCCATCCAGCTATGGATTTCTCTGACAAGTTGATAAGTAATGCAATTAAATGGACTGGTCGCTGCAGAACAGGGATTATTTATTCGTGACTAAAGCTCATTAAATTGCTGTTACAAAAGCGCTCACTGAGTCTTTTTACGGCATGTGTGTTTCATTTTTATCTCATTTGCTTGAAATCCTGAGGGTTGTAGTCAGAATTAATGCATAACATTTACAATGTTTGTTTCACACATCAGTTTGAAGAAAGGTTAGTGCACATAGGTACATAAGCCCTACTTTATTAAAAATTCAAAAACACTTTACATCCAATTAGTCTAGGTCACCTTTAATGCCTTATTCAAACAAACAAAGGCAGAGATCACAATTACTGTGCTTTTAGTGAATTGTCTCATTTATATTTAAAACCAGTGTGATCTTAGAATAAGTAAACAGCACATAGAAAAAGGAAAACAGTGCATACACTATTTCTTTTTGTGTGAAATAATCAAACTGCAACAAACAACAGGCTTAAAAGACATTGATTAGGCAGACAGATGATCATGGAGTAAACATTTTTTGCCCGTCCCTCCAGTCACACAGGCCTGCCTCTGAAAGGAAAGCTCCTGAGGTGAGCGTCAGTCGGCCTTTGGGGAGCGTGCACGGAGCGCTCTGCAGCTCCACAATCAGCACAGATGAGGGTCACAGTGTGTCCTCGGGGCTGGGAAAGCAGATCTGCTCCTCAGAGTCCTCACAGAGCCTTACATTTTATTCGGCCTGATGGAAACTTGTGATTTCATTAGGCCAGATAGGAATGTCCTCCGTACCCTTGTCCAGTGGAGTCGGGTCAGTTCTTCTTGCTCTGTCCGTGGCTCTTCTCGTGGCTGGCTCACTGCCCAACTCACTCTGAAAGTGCTGAGTCACTGAATAACAAAGTGTGTATGTCGCTTATGCAATGATAGTGGCCAGGGAAAGACTTTTTCACTCTGCTCTGCTTCTCCTTGGTTTATTTTGTTCTTTTACTCACAACAACACAACAGGCAGTTAAAAAATCCTTAAATAAGACGTATGGGAAACTTCTCTTTTAAAAACAGCTTTAATATTTCAACTGAGAAAACCAGTTTAGCCCATAACTAAGATGACTGAATGAGTATTTTAATAAGGAAAAGCAGTTATCTGTTGAAAACATGAGGTTTAAGGTTCAAGACTTGGTTACTTCATCAATTGAAGATTTATTTATTGAAGTACACATTCATTTTATTTGAGACTTGCACATATTTTATTAACTTCAAATTCAAATTATTCAGTCAAAACAAATCAGCATTTGTCTAATGCAGACGAGTTACATTTGCACATTTCTCACATTTCCTTTGTGTGGAGTAAACATTCAAATAAAACCTGGACATGTTTCTATGGTGACAGGGTTATTTCATCTGCTGAAGCTCTAAGCTGCACCCTGTCACATAATTACACTGTAAGACTGACTGCTCTTTTAGAACAAGCATACTCTTATCACAATTATACACCACTCATGTTCTGTGAAAAATTAATAGTTTAGGAGATTACTATTGAAACAAGGCACTTGATGTAATAGTAATCTCCTAAACTATTCTCTGGTACATTCATAGCTGCATTAGTGAGCACCGGTGTCTAAAATCTGTTCCTATCAAAATATTGGCTTCTTGGTCAAACCTCACAATCCAGTCAGACCAGGTCCACTTACTTTGGTGCTGCAAGGGATAATCAAAATGCCTTTTCCCAGAAATGCATGTAATTACAGAAGTCTGAAAGTGAAATATATTATCAGGTTTGCACAGCCTGAGCCAAAGAACCTTGAATTTGGGGATTTATATGTTAATGAAGGGATTCTGAGTAAACCATTAACTAATCGTGCAGCCTTGTCTTTGCTGGCACCTGTCCGAGCACCATCATGGTGAGCTCTGGATTATAAACTGCAGTATGTTGCTGCTGGACTTTCAAATTAAAGTGAGAAGCTCAAAATACTACCAGAGGAGGTTTTACATGAAGCACATTTAAATAATGATTAAATCGAATCTGTGATAGTACTCAATGTCCTCCTGATACTTCCACATACAGCTACTGCAGTCTGGTCTCTGCCAGTATAACTCAAGAGAACTTGCTTGTGCTGGTGTATAAAATTAAACACATACTGAGTATTTATTTCACATTTATAATCCTCACAAAGTTAAAGAGGGATGGTGTATACAGGTTTGTGGGTGCTACATTATCAGCCCTCACAGACAATACACATTTGTGAGGTAGTGTGACATGTGGCTGTTGAGAAGCTGCTGTGGCTTTATCTGCAGAGCTTAGCTGTAAAGTAATCATCAATAGAACCAAGGAAAAAATAAAACTTTTCTTGACTCTTGTTGGTGAAAAAAGAACTTTTCTTTCTAGGCATACTGTGTTTTTATTTGTACTTTTTATGCTGAATAGATAAGTGATTTTAAAAATCGATAGAGATGAATCTATCTGCTCTAACAACTGCAATTACTGTCAGCTTGAGATCTGCAGTCCCTTTGTATATCCCACTGCTTTTAAAAATCTGCTTATTTGTGTTTTACTGTGGATTGGGGTGCATCATTTTAGATGTGGATCACTTAAGCAGACACAAAATTACACAGTTGACGAGTTGTTGACGATTTAAAGCTGCATACAGAGTAGCCTAATGAGGACCAACTATGATTGCAAGTATGTTGGTGTAACATCTCTTGAACGATGTCACTTAACACCACCAACCACAGTCACAAGGTGCTTTTCTCTCCATGTGAAAACACAAGGTTGAAGCATGAAATGATTGTCTCTGCACTTTAATGACTTCACTCACAATAGCTTTGTGTCCTTCAGTGAAACTTTCTATACAGAACTGCTGCGTGTGGAAAGCACTTGATAAAAACCCTCAGCAGGAGGAAGTCTACCCCATTGCCCTCGGCACAGCCCTCTAATATAACCTTAGCTTCATCTCTCTGCTGAAGCGCCTCTTTGATATTCCTCACCACAAATGAAATGTATTGGTGTTTTGCTGGACCGGCTCACCTGTGCCCTCTGGTTTGTTTCGAGAGCGGCTCTGCACCATCTTTATGCACAGCTCACTGATCTAGCAGCCACTTATCATTAAATACAAGTTTGTTGTTATACATCAAGGTTTGGTGTTATCAGCTTATATTATGCACTATTAATTCAGCCCAGGTAGCCCTTATGCATGCCTATCAGCAGTAAGAGATATTACTCCTCACCTTCACAGACAAATCCACAACATGGTAAATTTCAAATCAAATTGTTGTCAGAGCAGTGGTTGTTTACTGCATGTTGTTCACTGTTTGAAAGAGAAGACCGTGACATGAGCTAAATGTATGTAACTTTTATTCATAGCCATTAAGAAAAAAAGAAAACCAACAACAAATAATACACACAAACATCTATTTAGCTCCCTAGTAACACTAAGCTGATGGACACACTGAGCTGATGGATCTTATCTGGCAACACACTGGAGGGTTTTTTTTGTTTTGTTTATTTTACATGGGATTTTACGTTACATTATGATTGATCATGTGACCTTCTTCTGTGTATTTCTTGCCAGCTTAGCTCCTGTTCTGTAACTTTCCAAATGATGATGGAGTTTGGATGAACACTGAAGCATCTTTTTTGTCTTTCAGTCCAGTGATTTGTTGTTAATAAACAAACAGAGTAAAAATTACAATCTACAGTTTTTTAATACCTTAGTATAATTTCCCAAAGATGCACTATGGGCATCTTGATAGTATGAGATAACAGATGAAATTTTGAGAAACTGAGAGCATGACTAAGAGGTATTTACTTATTACTCAAGCTTCAAAGACATGATTCATAGAAGTGTTTCATATTAATGTCATTGTGGGTATGAATATAATTTTCAACATGATTACAGTCTCAATACCTGTATTAAAGACTTTCATACTTTTTACAAAATGGAGCACAGTTAGAAAGCTATGTTTTTAGTCGGAATAGAGTAGAGTTCAATGTAAAGCAAAGGGATTTTACAATACAAAAACAAAAGACAGGAATGTACAAAAATGTGAACTTTGAGTTTAATTTTCCTGTTTGTTCAAAGACAGCAGCATGTCCCCACAGGGCTCCCATAGCTATACATTAACTGCATTGCGTGGAAATGCAATATGATTATTCACCAGCAGATGTTGCCAAAAACTCCACACCTCGCCTTTAACCAGCTAGCATGCTAATGAAGTGAAGTAGAAGAAAATAGTGAAGTGTTTCAATGCTTGTACTTCCTCAGCATCTCAACATTCACACGCATACGCTTTTGTCCTGAACATCCCTGGAGCACGTTGGGCCCCATCAGTAACACCTACGAAGCGCCTGAGTCCGACGCACAAGCTGCAGCAGCCGGCAGCAGATGATACACAGCGTCAGAGACAGTAGCAGCGGAGGAAGGGGAGGGCCGAGGTGGAGCTTGTTGCTGCTGTTGTTGTGTTATGGGTGGTGTAGTAGAACAGAGTAGAGCAGAGGAGGGGGGTATCTAGCAGCGGGTAAGAACTCACACCCCCGAGGGGAGGTTTGAGTGGCCCACATGCACTGGCTGCTCCTCAGCTTCGGGGCCTTTTGTTGTGTTGATTTACACAGTCTTTTGTCTGAGATGCCCAGTGTGAAGCTATGTGTGTGAGAGAAACTAAAGACCCGGGGTTGGCAGGGTTTATGTTTAGTCGAAGCAAAACTGATTACATGTTACCAACACTGCAAATGTGCTTGATTACTTTTCACTTTTAACTCTAATGTAATAATACAATTCTACGTTTTATATTGTGAAGTGAGAAATGTATTGAGACTGTTAAACTAAGCACTGGCATGAGTATTATACAGACAAACAGCCTTCAATAAAGAGACATTACAGTTTTATGAATTATGATGATTCACAACAAGTTTATGCAAAATCATCTTTATCCAACCAGCCTTATGCAAATCCTTATGTTATGCATAAAGTAAACTTTTTTTTATTTTATTTGCAAGTTCTTATTAAAGTGGTCTTGGGATGGGTCGTAGACTGGATTTAAGTTGAATTTAATCACATCTATTTATTGCATAAAAACTATAAACATAATTTACAGTAAGTGTCTCCAAACAGCAAAAAAAATGCCTCAGATATGACTCCTTATACGAACAAAGATTCATGTGTTGCTGTTCATAATGCACAAAAAGCTGCTGCTCCTGTGAGACCTGGCCTCTGATTGGCAAAGCAACAGCATCACTTGTGGAGTAACAAAGATGAGCCGAGAGCCAGCGTGGCTGACAGAAGGTGTCCCTCTCCTGTGCGTCCAGCCCTCAGCTTTGACGTCACAAATTCGAGACACAAAACAAGCCTCCCTCAGCGGAGCTTCTCACTCTGTCTCCAGCCGCACACACTTTCACACACACGCTCTCGGGCGCACACTCACATCTGCAATTAGACACGCCGATCCATTCAGCAGCACACTCTGCACTGAGCCAACAACCAACCACCGCTTCTGACATAATCCACTCAGTATCCTCATGTTCTGAACCAGAGAAGGAGATTCGAACTCTCTACTCCCACCGAGACCCCAAAAGTAGCAGATGTCACAGAGGAGGGGAGGCGGAGAAAGGAACAAAACATCTCCCTGTACCCCTCCTTTTTACCCCAGAGGACAATACTGAGACTCCAAAAGGAGGGGGGTCAGCTTTTGTGCTTGCTCTTGGACGAGACCGGACTGACACACTAACCTGCTGCTGCTGAGAGGACGACACAGCGCGCAACAGTCTCCGGACTCCGTGGATTGATTCAGTACTTGGACAGCTCCTGCGTTTCCATGTGCGAGTAGTAGCTCTCACTGAAGGCAGCAGTCTCCGCGCAGATGGAGCCCCCCTGTTCGCTTCAGCTCGGACCCGCGCCGTCTCTTTTCAGCTCTGAGCGCGGCGCCTCCGGTCTTCTGGGAGAAAAGCAGCTCTTTGAGAAGTTTTGGAAGGGGACTTTCAAAGCGGTGGCCACCCCCAGACTGGAGAGCGTTATCGTAGCCAGCATCACTGCCCGCACCAGGGTCGCAGAGTGAGTGCACTGTTCTGATTTTACACTATTGTCTGTCGGAAAGAGTCAAAGATGGTTCCTGACTTTTAAACATTCGGTGTAAACTTGGTTAAAGGGGTTGTTGAATAGTCAAAGCTTCTGCGCATTTGTTGAATTATCTTCTCTTTTGACTTGTGGCTTCAGTGCATTGATCAACTTTTTTTGTTTTATAAATGATGCTGTATTTATTTCTTAATTCAGTCACAACACCACTGAATATGTGTTCACTGGCTCACAATCATTTGACATTCTCCTCTTGTAAGATCACATTAAGTATCACTATTTACATCCTTGATTGGACTTACACTTGTTCTTGCAACACAAATAATATCTACTACAGCTTACATTTGGGTCCCCATTTTGAACTGATTTAGAGTAGCTTTATCTAGCTCTAAATCCAGCTGAATCCCAAAAATCATCTTGGCTTTTGCACTGTGAACATGTATGATGCTAAAAACAAATATACACACAAGATCTATGTGTCATCCTGTTTTCATGTGTTGAGGCTAAACATTTTATAGATCCCTGTCTGTTTGTGAATGCAGCTGCACACATGAGGCAAACAAGCCAACAGGATGCAACACACAGAGAGCGATCTTAATTGTCCCCTTTAAAGGTCATGTGGCAGCATCTTTGCCCCTAATGTCACACTTGTCTCTCTTCCTCTGGAGACAGGGCTTTGAGTCTCTGCTGTTTGTTCCTCACTGACACCCATGGGATCAGAGCATTTGTAGTCACTGAGTAAAGGATGTGAAGACGATGTGTTTCAATGAGATTTAAACACACACACACACACAAAATGTTTCTTTTCTACCACTTATATACACAGAGTGGAGGGGGATGGAGCCTATCCTTGCTGCTTTGGGCGTGAGGCAGTCTACACCGTGGCCAATCAACAGTTAATTGCAAGGTTAACACTTAGAGACAGACTCTGATAGACAACCATTTTCACTCATATTAATTCACCATCTTCACCTACACCTCCTTGTCTCTGAATGGTGGGAGGAAGCTGGAGTGTCTGGAGCATGTGCACAGTGAGGACCAGCAGACTCCACAGAGAGCAAATGAGACAGAAGTTAAGAGGTTAGGAGACTGAGACTGGGGGTAGCATTTGGATTTATGAACTTCTGGCCAAAAATATATATATTTGGGGTGTTTTATGTTGGAAAGTTCTTTTCTTTCAGCTTGCATTTGTCTTTTTTATACCATTCAGTGATGTAGATAATCATCTGCTCCAGTTTTATTGCAGGCAGGCACCACATTGGTGTTAAACAGCTGTCTCACATCATATCTTACCATAATACTTTCTTGTCCCCTCAAACAAATCTTTATATCCATGTCATTCCATAAAGAACTTCCAACACAAAATGTGATAAAGCCATTTATGAACGCCAAATCCAATCATGTGCAATAAACTCCAGTTACAGTATTCAACAGTAAGCACATATAGTAGTTCCAGACACTAATGTGCACATGCCTATTCTCATATCTAATGATGCCGTTTGCATGGGTGACCTTTGAATGCATTTGACATCCCCTATCAACCTTCTCTTATGTGAAATTAGCTATGTTAATGAGGATTAGAATGGGCCATTTCACTCTACATCAGCACAAGCAGCAGATAGGCACACTCAACCAGATAATGTCTCTTTAATGGCTTCTATTACAGTAAAAACCATAATGCCGCTCATGGCCTGGTTATTAAGGATTTTGTTAGCTTGTAGCATGTGACAAAAAAATAAAACACTTTTCATCGGGAGCATTTTGTTTTATCACATCCATCTGACGAAATAACCACCATCTTGATTTCACTCTTAATCAGCCATGTCCCGCTAGAAACGAGGAGCTTTAATCTATATATAACAACGAGGCAAACGAGCAGAAAAAAATCAAATGTAATGTGGCTGCCGTGAAGTGAGCAGCTTTTTTGGAAACAGCCAGAAACTCTGGCGTGGGGCCCAGCTGTCTTTTCATCTTTAACGTCTCATAGAAGAGGGAGCTTTCCTCAAGTGGCTTTGCCCTGCGCTGGCTTTGTCCTGGTGACAGTGACGATGATGGCGGCATAGCAGGGCCGCGCCAGAACAAACGTCCCCAGAGAGCGGACATACTGTTGCTAATTCGCCCGGCTGTGTTTGTACAAGGCTGCTGCATCGTCCCCTGTGTCCACTGCACGCCTCAGCCCCTGTCTGTGTGGTCGCAGTGGGGCACATGCACTGGGACGCACCGGGGCTGATGCAGATTGTAAATAATGAGTAGATAAATAAACCCAGCAGCATCTCCTCCCTTTCTAATGCACTGTTGATTTTGCCTGAGCAGGGAGCAACACTGGGGAATGCTTAGACCATCAGAATGCATGGCCTTAGGCGTGCTCCTCTGCTCATTTTTTTCCCGGGTAGAGGAAACATCATTATTCACTGAGGATAACTGAGAGCTGATGAACAATGGAAGTGAGGGGGCATTCTGTACAACAAGCAGAGAAGGAGACAAGAGAGAAGTCACGGGAACGCCACAGGGACGCCTTTCATGTTCAATCGCTCCACGTGCTCTCTCTTTTTTCCCTTCTGCCTTTGCTCCTGACGCTGAAGGACCCAGGAGCCATGGCGAAGTAATTAGTGTTTGTTGTTCTCCTTGCGCCCTAGCTGTGTCCTCTTCTCTGGGCCAGTCGCACAGTAGAGAGGGGGGTCTGTTTCAGTGGGTGGGGCTTTGCTTCAAACTTATTTTGACCCTACAAGCTGGTTTTGTTCATGGGGGGCCTCCTCATTGTAAATGCATCCAGGCTAAGTTGAGGAAGTTTGTAAGCACATGTGTATTAAGGACTCTTTATGTTCTATATTAACATGCATCTGCATAGATTGGATGAAACTGTTTGCTGCTTTAAATTTTGTCCATGTTTTAGCTTTGTACCTTCAGTGGTTATGGTTGACTCAATGTCCAGCCTGCATAATGCACACAGCAATGGCAGTTTTCATAAAAGTTATGATTTATTTATTTCCACAGATTCTGTCATTCTTCTTTTTTATTCCCTGTTATCATGGATCTCTCCAGGTAACAAACATGGCTGCCATTCGAAAGAAAAGTTGCTCATTGGTTCATGTGCTAAAAAAGTGTCATTTGTGGCATGTGGCCTGGCTTCTGCAGCATGTCCATGTGTGTCATAAAAAAACAAATAACTCTTGCTGTGTCTCCTGCATACTTATGTACTCACTTACTTTACTTTATGTGGCTACACTTATGGTGTTATATTATTTTATTACATTATATGGAACTGATTGCTTCAGTTTAAACAAGCTACTCAATATCTAGGTTGTATACCTTTATTTTTTCGAGTCAGCATGCAGCTTGTTCTTTTCTGGTGCAACTTTAGTTCGGGTATCTCCCTCTAGTTAAAGTGTAAAACACTAATGCTAGCTCACAAATCATGCTTACAAAGAACTACTTGGTATGTAAAGGCAGCTTTAATGCGCCTTTAGTATGCTCCAGTGTGTGTCTGTTCTGGAGATGGTGAGGGCCGGGAGCGTGCGCTCGCAGTGTAAGTGGGGTCTTGTCCAACTCTGTGGCAGATGGTAGGCTAGAGAAAGCATGAGGGGGGCTGAGAGTGTATGAGGGCGCGTGTGGTCGGGGGGCTTCAAGCCTCTTACCTCAGCAGATGCTGGTTTAACGAGGAAGAGAGAGAATGGCTTTGGATGGACTTGTACATTGACAGCGCCTGTGGGAATATACAGAAGTGTGGCCAAAATAATGAGACCACCTCACAAATAACACAATGCAGTCCAACTAGGTTCCAAATGGCTCCATGGTTTAATGAACACATCTTTACACCCAGCATTTTCACAAAAGTATTGGTTCTGTTCTGAAGAAAGCACATTGTCACAGTATTCAGTCGTGGACATGATAGTGATTGATTGTGATAATATACATATAACTTAGGAACAGTGTCTGCTCAGCCAGGGCGAAAAACTGTACATTTTCATGCACAGGTTTGTGTTTATTTTAGCTGGTGCCAGACAGCCAGTATAACACCTTGCTTAGTGTTTAATTTGCAGTATAGGAGTAAGTTTAAAGCATAAAGTGTAATATTACAGAGGCAATTCTGTCTGTTAATGATGGTTTACTTCTTACTGTGCATAAGGACATGCTGCTGTCTGTCATTCACAGTCAGCACATGCATGACATTGGTTCTTTAGGGAATGAAAAGCGAGCACTTGATCATAACATTATCTCACAAATAGTGATCATGAAAGGAAAACTTAGCATTAGAGACCGATGAACCAAATCCAAAGTTACCATTAGGTTCTATAAGATTTTTTCCACAGTGTTTCCCACCTTGGCTGCAGTAAATTACAACCTCTAAGTTTGCATCTGAGCATCTTTGAGCCTCTGTGTATGTCACTTTGCCAAGTCGCATCCACCATTCACTACTCAAATGTTTAAGTGCAAATAACTAGACACATAAAATACTGGCTAAATATCTGGCAACTACAAACTAAATCTTACTGGACTGGAATAAATTATGTCAAAAGTTGTTTATGATGAACACAATTTCAACACTGCGGACACTGGTATTGCCGTGGCTGGAGTGAGACCAAAAGCAAAGCAGTCAGTTTTACCACAGACAAAACCCTCTGTCTTTTCTCAGACAGACTGACAAATGTGATTCTGAGATGGACAATATGTTTGTCTGACACTGTCTACTGTTCATGTCACCTACATCTTTGCTCTCTATAATAACTCTCCTCCGCTCACATCAGTCCGGCTGTGTGTTGTCAGAGAACATGACTCGGCCCCGTGTGTCTATGTCACATTACATCGCAGCACACGCGATGCAGATGCTCAGGCGCGCTGACAGAAAGCAGGAGATGAGGCCGACTCCCCAGGCAAGAACCCGACTTATCACTGAAATGGATTCACATTCGGTATTGATTCCTGCGTAACTAATCCATTTGAATCAAAGCGGCATCTGTAGCTTTGGACGTGATGCGCCGTTCCAGCCAGCTTTACAGCAGGATGCTTTCTGTACGCCACAGAAACATGAGCAAGCACAGCGCTAATACATGAATACAGTCTTTTAACCAGCAAATCAAACAACGGATTATGTTTCAATGAATCCATAGTATTTATGTTGAAGATCAAAGTTGAGTTGAGTGGGTCAGAGACACACATATTGTTACCATTTCACCAACAGCTTCAGCCTCCACTTTACCACAGCACACTATACATCAGTGAGTGTTTAGTTTTTCCTTCATCCTTGAACTAATAATAATAATAATAATAATAATAATCCCTTTATTATCCCCATTGGCAAGTTCATAGCCGGTAGCTGCCACTAGGGGATGTTGATGGTGGAAACTGGAGTACCTGGAGAAAACTCACCTCTTAAAAGCTGAACTAATACACAACTAAAGCTCCCTTTCATTCAATTTACAGATTTAAAGCAATGGTGGCATTCTGCTCCTTTTATGTTCCTTTTGGTGATGTCGGTAAAATAACCCACTGAGATGAAACTGCTGATGTCCTACCCTCTTTTCCAAGAACAAACTGGTGTCTCTGATCTCAGTGAGGCGTACCAGTCGCATGGGAGAACCCCCCAGAGAGTCATAAACCTCAAACCCCTCTGACCTAGTGCCCTGTGGTAGGTGCTACACACTGTCCTGGGGATGCAGAGCAAACAAGCACTGAACACGTCATCAGTAAGCCAATTTTTTCTCAAGGGCAATTCATAGACAATCTAGTCCAATAATTATTATAAGAGCATTAATGTTCACCTTGAGCTTATTCTAAAACCTATAGCAGATTTGAAGTGTGGCAACATTCTGGTTACAAATGTCTGCAGCAGCTGAATGATTGTATATGATTTGACCTTGTCTTAAATGCAGCATCCAGAAATAGCTCCGGTTCAGTTGATTGATTGATCTGTTGATTCACCAATATTAGTTTATCTTAAAGGAATACAAGAGTTTACTGTGTAGTACATCCATAGCCTTCATATAGATGTTAAATTAGAAAAGAAAAAAAAGACCTTCCTCAAAAAGAAACGTAATTGCTATTAAGTATTAGTCGATACACTATGAACTTTCGCTCAAAAGGTGTAGTGGCACTTCAGAGCTAAAATAAGAGTTTCCAGAGCAACGGCACTAAATTACCATCATATATCAGTGAGTGGGGTTCGAGGTTTTACCGATAAATGCCAATGGCTCAACGATTACTTGAAAAGGCAATATTTCTGGCTGTTAATGCTTAGTTTGACATTTCTAAATGTTGCTCCTGTGTCTGTGTCGCCGGTTGGCACAGTGAGAAATGAGATGGGCTTTATTGATTCTGGGACATGATAGGCTGGCCGTCAATGCACGTTTATGACAGATGTTTAACATGAGTTAGCTCATGGGATCAGTAACAATGGAAACCCTGTGGATCGAGGCTTTGTGGAGTGTTACTGTGAGTGTTTCTGTTTGTCTCTAGTTCTTAAGATGATGCTAGAGTGGTCTCTTTTTAGGATAAAATAACTGTGGACACTCCTGTATATTATTATATGTATGTGTAATGTGCTGATGGTCAGACTTTCCTGAGGGCATTCAGACTGTTGTGGTGAAGGGAACATATAGAATAGAGAGGAATGTAGAGGGGAACTGAACAGAATACATTACTGTAGGTAAGTGAGAAAGTGAGAAAATGTGTGCAATGTATAAACTGAATGCAAAACAGAAACAGGAGGATGCAATAGTAAAATAACATCTTACACAAAACAAGATCTTTTACTTGCAGATGTCTTTTTCCTATACCACACTTGAATCTATATATGACTACATATACAGGAGCACACACACAGGGTTAATGACAAACTTCAACCCTCAGGCATCTCTACAGGATCCTGCCTCTCCAACAACACAGCAGCACCAGGCTTTGCAACGAGCTAAGAGTTAACCCTTTCCTTAAAAAAAAAAGGGAAAGGGTTAACACTGTAAACCATCAAGAGGATGACCTTCAAACTGTGAGGCGTAAGTGCTAACCACTCTGCCACCAGTGACAGAAGGGAATTAATGTGAGTGTGGGCAGTTTTCAGTTAGCCCTGTGATCAACTCTCACTTGTCCAGGGGCTACCTACCCGTCCTAACGCCCAAAGCAGCAAGGACAGGCTAAAGCCACTTATGTGTAACCCATAAAGAAGAAACTCAAAACCTTTACTACAAAAACTGAGACTTTTTAAACATATTTGAAGATGTTGAAATGTGAGCTACAAGAAAATGGGTATTAGTCAAATAAGTCTTCCCCAACAATGCAGAGTGGCAAAAAGACAGCAGAGATATTTTATTAAGGCTGTGAGCTGGATGTCGATGTTCAATGAGCTTCAGTAAAACATAAGGCAGCAGTGTAATCTGTCATACTGTAGGGATACATTTTCTGCTCCAGTGGCAGAGACGGGGGAACTGATTTTGTTGAGCTTGTGTTTTTACGCATGGATTAGCTTAATTCTGTAATAATGAAAGCAAAGAAACAAGGCCCGGTTTGGAGTTCCACTGTCATGTTGGCAATCGAAAAACTAGTTTGTGCATCTCTTCTGCACCTGCTGGCACTTATGTAAAAATGGAGAGCGCTGACATTTAGAAAGACTCCTGGCATTTGAATCAATTAGTGCAGTAAAGACTGTTGTATATTGCGAGTGCGTGTGCTCGTCGTTGTGTCAGTTTGCTGAGTGCACGTTCCGAAACAGTAAACACACCGAAACAGATGGAGACAAAGAGGAGGAAATTATTGTCAGTGACAGGAAATATGTCTGAAATGTAGACAGTGTTATTTCACCAGTGACACTGTCCAAGTAGATTCATGGGAGAAAAAAAAAACCCCACCAAGGGCATTCAGTTTGTATGAAATTCAAACAGGGACACTGCCTCCATAGAGTTTCACTGCAGAGCTTAACCTTGTCCTGAGGCTTGTAAAGCAGACCTTATATTCTTTTTTAGCTTTCAGCACCTTGTAAACAGTAGTAGCTCGCAACAATTAGCACAACCTTGATGCTTTGCCATATTTCTATTTTAAAAACTTCCTTGTGATTGGTTGTGATAGTGGAAGAAAGACCGTATGAGTGGTCCAAGGCACGACTGTAATAACTGATAAGAGAAAAAGATGGAGGAAGGCAGAAAATAAAGCCAGACGGAGGAAGACTGTGAATGACATTTTACATTGTCCACTTCAGGACACTGGAGCCGCCAAGGTTATTACGTCTGGATGAATATCATATTGAAGCCGGTGAATAGAAATCCTTCCTGCAGTCCTGGCCAAAAGGGAATTGAATTATGTGTGGGCGCATAACGTACAGCGTTGAATAAACTTGTAATAGACAATAAGCAAAGGTGAAGCGCTCTATGTCCTCTGTACGAAGCGGATGGTTGTAAATCTTACAGACAGTAAGGATGACCTACTCCTTAGAGCCATTCATTTTAATGAGCGCCACTGAGCTCACTCATTACATCTTATTAGATCTTTACCAATAGTTCACTAACATCAAAATGAGACTACTCTTATCTTCAGCCACTGCTTATTTTACTGCAAGCATTAAGAATCCCTAATAACTGGAACAAAATATCTGTATATGGTAACTGGGCCTCTAAAATGGGATGACTTAGTGTTTTTGAAATGAACACGTAAAATATGCACCTCACCGGACCAGAATTCATCTGTGCTACGGCCAGACAGATTAATAGATTTAACTGCAGTATACACAAACAGAAGTAAGATATTAAAGTCAGTCTAAAGTAAAATATGATAACCATTTGTTCTGAAAGCCTCCCTCGGAATCTATTTATCTCCCTCTGGTCAGATGAAAAATGTCCACGGTGTACTTTATAGGAGAGGTATATGAATACATACTTTTGTGGGAGATTTAATTCTTCAAATGTATTACAAAATGTGCAAAATTAGATTGTAGTAAGTGCAGTTGAGGCAGGCTATTCACCCAAAAATAAAGCCGACACCAGTTTGTCATAAGTGCGCGTGACTTACAGTAATTTGTTTGTGAAGAACTCATACCTCTGCATAAATTATACAGTGACAGGAAAATTCATAATCATAATAAGATCAGTAGTGCTTTGGGCTCTAGAGGGGGTTATTGTCATATCTGGCTGCAAAGTGCCACAAGGAAGTATAATCACTCAAAATGACAGGAGGCTCAAATCCTTCTCTGACTAAAACCTCACTGAGGAAGACGCCTTTTTAAATATGCACACGACACACAGTTGGCATATTGGAAAATCTGAAAAATCCTTCATAATAGGCTAAAGCTCTTTCCTCTGGCAGAAAATCTAACTCCATCAAAAGTCTCCCAGGAGCATCTTATTTACGAAACAATAGCTCAAAAGATGCACAGCGAGACAGAAAGCTGCAGTTAGTTTTAGACATGATCATCAGCCGTGTTGGTTTGTGTTTTTGCATTTTTTATGTCTGAATATGGCTCTTCTTTGTAACTGTCCCCCTGAAGCGGTCACTATTCATTATTGAAATGAAAACTTATCAAAGTCAACTCCTCTTGACTTAAATTAAATCATTTCAAGGCTGACTGGCTCCCACATCTCCTTCATTTTTCATTTTCACTTCATGCCCATCCTCATTTCGGGAAGACGATCTGCCATTCAAGTGAAATTGCCACCATTTGCATAAGCGACGCAGGGGTAAGGGTGAGAACTGCGGCGGTGTTGATGTCACCAATGCACTCGGAGATGGAGACGGGAGCCGAGCGCTTAATTGGGCTGGCGTGTTCCTTCGCTGTACCCTCTCACCTCCGAATGGCTCTTAGCATGAGATGTCAAGGTTTGACAAGCGCCTCCAACGCTGTGACACCTTTACGGCTCCGCTGCAGGTGAAAGACAGGTTCACGACTGGCTCCCTGCGCAGTTAAAGGAGAGGAGATTGAACCAGACCGAAAAGTTTTGAGTTTTTGCTTTTCAATCAAGCTATTCTACATTTCAGACAATGGCAAATTAGATTAAAATTTTATGACCTTTTATGACTCCACTTACACTTACACCTCATTACTTTATGTTTTCAATTTTCATTAATCAATAATGAATCCACTTAGTCCCTTTGTTCTGTACTTTTAAACATTAAAATGTTCCCAGTGGGCAGGTTTTATTAGTACAGCATGCTTCTTTAAAAAGCAATAATGTATTTTTATAGCCTTTTAGCAGTAAAATCCCTTTTTTATCTGTGGCCTGTCACGGTAACTGATCGATACTCTCACTTTTAACACACCCTCAGCATATTACAGCTAGTCATTAGTGCAGTTATCCACACTCAAGGGGGATGTAGCAAGGACACGATGTGACACTCACACAGTCACAGAAGATGAAGTGAGTAGAGTTTTGTATGTTGTCTGTAAGGTCTTAACTTTAGAAAATCTTTGTCTGATGCGTTAGAGGCAGATCAGTGCAGATAGAGGCCATTCTGGTGGGTGCACAGGGGTTATGTTATATACAATTACTCTGCGCTAAGGTGATGATTTGGCTGGAAATGAATCATGACTGGCTGATGAGAGATAATGTCACTCCCGGTTCACCTTCAGGTAAGCAAGCTGAAAGAGAAGAAAAAGTGAAGCAGAAAGAAAAGTCTGCTCACAAAAAGCAAGTTCTCTCACGAGCTATAACAATGAAGATCATTTACAGTATATCCAGCATTTATGCACAATAAATGTTCTCAGCGCCGGCCGATCGGGTCGTTTATCTGACTAATCAGTAATGAGAACGCAGAGGTTTACAGCCATTAATTACACTGGAACAGTTAAGTGTTTTAATTGACTGTTACAAACAAGGCTTACACTGGCTATTGAGCAGATTATATGAATAAATCTATGCAATTCTGCCTTTTGAGGGCTAACAGTGGCTAGTTCTGAGTAAAAAACAACATTGCATTACTCCCAAATATGTGACCAATAAATACTAATCCTGAAACCCTTTTTAATTATAGTTACATGTTCATTACTAACAATAATTTTGCAGCTATCCTTATCTAGTCTATCCACTGTCTCTATAAATAGTATATTTCAGCTTTTGTTGCTTTAAATACCTGTTTCCTGTTGCCTTCCAGAGCAGTAAAACTCCAGCAGTGCTCTCTGTCCTAATCCTCCGCAGACGGACATAGATCTTAGTCCCAGGCAGAAAGCAGCTTCAAAGCATTGTCAGAGGTCAGCACCAAGGTTAAGAAGTGACACAGCAGCAGTACAGATCTATGTAAACGTACACAGTCCAGACTGTTGTTGTGTGCTACTTCCCAGTATGAGCGTTATTCCCACTGACGTTCCAGTAGCTGCCACGTCCCACTACCTTAATTAGGACGAACAGAGCTGACAGGTTTGTCACTGTTCCCTGAATGAGAAAGACATTCTCGGAAGGGGAGTGGAAATCGCGTGTCCTGTCAGACCAAATCAAACCATGAGGAGACACTGGTTATAATCCTTCAAGAAAATTCATGTCATCTCTGTTTTAATGTCCCTTTTTAGTGTCCATTTAAATATTCACTGTTTCCAAGAGGGATTGTGCTTTTTATGTGCAACACATAAACTATTACATTTTGTAAAACCAGGCAAAGTAATCATTTTTCAGCACAATATTGTAATGCTATGCACTTTCATGTTCAAAGTCTGAAGAAAGCCAATAAAAAATTTGACACCAGCATGATGCCCAAACTCTTTAAGATTGGTGTTGTTGTTGCTCAGCTCTGGGCAAATGGCTCATTTCGTTCTTTAATTAAGTTTAGCACCAGCCCCGTGAGCAGCTCAGCCATTAGACATATGTTAAATGTGTTCAGTGAAAGTGACTGACTGCAGATACAGTTCAGTGAATGTGTGAGTAAATGATTTACTCTGGGGTCAGCTTGTGTCCCTGGACTAGTTTCAGGGGTTGGTAATGAAGGAAGTCACTGGTGACATTGTTGACTATTCAGATGGAACAGTGTGAAGAGTAAATAACACAAGAATGAGATGCAGAGTTTTTGCTCAGTCAGTTTGATGGTTTTATATAACATTTTGCAACTCAATATCATTGTATTACAGCAGGAATGAAAGCAGTGATGAATGCAAACCTAAGGGCAAACTTCAGTATGAGACGAGAAGTAATATGTCGACAGAAAGGTTGTTAATTTGGGTTCATTTCTGTTTGTTTCTGTCAAAATTATTTTGTGTACAGTGCATCTGTGTTGGTCCAGCCTCTCCTTTTCTTCCATGTCCATGTTGTCTCATTTAAATATCTAATTGTATTACAATATATTTCCATAAGTCTGATTCATGGGAAAGGACAAGTTACAAACTGATTTGATTGACTGAAGTGATTTTTATTTGTCATCGCACAAACTCATTCAGAACCAAAATGCAGTGTAAAGCATTAAAAACAGTTGGTTCCTGTTTTTACATTTCAGACAAAATGGCTGCAACTGGTTAACATGCAACTAATTGTGAATCTACAGACAAAGATGAAGCTGATGTTTAAGAAAATATATTAAGGCTTTTGACATGTCCTGTAGCTGTGTAGTTGTGCAGGGCTTTACTTTCCAAACCTGATCACGCGTCTATCATTGATATACAGTCTATTTTACAGCCACATGACATTAATAAATTAACCAAAATCATTTATTGCTATATTTTACTTCTGTCTGAAATGCCATAGTTTCTTTGACATTTGTACTTCATTCACTTCTCATATTGAAACTCTTATATTGAGCCTGAGTAATGCAGAGGCAGCCTTCATGAAACTAATCACAAACTAATTCAATCAATTACAGATTTGCTTTGACAGAAGAAAGTTCAAGTAGAAGCTGCATGGTGTTGAATTGGAGTAGTTTTTATAAATAAGGCTTTTAAAATCTAATGGCAGGGGTTCACATTGGATGACTGCTGCTATTGATTGATGACGTTTAATTCAGACACATAATGGATTCAATCATTCCTCTAAATAAAGTATTGCAGTATTGAGTTGCTATCTGTAAGCCTTGACAGCTTCTTTGTTTAATCTGAGGGAAATTCTTTAAACTGTGAAAGATTAAAAGACATGGGGAGACACAGACAGTGGAGAAAATGTGTCCACTAATTAAATTTATCAGGTAGGGATCAGGCCTATCTGGGGATATCCAGCGTAATCATAAAAAGTGTAATTAATGTCTCTGTTACAGTGACTTCTTATATTATAATTTTTGAAAGAAGTTTTTTTTCTCTCTTTTGCATCAATGAGAGAATTGGTTATCACACTCGTGCTGATTCATTTGCAAAACATGAAAGCCTCTCCGATAGCCACGTAATTAAATGGTTATTTTGGGCCATTCAATTTAAACTTGGCTCAGCAGTGCCCTTGTCGCAGAAAGAGAACTGCTTTGTCTCAGCACTCTCTTTGACTCTCAAGACAGTTTAAGGAAATCTAGTTGCAATAAAACACCAGATCTGACTATAGTGCACTTGGAAGTCTATAGCCTTTGATCCGACTGCGCCAATGCAAAAGTGCTTTTTGTCTCTGTATCTCTGAATTCTGCACAGGCCTGCAAATTCGAGCTTAACTGTGACTCGTGTTTTTGCTTTAATTAAATCTTTAGCATTTATTTTTACGAAGGTTTAAAATAAAATATTGGCCAGTTCATCTAAAAATAGCTTCAGAAGTCCAGACAACACAGCACTATTTCAAGGGAGTGACTTTATAACATGGGCTATAGGTCACAGTATGCTGTACGGGTCTGAATACAGAACACAGCTGTACTCACTGAACAACTTTCACAATGGAGGTTTTGTAATGATCTGATCTTTTGGTGAGAACTGCTCCAGATCGCTTGGCCGTGTTGTGTTAGATTATAAAAGGACTGTAAAAGGAAGAAAGGATGAGTAAATACAGAAATAACCAAACTGCAATTGAAAGTAATAAAGTTCAAAGCTGTCCACGAAGGGACCAAACAGTGTCAAATCATTGATGCTTTATATTCTTTTGACAGATCACAAAGGGGCTGGAGCCACCTGCTTTGGGAGTAAGGCAGAGTAGACCCTGGACAAATGCTGGTTAATGACTGACAAACTCACATTCATTCACTATGGGCATTTACAGTGACCAGTTCATCTATATGTGCATGTCTTTGGACAGTGAGAGAAAGGTGGAGTGTGTGCAGAGAGCCCACAGTTACATAGAATAAAAACTCAATTCCAGATGCAGGAGCTCAGCCAACATGAACTTCATGGCTACAGTCAGTTCCTTAAAATATTCAGAAAAAACACATTCATTAGTGAGTCCCTCAGTTTAAAATAACATTATGCATTAAAGATATGCCAGCTGAGTAAGCCTTGAATCCATTGAACTATGAGCAATGAGGAAAACAATTAAATAATCATTCATTACTCTACATAAAATACCATTGTAATATTGGGGGTCTGTTGAATGCCCTTCCCTATTAAAAATGGTTACATCTGACTATGATTTCAGAAGTTAGTTGTGTTGCCTGTGGGGTATTTTAAAAAAGAAAGTGAGCTTTGGTCTAAATGATGATTTAACTAAACAAATGAATCCTGACTGGAGCCAGAATCTCTCTCTTTAATGGCTAAAGGGCGTATTTAATACTTTGAGATATCAACGTCAAAGTCAGGCAGCAGAATAGGGAACGTTTTTAATCCACTTATCAGAGTCCTTGGTTTGGTGCACATTTGCCTTGTTATTTATCCAGATGAAAAACACTTTTGAAATGTGTGGCTCATGAAATACAGGTAGAGCAGATGAATCAGAAGACGTGCATGTGTGTGCATGTTGATAAGGGTATGTTTTATTTAAACTTGTGCTGGGCATAACAAGTATCCTGGAGTGGTGTTTTTGCTGCGGTGGCGGGTTTGAATGTGTTGAATGTAGAGGGCGGCTTTGGGCTTGTTGACTTTTCCTTTTTCCTCGTCAAGAAAACCTTGAAGAGACTGACATATTTACCCCCCTCTTCTCCAAAGTCCTCCATTTTCTCTCCATCTACTGCTGCCTTAACACCTCATCCTGTCGAGTAGGAGGGAGATTAGGAGCTAATATTGTATTGGAAAGGAAGAGTAATCTCACTGATGCCTATCTTTTCTCATGGAGTGAGAGGGCAGTGGTCCAGTCTGATTGACACACACTGAGTGACTGGCAGCCATCATCACAATTAGAGATGGACCAGTTGGCTTCAGAAGTAGTAGGTAATATGCCCTCAAGCCTCAGATCATCATTTTGAGCGAATGCGTTATCAGCTCTAATCCCCGCTGCAGCACTACTGCTCAAGGTGGAAGAATCATTTCCATTTTAAAAATGACACTTTTGCTGCGTATTCATATTGCATCCACACTATGGCAGTGTTATAGAAACTATAAAATGGAGACATGTTGGTATTGTGATGTAGTGTTGATGGCCAAAGATGGGACAAAAACAATAATCACTAAATTGTTGCATTTGTAAAATAGTTTATTTATTTGTTAACTAGAAAAATAAAATAAATATATTTGCTTGAGGTTTTATTCTGTGCAACACTGTGCTTCTTCTGGCACCTATATCTTTATAACTGTCTTCTTTAACTGAAGCCCTCCTTGCTTTCTGTACAAAACATGTCTCAAAAAGGGCCAGTTTCTCTTTGTATGTGCTCATACATCTGGGACAGTTCACTGAAGGAATGGCAGCGAGGTGACATATAAAATGCTGTCAGGACAAAGACTTGGTTTGAAACAGATGACAGGCTTTGTGCCTTATTCATGCTCCAAGGGCATTTTCTTAAAGATATCTTATTTCCCAATATGTCTGGAGCAATACATGAAGATATGAAATATACCATTTCAATCATTATGATTGTTTACCTATGTTATGAACAGATATGCGCTTGATGGAGCTCTCAGAATAGATCTCAAAACAATATGTGGATAAGCCTTCAGAGTGAAGTGGAGTTGATTGAATCTGTTTTCACCTTGAGACGTATTGCATTTGAACCTGAGATATATTGTATATAGTATGGTCTCAATAGAGAAAACAAAGATTTGATTTAAGAATGTGTTATACGCACTGCAGCCACAGACTGACCTTGAATGAGAACTTGAAGAAAGTGTTGTTAAATTTTTCTTTTAAACTTTTAGACATCAGTGTTGTTAAATTTAATTCAATTTAATTGAAGCTACATCAGGTCCTGTGTATTACTGTTTAACTCCAGCAGTGCTGTGTTGTGTTCATTTGACTCTGCTTCATGATCAATCCAGTAAACGCCACCTTTAACATTGACGAGGATTATCCAGTAATAAGGTTTAAGCCACATATAAGACGACTCTTTCATTAAGCCAGTCATTTCAAGCCACTTGGCTTGGCTGCTCTTTAATTAACCTAATTAAATCATTTTGTTTTTCAAATCAAGAATGAAGAGAGACAGCACTGAAGTATGTTTATACAATAATGATGGTGGATTCTAGCAGATATGCACAGCATCCCCTCAATGGCTGAGGTAATTAAGGACTTTGTTAAAACTATTTAGCTAGTGTTATTTGTGATAGCCCTAATAGCTTACTGCACACTGTAGTTAAGAGCACTTGGTTGCACTTTACCCAACACATTACAGACAACGTAATAAGTCAGATGCCCTTGAGTCCCTGGCCATGTGACCCTACACAACTTTTCACTGGGTCACCTGTAAATTGAATGAAGCTCCTTTCCATAAAAAGGTAATGGACTCCCTCAGAGAGGCCTCTAAATAACATGGGAGGAAGGCGAGGGCAGATGAACCAATTTATTTACCGACTTTGGAGAAGGTGTGTGCAGAGGCTAAGGTCACACCCTCATTGATCATAGGTTTCCCCCGAGGGAAATGATAATTATGTGTAGCAACATGCACTGGGGTCACCTACAGCCATCAGTATGACCAGGTTACACACTACAGGGAGGACATGGGCAGGTATATTTGAGATTTTTGGTTTAAGCATGTGCAGCAAAAGAATACTCAGCTAATAAAGTGTCAGGCAGACTAAGTTTGTGGAGCTGAAAGTGATTGAAGAGTTAGGGAAATGCAAAGCAATCTAGAGCACAGATTAGCTCCAGTTTTGTAGCAAGTGATGGTAGCGGCAGATGGACCCAGTGGATGAGGGTGATGACCAGATTATACAATACCTGCGAAAAAATACTGACTTTTGCGTTAGTGAGTCCATTTGGACATGAGCCACTGTTTCAACAGTCCACTCTTTTATAGATATCTTTTTTTCAGTGGAAATAATCAAAGCTTAAACAGAGACACAAAGTTCTTGAGATTTGCTGACGCTGATTAATGATGAGAGCGAGCGAGTTTTTAGAGACTTTATTCGCTGCAACAAACACATCCCAATTAATTAAGTCAACAAACAGGTTATAAAAGTTCCATCTGGCATCTGCCTCTGAAGAAGTAAACAAAACAATATTTTACGAATTCAGATTATGATGCATGAGGCTAAAGCAATACACCTAAATGAGAAAGCGATGCAGTAAAACTAATTCATCCATTAAAGAAACAATCATGATTTTCTCAACAGTTATGTTTCTTTAGCCGAACTGTCATAATTCACTAAGTAGCATTATCCCAGTCCTTTTGGGAAGCTTCACCTTGCGTTAGTGTGACCAGATGAGGCTAGAGCTAGCTCCTCTGAATCAGAATGAGATCAAGTCTATCATTTCTCCGCTGATTAGCATCGTCAGAGAGTGTGAGGTGTGTGGGGAGGGGTGGCGGCGGGAGTCTTGATTGCTCTCTGTAATGTCGTCACGATCACCATGCCCTGCTCTATTTTTAAGATGATTATTTTAGATAAGCTAATGCAAGTCTACAAGTCGCTCTCTGTTTTGTGTGTAGCCGATTTACAGTGACACGAAGCACAAATAAAGCAGACTCTCCCGACAGTGACACTGTATACGAGTCAGTGGAGGGTTTGTGAGGAATGGTCCAACAAACAGAGTCGGATTTCTGCAATAGGCTTCTTCATGTAGCACAGGGGAGAGATATAAGTGATGTTGAATAGAGCAGCTACGTGCACAGAGTTAGTGGGAAAAAAACTGTGTATACAACACCCATGGCCCATGTAAGAGCCCCGCAGCATCCAGCAGCAGATGTGGGTGGAGGTCCTGTCTGAGATACACCACAGACAACGGGTTTCACAGGAATATAGCGCTCTCCTCGTCTTCTGAGATGAGACTGGAATAGACAGAGACAGAAGGTTAAAGTGGTGCAGGAGTGGAGACGAACAAGCCCCGAGGTCTGATAGAAGGAAATAAGAGAGCTGCTTGGATGGAGACAGCCAGAGATAGCATCTACAAAGGCACATTTAAAGCGTCAGTAGATCTGCTGAATGTGTTGGATGCTGAGACTCCATCTGTCTCGGTGCAGTACCTGGTAGGTGGCAAACATCGGATAGTTCCCATGTTCACAGCTCCGTGCCAAAGCCGGCGCGATAAGCCGAGCACATAGTGGGGAAACTAATGAGTACAGGTGAGAGAACAAAGACAGGTGTTATGCAACCAGAGCTGGAACAGAGCCAAAAATGCCATGCCAGGTTTATTTTAGGTTGTGTTTTGCACCTAGTTACAGTTGTATTGAGGGTGTTTCTGTACATTATTGTAGTATTTTTAACCAAACACCTGTCAGAACAGTTTTCATTAGTTTGTGAGTGCACAAATGAACTCTTTTTGCATTTTTCTGTCTTGAACAACATACATTTAATCCTATGTTAACCTCAGGAGAAGTCCCAATACTTCCTGTATCTGTACTAACAGCCACAGACAAACAGAGCATTGCTTAAAGAAAAGCACATTCAAGTTAACTTTATATTACCTGACTTCTTTCCATTGGGCTTCTGAAGTTTCTCATGTACTCTTTAAGGTGTGAGGTGCAGTCTGCAGTGTCACGACCAAAGGGCTTCACACTGAACTGTCAAACTATAAAAAAATATATATATGATTAGGCTTTTACATTTGTTTTTGTGACCAACTGACAAATCTCATCTGACAGATCTAAATCTCTGTATGGAGAGTTTTATTGTTTGTGACTGTACTAGTTCACGCTTCCTAGGTTAGTACTGTGTTCATCCCTCGATTATGATTAAATTACAGTTCACAGTGGAGCTGCATAACTGAAAGACACATGCATATGACATTTCATGCTGCTTTTATATTGAATGTGTCACCCTTAGGTTTTTATCTTCCTCATGCACACAGCTCTCCTCACTCCTCTGTTTGAAGTAAGGTGGATAAAGCCTTTGCACTGCTGTTGACATTGATTATCCAATCAGGGAATGGATTCTGTGAAATAGTGTCATCAGCAGGATGTTGTGAATAATTCATATTTCTGTTTTGCATAAATCAGCGTCACACTCTCGAATGAAGTTGTAGAAAAAGTGAAACAGAGCTGGGAGCAACATGTTGGTCCATCGTGTCAGCAGCTAATTATGCCACACGTCTAGATATCAGCAGTTTCCTCAGCCACTCTCCTCTACTCCATGGTGTCGATTGGCCCATTGAATCCCACCCTCCCCTCATTATGGCCAGCTGCAACCCTGATATGTTTACTGACACAAATTAGTGAGGAGCGCTCGCAGCTCATTAAAGCAAAGGGTCAGAATGAAACAGCAAAGTATGGAGTCTGTTTGCTCTCTACGTCCGGACAAGTGTGAGGAGAAACACTTGAGTTGGCTGGAACTTATTCCCTTCCGAGTGGCTACAGAGAACGTGATGGTGGATAATTGGAGGCAGAAATGGGTAATGGCAACTCAGAAGGACTTTAATGCATAAAGCAATGCCTGATGATCTGTCAAAGCCACTTTTAAATTAGCTTCAGTGTCATGGATGGAAGGTTGTTTGTGGGTTTGTTTGCTGTAGCTGGTAAATAGACTTGTTTTAATTGGCCGGTTTGAAGTTTTCTCAAATAATTCGTAACGGTGTTTTACAGACCAAATTTCAGCTGCTTGTTCAAGTGAGGAAAAGGGAAGTGTACGAACACGAGGCCCATTTCTCTGATTTACCCAATGTCTTTGTCCTTTTCTTTGGTCAAGCACCATCGGGTCCCATTGTGTCAATCATCTGGAGGCTTTTTCTCCCGCAGCTTCCTCCTGTTCATCGTTCGTCTCATACAGCCGTGCTAATTAAACAGGGTGTGCGACGATTATTGCTCGCTGCACTCCACATACATTAGCATCTGCAGAAGGCTCTTCAGTAATCTCCTTCATACAGGAAGAAGTGCGCTGAGGAAGTGTGCCTCGCAAGCCACTAATTAACGCCAACTATGCCTGCTTCCTTCTCTCCGCCTTCCCACAAAGAACCCTCTAATCACTTCTAACTCAATTTAGAGCCAAGTGGTTGACGCAGGCAGCCGTACGGTTTATGGTGCGTGAAAGAGGCAGAACGTCACTAGTTAAGAAGTTAACGATGTGCTGTGACACGGGTGATGAGTGGACCATGGGATTCAGCACACAGGTCAGGCCATAGAGGGAAAAATAATAATGAGGTCAAGGATTTTTGGGTGGATCTTTCTATTGGTACTTTTTTTTTTTTTTTTTTTAATTTCTTGCATAGAGACAAGTGTTTGGGATTATCATCACCGGTTTCTTGTGTCCAGTTTTCCTCAACATGTGTGCCCCACAACAAGAAGTGTAATGTCAAGTGCCAAAGAATGGAAGAAAAACAAAAAGTTAAGTAGCACATACAAAATCAATAAATAATGTGGCGCAGGAGACATTTCCACTGAGCTGTGTGAAACGGGTCGGACGTGCCCCAAACGCCGTCTTCCACCCAAAGCGGATTGTACAGGAATGAAATGTAAAGCAGCTTAAAGAACGTGTCATCTTTCCCAGCCACAGGTCGACCTTTCACAGGAATATGCCAGCGCCTGAACTCTGACGCCACTGGAAAATGGTTTGCAAACAGAAATGACACTGACTACATGTGATATGCCACTGCACAGTACGACACCTTCCGCTCAAATCCGACGGATGAGCAGCAGCATGTCGTATGAAGACATTATTCAAACGTTCACCTCCCTCCCAACATGTTCTCCCCGCTCTCCGGCTGTAGTGGCTCGTCTAATGAACCGCAGCTCTAACAGCTCTTGTGGATCGTAGCACTGCGCTCTGATTTGATTTGAGCTCCAGAGAGAAGGCAAATAGAAAGGCTGCCAATGGAATCGAGCAGGTTTACCCAAGTCAAATGAAGCCTTTAGGCTATGATTCACTGACTCAAAAATGAATTTATTTTACAAAAGGGTTCATCCTTGAGCTGACAATACAATTCTCATTTACATAAGTCCACAGAGGACACCTGGAATCACAGCCAGTTTGGAAAAAATGGATGCACTGACTTTAACCGGTGCTGTATTTTACTTCCAGCTCCTATAATAATATTTGTTGGAAAATATTGTTGTTGCAATTGCAATAAAACCAGTCAAGCGCAACATTGGTGCAGGGTCAACAAGGCTGTAGTGTTAAGTGTGATCAGTTTGGGTTGTTGTACTATTACAGTCAGAAGATCTTTGTAAAACTGTACAAAATGAACTCGGATCACTTTACTCACTTGACTCTCTCTGTATTAGCTGAGAATAGACTTGTTGATATCTTCTCTTTTGGGGCAAGTGTGACTTCCTTTTTTACCATTGTGTGTTTTCCAGCTTCTTTAGCTCTTAGTGACACATTTAGTTTGGTTTTAGAAACTACTTACTGACTCTCAGCCTGACTTTAAAAAGCGGCCTTTTTCAGAGTCTATTTAGTGTTCATGTCTCTTTTAGCTCCAGTTAGAAAATCTCCTGAGTGTTTTTTAGCCTTCCCTGTGTGAAGCAGAAGGAGGTTGTGCACTTCCTACAGCTTTATTACAGTATATGTTGACATTTGATCTCATCCACATAGTTATCCGAGACTCAAGTGGGCAGCCTGTGATTTAATGATCGCTTAAGGCAAATAAATTGACCTTGGTCCGGCTCAGCCTCCTTCACTCTGACATTATATGTGCGCATACAGCTATCCTATTAAGATTTCTGCCATGTCCCGTTGGCTGTGATCACCCAGAGTAACCTTTGCCTGGAGTTGTGGTTCTCGGGTAAACACTTTCCTCGCCGGAGGCAGAGGTCCGAGCGAGTCGACTCATTTGTTCTGTTTGAAAGTGATTGCTGCCGAGTGAGGACTACTTTAATTTGATTGATGTGTGGTTCACCAAGCGCTGAATTTGGTTGTAATTACTCTTTGTGCTCACCGTGATAAGGAAATTAATCAAGCCATTATGTTGCTCCCATTTTATCATCAGGACACAATAATTGAATAAACCAACCTCACTTATCTTCAAAGTCACTCTGGCTCACAACGTGCCTGCCAACTGGAAAGGTAAAAGGTCGCACTACTGCTGATTCTCTGATAGGGAGATTTGAATACAGGGCTTATTGCATATTCAACGACAACATTGTCATTCTGATTGGAATAATCAAGGCCAGTTGTTCTTCAAATGTAATCAAAGAGCCGTGTTATTAACAAGAAAACAGCCAGACAGTCTGTGTGTACCAAATAAATATATTTTACTCAAAGCCCATGTATTGTGGATATAATTAACTTCTAGATAAAACATGAATCTTCAATTTGCAAAAGAATAAGTGCAACTTGAGTCGGTGCATAATTACAGCTGAGTGTGTTTGTCAGAGCTCCATGATAAAGTTGGCTGTTACATTTGGAATAAACTCGCAAGCCTGCAAAGTGCCCAGAGCTACTGATACTTCATAACTCGAGCTGAACAACCATTATAACTTTGTTGCTCACTTCTATCATTCCGCTTTCCCATCATGCATTGTTAGAAAGAAGTCGTGGCCAATTTAAGCGTTGTTCTCAGCCACCCAGAAGAATTTGCATTCACGCTCACAATTTATCTTGACAGTTGGGACGTCACCAGAGTCTATTCCCATCTGAACGCCAGTGGGATGCACTGAGATAAATCACCTCTGCATGAAGGCAATGCATGAGGGATATTCTAAACCTTAAGGAAAAAACAAGACCTAACAAGAACATAGAAACTGGATTAGTAACAGCTTGGACTCAGACCTGGGAGTCTGACTGTCTGTGTGATTTATTATTTCAAGCCACTATCCATTATCTTATTCCTCATCGTGTATTATTTCTAATCTTAGGACAAAAATTCAGCATGTTTTACTCCTGTACAAGACACAAACCTCCAGTTTTATTGTTGACCTGTGTTACTGCACCATCAATACTGTCTGTGTCACAGCAATGGGCCAATTTCTCTTTTGGACGCCAATCTGTCAATCCAATTGAATACCATCAGGTTTATTAAGTCTTTATGTACAGTGTATGTTGTTTGTACTCTCTAACCCAAGCCCAAGTTGCTAGTCATTCAATTCTGTCATAATTTGTGTATTAATGTATTTAAACAGCTAATGTTACTTCTATCATCAATCATCATCAACAAAGATAAAAGCAGAATAATTCTAATCAAATAGTAGTTTAGTTCTTACTGTACTGATATTGTATCTGCAGCATTTTGTTTTGTTTTAATTGTATATAAATGATTCAGGAGCTGCTTAACGTTTAACCACATTCTAAATGAATAGAAAATTGAATATCCCTCAAACAAATCTAATGAGTTCTCCTCATGTTTTGAAGGCCTTTCACATTAAGTGGCCACATCTATGGCCTATGCAGACAATTGATTGGGACTACTTAATTGCATGTCGATGTTTCTGTGGGACTTTGGCGGAACGATTGCTTCAGAGTCTCTTAACATTTAATCAATTGCTCTTCGACCTGAGTATCCTTTACATTAAAAGTTAGTTTCTTGGTGGATTCAGAGTTTGTCATTAGAGCTGTGAGTCGGCCCAAGTGGAACTGCTCTCCCGTGTTATTTGGGTGTTGATAGAGCTATTCTTGACTGGAATGTGAAACTTGGAAAAACTCTTGTGAAATAAACAGTACAGTGCTTTGGGAGCACCCTGTTTAGATGTTAATTGTGGTAGTAGATCATCTCTTTAGTAATTATCTCAACTCACTCCTATAATAAGAACAATCAGTCGCTCCTGAGCACTTTGTCAGAGGTAATGAAGTTTATTAGCTTTAACTGAGGCTGTGGAACTCTTAAATCACTGGTGGAAATGGGAAGGAAAAATAAAGTCTCCCTGTTGTGCACTCTTCCCTGCCATTAAACAGATTTGCTCCGATTCCCTGAAGACTGAGGCCATGTGAGTTCCTCCATGGTCGCCTCAAATTGGCTTGACATGTTTACCAGCTTGTTGCTTAGAACAGAGCTCCTTAAGTGCTAATTTGAACAATTTGGCACCTTTCCACTTGGAATAATCAGGATGTTTGGATAGTTCGGAGAAGGGTCATTCGTCTGTGCCTAACAGAAACAGTTTTATTGACAGACTTTTAAACTTGGAACCGGTTAATTAATATTTTTCCTTGGATTGCAAATATGTTCAAGGGCAACACTGAAACAAAAATCCTCTTGGCTTAGAATCTTTCATTGTCTTGTTAGGATTTCTCAAAGGAATGGATTATGCAGTTACGGCCTTGTGTTGTTTTCTTTTTGCTTTAGGGTAAGCTATCGATCTTTCCATGTATATCTCCCCTAACTTTGTTTACCACATTTATTCACTTGCTCTGCTGGGACGCAAACAGCAAGACAAGAAACCCAGCGAGAAACGCAGGACTTATCAAAAGATTTATATTATGTTTTTGTTTGCATCCAATATAAAATGTTATTGTTCATACAGTTCTGCTATGATCTCTCCAGACTCTTTATGTGACTTGATTTCATCACTTTGTAACAGGAAGACCACAAAAAATAAAAAATAAATCATTTTGAAGAAATTACTTAACAATAAAACATTGAATGAAATATGTGGAAATGTGGTGGAAGGTATGACAACGAAAGGAAACATGCTGAATTTCTACAGATCGGAGGATAAACGCTCTACAAGCGTCTAACAGTATCTTGTAAGATCTCATTCTGTCACAGTGGGATATGGAAGACATGAGCATTGTCAGAAAAAAGGTAGTGCTCTAGTGTTATGTGTTTTCCAGCATCCCAGGAGATCTTCTGCACACATCCAGCCCCTCACTCTCACAAACCCCCAGAAGACCCTATAAAGCAAACCGCCGCACACGCTTTGAGTAAACACTTCATTTCAAGTAGTAGAGCGCGGATGAAAACATACTTTTGCAGAATGTAATTGGAGCTTAGAATGCAGTCTGTGATAATTGCAGGTTTGATTTGGACACATTTATACTGCAAACATTTGAGCTGTGTAGCACTGTTTGTTTGCTGCTTCAGCGGCTGCCTGTACGCTCGCTGCACACCTGTACCGTGTCAGCTGATGTTGAGAGTCGGAGCCCCCTGACTGCGAGCCGCTGTTGTGTGCAGCAGCTGGCAGATTACTGAGCCACTCTTGGCAGATATTGTAGCAGTTTATCTCAATTTTACATCGTAAATGGGCTGTGGACAATGAAACTGTACACAAACTCTGATGATCCTCTTGCGGCTCTGGCAGTAGATGATATTTTATGAATATCTCAAAACTGAGCAGCACGATAAACAGACTCACAGATGGTTAGATTAGTTGTGTAGGATTACAAATAGCTTTTGTCTTCATGACCAGTTGATGAAATCTGTTTAAATACTTTGTTTGGTCCAAAAAGGGCAACTGCAAGACACACACATTTAGCATCTTTATATGCAACAATATTTCACATGACTATTTTATGCATGCTTTTACATGTTAAAGCACATTTATATGAAAATGACAATACCTCTGTGTCACCAAGCAATTGTCTGTCTGTGTCATATTAAAAACAACAGTATATACCCTGCCATATAATGAGTCTGCCAATCTGACAATAGCCGTAACGAGTCAGAACATGGCCACTGTTGTCGTCAGCACTGATGCTCTTTATGATACAAACAAAGGCAAACCAGAAAATGAAGAAAATCCTGTAGATTTTAAGTTCCAGTCTTGGATGCTTTTTATTTTTGCTGATCATCATAGAGCTGATCCCAGACTATGACTTGAATTTCCTTTGTGATACGGAAAACAAACGCCGTCAGGATTTTAGAGGATTACAGTCCATGTACTTCATAATCATCGTGTCCTATAAGCACTTAATCCGCTCAGAATTTGCATACATTTAAATCTTTTTACCACTTTGCATCTTTTACTTGTCCCTGCTGTGAATACCTTTCCTTGCAGCCTCCTGAAGCATTGTACTACAAAAGTCTGGAGTTAGTGTGAAGTGAGCAAGGATTTTTTTGACAGTCATAAACAGCTTGCGATAAATCTGAGGTTTTTATCGTAGTCTATAGAAAGGTCCAGACATAGATTTTGAAAATGTGCACTCGTGAAGGCCAAATCAATTTCATTTAGAGGCCATCCACTGCAGCTTTCAGTGTTATAGGACGTAACAATGACTGGTGAGTGAAAAAAGCTTTGAACTACTCTGCTACAACTTGATTCAGGGTCAGAAAGTGTCTAACAACACAAGTCTTTCAGTTTTTTCTTTCCTGGTGTTGAATACATTTGCTCAGATCTTTGTGCAGAACGTAAGGTGGACTTATTATCACAAGACACATTTATACTCTTTGTGACACTGGAATTGTTAAGCAGCCAAAGAAGTGACAGATGAATTAGATTTAGAGGCAGAAACATTTTAACTGAGAAATGGCTTTCAATGTGTGACTGTTGTGTTTGCTTTAGATAGTTAATGGTTGGACTGGTTAAGCACAATGGTATGTTTTAACTTTTAAACAGGCTTAAACAGTCTTAATGACTAGTGCATGTGATAAAGACACCTAGGAGCAAATAGGCAAAATTCAAATGTGATCTTTCACCTTGTCCAAAAAATGTAAGTTAATTTACATCATCTACAAAAGGAAAGAGGAAAGATAGTTGCAATACTAAAGAGGATTATTTTTGTTTACTTATTTGCTGCTCTGCAGGTAGCATCCAGTAACTAGCCTTCATGTTTATGGAATTTGTGCCTAAGCTGTCTTATTTTGATTTATGGCTGTGGATCATGGATGTATTGTAAGACCAGGATGGAGAATTGGTCATGGCTACTCAATGAACACTGGTGCAACAAACCAAGAAAAGTTTTGGCTTCCAGGTTTATTTCCACATTATGCGGCCCATATAAGAGGAGAACTACGGCCTTTGTGTATGAAGTCTTGTGTTTTACCCGCCATAACTATCCATGTAATCGATTCTGACCAATGGGCCTGAAGGACGTTTGTTTTTACAATGCAGTCTGTGTGGCATTTTTTTCTGCAGTGCCCCAAGTGGCCACTAATCTAACTGGCAGCAGGGCAGAGGAGGTAGTACTCTGTCCAGGTCTTATTATACATGCCTGCTGTGGATGTAGTTGGTGTTAGCTTGATGTAAACTGAAGGTGTGTTTTTGGTGGAAAACACAAATACTGTTGTGGGACATATGGGTCAACATCACATCTGTTCACAGGTAAAAAAGTGATAATAAAAAAAAACCTGCAAAAAAACTCCTTATAATAATTCTTATCACAAGACAGTTATTGACATTTATTGGAGTACATCAGCCCACTCATCCAGATTTTAAAGGTGCCTTCCCATCAGCCTTCTTGATCAGACTAATTATCCTTCCAGTGGCTGTCTTCATCTCCTATTTCACATTTCAAACACTTGGTCATGTTGGAGCACCCAGTCTGTCGTTTTAAATTATTAGCTCCCTGCCTCCTGTGCCCTCTTAGACCCACAAAAAGTAGAAATGAAAGGTGAGGTGGATGGGAAGACGGCTGGTGCCTGCTCAGCACTGAGGGACAGTAGGGCTGCGGTGGCGGCCTAATCTCTGACTGTGATTATCTTCTCATTACAATCGAATGGGAGCCACTCGTAGGAGAGGAGAATGTGTAATTACGCTCAAATCTCCCATGACTAAAACAGAGGATAATAAGCAAATCTACAACAGTGTGCTCCCGTCTAATGGTTCGGTTTATTTAGCCATTCGTTTTGCAGCCTCGTTTGTCAGAGATTTTTTTTAAGGGTTCAGGTCAAAGTGGTTGAAAACACCTGCCTTATTAAGAAACTAATATACTTCTGCTTCACAAATACAAAAAAAAAAATGCAGTGGATTTTTATATTGAAATGCGTCCGTGAGGGTTGTCACCAGCAAACAAATAATATTATTTTAGCGCTGGGCGAAATATTCAAGAGGAACTTCAGTGCATCGCTCACGGCTGCATCTGCCCGGCACGCAATAGAAAAACGCCATTCCCCAAATGTCAGAGCCACTGAAGCATGTAAATAACTACATTTCAATTGACACCTCGATTTGAATGGTAAATGGCTGACCTCCTATTTCCCAGAGAATGCCGGTGGGGAGAAATGGAGGGGAATTAAACACATAGCCAGTAGACCAGAGGAAAAAAAAAGCTTAACCAAGCATGAGGAATCGTCCTTGCCGTTGTACAAGGGGAGCTTTAACTGCACAGACAACTTGAGAAAAACTGTCAAAAAATGCCAAATGTAAGTCAATCTTTTGCTTTTGTTACAGCACAAAGACCGCAGCATGTCAGTCACTGAAGCTGGATGAGAGGAAGACAGTGGACGGCGGCACCAGGCTGGACACTGCGACCAGGAATGGGCACGTTAAAGGAAAAGGACGCAAACACCACAGTCACCGCAGGGAACGGAGGTGAGCTTCTGCTTTGACAAATATCACAACAGGTTTGATAAAAAGGACATCAGAGGATGAGAAGAAAAATATAATAAGTATTTTGTACATTACACTGATGGTAAACACTACTTCACAACACCCTCAGGCTTGACACTGGTGTAAACAGTCTTATCAGGTCAGAAAAATAGACGAATTTGGCAGCGCTTCAGACAGACTTTCCCTTTCATCAACTCCTCCATACAATAGTCTCACACACTAAGAATAGTTCCATGCTATACCGTCAGAGCTAGAATAAAAGTATTACCTGTTATTTGAAGAAGAACTTAATAAACTTTTCAATGTTAACGGTGAGCAAGTTTAAAGGTCAACTCAACACTGGTGTCACTCATTCCTTTAAATCCTGATGAAATAAAACTGTTTTATGTAAAAATAATTAAACTGTATAATGTTTTTGTGTGAATGGAAAATACAATCAAAACTTTAGTTTGATTAGAAGCTGACCTGAGCTGAGAGTGGAACCTAGGTCACCATTCCTTTGTGGTTTTTAAATGTTTTTTTATTTTGGGTTGAGTTAAAGTGTGAATTTTCTGCACATATAACAGTTTTATTCCAGTTATGGCATTCTTGTGATATACATACAATATTTGGCCTGTTGAGACTGTAATAACAAAAACATTTTAAACATTCTGTAGCCCAACAGAACATAACCATGCAGGTGACAAGGCCTTTTTAAGCACCACATCGGCTGCTCCTCTATTTGCCAACTAACTAAATTTTTAGATTGGGTGCCCCCTGGCAAAGACACTACTGCACTCAATCTCCGCAGTGTGCTGATGAAAGCAAATGCTGCTCTGATTAGGAGGGCAGTGCAGACTCCATCAGCAGGCACCTGTTAATCAACACCTTTGACCACAAGGTCGGCTCAGAGGAAGCCACCGAGGAGACTACATCCAGCTCTAATCGACTGCTGAGGCTCCAGATTAATTACAAATGTCCCAGCCGCCTCCTCTTACACTTCCTACACTAGGACCTAGTTATTTCCCAAACAGCATTAAAATTGGAGTTTTCACATTATAATGTAGATAAAAGCCTTACAGTGTTGTGAGTTGTGCTGATTGTTTAAAAGAACTACTGTTAATTTTAGCTTGAAAGCCAAAATGGCATCCTGTCCTAACAATGCACAGGCATAGACAAGCTTTTGGCAAACATGTAAACCGTTTTCATTAGATGTAATGGCAGATAGAGGGTGTAGGTTTTTTTCTGTATCACTGAGGCAAGAAACAAAGCCGTCTTTTGGATGAAGAGAGGTCTGCTCTCAGCACTGAGCATATTCTCATCAAATATCTCCCGATGCCTTTTCATACACAATTGTTTTGCACAATCACCATCCCCAGTGTTGCTGCCAATTGACTGCTCTCTCATTTCCATTTCATTCTCTCTACCTCATCAAAAGAAACATTTTCCGCTGGCAAAAAAAGGAAAAAAAAAGCTAATCTGTGCCTTGTGCTCTGTTTCTGTAAGGCCCAAATGGTGGAGGTGTTAATGAGTGACAAAGCGTTCTCATTACCAGGAGAGGGTACTTGGGCTTGGTCTGTCTAATCAGCCCTAATGCATTTCAGTTCCTAATGCTCCCAAACTGCCGACTACACCGAGCGGGGCCATTTATTACAGCAAGACAGTCTTCTGCATCCAGTGAAACAGGCACATGGTCTCAGGAGCTTTGTGGTTGCATATATCAAGTACAAGTGCACTTTGTCACTGTCTGGATCAGCTCTGATCAGCTCACCTCAATGTTTGGCCCGCTGATTGTGCAACTGGGATGTGCATTTCATTTGATTTGACACAAAAAAGAGAGGGTCATCATGCAGGAAACTAGCTGGCATTTTGCTTGGGTTTTTAACACATATTAGAATTACATGTGTATCAATACAGTGGGTGTAACTGTGGAAGTATAGACAGTGCATTTACACAGGGACCATAGAACAAGTGTGGTTTAGATTAACAGTTAACAGAAAGAAAAGCAGAAATAAAAAGAAAATAAAAGAAAGATGGAAGAGTATTATGCATTTTTAACTTGTTTACGTTTGCACAGGCCTGTTGCATTAGCGTTACACTACTGTCAAGATCAATTAGCAGCTAATGAATGGAGTTTTGTTTGACTTTTAGATACAGTAGCCTACAGTTCCTCTCCCTCAGAATAATATAACACAATAAATAACAATCTAACACTTATTTTTCTCCTTAAGGCTGTGCAGGAAATGTCTTACTGGTCACTGTAGAACTACATTTATTCTCACATAGATCCTTGCCCTATGTTCATGACATTACTATTTACATCACTCGTACAATACATGACAACTTGGTTCCTTCTTGACTGACCATAATGCATTCTTATTCCTTCTTCTATTTCATGCCCACTTGAGTAGTCTTTAGTAGACAGTTTAAATACAGCCAGTTATCGCCTCTGCACAGCCTTGAGGAGAAAAAGAAAGTTTTGACAGGTTGACTGAGCTAATGAAATATGCTTCATGGTCTTCAGTCTTATGCATCTCCTGCCAACAAACATGGATTCTGTCCAAAGTTTGAAAACATTTTCTGTTGCATGCCTGGCTAAAACCTAAATTTAGGATCCCTTTTGTTTAAAGGATTTATCAGATTCTTTTAAAGTATTTTGTGCTTTTATTATTGTCTGATTATCTTATTTGAAAACAGACAGCCAGTTCACAGTTGTGGCCATTGAGGAGCAAATGAATTCCCTCTGATTTACATACTGTGTACAGATTTAAAGTGGCAGGCTCTCCTTCGCTGCTGACAAGCCCCGAAGCTCACAGCAATTATTTGCACTGAACACTGGATTAACATACGAGGCTCCAATTATGTTCTTATCTTCCCATATTACCAACAGTCTCCCAACAGTCTGAGGCAGGACAAAGCCTTTCATGTGTTTTCTTACATAACTCTGATGATTAATGAATGTATTTTTTGGCTGAGTAGAATACAGCTATATTGTCAATGTCAGAAGTGGCATTAAAACCCTTGGAAATTTTCAGCATGACACTGCTCACTTTTGTTCTGAGTATTTGATCAATTGTACATAAGATATCTGACATTAATTGTATACAGCTTGGCAATAATACTGTAAAACGGCAGGAGAAGCAGGCACAGGTATTGCTTACAAGGAGACGCTTGTGTCTGTGTGATAGTAATTGCCTCTTGTCTCACTGTCAGCTCACGTTACAGTTTTATTTAGCAGCCAATATATATATATATATCCAACATGATATGTAAATCAATTCAGAGTTAACTACAGACAGCCTCTCCAAATACAGCTCATTTTCCAGCTCATTATCAATGCCAAGGTGAGTCTGCCGGAGTGAATTACTCTGAGAGGTGACTCCTTGCACCTCTCGTCTTCATCAGTGGCGTGGACACAGTTTCCTTCCCTCCTACCGTTGATCTTTATGAATTTCACTCAGGCCCTTACTTGAAAGCTTGTAGGGCTTCAAAGGCCTTCATCTCATTTTTTACCATCCCTCAAAGTGGACCTCTGGAGAGCTTGTAATCAAGCCGCTCAGCAGATGGACTCTGACAAGTTTCATCTCTGAATAATGTCCAAATCAAACTTTCATAGAGAAAACTTGGAAGACAGTGTGTCACGTTGACGTTTGGCCAAGCAACAATGTGCATCAGAGTTTATGAACAATATCGGGAAAGTGAAAGCCGTGTGCTTTCAAAAACAACAGAGTGATAAATATCCATCCATCAACAAAGCCACTGCATCGTTTTCATCAGCAAATCGAAATCAAAAACCTGTCAAACAAGTGAAATTCAACTTATAATCTACTTTATCTTGAATTATACTGTATTACCACAACAATCATCACATATTTTTCAACTGAAAACAAATGGAACCATATGATGTAGAAATAATTGTTGCAAAATGATTTTATGTAAAGTTGATGCTGTTTGTGTCTGTTTTGAGTGGGATCTGGAGGTGAAACTGCAGACACCTCACACTCCTCCATTTTCGAGCACGTGAACAGCTATGGTTACCTGCAGGGACATGCTGTTGTCTATGAACAAACCCAGCAGGAATAGGTCTGATGGTGATTTCACTTTGAAGCTCCCAGTTTGTCCTTTCTGGGCAGTTGTAGAAACAGGGAGTAAAAGAAACTGAATGGCTCCTTCTATATGGTCTAATGTTGTTCCAAAATGGACTGGAGCATGATCCTCTGCTTTTCCACCTGCCTCTATCTCCTGACGGCTTTGTGTTGCCGTCAGAGGCACAGTGAATGTGCATGATTTCATCACGCTGTTTTGATGGGATCATCTCCTGTGGGACATTTGGCTCCCAGATAATCTTCGGATTGTTGTATGAGGGAATTGGGATGCGTTTGTGTGCAGTTATGTGATGCTGATGATGACTCACGTGGATTATTTTACCCCATCCATTCTGCTGGGGTTATCTGTGCACAAAGAATTTGGAGGGAAATGTCTTAGCATGAGTTTTAAATATTTTGATATTCCATGAACAGAATATCTCTGGCTCAGTCATTAATACTTCCACGGAATAAACCAGGTCGCTCTTATATGAGGTCACGTCCTCGCAAACATGGACCTGTTTTTGAGATGAAGTTCTCAGTGTTATTAAGGCCCATGGATTTTAGTTTGTTTGCTGAGAAATGATGAATAATCTCCAAACACACTGTCAACTGTTTTATCTGTCATCTGTTTACACTACAAAGTTGCAGTGATAAAAAAAGACATGTTTTGAGAACAACAAATTAGATAAAATTTACTTCATGGTGTTTCATTTACGGGAAAATAAATCTCACAGATGAATATCTCAGTCCCCAGGCAAATAAAAACATTTTCCATGGTTTGAAAAGTGAATGTATGATATTTTTGTTAACTCAGTGTTTGCTCAAGTGGAGACTAAATATTGTCCAAATCCTCAGACAGTGATTTGAAATGGAAACTGTGCTTGTCAGATTTCACGTCACAGTAAAATGCCTTTGGTTTTCTTTGTGTCTGCAGCCTGTCCTTTGATGAGCACCTCTCTCCTCGGCCAAAAGGCAAGAAGAAGAAGAGAAAGTCAGAGCGCAAAAGGAAGAGGAAAAGGTCAGTTTTCAAAATAAGAGGAAGCACACACTGTTTGATAGTATCCCCTAAACAAATAAATGCAGTTTCTCAGTAAAAGTAAAGGAAGCACTGGTTTTTGTGCCTGTCCAAAACTTGTTTATTCATTTCTTTGTTTTCAGGTCTCCTTCCCACAGCCTGACGCCCCCAAGGAAGAAGAAAAAGAAGAAGAAGAAGAGCTCTAAGAAAAGCAAACGGCATAGGTACACAATTTCCAACATTTCCAACAAGTGGTTTGGAATAGTTTACTTCAGTACAGCTTGGTTTTAGTTGGATTTCCATTGTTTTGGCACTATACATTGCACACAATTTAGTCAGGACACTAATACATGGCACTGGTCCTAAAGGGTGCAGTCTGTTGGTTGGACATTCTGGAAAAAAGGCATTTGCTCTTATGTAGAAGCCCAGCCACCAAACTCTTTTCTATACTATACAAACAGGTCTGTTGGGATTCCAGAAGTACAGCACCAGAAGATGCAGAATAAACAGCCTCTGGGCACAGTTGGACAGAAAAAAAAATGTGACAATTACATAAATATCAACAGATGTATGTATGAGTCATTTGATAAAGCCCACTCAATTTCAGATTTACAGTTATTTTTGGTCTGAGGAGGGATTCCAGACCCATTTGACTGACACTAAATGTTGACATCTTTCTCAATACCTTTACTTCGCACCAGTTGAATCACAGATTACTACTACATTATACTTTGCCAACTCCAAATGAACTGTACTGTACCACTTGGTGGAAACTACACAATAGTTCATGTAAGGACTTCTCTTTGTGACCTGACACAAACTTTTGCTCTCTCTGATTCTAGGTACACCTCCAAAAAATCCAAACACAGGTACGTCTTTCATTTTTTTCATCTATTTTCTCATGTGAAAATCTCATTGTAAATACACTGATGCGAGGTAAACACTTCCTAATCCCGGGAGATACAACATTCAGCACCTGCTGTTAGACCAAGTGCTGGATTTGCATCTTCAAAGCAGCCACCTCTTAACACGGCTTCTCCAGCAGCTTTGTCAGTCTTAATACTCTGTCTCTCATCATTCTATTCTCTCTTATCCTCTCAGCTCTTCAAGTCTGAAACATAAGAGGAAGGATGAACGCCGGCACAAGAAAAGGTCAGTGTGTGTGCGACGGTTGCATCAGAATCATGTTCTCTCCAAACCTACAACACTTCCCTGACCCTCACAGATCCTTTTCTCCGTCTCGTGGCAAGTGCACACTCCCCAATGATCCCATGTAGGGCAACAAAAGCCTGAGCACAGCGACGTGCAGCTTTTATGTCTTTTGTGTGTAGCGTGAAAAAGCCTCGTAAAGAGAGAGAGGAGGGTGAAAGAGGGTAAGAGAAACCAATTTCATGCTGTGATCTTGCATCATTTTATAATTCGACTTTGGATGAGCAGCGTGTTGTTTGTAAGCACCGAGCGGGTTCAGTCAGCGGCTCCTTCAGCACAAAGCACAGCTCCACAGCTCTGTACAACACTCTCCTCTTTTGTTCTCATCACTTGACTCTTTATCACTCGGCTGTTTCTTTACACTTTTGTCTTTTGTGATCTACGCTCATACTTTTGAAAAGTGCTTCATGTACCTCAAGTGAACCATATCTTGTAATGTGAGTTATGCAGATGTATTTGAGTTAGTTGCAAAATGAGGAAGAAAAATACCGTACAAGCTGCAGTAATGGAGCTTAAGACATACATATCCCTTAAGCTGTGCTATGGCTCATTTACTGTAATGTACTTATTAAGAATTAAGTCATTTATTAAAGCTCATTGCTCTTTTTTGCTTTATCACAGTCGAAACACCATAGAACTAGTTAACTTCAACATGACCAGTGGTTTACCTCCTACTAGTTTTCAAATGGTCCACTAATTTTTATTTTTTTTTTTTTATTGAGTGCACATACAGCCCATTTCCTGATGATGTCTGACATTAATAACACATTTTCTTGTTTATTATGTACCTTTTGTGATTCCAAGCTATCAAAAATATAATGTGCAACAGATAATCTAACCATGTCGATAGTTTCTGTTTTCATTTGTCATTTCTTGCTTTCAACACTACTACTCCTTTTATCCATTTGTGTCTGCTCTTGTGCCCACCACTTCAGCTCACGGACCCACTCCCGGAGGAGGCGTCGCTATCGCAGGTCGGAGTCAGATGCTTCTTCCTGTCAGTCGTCCTCAGAGGACAGGTAAGGACCCGTCCGCCCCCTCCTGATCCTCTCTTTATCTTATCAGCCCGAGGGGTGCTCCGAGTCCCCGGTCACACCACAGCGATGACTGATAAGCCAGAGGTGACTTCTGTGTCTCCGACGCCACAGGCTCTTATCACAGCTTCACTGGAAATAGCCCCAAATTCACTTCAAAAATCAATGCGCTACGTTTGAATGACAGAGACATATGGAATGATGTCTAAAGGGGAACTGTTATAGTAAATAATCATATACATAAAAATTATTCTGAACATTTTTGATTTAAATATGTAGAGGAAAAAGGAAAATGAAGAAATGAAGAATAGGAAATATGCATTATACCATAGGGTAAAAAGTATGATAAAGTGTGTAAACAGGAGGTGGCATGTGTGGATTTGGCATAAAGGTAAGTTATTGTAAATGATGTCTTTACCGTTCACTGTGGCATGTGGAGCTGGATGATTCTGTTTTAAAACAAGCTCCCTCTGTCCCTCTATAGTCCAGTAAAGAGGGTGGGATAAATTGTCAATGATAGACCACAGATTGTTCAGTGTCCTCCTGTCCCTCACTAACTCAAACATCCTCATACTGCACTTGATGTCCAGCCTTCCAGATCAGTTTATTGGTCTGGTTAATGTCTCTCTTGCTGCGGCTGCTCCTAACAGACCACCGCAGAGTATAGGCCACCACATCCTGGTAGAAAATCTCCTTCCACTCCAACTTCTGCAGGTGCTAGCATCCAGAGGGCAAACATTTCCTCATGCTTTGAGTCGTGTTATTGCTTCCTCTGATGTGGTTAATAACTGTTTGTGTGGATAAAATAATTAGCCAGCTCTATTTCAGAGACCATCTGTTGATGTTAATCCAAATGAGGTACCCTTTGGCATCACCATGGGTCTGTTTTTGTTTAACGCAAATTAAAAAGTAATCCACAAAAAGGTATCCAAATTAGGATGTAAATCACCAACAAATTGGTTGTGACAACTCCAGTGAAAACACCTTATTATCTCACCACTAATGTCATTGTATTGTTTTGTTAGTATTTAGGCTGAAAGAAGAAAGTAGTTCTGGTATTACCCGTCCTCCAAACTGCAGTATTGAATCGATCATGTGTCTCATCCATACTAAAGCAGAGTGTTTCCACAGACACCATGTGCAGAAATCTGTGGTGCATCAGGCATTTGGCGAGCTGGCAGCTGTAGGAGAGGACAGCGCCTCAGTGCTCGGCCAAACTGACATAAAGTGGAGACACCCGACCAGATCAGTGTGTAAAATGGCTCCAAAGTATCGCTCCTTCCTCTCAACAGCCACCGTAAGTACTCATTAGGACTCTGAAGATCACACAGCGGTTTGCTTTGTCAGTTACGGCATGTAGCACAGCTTATTGTCGACAAATGAATCGAGGCTTCATAATCTTCATTTTGTTATATACATATAATGACCCATTTGGTTTATGAGTATTCTCATAAAATACAACTTTGTCTTGCTTCATAAATAATCTGTACATGGCCTGACTCATAATAAATCCTTAATATGTTCTCATATCAGGGACAGGTAAATGCCTCTCTTTCTCATTAACTTTACTTCTCCCTGTTAACCTTCTTAAGTAGATGCTCAATATGTATGTGTCCATGTATAAAGAGTTGGTTAGGTTGAAGTTAAGGGGCAGGTTTATGGGACAACCACCAAGTAACAAAAAAAAAAAAAAAAGAAAAGAAAAAGGATTTTATAAAGTCCTTAAACCCTGTGTCTCATGCTTAGTGGGCCGTAAAATATATTAAGTTTCTCTGCAGCAATCATTAAATTATGGTAATTGTGCAGATGAATGTTTTTAATTACACACCACAGGGTTTTAATTGAAATTCAATAAATTAATCCATATATAGAATTATGTCTGGCATTAAGTAGGACTGGCTTCACAACTGAAGGGTCGTCCAAGTATAATTATTCTATTTTAGTCTAGAAAATACAAGTGCCTCATTTAAAGCATTTTGAATGATATGTATCATATGTTAATATTTCTCTCCCAAATAAGCAAACCTTACAGAGAAAGGTAGGTATGGGTGCTCATACACACCAGTTTGTTTTGGGTTTCTAACATTTGTTTGGCGGGACAATATGTGGCAACAAAACTCAAGAAAGCTTATGAGAACTATTTACAGTATCAAGTCAAAAGAATAATAACTGAAGGTGACATTGAACAATGTGTGTGTGTTCAGATGTAAGTGGTAAAGAGGACTGTGTAGAAACTCATTCTCCCTCAGAGAGAGCTGGTCTTTATTGTATCGACTTTAGATGAAAAAACAGAAGGACAGACTGGGTTTCCAATCAACACATACAGTAGACAGATCATAACGTTCATAAGCTTTTGCTGTTTCAAAGTCAATGTCCAGTACTTGACATTTAAAAGTTTAGATAAATCAAAGTCAGTGAAAGTTTAAATTTGTTTTTGGAAGTCCATGGGAGCTGTCTAGAACAGGGGTGTCAAACTTACTTTAGTTCAGGGTCCAAACACAGCCCAATCTGATCTGAAGTGGGCCAGACCAGTAAAATAATAGCATAATAACATATAAATAACAACAACTCCATTTATACCAACACCATTACAATTACGTTATAATGTAACGTAATTGCGCTTGTCAGTTGTAACTGAAAAAGGCTGATGTTGGCAAAAGCATTTCAGTTTTCACAAACTCACAACATGGCTTTGATGCTAATGCTATTTTCCGCAGACCCACTAACTCTTCATTTATTTTCTCTCTTCTCAGTTGTCCTTGTAAGCTGTTGTATTTTTCGTCATGACGAGTGTCATAGTCGCCCACTAAAACTTGCACCAAACACATAGGTTTCCCATTCTCCTCAGTGAATGAATAGGAAGTCGTCCATTTTTCTTGGAAAACTCTGCGCCTTGTGTTTTCTTTTTGTCCTTTCTGGCAAAGACATTTTGGGTAATAAGGGAGCCACCGGGGTTATTTCTACATTTATGAAACCAGATGGCGCACTGCTGCCATCTGCTGTCCAGTTCTGGGTCTCATCGTAGTGTTATGTCTGCTACTCTTACTAAAACAGTGCAACCCCCAGTGGACAAATTAGGAATAGCACATACTTTTATTTAATAACTGCAGTAAATGACTTATCAAACTCGTATGTTTGACATCTCTGGTCTAGAACGTTCCAATGCAGTATCTATGACAGAAAAAGAAACATGCCAAAAAAATTGGATCTAGGTTTGAAGAGAGGGTTATTGTTTTTTTCTTGCTATTTACAACTCTAATGATGCACTTATGTTGCCCGCTCTTCCCTTTTTCTTACACCTTACCTACTTAAGGAGGAAATCTTGATTGGTAAGTGGATGCTATCCGCAGATTGAGGGATTTACTGTAGGATCGGTGCAGGCTGTTTAGCTCAAACAGGAGAAAGAGCACAGGCATCTGTCCTTTTCTGAGGCCTTTCTTAGTTAGACTGATGGATCTCTCTTTGTCTGCAATCCTTTTCTTTTCTACATAAAACCCATTTTTGTGATGTTTGTTCAATGTTCTTTAAATGAGGCTTTATAAATGGGGCTATTGTTTACTCCTTTCTCTTCACTTGACTTAGAGCTGGTAGAACTTCTTCACACATAGTTTTTCTTTCTTCTCTGCTCTTTTCTTGTTCCTTTCATACAATTCTTTTAGTATAGACTTTCTCTATTTGTTTCCAATTGATTTCTCTGAATTTAGTTTAGACTTTCTTTTAAGGGTTATCGCATGCTTCAAATTTGCATGATGTTTATCTAAGTTTTTTTTTTGTCCTAAAAAACGAGAGTTGGAGGGAATATGTGACTTTGTACTAGAAATTACAGTGAAATCAAAGCAGGTAGCGGGATCCATTTGACCAGATGTGTGACTTTAAGCTACAGCCTCTGTGTCTCTTTACAGATGTTGTCATCAAAACCTGGAAGCGAGCTCTTACAAGAAAAACACTCTCAGCTTTTACTGAGCCAGACCGAAGCCCCTCACGATTACGATTCTGGGAATGACACGTCTTCGCCGCCGTCCTGTAAAACTGGAGTTTCTCGAACAAGTGTGACAGAGCTAAAGAGGAGCCACAGTCAGCGTCTGGCCTCTCCAGAGAAGCTCAAGTTCACTGACAGAGACAATGCCTCTGATTCAGGGAACTCTGTCACCAGCTACGCCTCTTTGTGCAAAACATACGGGGAAGACAGCTTGTCAGCAACCATTTTCAGCCCAAACAGCAAGAGGTAATGTTGTATTCAGAGGAAGGAAAACCATCTGAATAAATGCTTCTGAGGAATGGCAAGCTGTTTATCTTCTGTTAGCACACTCTTTTGAAATATTCATCCTAGGAGTGAGAATAATGCCTTTCCTAAAAGCAAGCCAAGTTCAGTTATGGCTTTATCAGTGCGAGTGAAATGGCTTTCCTGTGTTTTCTTTGAAGAGAGGAGATAACCTTGGGATGTCGGCTGGAGGTTGTGGAATCTGCGAAGGCGTCCTGCTGCTCTCAAAGGATGAGCAGGGCGTCTCGAAGGCCACTGAAAACCAGGACGTCCAGCAGAAGCAGCAGCAGGAGCAGATCCTCGGGGAGCTCCAGATACAAGGGACACTACTCACGCAGCCCCTCACTGTCGTCCTGCAGGTGGGCCGCTGCTTATCGGCACATGAATGCTGTCTTCCTAAGAGACTATGTCTCTGTGCACATTACAGCTGTAGTCACACAGTTTGACACAAACTATTTGGTCTTAAATAGAAACTGTGTAAAGGTCAGACGTCAAAGGTCATGATCACTTAAAAGTCACCAAAAATTTTCATTAGTCGTCTCAGTAGGAAACTTGTACTCAAAGCATACATTTGGGGTAAAGGGAATTTGATTTAGGCACAAACTAATTAATCACAAAAATAACAAATCATATAACTCATAACTTGTACACAATAAAAATCAAATCATGTTATTCTGATTCTGATGTGCATGTTTATCCCAAAAGACAATCTCCCTCTAAAAGTTTTAATTCTGAAATCATTGGGTTGAAAATTTTCCATTACACAGAGGTGACCTTTGAACTACTAAAGGAGAAAGATTTTGATGGCCAACAACCGAGGTCACTTTGACCTCATGAATTCAATTAATTCCTTTGCCTTTCTAAAACAGGCATGTAAAGGTCAATTGGTGTCTCAAAATTGTAAATGAATGTGTGGTTGTTTTTCAGTGTATGTCTCTAAATGTTACGTGTGCAATTAACTAGCGATTGTCCAAGCAGCCGGGGTAAACTCTGACCCCCTGTGGCCTAAAACAAGGAAATTAGTGAAAAATGAATGAATTATTCCACCAAGTAGTTTATGACAGGAAGTTTTACACAGAAATTGAACAGGCAATTTGTTCAGATGTGGTAGGTACATGACATTACAACTAAAGTCCACAATATTGTTTTGCTCTCCCAGCTCATACTCTCGCTCACCAAGTTCCTCCAGCTCTGTGAGGCGCAGAGGCAGTGTGGCCAGTGGGAGCTCCAGAGGAACTTACTCCAGATACAGTGTCGACAGGTGAACTTTTCTAATCATTCTCACTTTGTTCATTCATCTTCTCAATTTGCAGTGCAACACACATTTACATGGTTGAATGCTTCCCAGGTTACGAGACAGAAGGAGAACATCCAGCCCCAGAGAAACACATCCGAAGCGTGCACATAAGGTTAGTGGGAAGAGACGGCGGAGACGCAAGTCCTACTCTCCGATGAAGAAGAGAAGAAGAGACTCGCCAAGTCACCTGGAAGCCCGCCGCATCACAAGGTACAGTGTTCCCAGTGTTTGTTTGTTTTTTCATTGCGGTAGTACACATTTTAAGCCTGAAGACGTCCTGCTGGTTTCATTTGCCACCCTCTCAGCTCCCCAGCATAAAGTCATACCTTTTGTTTTTGTGAGACACGATTTTCAAATGGCTTTATCCCAGACAAGAGATACAAAAAATGTTATAACAGAATGTGTGAAAGTCACTCATCCCACTCCTCTCCTTCTTGTCCACAGTGCCAGGAAGCGCCCCATCCCTTACTTCAGGCCGAGCCCGTCGTCCAGCAGCCGTTGCAGCAGCGTGTCGTCGTGGAGCAGCCTGTTCACTCGCAGCCGCAGCCGCAGTCCCCTCTACAGCCTGAGCCGCAGCCGGAGTCGCAGCTACTCGTCCTACAGAAGCTACAGCCGCAGCTCGTCCTGGAACTCCATCTTTGGGACGCGCAGTCGAAGCCGGAGCAGCGGGTCATTAAACAAACGCCACAAAAGCAGGCATTAGGTCTCACGGAGAACATTAAGGGACTAAAGCCAGGACCAGCTGAGGGCACCACAGAGGTTGTACGAGAAATGGACTGTGTATCCAGCTTTGACGCTTGAGTGAAAGTGTCCCAACAGGGGTCCCAACACGTCTTTCACGGAAGTAGTCTTGTTCGCTCGGCCCACTAAGACCGCCACAGAGCTGAATGTTTTTGCGTTTGTTTGTTTTGTTCGTTGTGTTCATCGTCTTGCATCAGCACTCTCAATGGCCCGAGATTGTTCATCTGCTAAAATATTTACAAGACAAACAGCACAGAGGAGAGAATCAAAATTTAACACTTATTGACTACACTTCCTCTTTATTTTTTTTAAAAAAGACTTTGAAATTGCTCAAAAATGTTGAAAAGAGGAGAGGATGCTTTCGTTGCTCTTGTTTCCACCAAGTTGATGTAACAAGTCAGTTTGATAGGGCACCATTAGGAAAACAATCCTCGCATCACAACACTAGACAGGTTTAAACATGAGACACACTGGCAATTGTAAGGTAATTTTTACAATGTAGGTCTTGCTATTTACTAAATGAATGATTTTAAAGCCCTGGGGTCCACTCACTACATTTAGATGACGCTAGAGAATTTAAATTATTGCATTGCAGTCTGACTACAACTTTTAAAATGCCTTTAAATGTCTTCTCTGTCTTCTTGACTAAGCTTAACCCAGAGAAAAGGCCACTTTTCTGCAGTAAAAGATGTAGATTATTTCTGGTTCTTTCCAATCTCACAACATGCCTGCATGAGTTATATAATGCAGCATATGCAATGAATACTGTGGTTTTTATTCCTAAAACAAGAGCTTGAAGAGCAGACTCTAAGAGTGGAAATAGCTATGTTTTGCTATGCTAAACAAGACAAGCTTTGTTTAAGAAACTATTGTCTTAGACCTAAAATACCTTTTTCAGGACCTATTCTGTACAGACTTGGTGCCATACCAAACTGAAAGGTACCCTATCACTTGGTGGAAAGAGGGCTTATATTAACACAAATCTTTTAACATACAGTTATTTTTATTTATCTTTATTATTTATATTTACTAGAAGAGAAAAGCCACATGATGGGAGCCTTTACAAATGGCTCCAGAAAAATGCTTATCGGAACGGAGCAGGGTTTATTGCTCTGATCTCTCCACTTCACACGGCAGAGAACAAACACGCCGTTCCCTCTGAAAAATGAAATGGCAAGGGCGTCCCGACGGCGAGCAAAGCACCTGTCAGCTCAAATGTCAAATTAATTTATCCTCTGATCAAGTGGAAAACTATTGAAATGTCAGGCCGTGTAATACAGCAGAGACGGATTGCAAACATGGCGACAGGACAGGAATTTCTCTCCTCTCTCACAATGTCAGGAGCTGTTCATGACAAAATGCTTTAGGAAACTGTAAGTCAGATATAATCAATGGTTCTTTTCAAATTTAAGACACAGGATTTAATTTTATCATTGGTTACCTCAGCTCTTAAACTTTGTCGATGTTACCTTTTCATCACAGTGTTTTTGCTTTGTTCTTGAGCCATAGCAACATCAGGTATTGTGCAGAATCCATCCATATTTATTGCTTATTTAATATTTATTGCTTGTATACCCTCTCTGTAGTGGTCAATCTTTCTATGCAACACTGTCAATTTATAACTCTGCTGTAATTTATTTTTGATAGGTTGTAAATTATTATTTTGTTTTTGTCACACCTCACTCGCACACAAACCTCAACCTGGACATTTCCAAAGAAGGAGCCACAGTAGGAGCCCGGCTTTACGCTCAAAGACAGTGAGCGCAGTTTGGACTCCAGAAGTTTCCATACGTATGTAATTAAGACCGTTGTATTGCTGTATCATTTCACATCCATCATCCTGTGTGGAAATGCGGTGGGCCTGGCAGACTGCTCTCTATGCACTCGCAGATTAATTTCCCCAAATGTCAACTAAATTGGACGAATAAGGGAAATGTGACAGCAGAAGAGAGGACCTGGCACTACATTCATCCATAAAGCATGAGCTGATGATGACTTGTGTCAGACACTGCTGATCGTGTGCCGGCCGACGATTTGTTAAACTCTTTATGAGCGAGCGAAGGCCAGCGGCTCCCTCCTCATCTCACTCTGTAAAGTTAACATTGTGCAAACGTTGGGACATGTAACTACTGTGGTGTAAATATGCATCTGAATGATTATACGCTCGGTGATGACTTGATTTGCAGAAAGTGTCTCGTGTTGGTATATGCATAGCTGTGTTCACACTGGTCTCATAAGTGGCCCAGAACAGATTTGGTCGGATCAGATTAGTTTACGTCAGTGTAAAAAAGTCAAACATGTGGTATATGATCATTTTGAAACAGATTCTTGTCACATAGGAATCACTCAATTAGATTCTATTCTACTCTCTCTACATTAATCTACACTGGGCTCATGATGCAGCACTGATTAGAGGCCAGACACATTTAGAAATCTTTGATATGAATCACTCACAACGTGTTTAGTGCTATAAAGTAATGACTTTATTTGTTTTACAGTGATAACAGTTTAATAATATGAGAATATGAGAATGACTGTAGCAGAATTGCTTCTCACCAAAGTAAAGAATGTAAAGAGTGAGGCCTCCCATCACTTGCCTGCCAGCTTACTCCCATTGGCTACAACTGTATTTCATCAGGAGGCAGTCTGATTGAGAATCAAACAAAGTCAAACAACTTTGATTTTGGCTTTGACTCTAAAAAAAAATGATGCAACACACTTCTAAAGGAGCAGAAAAACTGCTTTTATTTTGATTTTATTATTGATTTACCACTTTACACATTATCTATATAAACTCAGCTCTACTGACAAACTACTGCAGCCTCATAAGGCCAAAATTCAAACTACAGCAACCTCAGAGGGTCAAAACTCCAACTAAAGAGTACAACTTTAAACTGAATTTGTCACAATCAAATTTTAAAATTCACGCTGGATTTATGAGTGTCATAAAAACGACGGGGTATTGTTTTGTCTGAACTAGTTGAATTTTAAATAAGTACAGGGCACCGTTGACAAAACAGAGGGTGTAAATAGAATTCAATCTTTCCAGGACAACACTCATCATATCCTGATTATATCCTCTGTGTCTAAGATGGAAATATGAGGGAAATATCTTAAACAAATTAGATCTGGGTCACTTTTTCCTTTAGTGTGAACATAGCCTTTTCTAAAGAAAGAGAAATGAGTAAATGCCTGTTTGGGATCAATCAGTGGACTGTAGACGTCTTGTGCTTGAGATCCCTCTGATCTTGTTTTTAGTTTGCCATTACAAGCTCATATAGCAATAGTGAACCAGTGCTTGGGTGTTAAATGAAACATACTCCCTCTTTTCTGTATCATAAGAGCATACTGCTAAAGCCTGTGTTGTTCATATTGCCACATTTGACCTGTGTCAGGGTGTGATAAATAATGTGTCACTTGGAATTGGAGCTGTCCCTGCCATAACCTCTTCAGAACAACTCCTCCTGTCACTGCGTGTTCAGAATAAGCTATATAAAATCATCTTCTCCATCGACCTGACTGGCTTCTTCTTCTTATAAAAACACACTTGTGTAGCATCATGCAGCTGAAGAAATCTCGTTAGCTGTTTCATGACATAAGAGTGTTTTCTTCGAGGCTCTATGACTTATTTGCTATTAAAGAGTCAGTGAGTCACCCACAGGAGGGGGCTCTAACTGCTGCTGACTGACAGGAGTCCACAACTTTATTTGGTCAAGAGAAGGTTGGCCCTTCATCTGCTGTGGCACATGCACTGTAAAAAATATCCACTCCAGAAACCTAACTGATAGTGAGGAAGGTCAGGTGTAAAAAGTTTATGGACAGTGTTCAGTCAGTACTAGACTGTCTCTACCTACAGACTTAGATTAAAGAGTGACTCTGTATTGACTAACATTATAATAATACTGATAGTGTTGTTGTAAAGTGCTTTGTGCATTTACTAAATCAAAGACTATGTTGAGACAGTATTTGGTTTGCTTATCTTTGCTGGTTTTCATTTACTGATGTGTTTAAACAACGTTTTAATGCTCCAAAAGCGCTTTACAACTTTGTCAATATTTGAATTAATACACCACCCTTTTTGTAAAGTGCCACCATGAGAGGGGTACGATCCGAACTTATGGAGCAGCTTCCTGTCTCTGGGAGGAGTTAGAGGGTCTACACTGTGTCATTGGTTGTGAAGTGAACACTTTTTGCAGTGTGCCTGTGCTCTGCAGATCCTCCCAGCACTTTCCGGACACTTGTGTTGACTCATCGTTTGGGAAATTTGCGTCCAGTATAAAACCCTTGGCCAGAAGGAATTAGAGCAGTGGCCTAGAGCTTTGAAGAAGTGAGTTAGGAGCAACAAGGGACGGCGTACGTGAGGGTGATGCGCGTCACCATTCTGAGAAGAGAGTAGTTTTACAACTTCTACGGCAAGGTGCTTGTTTTGGTACATTTAAAACTTTTCTTTTTCGTAGCCTATGGCTGAGGGAGACTACTACACAATGGGGAGCCGACAGCGGTTTCCCAGGGATCCTTTCAGCGAGTCACCGTTTGGAGACCAGTCCCCGTTCAGAGACCAGTCTCCTTTTAGGGACCAGTCCCTCGCGTCCCGCTTTATGAACGAGGACTTCGGGATGGCACCGTTTCCCGATGAGCTCGCTATGGACTGGCCCGGCTGGGCTCGCCCCGGCCGCCTTAGTACGCGTCTGGGCTCGTTGCCTTTCAGTGGCGGTTTACGCACAGGTTTCCCCGCGCGCACATCCACAGGAGGCCCCACGCTGTACACGAGCAGATACGGGGAGCCCCCGTCCCACAGCTCCTCCAACACAAACACAACCACAGGCGGAGAGCCGTGGAAAGTGTGCGTCAATGTTCACAGCTTCAAACCTGAGGAGCTCCACGTGAAAACCAGAGACGGTTTTGTGGAAGTGTCAGGTGAGTGGAGCGTGTTCACACAGGGACATGTTGTGTTGAAACAGTTGTGAGTCACATGATAAAGCCCACCTGTTAACTCAGTGGATCAGGCTCAGCTTACTCCCATGACAAAAAGAACCTTATTTTTTATTTATTTATTTTTTTACCAATGGGCTGCGTGGGCTCTTCAGACCTGACATTTAGTGTTTAATCGAAACACAAGTGGGAGTCTTTATTCTCAGTTGTAAATATGTCCTTGGATCTGATTACTCAAGAGGCAGAGGTGACACTTGTGATCCAAATCAAATGCCTTTACCTAAGGACCAGGAGCTGTGACTCAGCAAAGTCAACTTCTTCGAGTTAAGAAGTGAATATATAATAAACATCTGTACGTAATCAAAACCATGTGTCGGAGTGAGCTATAATCTCATCTGAACAGGAGGAGGATCCTCCCACAATGTGCGTCCAAACTGGTCCTGAGGTCTTACCCTTGAGGCCAGTATAAGAAAGTGAGTTTCCTAATACAGTTTTAATGACGCTTGTAAGGTATTAAGACAGTATGTTCAGTGGTGACCTCAAATATGTTCTGTCTAGTGCTCTACTCCTAAAGTTAAATATAAGGCCATAAATATTGATCAGGCCCACTCAAGAGGAGGACAGCGCTAATGTAAATCTAACACTCTGATACGTTGTGTCAGTATCTTTAGTTTTATTGACCCTTTCTTTAAATGAATGATTTTCGGTTAAATCAAACCCCAGGTAACCTAATGCTAATGAAATAAATCATGGACTGTCTGGTAAGTATCTATCACTAATCTGCCATAGAACCTTTATGTTTTATCATCAGTGTGAGCAGTACAGTGCAGTCTTTATGGAGAGCTGCACTGACTCTGGCCTCTGGGACGGCGCGTTGGCAGGCAGATCCTCAAGCTTAGACACCTGTTTCAGATTCCTGGAGAATCACTCTCTCAGTCGTTCATGAGCTCGATTTAGATTGAAGGCATGGCCCGTGACAACAGTCTCTGTTTGCAATGAGACATACAGCCCTTAAACAGAAAAGAAGCTTCTGGAAATAGGACTGTGCACATTCACCCACCAGTCGTCCTGCCACAGATCAGTCACTGATTCATGTAACATGTTGTAGACATATGTGCGTCCGGTGAGACAGCTGAATTCCAGGGATACCCAGGACTAAAGAGGAGTTTTTTTATAAACACATTGTTGGTATGCCAGTTGGGTCATTCAATCAGCTCTATGCAGACCACCAGGCTGTGACTGACCCCTTTCTAAAAGTGTGTCTGCCAGAGAGGTGTGAGGTCTGAGGCCAGAGGGGTTCACAACACACACACACTTCAGTCACAGACACACACAGGAAGGTCAGAACTACACTGTATTGTATACAAACTTCTCATTGGGATACAACTCAATCCTCATGTGGGGCAGGTCTCTTTAAAACACTAATTGTTTCAATAAAATGTCAGCTACCTTTAACTTTTCACAAAATTGTCAGAGTTTGTCTAATGTTCCACCAGCAATTCATGTCCTCTATACTGAGTTGTTTGTGGTATAGTAAGTAGTTCATTTCCCCATTTAGAGAACATTCAACAATTGGCAATACATTTTAAAACTCTTGTTGGCTTTTACATTCTAATTTTTCTTTCAAAGTCATCTTCCCTCCTCCAACAAGACGTAAAACATCATCAGCTCATTGTATCATTGAGACAGAAGATGTTTTTTCTGGTTTTTTAAATCGCTCTCTTCATCTGGGATATATTCCAAGGTTAAGCTTCAACATTTGTTTGTGAGTGTCCCTGAGAAACGACTATTTGATCTGCCTGCGCACACAGTAGGAAACGCACGTCAGAGAGAAACACAAGCATCACACAGTTACACAATACTGTCCCCGAGATCACAAAGTACATTATGACACTCTCAATCTCCTCCTTGGACTTATTACATAGACTGTCTGGAATCTGGCACGGCTGTCATAAGAAGTGACCACACCTCAATTATTTATGAAATATCTCAGGACATAATCAAGGGAGAGTTTAACACAATAATGAGACTGTAATCATTCTGTGGCTTCAGCAGTGATCTCAGCCGTGTCCGTTGTGGATATCTGGTAGACGCCACTGTGGGGGTATAGAGTAGCACACAGCGGGGCTTGCAGTGGACATGGGGGCTGTGGGGTGGGACAGGCCAAGCTCTGACATTTAGCAGCCCCACAGCAGCTGCAACAAGCCCAGGAGATACAAGGGGAAAGTGGGCAGGGCTAACTAAAGCTGTTCTTCCTAAGGTCGCGCCAACACGTCTGCGTCATTCTTGGAAGAAACAAAACTAATTCAGTGTGTTCCATTTCATTTGAGCATCGTTCCAAAAACCTCAAGTGACCCAAAACAAGTGTGTGTTGATGTAATGTTTTGATTTCCCAGTCCTTTACTTCCATAGTGTAACAAGAGAGTTTATTTTTCCATGTATGTTTTCTATTTTCTGTGTACACTGTGATCAAAGACAGAAAGTGGATCATGTGATCAGGAAGTTCATTCAGTGAGGGCTGGCTCAGAGACACCTGTTTCCTTTTGATACTATCCTTACCGCATTTAATGGCACTAGATTAAAATACTTATATTAATTATTATAGTGTAGTTCAACATGAATGTTTCTCCGAAGCCAGGCACTTTATAAAGTATGCTTCAGTAATGATTTATGAGGTTTAGTGTCAATTAGCATCATTAGCTATACATGCTGAACTACTCTACCAGCTGTAAGTGATAATCATTGCACCTCCTGAACTCTCATCATTTCTTGCTCCATAATACATCTGGCAGCTTTTACTTAACATGACCAGTTCACAGTTCATGTCAGTGATGTCAGTGCCGAGTGGTTCAGGATTATTGCACTGTCCATGTCTGTGGTGCAATGTTGATATTAGATGATAATAATGAAATGAGTAAGAGCTTTCAGATAGTATGATTCACACTCTTTGTTTTTGTTTTTTTTTCCAAACAGGGAAGCATGAAGAGAAACAGGAAGAAGGAGGCATTGTGACAAAGAACTTCACAAAGAAGATACAGTGAGTAGACAGTGTTGGGTTCAGCTCCAGTTCTGTTTCAGTGAATGAAGTTTCTGAGCCTTATTGTTTTTGATACTGGAGTACGTAATCCAGGTTTTTGTTTTTTTTTATTCCAACGACAGTTACATTAGCTTCACTTTAATATTATGTTTGCCCTCTCTTGATTCAACATATACTAGATCATTTCCCTTCTTTCTTCAGACAAACTAACACAAGAAGAAAGGATAAATGTACTGTAAGTGGCTGAACAACCTTAATTAGAAATATTTCTAGAAAATGTTGGCTCGAAGCAATCAGTCTCTGGACCGATGCACACTTTTGGCTCTGTAGGCGTCCGAGTCCAGCAGGACATAGGAGGCTCTCTTCTAATTGGCCAGTGGAAGACTTCAAACAGCACAGTTAATCGCTGGTGCGAGGCGCCGTCTCACTGGCGCGTCACTTCATTTGTGCTCATTTTCTTTTGGCTAATTAGTAAGCTGTTGTGCTAGCTTTGCACAGTTCTGATCACAGTCCTTTTAATTGGTAAGCCCTCAGATCAGGTCTGTGCTTCCTATCCAAGCGCAACCTGAAGCAGATGACAGGCAGAATATGTGGAGATGGTGGGGGAGGAGTGAGGGGGATCATATATAAATAACTGCCCTCAATACACAAATCCTCCAGCTACAGACGAGAGGCACGCAGATAGCACAGGCCACTGTCATTATTTGAGTTTGTCTGGCACAAAATTTTATTTAAATGAGACCGCTATTTTGTAAACACTCAGCTTCATATGTTCTTGTAGCATTTAAAAAGTTTGTTGTAACAAGAAAAGCCGTATCTTATGTTCATGAGGAGTTTGATAATGAAACGGAGTCTTTCTGCACCAACTGTTTTGACATGTATTGCTCTAAAATGCCTAATAAGAATCATTCTGTCGTATCATTTGAGAAGAACTCCATCCGTCATCCATCATGTGTGTAGGGTAGGCCGGAGAGGACAAACTAAACGAGGGACAACAGTTTTTTATGTGCTCTAAGGGTTCATGTTGCCAAGAATGGAAGGCATGCATGAACAACAGAGAGGTATTTGAGATAACAAATGCCCCCATAGATACTAATTTCTCAGTAACCTTGTTTAATTATTAATAAGGATCCAAATAAGTACAGAAAAGTTTTTGCACACATCAGATCCTCAGTGTTTTTTCCCATCAATTGCTATTTTTACCTTGTCTTATAAAAGGCCTATATTTAACTCTGTCTGTCTGACTGTTTTTTTTACCTTACTTTAGCTTGTTTGTGTATAACTCAACAGGGAGTATAGATGTTCTGCTTCCTCTCAACATGGTAAAAATATGTAAATTATTATCTAAGCGTGTTGTTAATAGGCTTAGAGAGCAAAGGTAGCTTTCAAACCCGGGGTCATGTAGCTCAGCAGCAACACGCAGCAGAGAATATGAATGCATTCTTAAGTAAAGTATAACGTGAGCGGTTTGCCATTGAAGCAGCCCGGATCAGCACGGCTTACTCTAAATGCACGATGCGTCTGTGAGTGTGTGGGACGGTGTACACAGGTTACATGTTACACACACCTTGTCCGGCCTCTGTCTTGTCTCTTTCTGCTCCAGGGAAAAAGCATATTGGACAGTTTGTTGGCAGCTGTACAAAATCAATGTGCGAGATAAAAATGTGCCAGTGGTAAATAAACTCTCCGAGCTGGACAGATAAGGTTGCTGCCCGAGTCGCACATAACAGAGCAGCTGAGTGATTTGACTTTGTCAGGAGGGGCAACTTTGCTACATGCCAATTGGCTCCTTGAAAGATGGAAGAGGAAGTTGTGTGTGGCTGGAGGGATGTGTGGAAATAATAAGCTCAGAGTGTAGGCCTACATATTGGTTTATTCCAGCTTCAAACACCAGCTGAGACTTGAATGAATGTTTTTCTTTGTATCAAATGCACCGTAAGACTCTGTGGGCTGGTGATATATTAGCAGCTCAAACCTCTGTGCCTCTTGTTTTAAATTATGCTGCCCTCCACCTCACTCTAACACCAAACTCACACACAAAACAAAAATGTCATTTAGAATCACTGCTGACTGTCATATATGAAAAAAGGTCAGAGGTTAGATTGTAATTCTGAAGGACTATAAATTGAAACGTTTCACAGTTGTGTACTTGTGTTACTGTTACAGAAGTGGATTGACATGTTAAAGTGTAAAGAGTAGTAAAGAGGAGGAGGAGTAATGCATAGACCTGGATCCTGAGTCTGTTATGGCCGGCAGTGGGAGTTATTCATTGAACTTGTACCCTTTATGCACTTTCTGGCAGCCATCTTGAGCATGTTGGGGAAAAGATTTGGAAAAAAGTTGGCATGTATCAAAGGAAATAGAAAGAAAAAAACTGTGAGAAATCCTATTTTTTCTGTTTTTTAAATGACTATGAATGAGTGGGAGCCAGTTTTCTAGAGCTGTATTGCCAGACACTTTACTGCAATCCATTGTTTACAAATGCCTCTATATCTTTTAAATTATGTTGCCCTGAACCACACAGCTGCCCTTTCCACTTACCCTCCACCTTACTCCCATATCAAAATTCAGCACCAACATGCTACAATTTATCTCTTCGGCCATAGTCCACTTGGCACATAATCTATATTGGACTTAGTGTAATCCTGCATTTTGGCCTGTATTTCCATTACTGCTACACCTTCCCTATCATTGTTTTGTAATTGTCCCTTTCCGTACCTGTGGACTCGGTGAGATATTGTATTTGTCTACACAAATAGACTCGACCCGACCTTCTTCTCTTGGGTAAAGTCTTCATGTTCCCACTCGATAGCTTCTAGAGTGTATGTCTCAGTGGAGCTGGAGGCTCTAGCAGAGGGGTTTCTCTAATTAAACTCACAGTCTCCCCGTCGGAACAAGGCCGGGGCAGACTGATGTTTATATTAACTTACAAAGACACTTGGCTGCTCACACACAAAGCCTACTACGCCCATATTTGGTCATGCTGTCAGACAAAGAGCAGAGGTTCTTTGGAGGTATGTGTTCTTCAGCAGCTATGCAGCTGATTTAGAGGTGTGTTTCAAATTCCAACGTGGCACAAGTATTCTCTTAAAATTTAGCATTAATTTAACTTAATAATGAAGTTCTATCTTGGGATAAATGCTGTATATATCAGTAATAGACTAGCTGAACATATATCAGAAAATGGTTTAAAAGTTGCTGAAAGCTGACAAATAATTGGAAAAAATGAAATAGGCTTTGTTTCTCTGATGGTGTTTTTCTATTGTTGCCTTTTCAGACTTGTTACATTTGGTGTGAAAGGAAACAATGAAACAATGGCTTCTTTCTTGAAAATACACCATATTTTTAAAACATAGAATACCGTCACCACCAGAAGATAATTAGGCTTCGGTTTGTCCCATAATACTTGCTCACACACCGATCAGTAATGCACAACGGTGTTTTGTAAAGCGGATAAACATTCCCTTATAAACTGTCATTCTGGCTGGTGTCCATCAAAGCTTTAAATCCTGCTGCAAGTTTTGGAAGCCAATTATCACAAACCGCTGTGGAAAATAGGACACATTCTGTCCAAAAACTGACAGAAAAAGAGGAGAAAATGCCTAATGCAAAATAATCTGTAGTGTGTATGAGACACAGAAGAGCAGATGCAGATGGGAAGTTACAGGTGTTCAACTTCTGAGTGGCAGACTTTGTTTAATTGGATGCACAGCCCACACCTGGATCGGTGCTGTCTGCTTCCTCCTCCCTTTTGTCGCAGAGCTGCACGATTTTTAATGAAACCGCCTCATGGCCTCGTTTATCTCTGGGGTGTGTGAGAACGGGTGAGATGAGCGCAAGCCAAAGAGTGTTAGTTGAATGCTTTTTTAATAACTGTCAAAATATTGAGCCAAGTCCCCCTTTTTTCAGCACGAGCAGCTCTGGAGTAATCTAACTCAAGGTTCTCTCTAAGTATCGATGAAGTGTCAATGAAAAAGCCTGGCATTTAACAAAGTTTAGATGAACGCTTTTTGAGAAATGTCACTGAGTTTAGTGTGACCTCCAAGTGGAAACAAACTGCTGTTTCTTCAGGCTGTTTGTGCTGACTGCACTCCTGATTCTGTTCCTCCCACTTGTGCTTTAAACATGCTGTAAGCACACATAAGTGCCCAGAATGTCAGCCAAGTAAACTTTTTAGTTTTCTTCAGCATCTGAGCTGAATCCTGGCAGAAAGATCATTCTCATATTACTGAGTTCAAAAAAGTGTAAAGAGTCCTGAGATACCAGATTCAAGCAAAAGTACTGCTATGAGACTGACTCTTCATTTCAAGTACAAGCAAAATAATATGAATAAAAACGAATAAAAGTGACTCAAGTAAAAATAATTCAGACAAGACAGTGCGTTGGATGTTGGTGGCATTTTCACAGCAACAGTTCTTTCTGAAAGTAGCCAACATCTTATGCAAGTTCATTTTCATGATAACAGCCTTCCTTGGCCCTTCAAAATGCAAACTGTTGACTTTAATTTTCTGAAGTAGTGCTGAGTAAATGGTTGTTAGGTTTTCAGCCATTTACGGAAGTAGAAAATGTATGAAATGTAGGACTGTTTCCAAAATAATACTTTTCTAAAATGTTGGAAAATGACACGCACGTGAGTTTGACCCTATCCCCACAGAGATAAAAAAAGTCTGAGGATGAACACTAAGACTACTACTGAGCAGAAACTATGATCGGCAATAACACCTGCCCACTCCTCTTCCACGTTTAGCTTTTTGGCTCTTAAAAAAGCATTGTTTACAGTTTATATACACTACAATTTGTCCAAACAGTGCTATATAAAGAAATACAGCCCACTCATATGGCATTACCTGAGGAGGCCAAATGAGTATAAGATGTCAAACTATGTCACCTGTTTCTGGTTCTGACTTGTGCTGTAACCTTTCTCTAGAATCCCCATCGACGTGGACCCTCTGACGGTCTTCGCCTCCTTGTCTCCAGAGGGCGTCCTCATCATTGAAGCGCGACAGACACCTCCATATGACCTCTTCATCAACGAGGGCCCCCAGCCTGGCGACACACTGGAGGCAGAGGCCCCCAAACCTCCAGAGGCTCCAGTGGTTTAACCACAAACCTAAACCCATCCTTCATGCCAACAAAAAACAACATCCTGCACATGTTACAAGTTTGAATTGTTACACTGTGTGTGGTCGTACAGTTTCCAGCCACACAAAACATTAAAGCTACAGTAGCCAACTTCTTTGAATCCGCTAGCAAAGCATAGTTCAAGTTTGATGTATAATTTACAGAGAGAAAGATTAAAACTTATAATTGTATAAGGCTAGGTATATGTTTTTGAAAGCTGTACATAGCGGCATTCCTGAGATTTTTGGATCCTGATTTTGCCTACTGAAGCTTTAATGTCTGCACAAATACACAATGGAGTCTTGTCTTACTTGTTACAAAGATTTTTTAGTTAGATAAATAGACTAAAGCTAGTATTTTTAATTACGCAATAGAACATTATAGTACACAGTGTATCTGCATTTGGTCGTGTTGGAACTTGTAGCTTTCATACCACTGATACAGTTTTAATTGTTTATTGCTGAAAAATGTAATTGATATGTGTATTTATATTAGGGTATAATTTGTTTCCTAATAGAAGACAGATGATTTATTTTTTCCCACGGCAGTTGTATTGTTGCAAAGAGCAAATCAATAGCTGGCCACAATAAAGACCTGTTTCAAAATGAGATATCACCAGACAATTAAGACTTCATTTCCAAAGGGCAGTCTCTACCACTGTGCCTTATTTCCTCTGTCTTCCCTTCAAAATGATTGTTAATGTCACTTAAACTGAAGAGATAAAAGTGAATCACTGTCTGTTGCCTCCATAGAGCTTGACTAGTGTGCATTTATACTGTCTGTATTGTAAATAGACTTTAATATATGCAATTCATTAAGAAGTAATTATATGAAGAGTTGAATGTGTTACCAGTACGGTTTGATTTCTCTTTTCTATTTAAGTCTACAGGGGACGGCTGCATGATTCAGGGGAATACAGACTGATTGATTTGCCAAACACATTTTATGTCCTGCTTTCTTTCATGTTGATCTCTTTGTTTTTGGCTGATGTAATAAAAATGTCCAGCCAACATCCCAGTGTGTCTCAACATGTGTGTGTTTGATTGAGAGCCATGCCACTCACCGGCCTCATTCTAGGGCTGCAGCCTGTGGTCTTATTGTTGGCCCACAGTAGGAACTGGGCAGCAGATTAGCACAGGGCTTAGTGCTGTGTGCTGAATGGGTCGAACTCATGGAGGCAGCACTGCCAGAGCTTTTTAAAAGATTGCAAAAAATTGGTCCACTTACGTTGCATGTTGTGTGATGCAAAATAATGTAATCTTCTCTGGGTTGTGGAATAAAGAGGAAGGATCGTTTTGAATGTCCAACTGGAGCCACAACAATAAAAACCTTTCATATTTTTGGCTCTGCTGCTTCCTTTGATGTGTCAGCTCACATAAACAGCTGTATTTATTAGTATTGTATGAGATGCATGGACTTGAGTTGTCATGGCAACAGCATTGTCGGAATAACGCCAGTTTATCCTGAGGCTAGTTATATTCATGCAGACATGAGTAATGTGCAGATGCTCAAATGCATAATAAATTACTCATGTCTAGACCTCTTAAACAAATCAGATTTAACGTGAATCACGTTTAACGTTGAATTCAAGTATTTCAAGGTCAATAATAATCTAATGAACAATTTTTTCTTTGTAATTTTTTGTTTAAATGACACATGGCCACTGAACTGGCAAACATATTTTCCACACTCTCCCCGGGCAATAAAAGAATTCATATTTAGTTTCAATGACCCTGTTTACTTTATATTGTTGTGTATAAATTTTACCATATCAAAGATTTATAATGATTCCCCCTTATTGCTCTCAGATGTAATTTTAATAATTTCACATTTTGACGAAAGTCACAAGTTTAATGAGAAGCTAAAATTTTATTTATGGTAATAATACGTTATTACAAAACTGCTGAAATAAATACAACTTACGTTTGTGTATGCAACTGCTTTATTGGAGCGACAAACACAGAATTGCTGAGATTTACTCAATGTGAGATTGTGTCTGTGGATCTGGTGCAAAACAAGCAGAAGCAGGTGGTGTTTTGGCTTTACTCTGTCTCCTGGATGGAGCTGAAGGCTGCAGGACTCTTGGCCACTTACTGCTCTTCAGGTTGGATGATCTCCTCCTTTAGATGCATCTCTTCACCTGCTTTATGCTCTGACTGTGCAGTTGTATCTGGGCTTTGCTGGCTTTCCAAGGCTTCGTGGGCCACAGGAGACTCTTTGCCTTCAGCTGCCTTTTCAGGAGTCTCCTCTTCCCTCTTCTCTTCATCTTGCTGTAGCCCAGTGTTAGTGCTATCACAGTGGGCTTGCTCACCATGTAGCTCTGTCTGGTCCTCTACAGCTGGGGTGTCTGAGACCATGATGCAGCTGTCTGATTCTTTATCAGTAGGATTTTCTGACTCATGCTGCTCCATGTCCACCTAAAAAATGTCAGCATTCTCCTTTAATCTTATTCAAGTCTGGGAACAATATTCCTTTAAAATGTTCAGTTTAAATTTACTATATGTCATATTTTTTATGAATGATATTTGGAAATATTTTGAACCTTGCACTGACATCTTCACTATATACTTTGATCAAGACTTGTGTGTGTTTATTTTTTGTTTTAACATCAGAAGATAGGGCTGTCTTGCGAGGCTGGTTATATGAAATTGTGCCACTACATGAAGTCCCATACCACTGCAGCGTTCAGTCTGAGTATGCTGCAAACTTGTCCATTAATATACCTGTACAGAATATGAGCTTTGAGTAATGTGCCTCCTTTACCAATGGGTTGTTTTCTATGCATTTATCTCTCAAATATACTCACCCAAAATAATTTTTCTTTTTCTTTTTTTGCCATTTTAAAATGTTTATATACTCACCTTTATAGGTATAACAATGGTGGCAGGAATTAAGGCTTCAGGTATCTGAGCCTCAACAGTCAGGATGCCATCTACAGAAAGGGATGATACAATTTTGGTGGCATCGATCTCAGCTGGGAGCCTGAAATTGAAAGAAGGTGTCAACAGGGTCACTAAATATAAAGTGTTACCATTCCAAATACTGAAAGTGCAATATCTCATTATCCAGCCCAGTGAGCACACTGTTACAGACAATCTGAGGTGTTTATAATTGTTTAAATAGTGGATTTTCCATTGTGTGCAAGTTAATACCAGCGCCTACCTGTATTTCCTTGTAAAACATCTGGCAATAAAGCCGTGCTCGTCCGGCCTCTCCTCGTGTCTCCCTGAGGACAGATTACCGTTTATGTGAGGACACACAGAGGAAGCAAGCAACACAACAAAAGCACTCAACACAGAAATTAATTTCTGCCACAGAGCTGTGATTTTAATTTCCCTCAGCACATTATTTAAGTAGCTTTCTAATGTGGTTACATTCAGTTTCCTATCTATTAGTAAGCTTTCATTCAGTGGAGTATGAGAAATCTCTTTAGAAACTATTTAGATAACTGTTAATTCAGCAGAGAATATTATTAGATTGACTGAATGGATTATTTAATAGATGAAAAACAGGGTGCCGTCAGTGTCTGAAGCTGTTATTTAAAGAAGCTGTAAGTCAGTCCTGTGTACCTCTTACTTGAAGGAATCCATCTTTGACACTGAGGGACATTTCTGAAGGAGAGAAGTGAGCTACGTCCAGACAGACCTTCCACTTGTACTGCTCAGGACTAGTGCTGGAGCCGGGGTGATGCAAGGACCCGGAGATGTAGGGCACATACAGAGGAGCAGGACTGTACCCCGGCCAGAAGCAGGCTGCTAGGCTTCTCTGGAGCCAGTCCATCCGCCCAGGGACTCCTGACTCCAACAACGGCAGCAGGCCAGCATCCTGATTGAAACGCCGGCTGGGCTCCCACCATTTTCTCAGGGGGTACCAGGAACCAGCTGTGCCATAGTTCTCACCAGACAGCTGTGTTGTGACATGGTCATTCATGTTATAACAGAAAATAAAGGTTGGCTTGAAAAGGCTTCTTTTGAATCAACTACAAAAGTAACTTCTGGACCCTGTGAAATTTAGCAATTAAAATCTACTTAATGACTTAGGGAATGATAAAAGAGAGATGTTAGTTTGGTGAGAAGGAGGAACCTTTGGGGCTCCTTTATATAGTGTTCTGGTCTTTTTAGCACTTATTAAGCACTCATGCCAATCCCTTGAGACAGTTGTGTGGGCATGGGGTGATGGGTGTGTAGCGGAGGCTGTTACCTCTCGCTGGCCTGTAGAAGGCAAGAGCCACACTAATTAGAAGTATTTTTAACTTTTCAGGGCACAATGGCAAATAGCGTGTGGTTGACTGGGGCGGGTTTTTGTTTGAACGGTTGCATCTGTTGCCTGAAGACCTCTCTTCACACATCCCAGCGAAGTCTATTCTGTCATCAGTGACCGGACGCCTTAGCCTTCTCATAAGTCCGTGGATGTTGTCTCGTTCCCGCACCTTACCCTTTATTCAAATAGTGACATTCAAAGCTGTTTCTTGTTCAAAAATATATGCCAAAAGCTGAAAATGACAAAAAAAAAAAAAAAAAAAGTTTTCTTCTTTGTATCTAAATGTTTCAGGGACACATTTCTGTGTATTGAGTACACAATACTTTTTTCTCAGCACTTTCAACAAGATTATTATTGTTTCCTCTTTGATCAAGTGTGACAGACTTTCATTTTAGACTGGTGTGCCATGAGATGTTGACATATTGTCCAGTGGAGCACAAAACAGACTGAACAGATGTTTCTGACACTCTGTGTGATGCCTCACACAGACTCTGATATGCTGTGAGAGGTTAAATTGGGATTCTCTGTGGCTCCTGGTGGAGTTGACTGAAAAATGGGCTCTGCTGTTACAGCTATCATTAGAGACTTCCATCCTGTTCACATTAAAGGCTCCCAGGCCCAGAGTGCAGCAATGTGTTCATGCCAAGCTTTACAACTAGTTTGGAAGCATATACTAATCTAAAGTTTGATGAAATGGTGATCTTCAGTCAAAATAATCAGCACAGGGGTGTAAGTCGAAGAAGTAGTGTTACAATAAATGCGTTGACATATTTAATTGTAGGATATAATTTCCTAAGTACAATTTAATAACCAAACAGGCTTGTAGACATACCTTGTTGTGCACATGTAGGCCTTGGGTCGGAGCAGTTGAACCAGAAGCAAACATACACCTGTGTCTAGATAATTGGTTGGGGATTAGTCACAGATTGAACACAGATAACTAGTAAAGGTTCTGGACAATGGAGAGGTAGATAAATGGACAGATTATCACGTTGACACTGACTGATAACACTATGAGGCCAGTGGTGGTGGACTTGGAGAAGCCATTAAAAACTTTTACATAAAAATGCTTGTACATGTAGTTTTAAAAGTCAGATTATACTTTGTGCGGTATATTTGTAGACTATGTATTGCAGACTGAGTAGCCTTTAGCTTTGGCACATAATTTATAGTCTGGAAATAAGTAGCTTTTGCCACAACAGCAAGGCAGCTAGGCTAACAATTGCACTAGCTAAAAAGCTAGCTCCCCTCATACGAGTGGTCACGCATGGTAAGAGCATGTTTGTGTGTGACCTATGATGGCAGAATAAAAAAATATTATACCCAGTGGCTGATGGGTAATGGAGTGTGTTCCTGTCCCTTAGCAGTAACTATGGTAACAGGGAGGTCACGTGTTGCAGTGCAGTTAATCCCGTGCAGGTGGCGCAACTAACTTTTTCCAATAAAAAAAACCACACAAACACGTTATTGTTCTTTTTCAAGAAGACGTCTGACAATTGCCCAAACCTGTGTCAGTCTGAGGAGAGGGCCTGAGCGGCAGAGGACCCTGAACCCGGAGGCTCGGTGAAACTGATGGGTGAAGCCTATGAGTGAAGCTAATGGGTGAAGCTAATGGGGGAAGCCTATGGGGGAAGCCCGTGGATAAAGGCAGCAGGCGGACAGCGCCAGGAGAAGGTAACCCTGAGAATAACTTTTCTGAAAGGCACGACTCCAGTCAAATTCTATCAGATTTGTTTATGTGTGTGTTTGTGTGGGAGAATGAGAGCCGTGAATATTCTCTCTGATGAGCCTCTCCACCCCCTGTAAACACATCATTACCAAATCATTTTGATGTTCTGAATTAGGATTAACTTCAAAGATGGCTGACAGTTTATTTATCTCTTACAAAATAAAAAATTAAAAGAACCCAGATTCTGAGCCACAGCACTCTTATCTTTTTTTGTTCAGATCTGCGTTTTATCCCTTTCCATCTGGCAGCTGATGAAGATCAGAAAGTCTTTATGGTCCAGCTTTTTTCATTTTTCCCTGAACTGCTAATGTTCCTCTCAAGTGATAGGTTGGGTTCCTAACATAGAAAGTATCTGTCACTAATCGGTCACCTCAGCTGCTCTGTCATCAGTGACACCAGTGCCATGTCATCTAAATGGACACTGATCCTGCTTCCAGTGAGCTGATGAGATTTAGCTGCCCAGATGAAAGAATAATTCAAACAGTCAAACCAATCGAAACACATCCATGACCCATTTTAATATGAACTAGTCTCAGTTGGGAATCATCTCAGAGATGGTTCCCAGGGCCCTGTGGACCTCACTCTCAGTTCCTAATCAGTAACACAGACTCAGTGTGTGATCTTCTAAAGGCTATCCTCCTTTTCAAATACAAGTACAGACACTGTCATTTGTAAAGATGACTACAGTCACCTATGCTCATGGGAGGACACAGCAGTGGGCAGTCACAGCGAATCACAAGGCCTCAGCCCCCTGCCACACATCCATGGGATATTAGCAGCTAATGCATCAAGGGGGATGGAGTGTCAAATGGCTGGTTTGTTCCTGTGGACACTGCATTCATCATAGTTATTGTGAGTTGGGCTCAGATGCTGTCACTGAGCGGCTGGCAGACAAAAAGAGAGACATGGTTTGTATCAAAACTGACACATCTAAATGAAATGGCTTCTGTGTGGAAAAATATTTTAGGAAAGCTCTTTTACAACTTATTTCATCCACACTGAGTTTGAAATAATATTGCAGCCTGATAGTCTCACTCAGCAGAGTGCTGTTGCTTGCAGAAATGTATCCATTGAATTGGTGTAGCCATGCCTATTGCCAATTCATTGTTTATATGAGTACAGTGAACAAGAACAGACTGCCAGAGACTGTAAATCACTAAAGAGGGGAAACAAGGCAATCTTATCTGCTGCAGTTTCCTGCTCTGTTATTGCATTTACACAGTTTGATTCAACCCTCTATGGTGCTGTTAAGACAAACGCTGCACTAACGATATTGTTTGGTATGTGTGTATTTTTTAGTGTTGACCTGAGGTGTTGCAGAAAATATACACCTGCGTAAAAGATTCTCTTTTCCCCTGTATTCCTGTTTTGGGCATGAATGTGTACTGTGTGCTCATACAGTATTCAAATGCTCTCTTTTCTCTGTGTCCACTGAAGTATCAAAGAGGCAACAGCAGAGTCACACCATGACTCGAAAGAGATTTGCAGCAAATGAGCCCATCCATCAGCAGACGCACGTGGGACCACAGGACGAGGAGAGGCGCTTGGGCCGAGGAGAGGTACGGACTTTTGAAGAGGAGCTTCACAGTGAAAAATGACAGCAGTGACATTTCCATGTTCTTCCTCTCCAACGTCATCATAGCACCTCTGTTACATTTAGCGTTACCTTTAAATTTATTCCATCTATACCATTTGGTAGTCTAAGGTTAAGGTTCCCTAATGCATTCACAAAAACATGGTTTTGGTTCTAGCTTGAAATACATGATAATCACCATTACAGGTTCCAAAACAATTTATTTTATGAATGTGTCAGCCAGTTTAAAATTAGGTTCCTTAAATGGAAACAGAACAAAAGCTTTGTCTGTGCTTAAGGCCTGACAGTCACTTCTCAAAACCCTATTTTTCCTATTTATACAGAAAATGTATAATAATATCATCAGACTCATAATCTTCTGCAAAAACTCTCCTGCAAGTGTAGAGGGACTAATACCAACTGTTTTACTGGGTAAACTGGTTTAGGCAATGCACAACCTTAAATTGCCTCTGCTTGATTTTCTTTTTGCCGTCCTGGTCTCAACCCCATTACTCACCCACAACAGCTGCCGAGGGACCTTTCCTGTTTTTGTTTTTTTCTCCTGTCTGTCTAAGTCCCTGTTACAGACATGGTGTATGGTATATGACTTAATGTTTACCACTACTGCAAACTAGCCAGTGGACTCTCTCTCTCTTAAATGGTTTTGCAGGTGGGAATGTTATTGAGTTATTGTTTATTCTGTGCCTTTAACGTTACAGCTCCTCGCTTTCTTGGCAGCTAATCCACTTTTTCTTTTTCTGTTGTATTCACTGTTTAATAGATATAATACACAAATACTCAAATACCTATATTCTCACAATAGGCTGTTGTTGTCTCTAATGTTACAATTAAAAAGTCACAAATAGCTCTGTGCTCACCATACACCTCTGTCTGATTATCTACCAAAGACATTTAACCAATCCATTAACAATGTCCTTTTTAAATTCCACAGCAGAAAGTAAGGTGTGACTTGTAATTACATCCACATTTACACTCATCTCACTTGCCATAATCTAATATATTCTGTAGAGAACCTCACATTTATCTTGCACTCGTTTTTTTTTTCTTACACTTTGCAGTTAATTATGTGGAGATTAATTGGCTGATTATCTGTCACTTCCCAAAATATTAGAAGCACACTTTGTTCTCTTGGCCTGCTGCCTGCTCTGTCTTTGTGGGGGGCACAAGGGGATGAAGCTTTTAGAGGTGATAAAGTGTCCCGAGTTTGCAAACAAAGTGAGCAAAACAAAGTGTGATAAGACAAAAGATGGATGGAGAAGATGGAGTCTTATTGTTTCTGGTATACTTTTCTTTCAGAGTTTGCCCGTTAGTTATAACAACGCTGGAAGAAGGGAGACATTGTTTCCCTGAGGAAGCATCTGGGCTATACAAGGTAGGATCTATTGTGTGTTTGTGTATTTACTAATGCTTTTTCTCATTCTCTCAGCAAAAGTCAGAGTTATGAATAAAAATTAAATCAAGCTTGACCCACTGCAGGTATGCTTTGCTTTTACTCAGTATCTCTGTGTCCTGCAGCAGTGGAGTCCTGCCACTAAAATCGGTGGCATTTGGTATCGGTGTGAGTGTGTGTCCCACCTCGTAACCCCACCACAGGGTGTAGAGACAACCTCCTCTGGGGGCGGCCAAGGGTACTTCCAACTGGCTGACATTTCTGACAGATTCTGATAGAGCTGAGAGTGCTGAATTATTCATACAGGTGTTATAGGGAAAGGGTGCCATTTTCACTGGAGAAACTAACCCCCAAATGAATTGTGGCTGTTTATTCCTGCAAGTGAATACAGAGGTAATGATTTGCGGATGTGATGGCTTTTAGGCCAAATGGCAGCCCGTTCTCTGTCAGCTCACATGTCCAGAGCTCATACATCTCACCGGCTCTCAGGCCACGCAAAACCTCTTCAGTTTAATCGCCCAGCTTTACCTTCACTGGTAGTTTAAAGTAGATATGTCTGATATGTCCATTTTAGGAATAGCCTTTGACAGATTGCAATAACTATCTAAAGCTAGAGTAGAAATATTAATAAAAAGGCATAATTTGGAAGTGACCTTGTAAAATAGATGTTTATTGGTAGTGAAATGTGAACCAAAATATTGTAGTAACATTTTGCTTAGTTGTTCTAATCGGGACATTGTTAGGAAGGCATCATTTGGTAAACTAATTTGTGTCCCTCACTACAAAAAGACATTTATTTTCTTTATCTCCGTCTTGATAAATGTCATGTGGCACATATCTCAATCATTGTGGCAGAATATTGCAATCCTAGTTTTGTGCTGGCCTAGGGCATACTGTACTGGCACTCACTTCAATGAGAGAGAGAGAGAGAGAGTGAATGCTACATCTCCATCACCTCCTCAGTCAGTGATTCCATTGTTTTATACTTTTACCATAGTATGAACATGTAGTTGGTCAAACAACATCCTGTTCATCTGAGGTCACTTTTGACATGCTGAGTTTTCAAATCAGTCGGGATGATATTTTGTGTCCAGTGCATTGCAATATTTATGGTGCTGTTACATATTCCTGCCTTCATTGTCATTTTACCACACATTATGGAATCAAGATTCAGATTCATTTCATGTGTCTGCTTTTCATTGACCATGAGAGTTAGCTTTGGTTTTGTAGGTGCTTCTTCACTGATGAGTGGAGTTGCTTGTATGGTCACGTTTTGACATTTGTCTCTGGTGATGTTGACTTAACATCCTGTCATGTCACTATCCTGTTGTGAGACCAGTTTTACTTTGTATAACACATCACACATCAAATCATACTTTTGGCCTGTACTCTTTACTGTTTTGAAATTAGGATATAATTATCAAATGTGTGTGTATTTGAATTAATTTGTTTACCATAAACAGGACAACGAAACCTTTTGGCAGATTTCTTGTTTCACATACATGACCAATACACACATTAATTTAACACTGGGCCTGAGAATAGGTTTGATAGATGTGATTTGAAATGAGCTACAGTGTATAAAGTGTTATAATCAACGTAAAGACTCCTCGTCCTATTCCTTTTGTTGCCTGGCAACAGGCTGCCATCCATGATCTAACGTAGCCTTTGTTGTCATACAGTTATGTAGTACATTATTTACACTGCCATCATTGTTTGAGTCCTCTATCAGGGATTGTTGTCAGTTTCAAGTCAGTTTTGGTGACATCTCACAGAAAACAAATTTGTATTGACTGTAAAGACAGGCGCTGGTTGTGAAGCAGAATGATGTTTTGCTTCTCGCCTTTTCCACAGAAAAGTTGAGTGTTTACATATTGATGATACATTGCCTCTTCTCAATGCCTTTTATTTTCTTGTCAGACCAGATACAGCAGCCTGGCATTGAGTTGGCAGTTTTTTTCTGTTTGCTTCTGTCTTTGTCCCCTCCTTTATTTCAGCACATTATTGTTCAGCTTTCATGTTGCATTCAGGCACAACCAGCGCACTTGTCACAAACATTTGCGCATGTGTCACATCAAACAAGCAAAAACACCCACTTGCTCCACGTTTGGAGATATTAGGCAGCATAAAAGCGTAAGTAAAATCTAATATCAAAGTGTCACTTTAGCACAAAGACTGAACTAAATGAATCACGTCTGAAGCAAGGTCACTGAGCCATCTCCAACACTCTTGGCAGCAGCCAGCAACTCCAGGGACAGACTTTTTATATTACGCTACATATTTGAAGCTACGATTCATTAGCCATGCTGATAGATACATGCTTTAATTAAAGACTGCTGCGTTATAGACTCAGATGTCACATATGAAGTTTAATGGAATATCAGGGTATGAAAAGGGAGGTATGAAAATAACACAGACATGCCTCAGAGCTAAATTGGTGCACTCTGTGTATAAGTGAATTGAGCCAAATTAGCATGCTGGAACATAAGTGCCCGGTGCCCCCCTCCTGACTGCTCCCAGCTCAAGTGTTTGGCTCCACTTGTGGACGAAATATTACCAGCCAGCTGCTCACTGGATAACAAACAGGAACTGGAGCAGTAGAGGACTGGAACATATGCAGGTGTTTGAGCCTTTACTCTGCTTTCATTAATGCAAGTAATATCAAGTGTGTGCAAGGAAAGGTCAAGGAAATCTTGTCATGTCAATGCAGCAGTGACCTGCACACTGCCCTCTGTTATTGCTTACATTATACTCTACTGAGGGTTTGCTAATGGAATGCACAAGAAAGTCTCATTATGAAACTCTGCATCACAGTAAATAACAAACTAAGGCTGCACAGTGTATTGAAAATTGCTGTATCAACATGTGCAGTGGACCTATCAAGAGTCACAGGCTTCACTGTTTGAACTTACTTTCCTGAGTTTAAAGCATTAGATTGAATTACTTTGTAGACGGTAATTTCTAGATTTGAAATGTCTCTAAAAGATTTTATTTCTAAAGGGAAATTAAAATAAGTCCTTTCATGATTATTCAGACAAGCCATGGCCTTATCACTGACCTGTGCAATTAGCTGCTTCCTGCAAGTCACACACCACTAACTCAAATAGATCTTTGCATAAACACTCATACATTGACTCTTACAAAGGCTTTTGCAAATGGAGCTGTATACAAGGAAGAAGAAGAAAAGTCTTATGAAATGGACAATGCATCTTAAATATTCCCATGCATTATCTTTGTTTACTTTATATTTTTAATGAAGCTACACTTTCAATCATTTATTGAAGAGAATCTGTTTTTCACTTGTAATGGTTTGATCTGGAGACTCCTATCATTTCTGCAGCACTCATCTTCACTTCATTTACATATAAATAAAACAAGGTTATAGAATTCCTGTCGGACCTGTATACAATGTCTGCACTGATTTCATATAACTGCATGTTACAGTCATATTGAAATGCATACAGCATCATAAGAGATAAAGCCTGTTCCATTTTAAAGTGCTTTTTATGACGATCCCAACAACAAAGGATCACAGAGGCGTCTCATACAGCACCTTGACTCTTCACTTGAGCGCAGTATAATGAGCTTCACAGCAGCCTGCACTTTGCTTTTGTCTGCCTGCTTTACTCACAAAAATCTGAGTCGCTAGTGTGAAATGGCCAAGAAACCGCCTTGCTGCCAAAGTCACCTCAACAGTGCCTTCTTTTAATTTTCCATCACAGCATTAATGAAAAGGTAATTACGCGTGCATTATGAGAAAAACAAGCAAACAGTATGCAAGGAAAGGTTATGCTTGATAGCTAAACTGCGGTAATTAAGTCATTAATCTGCCGAGGCGTTACACGTTTCACCCATAATGCTCTGGATATGTGTTATTTGTGGTGGCTGCTGCAATGAAGTGCCCTGATTTGGATGATTTACAGTGCGGATGTGTGCATGCGTTGTTGGGAGGGATTATCGTAATGAGGGAACGCCACTTTTGACCGTAGCTCATCGGCTTTGATGGTATTTTTTATGTCTGACAAAGAGGAGATTGATGTTCAGGCCTGGCATTTATGCTTTATGAACATTCTGTCTTTTACATCTCATTTGGGTTTACTGAGGAGGAACATTTATCATTATTAGCTCTCTCAGTTAAAGCCCTATATTTATGTATCTGCTTTTTTTTCAGGCACTTGACAACTGCAATTAAGCATGGCCGAAGAGGAAAAGAATGACAGGACGCCCAAGTGTCAGCTCCGACATCAAGGTAAATTGGCAAGGCACTTTAAAAATTACTTAGTAAAATGCAGCCTCATTCATCCAGGTAACAATACACTAAAGTAGTTGTAGGAGTGAGACATTGATTTAAGGACTCATTCATTAATAAACTACAACAATGGAGCAAGAGGTAGCTATTGATGCTACTCACACCAAATGCTAATGGGCAAAAAATATGCTACACAAATTTATGCTACATTAATGGCTTTATGTTGATCTGATTAATATCGACACTTACTTGACACTAGCTTTGAAAGTGTGACTTTGAAGTTAGCAGCAGTCATCAAGCTGTCAACTGCATCGTCAGTTTTCTTCACTCTGGGTAATGGGAAAGTGAACTGGCCTAGTTATACATTAAAAATATTGGAAAAACTAAAACCTAATCTACAGTTGAAACACCAAGAAGAAAAAGAGTGTTCAAATAAAGGCAATGACAGGGACAAAAGGGTTTAGTTTTCTTATTGGATCAAGGTTATGGAGCCAAATCCCACTTCCACAGTTGGGTCCACTCCTGTTCACAGTGAAACAGACAAAAGTGAAACAGTATAATGCAATATACCTGTCGTTTTCATGTTAAAAAATATGTTTTTTTGGAGGAAATCAGAAAATCAGACACATTTATTCATTCAGATTTTGATAAAAAAAATCACACAGCAAAAATAACTGAAGTAGGCTAAATAAGCAAATAAAAACAGTGTATCAAAACTATGGCTTCAGTGTGAACTCGGGTAATATGAAACGTACTTCAATATATTCTGCTACAAAATGTCTCCTTGGCAAATGACCTACTCCTTATCTACAAGGTTTTATTTAGACAAAGAAACAACATTCATGCATTCACCCTCAAGGCTAACTGTTGCATAAAATGTGTATGTTTTGTCAAAGGAGGATAGTAAATGCTCTTAAGTGAGTGTATATTTAAAGTATGGAGCAAAAAGAGTGTGACCTGAGCTTACCCATGGTCAGAGATAAGCAAAGTGTGTGGCACTCGCTGAAACATACAAAATAATGTTTTTTATTACTATAGGGGAACATACTACTTTCAAAGGTGAATATCCATGAACTGCTACATACACCCTCTAACAGTTAAACAGGTGGTGTGTATTGTTCAGAAAGCTCATAAACAGCATGAGAGAAAAGAGTTTGATTGTAAAGAATAGCTGCACTTTGATTGGCTTGATTCATGTCAAACAGATGTGTTACTACACCTCAGCAAACATCAAACAAAGGGAAACAAACAGGCACATGGCTGAATATTTAATGTGAAACATCTGACAGTGAAAGATATTGCTCATGCTTTCATTTGGCGTTTTCTTTCATTTGGAAGACTGCTTTGATGCAAGCTGAACTAAAGATAACCTTTATGAAAAATGTGTCAAAAAAAGTTTTCTCTGATAAATGCACCTTGTTAAAACTCAGATGTTGGCTGACATTAAACACACAACATTCACAAAACAACATTTAGGGTTTTCTGATCCACTTTGATCTGGTGTGAGGAATTTGATGTCTAGATCAGAAATGCTACTTTTGAACAAAAGTGCAATGCAGCTTCAAATATCTTCTACACTAAGACAAAAGGGTTGAAAAACACTGGCACCTTAATGGTGTTGAAGTGGAGAAATACCTGTTTGATATTACAATTCTTGACAGAGCTGGGGTCCTCTCTAATATGGAAACACATCAGTATCCATATTCATTGGCAAGATATGATGATCACTGGAAAAGTTATTCCTATTTTACAAGATCCAAATAAAATCAAACCAACCAAAGATAAACTACTGGTTGTAGTTTACTGTTATATGTAGTCATATTTATTAGCACTTTATTAGCAACTAGAATTTACTCAAAACATAAATAGTACACGAATTATGGGAGTTCTAGATATGGTTCTAAATACAAAATAATCATACAAACTAAAGCCATGTAAGACTTTGTAATGTGGTTCTTTGAAATCCTTTCACCCTCACCAGAAGAAGTCTTGCTGTTGACTGAAAAACTGAAGAATGTTAACAGCATTTCACGAAAGGACAAACTATTTGTCTCAGAGCTGCTGTTCATGATGCATCACCTTCAGCTCACCTGCAATTCTTCCGACTATATTACTTGTTGACTGTCAAGGCCTTCAGAAAATAACGCGGCCACTCAATAGCTGTTGGCTGACATGTGACAGATCCTAATCTCCATGTCTATCAGTCGCCATACGATTGGCCTGGGCAAAGATGAAAAGAGCTGAGAGCGAGCCGGGAGGAAACATTTGTGTGCAGAGGGAGGAACTCATATTATGTTTGATGTGTTACAGAGATCATTGGAATGGATGTGGTCATAAAGCCGGGAGCGTGGAAGTGTTGAATTGACATACGAGATCTCTTGACTGGAGGACAGAGAGTTTTGCATTTGTACCACTTGAGATGAAGAGTTGGGTCCCTTGTTTCCATGTTTACAGCCCACTTAATGTATTCAAGACTTGACTATCAGAAAAATACCGTAGAACTGATTGCAGTTGAGTGTTTGGCCATTGGAGACTGTAACATCTAATGTACTGTTTTCCAATTTAATTTTTGAGTGAGACATTATCAACTTTTAAGTCCAAAGAATTTATGATTCCTGGATTTAATTCCGGCTGGGGTCATATGCTCAATGTCATTCCCCTCTCTCTCAACCTTTTTCTTGTCTATCAGTGACTAAATCAAATAAAGGCTAAAAAGTCCCCCCAAAAGGGCTGATTGTTGTATATTAAACAAATACTTTTAATTGAGACTAATACTGCAACCAGTAGTATTGTTTTCTTTGGGACACTTTTGCCTCAGTTAATCCTGTACATAGTTACGCTACATTATGTCAAACATGCAAACATGTAATTTACATGCTCTTTAATAGATTCAAGTTTTATGTGTTGTTGCAGGGAGGTCATCTAGCTCCAGCTCTCGAGGCTCTGATCTGGATTAATATGCCAGAGTCAGCCCACTTTCTATCCACTCGGGCATAAAAGAAGTTTGTCTTTGGTCAAAGGTGGGTCCCACTCACACACAAGTGGCCACTAGTGAGTTATGATACATGAATAACAAGATGACTTTTTAAAAGGTTACTTAATGCAAGATTGTATCATCAGGAGAAAAAGTGGAAGATGATATATTCAGTAAAAGCAGTGGTTCTTATCTCTTACGGACCTTTTATGGCTTTTTCTTTTTCACTGTATTGATGAATATTTGTTTACTTGATCTGCTTGCATTTGCAAGTATTTCTGAAATGACCAATCCTTTTTAAGATCAGTCCTTTATTAGTCCCACGGCCTATAGTAGGAAAAGGTATGCTGCATAATAATCTGATTTAAATATATTGCATGTTACAACAGCCCTCAAAATAGAACTATGGAAATAAATTGATTAGTTTAAATAAACATACAAACAGACTGCTATTTACTGTTAGGACTACATTGTGAAGGAGTGGTATGAGTGACAGATCTTCAGGATGACCATGTGTGAGGCCAACCTCCTAAAGAGACGTTTGTTGTCTGTGTAGCAGGAAGCGGCTGATGTTGGGTGGAGGTGATCAGCAGCTGAAGGCACCCGCTGACAGAACTTGATGAAATATAAAGTCGTGAGCTCCGGAGGGGTCCAGGCTTAGCACGGATATTGCTTTCTTCCATCTCTGTCCCCCCCTCAGGTCTGTGCTCCTGTGATATAGACCCACCAGAGGGAGGTGAAGCGCAGCAGATGGAGAGAAAATGCAGAAGCAGCAGCTGTGTGCGCCTTAAACTCATGTTTAACCCCCGGGATGGCTGTTACAATTCATCTGTAGTCAGGTTTAATTCCTCTGTAGCAGCTTCCTTCTTGTCTCCTCGCCTTAATATTAAACCACGTTGATCACACTCCTACAATCATTCTGTGTCCCTAATGTATTGCCTTTGATTGTTGCAAAAGAGGAAGGTCTAATTGGTCTAAGGTTAATTCTGCTGCGTGTTTCATTATCAGAGGAGACCTGAATAGACAGAAAAGATGAATTCATAAAGTTGAACATGCTCTGCCCTGATGACCTGTTAAAATAAAAAAGAAATATTCCAGTCTACAGGTATATCTTGAATAAATCATAAAAGTGGAATAATTAAATAGAATACCAGTAAAGACTCAGGAATAGTGCTGCATAAAGAACAGAGGAGAGAATCCATTTTTATTTTTTGTGGCTGAACGTCATCATGTTACAGCCTCCAGGGCCTTCACTCAGCTTCAAATCCAATTTCCCAGAAAGTCTTCAGGTTTATGGGCCAAATGATCCAGCTGAGGTATTACTGTACGTGAAGACAAGGAGAGGATAAAATGAAACATTATCACAAGGTTACGACACTGGTGGGCCCTTTACCAGGCGGGCGGCGCTGATGTTAGGCATCAATCTAAAACACAGCACACTTTTACGAGAAGATGAATTATGATTCTGATAATGGTCGGAGTGACTGTCGAGCTGTCTCTGCCTCGAAGGCCGATCCGACTTGTGGTGAGTCGCAGAAGGTCAGCCAAGTGATGAATGTGATGATGAACAGCCGCTGTTATTTTCCATTGGCAGAGACCCTGGCCACGGCAGGACCACAATAAAGACGCTAAAAAAGGAGGGAGCTATTGAGAACAAATGGGACCAATTCATTTCAGCCAAGGTACCCTTCCCTTTCACTTACTGTATATATAAATGCAAGTATCACTGTACTGTATAATAATTTATATACGTTACCTTCACATTAATAAAGCCAATGAGAAATTCTTCATTTTTAAACATTTCTTTTAAATATGATGTTTTTAGTCAAATTATTTAGAAGCAGCTAACCTATTTTAGTGCATCTATGCCAAATGGTTTTGCATTGCTAATCAGCAAAACATTAACAATATCCAATTACGGTTGCATTTTCTGCTCCATTTTCCTGTGAGTTTAAACCCATTATGTCTCGCAGGGGTTAAAAGGGGTTCCAGTTTTACAAGGAAGATAACGAAAGAATTGTTCATTGCAAACATTTAAATTTTTTTTAAATAAAATTACAGAGATCATTTGATTTTTTCATTTTCTACTGCTTATTCTCTATTATCTCAGCTGCTTTCGGATACACCCTGGACAACTGACAGTTAATCACAGGCTTAAAATTTAAACTGTGAAAGACAACATCGGCTCTCGTATATCTTTACTATGGGCAATTTAACCTCAGCATATTACCTATACTTGTATTTTTTGGACAATCTGAAGCCCAAAAGCTAAATGTATTTAAAAGAGTCCATGTTAAAGTTTCCCCAGTCTTGGTATTGTCTTTTTGTTTTTAGTTAAGTTTTCTCTCCTCTAGGTTCTAGACAAACTCTGAGCTCAGCAGGACATCCACCTTATTTTTCAAAGTCTTCTGTCTTCACACTCACAATAACAGAAGTCCCGCACTGTGACTTCTCTGTGTGTGTGGATCCATACTCACATATTTGGTTTTCATGTGTTAAAGGGTTATTACAACATAGTATTTCCTAGGGACCTGGCCACAACATTACTCATCCTGACCTTGAAACAACCTTTAACATCCCAGTTTAGTACTTTATGTCATGAGTTTGTTCCTATATGAAGTAAACAAGCTATGCAGGTGCATTTGTATGTCACATGACCACCGCACTTGATGCACAGGTACACTTACTTATACAGTCAAGCCTGCACACTTCACTGCTGATTGACTCGCTCAATAAGCACAAGCCCATCCACACTTGCACAGTCCTTAGGGAGGCAGTGTGCGGCAGGGACATTAGGAGAGCTGTAGGAGCTGCTGTTGTTGCTGTTGTGTCTTCCAGGCTGGTAACGAAGCTGATGGAACAGTCACACAAACGTAAGGCGTAGGTCTTCTATGACTGACAGCGGGAGAGGCGCTTCTACCTGGACATGTGTGCCAAGCAGTCTGTCGCTACGTGTGTGTTTGCATAGGAATAGCACTTCCATTTGTTTGTTCATCTGCTTTTTTCATTATCAAATGTTTAACTGAAATTTTAGACAATAATTGCAAACAACGCAAGGGATGTCATTGGACGGTAGTACATAGTCCTAGCATTCATTCTTTTTGTTTAGGATTGAAAAGCCGTCAGGAAAACATCAAGAAAATGGATACACACAAATAAATCACATTATCATAGCAGTGGCTTGGTATTTCAAGCTCGTGGCAGTCTCTGCACTTTTATATATTTATTCTACTCCAAATTTAAGCAGCAGTAATGTGATCTCAGTTCAACTAGGGCTATTAAATGGATGGTTCATTAAATAATCACTGCAACAACAACAACACATACAACTGTCAGTCATAGTCACCACATACACTTTAATTATTAAAAGACTGAATTAAAAAATGGCATTAATCAAAAGCCACCCAATCAAAGAATTTAGAGCTAATTTCTATGGATTCTTTTCCTACTTTATGGTAATATTTAGTTGAGATTTACGATTAAACATGCAGTAAAGTGCTCTAACACTTTTGCATATGTTTTTTCACTCAAAACCTTTGTTGTACTGACCTCTATGGGTGGAATGCTGTTGCATTTCTGACCAAAACAATAGTCATTTGTTTTGTGCATGTTCCTCTGTTACTTGATCATTCTTAAATGCTTCTATTAACATCTATTAAAGTATATGCACATACGTTGTAAATAACTGAACAATCTATGTGTCATATATGTCTTTGTATGTGTTTACTTTTACAGCCTGGTAAAGCTCACTTCCAGCAGCCTCAAACCTTCTCTGCACACCTCCCTCATCCTCACAGAAGGTGTCCCTGACCAAGACTCCAATGGCTGCGTAAAATGAAAACAGTGTACAAATGCCATCAAAAAGAATGTAAGTTGGACTTTAGTTTAATGTTTTATGGGCTATTGTGGATGCTGGGTCATTTCTTTATATCATACAGTATTTTTTGGGCTTGTAAACATTTTGCCTGGTTATTGTTTGGATAGATATTTGTTATATTGGGAGACTTTTACCGCTCTATTATCACAATTACTGCACTTTTGCCAAGCTACAACATACAGTGCTACCTGAATTTGGCAGAAAATACTGTCTTCATACATTTGGGCAGCTCTTTTGAGAAGCTGAGTATATAATTCAAAGCCTCAGGTCTCCCTTAAAAAAAAAAATAAAATGAAGTGAGTGAAGATAGTTTTGAAGTTCCATGTATGAGGTGTCGTATAACTTGGTGACTGGAGAGCTCCTCATTGAAATGAACAAAGACAGAAAGAAGAGTAATGGAGGACAGTGGAACAATATGCAGCAAAACTTCTAAAACTCTCATAATGTGTGTTTTTAAATGCAGCATTAAGCCAGACGTAAAACCCAATGTGCCACAAGTGGATAAGAAGGAGACAGTCTGCCAAAGCAGTGACTCACAGTGAACACAAAAGAGCCAAAACTATTCATGGAAAGAAAATGAAAATGTGGACAACCAGCGCTGTTGTCATAGAAACCGCTCTTTCTCATAGACTAATAATCATAAAAGTCACTTTATTCCTGCAGATAGAAACAAAGACATTGAAAAAAAATCCCACCTAGATTTCCTCTTCTGCCTATAACACACAAACAAACACAGACTAGACACCACCTGCAGAGAGAGAAATAGAATCCTCAAAGGAGACACTGCTACAGGACATGTCAGTGCTTAGACTTGTCTCACCTGGTGCTGCTACCCAAAAAGATTTACTTCACTCCCAGCAAAGTTTAATAATGAGACCCCTCCTCCACTGATCACAGTTTTCATATCATTAGCTCTGATCAAACAGTGTTCATTTCACAGATGCCTTTAATGATGAGTCATTGTCACTTTGTTGTTCCTCTTTCTTCTTCATTGCACTTCTGTTTTCATAATTTTCCTGTTCTGTCTTTCTCCCTCTTTCCATTCCACCCTCCTCTCTCACTCCAATCATAAAAAGAGTCCAGAAATCAAAGGATTAATTCAGCATCATTGGTTTAAAGCAATTAACTGCTGTTCCAGCTAATCCCCAGAGTTATGTCTGAAATCCAGAAATTTCTGGAGATGTACTTCTCTGCTTACACTCATTGTTTTACTGCATAAATGAAGTTAAAAGAGCAGTTCTTTACTTTGAGAAAAACTCAACTTTTGCAAAGTCTTGGAAAAAAATAGAGAATTCTTAATCTTTGTATAATTACTAGATTTATCTTTGCATTTCAATGCCTTTTCGGGTAGTTTTTTTGAGGCACAGATAGTTAATCCGCCCCATTCATTTGGAATAATTAGAATAAGAACGCTATTTATTTCATCTACAGCAGCCAATTTGCAAAAGTTATGGCTATTGAAGGTTTTTATAGCTATTTCTCATGAGAAATCATGCTATACATTTTAATAGGCGCCTCATCTGTCTGATTTGCTACACTCTGATTAATTTTGTCACAGTCCATTGAAAACTAGAATAGTTAAGGCTGCCATTTATTGTTTTAATGAGTGCTTTATTCTGTCTGAAAGCTCTGTGAAGATTTCTTGTGTCATCGACAAACTGACTGATTACTGGCTGCTGCTTCACTCAACAAGCATTCAGCTTCTATTGTGTTGTAGTAACAACATTTGACCGCCAGGAGGGGGTATGAGATTATGAACCACAGAGGCATCCGGGAGCGTTTACTGGCACTGACCTCAAATGGTTGTTTTTTCACAATGTGTCCCACTTCTGTATGGTATTATGTAACACCCTACTATAGTTCACTATAGTTCACTCTTGAGTCTTGTTTTACAAACTACTCAGCAGAGAATATGAACTGACTGAAGAAACCAGTATAAATGTCACACAGAAGTAAGCAAAGTCCAGGAAAGCAATGACCATTAATGGCAGTGTGAATAAAAATAATTCATTCAACATCAAAACTCTTTTTAGGGGAGACCTGGCCAAAAGATAACTGCAAAAATAACAGAGGGAAAAGACAAATAACAAAGATAATGCCAGTGAGTGACTAGAGAGATGTTTGATAGGTTGGGGTGCAAGAAACTCTGAAGAAGGAACATAACAATCAATTAGATATGGAAGTGAACAGATGAGAGCAGAATGACTGACTTATCCATGTGTTTTATGTCTCTACACAAATACAGATGGTCACCAGACGGTCGAGTGGCCCTGCCAGAGCTTCCATACCTGCCACGTGGCACCTAGGTACTGTCTGACTGATTTTATCAATATTATTTACTGTACAAACAATGATGTAAATGCATGAACATCTAGTAAGGAAAACAATGGTTACTGAAGCAAGCTTCTAATTGTAAAAAAAAAAAAAAAGACTAAATGAAAGGGGCTTGACTGGTGCAAGTCCTACAGCCCAGTATGTTTGTGTAAAAGTGAAAGAGGAGGCATTTAAAGCATGTTCAAGTCACTTGTTAACCTTTCTATATTTAGTTCCCTTCATCTTTGTTTAAAGGCCATATGTGAAAGGTTATGTGAGGAATTAGCGTCATTTGGTGTGGTGTGTACGTCAGACAAAGCACTGCGTTGTTGAGTGTCATTTTTACCATTTTTATTTGGGCTGTCTAGCGCTGCGGTCCTCTACCTGATATTTACCTCCGCCACAGTGTATGTAATCATGGAAAATACCATCTACTCACTGATTACAGGCTTTCTTTGGCCCATTGCTCTCGGTAATCACACGTTTCTATCAACACATTTTTTATCCAGCATTTAAACCAATCCAAACATTTGAATATATTTTATATGTTGTCACACCTATAACAAAGAACGTTTTAACATGGTCTTTATAACGAATACACTCAACTGAACTAAATTATTAAGCAATGTCTAACCTTTAACCCACACAATCATTTTAAAAACCTTTTTAAAAGTCTATGTTAAAACCAGTCTTACTTGTAATATAATGTGCCATATTTCCAGTTTGACAGCAACACAGAGCCTCTGACCCAACTTGCTCCGAGGTGTGACCGCACATCTAATGCAGAATTATATGTGTCAGGCATTACAGATGGTTCTCAATGCAATGTTGGGCAGACTTTACATAATAAATGAGCAAGGCAGTTACTTAATCTGAGTTGAACCAGTTCAAATGTGGCTGGAGGTATAATATACTGTCAGTAAACTATGACTGCTAACTCCAATAATTCACATCATTGGTTAAAATGACCTAAACGGGACATGGTTCTCATCAGATAAGTTGTTTGCTCGGCTCCAATCCATATGATGACATTACAGTTGGAGTCAGTACTTTAACCTTACACTCAGATTTCTGTTTGTGTTTGAGATTCAGTGCATCAGGATTTTCTATGTGCAACAACTTAATTACAGTGACTTTAGTGAACATTTGATTGATTTGTCTTGACCCAAGCCAGTGTGCTGCAATAGATGAGCTTTCTTTAATACTGTGATGACATGCTCAAACCTGGTGTTGTAACTATACATCTGCAATACACTTACAAAGCTCCATACAGAGCACATTGAAGCCTCTATATAGTGCTTGATGCTGTCTTTAATTCTTTGTAAGATAACGTCACACTGTGTGGGTACAGTTTTCATAAAATAATTACCATGTGAAGAGTGCATTCTTCCCTGAGTGCATGGTTTCATTCCTGTTTATGAGACAAAATTAGATTCTTTTATGATTTTGTAACCAACATGACCTTTAGACTAGTCACTTTGCAGTAGTTTTAGGGTAAATGACCCCTACATGTACTCGGACCACTACTGCTACTGCTGCAGCTTATGGCAGTGTTTGCTATTTATCTGCCTGTGTACATATGAAAGCTGCATGCAGACAAACAGAAATGAATGCATAAGCTTAAGGACTTTTACATTGATTTTTTTACTTATCCAGAGAGAGGCTGGTCTTAACTTTAAGTCACATGACCAAATCCCACTGCACGCATCATGTGAGTAGCACATCGCCAACCAACATCCAGTCACGAGATAGGGGCCATAAGCGGTGGCAGTAAAAACAAGGGCAGTGGCAGTATGTGGTATGCAGCCTGTTGAATGTATTATCTCGTATGGAATGCAGAGTTCGGGGGGTTTTTGGTGGGAGGTCACAGTCATGTTTGTACACATCTCTGCCCCTACATCTGGTATTTATATACGTGCTTGTAGCATAAGCATATCCACCAAACACTAGATCTTTTCACAGGAATGCACAGGACAAAGGATTATCAATTTGCCATTCCTTCGTTTAAATCTGGTTAGGTTTTTGTGTGTGTGGTTTTTTTTATGTCTTAATTAGGATTTTTCCTGTGCACAGGAGGTCTGCAGGGAGCCAGGGGTGAGCCGGGTGATGGAGAAGTTGAGTGATTTTGCAGAGTAGCCACCCTTAATAGTCTGACTGCAGCCCTTCCTGAAGTGTCTGGGAGGTCGTGGACAGTGGGAGCTGTGTGTAGACATTCAGGTAATTTATAAGACAGGGGTCACATTTTACGAAGAAAACAAAATCAACTTTCAAGACAACATCTTTAGCCTATGCTCCCCTTTTTGTTGGCAGTTTGCAAATATATTGTATTTGCATTGTATTAGGTATGGAAAACATACAAAAATTTATCTAACTAGTAAGGATGAACTAAAGACATAAATTTAAAAGATTAAAAATCAAAAATAAAAGTTTTAGCTGTTTAAGCCTCAAAAAAATGTGCTTGGGAAGTTTTCATTAGCACCTGGTCAGTTTCTTTGAGCACAGGAGAGATCTTGTTCATCTCCTCTGAAGTCAGCTGAAACCTCTTGTTATGTGCACCAAAGTGTTAATTACATGTAGCCTCTGGACACACTCTGATTGTCTAGAAGTGATGGCCAGTTCCCAGGCTCTGGTGCAGAAAGCTGAAGTGTAATAACTGGAAGTGGGCTGATGAATGACTCTAGAAGACAGTAAATATATCAGGATACGTGAAGGGTCCATTAGCTTTCTGTTTTCTCTCTGTTTTAGCCTCTCTTCATAAACAAATTTTCTTAACATTGCACAGTTTATGTTTTCATTTTCAGCAGGAGAATTGCATGAAGGGACACACTGTTTGCTTGGTTGGTATTTAGTGGTGCGTTTGGGTGTTTTAAAGTTAATGATCAATTTTATTTCATCATCTTGATCCAGTTTTGCAGGGCAGTGTGACAATCAAATGTCAATGGCATGTGACTTTTTCAGAATGAAGCACTACAATTGTATATTTTTGCTGAGATTATTCCTATGCATGATTTCATGCCTGTGGGTCTCTTCTTACAACATATGCAAAAGAGAAAAAAGTTCTGGTCTTGTAGAATCTCTGTGTCCTGTTGCACCAGGTGAATACTTAAACACATTACAGACTGAGTAGATGTTTGCAGCTACTTTTCTTATCTGTTACTTTTGTTTTGTCTTAAAGTATCACTATGAGTACACTCAAAGAGCAAGTGCAAAGTTCAAAGTCACTTCTAATCCTACCTCCTTATTATTTCACAGTGTTCTATCCAGAGTAAGATAGTTCAAACCATTGTTTATCGTAGCAGAAGGCCGAGTTCCTTTGTGCCACAAGGTTAATGCTTTAGTTCTGTGGAATTTCGCTTCAGCTCTTGCTGATGGTCTGATGTTATTCCCAGACGTTTTCTTCTCTTTTCAGTGGGTTCTGTGCTTAGTTCAAACAAACCATAAAAGTGAAACTGGTAGTAAAACCTTAGCATTTCCTGTTTGCTTATGAAGACCTGACTGTTAATGAGAGGCATTCATTCAAAATAAAAAAACAAACAAAGTATAGCAGTCTTCAAAAGTGAATGTGACTGAATTCAAACAGCTTAATGTAATGTAAAGTCGAGTTGAAACATTAAGTTGTCCTGTCTTCAGGTTTCTTATCCATTTTTGATAAGACATACCCTGCTGTGTTTGCTTGTTTTGTGTGTGTGGGGCTAAAGGGGAAAGTTGTAGCTCCTGCCTGGAAGTGCAGTGGTGTCTTATGGGAAGTGGGGGTGGCAGTAGTGGGCTGGCAGTGGCAGGCTCGCACACATTTCAGGAATGCGTTTCAGTCTGGGAGATGATCTAAGTCCCTGCCCCCAGCCTTAACCTTGCACAGAAGGAAACTTAACCAAACAAGTCTTCAGTTAACGTCAGGGTTTTAGATACATTTGAATATTTTGAATCTGCTGGTCAGCTTTGTTTATGTCAACAACCAATTCATTCCTGGAAGCGTGCGGACAGGCACTGCGCTTTTATTAGAATGCAAATCTAATTTTACTAGATTATCTCTCTCATGTGGATAAAAATACATCTCATAGAAGCCAAACGCACATATTTAAGAAGCAACAAAGAATGAATTCAGATAAAATGACTATACTATACAGCTCTATGTAAAATATTACCCCACTTAACTTGTAATATAGTACTACCACAATGCTTTCTCATGGTAAGAAGGATTTTAAGCTGTGGTTTTTGACATAACTCAAATTGTATATTACGCTAACTAAAACATATTAAATACACTATGGTAATGTCCAGTTAAAAAACGTTAGGGCATAATAGTAGTGTTAGCTATTTTGGGTCAACATGTTTGTGAAGTCATGCACTCATCCTTATTATAACTTTCCAACATGACACATGAAGCTAAAAGCACAACGGTAGACTCTCTTACAGGAAAATTCAATATTTACCCTGCACTTTACTCACAGCAGCAGAGCCTCTGTGAAGTGATCAAAGTGAATTCGGCTGTGTGGACAGAACATGCAGGTGTTTACTTAGCAGAAAGATTGTGCAACAAAAAACTGTATGCTACAAGTAAAGATACACTTAAAAGTACTTCTAATAAAGACAGAATTGAGCCAATGAGCCTGTGTAACAGTATAAAATGTCATTGTGTTACTCTTCTTGTTACTAGTTGTCCTAGTGAGGGGTTGATAGGACACTTTAATGTCTACACAACATAGTTTTATCCATGTCTTTATCTCCTACACACTCTTAATGACCTTTGTCTCTCTGATAAACAAATGACAACAGCTGGCTCTTTTTCACACGCACACCCGCCAGCCTTATCTGACAGTTGTGGTCACACTCACTCTCCCATTTTCTAGACAAATATTTTGTCTTGACCTTCACTTGCAGAGATTAGCTGCAGTTTTTGTGTCAATGTGACAAATGCCATTTAGACCCAGTTCAAAGTGACACAGACGCTGGACTGAACACTGTCTTCACACTCACCAAAATAGCAGTGAAGCTTTGCCTTTAAGTACGCACATTAGACACTACAGCTGAGGCCTCTGAGGGAAAGCACCTGCTGGGCTTGAAAAAGTGTGCTGCAGCTAGAAAGGGATTTTACACTTGACAGTCCACTGGTAACTTGGGAAAAATATTTGTCCAGTTTATTCCTGTAGGATCTAGTTGTTCAAAATGATGGAAAATACTTCACTTTTAGGTGTTTTCAAGGTTTAAATAAGCTTCACGTATGGTGGATGTAAAAAAAAGTAATGACATTTGGTTCATCTAGGTTATATGTCTAGCTCAGTGCTATTTTCTGATCATTTTATTATTAATACATATCATACGCCATAGATCTGTATTCAGTTTTTGACTGGTCATGTACTTGGACCTCAATATGTGTATCAGGAATTAGTTGGACAGGCACTGGACAAAGTAATGTTTTTTGAAAGGCTAAAAGTTGATCACTTGATTGATTGTGGCCAAATAGCACTTTATTTTCTGGAGTACACTGAATTTTTACCTGACAAAAAACTTGACTGATTTTTATCTGTGTTGAATCAGTGCCGGAGTATTGCATATTGCAACACTGAGTACAAGCTATCGAGGTGTTTGTTGTCTCAGACAGCAGTGGGCAGTCTTCTCGGAAACACATGAATGATGAAACCCCACAGAGGAATTGCCATACTGAGACTGTGTATGTTCACACTTGCCTTTCTGTACCCTGTGATCTCTCTAAACACTGGCAAACTGATTCCAGAGTTGAGAGGCCATCCATAATTTATGCTTTACAATCAACGTACAGGTTAGAGAATTTGAATTAGATCAAGTACAAATCAGAGCTGTATCAGGGTCTTGAAGTTGTTTTGATGATGTCAAGTATTATTCTTGATAGCTGCTTTAAACCCCCTTGATCCTGTCTGAATCCTGCTTTTGAAACAGCTTCAAAGGCATTGTCTGCTTTGCTGTGTTGGAGGAATTGAAGTGATTAATGTGTTTCTTCCAGCAGACACGCTGCCACATGTACAGGAAGTGAAACCATGGCAATGGAGATGTTTGTAATGGGTGACGCCAGCACTCCTTCTGCTTGTGCCCATTAAATGTCACTCCATGACACCAAGCTAACCTGATCTCATAAATACACTGTCTTTCCATGGCTCACACATTTGTTTGCTCTATAGTAGCTCTGTGTTGGAATATAATGTTTTCATCTCAATTAGTGCCATTGTTATTGTGTTACTATGTTTGTTTTGTTCTAATGTATTTTTTCATTATTGTATTCTCTATGACTTTTCTCCTATCCCCTGTTATTAAATAGTTTTGACATGTACTCTAGCCCTTTGGCTCAGTGTAATGGTCTAGACGTGCACACTTGACTGACCTGCTGTCAGTGTTGCCCATGGTAACTGAGGATAAGGATGTCTCTTGGCGCTGAAGTGTTGCCTTGACTGAACACGAGAGTGGAGTTTGTACAAGTGATGTTGGTATGTGTGCGTCATTAACACTCACGTCTGAGTTGTGTTCAACAGTTTTCTGCTTACAAAATTACTCAATAGTTTGTGACTGTTATTTTGCAAAACACTCGAACTGGAGGATAATGAAAAGACTGTTGATAGTTTAAGATCTTTGCTTAATAATGGTTAACCCCTTAGTGATGATTGGATGGGAATGTTTAGAAGGACTAAAATCTGGATAAACTAGTCAGACTCGGATAAACACAAAGACTTACACACCTTAAACGTTTTTTTTTAACTACTGACGGTACCATGCATTGTGAAATCCAGCAGAGAAGGTCCTGTCCTTTTTGCAGCATGACGTAAAAGAGGGTGACTCACTTTTTCCTGGTTAAATAATTGATGAAGACCCTTACGTACAAAAGACCATTCCTTTTGCCTTGTGATTAGCCACTCATTACCTTTTGATATAAAAGGATTAAGGGAGACGTTAGAGTTAGAATGATTGTCATTGGCTTGTCTCATTTGGGTCAGGTGCTGTGCTTTTGAAGCTTGGGGTCTCCATTTACCCCCCACCAGCTCCAGCATTAACATTAGCCCTCACATGAGAAAACTGTCACATGAAACACTGACCTCATGTTGGCCTTGTTGGTCTGTTGGCCTGCCGAATCAGGTGGTGCTTTGTTGTTTGCTCATTTTTAATTATAAGGCTAGGTCAAGCAAATTTAAAGACTGTTCGTGTGTCTGAGCGTATGGAATTGAGCTACATGGCAACCATAGTCAGGGTTTAGAGAGTTGTAATTATAGTAATATATGTTCTTGAAGTTGCATTTGAAGTATCATATAATTTGTTTAGAATAAGCTAAATCCATGCCCAAATTACCTACAACCTATCACCTACAAATGCAACCAAACTGACCTCAAATTGGAAAAATTCATTACAGTGCCACATTATGTATTAATCTATAGATCTACAATAAATATATAAACAATTACCAAAGCTGAGATAATATAATCTGGAAAATGCTAATTTCATAGAAGCCATGTGCTTCAGTGCTTTGGCTTTTGTTGATGGTCCTCACCAGAGTGACCTGGCCAAGGCCATGAACAGCTTGTGTGTAGGTTTAGAAATCCCCTTTATATTTTTGCTGAGTGTTGTAACTCGAGGCCCTCAGAACAGTTTATCCATGTAGGTAATAGCAGTGTCATATTAGCACTTCAAATCTGCCTCTAATTTAAGAATGAACTGACATCCTGCTCCATGTTGGTTTCAGACTGGTTCAATCAAAAGCAGTTCGCTTACAGTTGTTTATTTAGTTATTCCTTTGGATAACTTTGTCTACTAAAATTTTACAAAAATGAATCTTGTATTTGCTGTGAAGTTTCTGACCGGTGAATTCTATACTGGACTATGCACAAACTACAAGTTAGTAAATTTCTAAACTAAATAATTCTAAGAAATATGAGGCAAGTGTTTAATATATTTTATTTTTAGCCCATTGAAACAGATGGGATTTTTGTTCTGAGACATTCCTGCTCAGCTCTTGTTGAAGGTTTGAAATAAGGAAGTGAAAAAGTTTCAGCGGCAAGTCTGCAAATGCTTTGTTGAAACTAAACAGTTCTGTCATTTCTAAATATACTTGAATGTGAAGAAGATGAAATTGAAAATGATCTGCTCTGTTGGACTTTTTCAGTTTCATCTGAGCAGCTGTAGTGCTTTGGTGCCGTGGCTGTGGTTTGCCCCTACGAGACAGGATATGGTGAATTTCTCACCACACTCTTTCGGGGTAGCTGATGCAAGGCTACGTCAGAGCCTGTGTGGTTTTCTTCCACCCACTACAAGAGAACAAAATGGAGGTGAAATTACACAGCAGCTGAGTTCCTGATTTCTCTTTAAATCTTTTCAGGCTAATTTTCTGGTGGTGCCATTGAAACCACACTGGCTGCCGTGTAACACTAATGAGGTTATTTCAAATGTAAAGCTCAGTTTACAGTGAACAAGTCAGGAGACAGCCAACCAAGGCCTGAAGAGTTAAAGATCTATTACATGAGAAAACCTGATCTAATCAGCTCATACAGCGACAAGACCTGCAGGCACTTTTGTTCAATGGGTGGGTCGAACTGATCACAGCCTCGGGATCTTTAAAGGAACATGAATGAGAGGTCATTGTAATCGAAAATAAAGGCCTCAGGGGAAAGGTGTGTTCCCTAAAGTGCCAGTTGTCTCCATACCAGGTGAAAACAAAACAATGCTTGCCCTGGCCTAATTGTGTTGGGAGGTTTAGACAGAAACTCTCTCATGTTAGACTCCCAGGAAACTCCCAGTTATTTTAGAGCTGTTATGTAATGCTGCTCTGTCTTTCTTAGAAACACAACGTTATACTGACACCTCAGAGATTTACAAGTATAAACACTAGCTACCATTATAACCATATAGGTGCAAATTTTAAAGAAGTCACTGTACCTGTTTGTTGTTATGCCCTGGAGGTAACCTATGATCCTAAGTGTTGACATACCACAGTCTGATTAAGTTCATCAGGACCTGAGATGTGATTTCTATTGTAAGACAAATCCCATCTTTCCAAACCCCCCGCAGTTTTCTTATTTACCTAAAGGTCTGTAATGACGTAAAACTAGTTCAGGTTGCACATTTTCTGCATAAACCATTCCCTTCAGTTATAGTAATATGCAAATCTGCAGCACAGTGGTTTTGCTATAGTGATATGACCTGACCTCGAGTACAAACTATAAGTACTTGTGTCTTTTGTGCCTCAAGTTATGGTTTGGGCACAACATACTCTAAAGAAAAGCATGAACTTAAATTTTATTAACGTAATTTATGCAGATCTTTCTTATTTTTCTCATTTAACCATGATCCAGACTTATTTCTTTTGTCACTAATAACACAGAATGACAAGATGCAGTGCAGTTTTTTTAATGCAATAATTAGACTACAAGGAGAGCAATTGACAAATTAGAAGAAAAGCCTTTTTACATGCATACATACAAAGACTCCGAAGTCGAATACACAAATAAATAAAATGATATATTTAAATGATCGGTCCCGTTCCCCCTTTAATTTACAATACTGGATCCTACCCACGGTTCATTTTGAACAGTAGGTAAATTATTTGTAAGCATTCTTAAATCCTCTGTAGTAATTAAGAAATACCTAAATAAGCCATTGTTAACTCTGTCTCCCATGTAGCTATGCCAGTGGTACAGACCTGCTGTAGTAAAGGAGATTATGTACTTAACGTTAGCCTACATACGAGCAGATTCAGTGGTGTTCTAGGTTACTATGAAGCATTGTGTGCTTAATTGTAGCTACTGAACACTACACAACAGCTCTTACATGAATATATAGATACAGGTTTTGGTTAAAGGTTGATTTAGACACTGATCAGCTGGGGGAAGAGTTCATTAGCAAACATGTCATCCCAGGAGCTCTCTGCACACAGGGGAGAGGACATGTCACTGAAAGGGGAAGGGGACCCTTCATATCCGGAGTCACTGTAGGTGTCTGCCAGGCAGGCTTCCTTATCCAGATGGCTGAGGGCGGGTGAGGAGGCAGCAGAGAAGAAGTCATCCACCTGACTGGTGCAGTTGGGGATGACCACCTCCTCCGGCTCATCCTTTACGCACACCTCCTCAACCACTTCCTCAGCAACAGGGAAAGAAGCCTCGACCATCTTCGCATTGCTTTCGCTCTCCGAGTCGTTGCACTGCCCATCGCTCAGCTCCTCCACGGGCTTGGTGTAAATGTGGTCAAAGTGAATCAGTTCATTAATGGCCTCCAGCTTAACTGATGGGGACCCCAGAGGTGCAGGTGCGGTGGGAGGTACTGTGTCCCTCCCTCCGACCAGCAGCACCTGCGGCTCCTGGCACTCCTGCTCACAAGACTTGAGGAACAGCTCTGGGTCAAGGATGTCCAGAATGCCCAGTAGCAGATCAGACTGGTGAAAGAGGGCAAGAAACAGGAGATTAGCCCAATAACCTATGACCCATCTCTTGCTCATACAGCCCCTTCTTAGAAACAGGGTTAAACCTTTATGTCAAGGACTTACCTCATTGTCTGTAGTGTCAGAACCATCTGTATCCATTGGGAAGTCTTCAGATTTAGAAACTGCTGGGCCTGCACCTGCTGCGGAGGCACACGTAGCCTGAGTGCTGCGGACTCAGAAGACCCGATTCCCAAACCTGCATTGCTCCCATTGGACAACAGCATCTGCACCTGAGGCACAAACATGTATTATGGTTAGTGTGCTACAGGTATTCCCTTGTATCTCTTTACACTTTCTGGAAAACAAGCTTACATTTTCTTTTGAGTCGAGGGTGTCCAACCCAAGTCTCTGTCTCAGTTCCTCATTTTCTGTCAGAAGGCCACTCGTTTTCTCTCGAAGCAGTCTGTTTTCAATGTGAAGTTTCTGATTCTGTAGGAACACAAAACATCTGTTTGAACACCTTTGTCACAGTAATAACTATTAATTACTTAATGGTTAATTTACTACTTGACACTAAATTATAACAAGTTAATATAATCTAGAGCTGCTGCTGTTTGTATGAGTCACAAAGTTCTCAATTTCTTCAGTCTTAAGTGGTCTTGGCATTACCTCTAGCTCCAGCTCTAGGACTTGCTGTTCAAGTTCCCCCATTTTGGCCTTTTTTCTGTCTCTGGCTGTCTGGGCTGCAACTCTGTTCTTGAGTTTCCTGGAAACAAATGGAGAAAAAACAGCACTTTAACACATTCTTTCCGTGATGCTGACTAAGCCCCTGACATGACCAGGGCTTGAGATACTGCGCAATCACGGCCATGTTCCTGCCACGCAGGCAGAACAGGATATCAGTGTCCTTCTCTGTTACAGCAGGCCAGAGCCGGGCGGGCCACGGACTCTCAAATCTCTATCTCTGACACAGGACTTTGACAAGTACAAAGTCCAACACTCATCAGTAGACTACTATCTATCATAATCCTTAGCCCACATCACATTTTAGATTTTTTTAAGCTTAAAAGGTACGATACGACAATAATGTTTTTCTAGAGAGTAGTTTTTATCGCCAGATGCGATCACTGTTACTATCAGATCAATATCTTTGGGCGTGTCCCGATGTAATTCCTGAACAATGGCCGGATCCGCAATTCAAAACGACCACTAAACACCATCATACAATAGTAACCAAAGTTTATCAAATGAAACCAACCTCCGGAGTGCCTTTTCTTCTGGACTTAGGTGTGTGAGTCTCTGTCTCTTCCGTACGGGCGGCCCCACAGAGGTGTTGGAGTCTGAATCCGACGACGCCTGGTTGGCAGCTGACGGTAGGACGACAGAGATAGGCCGGCTAAAGCCGGTCTGTGAGCCTGCGGAGGAACCACTCTGCTTCCCGGAGATTAGGAGCACCTTGTGTGCTCCTCCGGTCCCTGCTGCTACCACAACCATGTTGAAATATCCTGTTGGTGTGGTATTCAATTAAAAAACGGGGTATCCTTATTTTCAGCAGAAACCACAAGGTTTCCCTGTTGACTGATCCCCGATAATTCTCAACTGAGGAGTAAAGGGGCAGTGCTTGATCTTTTCTACTATCGTGGTGTCGTCTGATTGGCTCCCAGCCGCAGTGACGTGATGGAAACAAGCCCATTGATTGGTCGCCGTGCTGATGAAATTACATTGAAAGTTTCACTCCGCTGTCTCAAGAGTCTTTTACTGTCGCTGAAAAGGCACATGTCAGTGTTGTACTGTCCTCTTTGACTGACACGGGTCTAACTACACAGCACAGAGGACGCTGACATTCAGATCATTTGTTGGGTTTAATACAGGTTTTTTGTTTCCTTCTTTTTCCAAATTGATAACAGTGCATCCAACAGTGCAGTGTTATCAAAAGTTGCATCAGATTGTAATAAAATAATGTCCTGCTATAGGTTGCTCTTTTTTGTTCCAACTGTATAGAATTTACAATGTAATTTTAAAAAGTTATCTTTTTTATTTATTTATTTTTTTATTATTTATACCTTTACAAACTTGTGCGATCCTTTACTGCCTTTGTGCAGTAGCATTTTATTTACTAAACAGGTTTAACTGCTGTCTTCCTTGAAAATATAGTCCTACTTCCTTCTTCCTGCAAAGAAGACTGTGGAGTTGGCACATGACCTTGTATTTGCCCCTTGTGCACTTGTCTAGTGCCAGTCAAAATTAATGCTGTTCTTATATTAAAATATGAAAAAATCAATCATAGAATCCAGGTGTGTAGTTTCAGTACGCAGAGCTACAGTATGTAGCAATATAAATGCGTTTTGTGTTTGTGTCAAACAACATTCACTCTTAACATGTCACTAAAGATAAACACTCCCTAATCAGAAACTGGAGGCATGAAACAAGTTCACAAGTAGGTTCTCTTCCTGAAGCTTCTATTTGTCTGCAAACATGAATTTACATTTGTGCGGTATCATTAAGTGCTAACAGCCTGTAGCCCTTTGCCTCGTAGTCTGTCACCTTAGTAGGAACCGGTGCATCAGCTAAAGCAAACACTGTCTGTTTGCACATCCTTACTGGAACTAAAGAATCAACATCTGAGAAAGAGATCAGGGAACTTTTCATGGTGTGGGATAAGAGAATCCTGGAGTATTAAAAAAATAGGGGTTATTTGTATTATGTACTTTAATTTCCTGGAAAATACCACACACCATTCTGTGCATTTGAAGCATGACAGATAGCATTTACTTAGAACGAAGCACAAAAGCAAATAGGGAAGTGTTTACCTAAAAACTCCCTGTACCTTTTATATGTTGTAGTTAAACGTCAGAGATATTTTTAGCTTCGTTCTGTCATTAAAAGCCAGTGGTCGTTTAAAAATTGCTTCACTTTTTTGCTGTTTGCTACACTAAAGGCTTTATCTTGATTTGCAAATGAAAAGACCAATCATCACTGTGTGTTACAAAATTAACTATGACAGTTAACATGCAAATTATGTGATCACTGATGGTGTTAATGCATGTCACCCTGTCACAGTGCTGTTTTAGAACAGAGAGTTACAATTCCTGTCATAACAGCCTCCTCAAACCAGCTCCTTATTGGGTGTGACAGAATAAGTTAGGCACATATATTTTTGGATCACACAGTTAGGTTTAAGACTCATAGATACTTTTAGAGAACCTTGTTTTTCTTTTATGTGAACTGTAGTACATTAAAACAACTTTTCCAATTCAAGTGTCCTTTACAAATGACACAAAAGAAGGAGAGTCTAAGAGTAATTTGTTCTGTCTCCTAAAGATGCATGTTGTTTGGCTTCCAGTGTCTTGCAACCAATCCTGTGCATTCAAATGTTTCAAAGAGGTGACTATCTAATTTCAGGGAGTGTAAAGGAAATTCTGTATCAAATCTTCAGATGGTAACATGAGACTTGCTCAGAAATTGTCGTGTTGGGCTTGTATCACTGGTTTCACATCCAGGCTTTGGTAAATCTGCCTGGGTGGCTAAGATGGAGGCTGTGTGCACACTGTAGCTCATGTGTAATTTTGCCCTGGTCACTGTAACCAGCTCAGCCCGTATTTAAACAAGCGCACCAACAGTCATGCAAATGGATGAGGGGATCCTCCCTGGAGGCATCACTGGGGCCTGTTATTAAAAAGGGTGGATTGCTCAAAGCACAATTACAACAACCCCAAAAGAACAGAAAATTGGCCACGTAAATTATATTAGTTATGTACACAAATGTTCCCTATGAAAACAGCTTTGGTTGGTGATTCTGTGTGCAATAATGTTTGTGACTTATTTTTATAAATTTTGGAGCAGTGTAACCTGATTGTAGTTAATACCTTATAAGCACAGTTACTAATGTCATCAATAATGTTTAGTTCTAGTAGATCTAAACAATTAACAATACTACATTTTCTGATATATATTTGAACAAATGTAATCAAAAGACAGCATACTTATTTCAGTCATTATGTGCAATACTGTGTTGATTTCTATTGTTCTTACATATTAAGATATGATCAAGTCTAGGTGATCTATCTGCATTGATCTGTATCACATCTTTTAAATGTGAGAATGCTTAAACCAAACCAAGCCTGGAGTATCTTGTAGATAATTTGCATATGATTGAGAATAGTGACAAGATCCTGCTGTGGAGACTCGTCAATGTGTTCCTTGTCGATGACCAAATACACATTCCTATAGTGATTGGTAGTTAAATAAAAAGCACATTTTATTTTCAAGTAAATATATTTATTTTGGAGAAAATACATGATCACTTGTTCAAAAATGTTTCTGTGTATAAACTGTAGTTGAAGTATTTTTTTGTGATAAAATTAATGTATTTCCATATTGTCAAATTAATTATTGGCAGTTCCATCATGTATCATTTATCATTTTTCTCCTTCTCTGCCCTCCACAGCGTTTTCTTAATTATGCTCTGATTGAAAACAGTGTGATTGGATTACAACATCTTTCTGCTCTGCCACTCATGATTTAATTAGGAACAAAATCGTAGTGTGTGTTTAATTAAAGGATGCCGTCAGTTGTTTTGAGGTGCGGCTGGTTTCTACAGTGAGCGCATGGCATTCAGGGTAAACAGTAACACCCGTGTGTGCTCTCCAGGGCGGGTACAGCTGTAAACGAGGATGTTATAGGGCCAGCGAGGCCTGGACAATAGGGGTGAGAGGGGTCACACCCTGGGACCGCAGCCAGCTGCAGGGGGCCGCTGGCTCTGTGTATTTCCCTGCCTCCTCCTGCTGCACATCTTGATTTCCACCCACAATGCACTGGGCTGTTTGCTAGGCCTGTAGCCTTCCCACACCCCGGGCCCCTATCTATTCCTTTTTTGGCCTCTGCAGTGTTTTCACAGTTTCTGCTTTTTGTCTGTCAGTTTCGTTGAATCATTGTATAGTCACTTTGCGTCTGTTTCACGGAGTATGTGTGAAAATCTGTGCCGTTTCTCTTTTGATTTAAATAACATTTCTCTGACCATTTAGAGCAGTGATCATCAACTGGCGGCCCAGGGGCCACATCAGGCCCCCATAGCTTTCCATCTGGCCCCAAGCACAGAATCAAATAAAAAAAAAATAGGGTAAAAAAGGTAGAGTTGAAACATAAATATAGCTATTAAAATTACTCAAAGGCAACTGAAATTGAGCTCATTTAGCTGTAATGACGCCATTGGGCACTGAGTCATAAAGTCATAAATAACACAGAGATATAGAAAACACAAGCTACAATAGTTCAGAGCAAAAAACAAGGAGCTCAACTCAAAACACTCTTTAAAGCACTATTTAAGTCAGCCTGAATGAATGACTGAATGAATTTACTGTAGCATCTATCACAGCTTCACTTTCAGCTGTTTCTAGGATCAGTGATCAGTTGAAGCTGTTGCCTATCTTGGTTTGTGTAATGTGTATGTGTCACACTTTGCATTATGAGTTTTCTCAAAAAAGAGTGAGTGCATTATTTTTGTTTATGTTTTATATTTAAAAATGGCAATCCACTTTGTCCTGAAATCAGTGGTGCATTGGTCTCTTGTTCATCCTCTGTAATTGTCTTAGATTCTCTTCAACACTTTGTCAGTCCATATAAACCATGCTTTGTTAGTACAGAGAGCTGACATAGCGCTCTTTTTGTGTAACTCTTCTCTCACTGTACTGCCTGACCAACAACAACACCATTTGTCAGATAGGGCACTGATGTTCATCTGCAGCAGGGCAAGATACTGTAAGAGCCCTGTAGTAACCTGCCAATGCCACTGATTGCCACAAATGTTCTCTATTTGTCCTTTTATATGGAATCATGTTATGTCCTTAGTGCAAAATCACAACTTATTAGCACTTTTAATTGCAACTGGAAACCCAACATCATTATGTCACTGAAAATATTATGTTAAAAATCCATCAGTGAAAACACTGTCCAAACTGCAAGCATTTAGCACTGAACAGTGACTTAGTCTGTACTTGGACAGATCTGATTGGCTTTCCCTTAATGCAACTTGATCTGATGCAACACAGAGGAAAGAAGAAGATCGGCCCTGACATGATGAAACCAAACTGAATGTGGTTTTCCCTTCTGTTTTTCAGCCCCATTTATGATGTCATTGTCAAAGTGGGACATATAGCACCACAACTCTCATATTAAGGTTGTGAGATTTTTTTATCAGCTTGCAAGCTACTTTGTCCTAGTGGCTATCAAGTGTCATACTGCCCTCTGGTGGCTGCAACTGCGTTGTCTTGGAATTCACGATGGCCTTGGATGAACTACTGTTCTCACATTAGCATATAGGACAAACATACTCTTTATGTTGAGAGTTGCTGTGAGGTATTTTCCCCTTAAGAACTTGAATATTAAAAGCATCACTCCACACAAGGGCAGATGTACTTTTAGAAGCTTTGATAAAGATGAGGGGATGTCTACCATGAGCACACACATCAGTCTATTCTAGGAATTTAAATATCAACAGCACACATGAGCATATTTCATCAAATTGGTCAAAAAATCCACTCAATAATGTCTGAATGTTGTTTCATTCACAATCTTAGCATTCATAATATGGCTGTGATGTTGTACTAAATAGTAAAGTTCTTTAGCTATAATTACTAAACTTTAAGTAAGATTTGGTTTTGGTTTTAATTCCTGACATTTATCAAAGTTTGAAAGTGTAATGGTTCACACAGTAAAGGGATAAGTTTGAGAACTGCTTCACACAAGGGAAAATTCAGTTTGTGTCTACTGGCAACGGTTTTGAACTAAACCCTTTGAAGACTACTTCTACTGAATTGTTGGTGTGTGTGTATCTTTGTGTGCAGCCATAACCACAAAATCAGCAGAAAACAAAATAAGTGTCCCAGACATCAAAGGGAGCCAGGAGGGAAGATGATCTGTTTTTAGTCGATGCTGGCGAACCACAGTTTTCTTCATGACCAGTTCTCCCTGCTTCATGTCGTGACCACTGGGTGGCACATGTGGCAAAGTGAAGCTTTGTGTCAGCACGTCCTCTCACGCAAACGCCCCGACTCAGAGCAGTGTGAGTGATACACAACTCCTTTTTATTTAGATATTTACATTGTGTTTTTCTCCTGTCAGAAGTTAACATGTATGTGTAGATCCTAAGATGTTCAAAATGCTCATTAGTTATATTAGTGTAATCCATGTGAATGCAACCCAGTGTGTGTTTCCTATGTCAGTAACAAAACAATTCATGTTAGTTTTACATTTTAATTAAAATAATAAAAATCAATAATTATTTGCATTAAAGGTCCAGTGCATTATATTCTGCAACTGTATAAACAATTACCAATTAGGTTTTGTATATTAAACTATACTTAAAAAAAACTATACTTAAAAAAAAAAACGAGGTGGGTTTAGGGGACAGAGGACAGACAAAAGGACATAAATCAGACACTGTTGTACTTTTCATATTTTAAATGTATTTGTCTCTAGTTTTGTGCTGTTACTGGATTAGAATTTTAATTTTCTCACAGTAAATAATCTATATAAATACAGCTTTTACGACTACATGACATCTGTAGCATCTGATACCAGCAAATATTTAGAAAAGACGTTTGATGTTGTTGCCAACTATGACTTATCCTGAGGGGCTGCATGTGTCTCATCTCCTTAGCTGTGTTTCCTGATCCACTTTTCCCAAAGTGTTGCCATGAGGCAAACTCTTTTGCTCAATTACTCTTTGATCCTTGATGAGGTTTTCAGATATTAGTCTGGTCTTCCTTTTTGTGCATTTATTTTAAGAACTGTGGATAAAGAGAGTCACGATACTTTTCTAAACTTGGATAAAGCACATGAACATTGCCAATGGCCAAAAGTTGCAGCTTCTAATTCACATCTAAATTAAAGTGAGTGCACAAGCATTTGCTATAGACTAAAAAAAAACCTTCATAAAAACTATGGGACAAAGAAGCACAAAATGGGGACACAATTTGAACAAATCAATCAAACACATGAACAAAATTAAAGCAGAAACAGATTCAAACTTTGCTACTTGGAACCAAACAACACATTCAACACATAAAAAAGACAAAACTAATACTAAACAATTTAATCTTTTCTCAAAGAGAACAAAACAGTACTAAGAATGACATGAGCATGGGGCTCCAAAACACCAGTCAGTTACTACTATGTTAGCTCTCAGTGTTATTCATTAGCAATGCCTTTCATCAGTTTGACACAGCTCATTTAAGGAAACATTTGTTTTTTGTCTGGATTATATGCTCACATTTATCCAGACTGAAGACATGTTGACACCTGTGAGTGTATCACCGTCTTATGCCCCGTTCACGGCTCACTTCTCAGAACAGATTACAACTAAAGTGACTGTGACTAGTCCAAAGTCACTAACTCCTGGGAACGTACCTGTTGTTGCAAGCCTCAGACGCACAGGTGCCTCATTTCAAAAGACTGGGGTCCTCCTCTCACTCTCCTCTCTGTTCTCCCCCTCCTGTTCCCCCTCATGGCTGCAACTTTACCCCTCACTGAACCAGAGGCCTATTCAAATACCTCCCTCTAGTCTAGGGTGCACTTCAAAGTCGACTTTCACCCCCTCGAGCCAGATCTGAGAGGGCTGTCCGCTCAGGACTGAGCCCGAGTGCTTCAACAGTTCGGACTTCAAAGCTGGCAACATTTTCTACTGAGCTGTTCTGAAAATTGGAGAGCACTTAACATGGATGAGACTGGTGTAATCATTTGTCCAATGTAAAGTTAGACTGTGATTATAATTGTGTCACAGACTGAAAATGTCAGCTACATTACAGCAATATTAAATATTCACTTCATTACAGCAAACAGACAGTGACCTGTCCTTTTCTTTGTTCTGTGTATTTACCTTTCGATACATACAGTATTGGAGGTTATGTTGTGGTACAGATCAAACGAATGTAATTGTGTTGGATTTATTAACATCAGTTGGTGATTATTCAATCTCATGATAAGTATGAATTTTATGGACAATTATTTTAGGCTCACACACAAAATACTGAATATTATGACGGTATTTGAAATAGTGACCCTATATGATCCTCCCTTATCCTCCTTCTCATTATCTTTCAATTTAATTTAACTTTACTAATCCCCAAGGGGAAATTCAGTTGTTAGGACTCTTCAAATAAATTAAAAAGCAAATGAATTCTCGGAAAGAAGGAGGTTTTGTGGTGCTTTGAGCATCCACTGGCTTTCTGTTCTTCAAAAGCCGAATGCAGGGGATGGTCCATGTTGTTCATTGCAGCATTCAGATGGATTCCATATTAAACAACATAGACCATCCTTTACATGTAGTTATTTAACAACAGTAAGTAGCCATGGACTTTTAAGATCAGTCCACTGCAGGATGTGTTTAACCTCAGAGTTTCCCCTTGAGCATCTCTAATGTTAGGATATTCTTTTTTTGAAAGGGGAGGATTTAAGATACTGAGTGTTTCTTCAACCTATGCCTCATTAGCTACGATGCTAATGACATTTTTGCTAACTTTTGTTATCTCTGATTGGCTTATGTAGACTCTCCCATAAACATTCCTCTGCCTGTTAAGATGGGAGAATAACATTTAGATTTAGGCCGAGGGCAATGGGTGCACAAATAAATTCACCTCCACATTGGGGGAGTGCGAATATTAACTTTATTTTATCTATATTTAAAGCTAAAGCCTGTGAACGTGTCAGACTTTCAGAAGTGACAATGCTTTATTGCTCCATTACAGCATCAGCAGTGTGAAAACAAGACTAAAGCTGAACAGACTGTTATTTCCAAGATAGACTTATAGATAATCCACGAGGGAAAAGAAGTGGCATGGACATTTGCAGTGGGAGTTCACTTTATGGTGATAGGGTTTTCTGAAAGCCATGCATAAAAAAAAACTTTTTTACAGAGTACATTTCTGTTTATGTGGTTCAATGTGTCTCTTGTTAATGTGTGTGGTGAGTTTTGATGTTTATTATTAAAGGGCTGTCGTTTATCCCTCCCTGGTATTTCCCCTTTGGCTCTCTCCACTCATAATTCATTGCAGAGCATTTGATGAGAGTTTCCCACTGGGGCTAGTGCCATGACATCATCGCAAACATGCAACATACTGTGCTCTGGCGGGAGTCAATAGTCAGCACCACACTGTGTCATCATGGGGAAAGCATCTCCCACAATCTGGGGACTGGGGGGCCCCTAATTGCTTTATGTAATAATATGCTACAGGGAGGCATGAATGTAAATGCCCCCCTCCTCATCATCTCTTTCTTCATTAAAACATAACGTCAGCACCATGCCAACAAAGGGACAATTCAACCAGGCTGGGAGCCCACTCAGTACACGTAGTGCTGCACTCAAGCACTCATCAAACACACTTAAACGTTCCCTTTGGGTATTATTAGTAACCTGTTATCTAGCTACTGTTTATTCCATATTCATTTATTTTTTCTTCTGAAGTCAATTAAGGACAAATTGTTTAACTGGAAGCCCACCACAGACACAAAAAGTATCATAGCTGTAATACATTAGTGACGCACACAACAGTGTAAATGAGTGAAGTGGCTCACAGATCGGCTACATCTGCACATTATGACTTGAACGTGGTACACAGCAAAAGTTTATTTAACGCTCCAGCTGGTAATTATCATGTGCAGCATCGTGCCTACAACAGAATTACATCAGTCGGCTGTGTTTCCTCAAAAACATTATGCTACAATGTCTTTCAAAACATTGATTTGAATTTGATTAATTTTAGTGCAGCCAGAGATTATAGTGAGTCATTAATTATAAGAATAGATTTATGCTGCAACAGTTATTTATTGATCGAAATCCTGAAACAATCTTTTCTATCACATATGAAAGAATTGATGTCACATAATATTGTGGCAGTTTAGAAAAAGTACAGGTAGTACAGTTATTGTTTAGGACACAACACAACTGTTAGCGCTCAATTTCATAAATAATCAAAGAAGGAATTGTACATTTCATGTGCAGTAAATATAAAACCTATAAACATCCATGTGTTTCTATAGTGTTAAATAGAATTTGTCTAATTCACTAAATCTTCAGGATACCAGATTGTTTGCAAAGTAGAAAGTGTCTTTAACAGTGATGGCTACTTAATTTTTGACAAATGTGTCACTTTCTGCCTTGAATGAATGCTCCTTTTGTTTTGTGTTACAAAAAGAACCATCGGTTTTTAACCAAAGAACTTCTAAACTAAATAATAGAGAGAGCCAACCATTGTTCAGTGTCCTTCTTCTCCAAAGTCCTCAGCACTGGCTGAGCCTCAAAAAGCAGGCAGCTGATTCTTGTCAGGGTGACCAGAGTTTAGACATCAGACATGAGAGACTGAAGCGCAATGAGAAGATCCACAGCTGCCGTTGACATGAAATACAACCCAAAGAGAAAAGAATGTGTCAGGAAGGGAAGGCATAACAGACCCATACTGATGAACTTATATCATATTAACAAAAGCAGCAAACACTGATTTGATATCATTAAAATTTCAAGTAAATTTGCAGGGAGTGAAACTTTGAGCTGCCAGCAGAGGGCACTCCAGCCACAAAAGAGACACAAGGCTGTTTTGTAAAGGATCAATAACTTACTGCCATAAAGGATTTAACGGTCCACCAGTTAAGTCACTAATGTGTGTAACTTTACTTCAAAGAAGAGTGGCTTAGTATGGATATCAAGTCATATTAATCTGTTGAAAACAGTATGAAATTATTGGGCAGTGATGCAATGAATTTCGAGAGTTTATAATGTGTGAGTGTGAAGTACATGATGCAGAAGGTGAAGTGTCACAGAAGACAGATATTGTACATGTGGTGTGAATCAGGATTCATAAAACGGAGTGACGTGCGATGTGATCAGTAAATGATTGTCATGCAAGAGGCGCTGGAGAACTTCTTAAGTTACAGCTTTGAGTGGTTTTCTGCCCACTCTTTGAGTCCGAACACATGTTGACCATCACGCTTTCTTCCAGAGGCACATGCATTCTTGACCTAAAAAGTCCTCACAGTTGGTTTTCATAATCGCACTGCCACACAGCTGACGGCAAGATGAGACCTTGTTTTCTGGGCTTTTGGACAGCGATCACTGCAGAGCTTGGAATTCATTGGGCCTGCATGACATTTCTTTGGAAGAGGACAAAAAACAATTGTAAACAGTGCAGTTTTAAGAATTTCTGTAGTAGCACAAACACATTCTTTTGTTGCAATGATAACATATAGTGTGTTTTAATTCACCACCATCCATTTTGACATCCTTTCCAAGCAGATACAGGGCACTAACTGAAAACAATAGTCTTATAGTTTGAGTGTGCACATGTGAGGCATTGATTGTGGAAAACGTGATGTTTATAATGAAATACATAACTATCTATAACTTTGGTAGACTCTCTGCATCCAACCACTAATTTGCAGCTGCTGCTTTCCACAAAGGAATTTTGTTAAATATGTTAAACATTTAGAGGTTTGAAAAGTGCCTCAAATGATCTATGATTAGCTTGTCAGGCGTGTTTCAATGAAGACAGCTACTTTGAAGATCAAAGTGCAGTAAATTGGAGATCCATCTGTCTGAAAGCTGCTGCAATTATATACATATCTAGACAATTCAAAACTTCAAACTGACATACACATATTTGAAATGTTTTGGTTTAACTATTTTACTAAGCAGCCATTTATAGATGAGGAAAAAATGGAAAAACAACTCCCATATGATTCCCATACAGCTTGTGTCTCTGATGATCAACTTTTGACCTGCACCTTCAGACAATGTACTAATGTTCACTATGCTCCCAAAAATGTTTACCTTATTCTGTATGGATGCTAGTATAAAATGCTGTTTAATACACAACCTGTAACATTTTTTTTTTTTAACCTCTAATCTGTACATATGTATGTAACGGTGTATATACTTTGAATACTGCAGTAATGATATAATAATATATAATGATACGATATTTAAATTTATGAATTAATCATAATCTAAATAGTATTATACTTTGAATGTTTGCATGTAAATCAGATCCCAGAAGAAGTTCAGTCAATTTTGGTCTTTGGTGTTCATGGGATGTGTGCATCAATTAATATACCCATTAACACTACTTAAAATATTTCACGTTATGATCTTTAGGTTAAATCACAATCATGGAGCGTCCTGAAGAGGGTAGTGTTTGTTTTAAGGTGGTACTGCAGCTAAACGCAGGTTATGGCGCGTGAAGAGTGTCTCAGGTGTCATGTGACCACACCGGTTTGATTATCAACTTAACATATGTGAACAAACTTGAGTCTTGGCGTTTTATTCCCAACAATAAGTTCCCCTTTTGGCTGCTGAGTGAAGTCCGCGGTGCCTCCTTAACTGAGTGCTGGCACTTCAGAGTGGGGAGTGCAAAGGAGAGGGTCAGAAAGATTGGTGGGTGGGGATAGAACCCTTTTGGGAGAGGGAGAGAAAAAAAAAACTAAAAAAAAATCACGTGTTTGCAGATCAAAGGAGATCCGCTTTGTAGAAGAGGAGGAGGGGGGTGAGAAAGAAAGAGGGAAAGAGGGAGGGAGGAAGAGCGAGAGAGCCAGCGTTTGCAGGCAATGTAATTGACAAGGCTTGCAGTGGTGAAATAAACACGCTTCAGACCAGGCTGTGCGCTTCTTGCACAGTCCTCACGCTTTTGACGCATAGACGCGATTTTAATCACCGACACCGCTTCATTAATCCGTGTGAAATTATGTCCCGTTCGGCGCAGATCCAGCCGGCAAGATGATGACTCTACCACGGAGAGGCTTAGACCGTGTAGCCGACTCGCTGGTCCTGCTGTTCCTGGTGTTCGCCGCTTCTCTTGGTACCGCTCACGCCAAGGATACCGCCTTTGTGGAAGTGGTTCTGTTCGAGTCCAGTCCCAATGGAGACTATACAACTTACACCACGGGCTTGCAGGGGCGCTTCTCCAAAGCTGGAGCCACTATCAGCGCGGAGGGGGAGATCGTCCAAGTACGTGAAACTACCTTTTCTTCTCACCGCGGAATGATACGCGCTAGACCCAAGCCACGTTTCATACCCTCGTTTCCCCAGTTTACCCCAGCTAGGCTTTCTAAAACTTTGCCCCACAGGGTTTGGGGGCTGACAGGAGTTGTGTCCGCGGTGGGGTCTGTGCGGGAGCCCGTCAGTGTGAGGATGGTCTCTGCTCGAGCATATGCGGTCACAAGATGGCTCCTATCTTGTGGAATTCATTCACAAGGGAAACATGCTCTTGCAGGTTGTTTAGTTGATGTCTGAGGCAAACTTTGGAACAGTTTATTGCATATAGTTGAAAATGCTGGCTTTTGATGGACTATTCCTGTGAAAACCCCCGCCTCTTGGCTTGATAAAAGTTTGTAAACTCTGACGTAGCATGTTGCTGGGGATTTATCACGAGCAACAAGGCTACGTGATACATTGTGTTCTTTGTTTTTTCTTGTTGTTCCTTTTTTACGCGTGAGACTTCAAAACAGACTTTGGAAAAAATAGTTTTGACTGCAGACTCTTGAGTGTGTATTTAATTTTGTTGACTGGAGCAGCGTCCCGCCGCTTGTTGCCTGTTACTGTGTAGTAGCCTTCCTTGTGCTGCCTTCAGGGTTGTGTGTGTTTTTGGAAACGCTCATGAGACTTCTTAAAGGCTCCCATACACCTTTAAAAAGATAGTAGCCGTGGATAAAGAACATCAAGTGTTCCTCTGGTCTGACATGTGACTTTGTCGAGTATTAGTTAAGCTCAATTACTATTGAAAGAGCACTTTTATATTTGACAACTCCTTGCAGTGGGCTAATTTTGTGCAGAACTTTTACTCTGTGTATTAGGCACATGCTTGTTTACAACTGCTTAGGTATAGCTTGTTGTTGCTTTAACATCTGCCAATGCTACAGTAGTGTATTTGTCAACGCCCTACATGTGTGGTATTGAATCAGTTGTATCAGTCCGTTTTTACACTGGGCTTTGATTTGAAACGCAGTTCATGGAAGTCAAGGTTTCAGCGGCATGTTCACAATTTCAGTAGTGTATATGTGTATGTAAATGTGTGTTTGAGTTGGGAGAATATGCTAATCGGTTAGATATTTGACTGTCAGGAGGCAACAATAATATGGTCAGTATATTGTGACAGCTGTAGAACACATTCACAGCTCAAAAAGGCTGTAGTTTCTTTGACATAAATGGCACTATACATTCCCTGTTTAGAGAGTTGTCACAGCAAGTCACTGGCTGCTGTATTTCTGATAAAAGGCACTTTTGTGTGTTTTTCGTTGCATGTTGGCTCGTTTGTTTCACTCAAAATGTTGCTGTGTACTTTGAACAAAAAGATAATATGTGGGGATCAAAGAAGGGGATACTCAGCTCAAAAAGGCCCTGTTTATACACTGTGATGGCCATTTGGCGCCACTCAGTAACCACACAGAAATGTCGGACCTCAGCTTTACATCGGAAACCACATCTATTTAAGTTTGCTTTCTTTGCTAACACAGCCTCTGACCACTTAGAGGGAGCTTATATTTTGTCAGGCTGTAATGAGGGGCAGTTTGTCCAGCATGGCACACCGTCTCCAGTTTTACTGCATATATTCTACAGAAGAGTTATGAAACTTGAAACTGACAATGAATGACAACCATACAACCTGCACTGTATAATTTTAAGCCACTATCAAATTCCCCACTTGCAAATTTTATACTTGTGAAATAACATTGCAGTAACGTGTTGGGAAATTGCTGTGGTGTTGTAACGGATATAGTATTACATTGGAACTAGGTTGAACACAAATATTGAGGTTCTTGTGAATTTAGTTGTCCGCGGTGACCTTTGCAGACATCACTCTTCTTTCTACTTTTTGCTTTTGGAGTTTCCACGTGGTCAGTGAATTGGCCACTTGATTTGGTTTGCCTGAAGTTTATGGGGCCTTCGAGGCCTCTTTTCTGCTGCTTGAACAGGGCCCCAAGGGGTTTGCATTACCTTGTGTGTACAGTAGTGGCCAGACCTCAGCAGGTATGGGTTCAAATACAGGGGAAAGGGGGGCTTGGCAGCATTCCTGAGCAAAGACCCTAACATGATCACCGCAGTTATACTCCCAACTCTCGTTTGCTAATTCCCTAAAGCTAACAGCCGCTCAGTCCTGCCAGAAAAGTGTGAAAAGTGGCACACTTTGCTGGGCCAAAAATAATAAATTAAGTTAATTTGCTTCTCAGTCACTCTGCTCTAAGGGGTAATATGACTACTCAGATGTATTCCCAGGGCCAAACCCCAGACTTCCTTAGTCAGTCCCAGCACTGAGCCAGTTTGACACCATAATAACAGAGTAATCAGTGTTTCCTTATATCACCCACAAGAAGTCACAAGCAATATGGGCACAGGTATTTCCTGAAGATGATTTGAGAGTATTTACAGCTTCTTATTATTTGTTGGCTTCCTAGTGTCCATCTTGACCGGTTCTTAAATTCATTCACCTATATTGCCCCTAATTAAAATGCTTACTCACAGCATATGCACAATGAACTTGATACTATTAAAAGTTTCACGTTATATGATTTCTTATTGTATGCTCTACTAAAGAATAAGCACCTTATATGAGTTTGCTTCCAGTAATAGTTATTGAGCAATGCACTTATTAAATGTTATTTTGCTATAACAATGGGCTCTGATACCACAGATCTTTTCACAAGGCCAATAAAGAAAAAACAAACACATCTGCAGAGCAGGCCACAGAGATGATAAAAGGCCACACTTTTTAATAGAGCTGATATTGTTTCTGAGCTACCAGCTGAGAGCAAGATCAAGGCAAACAGTTGACAAAGCAGAAATTTTATAGTTTAATACATGATTTGGGTTTAAAATATCCTGTTGACTTTGATTTATGTTTGACTTCATTTGAGAAATTCTTCAGCATCAGCACCTTTTTAAATACTCACATGGTCACTCTCTGACAGAAGGTTTAAGCCTGTTAAGCAGCTCAGTGATGGCACAGCAGGTGTAGTATTATTCACCTTGGCATCAGTTGAAAGTATTCAGCTTCTAAATTATAATTTCCCAATTTTAGTGGTCATTCAATGCCAGAGTGAGATGTTTTTACTCTGCTGTTGTTGTTGACAGTGTATTGCCAGCTTTCATGATTAGAATGCAATTGATTTGAGGGAAACGCCATCTGCTGCTCATCATTCTCTATTGTCTCTGCGATGGTAAATTGTCTTTCCTGTCGAGAGATGAGCAGCGGTGCACTGCATGAACACACATCTGCCTCTGATTTCCACCAGGCCTGTGCCGTGAGCATGTGAGTGGACGTGGCAGGGGCACGGAGAGAGGACCAGATGGAACTGTTGTCGGGCCAGAACCAAAAGAATAATGTGGACTTCCTTTCTGGGGGGACACAAAGCATCTCTTGAATCCAGCATGAGGATGGAGACACTGTTGCTTTCCAACCCACCCTTGAACCCAGTCGCCAAGCACGTGCCAGCAACTATAGATTGGAGACTTCCTGAAGTGGTTCTGAGAAAGTTGTAGTTTTTTGGATGCACAGGGACAAAGTGGTGATTTAGAGCTAAGACAACGATGAGTTTGAACACTGGAGCTCCTACCTTGGAGCTGGCAGAAGTTGTGTCGCGCTGCATTTAGACTATAATGAGAGCTTTAGTGGTTTAAAGCATCCAGCTCGCTTTCTCACCACAGACTGGAAACCCCAAGAGGCCATAATGGGCCGGTCCCAGACGGGAGGTGCCAGGGCCCGGGCCACTCCCAGTGCCGAAGCAACAGTAGCAGTACACAAACGCTGGTTTAAAAAGGTTATAAGTGCTGCTCCCTACTTTTTTCCATTTATTGGCTTGGCGGTTGCAGCTGTATTTTAAGTGCTATCGTCTCTAAACCGCCACCCTGGTTCACTTTCATGTACCAGCCAAAGTAATTTGAGGCTGTGATTCTCCCCTTTTCAGAATAGAACAGACTAAACTGTTTTTTTTTTCTTGCCCTGTCTTAACACCCCCCACAGACACACACAGTCGAACTCACTACAAGACTCTTTTATGCTTGTTGTTGCCAAACCTACCTAACGTATAAATCTTGGATCTTGCAGCACTGGACATAAACTCTATTTGACCATGTCCCCCTCTCTCAGCTTCACCTGGATGTGCAGGTGCAGGCCTGTAGCTGTATTCAGGCTGAGAGACTCCTTGGATGTTTCCCCAATACACTGACAACACTCTGCTGTTGTCCGGCCTGTCCCAAGGGAAGACTACCCCAGTGTCCCTTTCCCTTTGAAATCCAAATGATTATGTGTATGTATGAATGCCTTGTGTCCACCATCTGCCTCCTGCTCCAGTGATGCAATGCAGTTTTGCCCACAGGCTCTGATTTTTAGTGTGTAGCGGTGTGATTATTGCAGCTTCGCCTTAAAGCAACAATCTGACAGGTAATATTGATGATATTTCATTCTGCCATTTCTGCATATCATATCCTTGGTTTTGTTTTAAGCACAAACTGCAAACACAACTATCTGTGCTGATACAGATACACTCAGATGATTCAAAAGTTTCTGTTTTGGAAAAGTGAGAACACTGTCCTTGTGTGAATGCAACAACATCTTTTCACTTTGGGCACAACGCACTGTCATATAAATAGCCTCTTGGTGTAGTCTTGATTTAAATACTGATTTATATCACCATTTCCCATCAAGCCAGCCATAAATTTGCATTTGCAGTTAGACTGGGCTGTTCAGATTTAAAGAAACAGAAGCAGTAAGAGCAGCAAAAGATGACGATGCGCCTCATGAGTGGATTCTGCTCTGTGAATAGCATCTAGTATATCTGTCTATAGGCTGAAAAGTCCATCCTCTCAGCCCACATTTTTATCCACTGACACACGGGGTCTGCAAAACAAAGGCAAAAGGGTCGAGGGTTATGAGATGACAATGCTTGCAGTGGCCCATCTAGGCAGAGGCATGCTTTGTTGTGGGCCAGGAATGTGCTGACAAACCGTGGAAGGCCACAACGCCAACCTCCTCTTTTGTTGTACTTTTTTGCCAATAGACTATGAAGGTATCTTTGCAGGAAGTCCTTTTGATGCAGAGTAGTGCGCACCATCTGCCTCCTTACCTCTCTGTAAACCTAGACCCCTGTGTCCTCCTGCTGGATACTCACACTGGTTTTATGAAAGGAGAGGTCTTATCGCAGCTCTGTGCCACTCACCTAAGTTCAAGAACACAAGGTTCAAAGTGCTTCCTTTTGTGTACCTCATTACATAACAATACACTATGTCTCATGTGCATAACTTATTATTGTGTTGTTGTTTATCTGAGACTTTATTGTTGTTGTGTTAAAGTTTCCTAATATTGTCATAAACACTTGAGATCTATGTTGATTTTTCTTGTGATTAGGGCTGTGTCCTAATAAAATCAATCACAATAAGTAATAGTCAGTTTTTCCTGATTATGGTTTGAAATAAATATGTAATACAATGGCAGTGGTTAATAGTGTTTGCATTTTGTTTCTACAATTAAGTTACTTAGTGCTGCACAATATTCGGAAAACAGTCAGAATTCATTGTCTTTGTGAAATGCTGAGATATGGCTTTTTGAGTTTTATTTAAATTTTCCATGTCACATAGTACTTTAGGGTTCCCATGCGCCCCTGAAATTTGTCTAAGTTATTGTGCATATTTAGTTGAAAAATGTTGTGGTAAATGGTTACTTAAAAAGAGCAGGAACTCTAGGCATAATTTTCTGGCACTGCTCACTTTGTTGCTACTCACTTTTTCATTCACAGCAACTCAATCCTATTGGCATGTTATTTTGACACAATGAGTGAATGTCAATATGGTAACATTTTATTTAAGCGGTATAGATATTGATAGAGCAATCGAGATTTGTTATATTGTGCAGCCCTAGTTCAAAAGCATACTGACTTTATCAATAAACTCCATTCTAGCCCTGTGATTTCTTTGGCCTTTAGGTGTTGATATAAAAAAAAATCCTCTTTTGATCAACAAGGAAGAAAGCTATTTTATCACCCAAACCCATGTTGAAGGAGTGCGTTACTAGTTATTTGCACAACCCCTTGCACCAAACTGATTGTGGGTTCTCCTGACAGCTCCTCTGTCTGAGCACCCACCTTTTTTCTTCATGTAATGGATTTCTACAAAATTGTGGCAGGGGTCAATTACAGTGTGCCAGATGGGGACAATTCAGTTTCAGGTGGAAGCTCTGACCCCTATATGTTATACCCTTAGGCCCATTGCCCCAGACTCTGCTAGAGCTATTGGCTGTTTGTGTGGAGCAGGTAGATGCTGCAGTAATGAGGAAGCTGTAACACATTGAGGTCGGGGCATGATGGATTGGTTCGATGAAAACAAGCGGGCTTATTTCTCTGTGTTTCTGTTTTGTTTTAGTGGCTCCAACACACATGCTAGCCATGCTGTGAAGATGTATCACTGTGTCGTACTCCTTCTGCATGCACATGGCTACAGCTGCCCTACATTTCAGATGACAAATTGGCAATCTCTTTGTTTTACTTCTATTGTGGATTTGCTGAAAAACTAGGGACGAAGGGGCGATAATTGTATAGCTTTATATGCTCAATTATTATATAACACTTTCTATCTTGATGCAGAGGGAAGACAAGCTATATTTATTTGAAAACCTTTTTTCTCCCAGTCTACATGCCTGGGAGTAAATCGATTATTGAGTTAATCACTACGATTGGTGGGATATGCTCCCTTACACTTAATTAGTATTGGACTTTTTTGCAATGGGCCCATGCTGCTACAAACCAGCCACTGAACTTTAATAGTGGCCAAATAGTAAATTGTGAAGGTGAAAAAACACGTTGATATTGTCCTGTTTTGTTTGTCTATGCAGACTGCCAGGGCCAGTTCGTGTCTGTTCAGGCCTACTTTAAGTAAGGTTTAATCAACTCACAGAATCTTTTTTTGTTATTTTGTTTTTTGTCTGTGGGTAACTGGATGTTTTCATGAAAAAACCCCTGAATGTGCCCTAATGCATACTCTCACTTTTTGAACATGCTATTGTGTGTATGCCAGGCCAGTAGGGGTGCTGTAAACACTGCCCCATCCCTTAAATTGAAGTTACTGTTTTCACACAGCATGTAGATGAAAAGCTAAAAGCAACAGACTCTCATCATTTTCAGTAAAAGATGTCTGCCTGTGCTGAAAAATGATGTCTAAGTTGATCTCTACATGATGTAAGTGTAAGACCACTGCCTTTATTTATGTCCAGAGTCAATGCCTTATATCTGTCAATCAGCTGTGAGTGTTTATTACAAATCCATGAGCAGTGATGTCAGTAGAAGCTCTGCAGAAACTCTCCTGTTCCCCGTATCCTCCCCGACCCCCATCAACGGTCCGGCCCATGCTGCCCCCTTCTTAAGGCTCTGGACCCTGAACTGGGAGGGGCCTGCAGGGCTGGCTGAATAGCTGCCGGGAGTCGTGCTGCGGGTGTAAACCACATGAATGTGCCACCTGAGCAGATAGGATCAGGCGAGGCAGGGAGGCCCGGGAGGCCGCGGCACTCGGTGCAGCTCCACGCGCTCACTTCAAAGGCACTGCCGAAGGGGGTGGTGGAGGGGGAGGAGGGGTAAAGACAGAGTGCGAGGGCAGGGCCAAACTCTTCAAAGGCCTTTCTGAGTAATGCCGGCCCTGATATGCAGCTCTGCAAAACTGAATGATGATGTAATTGCAAGCCTCCGAGCTAAATCCGCTCCCATACAAATAAAGGTAGAGGTGTTCCCTTGCACAAGCATGGTGAGAAAAATATTTAGTTCCTACTTGTTTGAAGGTGTTAAGCCACCTCCTGACATAAAACCAATCTAAAGAGTGTGGTTTAAAACATAGTATTTATGTTTCTGATGGAGGACTTGGAACAGGAAACAGTTTTTATCTGATTTGTGATGATAAGTTAATCCAATAGGCGTTCCTAAAGTACACAACAGGTGGAACAGACTCAACTCTGTTCTTTATAAAGTTTATACAGAGCCTGTGTGTGTGTTTGTGTGCAGGAGTGCACATGTATTCTACTTGTAATGTGTGTTAAACCATGCATGTCCTCTCAAATGCCCCCATGATCGTCAGGCTGATAACTCATTGACAGCTCTCATGACAGTTGCAGGAGAATATTTCCCTTGTTGAGAGTGCACCACCATAACTCAGTGTTGTTGATTCAGTTTGCCAAAGGTTATTTGCATGCCCCTGATTGATGTTTTCCATTCCTCGCCCTTGTTGTTGTGTTATTGTATGTCTCTTTGATGCTAAATTAGCAGTAAACAGCTGCGCTTTTATGTATTTTGAGTTCATGCAGAGGTCAGCCTTTTAACTTCTACATCCTGGGTCAAACTGAGAAGTAAGGACTGGAGCACAAAGACTTCGCTGGTGGTTTAAAAAAAGAGACCTCCTTGTTTCTAGCACGTGGACTGACTATCACTGGCCCGATTAATAGAGGGAATCACCTTCTGTACCAAAGCTTCCGGAGGGCTGGAACTTACACTATTAATATGAAAGAGATCACTTGTTAAATACCTCCAAGACTCACTGAGTGCACCCTCTCGTGGAAATCAGTACCATCCACAGGCATGATTGACACCACATGCTTCTGGTTCCCTGGTTCAAGCACAGCTGGAAGGGGTGGGTTTCAGACCAACATGGTTCCAAGCACAAACATAATGATGTGATGATACGCTGCTTCTTATTGATAACTTTGTTTACTTACCATACCGTTTATTTGATAGGGACAATTCACAATGCATAAGTTCTAAGCTATCTAAAAGCTATGTTTATAGTTCTAGGGCAGAGGCAGCATAAAGGTTAGTTCCACTCAACAATAGCGTCCATTGATGCAGAGGTTTTCTGTCGTACTGCTGGACACACTGCTAGAGGCCATGTGCACAGGCCCAGGTCTGGAGCAGTGTGAGTGCAGGTCAGATGAGCCTCGTTTACACTGAAACGGTGCAAGTCGGGTCAGTTTTGGGGCAATCCATTACCAAAAGGGGTCCGAAGCGTCTCCAGTTATACTGTACTTTGGGAATGCCTCGGCTCGGGGTCCCATGTGGTCCAGAGTTTATGGTAGCTTTCAAATAGGTAGAGTTAAACACTACGGTCAGCTGATTGAGTCCCTAAATTGAAGGAAATTGGCGTAGCTCTATGAAGTGAATGTTCTGAAAAGGAGGAATAAACCAGAAACGGTTTACATCTGTGATGTCATGGTTTGTTTGACACTGCTCCCCTGGACCCAGTGGAGTGTAACACATGACTCTTGAAGGAGTTATCATACCAAACCGTCCTGTACAGACCAGACCTGTAGTGTACCACCAGTGGAAACAAGGCTATGGGGCCTCAGTGAGTATTTTTCTTAATAACTTCTGTCCTAGCACTTTATTTGATGATTATTGCTTTGTTTAACATTTTGGGCAAATAAGAGGGTAATCTAACTTCCTTTACAAATCATATGATTAAAAATTGAAAATGACTAGGGTAAGGGTCTTTTCTGTTAGCATGAGTACAATTGACATTTTGCCTTTTTACAAATAAGTCTGCAGTATGTAATGTTTATTGTAAATTAACTAATATATTTGTTTGTTTTAATTTCAACATAAAGCCATACAAGATTTCATTAGTTAGTAAAACTGAACCTAAGATTCACAATATTTTTAGAGGCCTAAAAAACAACAGAAATTTGGTTAGTTAATTTGTGGTCGTTTCTGTTTCAAATACTTTCTATATTAAACATTATGATTAGAAACACAACATTTAATGTGGAGCTTTAATCAAACTGTCAGCTTAGATTTTGGAAAACATGCCTAGCCACCATAATACATCAAAGAGCCATATTAAGATTATTTCTTGCCTCAGTTAAAAACGTGAGATGGATTAGAGTTGTCTAGGCATGACTTTTAAAGAAAGAAGTGTGCTAAGAGTTCATTGTATTGCCTTAAAACTCTTAGAGGTAACGAGCCTCCGCAGATCCTGAGCTCAGAGTGGAGGAAAAGGTCAGGACAGTTACTCCTGACCAGCTGTGACCAGGTCTGTCCCTTCAGATCCATCTGTTTGGCCCTCGTGGCTCCTTTATTATGCTGTCAGGGAAAAATGTCATGGAGTACGTATTAATTTCTCCGGTCACAACCACGTTTGACTTGTAATATCAGAATGAAACATAAAATTACTGCTTCTTTTTTCAAGTGAGATGGAGCATATGATCAGTGTCACTGTTTTTTCTCAGCCTCACTCTTAAGCTCTATTTATCTACTGTAAAATCTGGACTCTTCATGGCAATGTTCAAAAAAAGACCCAGACAAGAACCTTACTATCTTTTGCCTGGCAGCCTGTGGGCGGTTTGTCAACACACTTGGCTCGCTAATGATAACTTGTCCTTGGACATGTCAAGGAATCCAGTTTCTCACAATGCTGTTTTAAAAAAAGGGAGCCATCGGTGGAGAGACGAGGGGAATGTCAAAAAAAGACAGGCCAGTGCAGCCGTATCCCGTCTACATCCCACAGGCATGTGACAAAGTCAAATTGTCACCCCTGAAGTGGCATGCATCCTGCATGGATTTAAATAAGCCAGTAAATATGGCGCCAACATTTGGTCAGTGGTGTCACCATGAGGTTAGAAACAGTATTGTGGTATGTTAAGATAGAATAGTCTACCAACTGTATGTCTGTTCATTAATGACCAAAAAAGCCATACAAATACAACCCACATGAAGAAATGTAAGGTTTTAGCAGGTCATGAAATCCCACTGGACCCATTGAACTAACTGCACTTTTCTTAGATTCATGTGAAATTTGCTGAAATGGCTTGCACAGCCGAAGTTTTCTTACACGTTTTCTTACACGTTTTGACAGATTTACAGTATCTAGACTTGAAACCAAACCAGCCTTTTCTTACTGTAAGTCATTGTTTACTGGTTACATGGAGCTTTTTCAAGACAGCTTTGCAGCAGCCTTGCTTCAAGCTAAGCTTACGGGCAGAGGATTTGGTACGCTAGCGATGCATGCATTGGTCATAATTATTGTTTTGCAAAAGCTGGAGTTAGAATCACCCAGGCAACAGTAAAGCTTCAGAATTCAAATTAAAGTGTGGGATAGAGCTTTAAAGTCATGGAGCTGCGTGCTTTCTGGTTTTTGGTTGTAATTCTTAAAGAAGTGCATCATTTTGTGCTTGGCCCTGTGTTGCTTGTGTGTTGCAGCTTGAGTTGGCATGGTGCATTAGTTGACTCACGAGTTCAGGCAGCATGGGGAAAGGTGAGGAAAGCCCCTGAGATCACATGGCCTTCTCTAAACAGACACAAAAGCAAGAAAACAACACGTCATCTTAATTTGACTTGCATCATATCGGAGAACATGGTGTTTCGTTCTCCCAGTTTTTCTTGCATACTTTTGTAACTAGTTTCTGCGCCTCTTCTGATTTCTTTCCCTCTCTCACTCTGTTAAGCCCCGGGAAGGGAAGGGAGGGGTATAAATGTGAGACCACACATGCTGTGTCAATGTTTGCTGGAATAATTAGAGACAATGTGGGCCAATAACAGGAGGAGTGCAGTAACCTGAACTCACTTTGTTCTGTCCCGGCAGCAACACAAAGGCCATTCACAGATGCAGAGATCGGCGTGCTCGGAGCAGAAGCAACTGCACTTTTAGTTGGCAGCATGCAGAGCGTTGAGGATCTCTGGAAAAATGGACTGGTTTCCATAGGGCTTCAGTGGCCCTCGTGCACTTTGGTGGTTTATGACAGACTAAAGTGATGCTGATGTCACTACAGGCCTTTTAAGCACTGCCTGTACATCAATGCCACCACCCCTCCAAAAAAAACAGACTGTTCCCCTTCACACCCTCCCTAGTCGACCAACACATGGCCCTGGCTTAGAGAGCCCTCTTTAACTAGAGGATATCCGGCCGCTCGGTATGCAAAGAGCTTGCGGATTCCTGACACGAGTGCTAGAGCTGGACTCAGAGGTGACTTTCAGCGTAGCCAGACAACTGGTGGATTAGCAAGACACTTTGCGTTGACTCGAAGCCAATAGGAGGAAGCCAGGCCAGGAGCAGGGCCTACTTGGTCAAACGCAGGCTAATAGATTCTTTAGAGCGACATATATTAGATTACATTTCAGACATTCCAGCGCTGCTTTTATCCAACGTAGCTTACATTAAGCCAGGCAATGCAGCAAGTTCTATGATGTCCAAAATGGGCTTGGTTTTCCCAAAAACAATTGCCACTTTCAATAAACAGATTTTATTTCTACTTAAAATTATTGCACTTCAAATTCTAATTGAAGATAGATTAAGTTGGTTTGCGATTAGTTTGACCTCATATGATGGGTTTGTGGATTAAAACCACTGCATCTTTTGTCAGATTAAAAACTTTTTTTATTTTACAAGTTTTATTGTTTTGTTTGGAGCTGAGAAGGCTGGAAAACAATGTACTCTATTTTATTTAAAGCCAAAGTGTGTATACTATATTTCAAGTTTTTCTTCATATTTACTTCACTACCTTTCCTACCTTCCACTACCTTTCCTTAGTGTGTAAAGGGCAGGTAGGAGACAGATGAGATCATTTACAATACTTGATCTGTTGGTGTTTCCTTCGCCACAGAGACTAACCTGCCCCTGTGTCACACCCCGACTTGGACCAACTGGTTTGTCCCCTGCAGTGTCCATCTTGAAATGGGACACCGCTATGGGATGCATACGTCCCCTGGAGGTCGCTGGTGTCATTGTGCCACCTGTCCCGTCTACTCTCGGCCCATGTCAACAGCTCAGATTTATTTACATTCACTCTTGTTTTCCAGAGAACTGCACTGGAAACAGTGGAGGAGCTGTGGCTGTGATTCTTTGTGGGGTTATTAATCAACCTTTCTGATTATCACAATTACTGCCTTTGGCTTTTCATTTACTCCAAATTGAATCCAACAAAATTTGACAAAGCTCCATGATACTAGGAACAAATGCAGTACATCATATTTAAATACTGCAATGACAATTCACAATCTCATTCACGATTACTTTTTTGGTAACTGCAGCCCCTTCAATGATCCATTTGGTGATACTGATGGGAACGTCACCCACTAGTATACCATCTCAGACCCAATTAGCTTCAGAAATATATAGATTTACAGGCATTATCTCACCTTATTAACTTATTTGATCTGTGATTGTTCTGTATTGTTTATTCTGTAAGTGCCCTCTTGTTTACCATTTACTCCTTCTCATTTCGTTCCTGTGGGCTGATGTTCTCCTCGCAGCAATGTGTTCCTCATCACTGCTTGTCTTTCCTCTTATCTGCTGTTCTTTTATCAGCGGCCACCACACATGCCACAGAGAAGGGAGGAGGAGGGGCACTGGGCAGTCGATGTTATCAGCAGGTGGAGGTTTCACCACTGAGTTCAGGGGCCCAGTGTGGATGCGGGAGGGCCCGACCGGAAGAGTTTCATATTGAAGCATGAAACGAAAACTCTAAATTATTCAGTGTAGACACTTTGAATTGGTCAAGAAATGTTTTCTTCTTGTTGCAGTCATTGTTGAAGTTCAAGCAAAATGGCTCATCACTTAAACTTTAACATGTAAATTATTATTTTATGCAGATATCAGTTCATATATATTTTGAGTTTCTAATGAATCAGATCTCCTTTTTATATAGCCAAGACCAAGACATTTATTGGACTGAGTCAAGACCACTACGAGTGTATGGTACCAGAGTGATGCAAGTCCCATCTCAATGACAAACTCTTGGTCAGATTTTAGTGATAAAGAGTGATGCAGGGAGAGATTATCTGTTATTTTCTTGATTCTGTCTGAACATCAAATCAGAGTAATCAGTTGTTGTATGAGTCCTCTTTGTCTCATACCAGGACAAGATCAAGTAAAAATTACAGACATTTTGGAAAGTTCTTTCAAAATCAGCATAAGTCTCGAGTACAGCACCACTAAGAGCATATAGGAAAGGCCCACCTAACCAGTACCAAGCATGTCAGTTGTTCTCTAGACTTTCTCCACTTGTGCCTCTATTGACATGGGATGTACAGTGCATGTGAGGTCCTATAGCACTGCAAAACAAACCAGACTAATCTTAAACCTGTAAGTTGGAGAGGTTCGAGTATGTTGGGTGAAAGAAAGCACAGCCACACAAAAGCCTAAAATGATATCGCTGGTGGATATCTGGATGCCTGGGATGCCATGGATGGCTGCTGTACACTTTTGGCTTTGTCTTTATGGGGATGAATAGGGGCTTCTGTGGCAGTGATGACAGGCCTCTCCGGGCTGGGCCCAGGCTGGCTGGCACAGTCAGGTACAGGCGGTTTGGAGACAAGGGATGCAGGTCGTCCTCGTCCTACCGACAAAAGACGCCCTGTTCGCTGCCTCTGACCAGCACTTTATTATTGTGACACACCGGGTACACACACAGGAGCGCACATAAGCTCTAAGCCACTATGCAGCTATCTGATTGGATGTTTTGACAAGACTCAAGAGCTCATAGATGAAATCAGTTTGCATACTACACACGTACAAGTAATAATTGTTTGTTATTTTTCTCAGTTGAGCATCAGGTGAGCTACACCATTGATAGGACACCTCTGAAAACCCAATATACTACAGTGAACACATTCAAATAGTCTTACTATTAGTTTTATAATATTAATTTTATTAAACAGCTTCCCTAGCTGTGTTTTGATGCTTGGTTAGCATTTGTTTTTTGTTCTTCACTGTATGTTGTCTTTTACAACCTGTGGTCATGAACATGGAAAAGTAAGGTATTTTCAACAATAGTTCTCACTTTTGCCCTGACAACCATAGGCTAAAACCAATGTGAGGATAACCCACTGGTCACTGGACTGTGTAAATGCACTTGCTAACGGACGCCCCAGGGAATCTAATGACCACAACTAGTTGTGGTCTTCCCATGTCTTTTGAATTATTAACAGGAACAAGTAGAAGTCGAAGATGGGGTTTTAACACGCAATGCATGAAGCTCTGGAACTCCGAGTCTCAGATGCCTGTCCAGTTTGTCCCAGTTGGCCCTCTGAAGAGCCACAGAGCCTCTTTGATCCATATGCTGTCCTCCCAGCTGAGGATGCAAGGAGCCTATGGTCTCCCATTTCAAGACCCACATTCTTTCCTTAAGGACCCAGAGGTCTCAGCCCTTAAGCAATGGAATTTCAAATGCAAAAATAGGCTTGACTTTCCAGGCTTTTTAACAGTGTCCTAGTCCTTTTTATAATCATTGGCTCTGTGTTTTATTCAAGATTACATTTTGAGGCATATAGCAATTTTTGCTGAACAGTGATTTTTCTTTACCATTTGTCTTTCTGGTGCTTTTATTCTAAGAGGCTCAATATTATATATTATATATCAATAGTATATATTTTTGTTTTATACTTTGCCAAATCTGTACATTGCTGTGTCATCCATTTGGAATTACTGTGACATCCTGTTTGATTTACAGTAACTTTGGATGGATTTGCCCAATTGGTTTTCATCTCTAGAGGTAGTGTTTGGCATGGCTGTCCTTTGCAGGAGCCATTAGATTTGGAGCCAAATGCCCCTGAGGTTACAGCAAGCTAAGTGGCTCCTTGTTTCTAATAAAAAACAAATCAAATAACATGGATCCCTTGGGGTTTATAACACTAGAGTCATGAACTCCTGGGCAGATAAATCTCTTCCAAATATTCCCATACAAAGGCATGGATGTGGGAGGACCTTGTTGGCTTTGATTGTATAATTTATAAGCCACAAAGTGCCGAGAGAGTTGAGGAAGAGGGGAGAAAGAGTGACTGTGTGATGGAACAGCCCTCTCGACTGTGAAACAGCCAGGCTTTAGAAGTTGGCCATTACCTTTTCAAAGCAGCCGGTGACACTGCTGGCAGGAAGTGCAGTGTAAAGTGGGTTTGAAGTTTAACCCTTAAGGGATGGCTATCCCCAGGGTCTGCTGCTTATTCCTAGTCGCCAGATCCCTGTCCCACAGCTCTGTCCTGTTTGGTCAGCTTCTGTCTCTGGCAGCGCGACCAGTGAGAACGGAGGAACAATACTGCGTTTGTGCACCGCTCTGCACTTGGCCTGCTGCTAAACAAATGTTCGAAGGAATTCTGGTGGCTGGCCTTGCCCCTAGGCCCAAGCTGATCCCACAGTGACTTCATAAACAGTCACTGGGGCGATCAAAAGAACAAATCAGCCTTTATAAACGGCTATATGGTAATGGAATAATTTCCACAGCAATTAAAGTTTTTCATGTATACAATTTATTTTGCTCCTGAAGCAGAAAAGGAAATGTTCTTTGCCCTGGGCACAGACTTGCAATTTTTGGTAAGGGGCAGGTCTTATTAGAGCTGATAGAGATGATGAACGTGTGACTGTCTGGTCTATGGCTCTTACACTCTCTGTAAAGCAGATGCTGAACCTGTGATAAGTAACATTGTGCACTATTATAAACTTAGATGTCTTTTTTATGGGAGGAAAAAGTTTAAAATTTAAGAACTATAAGTTGTGGATCCAAAAGGTAAACCCTCCTGAAGTGGAATGTCTGAAATCCTCAGTTCTTGTCCTCAGGCGCTGGTGTGGGTTGACGGGTAGGAGATGAGGGGGATTGAATGGCCAGTTGACATGTATCCACACCCAGACCTTGGGCCCATGTGGCCCTGAGGTGACAAGTAAAATGATACACTCATGGAAGATAAGTCTCATCATTATGCTCTTGTTTTTTTTTAAGTCTAAGGGAAATTCAGAGATTAATGTGTTTGTGGTTGGATTCTGTATATATGAAGAGAGTTTATTTTGTCTTTGTAGCAGTTTGTGCCTCTTCAGCCAGGCCTCAACTTGGCCCGGTACCTTGTTGCTCTTTATCCCACCCACCAATAGGGCAGCCATTGAAGCAACCCCAGTGCCACCCCCACCCTTCCCCAACCTTTCTCTCTATCTCTTTACCGCGCGCCTGCACAATGGCCGCGCTCGGCAGAGTTCCAAGAACAGTGTTTGTCCGATCACTGCAACCCCACCCCCATTTTATTGGAGTGTACAGCCATAGTGAATGTTATGAACAAACTTGAAATAGTGTTTGATTTACTACTCTTCAACAGTCTATTGAACTTGGGCATGTACATTCATACTACATTACTTTGTATTAGCTCTAAACAACAGATACACATAACAAATACACTCTCAGATAAACAGATGATGGGCAGTCCATTTTCATGCATCATATTTACAAAAGACACATGCATATTTAACATCCTGGTTTTAGTGCTTAATGTAAATTAAAAATAAAATTATGGGTTTCTTTGGACATGATAAAGATTAGGGAAAGTTAGAAGGGCTTGATTTAATATGATTTAATACGACAACTTAACCCCTCTCTTCCTCTTACCCAAAAACACTAACTTAACCACCACAGGAGTGAACTTTATATCAGACACAAACTCAGATCCCACAAATGAAACACATCCAACGTACGTACTGGTTGCTTTCTTCAGGTCTCACACTCTAACCATCTGTTCTACCGGGGCATACTTCTCTTTGTCCATTGGAGCCCACTAGGAGGGCACCTCTGCTGGGTCTGGCCCATAGGCGGACGCTTGATGTGGACATAGTTGGAGCAGCGGGTCTCCTTCACCCGGGCAACAGGGCCATTCTCAGCCCTTACCCCTGACTGTTTGCCCAGTCTTGGACCAAAGCTTGAGAGCCGGAGTGTTGTTTTGTGCTCGCTGCTTGGTTTTGCTGCTGGTGGCCGGCTTCCTGTTGTGCACCAAAGTTCCCATTCACTTCTTCTCCAGCTTTTTTCTTTTGACCTCCTCCAGGGAACCAACCCCTGTTTGATCACATTAGACAAGAAAGAGAGAGATCAGTGGTGTTTTTGACATTCCCAGTAGCTTTTGACAGTTTATGTGCTGCCGATCAGTTTGCCCACTACCAGCATGGGGCCTCTTTTGAATTTCTCTTTATTCTTTTATTTTTCAGGCCAACCATTGTGAAGCCTTTTGATTAGTATGTGTGGGTCGTGCTTAGCAGGAATGCTGCATCATTTCTTTATTTCACACTCTCCTCTTGATTCAAAGTTCCCTTCATTTAATAATAGCTTGTGTTGACCGCTTTTTTAAACCTGTCAACATCTGTGATCTTATCTGTGAGAAAACATGGGCTATCAAGTGAAAAACTTCCTCTGCCTGCGGATGTGCCACTTTGACAGCCTCTTTGTGCTGCTCATAGCCAAGCAGTCTGATGTTTCGGACACTTGAAAAATGCTTGAAGATGTTTATAGAGCACAGTTGGCACAAACTGATGTTGTTTCTACAAAAGCTGAGTCACAGCGTGGGTGTTTACACTGAGCTATTTCTCACTTTGAAATTCTTTGATACCACTTCTTAGAATCCTGTTATTTTGACAACAAGAGCATGTCCATCAGTGACGCAGGTGGGTTAACGCTGAAGGCTCCATCATCCTCAGAAGATAAATTTGGATGAAATGTCAGATTATTTTGTCTTGAGAGTCAGAGTAGGTTGGCAAAGCATACTGGTGAAAGCACACATGCCTCTGAATATGTCCACTTTATATTGATTGTATGAGCTTAAAAAGAGGCCAGATTTATAAAAGGATTAATAAAGGCCTCTGGAATCTTGTTTTAGATTTTTCTGAAGGCCTGACCACAATTAAACAACATCAAGCATTCTAAATGCCAATTTAGGTCATTTTCTAGCTTCACAAAAAGCCCTGACTTAGAGTCCATGAAGCAGAAAAAAGCTGATGTAATAGGTTTAAGAAAATCTCCAAGGGGAGTCAAATCTCACCCCAACACCAGCACCCCACTCCACAGCCACCCTTCTGTCCAAAAGCTCTCCCGATCCACCTGCCAAACTTCTGATGTCACTTGAATATGGCCACTTTGAGTCCAGCTGATTGAAAACAAAGGAAATGTCCCAAACTTTTACATAGCTATTGGTGCAAAAAGTTTATGATTCAGTGATTTAGTGTTTGGGATGGGGGAAGGGGAGGAGCAGGAGATGAAGGCAAAAGGAGAGAAAGAAAGAGCGAGGGGGGTGAAGAAAAGAGATCCCAGGCTTGGCACACACACACACAGAGTCTCTGTGCAGCACCAAGCACAAAAGAAACCTGTAACGCCTCCAGATTCCTTCTAGTCGAGTATCAAAGACATGCTTTGCTTTAGAACAAGAGACTACTGGCTAAGATAGGACTGAGGGAGTCAGTGAGCCCACTGCTAGCTCAGTTGGGTGCTGCCTGTTAATCTCTCAGATAGGATTTTTTCCTCTTTCTTCTTGTCCACCTCCGGTCTTTACCCCCTCCTTTTAGCTGTGAACAGAAGGACGTGTCCAACCTGATCACTGATCAAAATAAGAGCAGTAAATACATAAAGACATAATAATAATAATAATCTTTATTTACATAGCACATTTAAAAACAAGGTTTACAAAGTGCTTAACAATAAAACAATGTGTCCAATAAAACAATAAAACAGCAAAATTATTGAACAATCAGACGGGGCAGAGTTTGTGCTAAATCTGTGACATAAGGAAGAGGAGGCAGGAGGCAAGTGACTTAGAAGATGGGGATATGTTTTAAAAGATGACATCTATATAGTAAATAATAGATATAATAGCTAAAAATAAATAGATAAATAAATACAAAATAAATACAGCAATAGATATCATAAAAAAGCCAGTCTATAAAAATGGGTTTTAAGAAGTGATTTAAAAGATGATGCAAGATGAACTACCCACCGGCCCATGCTCTTTATGTCCCCACTTCCTTAAACACTGACTTAGCTTGAAAACACGCATAGTACTTGATCAGTTTGAAGTATTTTGTCTTTGCACCGAAAGCAGATACTTGAATGATAAAGTGCTCAAACTTTTGTTGCATATTGGGTCTCAGTTTACACACAGATGGCATTACAGGGGCAATGCAAACATTTGAAAACAGGATCTATTTTCAGTTAGCACTTGTTTATAGTCTGATGTGCCTCATAATTGTAATGGCAAAATACAGTGTTGAGTGTATTAGAACAGCTTCTGCAAAAGATGAATTACAAAAGCATCTTTTTTTGTCTCTGTAGCAGTGGTCACATAGGAATCCCCTATAAAACCTCATGAACAAATTTTCCATTTCTGCTTCTGATAAAGCTTCTAATGCCAAGATCCAAAAATTACTCGGTGCACTATATCCTCCACAGAGTTCACTTCAAGTGTAAAGGGGAATCTCAAGGCTGAGTAATGACTACCCCAACCGCTACTTCCACCCCGATACATGTTCCACCACTCCATTATTCCTGGAAATGGCCAAGGCTTTTGTTTATCCACATTCTCATTTCCTCTGGAATATCATTAGCTCCTTGGAGGGCCTTGAGCTCCTGGATCGAGCTTTCCTTTCCTTTTTTCTCCCCTTCCAGGTTGTCATGAAAGGTGATCATCCAGCCATTCATAGAAACAAGAGATCCAGTGAAAAAAGACAGGGGTGGGACTAAAAAGTACACACAAGTGAGCCAAAAAAAAGGACCTGGAGTGTCTGTATTCACACTTTTTACAAGTATAATTGAAGTTTCACTTCCCTGTCTCCAATTATTGGACTGTTTTCTTTTTAAACAAGTATACCTTTGCAATGACCCATAAAGCTAATGGTTAGTGACATTTCAAACATTCTGTGTGTGGTTTTAAAGTGACCCTGCTCTTCATCTCCTTGAGCGAGAACAGCGTGACCTTAGCCGTCCGTGCCGGAAGTGATGTAGGTGGCGGTGTAGTCGGAGCCCCAGTAAGTGTTTCCTAAAGAAAACAAGACTGAGGCGGCGGAAACCTTAAACCTGCGCTAATGCTGGCTGCCTATCCACCTTGCCTCCCCATCCTCCCTCCCTCCTCATGCCCTGTGGCTGGGGGGAAAGCCAAGGTAAAGAGGAGGTGGGGCACTTACTGGATAAAACCCACAGTCTGTGTGACACATTGATTTAAGTGTGTGAGCGTGTACTGTAAGTCCGGTTCCTCCGAAAGGTTGCTAGTTCTCGGCAAACACTGGGGTTCTGGTTAGTGTGGGCTATGTCCACACTACTAACAGTTCCTGCATCTTTAGTAGTAGCATCAAGGAAGGCAAAAACAAACTTAAAACAAACACATATTTTGCGCTAAAATCTTTGTGGTTGTGCTGTGGTTTGGTCTGTCGGAAACTAGACTTGAGAACTGTTGTGTAGGTTCTTGTATTCTGGTCTGTATGTCCTGATTTGTTGTAAGTTACCAGAGGGGAAAAAACATGACTGTGTATTTGAAGAACCCTCTGTTCTAAATGTTATAGGCTCATACTTGCATATCACAAGACATAATTAATGTTGTACTTCCACAGTAGCATTAACACTGCTTGGTTTTACAAATGGTAAAACCTTTGAAAAGTCCAGACATGAGTTAGAGTGTGGTTTTCTGCTTTCATTTTCTGGTTTAAAACAGCATAAAAGCAATACAGTATCCAAGATAACCAATTTATCTAATCAAGCACAACAAGCCCTATTAGATGTTAATACTGACATAACTGTAAAATGCAAATGTGTGCAGATTGTGTGCTGCTTCACTGTCAGACAAACTGAGCGCTGCCAGTTCAGCCGCTATCATTTGCTCATGAGACTGGATGTCCTGCAGTAAAAATATAAACATAAACATAAAAAAAAAAAAAAACAAGGTAGTACAGACATAGCCTTAGCCTAGGATAGTGCAGGAGGCCATAACAGAGCGGCATGCACTGCCACAGCGGCTTGTTTGTGCAGTTGCTGTTCGGAGGGGCATTCACTGCATTGTGTGTGTGAGGACAAAATGAACCTGACCTTTGCAGAAAGCCCTGTCTGTCTTCCCTTTGAGGAGTGGCAGGATTACAGCTCTCATCTCCTGCTGTAACTGACACACACTCTCACAAATATACCATCATGTCATACTGCCGCTTTCACTTTGATTGCTCCAGAGCTACTGCCTGTTTATGACAGCTGGTTTTGGGCTTCTGAAGTGTTTGCCGTTCCTTTGATCTGCTGTAAACCATCAGGGTTTAGGTGTTGTTGCTCTTGAATAGAGGCCAGCAGCTTTCCTTGACCATCTAACTACGTCTTGTGAAATCACAGTTGGGATATGCTGATATCATTTTTATAGTTTAAGGCTACAGTAATGTTATGGCTAAATAACAGCAGCCACACTGTTTTGGGGTTTTGGGATTAAAAAAATTGAGGACCACTGTTGAGGATAGGGGTGTTGTTTTAATATAGGTGAAAAATATTGATGACAGACAATACAATACAGATTGATACAAGCCCACTTAAAATGATATGTGTAATATTAAAAAATGTACAATTATTTTGAAATTCTGCTAATTATAATTTGATTTTAGCTGGTGCTGTCTTAATAGCAATTTTAAATATAGGCATTTGTATTTATTTCTTAATCATGGAGCATTACTACGCTCTTTGTGATGCAGTGGTTCCTAGAGCCCCAACTCCTGGTCTGTCATACACATTGCAGCGGTTCTTTCTAAAATTACTTCTCTACTTTCAGCATTTCTTAAATGCCTGTATATTTTCTTTAGCACATCTTCACACGTTACCTGATTCTCTTGTGTCTAGACTCCACTGTCTAGTTGCCACCATATTGTCCACTCCAGAGGGCAGGGCGGGGGGAGACATGAAAGTGAGTATGAGGGCAATATGGCCAATGCTATAATCCCATTCCAGCGGGCCGAGCAGCAGCAGCTTGTGCCGCATTCCACAACTTCAGGGGCTTTTTTGGGAGGGGTGGGAGGGTAAGCAGCATTCCTCCACGGCCGGAGCCATCAAAGACGCCGCACTACATCAAAGGCCACTCAGAGCTTAGGTGTTGATGACTGCAATCCTCCCCTCGGTCCGCTTTTAGCAACCTCAAGCCCTACGCCTTCCAACGCACACACACACTCACACACAGGGCGTCAGGTATGTGCACCCTCCAGCTGCCCTCGTCCTCAGGCCCACTACCGTCCTGCCGCTGCATTAATCACAGCTCATTAAGGAGTCACACTGACTTTTGTTTTATGGCCCGGATGGAAGAGGAGCAGCAGATGCCACTGATATTTGGGGCGGTGCTGGCCATAAAAGCTAAGCAACAGGAAATAAAAGCTGCTGGACTTCATTGTGTAGAATTTAAATGAAGTGCTGACTGGCTGTGCCGCTGAGATGGTGCAACATTTCAGGTTTTGTTGAGACTTTTATGACTTTCCTTTAATAAATAAATCTTTCCGCTTATATTATGTTAATGTTTTCACAAGTACCTCAGACTCTTAGGCCATTAACTAAACCACTGTCCTTGTTGGAGTAAACATGCGTAAGAGGAAAGCTTGATTGTAATCTGACACAAACAAAAACGTGAAAAGGTTTGTTCACGTTGATATAACAGTAACACTATAAATTAGCATTATGCCGCCCTGAAACACACAGACACAATGTTGTTACTTTCTCTATGTGCATATTCGCTGTGATCTGTGGGAAGAAGACAGGGAGGGGGCAGCTGTTTCCACTCCCCTCACTCTTTTCCAAAATCATGGCATCCATCCCAGTGTTGACCTCTGAACTTTGTCGGCCTGTCCTTCATTGTTCATGCCACCGTGGGTTTTATAAACTGAAGAGCTGAAAGTGACACCGAGGGACACTTTGGAGTGCGCACACACACAACCACGCACCACACGCCATTGACGGTTTCAGGATGCACTCGCCGAGAGTTAATAGAGTCACAAGCCGGGCGTCCTGCTCAGTGTTAAAGCTGTCAACCCCAGAGCCTTGTGCGACATATCAGGACATTTACATGATATTAGGTGTCCCCTGCCAGTGTCCCTCACTCACGCTGAAACCATGACACTTGTTTGCTTTGCCCGTTGCTATGAAGATGGCATGGAGGTGATTTGGGGGAGGATAAGGCAGGGATTGCCATTGGTGGGGGGCAAACAGAGAGAAGATGATTGTCCATCGAAGAGGTTAGCTTTGAAAATGCCCTTGACCTGATAACAATGAAGGGCAATGGCTGATAGGACATGGGTTTGTGATACTTGAGTCTTGTTTAATTCTTACAGTTTGGGTGATGCTGAGCAAAAATCTTGTCATAAAATGTTACTTTTCACTTTTTTTATTAAGAGAAACAGTGAAATGTTGGGATGCCTAAAACAACAAAATAAGATCACATCCTTAAACAAACCAATGTAAGACTCAAGAGAACTCATAAAACCAAAAAATAAATTATAATATGGTAGAGTTTGTATACAGTACAAATCTTGTGCTTAAATGTCTCTCCTTAACCTGGTTTAAAGACACACTTTCCTTACTCCATTTTACTGCAAAACGAAAAGATGGATGGGGCAGTTGAGCTAATTGTTCCTTTCGTCCCAGTGGAGAAGACAAAGGGGAGGAAGTGTTCATTCTTTGTGCGGAGAAGCGAGGGATCTCTTACGGTGCTAGTGTTACCGGAGGAGGAGTGCCGGCCCCACCTGTAGGGCCCTCCCAGCTGCTCGGCTGTAACTGGATCCCGCTCCTTCTCTCCTCAAGGCTGCCAGCCCCCTTTGAAGTTATTTCTAGTGCTGGGAAAGAGGGGCACACACTGACGGAGCGACTTGGAGAGGTGCTGTGTGGATGTAGTATGTTGGCACTCGCATTTGACTTTGTGAGTCTCTTTAGGCATTCTAAACATAGAAGGATGCAATTCAAAACTGCTGCTGCCTTCCTGTGCTGCCCTGCTTATCTCTGTGCACAGGTTCAATGTCAAACTGCAAAGTCCCAAAAGATGCTCAGTTGTATTTAGACATTGTCTGTCACACTGTGATGTTAAATATATGCATCACCTCAACAGAAATCCCAGAGGACTGTAACTTTACCCAGTGTAGTGCTGCTACCACTATAAGGGTTATTTTTTAAAGAACAAACATAACAAATTTTCTTTTGTTCAGCCTTTTTTTACATTTAAAACTTTAATGCATGAGTAAAGTTCCTTCTCTACCATCTGTTCATCTGGTACCTTCACATCTGCGTTGGCATAGATAAAGGCATTCAGTTTAAATCTAGCTTCTTGAGTCTTCATGCTTTTAGACATGTACCTCATTTGAACCGAGACAGCCTGCTAAATACAGAGCATGTTACTATAAGGGATTTACAAGTGAACTGCATCAGCATAGGTGTCAGGTTTAATATTATTTATGTGTTCTTCTGATATATTGCTATAGGATGTTGTCAAGGGAACTCTAGGACAAATCTTGACAGCAAACTTTCAGTTAAAATAAAATAATAGTTTGTTCTAATGTAACTTATTAAATTAATAATTAAGGTCTGTTGATTTGAGGCTGTATCTCTAAGACATAGTAAGAAGCATCACATTTTATGTATTTTATCAAAAGTGTCAACCTGCTGCCATATTGTTATTGTACTGTAGTTATACAGTCTGTGCATATGAAGTCACAGTTATTAGGGAGATAAGCTAACAGTGTGTGACAAAACATACTTTTTTTTTGCAATGCAGCTCACTAATAATATCATAATATTTAGATAAAAAGCTATGTGTGCCTATTAGAGTGCACTGCTGTGATGTTTGAGCAGTTTTCAGAGAAGGGCTGTTGGTTAATGCCAGCAGTGTTGTAATGGGTGGCATTGGGGGTGACTGCGTCCTGACCGCCACAGTTTGCTGTTGGGGAGGGTCCCGTCCAGTGCTTCTGCAGCTGGTGTTAATGTGGTGCTGACATTTTACTGCTTGTGTGTTTTGGCCAAAACATTTGGGCTTGTTTGCTGGAAGTTGCATAATAGAGCATCACGTTTTGTCCTAGTGAACATATGGTAATGTAGTGACTTTGACCAGGATGAACAGGTTGGATAATCACTACTAAGGTTTAGATTGAACTAATTAAAAGTTGTCACATTAGTTGTTCTTAGCTTGGTTTATTCCAGTGATATTCTGAAATGAAATTATTTGGAACAGTTTGATTTGAAGGCTATTGTGACCCATCAACTAATAGACTCTACTTTCAGCTGTAGCTAATCTTGACCACTTTTATACTTAAATAAATCTTGATACTACTTCTATTGCAGACCTCTTAACTATTGTGTCATGACAGTTCTTACAGCTTCACACTGGAGTGTTTTCAGTGTCCTGATGTGTTTTGTTGTGACTGAGACATGTCAGTACAGACAGTTATGGTGCAGTGTGTACTTTTTGGCATCATCTAGCGGTGATATTGAAGATTGCGATTTGACCCCTCTTTTCTACAGACTGTGAACAAGATAGGTTGTTGTCTATAAAAAACCCATTGGAAAAAAGTAAAGTTATTCATATACACTATATATAGACACTAGAAACAACATTTATTTAGTTCATGGATGTCCAAGGCCTTCATGCAAGAGTTTGTCCACTCTGGGTAGACACAGGAGTGTTATCTTGAGGCATAGTCATAGCTAACAGTTCATCAGTGTTGTTTTAGATGATTGTTTGGGCTAAAAGTAATTAAAAATGGTCGTGTTAGAACAGTGAGTTGCCTTTGCTGGGCAAATAATAATGATAAGATACAATGTTATAAGCATGGGCAGCATTAGTTATTGGTTAGTATTACAGTATTGATAAATTGTCCAATAAACGTATCTTATATGATTTACCACAGTCCCTCTAGGTGGGATGTCTTCATATATTCATACGCACAAAGTGGTCAGAGGGTCAGAGTCAAAAAGTGACTCCTGTGTGAAAGTACTTCCGAACATCATCTGAAACCATATCAGACCTGTGACTCAGTTAAGAGGCAGTGAGAAAACCGCATCCTGGGTTGAGTCCGAGGGCACAATTGACCACCACTACTCCCGTCCATACAGTACCCGACACAAACTGACCACCTCCGTTGGCAAGACTGTTGTTTTGTTCCAGGAAGTTGACAATGCTTCTTCCCCCATAAAGGCCGGCAGCGTGCTGATGGGGGACTGTTGGGGCATTAAAGAGCCGGAGAAATGGGTGGGGGTCTCCTCCTCTGGGGTGAATGAGTTCATTGTGTGCAGACGGTCAGTGAGAGATGGCCCTGAGTTAGCCCCAGGTCAGCCATGATGTGTCTGAGGCTGTGCGCAGGGCTGTTCTCAAACACAGACGTACGTAAACACATGCGCGGCATCGGCAAAGCAGCTGGGTGCTAGGACTGGCCCCGTGCCCAGCTTTTTCTTCTTCTGGGTTTTGTGTGCTTGTCAAATAGGTGCCAGCTCTTCTTCCAAAATTCATAAAAGAAAACTGTGAACAACAGATCTGTCCGGTTAATCATGTACAGTTGGCCCGTTCAGAATTCAGAAAACAAGGAAGCTTTGATGCCATCTTCTCAGTGACCTGAAAGGCCCTAGGACAAGGGTTTAACCTTAGCCAAGGATAGATTAGTTCAGCTTGATCAACAGATAAAATAATTCTGAAATATCTTTGTCACATTCATGTAATGACACGCTTAAATACCTTGAGACTAGGGCTGTATTATTTCAGGAAGTATCTAATATCAATACCAGTATGTTTAATCTGGTAACACAAACTTTAACATCTGGACTCTGGATGTCTTAAATACACAGTACCATAATAATTGCAATTAACAATTTGCAGTACCTATATTGGGAATGACAAAAGGAACTTTTAAATTATCACATAGAAGACATCCTATCATGGAACACATGGGCACATCCTGTAGTTGCACATCATACAGGACTAGTGATAAATGAGGCTCTACAAACGAAGCTCAGTGTATGAAGAACTATTGGGCGGGGGCCATAGCTGCATGATTAAGCACGGGTTCAGTGCTTAACAAGCCAGGTTTTTAAAAAGCATATAGTCTGTGAGATTTGATAACACTTTATCATTGAAAGCCTTGTTTGTAAAGATCTGACAAGATTCCTTCATGGCAATCCAAGTGTGTGAGGCTAATATGCATAAACATCATAATAGCTGGTTCTTTACATCTTATAGGTCTTTAAACTCTGCATGATGTATAAAACTTATTTCATTTTTCTCTCTTTTATGGTTTGTTTTTCTTGTTATGAGGATCTCCTGGAGTGATGTAGAGGAGGTGCCTTGCTGTTATGCAGCGCACATTAACCAGCAAAACTCCATATCTATAAACTCAGCTTACCATCATCAATACTTTATTTTCAAAGGGCTTTATGGACATTATTACTGAAGTATGAGGATGGAGAGAGAGAGAGAAATCCTTTTAAAACTTTTGCTTTGTCTGAAAGTATTTTTTGTTTGCCCTGGGGTAGTTAGGGGTGGTTATGAAGATTTAAATTGCCCCCAGGACATAGTTTTAAAAGTTCCCCAAGAAAGCTAGCGGATTATTACATTTTTTATGTAAAAATGAAAGTAAAATAAAGATATGTTGACAGCTGTGTAGACAAAAGCCAGCTCTTTGATGCAAGGGCGATATGGCATGGTGAAGGCGTTGGGGGTGACTGTTTTGGAGGTGTGGGGAGGGACATGAGGGGCCCACCAATAATTTAGAGGGAGAGGAAAAAGGGGGTCTGGCAAAAGCAGGAAAGGGGGGGGCGAAGAAGTGGTTGTTGTTTGATCAAAGGCTCAGCGAATTGTGTCACAGACAGACACAGAAGAATGGCGTTGGATGGTGTGACTTGCATTTTGATTTCCTTTTGAGGGATGAGGGGTGCGGCGAGTGGGGGGTGGGCCTTTTTTTAGAGGGAGGACCCTGTTTTTGATCCTAATACAAACTCCTGTCAGAGTGAGAAAGGATGACCATAAAGCAAGTGGTAAGAAAGATTGGGCTTGACTTTGGTATTTTGCACAATTCCTCATCTGATTTTGTACTATGATATGAATAATTATACTATATTGTGACATGAATTTTGAAAATAATAAGAAAGCACTGTGTTTTTTGGACTACATCCTTGTTGCATATCACATGGCTATCTTTTTCTACAGGTGGTTTGGAAGCAGTAGTTGGCGGGAGGTGTGGCCATCTTGACTGACAAGTGGAGTACAAATCCCCGCCAGGCTTTCATTGAGAGTGTGGCCTGTGTAAGGGGATATTCATGTGAAAGGCTGCCTCCCCCAGGGGCAGAACAGGCAGGGCAGAACAAGAGCCGCCCCCTTGTGGCACTATCCGGGGTCGACTGATGCCCCTCTCCCAAAAAACCCTCCGTTAGGATGAGCAAAGTGGGTGATTCCATTGGGTTTGTGAGAACTGGGGCCTAGCAGGGAAAGCTAGAGAGGATAGTCATTGTCATTTTTGTGTGTGTGCGTAAAAAGGCATGTTTGCATTTGGTTCCCTTTTGTAGCCTTGACCCACTTCACCAAATCTCTCACCCAGTGCCCAGTTCCTTTCCCCCATTTGTACGTCTATCAACGTACATCCACATGTGACTCAAAAAGACAAATCCATGCTCTGGACATAATGCTGCAATGGCCAGCTTCTAAAATAACAACATGGACCACCACAAAAACAAGGCTGCCCCATTTGGAGTGGAAGAACCCCGCACAATGGGAACAGTGTTCAGGACCCAGGGGCGCAGGCGGGGCTCCCCACTGCCATCCAAGCCGTTTGACAAGCAAGAGCGAGAGAGAGGCCGTAATTACCAGCAGCTTTGCACTTCCTCATCTTCCTTTTCCAGAGATGCGCCACTGACTCACTCTGCTTCCCGTCTGCTTCGCAAAACTCTTGACTTTTGATGACAGGGACATGTGGTATGCACCCGAGGATTGTTTCACTTCACTAAAAGATGATTTCAGGGAGAGGCATGTCAGGATATGCCATAAACGAGCGTGACACTGTTTTGATCGTGGTACTTCCCTTCAATTTTGGCATCTTCCTGTGAATGTGTACTCTGAAATTATATATACCTCTGCAGTGCAGCCCCTGAAGCTAATGTCTCACTTGTAAACAGTCATCCAGCAGTCACTACTAACAGTTGATTCGTGATCTATAGCATGGGACAGTTACACATACTGACAGCATGAAAACAAAACTATCATGGTATTTTGGTCACAGCTCCGAAAAGTGTTAAATGTCCTGTAATTACCACAGCAGCAGATTAATATTAATTCCAACAGTTTAAGAAGAAACTATAGTACTGGAGTATAATTTCAAACAAACAAAGGCCCATACTGAGATCAAATGGTCTATTCCAGGACAACAGCGCACTGTAGATGGTGCTTAATAATGCATCCTGACTTGCTATTAGATATTTTGACCTAATATATTGTATTTACTACCATATTTAAATTTCTATGGAATATGGTATATCAAAAGTGTTGGACACCCTGTATGCCGGTTTCATAGATTGGTTTTATCTGGCAAACAGGTGTGGAATAGGTTTTAAACTGGCCCTGACCCTTATCTTCATTTGAGTTTCTTCCATCTCAGGTGTAAAAATGAGTCATTTAGTTTTTCAAGGATTGTGATTGAGTGTCAAAGCTAGTTTATCCTTTATATTCAGTGTGTGGGAGGCGTGTGGAGGAGGACTCAAGGCTGGACTGTGTTCTGTTTCCATTCTCATTTCTACATCTCTTAACTGAAAATGCACTTGAAAATATGTGCATGTACTTTTCCAGTGTGAATAACATGAAAGATTTTAGATTCAAAATCTACTGTTTCTGCGTCTTCAGATTTAAAGATTTGAGGCTTTGCTTGGTCAGTTTCTAAATCAGGTTTAAGGCACATGGGATGAGATGCTAACCACAAGGTCCACATTCCTTCTCGGTTACTCTTCTTCCAGAGCCCAGCTGATTTGCATATGACCCCTTTACGCTTGTCTAAAATCCCTTCAGGTCAGAGGCTTGACCTCTGGGCCCTGCGGCACTGAAGTAGGCTCTTTTTGAATGTCTGTTCAATTGGCCGGCCGCACAGCTAACCTGCTGCCTACGTGATGGAGTAGAGTTTAGAGGTCAGAGGTCGGCAGAGGAGAAGGCTATCACTGGTGGTCATCAGCCGTGGCCCTGGGGCTGTAGTGGTGTGCTGCTCGGCGCCACACTGCTGGCTGATTCGGGTGTTGTGGTCATTGGGTTAATAGGATAAGTGACCTGCAGATCAGTTTGGCCCACTTCGAATGCTAATACAGAAGCTGGGCTTTGCTCTGTTGCCAGGGTGGGATTAATTCAGGATTTTGACCCCTCTATTGGCAACATTTTTAATCCCATCTTTATTGTTAATGCTTTAAAATACAAAATTTCACCCCAAATGTTGCAACTGCCTCTCGTCTTGTAGCTTAAAGTGACATTAAGTAACTTTTTACCTTAAAATATCTAATCTTCAAAATCATTAAAATATAAAGTTATTTTCATGGTTCCTGACATAAAAAGAACACTTACCTCTCTTATTTTATAAACCCAATGCTCCAAACTCACCAATCACTCCGTTATCTGATTCTGAGTAAAAGGCCAGACCTTATATAATTTACTGATACTTAAGTCCCATGTGAGTTTGCAAAAGTACGTATAGTGCTGAACTGAAAAGTTACATTGTGTTTGATTGTCTTTCATGCATAGTCTTTCATGTTGTTTGCTGGACTGTTGAAGTGATGGTCACTGCGTTATCTGACTTCCCTCATGATACAATCGCCTCATGGGAGCACATGCTAGCACATCAGCAAGATTGGAATCGGATTGGATAATACTTTTTCAAAGTCTTTAAATGTATTTTACAAATTCAAGTTATTGTAAAGTGTACGTTGAGTGTCTAGCTGCTTTGGATTTTAGCCTTACTCATCCTACTCATGATTAACCCAACTTAAGCAAAGAAACGGAGGTCCTTTGAGATAAATGTTTCAAGATAAGTGCTTTTGTCAGTTTGCAATTAAGGAGGCCACCACCTCTTTTTTTGGGCCCTGGCAGTGAGTCAGTGTTTGTGATGTCTGCCATCCTTTAGCTTTAATCTTCTTTAAAGACATCTTCTAGGGGCTGGCACTGCAAAGCTTTTCTGGCACCAAGAACTGGGCCAATTTAGTGGCCTTGTGTGTAATGAGAGAGGAACCTTAAGAGAGGCTGATAGAGTGTCTGCTTGTGCTTTGGGGGGATAAAATGAGCATTACTGCAGTTTTATATGCAAACACAGAAAAAAACTGCAGCACCATTAATCATTTGCTGTAGTTAGTTGGGAAGTAGACGACTCAACACACCTTTCTTAAAGTAGAATGCAAAAGTGCCTTTTCAGCAGATTTGTAGAAGAACATAAATCCTACTTTGCCCATCTGCTGCTTTTCTTCAAGGAAAGAATACTGTACTCTGTGAGTGTGCCGCACACAGCGAATACTTCAGACGTCTAATGCTCTTAAGCTCTTTTGTTTCGGTACGACAAAGACAAGGTGACAAGTAGATTAGGAATTGTTGTACTGCATCAAACAGGGGCTAGTACGATTCTGAGCTGATGTTTTACCCCCCGCCTTGACCAAATCTAAAGATTAATGATGACAGGACACAAAACTGTCTTTTGTTTTTGTGAAGCCCTTTCAGGGAATTGCTGTTGTGATACTGGGCTATACAAATAAAATTGAATTGAAAACGGAGATACATGTAGTGAGTCATTATGTGGATGTAATTGCAATGTGTTTGTGTTTTATGTGTGAAACTGCTAAAACATACACCATATCATCATGCTAACAAATGCTCCTTTTTTTTAACCAGATGCATCCTTTGGGACTATGTAACAACAACGATGAGGAGGACCTGTACGAGTATGGCTGGGTGGGAGTGGTGAAGCTGGAGCAGCCAGAACTGGACCCCAGTTGTCTGACTGTGCTCGGGAAGGTATGAGGATTCCCAATGCTTTATCAATACTGCATGAAATAAGGGTTTACTGCTTTACCATTTACTCAGGCTTACGAAGTCCACACTGCATTCATGTTAGATGTGAAATACAATAAATTGACTATAATATTTAATTGATATTGGATTAAAGTTTACATGCATAATTGACCTAGCAAAAGGGAGCAGAGAATAATCATGGGCTTTGAATTCTTTGGTTTTAAAAGTCTATCTGCAAATTTCAGAAACCAATATGTTCTGTCAGTTTTAGACATGACCAAAAGATGTTTCTAGTTAAAGTTGGTGGCACATGTGCACAAAAATCATTCCTTTTTTCTTTAGTTGTGTTATCATGCAGCATCCATACTCCTTCAGTCTTAAGCTATAACATCTTCAACATCGCAGAAGCTGTTTGTGTCTGGGATTGTGTTGTAGTTTGAACGGACAAAAAGAGACTTTTGACAGAATGACTCGAGTCTTGACTGACTGTCTTTTCTGATTCTTCGTGCTGAACACAAACAATAGTGTAACCTTGACCACCAGTCTATTTAAACCACGTGATACTGTTTTGGCCTTCCACCTTCCACGAACTCCATCCTGAGGGATACTTCATGTTTTAGTGATTCTAACTTGCCCATAGTGAGTCTCCAAGTGTTGGCCCAGTTCTTGGCCCCCCTCCTACCCAAAGCAACTTGGATAGTCTCCAGCCCCCTTCATCCCATAAGAGCTTCAGCAGTAGAAAATGAGTAAACATTAGTCCAAAATCTCTCACATCTGAAAACTTTTCATTTAAGGCCAAACAAAGCTTAAAAGGTTAGTTTAACTGACCATTTGAGTGAGTATGAGACTAAACTAGACCCCTCCCTCGTCTGGCCGCTGCCCCCCTTCCTCCACCCTCCTCAGTGCTCAGACCCCTCTGGAGTCTCCAAGTGGTATTTTATCATGCTTTAATTAAGTGTTCCTCTTAATGGAATGTACCAACATTCCCCGGAGGATGGGGCGGGCTGGCTACAGTCTCATTTATCCCGTGCACGGCCGGTGACAGAAAGAGAGCAGCCATTCATAATTTAGGGAGCCCTTGTGCTCTATAGACATGCTAATGGTGCACTTTCTTCAGTGTTGGCTGCTGACCTAATGTACAAGACAAATGGTCATGATTTGTCTCTAGCATCTTTGATAGATGGTTTACTTTTCAAGGGATTGAAGTAGTTTGAAGAGTAAATAGCTTCAGAGGGAAGTTGGTCATTATTTCTTTTCCATGGACATAACAAAATACCAACCATTATCTTATCTTTAATGTACTTGATCATGAACTTGTACATTAAAGATAAGATAGTGGTTTATTTGGGATAATTTGGCTTACAAAACCTGTCCTATTTACAGAATTGGACCAGTATTACACAATGTAGGCAGGCATCTAGTGATACCAGGCCACATCTTTACATAAGACATTAGGGACAAATGATTTTTAAAAGTATTGTATAAAGTTAAAACCATAGCTGTTCCCAATAATATATTGTGGCTTTCTTTTAGAACCACATTAAAAAAGACACTGTTGCCCTCTTTCTTACCTCTGTCACAACTAGGCTTTGTGAGAAAAAGGTGAGACAAATATTGCACTGTCCTTTAAGCATGTTGGACACAAAGGCTGACACATTGTGAGTTTAATTGATGGAGGATATCACCTCCATTAGCACTAACATGGCCTATGTCCCAGTCAAGCAGTCCACAAGGACACCCCAAGTCCCAGAAAGCTAAACCTTTCACTCTGCAGCATCGATCAAAGCCCAGTGCTAATGAGCTGGCCATTTTTATATGGTGTTTTTCTAAGAGACACTGTAGAGCTGCTGACAAAAACCTTGGCCTGTGACCTTTTGGCCCGGAGCCAGTCTCCCTAACCTCTGGACCACTCTGTTTCTTCTGTGTTTACTCAGTCAGGACTATAATTAGAGGAGGGGGAAGCCTATTGTTGCATCTTGACAGACCCTCGGCCGGGGCCCTGATCACAGCTGGGTGCTTTGCGTTGGCACCGTTGCTTTTGCCAGGCCAGACAGGGCAGTGTTTACCCCCTGCCCAGTCAGCCGGGCCACCGTGCCCAGCGTTGTTTCGGACACTTTGCCCACTCGTACACTCTCACCCCGCCTCGTCTGGCCCAGGCTCGGCAGCACCCCACCTCCACCACCCATCCTGCCCAACTGGCCCCTAACTGAACCCAAGAACCCACTCCACTTTGCTGCCACTTTGCCGCCAAAAGTGTTAGGGTCTCGTCTGCTCAAATTAGATTCCATTTAATTACTCAATCCCAGAGCAGTGTGGAATTTTGGGACAGAAAAAATACTGTTTATTCTAATCCACGTCTAAATATAAAGTGTCTGGGAACACAAGAGCTCAGTTAGGCTAAAAGCGCTCAACACGTAGCTATGGTCGGTCTTTTTATTTGGAGTTGAATACAAGGAAGGGACGTTCAATTTTTTAAAGTATGCAGTACTTAATCAAACTATGTTCAAACTTCTTCAACCATTTTTTTGGTTGTTTTAGCAAAATAACAGCTCAAGTATTCAGATGAGTCTTTCTGTTACATAGAGATACAGTTGCATCAGCACATGCCAGGAAGAGAAGGAAAGGGGAATGTCGTGCCGTCCTCTGAAGTCCACGTGTGAACCTCACCAAAGTGCTGGCGTGTCATATATATGTACACAGTTTTTTCCTGCACTTCCTGTCTGGTTCCTGTGAGACTGTTATACCCCTGACCTCAGTGTGCCACAGCAGGAGCCCCTCCTCCACCACCACAAAACCAAGACCATATTGGATCCTGCTGGAGCTTCAGGTTTAGTCGCTCTTGCAAGTGTCTGACCAGAAACTGTGATCACCTTAGTTTTTTTGGGAGTTGCTTCTGTTAAATTGCAACTTACAGGTTAAACTATGTGTTTTTAGGTGTGTTGTCCCAGTGGCACTCTACCTTTTATTTTCATCAGCAAGTAATGAATGATGCATTACTACCAACTTTTTTACTTGGCAGTTGCTATGCAAATAACGCGTTACATAATGACACAGAGTAGCCTGACATTATGTGTATCATAAATGCAAACAGCCTTGATTCCTCTCTTTGTTACAGTGTACTGTATATTTAAAAAGGCGTGTTTTAACCATTTCAATCCTGTTGACGGGAATCAGGAGACCACAGTGTTGCAACTCCACCTTTAAGCACAGTGTTGATCAAAGTGTCAATTAATTGCATAATGAAACTAAACTGTACTATACTATACACTTTTGTCGTAGTCTTTCCTCACTTCCTGTAATGTCTGTGATTTCTGGCAGTTGCCTTGGAACATGAAGTCATGCCCCTGGCTTGTTTTGGTGGCCCCTGCATCTGGGGGGTCTTTGTGGCTTTGCCAGTGTAAGTGGAGCAGTGTCAGTCCCATGGTCTCACAGGGTCTGGGCATGTGCTGTAGCCTTTGATCTCACACGGACTCTCATGACATCAGACCTGGGGAGGCATGGTGGCACATACAGAGAGGAGTGGGATTTCAAAGGACCACGGAAGAGTATTTTTGGCCTCTCAGGCAGATTACGAAAGCGAATGTCTGCTTTGGTAAGTGGGTGGCTAGGATTTGTGTCTCACTCCGTACAACTTTTGCATAAGCAGAAAAATGTGACCCTTCCTCCCACACAGACCCTCATGGCTGGTGTAAAGTGAGTCTCTTGGCTGGCATAGCATGTAAAACTCCCTGGTATGTAGTTGTTGTGTGAGGCCTGGCGCTGCCCTCAACCAGCTCGTCTCTCAACCACGACCGGTTCCACCTTATAGACCAGCCAAAGACAACATTTCATTGCAGCGGAGCACAACTGGCCTGAGCCCAGCCGACCGCTACAAAGCACCGCGAAAATAACTGGAGCAACAAGACAGGTTTCACGATCATTACCGACGTATCCTCCCAGAAATAAAGATAGCTTCTTTTAAGTTTTGCCAGAGGCACACAACCATAAAAAGTGTATCCTGTGTGGGAAGCTCTGTCTTTGACTCACATACAAACACAATTCTTCAACCACAGTTGTCATGGAACAATGTGAGAGGTAGAAGAGTGTTTTGTACTGTACCTCTCAAGCTGGCACTGTAGACCAGAGCGTACAGTACTGCTGCTGCTTCATGTGAGGTTGGGATTTAACTCTTTGACTCTCAAAGGTTGGTACAGTATCTAAAATCAACTTTAAATTAAAAATGATTCACGTTCATATTATTATCGAAATGAATAGTTCAATGAAAATGGATTATGGTGAAGACTTTATTCACGAAAGCAGCAGAATGTGCACAATATATCTGACCCGATGAAGGCTGTTGTAGCTTCACTGTCATGAAAGCACATGAGGGCTACAGGGGTGTGTGCTTGGACAAGAGACAGACCTGCATTAAAACCAAAGAAATGGCAACAGACAGATGAGTGTGATATTGCAGGCGGCTGGCTCCGAGCCTGCAGCCAGGTTCTCTGAGCTACACACTCAGGTGTGTGAGAGGTCATCTGGAGGCCATGGCAGTGCCAGGAGGGTGTCATGCCATAGGGCCTGTTGTAGAGGAGCTTCAGTGTTGTGTCAGAGGGGTTGCCCTGCATTCACACCACCTTTTACAGCACTCCACCCTCAGTGACGAATATTCCAGTAAGTTTGTTTGATGTGTGTCTTGTATTTGTTCACAGGAAGTAGTGACAGTCTTTTTTGGCCCACTTGGAAAAGAGATGTGACACTGTAGGTGGCAGTATAGTGACAAAAACTTGACATTGTGTACCATATATTCCATGTCGCACCAGAAATTAGTTGTCCCTTAACACAGAATTGAGTATAGTCTGAAAGCTTCCAGAGGCATGTTGTTTTGCTGTCATGTTCCCTTGCGCCTAAATGGACACTTGGCAGACTGAGACGGATACTGGGACAAATTACTGCAAATATCACAGAAAGGAGCTTAAAAGTGGCTAGCGTGGAAGAAAAAAAAAGCCTTGAGCCAGACACTCATGACTCACTCTTCGCTCTTTGTCACATCTGTCCATTTACGTGAGTCTTTTCTTTTCTTTCTGTGCAAAGACCTTCCTGGAGTGCACATCCTTGATAATGCCTCTGAAATTGCAGTCATTTCACAAGCTGCAGTGTTTTGTTAAATTGCAGTGAAACCATAATAGCGATTGATTCCCAACTAGGGCTTTTGTCCGATTCAGATGGAGTTTGTCTTGATAAAGTTTTAAAGAGCAAACTTTTCATAGCAGATTCAAAAGCAATACTGATGAAACGACTTTCCCCTCAGCTTTTGGTAAAAATGACAGGGCTTACTTCCCTTCAGTGCTGAATTGTAAGTCAATACTGGGTGAATTAAATATGGAGTAATCAAGGCTAATGAGAGTTAAAGGTCATTCTTTTGTTTCTAGGAATGTGGTTTTCTGGCATCGAAAGAACAGTGCATCTTATCAATACAATGTCATCCAGCATATTGTCGAGTCATTTAAAGCAAAAATATGAGATCATCTCCAAATATGTATATTTAAGTCAGTGAAATGTTTTTACTATTGATTTAACATCAGCACATAAACACTTAGAAGGGATGAGTACAAAGAGAAACTGAAAAAGGGAGGAGGAGCACAGAGAGTAGAAAAAGTTGGAGAAAGAAGATTTGATGCAGGGAGCCGTCGGGGGCCTGCCTCTCGGGCTCTCTTTCATGTTTGTGTACGCCTCGACTTGCTGATATTATCTTGGCTGCTCTTCCTGGCAGGGTGTCGGAGAGGCTTCCACAGTGACCAGGCAGGGGCCTTTCTCTTCCTCTTTCCTTATGCCCCCCTCTCTCAGAACACCGGACCCTCACCCACCTTCCTACGGTCAGATCCCCCTCTCAAAATAAAGTCCCCTCTCTTAAATCACCGCTTCACCACGTTTCACGGCACTCGGGTTCCCACTGCGCCCGTTTCCATGGTCACTGGGAAGCTCCATGTGTCATGTGTTTCAAAGTGAGCCGTCCCTGGGCCGAATTACCCAGCTTTCAATGGGAGGCCAAATGACCATTATTAGACTTCACAGCTCAGGCCCCTATTTAAAGGGAGAAGAAAGGATCCCTGGGGACTTCAGATGAGAAAGATGGAGGGAGAGACAGTGAGAAAATGAACAGACGAGAAACTAAGAGTTGTTTTCCTTCTTTTTTACCCTCCCTTACTTTGATTTTTGCTTCAATCGCAAGTGTTCATTTAAAAGTCGGACACCAGCCACGGATAAATCTTCGCTGTCTGTTAAGATCCTCATGTCTGGATCAAAAGATGAACCGTGGAAAAAGTAAATCTCTCAAAAGATAGGAGCAGACTTCCACCTACGTCAAGCAAAGCCCTGTCTTTTCTCTCTGTATCTAAGTCTAAGCCTGCTGCTTTGTAAGGGAATGCATTTGTGTGTGCGTGAGAATAGCAGTGTCCCGCGCCCCGCTGTGTATGTCAGGGCCGTGTTTGTCTTTAAAGCTCCGACCCGCTATCTGGCACGGAAGCTGGAAACCGAAGCCCCCTGGTCCCCACACAGCTAATCTGATGCCTGGCCCTCCTACAGATGATTCTCCAGCCGAGGGTTAGCGCGGGTGAAAATGGCATCCTGCTCGCAGGGTTTTAAACTTTCTTTTATGCTCCGCCAGGGAGCCAAGGTTAGGCCTCGTTCAAGGAGATGAAGAAGTGGGTTTGTGTGGGACGCTGACATTAAAGGTGCTTATTAAACAGTGAGGCGAAAGAAAATTAGTAGTGCACAAAAGCAAGCGTAGAATGGGAATGCATCAAGCAGATTCTGACTAAGAAGGGATTGCCATTCAGTGAACACTTATTAGATCATTAACTGTAATTTCAACGTTACTTTCACCGTCATTATTCTATTCATCAGCAACAAACCAGCAGGTCACAGGACTATGGGTGTGAATACCTTTCCCGTCACACCTATGGAAAGACAGACTGAGGGCCACTGGGGCTCACCACTGCAGTAGACTGATCTTGACTCCACCTAGTGTAGTCTAGTCATCCAGTACAAACTGATACACAATACTCTTCTTCTGTTCCATAACATCAGCGCTGTTATTTCAAGCCAATACAATGAGATATGAGATATATTAAAAAATAATCCTTTATTATTACTCACCAATTGTTACCCGTGTATCACCCAGCAGATTTGCAGTCTGATAACCAGAGCCCTATTGCTAAAGAATGACTCACCTAGATATGAAGTGTTATTAGCACCGTGTCTAAGGTAAACGCTATAGATCATATCACACTTTTACCTCCATGCTTTATTCACACCTTATTTACAGCCTGAGACATTTCCTAGAAGGACTTATCTCAAATGCTACAATGAAACAATAGCTAATACAACATTTGCTCAAGTGAGAGTTGAGCCAACTGTTCAGTGAACCGTCTCAATCTTTATGGTCTTTTGATGAGGACTTTTAAATATTTTGCCCTTCATAAATAATGAAAGTCAATTTTGTTGATCTTGCTACATTGTCCTTGGTTATGTTATATGATAATGAGATTGGACTGTGGCATTGTAGATCACTAGCACTCTGCACAGCATGAGGAGGTGGTACTGTAAGAAGTGAGGTTTAAAGGGGATGGGAACTGAGTGTTGGCCAGGACAGAAGAGGACAGGCAGCAACAAGAGCCCTCCGCCGGCAGCACCTTCATCTTTTGAGCTTTAAAAGAGAAAGGCATCAGCAGCAGCTACTCACTCGAGCAAGCAGGGACATGGACTCCTAATGCAGCTGGAAGGCACAAAGAGATTAGATGAAGCCCTAATGACTGCACAAGCACTTTTACAGGTGTAGGTTCAATCTGGAGCATCATAGGAAATGAAAACAATGAGAGCTGGATACAGTGTTATTCATTTAAGGTATATTGTGCACTATATACACTTGTTGGAATGTTTTTTGTTGGGGTTTTTTTTGTGTTTTTTTTGAGAACTCAAAAATGGAAATGGTAACTGTAACTGTACAAAGACTTAAACGTTTTGCATCACTTCAGTTACAGCTCAAATGGTTTTGGGACATAATCAACCAGGAGCCTCTTTTATCTGTCCAGTTCCTGTTTAGACACCAGGCTGACAAGAGGCACTTAAAAAGTAGTATTCTTGTCCCTAGCCAGAAAGCCTGTTTATTTTCCTGTGAATCACAAAGGGCCAGAGCCCAAAACCGGTAAGAAAACAACTTGGGAGGGACACAGAGGAAAAGAGGAGGAAATTTAATTAGTGGTTGTCCATTCCTCGGGCCCCAGCGCTTGGTTTCGGCTGGGCAAAGCAGTGGGCAGCAGCTCGACAAAACACTACTTGATTAGTGGTGGTCTGACTCAATACGTTTGCATCTGGCCTGGTTGTCCAAGTGTGCACTCTTAAGTGACTCTGCCACAAAACTGAGACCCAAAGAGAAACAGGAAATGCTGCCTGTGGTGTACAACAAGGCAAACAAGTTATTTAGAGAGAAACCTTTAAAAATGCTCTATTTGTCATAGAAACTGTGATCCTCAGCCAGCCATTCATTATTTATCTTGTCCTCACAGCTAGTATGATCCAATTTAGTTTTTACACATAATGGATTTAGTGGGAAAGGAAAGAGGGTTTGTGAGGAAGAAAAACAGCTCAGAGCGTGATGAATGTTTATTTCAGTCTGTTTGTTCATAAAACCACAGTGTTCCCCCAGAAATCTTTCAGATTCACTTGATGACAAGTAGCGAGGTGTTTCAGAGTAATTATCCCTGGAAGGTAACCCCAATGAAGGCGTCCTGCCAAACCCCATTGTTTTTCCCAGGTAGTACTCCCGTGTCCTGGTAGGATTGGGACACTTTGGCTTTTAGACAGTGTGAAACGTGACATGCTACCAACTGTAGATTAGACTGTGTGTGACATCAAATGCCTTCATTGATAAATGTTTTTACAGAGTGTGCTGTCAAGGCCCCTTGGTGTGTGTCAGATAAAGAGTGGTAAAGAGCGCTCCCCAGCAGCAACACACCTCACTCTTTAATGGGCCGGCCTTGTGCCAAGTTCCTCTGGCAGGCCTCCTCAGAGGTGCCTCCGCACACACACATTTGATAGCACTATTCACTTGTATAATTCTGGTTATGCAATGCTGAGTGAATGGCCACCCAATATTGTGCACTGAGGCAGAGATGGGGGTGAAGAGGAGGGGTCCTGAAGACAGGGACAGTACAGTCAGGATGGGAAGTCAGGACACAAATGGAGGTAGACCAGGATGACTTACAGACCTAAAGATAAACAACGTAAACACCCATGTGATGGTCATCTAACAAAAATATCTTGCTGTAAGTCAACAGGATGACTCTACATGTTTTCATTTTCTATATTGTTCCACCACACTGCAGCCAGTTTGGGGTTGCTACCCTCTGAGAGGGCAACCCAGTGGGAGCAGTCAGTGGGAATAGTCATTATGCAGTATGTGAGCCTATACTGACTGTTCATGTCCACAGTGTTTAGTCTTTTGTCAGAAAGTGAGTTTATTACATCAGCTCCAAGAATCTCTTTCTCCTCTGTCCTTCTGGACTCATTACCCATAACCCTCTGCACATTAGGGACGTGCAATGTACCATGCACAATGCTCACTCACAGCTTTACATGGAATAATATGACAGTGCATATTGTATTTTGTCTATTCCTGATGATTATTTTGCATATTTGAAAGTTTCCTTTGTTGTATAAATAGATATGTATTCATTTTTAAAGGTTATATGCTAATATTAAGAATGAGGAAAACAGTAAATCTCTGATTATAATTTATACATTCAAGTAATAATTCCCCTTCATAGATTTTCTTATTTTGCACTTTTTAATATAGTCATAACTTCAAATGCAACAAAACTGCATACAAACTGCATTCTTGAGGTTTAATAGTCCTTGTGACGTACCAATCCAGGAAGTGTAAAGAAAATGCAGTGTTTCTGTTTATGATTTGATGTGACATGTGATGTGCAGGAGCTCATTTGATTATTGGCATATAGACTTAAATTGATACATTATGATTGTAAATGATATAAAAATCTTTTAAGATGTGATTTGTGTTCCCCGGTGTATATGTGAGTACAACTTCACTGATGGGACAGTGTTAAACTGTTCCTGGAGCAGAAGAGCAGAGATATCCAGTCCTTCCTGAGCTGTCCTCTTATCTGTGGCTTGATATTAATGGTGGTGCGTGAGCTCTCTTAGTGCTTCAAGTGTTTCTTTCCCCTGTGTGTTTACGTTGGCTTAACTGGCAGTTTACACGAATACAGAGATGAGCAGGAGGGTTCGGAGCAGCACTCTGTTCGCCGTGTGACACACAAGTGGATTTTTATGTGCTTCGTAAACACTTTTTCCTCAGCTTAAGAAACGCTGCCTCAGATGTCCCGTGGCTCCTGTGAAGCTCTCCAGCTGTGGACTTCATAGCAGTAAAATGAATATTAAACAGCAAAAGGACAGAGTTTAAAAGTTTGCCAAAGGAGGAATTGGACAATGAGATGTTAAATCCAAGGGTCTAAGAAAGACAGAATATATATATGTATGGCCTCTGAGTGTGTTTAAAGGTGAGGATGTAACATGGCGGCCATAGAAATAGTTATAAGTGTGCCATGTAGCTAGTGATGCTAATGACAATCAGATACTGCAGTCGGTGTTACCGCAGATGCTAATCACAGTCATACTACAATACAATCATTCCTATGCATTGGAATGATGATTATATGACCAAATTTATGAAGAAGAAGATTATTTCAGGTCATATTTTAAATGTGAGCAGCTACGTTCTTCTTTAGTCCGCTCATTGTTTACTCCCAAAAGCTTTTTTTGTTGTCTCTATTCGCTGCACAACAGAGGTAATAACAGAGATGTGACAAAACCGAGAGGTGCCAGAAGGCTCAATTACAAAACTCAGTGCTGCGGATAATCAGTGAAGTATATGGTGAGCTGAGAGACAAAAACATGAAAAGGTGTGTCTAAAAATTGACTTTTTAGCGAACTCCACTATGTACCATAAGTGGGACACTGGCAGGCTGAGGTTTTTGGTGTGATAAGGCAGTATAAATCTCATAGGCTGAATGTCAATCAGCCAGTCAGATCATATGAATCCACTGCAACAGGAACAGCTCATCTTAACAATTACACAGTGCTTTGTTCACAGCATGAGATCAGGAAGCTGGCGAGTAATGTGCTCAATGATCAACGGAAATGAGTCGTGTTGTAATGAAACTGTCAGAAGCTGAAGATTACTTGTGCAAAATGTTGAAAATCTGGTGCTTACCCTTGCCTTGTCTCTCCTCTGCATATGCTTCCAAATTCAAAGACACGCGGCCTTGCTGAATAATCCAATTTTATTTTAGTTCAATGTAAATAATGTCTTGGTGCGCTGGGTTTTGCTGTGAGAGGCAGCCAGGAGGGAGGGAAGAAAGGCGACCACAGAGAAGTAAATCCATGGGAGAAAAGTATGCCTTTATCTTTTAATAAACCGTAAATCCAGGAGGCAACATGAAATTACAGCATAATGGCAGTGGAGAGTCTTCTGAAGACTTAATTGCCTTAATTATAGCAGTGCGGAGAAAGAGAGAGCCTTGGAAAGGAAAGCAGCGGAGGAAAGAAAAAGAAGAAAAAAGTAGAAGTGAAGGAGTGATGTTTTAATAGGAGACGTGCGTGGCCAGATGTGGCAGGTGTAGTCCAGGTGTGTGTTTGCATGTCAGACCTGTTCATCACGTATTTCGAATGTTAATATAGAAATCCAAAGTGGGTATGAAGTGAAATGTTGAGAACAGTGTGTTTACAGACGAGTAAAAGTCTGAGGCTCAGATCTTACAAGCTGGCAGGCTTACTTAGGGATGCTAAACATAGCTTTCATTTTCCTCCGCGTCTAGACGGACTTTCAGTACTTTTCTTCTGCGGTTTCTGTTCACTTTGAGAAGATTGTACCCTAATTCTCATGCCTGCGAGCCAGCGGGAAGTTTGTTTAGCCAGCAGTGTTGCAAAGTACCTGTGAACACCCCCCGCACTCCCCTCCCTCCTCCCGACGTAGTGCACTCCAGGTTTGGCATTTTGTGCCTCTTGTATTTTTGCATGGATGCGTTTATAAGCTCTCAGCATGAGGACTAATGAACTTTGTAAAGAGTTATTGTTAGAATCAAGACCATACCAAGTCAAGTCACATCAACTTCTCCCTGCAAGTTATTATGCAATCTAAATATTTCAAACTGTAGAATTTATTTCTTTTCTGTTTTAGGTTTTCACACTTGTCTCCTAGCATAGAAATTAAAATAATAGGGGTCTGAAATTGTGAATTTGCATTATATTGTAAGAAGTGATCATCTCATGAGGAAAGTTTCAAAATGTGAAACATGGCATCAGTAACTAGTACTGATGGCTACTGAAGCTTAGACATTACATTGTAACTGACAGAGGGCACCCATAGTTACACCTGTACTGGCCCTTTATCTCAAAATCTTGTAATGGAGCAATAATCTACATAATTGTTGTATGTTTATGTTAACATTTGGCAACAACTTTTATATACACTGAGATGTTAAATCAGAAAACTTTATTCAGACTTATTGAAACACTTTTTAGAAAGTCTCATGGAAAAGGCACTGGCCACAGTATAATAATTATCTCCAAGTTTGCCTAGCCTATATAGATAGTGATGCTAAAGGGCATCAACGTGAAGCTAAATTCCACGAACAGCTGCTAACTATAGCCACAATGCAATATATTTGGTATAAGTTAATGCCACATACTTTTATGGTGATTTAAGGACATTGTACTGCATCACATCAACAGTACAGTTTTATTCACTTTGCGTTTTCATAACAAAACACCAAAGTACATTACAACATCATCAAAATATTTCACCAATCGATGTTCTGCATGTGAGGTGGTTGTAGTTTTTTCAAACGGAGCAGGGAAGGAGATGTGTCATGTTTTTTGTGAGATCCAGTTTGCCTGTGGGTGCATTTTTGTTGTCATCAGGCAAGTCTGTGCACTGCAGCGCAGGCCTGCCCGAGTGGAGACTCTTTGGAGGGAGATCTCTTTCTTCTCAGAGCGTCTTACCAAGAGCTATTAATTATTAACTGCGAGAGCTAACATCAAAGCTGCAGACTTGTGCTGAATTAAACGGGGGCTGGAGCTGGCAGTGTGCTGCAAGAGAAAACTGGGTGAGAGGGAAAAGCCCACTTCACTTCATCGCTTTTGAACTTTCCAAGTAGAAAAATTAAAAAGGAGCATTGTGTATGTTATGTAAAAGAGAAAGTAAGTAGCTTGTATTTTGACTTGAATGTTGTTTGATAAGACTTTCATTCACCAATGAGAGATCAAATCGGTTTGCAGGGTTAATTAGACTTAATGAGCTATGAAAGCCAGATTCATAAACATCTTGTCTGACGATTAAGCCAAGGGGAATTCTAATTGAGATGTATCTTGTACAAGTTACACTCGTCATTTGTTTACATGTTCTTGCAGCTCATTCTTACTGGCTACAGCAGAATGGTGCATATGCCAGCCTTATATCAAAGGCCTTTTGTTAGATTGGATCTATTTTCCTCCTGCTGCAACATGTCCAGGCAGTGATATAGTCCCAACGCTCTCACTGTAGGTTACATACTTGCATATGTCTCTCACTGACTGCTCTATTACTCTACTTATTGATGACAGCTGATGGCATTTTTGCTTTTGAGGAAAAACAAATAGCACTCTTAATAGCTGCAATATATTCAGAGGGAGCATTACTACAGTGGAAGCCAATCCTCCTTCAAAAGCAGCGTTTAATGATTAACCTCTTTGTAAAGGCTCACCTGAAGTGATGTCACAGTTACAAACACAAGTTTATGTACATGGAAGCAAAGCATTTAGACAAGTTTGTTTATTTTCAACCATTAAAAAATGGCAACATTTTAAAGCTTTGAGTTTAGACTTCATTTAAAGATAAAATGGACTATAAAAGTGTATTGTGGGCACCTCGATGGCTCACCTGGTAGAGCACATGCCATATACTGTAGAGAACCAGGTTCAAATCCAGCTCAGGTTAGATGCTCTTACACTGCTCAATTCCCTTTTGGAAAGAACAGTAATTGTGCACTAATCAAATTCCGGACATTGTAAATTTTTTTTTTTTTTAATTCAGTGGGTTGGTAACAGCCCTGGTGGTTCGGAACCCCTAAGACTAAGACATCATTCATCAAATGTCTGTAGAAAACAGCAACTTTTGTCATTTTACAGTGGACACTAGGAATCCTTACTGTCTTCTTTGGGTTTATGATGTCAAACTTGCCCTTGCTCCTATTATAGAGCGTTAAAAAATCTCTGTGTTGGCTTGTTATAAGAGTAAGTGTGCCTCCCATATAAACCTATTGTCCCATTTGTGTGTGTTGTGTGGAAGAGCACTGACACTGTCCAGCCACTTGGCCCAGCCGCACCGCTGTACATTGTCACTTTGATCTCTCTCTTCCCTTTAGTTATGAAGAGCGCTGGCTGCAACCCAAGGGCACTGCATAATTCCAGGATATGATCTCGTCCGCACTCCTTTAGATCAAATCCAAACGAGTGCAGTGAGACTGTCTCACAGAGCAAAGAGTTAAGATAAAGTGGGGTGTTTTTTTCACGAGGGGAAACCAATTTGGATTCTATGTGGAGATACTTCTACTTCTGCAGATCCAAGCGTTTCCTTTATCTTTCGCCTGTAGCAGAAGCTTTCAAAAGCTCACTCAGCGCTAGGACTTTCTCTGCTCTGACATAAAAGAGACCCCTGTGTATAGCACCGCTGAGATACAGTAGCAGTCCTTGACAACTTTCTTCAACTTTTCAGAGCAGAAAAGTTCAGCTTTGTGATGGTTTTATACAACAGCGGTGAACTGATTACCTCAGTTCTTAACATGCTATTAGTGTAATCAGATGCATATTTACTTGAATGACATCATGGCAGAGCAATGAAGTCCACATGTGAGCCACAACATGCTCATCAGTCAGTGTTGTCTCTTTCATTAGTGTGGATGTGTGCTGAGATTTGGACTGAGAACTCCCTCTAGTGGCGTTAACAGGAATGGAGCTTCTGTGTTACTATAAAGATGGTTTATAAGATTTTTTTTATGGTTTACTTTAGTTCATTTGCAAGTCAAGACCAGCTCTCAGACTAATCAGTACTTGATAATCAACGATAGAAAGCTGAAGATTTTGTTTGTGCCACCGCAAAATTTGCAGTTGCATCATTACAAAATGCAAACGCTTCTGTAAACCTAATGAGAAATATCTGTTTTAGAGGTGTGGAAATGAATTAAAATGGTAAACATCGATAAAATATATAACATAGCAAAATGTTCAATCTGTTCAGTGATGCTGGGTTGTAAATCACTTGTCATTTTAAATATGGGTTCAATAACTGGTGATTGATGTTAGAGCAAAAAACAAAAACGTAAAAGCACATAACGATATTGGAAGAATCATTTTGCTGTTAATAAACAGAAATTTCTTGTTTTCCCAGGCAAAGAGAGCAGTGCAGAGGGGCGCAACGGCTGTCATCTTCGATGTGTCTGAGAATCCGGACGCCATCGACCAGGTTTGTCTTGGCCCAGACATTCACACACACTTGAGTGAGACGCTGTAATGTGTAGTGCTTTTCACGTGCCCTGCCCTGATGGCTGTGTTCACTCAAGCACTCAGTTCCCTTTGAGCTCTCACTTGTGTAAGGAGGAGTGACTGTGAGTCGGCTGAAAATAGACACGGCTTTCACTAGAGTGTACTTTGTTGAGCTCATAATTACACAGGTAGCAGGCGCTAACACACATTACCTCATCCCTTAAGACCTCAGATCTGTCTGAAAGTTAGGCACTCAGAACAAAGTTTCAGAAAACCACATCTTTTTTCTCATAACTACAAACACATTCTTCCAAATCTTTCTTATACACAGGTATAATACATAGGTTTGTGTGTCTTTGTCCCAAGAATTCTCGTGTGGTATTCATCCCCGCCATGCCAGGCCTGGACTTGCAGGTTTTCTTCTTCTTCGTCTTCTGTGCTGGCGGGTTGTAAAGCGCGTAGCTGAGAGATAAAAGGGATTGCGCCAAGACCACATGAAAGGCAGCGCTGGGCGGCTGTGTTAAATTCCCCTGAGAGGCTTTTCCAGTCAGGGCGGCCCGATCAGCACAGACAGCACCCACAAGGCCGAGGGGCAGGGAGGAGGAGCCAGAGCAGTCAAGAAATTAAGATACAGTTAATGAATTCAACCTTTTCCTCCTAACTTGCAGTTTAAACTAACTTTCTTTACTTAGTTTTTATAGCAGAACTGATAGCTGTAATTTCCATGCTGTTTCTTTTGTCAAAAGCCCTAGATCTCTCTCCTTGGCGGCAGATCAAACGTCCCAGTGTCTATACTTTGAAACCAGAACATAGCTTATTTCACTGGGGAACATGACGACAGCACGAGAAATAGAAAAACGAATATCCTTGGTATTTCCCTTGGGCTTTTCAAATTACAGATTCCGATAGAGAACAGAGAGCAAAAGGAGGAGTTAAGCAGAGCGTACTATTCATTGCCTGCTTCCTCCTGCACCCTCTGGCTATCCCTAACCACAGTTTCCATGTCTTTAGCCCTGAGGAAGGGAGCAGAGGTCATACCGTCTCTCCTGGTTTGGTTAAAGAAGAGAGTTTATGCCTGTGGGCTCTTGTTGTGCACTCAAACGTCTCACTCACTCTTCCATCCCTGAGTGAATGAAGCTGTACCTGCCACCTCGGACGTCTCTCAGTCAGTGGTGCAGAACAGCTACAGTTTAGCCACAGGTTTGAGAACAGCACCGCAAGTAAAAACATGGGGGAATCCTGTTGGGTTAGAACCAGAAAGACATTAAATGTGCCTTGAACTCGTGGGAAAAGCCTGTAAATGCTGCTTATCATTTTACGTGAATAATGATTAATGAACTGCTGAAGGCTGCACAGTTCTGAACTATTTATGCATATTTATATTGAAAAAAAAATGACTGTAGTTATTGCCCCCTATCCTTGTAATTCATTTTCTACTTTAGTGAGTAAGGTTACTACAAGAGGATCTGAATGTCAGTTTTAATTTGTTTTAAATTAACTGCCCATCTGTACCATAAACACAACTTCTATTGACACTATATTAAACAATTAGTCAAAGTCTTCATGATTTGCATTCATGCATTGTCATAAAGTTCAAAGTAAAAGTTTGTCATTCAAGAAGCATACCACTTTTCAACACTCGCTGATAACAAGAACTCACACTACACTGAGTAAAGTACTTGTCCATATTTGAAAGAGTCAGATGAGTATAACAGACTCCCGTGCCTTTAAGGTTTTTTTTTGGAGAACACAGAATGGAAGTGATTATGGTAAATATGTAACAATATTTGTAATAAGTCTTCTCATCTTGTGTCCAGCTGAACCAGGTGGCAGAGGACCCTCTAAAGCGGCCGGTGGTCTATGTGAAGGGCAACGACGCAGTGAAGCTCATGAACATCGTCAACAAACAGAAAGTGGCCCGTGCTCGGATACAACACAGGCCTCCGAGGGTAAGTGCTTAGCGTGTCCGCCGCCGTGGGCGAGGGGACGTGTTTTTTGAGATTTCAAACACTTCTTAGATGTGAAGACAAACCAAAATTCCAGCTGTGAAATGTGAGCCCTCTCTTTGTAGTCCGCGTTTCTCGACTGCCCTCAGGCCGAGGACATTTGCACGGCGCTGCGAGAGATGAATATCGGCCATTCAAAGAGCTGTTTGTTTGCTTGGAATATTTGATAAGGAAGCGCCGCACTATGAGGTCAAATAACGTGACATAATGAAAGCTCAAGAGAAAGGAGCGTCTGATAAGAGATTCTACTGACAGAAAACTCAACAATTGGGCCTTTCTCAGTGAATCTAATAAATGTCATTCTCTAATTCAGCAGCTTTTGATTTGGTTTTGCATGCCAAAAAGATGTGTCCAGCCTCAAGTAAATGAACAATTTATGACTGAGAAAAACTGACTTGTGAGTGTCTCGTCAAAAAACAAATGACATGTCAAGTTTGTGTTTTAATTTTTGACTGTGCAGTGTATAAAAAAATGTATCCTCAATGCATGAACACGCACAATACCCCTATGTCTAAAGACTTGATTTATTCAATAACAGTTTAGTACAGCTCTAAGTGTATTATACCATGTATTTGACAAATGTGTTTCTCTCCCTGTTCCACAGCAGCCTACTGAATATTTCGACATGGGCATCTTTCTCGCCTTCTTTGTGGTCGTGTCTCTGGTTTGCCTCATTCTGCTCATCAAGATCAAACTCAAGCAAAGGAGGAGCCAGGTAAGAGCTCATTAAAACCTCAAGTGCCCCTTTTACTGAACACATAGAAAAGTCAAGGTCACGTGGGAGTAAGTTAATTAACCATGATCTGATTGGTCTGTATTGACAATTAACTCTTGAGTGTAGGCGTAGGCAGGATTACCGTTTAATTAGCGTTGATGAGCATTGAGTGCCCTACTTCTGAGCCAAACAGAAGTCATGACACTATAAAGCTAAGCCGCTAACGTGTGTGAATCTGTCCCGTGGGGGTGGGGGGGGGGTGGGGGGGCGTGTTGTAGGTGTGTATTAGATGTGTTTACGTGTGTCACGGCAGCTGATGGCTTCCCTCTGTGGTTAATTAAGACGACCTTATTTATGACATTACTGTTCTTTCCTGAATTGTGAAACATTAATGAATGGCCTGTGGTGTAGGTCTAGTTTACACTGTTTACGTTTTCTATCCGTTTTGACTGTAATCTGTAAACACAACATAACTATAGTACTTATTAGAGCTGAGTAATAGGACCTCAAATGAATATTGCTTTTATTTCAATTTCAGTTATTATTATCATTTTTTTGCCCAGATATTAAACTTAAAATGTTTACATAATTGATGGAAACATACACAGATGCATTTGTTGAAGATTTTTACAACAAACAATTAACATTACATTACATCTATATTAAAAACATTTAAAGTGCATTCTGTGAAATTATGTCACATTAATCAGCCAAAGCTGACAAACAGCAGCTTTAAAATAATCATATTGATGACAAAACTACATAAGTTAAGGCTAATGTAAACTAAACTAATGTATATAATATAATAATACACAATTGTGCGTAGTTAAAGGCTGAAATGTTCTGAGATTCAGAGCAAGATTTTTTTAAACCTTCACGATGCATAAAGTCAAGTATGTACGTATCTTTAACTCTTTACTTCTGCTTCCACTCCTCAGAGCTCCATGAACAGAATGGCCATCCAGGCTCTAGAGAAGATGGAGACGCGTAAATTTAAGGCTAAAGGCAAGGGCCAACGCGAGAGCAGCTGCGGAGCCTCTGACTCTCTGAGCAGCAGCTCCACGTCTGACTGCGCCATCTGTCTGGAGAAGTACATCGACGGCGAGGTGAGAAAACACCCACACACGGCCTGTAGTATAAGGACCCGATGTGATCAGTGATTATGATGCAAACAAATGCACAGGGCAACGCACAGTGTATCTTAGTAATATGTTCAGATGACAACCTTCAGTGCCTCTATATATTAATTCAGTTGTATTATTTAACAAGTAATAAAACAGCAGCACAGAGATAGATCAAAGTAAAATATAGTGTTGCTAAATATGGCATTCTCATTGTGAACATAAAGCAGCATTGCTGCAGAAAAGGTTATTTAAGATAGTCTGTGTGTATGTGGCCTGAGGTTCTTTATTTTTAATACTTTTTCTGTAACATGGAACATAATGCAGTTTGTGGACAATAGAATGGAAGTCCCCTGATGTGTGTGGAGAGAGCCCTGCTTCTCTCGGGTGACGTGGTTTCCTCCACCTTGTAGATGTTTAGTCGAGGCTTTGAGAGCACCTGGAGAGATAACGGTACCCAAAGTCGGCTGCCTTGTGATTGGGCTTCCTGTTTTCCCACTGTGGCCTTCTTTAACCCTCCTGTCGTGTTCATCTCCCGCCCCTTACTTTAGTGTTCCCGGTCAAAATTGACCGGTCTGTTTTAACTGCTCTTAAATTAGCACAAAAAACATTTTTCACCACCAAATTTTCATTCAACATTCTTTAGCTGTGAACTATGTCTCAAAATAGTGTTCAACATGAATTTATAGAATTAGACATAAAATAACTGCAGTGAAAATACAAATAGGCACTGAAAATGTTTTACAAAATGAACATGTAATGTAAAAAATAAATGGAAAACCAAAGACCAAACTTAACATGAAGTTGTGTGTGTGTGTGTGTGTGTGTGTGTGTTGTTGTGTGTGTTGTGTGTGTGTGTGGGTGTGCATATGAATTCATGCACATGAGGCATGTGACACACAGGTCAGAGTGGGCCTTGCAAATATAGGCATCACATTTGCAGCATCTCAGGCTTGTTTTCTGCCCATGTCCTTGTTGGGGGAGACCAGCCAGGGCAGCGGCTGGGGCTGGGGCTTGCAAACTCCTAACCAGACTGGCGGCATTGAATAAGAGGAGTCACGAAAGCTTTCCGCAGCTCTGCTAGGAAAAGTCTCCTCTCGAAACTTCCCCTGATTCCAGGTTGGGTCGATGGCTGTCCACACCACATATGTGTTAAAAACAGACACATCAAGGAGGTTGTGGAACAGTGTCACAGGCCAGTGGGCTGTCATTTGCTTGCAGGTGTATGTACCAGTAAGCTGCAATAAAAGGAACAATAAATAAGAGATTGGGAAGTGTCCACTCTTGGACTGGAATGTCTCCTCAGGTGCCTGTTCTTCAGGTGCCTCTCCCTCTCCATCTGTTGACTGGTCAGTCTCCTCAAAGTCTGGAGTGCAAGGCAAACATCAAGCTCAAGTCTGGAAGGTGTGGTTCACGTGGGGGATAGGCACAAAAGCATGGGAAAGAGATGGGTTCACATAACAGACACCTGTCTAGTCGGTATGAAGATATGATGCATTGTTTCATCAGGAAGTTAGTTCACATGGGACGATCGGCACATAAGCGCAGGAAAGAGATGTGTACCCCCAAAAGACATATTTCAGTCTTTTTTTTTTTTTTTTTTTTTTTGTGTGTGTGTGTGTGTGTTTTTTTTAGTGAGTGAGTGAGTAGTGAGTGAGTGTAGTGAGGGGGGAGTGTGTATGGGGATGTTTTCTGTCTAATGGATGAATATAGTCTGGATACCCATTCATTTCCTATGGCGGTCACTTTTGACCGGGAACACCACAGGTGTAACAAGGTTGATTAAAACACAAAAAATTCAATGAAAGAGGTGATCATCACTTTTGTATGTTCAAGTGCATAGTGTGGAGGATATCATGAGGCCTTGAGGCAATCAGATGTAAAACACAATATTTATGAGTGTTTTAAGTTGTAAATCGGTCAGATTTGACCCGAACACGACAGGAAGGTTAATGCAGTCACACGTCTTTATATCTGTGGTCGTCTGTGGGGATTCGCTGTAATGCATTACTAGTCCTCGCACATACAGTAGATGCTGCGAGGACAGCCCAAAGCCCGGGGGACATATTTGGGGCATGTGTGAGTATTGTGTTGTTTTCTGGTGATGTGTCTTTTTGGTAAGAAGAAGAAAACAGAACAAAGCATGGCGCCACAACTACACTGAGGAAGTAGCAATATGAAAGGCTCAGTGGCATCAAAGCCATTTTTTAGCAGCACACCAAGCAACAAAAGCGTGAGTGAAAAAGAGTAAAAAAGATGAGTCACATTAAACAACACAGTACAGCATTTATGGCAGTGAATTTGTATTCATACTTCTCCTGGCTTTGTGCCTGGGATTCCTTTATGCCGTTCTCTATTTGAGAGCAAAGTGTCACATTGTTTTCACTTCAGACCTCTGGTGTATCCTGCTTGTTTTGAGTCACAAAGTGGTTTGAGCATTCAATTAGTATTTGTAAGATGCTGTGGTTTCAAATTCAGTTTGTCTTTAGCTGAGGCTGAGGCTGAGACGGAGGCCTGATGCGTACTTTTACTGCCCCCTTCTGGGCATTGTCTGCTCTTCTTTCAAGCAGCAACAACTCATATCATTGATTGTCTGTCCCCATAGGAGCTGCGGGTTATTCCATGTGCACACAGGTTTCATAAGAAGTGTGTGGACCCTTGGCTGCTGCAGCATCACACCTGCCCCCACTGTAGACACAACATCATAGGTGAGTCATCGGAGACTACCTCTGTCCATTTTCTCCATAAAATATATTGGCATTGTCCTTTATAAACTGTTGTTGTTTTTGACAGAGCAAAAGAAGGGCGGCCCAGGCCCAGGCTGCTTGGATCCTGGTAACCCGGTCCATGGGCGGCAGCAGAGGGTGGTGTTACCTGTGCACTACCCTGGACGGGTGCATCGTGCTGGTGGGGTGACTGCCTTCCCAACCAGGACCAGCATGGACCCCCATGGGAACCCCATCACCGTGCTCACCGTGGACCAGCACCCGGACCCTCAGGGCCTATATCCAGCTCAGTCCACCTCATCTTTTCTTCGGAGCTACCACCCTGCTCTGCATCTGGACCACTCACTCGGTGCACACCACTGTGGGCTGGAGCACCGCGGGCCCCCGGCGTACGCTGCACAGCCACACCACGCTGCGTTCAAACGACCCAAGTTCCACGGCCGCAGCTTTTCTCGAGCGGCGTGCTTCTCACAGTACGAGACTATGTACCAGCACTACTACTTTCAGGGTCTGACCTTTCCTCAACAGGATGGGGTCCCGGGACATGCAGCAGCTGGGACGATCACGGGGGGAGGGGCCCACAAGGGACACCACAGTAGGGCCTTTCAGCAGGGGCTGCTCTACCCCACAGTGGTCCACATGGGCCCCACCACGTCATCGAGGATAGCAGAGAGCGGCAGCACGTCGGGGCTGAGCTGTTACCATGGACACCGCTCAGTGTGCAGCGGCTACCTGGCCGACTGTCCCGGGAGCGACAGCAGCAGCAGCAGCTCAGGACAGTGCCATTGCTCTTCTAGTGACTCCATGTTGGACTGTACCGAGGTCAGTAATCAGGGGGTGTACGGTAGCTGCTCCACCTTCCGCAGCTCTCTGAGCAGCGACTATGACCCCTATGTGTATCGTAGTAAGAGCCCCTGCAGAGGGACCACTGAGTCAGCGGCCTGCCCGACTGCTCCTGCTGAGGAACCCTCGGCATCACCTGTTCCCACAGGACACGAGTGCCTCCAGCTCCCCCCTGGGGGGGAGCACACCTCCAGCTGCAGCCTGGAGCCCAGGGACAACACTAGCACTACCTCAGCCTCGGCTCTGGAGCACGAGCGGGGCAAGGCCCAGGACGAGTCGGGGGAGCCTGGGGTGGCAGCCTGTAGCTGCTGCTTCGACATGCTGCCTCCGAATGTAGAGTGCAAGGGGTCGGACTCAGAGCGCGCTGGGCCCTTGGCGTCAGGACGTTGTCTCAGAGCAGGAGCGGACTTTCAGAGCTCCAAGAACTACTTTACTGAGCACATTTGCCCTTCTTCGGAGCAGGTGGGTTTTGAGGGGCTGCCCTGCTGTTTCTACAAAGAGATGAAGGTCCACAGGGCCGCCACGGGACACTTCACAGAGGACTACTCTGTCAATGTGCAGTACTCGCATGCAGACTCCGATGCCTGCTCCGCACAGGCCTGCTGTGAACTAAACCAGAGAATACCCATAATTCCTGAGGATACAGACTTTGAAGTGGGCTCAGTGTCAGAGACACAAAGCAGTTTACTGCCTCCCAGTGTCAAAATGGAGGCAGAGGTGTGGACAGGGGAGCAGCACGAGCCCAGGGAGGGCTTCTACACATCAGGACAGTTTAGGGCTCAGTCGAGGAGTCAGTCTCGGGGTCAGTCGTACACTCAGGAGGACGAGACCCGGGCCTTGTTTCACCCTCAGCTCTCTGTTAAGCCCAGTATGTTGGGAAGCAGTACTGCAGCCAGTGAGGGAACTCTGAAGATATGAACTCAAGAGTATATCTTCAGTACAGTGTCAATCATTAAAACCCAGAGTTGCCTTGTTTTATCCTTGCTCTCTGAGCTCTGAATGTTATCATCTTAGATCGTGTGAATTTCTACTGAAATGGCCTGTCATTTCTACATATAGTGTGTCAAGTTCATTCCTGTGGCCATCAACATCTCAGCACCAAACTAGAGTTTACCTGCAATTATGGGTGGATGTTTGCTAATAATAGAGCATTAATCTGCTAAGATTAGTGTTGTACGCCATCAGGCCCAGTTCTAGTGAGACTATATCTATGAACATGATCAGGACATTCTTAATTAAAACATCTACATCTACAGATACACATTTTTATCCATGCACACATTAACACTGACTGTCTATTAAGCTTAAACCACAACTTGGCTAAGTTGTATGGACATACCTATACCAAAACAGAGACAATTTTTATTTACTTTTTTAAAGTGCAGGGAACTGGGTCTAAGTATCTGTGGCCCGCACATTTCTCTAACGAGAAGATATAATGTCTAGGATAAAAATGTGAATGCAAGGCTGACACTGGTCTCTGTTTAGTCTAATATAAAATGGTTTTAGGCATTACATTTGTGTCCTTTAGTGGCCTACATGTAAGAGATGTGCCAGAGCAACATTAAAGCCTTACGCTGGTGAGCTATTTGTAGCTATATCTACAGACACTTGCACTGCTTTTGGTCGAGTTTAAGACTAAAGTGAGTGTCTCTGTCTGTAGATTTGTAGAGTGCTCAAGTGTAGCACCCTTTAGTGTATCTCACTTACCGATTTCCTCCATGAGGCATGCTCTAAGGTTCTTAAGGTTCTAGTATGTATCTGAGGCCAAAGGAAAGAAGTACTTTCTGCTGGAGAAGACTCATATTTCATAAGGGTTCCTAATTGTACTGTGACTTTTTTAATGATGCAGTCATACATACCACAGTGTATCTGTTTGAATCATACTCAGTCAATGCTTTGTCATTCATGCCTTTCTGTTTGTCCTGCAGACTGTTTTTATACTGTTTCTATGAAATATACACATTCTCTACACAGAGGAGAACCTTCTCAAATAACCCTATTTATAAGTTAACCCAGTGCTGTAATCATGTGAGAATCTAATCTTGCCTTTTGCATAGAGATATATACCTACTGCAAATAGAACACTTTGGGGTACTTGAGTCACTATTTAATTTTTGTTAAAGTTTCTAGCACTTAAAAAGATTAAAATGTGTACAAAATTAATATTTTTTAATTTTCTAAGAATATAATTATTTTCTGTCATTACCATTACAAATGTTTAAAAAGGCTAGAAATCAATCTGTGTATATTTCTGTACCTGTATAGCAACACATTTCATAAATGGAAATATGTTCTCTGAATATTTATTTACTAATATATTTATCTTTAAGCCATGTCTTATGTTCAGAGTGTATGAACGTTTGAGTTGCTTTTTATTTGGAGAAAAATCACTAACATAAGACTTTGTATATACATGGTAATTGCACACAAGACGATTAAATCTTCTGACCAAAAAACTGATTTTAAAATTTTAGTACCATACAGTTTTGTAATCAAAGTGTACAAAGATCTGTAAAATATACAGTTTTATTCAAGTTATTCATTTTGTGGCGTTTTCTTTTTTCACCATATTTGTGGGGGGTTTTCAGCAGCAGAAGGTGGATTATCAATTCGGTTTCATTTTATTTTTATTATTGGATAAACGCAGAGAGAAGCATAGATGAAATTAAGTTTATGTAGCTATACATACATTAAATTATCTGCAAATTAAAGGCGCTAACAAATAAAATCTTGTAGTTTTTAGTCTTTTAGACAATTTAGTCCATAATTCTGTCCATTCAGCGTCAGCCCAGTATCTACAGAGAAACTTCATCTTAGTGCTGTTGTCTGCAGACACTTTCGGGCTTTTAGAGCAGTCTGTGGAAGACAGTGAGAAGTGTCTGTGTCTTGACAGATGGAGCAGTAAGTGCATCTCACAGCTTGAAGCCAGAGTGAAGAGCAACAATTCCACCAGTGAAGTTGTAGTAGCGCACACAGCAGAAACCTGTGTCCTCGATCATGGCCTTAAACTCCTCCTGCAACAATAAAAACACGCACTCAGCACATGCAAATGATGCCACAATTTAACTGGTGTAATCTATAAGGAAAATGCTATTTTATTAAATGCAGCAAGTCTCATCACCTGGTCTGGGAACCTCCGGATGCTCTCAACCAAATACTGGTAAGATTTCCAGTCTCCTGCGATCACTTCTCCCAGAACAGGTATTACCTGGAAACTGTAGGCATCATAAAGCCTACATTTGGATAAATAGCAAATAATAGTGTTAATGAATGTATGAAAACAAACTAAACAGCCAAGTGTCTTATTCAACTGGACTAGGCTTATATCCAGAGTATTAAACATTAAATAATCTTTCTAGTTTGAGTTTTGCAAGTTAAACTACAGCTGAGTAGTAAGGTATGCCTCGTGGATAGAAGAAAAAGCTTTGGTTTGATTTCTGTCCATTAAAGGGCAAAATACTCCAAAAAGGTCTCTTACAAAGGTTCAGGACACTCACAGGACACCTGTTAGACAACAGTAAACATTTGGTGTAGACTGAACAAGAAATATCCAGAAGAGGGCAGTGTTGTTTTTACCACAATGTTTTCATTTGCAGTTGGTAACCACCCAAGCCTCACCTCTGCACTCTACTGCTACTGCTGTGGAATAGGTCTATTTATGATGGGCCCACACAAGGTTTGAAGAAAACAAACCTTTTCCATTTTGTATATGTGTTTGTGTGATGCAGAGTTTTCTATTTTATTATTGGAGAACGCTTAATTATTGGTTCATTCCGACTCATCCTTAACTGCATCTACTGATTTTTTTTATTATTATTCTTAAATCTGACTAAAAATAAGTAATATGTAATCTAAAAAAGGTAATTGATCAGTAATTGACCTTAGGTTTGGCCCTCACACATACTGGGATTTTATGAACCAGACCCCAGCCACTAAAGTTCAATAGCTCTGAGTATATGTAGATCTTAAAAATTCTTACCTTGACAGAAGAGGATTTGACACTCTGCTGAATTCTAAGCACATGAACCTGCCCCCGGGTTTAAGGACCCGCAGAGCCTCCTGTAAAACCTGAACATAGAGGAAACTTATTAAAAGCATGCAGATCAATTGTGAATTATTTTAAACACCACTGTGTAGCAAGGAGGCGCTCTGCCACAAGGACATGGATATAACTGTGAGTCTGACCTGTTCTATGTGGGTAACATTACGAATTCCAAAGGCAATGGTGTAAATATCAAACTGGTCATCATCAAAGGGCAGCTCCTCTGCATCTCCCACCACCCACGACAAACCTGAGCATAGGAGGCGCACAACAAGCTGAGGAAAAGTCTCTTGGGTATTTAGGGGAGTGACAAATTTAGCACTTGTATTTTCAGATGGAGGACATATTTTAAATAGTATGGGAACTTACCAGAACTGATGCCCATGCTGTCAGCTTTCTGTTTGCCCACTTTCAGCATCTCCTTGTTGATGTCACACACCACAGCTCGGGATTCGAGGGGCACAGCTTCCTGCTCCTTTGTGTAGACGTCAGAAATGTCCTGCCAAGACGGTGTCTGCATGTCCCGTGCCTCCTGCCTTCTCTTCCGTTCCTGCTGGGAATCAACGTACTCCAGGAAACGGAAGGCAATGTCACCTGTGGGAATGGACAAGAACATTTAGGACACACACTGATATCATGTTTATTCAACACAAGTGCTGTACCTGTTCCACCTGCTACATCGAGCAGACGTGCACCAGGCTGTGGGTGCATGACATGTAGCAGAAGGTCCTTCCACAGTCTGTGAATGCCCAGACTCATGGCATCGTTCATCACATCGTACTTCTGAGCCACGTTCTCAAACACTTTGTACACTGAGGATACAGGGAGAAAGGGTTTAGTGAAGGGTTCAAGTCCTTAAAAACTACTTATAATACTATAACCATACAAAGTTAACACACAGGCTATTTATACATTCAGGTCTCAACATTCTTCACAAATCTGGGGTCACTTGTTGAAGACGGAGTCAGAGAGAGTAGAAAAATCCATTCATTCATTTTCTACCGCATAGTCCCATTGGGGGTCCCAGGTGGCTGGAGCCTATCCCAGCAGTTAGTCGCAGGGCTGAACCCAAAATACCCCAAATAATAATAATAATAATAACAATAATGATAATAATAAAAACTTACTTTATATAACACTTTTCTAAAATAAGTTACAATGTGCATTTTCAGTGAAAGAATAAAATCAGCATCAAGATCCAATAAAAACAATAAACAAATTCACAAATTAAGGTATTAAAATCATCCAAAGGAAACAATAAAAACAAATATTAAAATCAATCAATAACAGACTATATCAAATGCTTCTCTAAAAAGGAATGTTTTTTAAATAATTTTTAAAACTATTAAGACATTGATGTACCTATGGTCGAGGGGCAGTACTGAAAAAACGAAGTAATGATTTGAACAGCCATCTTCTTGTTTTCATCATAAGCACTGGCTTAACCTCAGCTTCTTCACCAAATGGTAATTTATATCTATATATTTATATCTAATTCGGTGCCCTTCCCTTCCTCAGGAGCAGCTCGCGGTCTCTCACCTTTCCTCGCCTTCTCTTCCTCTGGGACCGTCTCAAAGCCGAAATGTGTGCTTCTGTCACCGGTGTCTTGACTAAAGCACCGACCGGACTGTGGCCCCCAACAGCAGCTGGACCCAGCCGATACTGAGCCCGCTGAAAGGGAAACATTTCTACTGATACCGCGGAGGACTCTGCGAGTGACCAACCGCACGGGGGCAGCCATGTTGACTGGCCACTGAATATTGCGTCACGCGTTCGTCATGAACATGCGACGTAAGTGTAGCCGCGACAGATGATTTCATGGATGAGTTGCGCACTTTCTCACTTAATAATATTATTATATGAGGATGTTTATGTACTTACTTACTCTCTCTCTCTCTCTCTCTCTCTCTCTCTCTCTCTCTCTATATATATATATATATATATATATATATATATATATATATATATATATATATATATATATATATATATATATATATATATATATATATATACATACATATTTATACTTTGCCTAAATAAACTCAGTAGTAAACAACATCAGTGTATAAAAGTGAGGGCTTTTTTATGGTTATTATTTTTATTTTTTTTTTTATTTTTAACGTGTAAATACATGTTAAAAAAAAAAAAAAAGGAAACAGTAGCATAACTGCATGATAATTACATACTTTATTCAAGGTATGTTACGTATAAGAGATGTATGTCTTTCAGGAGAAAAATGTTTAATGTAAAATTTAGGATGAAAGAAATGGAAATGGCAAATGTTGTTTTCTTGCACCACCAACAATTTAGTTTAACCTATTTACAGCACTTGAGCAACAGAACGTCAAGTTAACTGTGACTAAATTACAGCGCATCAGATTCCTGACACATGGCTTCTTTGACTAAAATATTCTCCTTCTGACATTAAATATTTGATTAATCGTTTTTCTCAGTAATCAGTTCCCTTCAAGGCAGTACACACAGTACATAAACAGCTGTCAACAGCACAAAGCTACAATAATAGACAAAAATCCCAAGCATTAAACAGGCCAATGCATGCATGTAAAACCACTGAAGGGCATGACTTGATTGCACTGGGGTCATAGACAATATTACAGAGGAGGCAGATCAAAACAGACAAGTTGGTGCATGGCCAGTAATCCAGATTTATGCACACAAATCCACTAGAGTAATTCAGCTTTATTCTAGCAGGTCCTCAATCAGAAACTTGACTTTAGTAGCCCTAGTTCAGAAAGCAGCAGGTATTGTCTCCCCTCCTTCTCACTTTCTCGTCCTGACAGTAACCAGACACGCTGCTGTATTGTCCTATTGTTGCCTTAATTACTGGTCGACTGGGGTTCATGTGGCTCGGTTTACGTGGGTCTCTTTACCTGAGCGATGGGAAGGCTGACCAAAAAGGGTGGTCTGCAGGCTGGCCCTTTTTAACACAGACCCAAAGGAGCGGTGATAAGACCCAGGATTAATGTTACACCTGCACAATTGCTATTGAGGTTAAAAGACATTATGGGGTCAGTGGGAGGGTGCGCAGACAGCCACAAACATTTTATATCTTGTGACCAGTTCAGCATTGACAATAGAGGCCTAATCGTCTAGAGTCTTGAATAATGTTAACCAAGTGTGCTTCAGTTTTTATGAAGTACTTCTAAATGCTTGTCATTTGCTGAAAAGACAGAAATGCATTTGTGCAGGAAAAAGTGCTCAAATTTAACGCCACCAGTAGGGGGAGTAAGAGGGCCTTTTCTAGTTTCTATGTGCTGCAGTGTTTTAGCAGTTAATTAAAGTGAATGGATGATTATATTGTCATTGACCCAAAGCTCTGCAACTCTCTATAAATTATTAAAACATTAGGCAAAGTGCTAAAACTGCTTTATTGTTACTGAAATACTAAAGGGCATTTTCTTTATTTCATTGATCTACAAGCCACTCATTTTACAAGAAGCACTAATAAGTTCATGTTGGGAGCACCCATATTACACATGTGCTTCTATAGGAGGAGTTGCCTAGTTAAGATTTTTTTGTGGACAAATTGCAAGCGTAGCTGTTTTTCTCAGTGGAAAAAAACAAAAGCTCTAAACACTTCCAGAGTATGATGAAAGAAAACACCTTTAATGAATTAAGAAATCATTCATTGAGCGTTCCAGCTTATTACAAGCCGTTGTGTGTGTTTTCTTTTTTTTTTTTTTTTTTTTGTTTCACAGTATTCAAGTTGTAAAGCTGGACTCCCACTGTTCCCTCAAAAAAGTGCAGGTTGCATGCTTGACCCCAACTCAGAGGGGAGCCAATGGGTTACACATGGCACTCTAAATCCTCCCTCCGTGTGTCTGGGAGTCATTTCACGTATCTGATAAGCACTTAGCTCACAGATGTGCCACCGACCATGCCACAAAATCCTCCTTTTGAATTTCCCACAAAGCCTTCAGATGCACTTTGAGAGAAGGCTTATTGTTAGCCCCATGAACTTCAGTCATCAATGTCGCTGAAAGAAGTGACACCACACAGATTAAGAAACATGCATACAGTGTTTATTTGCAACCAGGACACATTAAATAAAACTACAAAGGTACTTCACTTATACAAAAGATAGATTATATCCCATTCACATACAAAATAACAATAATTTACTGTATAAATTAAACATTTCACTATGCTATGTACAATTTCAGGACAACAATGATTTGGCCTATCATTTTGCACACACATGTACTAGTGTGGTTCTCAAGTCGGCGAGCACAACAACGGGACATTCACACGGACCACATTTAGGGAAAAGAGCGGTTAAATTGCTCAGAAGATGGTGTGGAATTTTCTGATTAAGTGAAAATGGGACAGAAAATGTGAGTCTCCATAATTCTCTGGGTTATCCAAACAAATATGTCCTTGTGTTACATTTGAACTGTCAGTTGAACTGTCAGATTTAGTTAGCTTGTGTTTGATTTGAACACACATTAATTTCCCGTCGCTCTCACATCTAGACTCCATTTTCCCCCTTTCTGTCTTTCTACGCTTGGTCTGCTCCGAACATCGAGGGCCCAGGGGCATGTGCTCTTGCCTTGTAATAATTAATATGAGTTAAAAGCAGGCAAATAAGGAGTATTTAGTTTACAAAACCAATTGGTTACATTAAATTAGGGCATAAACTCTGCCCTTAGTGCTCAGGTCTCTAAGGTACATCTTTTTAAATTGTTCATACAAAATGCACAGGTGTTTCAAAGTACTGTTTTATAATGATGTCAAAGCAAATGTAAGTGCATGATGCTTTTGTTTCTCTTATTGGAAGATTAGAGGGTTGGCTCTGCCCAAAAACATCCAAACCTACGGCAGAAAAGGCCAATTGTAATGCCAATAGTGTACCAGCCCAATTGTGACCTTTCAAAGTCACAGCACTGCCCAGACAAAAAAAAATCTGCTCTCAGCTGCAATGTACTGCTGCATGCTTTTCTGATGCACTTCATGGTAGATTGTTTTGGCAGAAACTGTTGGTGTACCTCTTTATTTAGAATAAAATAACTCCACTTGAAGTTGTTTGTATGTAAGTCCATGAAACACTTTGGTAGGTTTCTCAAATGCTTTGCCGAGACACTAAATGAAAGAGCTGATATAAATATCATCATTCCCACACTGAATGACATACTGTACAATAACAATACATGTCCCCCCTTGTAATCAGAAGACAACTTAATGTGAACAATATGTTCAGTAAATGTCCCAGACTATCCAAAGAGAGCACACAGAAAGGAGGAATAACATTTATGTTACTACATGAAGAGTTTGATTCCAAAAGGTGTTGTGTTATGAAATAAATCACTTGAACATCAAGATAAAGTCAGAGCTACAACATCTACTATTCAGCTGAATCTACTACAGATGAAGAGACTATGGTTGACTCTTGATTTATGCTTTGACTCATAGTACAAGATGCAGCATCGTTTTCAACATTACATTTTATTGTGGCCTGTTTAAGAATGAAACTCTTCACATCGTTGCTGATTTAAAGAAGTGCACGCTCCAGTGAGGGACCTCGGACTGTTTCGACAAAGAAACAGATGTGAGGAATCAGAGACAAGGGAAGAGGAGATCCTTAAGGCACTTGAACACCATCAAACCGGAAAGACTCCCACCCACAAGCCCGCAGAAAAAAGCCCTCAGATCTTCCCAAGCCTCCCTAAATGGCAGTTTGTCTGCAATCTGCGCCACCCGACCAACCCCCCTCCGGTGAACGACGCAGTTACTTCTCTCCACCCAAATCCACACAAGCGCTGAGTGAGGAGTGGGCGAGCTGGCTCGTTTTTTTCCCTCTGATCTTTTCATTTTATAGCGAGTGATTCATCCCCCAAAGTGCTGTGATATCTACCTTCTGAGTGACTCTTTCATGTCCTACTTCCCTGTCCTCAGAGAGCTCATGTAAAACACCTCCAACTGAAACTAAACAACTCTGCAAAAGTAAAATTCAAGACACATACACTCTTCTTTGGATGGAAAAACTGTGTTTTTGGTCGAAGTTCATGTTTTTTTCATATGAGGCAGTTATGTGTGTATCAAAGACTTATCGTCTTGTCTTTGACACTGGTGAAGTTTGTACTGTAAGAGCTGCTGCTTCTTTTACACAGTGAATTTTGGCGTTACTGGTCCATCTACAGAAGCACATTCATAACTTGAGACAACCGTGAGGGATGTCGTTGGAACCTTGTAGAAACCTGCGAACGCCTTTTTCCTCAGAGCTGTGGAGCTCTTCCTGACGGTCCTTTGCATTCGCAGACAGCCGTCATGTCCACTGCTCTTTGGCCCAGCGGCTCCAGCCCACAGCCATTTAGTAGCAGTTCCTCATTCACTTGTTATTAGCCACTTGCTTGTTTGGCTTGTTGGCTTAGCGGCTCATAGAGTTCTGTTATGTGCTGGCCTGGCGTCTGGCGGCCCGCGTAGACAAAAGCATTGAGGGAGTGATTAGTTATCAGTGAAGCGCGGCAGGGGCACTAGTTACCCACCAGGGGGCTGAGGTCACCGTGGTGGTTCTTTAGCTTCTTCTTGAACAGAGAGATGGTGGAGGGCCTGTACAGGATGATCCAGGGCTCCGAGGACGCGGTGCTCTGACTGCAGCTGTCTGAACCACTTACTGTTGGGATGTTCGGAGACCTGAGACACAAAGCACACATGAATAAGCAGTAGAAAAGAACAAGCCAGAAGGGCAAGAGAAAAAAGAACAGCAGAGAAAGTTGAAATAAAAGGATCACAAAGACAGAGCCCAGAGGTGAAAAGACAATAAAGCAGAGGCTTAAAGAACAAAGGTATTCTACAAAGGGACTGAGTCTGGCTCCTATATATGCTGCTATGTTTCATTCATGTCTTGCCAGGTTTACTGTAAACACTAGAGGCAATAACAGTAAGAAAAGTTTCATTTTTCAACTTGATACAACTCTCATAGGGTTGTATTTCAACGGAATATTTGTTGTTACAAAAATGTCTTTGGCAATCCTTGTTTCTGCTCAGATATGATTTGAACTGAACTGAACAGAATGAGTCTAGGCATCCAACCATTCACAAACCAAAATACTCTCAGGGAAATAAAAGAAAAAAATAAAATAAAATAATAAAATCCCTTCACAGCCAGGTCCACTTGATTGACATCATGTTGTTCCAGGCTTTTATGCTCCGATATAGGCGCTCATTTTGTTTATGTAAACTCTGCTAAAGTAACTCTGCCTGTATCACATTTATGTTTCTGAATTATTGTATGCCTAAGGCAGTTTCTTCAATTCTGTAAAAAACACTTACTTGACTGTGATGTGCAGCAGCAGCTTCGCCACCATGGCTATGACGGTCAGTATGAGCAGCGCCGCCAGAGCGTAGATGGTCCACACTGCACACAGGAGGCAATACAAGAACAAGACATCACAACATGTATCAGAGTAATGAAAACAAAGCACAACACACTGAAAGGATTAGCAAGCTAAAAATTATCCAAGCAGCACTGGCACACCTGTTAGTAATGTTCGGCCAGAAAATTGTCAGGAAATGATGATGCATTATCAGAGCACATCTGGTATCCTCCAGTTGAGAAATATATCATATAGCCCTTTGAGACAGAAAACTGACTAATATTTGAGGGAAGCTGAAGCAAACCAAACACGTCAGCCCACCACTCAAAGACTTGACAAAGGGCCTGATTGTGATCAGCAGGGACATCCAAAGTAACTTACTGACAGGACAAAACAGACTTTCAGCCACTATGGGCCCAATCTTCCAGAAACAAACTAACAAATTCAGGAAATCAGGACATGCAACAAGGGAACTAAGAAACTTTCCCCCAACGAGAGATGTGGGGAGAGGACATACTAGCGCTGTGGCCGGTGGTCTCGCTGCGTCCAGCCCACTGACCTGGCATGTTGTGCTCCGGTTTACCGGGGCTGGACGTGATCACGTAGAGGATCTGGGACGAGCGGCCGTTGGTCGTGCCATTGGAGCGCTCCGTGACACCGCCAGCCACCTGTGGTGCTATTGTATTGGAAATGTCCTCTCCTTCCTCTTCAGATTCTGAGTCTGGTCTGCTGTCGGGGCCTTTCAGTGCTGAAAGACAGAATATTAGATGTTAGATATCACATTAACTGAACAATCACAAAAACCATTATTAATTTAACTGAGGTGAAATTAATAGTTACTTTGGGAGGTGCTAAATATTGTACCTTTGTTTAACAGTAAAGCAGTTAGATGTACACACATATACAGTAAATCTCCTTCACACGGACTTTTTACAATAATTTATTCCAAAAGAATAAAACAATATTTTTTTACAGAATTGCTTTTGTAAGCTGAACATCAACCACTTCTATGTTTTTGGTGACAAGAAAACTATTGAGGCACATATTCAATTTTAGGTATGACTAGTATTTATTACATTTGTCAACTAGAGTAAAAGTCATCCAACACATAGCACATCCATTTGGATGTGTTAGTATTTTTTCATTTCATTTCAACAGCTGCCTGTTGTTATTGTGGTTGCTTCCCTACATCTTCAATTTGTAAAAGTGTGACAGTTTTATTTGTGTTTTATGGGCTCTGTAGTTTTCCTGGCTGCACAGAAGTGACGAGTGATGGTCTATGAGTGAAACAGAAGATCACACGTGTGCCATGTTGTTGTAGTTTCACCTCGTACTGGACATGGATCACTTAACACTCCTGTTTCTGTGAGTAAACTCAATGCTCGCAGTAAGTGCAGAGTAATAGGATACACAGTGCTGACGCTGATGTTGAAAGGACATATATACAGTGGAGTCACGAGTGAATATTTAATACGCACTCAAACAGCTGAACTTGCAGAAACATCTGTGCAGGCTGTAAACATGTGGTGTCGAGGGCTTCTCTGTGTTCCTCAGACACGATTGGAAAAGTGTTTGCAATAAATTCTGTTTGTTTTAACCTGCTTATGGGGCCAGATGGGAATGGTTTGCTTCATGAAACAACAGGGCAGAAAGTGTAGACTAGTTCAACTCATTTATGTCCACACAGAGGAAGGCTTTTGCAAGAAAGAATGAAATATGAATGTGATTTATTCACCATCACTGTGTGATTCAGAGAGATGCCTCTAACTTATGAAATAACCCATATCATATGCAACAATGCCAGGAAAAAAGTAGGATGTTCTTTATATTTATATCTTACTGGCATGAACTATACTGATAATCACAACAGTGCAACTATCTTGTGTACCAGGTGGTTTGAATCAAAGTTGCAAAACTGTTTCCACACACTTTTTGATCCAAACTTCATCCACTTGTTCATGAATGAAGGTTGGATGTTAAAGTGTTGACTTTCTTACATAAAAGCTTGAATCCTTATTGTGATGTTTCCAGAAAGTCCCACATGTTTTTCATTTGCAAATAATATTGCATTGTTTAGTATTAGGTCTACTGTATGTGTATTCATATTCAGATATATTCTTCGCCTATACCTACACCTCAGAGTAAACTCTTTTTTGGAAAGCTCTCAATGCCTGGTATTTAATCACTACATTCAAACATTCATGGTTATAGCTTTAACTATGTATACCATATGAAAACAGGTGTGTAAAGGCTTAATTCATCTATAGCTCTTGTATCATAGCAAGTGATTTTGTAGGTGGCATGAAAACTTGAACTTATGCATTTCGCTCAGGAGCCGTGAACAGGGCAGAGCAGCCTGCTGGAGTCTGATAAGAGTGAGTTCTAAGAAAAACAAAACATTATTTAAATATGCAGCTTCACCCCAGGCTCTGAGACATTGACTAGCAAATGAAAAGGGAAAAGGGCTCGCCAGTGGCGTGACAAGTGCCTCCCCACAGCTAAAAGCCAGAGTCTACTAAACAAGGACTGCTCTGCAAAACCCCATCAGACCGAGCCATGGAGTCAGCACACACCTGATCACACAAATGGCTCTCTGGTTGAGTCTGGCAGCACCAGAGGCTAAAACTACACTAAACTAAACATCAGAGGCATTACTCTGCCAAGGATTTGTCACACTCGATAGGCAGTACTTTTTTCTGACCTTGGTAAAGGAGAGCAAATCCTTGGGCCTGGTTAGTGCGGTCCGAGTAGAAGTATAGGATGACGAAGTCACCCGTAACGTTGACCAGCTCTCGTGGAGGGCTGCGCCAGTCGAATCGAGCCACCACCTGGTTGGTGTAGCCATCCAGCAGCTCCACCATGTCCGTCTGATCCGAGATGTCGAAAAAGGTGAAATTAAAGAGGATAGCGGCGGACCCCGGGATTTGTATGGTCCAGTAGCACACTCGGCCTGGGTTGTATTTGTCTGGGAAGTCAGGTGAGTAGATCACTCCAGATGGAGAGGTGTAGTTTCCACCACAGGCCCCTACTCGAGCTGGAGAGGACAAAAAGACATAAGACAAAATCAGAATAGCATCTTGATAATATGCAGTAAAAGGGAAAGAACACTGGAACGCAGCAAAAAGTAGTAGTAGTAATAGTTCAGAATCACAGAATTAGAATAACTAATGCTGTAAAAATGTAGGCAAAAGGTGTGGAAGGGTGTACTCGCACTAGGCACCTTTCTCTACGGAAAGTAAAAAGAGGGTTAGTTCCTCTTAAGAACAATGACAGTATAGAGTTTGAGTAATTGTCGGAAGTGATTTTAATAACATGTTGAGCAGATACCAATATAAAAATAAGCCACAAATTAAAAGTTTTATTAAGTTGTACTGATGTAGTCTTCTCCTGACACCGGGATGGTTCTTGTAAACAATTAGACACAATAACATAAAGCCACACACAAGAGGGAATGGTTAGGCCAGGGTGGACCAGCAGCTTTGACCTAGTACAAAACCGGCTGGCCCCAGGGAGAGTGTTCCCTAAATCAACTCAACACTTTTGATGGTAGGTGTGAAAATGCCAGCAGCACTCACTGTTCTCCCCTCACTTTCTATAAACTTGAAAAGTATGTTCAAAAGCACTGAACATTAACCTGTTCACCTGCACAAACCTGTAAGTTATCATTATGTCTGCAAATTTCTCTGGAACAACATGAAACACATGAGGAGGATGTGGAGTGACACTTACTGTCGAAAATGATGACCCAGCCGTCGCCCCCACACGGCTGGTTGTGGTTGCCAAAGCAAACGTGGTTACACTCCATGCCTGGGGACTCGCCGTGGTCCTGCAGGTCCACCTCGTTGCCGCAAAAACAGGCATATCCAGACTCCATACCAGCTAACTGTAAAAGTTAGAAGAACAGGCTCCAGCTGTTTAAAACAAACCTCACATTTCCCACAATGCTTCCCATTTTAAATCTGTGAGAAATTGTCAAGGGGGTTATTGAGAAACTTTGTCATTCTCAGTGTTTGCTCTTGTAGTAAGATGAAATGTGTATGTATGTTTACAGTAACCACATTCAAATAAAAGTAGGATTTATGATATGTTTGTGAAATCATGTGTTGACACTAGTAAACAGATGTAGCTTGTTTTTGGAGCACATTAAAGGTTGGTGTCCTATTTTTCCTCTTGATTACAAGATGCTATGATGTAAATCTGGGGGACCACAAGCTCCCAGTTGATTTGAGGCCTCTTTGTGCCTTTATGTCAATGCCAAATAGAGAATGGAGAAAACAAACTTCACAGAAATTGCATCAACAATGTGTCTGTGACTTAAATCAAAATGTCTTTAACTGTAGCATGTTCCTGGAAGAGTTGGTGCAAGAATGTGAAACGTCAAATAGCATCACATATCGTGACCTCGCCATCGAGCTCAAAGGAGCTATTGTCCTGATTTGAAAATGACACTATTGTCCAATTTTTTTAGTCAAATGAATTCACACCACTGAAGGTACTGCATCATTTCCCACTGCTCTTTTCCTCATTGAGTAGGAATGTACAAAGCCTCTGCTCTCGCCAAGATCTATCTAACTATGTCTTGTTGCTCAAGCCACATTCGACAACACCAACGTGAATACTTGGCAGAGCAAACAAGCTCGCAGTCGTTCTCTAACTCATCAGGCATGCTCTTTGTCATAAAGTCACATGGGATGCATACTTCCGAGCTGTGACGTCCCACACACATTTTACTAACAGTGACAGTCCAAGGGTAGGCAGCCGATGCCAATCTGCTGCCACGTCCGGTAACATCTGGTGTATGGAGCGGGGAGGGGGCTGTCAGAGGCTGTCAGAGCAGACGAACCGAAGTGGATCTGCTCAGACAGAAAATAAACACCTGGCACAGTTTAGAGCTGGGACAATGGCACCCACTGAAGACAAGTGCCCACTGGGCTAATAGCCATTCATTTCCAGCTGTCAGCTCTGATTGCTCTGACGATTTGTCATGCGCTGGTTTCAAACGGGAAGTTTGAGGGCTGAATAAAGAGGGGACAGACTACACTGGACATCATGGTGGTAACTGTCAGGAAACGCCACAGAAATGAAGATGATTTACACATGAATGCCTCACTGTTGCTAGTCTGTTTTAGTCATGATCACAGCAAATGGCTGTTTTCCCCAGTGAATGGTCTGAATCTGAATGGAGCAGAGCTCATATTCTGCATTTAATCTCACCTTGTATCTCTGTCTTCGACAGAAGCTGATACAGTTCTGGATGGTGAGTTTGTTGGACGTATCGCTTGTACCAGACAGAGTTGGCGGGTCCCCGCTGTCCTTAAAGCAGCCTAAGTTTCCAGGCACTGCACAAAGACAAGAAAAACACCATCAGTCATAAATCAAGATGATCACATTATGACAATTTACAATGGCAACATTACAGAGGCTGTGACTTTGAGAGAGGGTTCTTGACCCTGTTTAATGTCAAGGAACTAACCAAATGATTTGAAACTGTTTGCAGACATTGTACTGTTAGAAAAGAAAATCTGTTTTAAACGTAAACCCTGCTTTCTGGTTTGTACAAACATATTATGAACCACTGAACCATTACATACAGTCAGTTGGTGATCAACACGTTGCCTTTTACCTGAAACCTGACGTCAGTGGTGACACACTGCCCAAATATTCAGACCACTGTTTCAACGTTTTGTTTTGAAAGAAAAGTGAGGAGAGGTCATGCAGAGAGTGAGGAGACGGGGTCAAGGAGACAAGCATGTTTGAATTAAAGAGTCTGGAATCAGGAAAATGTACTGAGATATCAGTTTGAGCCGAATGGTATTATAGGAATTTTTATCTGGATTTATTTTTACAGTTTTTGCATTACATTCACTCAAACATTTACATGACAAGACATTAAATACTGTCACAGTGAGTTTAGCTGCTCTCAACGCTTTGCTGTAACTAGACACACACTGTGGTTAATTTCAGATCCTCTTTGTACACAGCTTTGTTGCTTTGAATCAACTTTATAAATATTTGTTGTGTCGGGCCAAGAGACACAAATAATCAAACAATTACACATTATCACAGAGCAGAAAGACAGACTCAAGATTGATGTTGACACCTTTTCAGATCACATTCATGCCAGACAAACCAGCATGCCTCCCCTAATATATTGTGTATTCATCAAATAGTCTGCAATCTTTCAAAATCCTGCGCAGTGATTAAACGCAGCAAAGCCTTTCAATTCAACATAATAGCTCAGGAAGTGCCAACAAAGCCTCCGGCAGTCTGTATCCCACTTGTTTTTCCAATGGGATTCAGACTGGCTTCTTTCATTTACATAATCTGGAGGTAAAACAATTCTGACAAACACAAAGTAAATGTACAATCTGTAAGTCATTTCCACTGCAAGTATGAAACATCACGCCCAAAGGCTCTCTTTATCCTAATTGGAATTGGTGTCATCCGTCCGTAGGATATAAAAGAACTCATTAAGAACTAACAAGAGCAAAACTGTGTCCAAAATAGCTGTCAATGCTGCTTTGAAATCAAAGGCATGTAACACTAGAACGTATTTCTGTGTAAACTGTATTCTTCACTTTCTAAATGGTCCATCTAAATGACATAACTCAGACAAAAGTACAGTGTCCTCAGCATGAATTCATCTTTATTTTAATTATTTCTCTCAACTCAATCCACAAGGAAACTACAACAATATACTACATGGGATTTATCAGACAATGTTACTATTTTTAAAGTTACACTGTTTAACTTGTACCAAATAATTGTGTGGCCTTAAAATCCTATTTTGGATCTCCAATATGAAAACAGAAGAATATCCTCTCTTTTATAGTCACAGTGCACCCAGTTTAGAAGATTATCCACTATGTAGCAACTCTTGCCAAATAAACATAAATATATTAAATGTACAAGGTCCACATTAAGATGTAACAGCCCCATGTGAATCTGCAGCAATGCAGTTGTTGTAAGTCCTTTACTGAGTTCAAATCCTGATAGGTTACTTAGTGGTACTTTAAGTGGGTTATATCTTGATCAGTTTTGTTTGAACGTATCCTGTCAACATACATGTGAGAGTTTTAGCCTGAGACTCTGCTGGATTTGTCCCCTGTCGCAGCACAAACTAACACTGTCCTAGAACTGAATCTCTCCAGAGCTTTTTCTTGTTGTGAAGCTTGTCTTCCCAAACATTTGCATGTTGAAAGCTGCCAGCTCGACTGATGACGGCTGAGTTCCCCTGATAAACAACTGGCACCCAGTTGTAAACAGCACAGTCGAACTACTTTGACAAACCTGCCGGTAAAAAAGTGCCAAACGCAGAAGCAGATACATGAAAATGACTCATGAGCGTCTTGATGGACTGAGGTAACGGCCACTACATGAGAGATGCTGTGGAGGTGGTTATCTTCAAGTGAGACACAAAGGCTGTTGGGAAAAGTGTGACATGTTTAAGATTCTTGCAGTACAACACAGAAATGTCAAGAACAAAGGAAAGTCAAAACCAAAGTGAAACAAGGTCAGACAGAAAAGTCCGCTGTCTGGGTTTCATTCACATGAGCTGACCAGCGAGCTTTGGCTGCAGCCGTGATTAACCGCTGCTTTAAACAGTGTTGGACAGATGACTCAACACCTCAAGACAATGTCCTCAGATTCCCTTTGACCAGCAATAAATCATGTGTAATACTGCCTTTTAGACACATCCCACAAAATCTCATTAGTGGATTAATGTGATCATTGAATGTGTTTAAATCACATAAAGACCACTCAGAGAACATATACTCTGCAAAAGGCTGGATTAAGTTGACAGCAAACATGACAGTAATAGTAATCTAGTCATGGTGCAGTAGCTGCAGTATCTTTTCATGAGTAGCTCGGGTAAACAGTAAAGACATCACAGTTAAGAGCAGAGCCGCAGAAAAACAGCTGGTTGTGAACCGGCAACCTCCCTGGAAGCAAGGCAGCCAGGTAGCACTTCAATAGGGCTTTGAAAAGGCATAGGAGAAAATGGAACTGCAGGGCTCAACGGCAGATTAAAGGCAGCACAGCTCTTTTTTCACTGCACTTTGACAAGAAGATTGCAGACTACAGTCAATTTATCAGTCTTTGCGCTGTTCTCATCCCAGCGGCTGAGCAGCATTTGTGAAAGAGCAGCAGGTGGTGGGATCGGATCATAACACAACAGTGGAACACTGAGCTGGAGGAGGAGGATGCTTCTGCAGAACACTGTTTTACCAGTGTTTGAAAGCTTGTCAAAGTGCTTTACTGCATTCATGTGCCTGAAAACACATTTGAACACCTGGTCAAGTCAGAACAACTCAGAAACTCTGGTGCTCAATTTTACGACTTACTGTATGCGTCATCAACAAAGCGGAAAAGAAGATATCCTGTGACTCTTAACGCTAATCAAATATGGTTTACAATATTAAATTCCCATTGATTGTTGCAAACAGAGAGTGACCTAAATATGAAAAGTGTTGTGTTATTAATGTTGAAATGTTACATATTAGATGCTTAAAAGCTAATCTGTAACCTAAAGCTATAAGTTACAATTTTATTAGCAGCCTTCAGAGTTGATTAAAAACAATAATTTATCCTTTATTTATCTTTTATCGGCGAGATGGGGTTGAACTGCGTCGGCCGAGCGGTGATCATTTCTGCTGACCTGCCATTGTGCAGCCCTGATTAAATAAGACAGGGGACTATGAATAAATAAAAGAAGGGTCAAACAGAAACATATCAGTCTTTGAAGAGCAGGATTAAAAGTCTAAAAGTACATGAACACACCAAAGATGGAAAAACAGCTCTAAAACAGCGATCAATCAAGGAACAATGCAGCATTGGAGTTCATGCATAAAAAAAATCCTGAGCAAAGCATTGTTCCTGAAAACATCTGCTCTGCAGGCGCAACAAGTGCAAATATCTCCACATACAATAAAAGCTGAAAAAACACACACAAACACGCTTAACACACTTCAAAGCTGCTGGAGGAATCTGGACTTTAACGAGCCAGAGGGGAAAAAGAGAGGAAACACAAGGTGCATAAATGTTCCAGTCAGTCCACAGCAGACGCAGCAGGAGGCGGCTCCCACTAAGACTCCCAATCCTCCACCGCAGCCTTACAAGCATCAGCAACAAGCATAGCACTTGTTAGCCTTCCCACAATGCACCACAGGAGGCAGCAGGGTTACAACAGGTGACACCTTTGTCGATGGAGCAGACACAACAACAGCGGCGGCAGGAAAAAAAAAGAACAGCGCAGAGGGATATCATAAACAAACATCAAAAACTTGTGGCAGGCTTTGGCAAGTGCACTTGGCACCGGCTGCACACAGGTTGGTGAGCACAGAGGCAAACATGTTATTAGGGAAACTTAATGACTCTCGTAAATTTCTGTGACATTGTGACAGCAGAGAAAAGGCTAAAGAAAAGGCAAATATGGGTTATACTCTCGAGAAAAAGAACAGTCTCTTATAATTAGCTTAACACAGCGGATGAAAGGACATGTTCGTAAAGACAAGGGGTTATCAAGCTTTAAAGAATGATGCATTTTTAAAGAGTGCTTTGCTAAAACGCTGTAAGGTTTCCGGAGACTGTCCTGCCCTCTGAATGACCTACGACAGCACAGAAGAGCCTGCCACTACAATAAGACTTGATTATAGCACATGTTTTGGAGGGCAGATTTTTCAGATGAAACCTTGTCTTTGTTTACAATATGAAAAAAAGAAAAGAAAGAGGATATCAGACAGACAGCTTTTTCAGCCAGACACTTTCGGATTTATCACCAACTTGCAGCCTTTTCTCTGGATATGAGGAATTCTAGATGTGGGAATATGAAAGGCTTATGCACCCACGTCTCATATCTTGTAACAGCAATGAGCCAATGAACAATAATTGCTTTAGTAATGAATGATTTCTGTCAGATCTTATTGTTTTTTATGGCAAAGTCACATCACGGTTTAATATTTGAACATTTAGCTTTCAGACAAATAAAGCAAATGTTTGTTACTTTTTTCAGTGCTTTCACTTGGCCTGCTAAACTCGTCATCTGGCAGCTTGGGAAACATGTTTTCCTTTCTGTGCATCATTAATCTTGAGATTTTGAAATCGCCCCTCTTTTGCTTGCTTTAATGGATTATTTACTTAAACCGGGTTCGGCATCTTGCTTCAGAGTGAAATGAAAGCAAACTGCATCTCGAGACAAGACAATCTCTCGGAGGCTTGTAAAAAAAATTACAGGCGTTCTTCAAAGAAACAACGAGTGGAAAAAAGCTTAGCACGATCTAAAGGACAAAATGATCCTTTAAGCATCACAAGTGCTTCATTAACATCCAATTACACTGTAGCAGGCGACGCGAGTCATTAGAGGCTCCACATTAGCGCTGGGATGCTAAAGCAGCGAGGTCAACAGAGGAGACGCAGGATTAAAACAACACATTCCTGGAGTGCTAAAAGGCAGGTGCTATGGTCATTTTAAACACAGGTATGTTCACGCCTCTGAAGCTCGGCCGTGAACACATTAATGCATTACCAGCCAGTTAACCATTCAAATAGGCTTTTATACAACCCTGCTACTAAACCTATTACAGCCTTTTTCCACCCGCCTGTTTGGCTGCTCTCATTGTGTGTCTGCCCCATCCATTACCTCTTTTGTTGTACAGTATATTGAATACATAAACAAATACAGCTGCAACGTTTCGTCAAGCCTGTGATTATTCTTGTTGACTGCACCACAAACCAAAACAACACAGAGAAACAGAGGGATATACAGCAGACCCCCAGGACACTGCTGTCTGGAAACACACCATTGTTTGGAAGGAGTTGGGAGTCATTACTGCAAGGTTTATGCTTTAGCTTTTGAGATTGTGAAGTCTGCTTGCTGCAAATGGGAGCAGTTCACAGTTGGACAATAAGAGCCTCATTAATGAACAGAATGAGGAGAGTAATTGTGTGGAAGTGCTTTGGCCCGAGTTTGGAGAGGGAAGTTCAAAACAAGCAAGTGGGCCTATAGTGACCATCTGTGTAATTGTCATGCATTATGGTAACTTATATTTTCTTTATTTGGGTAACTGTAAATATAATTCTAACTTTTTAGACATACGTGATACATGTTTTTACACAGAGATGACTGTAGGCAATTCACCAGTAATAAGTGATCCTGTCCCTCTACTTTGATACAAATAGACCACACATTGTCAGCTGTTACCTCCTCTTTTATCCATCCAGATGTAAGAACTCAAAAAGGTCTGTGTATGCCTTCTGGTCACATCAAAAAATGTCAGACAAAGTGAAAACTAGCAGCAGGCGCAGGGCTGTAGTCGACTGCAGTAACTGGTAAATTTACAGTTACTAAATTAACTTGGTTAGGGACTCAAACAGCATGATGTCCTTCAAAAGTTAGTTCGATTGTGGTTGTTTGTGTGTACTACAGTTAATTGTATGTTGTGTAAATGTGGCCATGTACAGCTGTTTATTGTAGGCACAGTTTTATCTGATTTAAATGTTTAACTGTGTGTGTGTTCGCCTGTGTGTGTCGGCGGAGGCTGCGTCACAACAAGATAGAGATGGAGGAGATCAATGGCCCGGCCCGGGGCGCTGGGAGAGTGACTAACCATCTAATTAGAGGGAAGAGGGAAGAGACGGAGCTTAAAATGAATAATTAGTGCCTTCTCAGAAGCCAGGCCTAACAATGAAGAGAAGATGAAAAATGGACGCCGCACCACATCAGTCTGCTAGTCCTGACAAACCCAATAAATTGTGTCCCGCGGAGTCCTAGGGGACCTGATATCCAGGCGACCGACAGATGAAAAGATGAGCAGACACCGTGTGACCTCCTCTGGCATTAGACGCACACGGCCATGCACTTTCATTTGTCATCAGCCACTTTGAAAACTGATCCACCTCCCACTGCCTTCTGCCAAGGGTTTGTTATCAGCAGTCATAACTTCTCCTACAATTCCCACAATGCCACTCTCTATTATTAATACTAGCTGTGTGATACACTCCTGCACTTCTTACCATTAAAGTCACTTTGACATATCATATATCGAATTTTAATTATTTTATCCTAATAAATCATAAGAATAATTTAAGCCTAATACATTATACATAATTTATTGGCTTTAAGAAGTTTGGTAGAAAAAAAGAAGAAGTTTTTAAAACTGTCAAGCACTGCCACACACAAATATTTGATAATAATATTGATAATAAATTTGCTGATTTTAATTTAAAGGTTTAAAGGTGTTAAAGCAAATGTTACTTTTTTCACCTTCTGAAGTGTTACACACAAAATCATTACATAAACCAAACACAAATTTCGGTGGACCACCAATGAGGCAAACATGGCCGAGTTTGTCTCAGTTTTATCAGACCTCAAGCTGTACAAACTTTAGCGTCCTGGAATGACATGAAAAAGAGGTGCTATTGTTAATCACAGAGGCCTGTTATAGGGTCAGACTAATGCACTAAGGGAATTTGACGGTATATAAAAACATAATTACATAATGTAGCGAACTTTGTCTGGACTTCGGCATAAAAACGGCCTCTTTATCAGTTTGATTTTTTTATTAATATTAGTAAAGAAATATTTGAATAATCTCTAAGTCCGTGTGAGTCATAACAATGTAACGCAGTTTTAATGATATTGAACTATAATTTGGTATTTTAATACTATAATTAGAGTTTTAATCCTCTTTAGCTGAGGTGAATGTTCTATGTGAATAATTTCCAAAGTTCAGATTGCATTGGGTGCACCTGTGCTCATCTCCATTTGGCTGAGAGCCCCTGTTTCTCGCTAAATGGCTTGGCCCTCTATTCATCTCCTCTTTCCCAAGACAAGCCCTAAACAATGGCCATCTACTCGCTCTCATTAGCAAACATTCTACACGACCCACTCTCCTTGTAATCAATACCTTTAATTCCCTAATGGCCGAAACTGATTTAAGCCAGGCCGTGTCGAGCGAGGGGAGAAACCGGAGAGAGTTCGGAGCGGAGATTAAATCTACCCAGTGTCCTCTGGCCTGTTTTTTTGGAGAGTTTAGTTTTAGTTAAAGATCTCCCTCGCAGTGAAGCAGCCAGGTATTTCTCCCGAGGGCACACGTGGGCGGGACTTTACAAGAGGTCAGAGGTTGCAGTATGATAACAAAGAGTGTCCTCATTGCACCCCGCAGCATTTTGACCAGGTAGAGACAGGCCTGAGGCAGGTGAAAGGTGACGTAAACCTGAAAAGCCCCTAATTTGCTGCTTTTGTGATTGTGAACTTTAACATGTCTTTGTTCTTTGGACATATTGATCTGAGAATCTATAGGGCAAACTGGTTAAACGCTAATGTTGGACACTAGTTCCACATCAAATTGGCACAATTTTACAATTCATTAAAAAAAAAAAAAGTTTACAAAGTGTCTGTGTAATTTCTGATTCCCTTTGAAACTATTATTCTACATTTGTCAGCATAAAAACAATAAGAAAGCCACAGTCATTTTGTCATAACCACTTGATTTTGTGTAAACAAGCTTTTGTTGCATTCATGTGATCCTCGGAAACTCTGAGTATCTGAGTTAGGAAGACATTCTTCCGACTTCGGTGTGACTTCACGTGATTTCAGCTCGGAAAGTCAGAACATTCGAAACCCTAACAAGAAGGAAGATGGACGCGAAGTCAAAAATGTGCTAACGTTATTTTTAAATAAGTTAATAAAGTCAAAGTATCAATTATTAACCTATTAGTAGCGGGTAAAGAAGAAGTAACCTATTCAAAATAAAAGAAGTTAACATGTTGAAACCTCTAAATACAGACGTAAATGAATGAATAACTTAGTATATAGTATAAATAAGCCTATATGGACAAAAAAATAGTTGTACTGTCAAATGATCATTAATATGCAGTTGGTATGAAATAATTTTAATGACTACTATTACTAAAATATCTTAAATGTTTGTTAAAATGTTGACAATGAAAATAACATCAACATCTCAGGCCTCGACTCACCCGAGTTTCCGAGCTGTTGTTCTGACTTGAGCAGGCTTTATGTGCAACTTCCCGAGTTCTCGAGGACACATGAATGCACCATTACTGCGGACAACAAATGTCACCAACCTGTTCGCTGTTCGGAGTGTGTATGCAACTGAAGAATTAGTTGTCTGGAAAAATGGCAAAGGCGGCATGGTACATTCCTTAGTTCTTCATGAATATCTTGTATCTGTATTTTATAAAATTAAATACAAGACACTATCGGTCAGTCTTTTTTATCTTAGGCTATACTTTGGAAAGTGTGATATTGTTATGTATGAGCCTTGGAAAATGTGTGTGTTTATATTTTTAATTGTTGATGTTGATTTACTCGCCTTAAAATATATCTTAAATATAAACGATTAAAATGTACAGTGGACAGTATCAACATTTTTATCATTCATTTTTTTCTTTCCAAAATGGTTTGTGACTGAAGGCCACGCATCTGAATGCATACCACAAAACAGTCACATGCTTCCTTGAGCATAAAAGGACATTGTATTAATCTACCTTGAATTTGAACATGTCCCAACTTCTTTTAAGAGTTCACTTTAAGTGTAATTAGAGTACGTCACGGCTGTATAATTACACTAGAGTTTGAACTTAAACTACTTCCTCCCTAAAGACATAAGGGTGGCCTGAGTGACCTCACTTAAAAAAAAAAGACTTTTTAGTAGAAATGACCAGTTTTTAGTCTGTCAAACCTCCGAACGCTCACACTCTGACACTTATCCACTGAGTGATGCCTAGGCCTGCCTCACTTTGGGACGTCTGACTGTGGTGAAAGCCGCTACAGGACCACCTAGGGGAAATATTTAGCCTCTGAAAACAATGACAGAGAGTTAGATATATACTGCAATAACAAAAGCTGAAGCATCCCAGAAGTCTTTTCCACGTTCGGCTTAATACCACTCACACTTTACCTGTCATTTCAAAACCACAACCAGTTTGATGCAGACTTTACATTTGGACATTTCTTTGAACTTTAGAAGAATATGACAGTTTTATACAGTGGAGCTTTTATATAAATTAATGACAAGTTAAGAGAGAAAACTGAAAAGCAATAATAATGGGATGAATAATGTAGTATTTCACTATTAAAACCTCAACTAAAGTCTAACAAAAGATGCTGATATTAAGAACTTGACCTCTCATAGTATTACAACATAGTCTTTCAGCTTTACTCTCCAAAGCCTATAACTTGTTTTTTTTGTTATAATAGGACTTTAATGTAATTTTTCTCACTTTGTTTCTATTTTTCAGTATAATGGCAAATACATGGCTGAAGGAAATAAAATCGAAACCTTGACTCAAGCCCTGTGTGTTTCATATTCTCTGTCCCAGGTATCTATAAAGTTAACAGTTAGTGCATGAGCGGAGAAGATGGACATTTACAGCAGCTGAAGCCTTGTTAAAGTGCGGCCCATATAGACAGCTCAATTTCATCTCCAACTGTGCACAGAGGACTTTCCTGCGAGGCTTACACACACGTATATAGTCACAGTTTTTTTATGACTTGTTGAAAGTTGACTCAAGTGTCACCCAACTTCAAAGAGCCATTTAGCGGCACCATCAATCACTCTTAATGAAGACTATATGTCATCAAGTCATATTTTCCACTACTTTCTGTAATAAAGCCCTGAGCCAAATGCACAAGCACTTTGTTTTAATGTCTTGAAGGTGTGGCTGTGTTGGCTTTCCAGAGAGATGAGGTGTCTTTGGTTTTAACTGTATTGTTCTGTGGTGACAGACAAGCTTAATCAGAAACTCCCTCAACCATTTTAATAAATGAATGTACCTTGTAATTATCAAGGCAATTAAATGTTCAGGAGCCACACATAAGAGCATTTTAATAAAAGATAATTTGATAAGAAAGCTATGTCCTGGTAACCAAACACTGCCTTATCATTTACTGCAGGTAAACAAGCAGTAAAATAATAATAATAATAATGACAAGGCTGTCTAGACTCCGTAATACATCAATAAATTAAAATTTATGATAGATAAAATAATTTTCAAATGTTTTAATTAGTTAGACAAAGCCTGACATTGGATGTGTTAGTTTTGTCTTTCTAAAGAAAACACACAGTGGCACAACTAGTTTTTCTTGGTTATACGCTGTTGAGAGACAAGATCTCAGCGCACACATCAAAGAGACTTTGTCTTGGCAAACGCTTCAGAATGACAATCTGACAGTTTCACTCTGTGTCAGTCAAACGCAGCCACAGCGTTTCATCAAGCAAAAGCACGTCGACTTTAAAGAGCCACACCAAAACAACAAACATCCTGCCGGAGACAAATGCTTTGAGAATGAGAGCTATTTTGAGTTTGAACTTTATTTTTGATGCTTGAATAATCTTTTATAATTAAATGAAGTTACATAAAGATTTAGTTTGACATAGCTGTTCAATGAAGGAAGCAGGGCGCCACCCAAGAGGCTAAACTAAATAAACAGCAGGTTAAACTGTTCAACCAAAAGACCAGAGCTGGGGCAACAAAAAACATAACTGTTTATTGCTTACACGGAAGATTACTTGGATGAATCTTTGCAAAGACCTGACCTCTGAAGCAGTTTGCATTAAAAGAACATGAAGCTGTAACTGAGCAGTCAGCTTTAGTCTTGTTTAGCCACAGGCTTAGGTCATTATGCTGCATCTCATTATGCTTATCCAGCCTCATAAATCCTGATAAATGATCTGACCACAATCTGTAAACAGTTCAGCCATGACTTTGTCTTACACTGTACATTCATACATGATTTATAGCTCAAAGTAAATAAGCAAAAAGCTGTAAAAGTTTTGTTATTTGATTGAAGAGTGCATTAAAGAATAAATGACAAAGCTCACAGCAAGTGGTGAGGCTGTGTAGTGGAAATGAGAAGCAGAGTCGTCCTGTAGAATAACATACACTTTGACATGTCCAGTACTTCTGACATACTAGAGTCATTTCAGCGCTCTGTGAGTCACTGTTGTTTCCAAAGCCTGTCTTGAGCTACACTGGCCTTGTGTGACCTGCCTCCACAGGGTGTGTCCTCACCAGGGTGGCATGGCCCTAGATGACAGGGATTCAAACCGGATGACAGACCAACCAAAGATACCTCAGCGAGCGGCCACCAACTTCCCACCACGCAACATCAAACGTAAGCAAAGACGTTGACAAAACCGAGGCACAGACAAAACAAAGGCCAGACTGAATGAAAACAAAGGCACGCCACAGTGTTGTTGCAGCCTCTCGTTGCCAGCCGCGTGTCGAGAACATTGACACTGAGGCAGCATCTCTCACTTTGCAGCCACAGTATTTAAACACAGCAGACAGAGCAGTGCCAGAAGGTGAGCAACCACGTGGCCATTGTGGTTTCACAATAAACGAGGCTCAGCGTTTGTGTCTGAGCGCTCCACGGTTTCCCTGCAGGGACCAGGCATGTTTTATGACACTGCACGGCTGGCTCACAGCAGACTTCAGTCTCTTTTTGTATCACTGTGTGGTTGGGTTTGAATGTTAATAAACCGACACAGAGAAAAAAGTGAATGTAAGACTGTGTTTGATCTATGTGCAGATGTTAGAAATGGGGCAGATTTCAGAAGGATAAGTTACTTTAGAGTTGTCCAGGTGCCAATACAAGTGCTCAATACTCATAACTTTTGATAGTGCCCCTGAAGAATATTTGTTTCATTTTCTCTTCATTTTAAAGCTCTCTTTGAAAGAATTTTTACTGTTAATGAAGATGATAGAAGCAAACTCTAGTTTTCTCTCTTAGTGCCAAGAGACAAATCACTGATAAAGCATAGAGAAAAATGCCTTGGCACTGAAATCAATGAATGGTTCATAGATATGAAGTACTAATATCTGTGCTCAGCGTGGGCGAGTACAACTAGATACTCATACTTATTCTGGAAAATAAGTAGTTGGGACATCTCCTGTTGCACGTTGGCACACTGGATCCAAAACAAAAACCAGACTGAACCAAAGATGGCAAACCTCTGAATAACAAAGCATGGCCTAATTTCATCAAAGCTGCGTTACAAGTGCCAAAGAGATGCACAGTGGGACATCAGTCGAGACACAACAAGCTAAGTGGCCAGTTGTCTGAAACAGGTCACACACGAGATGCTTCACACACTGCGGCTGTACACAGACAGAGGCCATGCAGCCAACAGGCATTATTAGACGGCCTAATGGCTCCTGAGCTTTTCACACAGCGGCCTTTAGTGAAGAATGCCACTCAGATGGGATCAGAGTGAGGTGGCTGCAGGGCTGGGAGGTTATGGAGGTGCACACATGCACACACATGTGCACAGACACAATACGGTAGAAGCCTCTTCATGAAGCTCATTGTATTGTCTAGCACAGTTGAAATAGTATAATGCATTCCTGTAAAAAGGCAAAAATTGAGGAATGTCCTGGTGTAAGGGACAGCACAGAGAAACAGAGATGTATGTTTGGAAAAAAATACAACAAAAAGGTAGAGACTGAGGTGGAATGTTTGTATAGCACAACAGAAAAAGATTGTGGTTACATAAGACCCACAAATGTGATTTAACGTCAGTGAGCAAAGTCAAATATTTATCTTACTATGAGCTCTCTGTTTTTGTGTTCTGCGCCGTCTCCAGATTCTTTCAGCTGATGGTATGCTGCAATCCAAACTGGAAATATTGAAATTATGTTTGACTAAATAATTGAAAACTTCCATTGACCTTAAATGTAACTGAGTGTTACACCCAAATCACTGATACGCCTCTGTAGGAATTCTGGTCTTGAAGATGATCCACCTAAGTGTGTTTTTTCATCAGCAGTGAATAAAAAGGTGGGCAGATAAAGGTAGTGGGATTAAACACAGAGAAGTCTTTGTAGAGACAACACACAGAAGCCAAACAGGTCCTGAACCGAGCAGTCAGTCACACTAATCGATCTGGCTGTAACTAGACATGGCCCATTTCACACACACATAGAAATAAATAAAGACTAAAACATCTCCAAACAAGAATATAAAATAATTTCTCACATTAAACCAACACTGTCAAAACAAGCAAAACGCCAAAGGGGGGAACTTGTGAACCCACACACACGAACTTAAATTGAAGCAGTGATTGACAGCTCATATTAAAGACAGGGCAGGCCCGGGCACGGCAGGAGGAGGGGTGACGGCAGGCAATTAGAGGCATTTTTCTGATGATAATAGCTGTGTACAAGCCGGAGAGTCTATAAAGGCTATGCATAGCAGGCGTGCAGATGAGCATAGCAATGAAAATACCTGTGTATGCCCGTGATATGGCCCCGAGGGCATGACAGGGCAGTGTGTGTGTGAGAGACAGAGAGAGGAGTGGCGCTGTCTTACTCTGGCACGTCGGGATGTCACAGTAGCGCCAGTAGATGCCGTCTTCATGATCAGCGATGTAGCACCACGGCTGGACGTCTCCATCGGGATTCCTGCACAAACACAAAATGATATTGCGGCTTAAACTAAAAAAACGCACTTTAATTCATGACCAAGACAAAACAAAAGGCTTAGGAGTACATCTAAAAAACCTGTTATGAATACAACAGTAAATGTTTTTAATCTGTTTATGTAATTCCTTTGGTCACAGTAGTCACCATGAAAAACTATGAAAAAAAAATACAAGGACTAATGGTTTGATGTTACCAAAATTATTTCTCACAGATGAATAAAAAAAACAAAACAAACCTCTCCTAATAGTTGAAAAATGCTAAAATATAATGAATAACTAAAGACAAAACTTGACATTTAAATATATATAAAAAGGTCTGGTTTTGGGGATGCCTTGGTGGCTCACCCAATAGAAGGTATACCATATACACAGCAGACCTGGGTTGGATTCCGGCTAGGGTCATTTGTCCAATATCACTCCCATCTCTTTCAACCTGTTTCTTGTCTGTTTACTGAATGTCAATAAAAGAGAAAAAGGCCAAACAAAGCTATGGTTTTGTCATTATGGAACAGTTTTGATCCGTTTCTATAAAAAGAAAAAAACTAATAAAAACGTACTAGTAAACGTCGTGGCTTGGGAGAATGCGTCAATTGTGTATGCAGGAATGAAGAATAAGAAAAGTGGGATTTTTGAAAAATACAAAAGCAAACAATTGTAATACAACAATGGTTCTGTTTTTGCACACCATAAAAGAATAATACTTTAATCAGACTTCTACAGGCATCATCTTTGTTTTCTTCAATGAATCATCATTCGTAAGACAGCCTTGACTGTAACAGGTCACTCCACAGGTTCATGACTCTCTGAAAAGTTTTGTAAATGGGGAAACTCCTTGTCACTGTTTGAAAAAAAAAAGTGCACAATTCTAACTTTTCCTTAAAATACTTGAAACAATATTACGCAATGTATTTCGAGGCCAAAAACTTCAATTTCCTCATGTGACTTTTAAGGGCAGTTTGCAGATGCAGCAGATATAAGCAGCAGCGTGATATGGTTCTAATTATAAAAAGTTCAGTGCCACAAACTTCCAGAGCAGTGTGCATTTGTATGGTTTTATTATTTTGCCATCTCACAGGTAAGATGTGGATGAAATGGAGATGAAAGAGACACTCAGATGAAGCGAAGAAAGAGCGATATGAAAGTAAAAACAACACAAAGACAGGCGGTCCCCTGAAAAGTTGGCTACAGAGAAGCGAGTACTCAATAGTGTTTCAAAGACTAATCCGGGTGTCAGTCATCTGCGATCACCCCCTCAGAGTCTGTTGCTTTAGCCTCTTCCTCTTCTCTCCGGAGGACTGATCGGGCATGTCAGTCAAGGGACCGACCGATGGGAGCCTTTGATGGGTGGAGGTGGTTGGAGGTCATGGAAAATGCTCTTTGTTGCACGGTAGACACAGGCCCGCAGTAAAAGGATGGGTGATGGGCCACAGCTTTTGTCTGAAGCCACGGCGCGCTTTTGAACCCCATCAGGGCCCTTTTAACCCACCACGGTCCGACTGACAACCCCCTCGGAGCTTTTGCTTTCAGTTTCACTTACAAAAGCCACGAGAAGAATATCTAAATGGCTTCTGTGTACTGTGTATCTCTGGGGGCTATCATGTGACTCTTTCCAAAATGATGATAAATGAAAAACTAAAGATTTTGCTGATGCTTCACTTCTTTGGGCTCTGTTTCAGGATTGTTACAAACTATAAAAACACACACCCTGTCAACTAAAACGTCTTCTAAAATGACAACGCTATTTTTTTCAAGCCCTGGCTGTAATTGCTGGAGACCTTTTTGCTCTTCTCTTTTGACACACCTCATTGTAGCATATTGAAAAAGCCCCGCAGCGCTGCCCTATCCCGTTTCCACCATTGTGAACAGAGTTGTGAAGGGCGTTTCCAATCCTTTTCTTCTCCTATCAAAAACACTATCCTGAATTTCCTCCTGTCTTTTCACAGTCAGAATGAGGTATTGACAAAGATGTCCTTGTATAGACTTTTTGCAGTTGAACTCGGGTTTAAGTGCCTTTAAGCTTTTCTTTCTCAGTGCAGCAAACTGTTTTTTTCTTGCAGCTAGCCCACATTTGTGAAGGAGTGCTCCCTGTGCTCAGGTTTAGCTTCTACTATTACCACTGAAAACGAGATGTTTTTTTATTCCCATGTTGACGGGACACCGGATTTGTTTTCCTGGAAACTTCGACACCGTATCACGAGTGCAGATCTGTTTGTTGCTCCACCCGGATTGGAGGCAGACACCTGTTTGTCGAGCCTGAAGGCAGTGGTGAAATAGCTAAAAAGAGCAAAAAAATGGGCCCCACCATCACAACACTGGATTATATGGCCTTTCTCAATTTCGCTCTCCTCTTCTCTCTTACAAGCCTGTCAACGTGTAATAGCCCTATTTGAAATATGACTCTCAAGGACTCATCTATGACCACTTAGGTAATTTACTGCACTTTTTAATCACCCCCTAAGGAAGCAGATGTGAATTACAACCATCAGAGTAGGTAAAAAAAAGGATCTACAGCAGACCACCCCGTCTAATGTGAGACCCAGCGGCATCTTTGATCGGTAAATGATGTAGTGAGCCGTCTGAGATTTCTCCTTCGAGCCCCCGGTCTCAAAATAAAGATGCATCTCCTCTCTCTGCGTTACACCTGTGCTCGGGCCTGCAGCAGAAGCATGGGAACATCATCCACAGGGACGAGCCGAGCAGAGAAACAGAATCAGTCCTGCCTCGGGCCAGTTGTGTGTGTCTGAGTGTGACGGTGAAAACGGCAGGGGGTGGGGAAAAGTTTGGAAAACAAATGGATTATTCGAGATAGAAGCAGACCTCATCGGAGGGCAATCAATTTGTTTTATTCAGAAGTAGGCATGGGGCAATTACTGGTTTCAAGACATATATTACTAAAACTTTCTTTCATTGAGTTTCTGCTGCAGTGAAAGGAGCTGATGACATAAGATCTGAAAGTAGCAGCAGAGACATTAACAAAACAGCTTCCTACTTTTACATGGTTTGCAATATTTACCAAACAAGACAAACTAAGCTTCCAAAAGTTATAGGGCATGTACGGTGGTAATTTAAGGTAATAACTTAACATGCCTCTGCCAATCAAAGTGCAAGAGCTAAGGATAAACCTCAAAGAAGCACGGACTTTTAGAAGAATTTGAAGTCAGAACCTGATCACGATGTGTTAACCCTACAGCAGCGTTGCCAATGACACTTACAGACTCACTGACTCCAACCAGATATAAAACATGCAAATATCTTCAGTTGCCAGTGAGCTACAACCAATGACACTGCAGTTATAGAAAAGAAATCAAGCAACAACAAGAACAAGATGAGTCTGTGTTAAATATATCATTCTCAATTCATTTACACAAGTTCTAAATGGACCAAAACATCCTGTAACGATTAACTATAAATAAAATCCACTGAAAACACTCTTTGTACTTTTTTCTTCATTAATTTCACAAACAACTCGTAGTGTATGTCAAGAGGGTGTTACCTGTTTATTACCAGAGTGGTGTAATTTCCTGTGACACTTTTGGCTCCAGAATGCTGTTTTGGAGGCCTGATGGTCCAGTTGGGGTGAAAGATCAGAGTGAGTCCCACCCAATGCTCAGTCATGTGGGAGGAGAAGAAGCTGTCTGGGGTGAACCATACAGTCTTGAATTTCAAATAACATTAAGTAATAATTCTAGGGACCAAGTTGCAGATTCATTCATGTCAGGTTTAGTTGAACTCCTCTCTGCCATTTCCACTACACTGTCTTGTATGCACTGAGATACAATGTTATTCCTTGTGCATAATACTTTGGGGTTACATTCAAGTCAATGTGCGTCAGAGAAGGCCCTGTTGGCTCTGAGTGGAGGAACTTGTACAAACAATCCCATCGCCTGAGGTTCATCACCGAAGATGTTTGGGCACTTAATTGGCACAATTACACTGATTGACTCATTTCGCTCGGAGTGAGCCACACACTTCGGTGCTAAGCCAATTATAGCCACGTTGAATTTTTCCCTCACAGGCCTCCGTTCCTGCATGTAACAAAGAGAGTGGCCAACATCTGAATGCAAAGAAAAGCAGCTGTTCTGTGCTGGCTTCTGTTCAAAAGCTTTTTCTCATTAACCATTTTCCACGTACCTTAAACTAAAATTTATGGTCATCTGTAAAACGACTGGCACGTACAAAAAAATCTAAATCATTTATATGTGAGATTTTGTGCATGTGCTTTCCAATGTGTGAGGTGCAACTGAAATGAGCTTTGAGAAATGATCTTGGAGACTTGCTCGATGCTGGTCGGCATGTTAAGAAGATAAAAACCAAACAAGGGTCATTCAGGTAAATTAAAGAGGAGCTGGAGCTGGAGATGGTGCTCATTGGGAAGCGACAGTGAGAAGAAGCTTGTCTGGGTTGGGATTTGAGGTCAGCAGCAGATCACAGTCTGGCAATGTACTGCCTGAGAGGAGACTCTCTAATTGACTTGGATGATTTAGCATGCAAAACCCAAGTCTGCTGCTGCGCTGCATGAATGCATGTATTGACGAAGAAGCTTTTTATGTGATATGTATAGTCTAGTGTCTATTGTGGTTCTCAGACAGTCTACGCAGGCAAATTACAAGGCCGGCTTCCTGGGTTATGAGTGCTGTGAACCTACCACAGTTATAAACATGTGGTGTGTTACTTGGTGCTAGTCTTATCTTGTTCATTTAGTTAGAGTTCAGATTCTTGGTGTAAATTATTTTATTTCTTAGCTTATACTGTTCTGGGCAGATTTAAATTATAGTCAGCATTTAGCTGGTCAGAAATATTAAATTCATCAGGTCCTGATACCAAGTGCTTACATGAGATCTATGGGTGAACATTTTTCAGGATAGTAGTTTACAGTGAAAGTTATAGTGTAATCTTAAGCCTGTCCAGATAAAACATCTGCATGTCTTGGCCCAAAAGGAACATACATTTGTTTGCAATTTGTGTAAAATTACACTTTTAAGACCAATCGTATTTTAAAGGAAAATTGTATTGCATGGATCACTTCCTGCAGTAAATCGGACTTAACTGTGGTGTTGATATCTAACACCTGAGCTCAGTCCATCTTTGAGTGGGACACTTCTATTAACTTCTACAGTTTAATGTGGCACACTGGGACCATAATGTAGTCATACAAACTGGGGACAACTTGGCTGCAGCTTGTGTGACCTCAGATCTGCACCTGGCATCACAAAGATTCAATTACAATCAACTTGGAGAGCACCGGTCACTCTAGCATTTCCATTATCTCATCAATGTGCAGGAAAAGCATTAGACGACATAGATTCTCTCATAAATTCTACACTACATACACACCTATATATAAATAGGCAGGACATGGCTTGCCGAGCTATTGAAGCACCTTCTCCTCGGCGTGTACTTCACACTGCCAGACTCATACAGCTGTAGGGCCAATAGCCGTGGAGAAACGAGAAATGTAAAATAAACCCTGGCTTTGATTTGTGGCTTGTCCTTTGAATGTCAGTGATGAGAAAATGCCAGAAGAGCCCTACACGAGTTTGGCACTGTCTCAGTGTGCTGCACAGTATATTGAAATATTATCATTACCAGCACAAGAATGTCTGAGCAGTAATAAATAATATGGTATTTATGTTCAAAGCATTCACATGAACATTTTGGCCAATTGAATTAGGCAAACCTACGTTTTCAATTACATTTCAAAGCTTTTATCATCTACAAAAGATTAATCTCACAATATTTCAATCATTCTGCCTGTGTTCCTAATATAGAGCAGCTAAACCTCAGGATGTAAAACATAGTTCTCAGATTATGAAATTAGCTCTCAACAACTGGGGTAATCACTGTTGAAATGTCTCCAATAAAACTGAGCTTGGACACAAGCGCTCTTGTCCTTTCCCTGAAACTTTTGCCTCAGAATAATGTGACATTTCCCCTCTGCCTAGTTTCTCCCTGTTTTCACTGGTCTATTTTATAGCAGGCTATAAAGATGAAATGTGGTGAGCTGTTAGGACTCTTTCTCTAGCACCACTGTGTGCCCCTCGACTATAATCACCACAGAGAAAACACCAGCGATGGGACCAGGAGTCACTTCATAATACCAGACTTTTCAACTGTGCAGCAGCTGATATTTGCACAAAAAGTGATTGTAATTTCCACCTGCTCTTTGGCCTTAACTTTCATGAGGATAAAGCTACTAATTACTGATCTTTCATTCGGGTCTCCATGTTTAAACCCAATATTAGCTAACTGTACCTATTAGAAATACAGAGAAATCAAATCCAAGACATAACTCTGGGGGTTACAAGAGGTTAAAGATTGGACACCTAATTTGAATTGCAAGATGCACCTGATGTAAATGGGCACATTTGCAAAACAAAATTATGCAAAAGATCCAGGCCACACAACCCCAGAGTAAACCCTCTGTGATGAACATATCCTCAGGTTCATGACTGAACATTTGCTCCTAAACAACCTCACACACTGACCAAGCCGGACCAGTGCACAAATACTCGACCCAGTGCAGAGCATGCCATAGATGCCATTCCTCATCTTCTCACAATGAAGTAGCCACTTTGCTCTTCTTGCTCTGCTCATTCATGACTGACTCTTTACAAGCGCAGTGTCAGAAAACCACTGTCAGAGAGACACAAAGCATTCAGCTGTTTCATTTGGAAAAACTGCTAACGTCATCGATGTCCAAAAGCGGCCCAATCCAAACAATGAAGATGTTGATATTGAATTTTGATGGCCATAGCACATCATGTTTAATGCTAGAGAAAGCTTTGGTTCTCTGTATGTATCCTACTCATAAATCATTGAAATTCCCATCCAGTTCAAGTAAAAACAAATCAGTCTGGTGCCACTTCAAAGCATTGCTGCGTTATGAGTTTACAACCATGACTTGGAGAAATGTTTCAGAGGCTTTGGACTCAGGAGGAAGGGGGTTTGTCTGGCTCTTATGGCTTTAGCGATCCGGGCCAAGCCACTGTTCTGGACGTCTGTGTGAATTTGTGAACTGGCTCACGCTGCTCTGTGCCTCCCTGCAAAAACACAAATCTGACAGTCATGCATACAACGCTGACAGTCATGCTCCGAGTGTGACTGCCGGATGAAAAGGGGTTTCTAGAAGTCCAAAGCCAGCGTGTCCCCTCACATTACAAAGATGAGCGATGGGGATCTGCTTACACAAACACTTCAGACTTGTTTGTGTCCTTGCGATGACAAGGCTAAATGTTCAGTATGGGTACTCCCCAATAAAATATTCAGCAGTGTGTGTCTCAGCACTTCTATTGTGTACAAACCTGATGAAAAACAACAGCAACCTGGACATGAATTATTCAAAAGTCAAAGAGAGTTCAAAGCCCTTTTAAATGTGATTAGAATTTGGCCTTGATTGTATTTTTAGTCTAACGTCTTCCACTTATTGGTCAGAGTTTCTGGAAATACCTGCTTTAACATGTATTCTATGTTAAGCTGCAACAGTATATGCCCTGCCACATTCCCAAACACAATGTCACACAAAAGCCATTGTGGAAAATATTATTGTGTTGTGCATGTGAAGTGGGTCAGATCAATGGGAAGAGTACGTTCAGAACCTAAAAACTACTTTGTCTAAATGACCTTTGTGCTTGTGTGATCACCGTCTTCACACTTACTGACTAATCCCAGAAGAAAAATGTGAGGTCTGACTCAAACTGCCTAAAGGCTGCAGGTGTGAACAAACCCCTCACTACCACTCTTGTCAGACAAAGGCATCTGGGGCAACATAATGCCTGTATTTAAGAAAACACTCACCAGAGTTATTTGCAGTTAAGTTGAGCTAAGGTAATAACACAGCTCAACTGGGCTCCTGATAGATTTGCACCGGTAAGTTATTGATCAGCACGTCCATTTTTGCTTTTTTGCTATCTCTGGGTGTTACTGGATCATACCTGCAGTAGTTGTGGCTGCCCAGACCTCCCTCTCCGTTGGGGTATTTGAGCGTGTTGTATGGGTGCTGAAAGGTCTCATTCCAAAACAGACAGGGTTTGCCCCCGTGCAGGCTGGTCACGTTCTGGAAACCCCTGTAGTCCTCTCCATTGGCAGTGTAGCACTCTGAAAAGAAGAAAAGGAGAGAGAAATATCCTAGATTAAAATCTGGCATGTGACAAAAAGAACGTCTAATAAGATGGAAATCAAAGGCTTGGATAGAGCTTTCAGTGCGGCATATAAAAGGCGGCCACATGTGTGACCTGCTTTATTCAGAATCTGGTTTCAGTGAAGTGTTCGTGTATTATTAAAATGCTTTGGAAGGATCATAAATGATACGTTTAGAATAACTGTATCCTTTGCCCAGTCTAAATCTATTTCAGCTCCAGCCAAACGTGTTAAAGCCAGATCCATCATAGTATTGTTTTAATTAATGTCAACACACACGCTTTGAATATACAGTAAAAGCAAACATGGCTTGGGTTTCCACTTTCCAGGAAGTGTATGACAACCATATGGCTGGGTAAGTGAGGGACAGAGTGAGAAAGACTTAGAGCAGGGTTCCCAAGGCATAACAATGGCTGGTGCAGGACTTTTCTTCCCCCAGAGAGGGAATTCACATAAACAATGCCTGATGGGAGTGTGATGATGAGCCATCACCGCTCATCACACCGAGCCTCAGGGGGGATCCTTTTAGTGAGGTTTAACGGTTAACAAATTCACTTTTTGATTGCATTATGAAGGTAAATATTAATTTATAAGTGACAGCTATGATTGCACATGCTGCAGGTGTTTATACAGCTGTCAGAGGAGGATTTACCTTCAGGACAATGTTCAAAGTACAATTTTCAACACTTTCTTAAAAAAAGACGACACTTTTTTCTTTACAAAATGTCAAGAGAAGAATGTTTCATTGTGCCTGTCAATCAAAGCTAAACAAGACAGAAACAATACAGGCTTGTTTGGCTCGTCTCCATGGGGTCGTGTTGCTATGTAAGCGGTTAGCCAATGTCCAGCCCCTTTCATCAAGACAAGCTGTCTGGGCCCAGTATGAGCTAATGCATTGCAATATGACAATCATTACACCCCTTAGTAAAGCAGCTGTGCTCCAAGACTGCGTGTATGACTTTGTGTAAGTCTTTTTAACTATGTTGACTTTAATAAGCTCCACTTTGCTTTGTTTCTTACAAAAAGGTTTAACTTGTATACAAGCATTTATTTAGGGCCAGCCATTTTGGGTTTTAATTATTTACAGTAGTAGTAGTAGTAGTAGTAGCATGTAAATTTCCCCCTCCTCTCTCTTTGCTGTAAACTTAAGTGAATTGCTTTTAATGAAAGTATGTTGGCAGTGGTGCTCAGTAAAGCTTATCAGCAATCCATCGTCTGGGTGATTGGAGTTCAACAGCAGCAACGAGCCGCAGGGTGTCAGCTTTCTGTGATTACGATGCCACACTATTGTCTGTAGATGCCTCTTAGCAAATTAATACTGCCTCGGCATGCAAGGATATGAACCAACACATTGTAAATCCACCTGAAAGATGCTAAAGCACAACATGTCTCTATAAAAAAATGCTTAATGATGTTACAACAGGGGTCATGCTTTCACCAAGTTGATGCATTTGCAGTTGCCAATTCTGTATGGAGTAATTCTCACATCTTGAAATATAAATAGTCATGTATATTGTGATAAAAATGTTTTGGGAGAGAAAAAACCAATGGCGAGTTTTCATTCTGTTTACATTTTTCTAGATGCCGGCAGCCACAGCAACAGAAAGAAAGAGGAGAAAAGACTGCTATTGAAAGTTTGGCAGCAGCACAAGCACAATCATGAGTCACAGCTCCACAAAAGCAATCATGATGGTTACTGCCCCAGTCAGAGAGGATAACATCAGGCAGAGACAGGGCAACCCACTGCATCCCAAATGAGCTCACGTCCTTCAAATATCTTCCTCCAAAAGAGCGGGTATTAAAATGACTCGGGCTGGCTGTGTGCATGGCTGCTCAGCACACTGTATCAAAAGAAAGAGCCAAATGACTTTGTAAATGTCTGCCCTGCTCTCCTCCTTCAGGAAACTTTACTCTGGAGTTTAAGGATGAAGCAGAGCTTGCCTACACATGGTCTGCTTGGAACGAGCCGCTGTTGGCAATCATCCCGCCCTGCTGCGGCCAAGTACACTTTCCAAAACGAGATGGTAAATATGGCAGCGTCTTGCCACCGGGAGGGAACTAAGGAGGGGAGAAGTGTGTTCGATGTGGTTTCTAGGCACCATTTGCTTGTGGTACGAATGGGAAGTAGCAGATCTGCTCGGACTCACAGATAAGTGAAGCCAACATAAAGATGAATGGAACATTTAATGAGCCTCTGTAATGCCACACATCCATCAAACCAAAGAGAAAAGGCAGGTTTTCGGTTAAAGCAGAGTCAATATTGGCATTAATCATGTCATGACGAAAATAAAAAATGGCCCTGATTGGACCATCACCACTTTAGGCTCACTCCTTCCTCCAAACACGCCTAGCACCCCCTCTCAACTTGTCACCAAGCAACTATTGCACCCTCGTCACATGGGCCTGAGCTTTCTTGTGGTTTCATCATAGACCGTGATGAGAAACAGAACCACCACCGCATGAAAGATGGAGAGAAAAGGAAAAAAAAAAATCCTATAAAATACATGCACATCTACAAATAGAAAAAGTCCGGGAAAGGAAAGAGGAGGACTCGCCCTCGACCAAGCCCTGTGCTCACAAAATCCTACACCACCCCAGCAACGAGAAAGAAAAAAAGGGACAGTGAAGTATACGACAGAGAGAGCTAATCGCCCTGTTATTATATTTGTTGGGATTTGTGGCTAATCACTTCCACATTGTATCATCAAATGCACTAAATGGCAAAAGGAGAAAGGGGGGAGAAGATTGAGAAGGGGGGGTTGGTCATGTGATCTCAAGAACACAAACAAACAAGCTTACAAACAAATGGTTTCTGTGAACGCGTTGCCAGGTCACAGAGCCCTATTTGTTGCGTTTGCTATGAGGGATGAAAAGCAGTGATAATTACAGACGACTGTTTCCCTGCAGAAGGCTGACATAAAGAGCTTCCTTCCATCTTTATTATATGCTTGGAGCTCTGGGGACAGCAAAGAAGCTTGGTGTATGAGAAATATTTCCACTCACAATTACTCACAATGTCCATGACAGAGATGCCAGTATTTACCGTATCATGCACAAAAACCCATTTGTACAAGTGACGGCATCACCATAATTGGAAACTACAGGAGTTTCGGGAAGCTTCCAAAATCAACAGACAAAGCCGACAGAAATGACAGATAATTAATACACAATCTGCCACAGTATGGTTCCTCTTTGCAGTGCCCTGTTAGCTATTACTGTTGTGGTGATCATTAATGTCAGTGTAGTAAGAACGGAGGCCAGGGCCAGGCCAAACCAGGCCAGATGTAGTGGGTTAAAGAGTTGTTTTCGGGGGGATGCAGCTGGCAGTAGTTGAAGTCTGGCTCCCCCCAACAACATGCATTTCCACATCAAAACCACATCAGAGGATCGAGGGCCGACTGGTTCACATTTATTTTCCAGGTTTCACAGATAGTCACACATTCAACAAGCAGCGTTAAATGGACTTGGATGTTGCAGAGCAGTCTGTGATGTTTCGCAAGAGGTGTGGACACAGAAGTTAATGGCCCTCACCTTGCCTCCATGCTACTCTGATCTCTCATCTCCTTTAAGAGCTTCTTTTTTTTTTTTTTGAAGTGCCCTCATGCGGGAGGGTCAATGAAAGTACAAGAAATAAAGCAGTGGGACTTCCCAAGTGCTGCGAAAAGGTGCCTATAACCAGTTCGCTCTCCACACGACGACCTCTCAGTGGGGTTTTTACTGTCCCTCTTTTTATTTCATGCTTTTGTCAACGGTTGTAGCCCCCAGATAGCCTGGCCATAAACCACGGCTTCATTCAGTCTTAAAATAGACTGCTTTACCACCATTCTTCCGCCAAAAACCCTCTGCTGCACCACCTCCCGAGTTCACTTCCACAGTAGCCACAAACCAACAGGACTACTTGCCAAAGTTGGGTAGCACCTATAAAACACAGCCCCATCTCGCTCTAGTCTGGCCTCTATTATTTAAATCAGTAATGGAAAGACTCTAATCTGCTGGAACCGATGGTGGGCTGCCAGAAAAGGCCTGTTTGATCTGGGTTGTCACAAAAAAGGGAAAAGCATAAAAGATTTTTGGAGCAAATTGCTGTTATCTGGTCTTTGATTTAGCATTATGCATCGGCTAAAAAAAGAATCAGAAAAGATTTTTGAAGAAAAACAAAAAGGAACACATTTGCACGATTGTTCTGCGAATGTGGCAAGGATAACTGACAAAAAGCAGCACAGATGGACCGAGCCATCAGTAGACAAGGATGGAATGGGATGGGACGATTTTGAGTTTAGCTTGGCAGTCATTCAGGCAGTGACTGATGGCCTGTAGACTCAACAATGACGTAAAGGACATTCAGGCACTCACAGAAAGCCTGAGGGAAGAAACTGCTGGCAAAACGTTGACACCAAAGGACTGCCAGATAACCTGACATGACGCTGGACTGAGGCAGAAATCACCTGCCAAAAACAGTGTCTTGTAGTGTCTTGAAGATGCAAACAACCATACACATTGGCAATAGAGAGGTTAGAGGGTTAAACTAATGAAAAAGGAAATGTCCCACACACTCCACACATGCTGCTCAACCTGCTCCAAACACTAGAGTAAACAAGGCCTGTACCAGCCAAAGGAAAACTGAGACCGACTGGAGCGCTGCCATCACAAATAGAGAAACAGAGATGGCTTAACGATCTTGTCTTAAGGGAAGCACCACAAAGAGTCTGAGATCGATCTGTCATAAATTAAACCAAATTGTTAATTAGTGTTGAGCATGAATTCCTGAGGTGGGATTGTGAATAAGTGATGGCAGAGGGAGCTGGGTAAACCCAAAAAGAAAGGACATCTAGCAAAGTGAGGCAGGGTGGGACGACGACTGTTTTATGATCCTGCCGATTGTTAACCCAGGCTCTAATTTTCTTCTTTCTGTGCATGGCACCCTCGGAGTTTACTTTGCATTTCCCATGTTACTGAGCGGACCAACAAAGTACACACTTGTAAAATTAACAGCAAACATAGGAGACAACTGCGGGGGACTTCATTTGAAGGTACAGACCTCACTCCTGGAGAAGCTCACTGTACTGTACAATGAGCCTCTTTGGCAGCAAACAAACAACCACTGAGAGTATACTAGTCCTATGTTATGTGAGTGAAAAAACACCATCTGGGTTCCTCATTGCACGCAGCCTTTGATAAGCTGAGGATCTACGGCTTGGGATACAAAACATGATGGCTCACAGTTGCTAACGCCTGTGTACGCCTGTATGGGGGTGTTTTAAACTTGCTCTGTTTTGCCTGTAAATGGATAATGGGTAAAATGATCTCTCAGTCAACTTGTGCTGTCAGGTCCCTCTGATAAACACATGCAGTGACAACACACACTCACTCCTACCCACATCATTCCAGCCCCTCTTTTTCTTCTCCTCATAAACCCGCACATGCACTTACAGTGAGAATGAAAGGGAGCAATTTTCATCGGTAGAGCAGCCGCAGCATTTTAAGATGGGCCCAATGTGGAGGGAAGGGAGGACACATAAACAGGCACACAGGCTTCTTTGTTCCTCCCGTGTTAGGCCCAGTGACACTGTTGCGCTGTTCTTGTCACCCACTCATCTCTGCACTGTAGATATTGGCCAACTTTGTGAGTCAGTAACATTTCCTCGACTCACAGTGGGCCAAAAGCATTTATCAATTTGCAGTATTATGTAAAATTAGATAAGCCTTTTAAAAATCCCACAGTGGTAAATGATGACAGCTAAAACCATAATTGAAAAATGCAAGTAAATGAAGTCGTCAGCTCAAGTAATAAAACAACACTAATGCACAATGAAGTTTGGCAAACGGATAGATTAAGTGTTGCATAGTTGAGAGAACATCACACTGTCCACTGTTTCCCTTCGGAGAGTCCAACAGAAGCAGGAAGAAACATTTTCCATCCAATAAAAGTTTGGTTTTTAGCCAGTTGAATAGCATTACCCCACACTCACCAAACAAACTGGGCGCAGAGCTCAGTCCCAATCAAGTAACCCTGTCTTCACCTCCTCCTCAGCTCCAGGTGAATGTGGTTTATTTCTGAATGTGTTGTTAAAAAAACACATCTATTATGTTCTTGGACTCCTCAGAGAAAGAAAGAAATCAGAAATGCAACAATTGAAACTGCTGTAAAGGCTGCCACACAAAAATCACCAGGCTGTGTGGTCAGTTTATGAAGTTGAGGGCTTAAGCTAACCTCCTATACTTCCCAATTTTGATGCCCACTGACAACATCTCATCTCAGAATACAATCTCGCCTCCAGACTCATATGAGTGCTTTTGACCTCTGCGTCAAGCCGACATAAGCTGACTTCAAAGCAAGACATAACACATAACAGAGAGGCGAACTGCGAAAGAAGAAGAAGACAAGGCTTGTCGCTAAACACACCTGTTTTCGATCGTCCTGTTTGTGCTCACGTTAGCTGGTATCTGAGGAATGTAAATTATATGTGGTTTGGTTTGGACTGAAGCTCTGTGAGTGCTGTTGCAGGGGATTGTGTGTAGCCATTACAGACCCCCACCCCCACCCCACCACCTCTAAACACACACTCACAAAACCACCTCCTCTCGGCCTCTTGTTTCTCTCTCCGAGGTCCTGTATGATTACAGGGTCCAGACAGGACGAGGTCGGACTCGGATAAATAAAGGTCTCTCGTCGAGGAGAGGGAGAGATGTGACCTGCTCCACAGATGCAAAAATGAACTGAAGGATGGCTGCTGCAGATCAAAAGCTAGGATTTTTCCTGTTTATTCATAACAGACATATTATTAAAACAGGATGATTCACCATTGGCTCCGGAGTGAATAACAAGACAAGAGTCAAATGGAGACACTTAAAGGAAAAGACAACCAAATGACTTTATTGCATTTGGTTTAGATAACCCTGTCTCTTTAAAGTTTTAAATATCACTCAATAGTTGGTGCAAGTGGGGCTTTTCAACTCAAGTAATTAAATAAATATTGTGTTTTTGAGGACGTGTACCATAATGTTGCTACAAACTTGCATGGGACTGTTCAACAAATATCAGATATATTAAAGTTGTGATGTTAATACTCTATGTACACAGGTATGAGCTATTTTGTATTTTAAGCTATTTTGTATTTTTTTGTAGCTTGGAGCTCTTTTAACATGTTTGTGTTTTACTGCTGCAAAAGACGAAAGAACAGCAGAACACACAAAGTAAATATACAATACTTTACTGTCAAGTTATCTGAAAGTGATCTGACCACCAAGGCCAAGTGTCATGCAGATTCTGAGCTACATAGGCAGCTTTGAGGCCCCTCTTAGTAATTGTTTCCCTCAGAAATACACTACTGCGTAGTTACTGGAAATTGGGCTTAACTTGATCAAATGTCTGTCAGAGTCTGAAAGCCATGAGTAGTGATTAAATGTAACCAAAGGAGACCGCGAGTGGAAGTCTCCCTTTGGGCAGTGCAGAGAATTAGATGAATGGTAAGTGGATGCAGAGGGATCCAATAGAAAAAAGGGCAATAAACTTTTACCTTTAGAGCACTTTTTCTTAGCTTAGAGAGGTATATGTGCGCATCCACCTGCATGTGATGGATCTCATGCTGGTTTGGAGAGTCACAAACAGTGAAAAGTCCTCTACATGTTTGTTTTGTCTATCGCCGTAAACTATAGATGGAGGAGTTGGCCTGTTTCCAGTATTCTGTGCCAGGTTTTGTTTTTTTTACAGGACAAAACCATGCAAAACATGTATCACCACATCAAGATACATCATCCTAATCTCTTTTTACACTAAATTGCCTATTATTGGCGTCAGAACACTCCTTGATCACTATCCCCAAAGGGCACATTCATTGTAGTTTTTTGGATTGTAGTCTTTTAAATCTTTCTGTCATAACTATCTTGCCTGAGTGACCTGGTCAGAGTATGAACAAAACCCACAATTCCACTGGATCGAATCACAAAAGGTCCTCAGATAAACCACAACAGAACATACTTCCAAGCACACAATAACAACACCACAATGGGCTGCTACAGAGGGGACCACAGTGTTCACTATTCAGACCCCTTTTAAGCGCCTTGTCTCCAGTTCCCGATCTTGACTGTGAAAGTGATCTGGTTTCACTGTGGTTTTTGCTGCGATGGGAAGAGCCCGGTACTGGGAACCAGATGGCTCTGGTAAAAGACGGGGCATCCCACTGGCCTCTCTGAGAGGGGGATCCATTACGTACCATCTATTGAGGTCCAGCAGATTCAGTTTCATGGCACCGGCCGAGTGTGACCACCCCTCGGTTGGCGTTGGTTTAGAGCTGGTGCCACGTTGGCTGCGGCAGGTTCAGGCCGTCTGTGTTCACCTCAGGGAGCTGTATTCACCTCCGATGCAGGACAGACAACTAAATCAAGGCCTCTATACGTCTTAGGTTTCATCCCTTTTCAGCTCAAGCCTCTTTCAAAGAGCCAATGCAATGGGATATCACCAGCTCCACGGCTTGGAGGACAATGGTTGTTTGTGCAAACGGTTGACTGAGATGTTCTTGTGCACTTGTAAAGGAGGGTTCGTGAGCTGTGTAGGCCCATAGCTGGAGTATCACTGCTGAAGTTAATGGACACTTATTTCCATATCCTTTTAGGAGAGGACACAGGCCTTTTACAGCAGCCAGTTCTGATTCCTACTTTTTCGGTGTATGTTGGATTGTTCTACAAAAAGTGTTAAACAACCAGAAGCAGGTAATTTTGCCACTTTTGTTTAATAAGGATGATGGAGACGAGCTGTGAGCCTCAAAGATGCACTGGACATTTGTCTGTCATGGATCCTTAGCGCTTCCCACTTCTGGCTTTGTTCCTTCGTTTGTTTTCCACTTAGCTGCGCCTGCTCCCTTCACTTGTCCATCTGTTTGCTCTGTCCACTTACCCATGTCCACTTGCCTGGTTTAGTCAAATCGGTCTTGTCTGAGGGCGTTTCCTGTGGGGAGGCGACAATTTGCCTCTTCGGCCACAAACTGGTGCAGCTGGACACAAACCAGCCCCTGGGGCTCGGCAGCAAAATGGCGCTCCATTTATTTAAAGTGGTTGCCATTACCCTACCGCACTACATCACGGCCCTCAGTGGACCCGGCCCAACCATAACTGCAGTATAAAAAGAAGTAAAGTTCACTGGACAGGTCAAGTCTCACACAGTAGCAATTCAATATCCTCCTGTGATGTTCTTGGTTACGCCTCTCAAAACTCACAATTTCAAGTGACACCACAAAAATACATGGTTGCTTTGAAAGTTAGTCTGTGGAGATTTTTACAAAAACACCAATCCCATCACTGGCGAGATGTTTGGAACAGGTTACAAGTTTGAATCAAAGAAAGAATAACAGCTAATTTACCTCAATCATACGATGTCAAACTTTTTATTAATAGTTAGGTCAAAAACAGAAATCGATGCGAAGCCAAAAAAGGTTTGAACTTGTACCAAAACAAATCCAACTAAAGTTTAATCATTCTCGTTGAAATGCAGAAACAATAAGCCTGCCAATTGGGCTTTTAGGGAATTGCAAAACTGCTCTTTGCTCTCTGAACATGCCTGGAGCAGATAATGTGTTATTTTTATTTTTTATTATTGTATAATTCCAATATGAGGATGAGAAAATCATATTTGTGTTGTTTTTGTGCATTGGCAGATTCCCCCAGGGCCTTTCAACCTCTTTTACAATTCTATTTTCTTGGATTTAAATTGAGTTTTGATAATGAAAACAATTGTTTGCTTCAGAGTTAACATCATTCATAAAAGAACATATGGCTTGGTGGTATTTCATTACTGTTCTCTGACTATTAGATTTATTCGTTTGCCTGGAGTGTGTTCAAGCTGATGGAGTGTGCTGCAGAGAGAATGTCAGTCAGAGATGGCTGGAGTGGGCTTCCTCATGCATACGTAAATGTCAAGGAACACAGAAGTCTAAAGCTGAATAGTATGAAAGGTGCAAAGCAGGCCAAAAAAGAGTTGTAAATCTGTTCCTAGAAAAAAACTAATAGTTAAAGCTTTCTGATAGTTCTCTTTTCCAATATTGTTGGTTAGCTCTACTAACTCAACGAGTTTACATAAACATTACAGACCTGCTCAAGTTTATGTTTAAACATAGACCAATATTGTGAGGGTCTGGCTGGATTTATTGATGAGTCAAACATTTTTCAACCTGCGGTATGAGGCTTTTTAACTTAAGTACAATATGTGGCATAAAAGGAACAATCTTGAAACTCTGAGATAAACAAATAAAGATGTTATATCAGTCAGACCAGTGTCCAAACCAAACAAGTCAAAGCTGATTCAGAACAATACTACGCTACCTTAAAGAATCAAAGCTTATCCACCACTACGTTGACCACATGAATGCACTCTCCCACCTAAACATTGTTTATCTCCTCTAGACTGACACTTGTGTACAGCCGGCAGTGCACGCAGCAGCTTGACAGCTTAATTCCATGTTGTCACCGGGGCCCGCCTCCACAGATCAGGGACCTGAGTGACACTCTCAACCTCGCTCCACTGTTTTGAGACGCCTCTTTCTCTCACCAGTCTCTGCTTTACCCACCTACCCCATCAACCCCATCACCCAAACGGTGGGCTTTACCCATGTCCCAACACCACACATCCTCACACTGCAGCTGCCTGGCTGCTTTGCATGCTGGGTAATCAGACCAAACGCTAAAGCAGGTGGTGATTTGCACAAGGTGAGCGAAAAATTAAAGAGTTGAACTCAGCAATGGTTTGAAAAAAAAGAAGCGGGGAGTGACACAGACAGAGGTACTTTGATCTAACAAATGTAAGCCTTTAAACACGACAGGACCAGCATCACAGTGGCATGATAATAAGCATGATTATGTTTATAATAACTAGCTCTGTTCCTGCATCTTGGTGTGTGTGGTTGGTGGTTTTGTGGGCGGTCCACTTCCCTGGCACACAGGGGCAAGGGCGTAACCCACAAGGTGACCTTACCATGCACCAGGTCAACAGGAAGTAAACATAAGGCTTGTATTAGAGGCAAACTCTAAGCTCTTTAGGTACTCAGCTTCCTCCCACCGTCCACAAACATGCACATATAGGAAAATCTCAGACTCTAAATTACCCATAGTGAATGAATGTGAGAGTAAATGGTTGCCTGTCTCTACATCTTAGCCTTGCAATTAACTGGAGATTGTCCAAGGTGTACCCTCCAGCCCCGTGACCTGTAACAGGACAATCAATCAATCAATGATTAAACTAAGTTAATGTAAAATGTTAAAGTCTTTAGAACTTTGACCAGCTTTCACAAGTCACAACATGTGGATAAGTCTGATATGTCTGAGGTTGAGCGAGAAGAAATGTTACGCTTCTTTTCTTTCATTTAAGTTCAAGATTTCCCTCTATCTGGCCCTGACTCTTGTTGCCCATCACCACCAACCTACTGAACCTGCTTTCAACCACAATGTTTGAAATATTGTTTGTATTAAGATAAGCTTGGGCTTATAGTAAGGTTCATTTTAGAAACCAATGTAAAACCACAAAAAAGCCTTGATGCAGTGATGCTGAACTGCTGAATTGTTTCCATTATAACTCTGTCACCTGTCCTGTTATAATTGAAGAACAGGCACAGTTGGTTTTTGTAGCTGTTTTGTTTTCTCACTAAATGAAGCCTCTTGGGGAATTCCATTGAAGATTTATGAGGACTACATATGTGTTGGTGTGCAACTGATTATGCATGGACACAACACAAAAGGAGACAGATTGACTGGGTTTATTGTGAAAACAACCAGGACACAGAGTCTAAACATGCACCTAACCTGTCTCTGGTCCAGACTTCACCAACCTGTAGTGACATTCAGGTGTTGGTGTTTCTTTAGGTAGCATTTGACGGCTTACTCATCATGCTGAGACAGAAAAGATAAAAGACAGAAAATGCCTTCATGTATCTCCAGCAAATCAGTCCGTCCGGTGATTGATGCTGACACTTTTGCATGCCCTTGAAACCAAGGCAAGGGAGTCATTATCCCCAAAGTCAGAAAAAGTTGAACAACTGCAAAACTTCTGTTTCCCTTTACCAAGTGTGTAATCTATTTATCCAAATAGTTTCAATATGATATGCTGAAGTATGAAGACATTGGACAAAGCTCAACACTGTAGAATGTGAATAAATGTCACATGGCATGAGGCCCTCAAAGGGCTCATAAAATATTATACATCTGAGAAATCTCAGCAGCTGCTGCTCTTTCGAAATAAACACTTTTTGAATTCGAACTCAAACAAATACATATCTTGTCTTTTTTGAGCGTTTACAATTTTTGAACATCTTTTAGTTCTGATAAATTTTGACTCTGAACAATCACCAGCTTGATGCCTACATTATGTAGAAATGTAACAGTTCTTTTATCACTGGGCTTACTGCATCCATTCCCAAAAATAATAAATATATATCAGTAAATAAACAGATTCCAAATTACACATGACATTCAGCTTATTTTAAAATTAAAATAACAGCATTTAAAAACACCATACTAAATTCAAACAGTCTAATCTCACTTCTGGCGGTAAACACAGAAACTGAGGACCACACTGTGTTTGATCTGAGAATCAGAGGTCTGAACTGTGGCGGCTGCACAGAAGCTCACCCAGAGCCAAGAGCACTCTGTCTCTATCTCTGAACCAGTTAAACAGGGAGGACCACAGGACCACATCTGAGACCCGGACCCTATGCACCCATTACCCATAATGCCCTGTGACACTCCTCATGTTGAGTAAAGAGGGTTTAGCCACACACCGAAAGCCCTTATGTTAAAGTATTTAAGAAGCCGCTGTCTCTCCTCAACCCAACGCTCCGTCAACATCACCTCTGCCAAAAGCAGCTCGTATTTCCTCAGGCGACTGAAGATGGCCTGTTATTATCATCCAAACAAGATGATCCAGATACAGAGGCACTCATAGACACCGTACATACAATAATACTACTGTTTCCCAGATTACAAGATGACCACAGCTGTAAAGCCACTGTATGGACTGCATTTACAAGTTTGGAGCGGATTAGCTCTAGACAGACGTGATGTATGGTGGAGATGAGATTTGGACGTGGAGCTATGTGAACGTTATGGAAGTGGTTTTGTATGCGGCACAGAGGCATCAGATAAGAGACCTCTGGGTTAGACACTTACTGTGGACACTTTAAAACGCTGAGCACGACTCTCGGTGTTTATAGAGTCTCCAGATGGCGGCAGCTGCCTCACATTTGAACTTTCCTCCAACACAAACATTCAGAGTGGAATTTATTAGCCACTTAATTAATTAGTCCACGACAGAAACTGAATCAACAAACAAGGCAAAATGTCATATGCTGATTTCAGTTTTATGACTGATTAGATCTGTTCCACAGTGACTGTAAATTTAATATGTTTAGACTCATTTCAAAATGTCAATCGAGTTCAAGGACAGGATTTATCAGTTCAGTGGTTTTAATTAAATCATTGATGATATTCAGTTCTCTAAACTGAGGCCTTTTACCAACTTAATTCATAATAAACATAAAAATCAAAAGAAGCAACTTCAACTATCATGAAAAAGTCACAGATGTATCACTAATTAATTCATATGTATATTGCTTTTATTCTGATAACTTTAGGTGTTTAAAGTTTATTGATTGATTGATTATTATTATTGTTAGGCAATTATTACAAATTAACAAATGGTTGACAAGTACAAACAAGTGGAATTACCACATGAAATATTCTCAAAGAGGCCAATAAAAGAGAAGATTTCCGTGTGCTTGGCTGTAGCTGCAGTGACACATTCAGGCCACAGGACACCTTCAGCACACCTGTAGGACCAGAGCAGGGTTAAAACAGACTTACACCAGGTTTAAACCAGGACAAAACCCAAGACTTAACTTAGGAGACTTGCAAAAGCTAGAACTAAAGCTAAGACAAAACCAGGACTAAACCTAGAAATACAGCATTAAACCAGGAGTGAAATAATGACCAAACCTAAATACAGGATTAAACCAGGAGTGAAATAATGACCAAACCTAAATCCAGGATTAAATCCATGACAAAACAGGACAAAAGCTAGGACTAAAACAGGACTACACCACAACAAACATTGGACCTTGACTGTAAAGGAGGGTTGACTAAAACCTCTTGCTGTTTAAAGTGAACACCTCTGATTTAGCCTGACGATTTGGGTTGAAACCAAACAGAAAACTCTGCAGGTCTGGACCAAATGTGGCAGTGGTTTATGTGCACATAGAGACACCTGTACCTTGTAAACCACATCAGCATCTGCAAATACCTACACTATCAGTCACAACACAAGCCAGATGCTCTCGTACAGCTGCCAAAACCATTCTGGACCTCATAAGGCACCACTGTGGGCTGCTCCGACAGTGTCCAGCACCTCTCCTGCTGGACTGCACACAGCCCTGGATCTGACACAGTCCAGACCAGCGTCCAGCACACTGCCAGATAAAACAGAGGCATAGCAATTTATGCATGTCAAGCTACAGTGAAAAAAATCACAACACACACAACATGCTGCCATTCATGCTGCCATCTCTTTCCATTATGTGCCTGCACTGCCTCAAGGAAGAGAGATACGCTGGTGCTGAATAAGTTTAAACATCTTCAATTCAGTCTGGAAATAATCTAGCTGCCTCACCTGGGGCATGTTGGTTTGATAAGATAGTTCACTGCACAGAAATCAGTCACTAAAGATCTTCAGTGTGGCCTTACAAGTTATTTCATGCATGTCTAGTTAAGTAGAAACTTGGCAATGGCTCTGGATGAAAGGAAAGCCCATGAGGCATCTACAAGAGCCTGTTGGGCAACTGGAGCCGTATATTAACGTCATGTTTTTGAGATATTTTTTGTCTACTTTGTCTGCTGTGATCAGATAAGAGCACATTCAAGATTTCTCAAATGTCAGAACCTGCCCTTTTCAAGCCTTGTTTCCACCAAATGAAACCTAAGCATTTTCTTTCATGGTTTCATTTGTTTAGGGAATTCTGCATGACTCAAAAAACAGAACAAGATACCAAGACTGAGTTCTACCTCAGTGTATGTAAAGAATTTGCTCGTATTATCCTTTGTTGTTGTTGAAGGACTGACTAACTAAATATAAAATAGTTTACTCTCAAAAGCAGACCTGGGCATGCAGCGGCCTGGTGTGGTTCTGGCTGTCCCTGCTCATCCTGCCAGAGGTCAGTGTGAATCCAAAAATGAATGAATGATAGAAAAATAGTGGTTATGCCCAACAATGTAATTCATATTCTACTGAAACACAACATGGAGTTCTTCCCTTAAGTTAAAATCATCTTGTGTTTTACTAATTTAATCTTCTCATATGTATTTCTGTCTTTGAACATACTTTACAGTAAATCATGATAATAAATAAAAGCAAGCTGTAGTGTCTCATGTCTAGATGCACAATAAAAAAAAAATTCTCAGTATAAATTACTGATAAAACATCAAAAATAAACATGACTGAAAAATGAGGAGGATTCATAAATATTAGGAACTCAAATCAGTATTCAGTATTGGTGAAGACTCCATTTTTAACTATTCATACTCAAAATGCAAAACTGAATGACTAATCTTGGGCAAAATTAGTTCCTTTACAAGCATCTCCATTTCTCATATTGCCCTGATGAAAAAAATATTACCTATGCCCCGATACAGAGCTGATGCCTGTTGTTTTTCTCAATATCAATTTTTCCAAAGACAGACACTTGTTCATGCACCAGTAAGAGCGGTCATGAATACCAGGAACTCTGAAAACAAACTCATTTCCTACTTATTAACCAGCTCTTGCTTGTGTAGGACACTGACACCATCAACTGCATCATTAAAGGCTTATAGCGCAACTCAGTTACACATCATGTTGACAGCTCTGACAGGAAACAGCTCCTACTTGCTCATACATTCACGTGTAAGCAGCTGCCAAGTGAGCAACGGCAGTTTATGGAAGTCTGGATTTGTTCCTCCGTAAACCTCTGAGTTCAGGTGAGGCCCTGGAAGAGTAATCATATGCATTATGGATGAGCCGTCAGAGCTATACTGGGAATATGAAGTGTGCAGTATGGAGGATGAGCCTATTCTCAGATGATAGGCTGCATTAAAGCACTTAGCAGCTCCAGGAGTAGGGTGAACATGCCAAATCCAGTCACAGCTTTGCAGCTGCTAAGTGTGTGCCTGTGTACATATCACTGAGCACATGATTATCTCTCCTAGCATCAGATGAAAACACTTAAGGCGGGTAAAACAATTCTTCTTGATTCAGTGTTGCAATCTACCAGGGCTCTGAAAGCACTCTGGCTGAACTGTTTTTGACGTGCTGCTGTCACAAAGCAGTGCAGCTGGCTCTCTGCACAGCATTAATACACAGCTTCACGACAGAGCCGTCGCACTAAAGGGAAACTCCGCCGTGTTTAAGAATGCAAATCTGCACTTGTCGGAATTGAACTCTTTAGTAACATCCCAGCTATACTTTTCATTCTGGCAGACATGTTCACATTCATAAAACGTATTTGGGTTGCTCGTAATCATCAACATGGTGTGATGGCTCATATTTCAGTAGCAAAATTGTTATATCAATTTCAAACAGTATCATTTTTCAGCTTGTTTTTTTTCCTGTCTCATTTTCAATCAGTTTGTGACTTTGTGACAGTAGTTTTTACTGTACAATTTAAACTGGGGGCAAGCGGAACCTACATATCTATTAATATGGCTTTGCTGTATTAAATGCGTCTTACCTGCAGCTACTTTTCACCTGACCTGTCATAGTCTGAACCCATTAGACACAAGGCATATTTACAGATTTCACAATAATCAAACAGAATAGAAGAAAATGTATTCTCTATTTGGCGCAGACAGACTCAGACATCCTTGTTGCATCCTGTAACAGTGCTGTATATTTCTTGCTTGAATATATATATTTTAAGTCTTCTTTTATCAAAAAGAAAGCAGGTTTTTAGCAGCCGCAACAAACTAGAACCCCTTTAGGCTTCTGTAGCAGCTACTCATTTTGCAAAGCATCATCACTTATTACCAACACATATCTGTAGCAGGTGATCTAACAGCTGTAAGTGCAGACAGGTTGATGTGTTTAACCTCTGCTGACCGTTTAATTTCACAGTCCACACACAGGAACAAGGTAAGGCATGAAATGGGCTATTCACTTCCAACCATATGCTGGCTGGGTCCTCTTTTACTGTACACTAAATACGACACAGCTGACTTCAGCTGAACATAAACTTGTCCTTTTTCTGCCCAGTGTTATGAGGGGGAATACCATTGCTTTAAATACTTTGTTAATACATAGGTACACATGGGAGTACTTACGTACGAGCCCAGATGCTAGACCCTCTAATTTGAAACGCGAGGCTATAATTAAGAGACAAAAAATTAAAAAGGAAAGCATACGGATTTGGTGCTTTGACATGAAACGCGGCACAAATTACAGCGAGAAGAGGCTTGGTTTGTGCGGTCATCATTATTAGATATCCACATTGAGACTGAACACTGGAAAGGAACAGACATAAGTTGGCTATATCCGCGGAATAAGTCTGAACTTGAAGGCATATCAAATAACATAAAGGTCACAGCCACAATGGTAAAGTATTAAAATGTGTGCATGCCTTAATGACAGTGTGTCAACGCTGTTTAAGAAAAATCTAGCGAGACTGTGGAGTCCGATTTTGGATGTGCACCACGCGTAAAAGCAGCTTTATACTGCGCTTATTCAGTCTAATTAATCCAATAACAAATGGTCAATTTCCCGTTCGCTTTGGCTGGACTCTCAATGAGCTTAAGAAGCAAAGATGTAGTGGGTTTTACTAAAAAAAATAGCGCTGAATGAAGTTACTGAGATTGTAACATAAGTACGATACGAAACTAACAGCACAATATCTTTTAACGCAACATTTCTGTGCGAAGTAAGGAAATGTTTATGTGTTAAAAGAGGCTTCACTGTGTCTCTGGGTCGGTTAACGCACTGTTATTAGAGGTTAGTGAGAGGTTTGTCCGAGACGCCACTGTCACCAGGAAAAGGGTGACAGAAAAGTTAGACTCACCGGTGTCAAATTGACTGAAAGCCGCTGAAGAAATAAGCCCAGCGAGAAGAAGCGCAGAGGTGGCTGTCCAAGAATCCATGGTGAGGTGAAGGAAGTGCTGTAGGGTTGAGGCTCTCAGGTGAAGTGCAGTTTCGGCGGAGGGATGCGCGCACCGGCCGGACTCACTCACTGACGCTGACGCACGGACGGAAAGACAGAGTGACTTCGACTCGCGCTTCTGCTCCTCTTCAAAAGTCCACAAAAAGTTGAAGGCAAGTCTCTCCGAGCTGCTGCTACTACTACTACTACTAGTCTGACACCACCGCTGCGACGAGACCAGATAGTAGAAAGCAGGGATCCGATTTCCAAGCCATGTGACAGGAAACAGTGGCAACAGATTCAACCTGCAACAGCGAGGAAGCAGCGCTGTGAACATAAGGAGGAGGAGGAGGAGGGATCGGGCTGAGAGGCTGGGCTCAGAGCTGCACAGAGAAACAGCAGGTTAAATCAGCTCTCTACTTCTTTAAAGAATAAATCTCTCACAAAAGATGGAAAGTTTTTGGAGCTGACGTCGACACTTTTACACTGCTGCAATAAAGTATTATCTCTCCAAGAAGAATTGCTATTGGCTGACTTTGATTTGGTCCTCAAAAGGGATTGAATCAAAGAAATACTTCTACAGCTTTTACTCTTGGGCTGCAAAATCACAAAAGCAACATGCTGACTGCCCAAAGGAACCTATATATATTTAAGTAGGAAAGTATATATTAATATCTACTGTATGATTAGTTAGGAAGAAGGCCAAATGAAAAGCACATGGTCCAGGTAGTGATAGTGAATTATGGTGTTATAGTTGTTAATTACCAATCCTGTTCAGAGGAATCATCATTTTTTACAGAATTTGGAAATATCTTGCATTTTTCTTGCCAGATTTAAAATAGCATTACAACTGATATAGACACTTTTGAGTCAAAAATACAAACTTATAGTATGAGAATGCAAACATAGCCCATAGAAGAAGACAATCAAACCTTATTTGAGTCACAAAAAGTTATGAATCGACACAGGTTTTGTTCTGGGGCTCCAAAATCCATCACTAAAGCAAAATGGCTACTGTTCAGACTGGACTTGGAAGTGTCTGACTGTTGAGAATGATAGTGTTAGCCCTCAGAAAGCAGTGCAAGTATTTTATACAGTATATTATCACATGTAGGCCCAGAAACTGAACCTAGCCTCATGGTACCTATACTAGCAACCTACGTCATAAGTCCTGATGGCAAGACTTATGAGCTATGTAGTGTGAGGTGACTGTTATTTACCGAAACCTACATTCTCCAAGTCTTAAAGTTTCCAAACAATTACACATACCATTTTAATGCAATGTATTTCATCCCATTCTTTAAAAACAGGTGAGCAGAGCCAACATCTAAACATGGCCCTGCACCTGACAGGTCCACGTGCGAAACAGCACCCTCCTGTGGTTCACCGCAAACTTCATATATAGCACTTAAATGAAAAACATGAACTGTCCAAGCCCAAAGTGATTAAAAATAGAAAAACAAGAATGATCTCATCACTGTTGAAGAAAACAGGCCTAACGTTTGTTTGGCCAAAAGCGGCGAGGTTGAGAAGAGGCGCACTACTGGGAAAGCCATCCGGCATGACGAGTGCCCTTTAGAGAAATGTAAATGTGGTCTGAGGCGTAGAGGCTGGTGGAAACTGCACTCAGATTACAGTCATGCCTTTTGACCGGAGAGCACACTTTTTTAGTCTGAAGCATCAGTTTAAAAGAGAGTCAAATATAGTGTGGTGGGAATGGTTTTTGTCTGTCTTAGAAAGGAGGATGTCATGTGTGTAATAAAACAGGCATATTGTGATACTAGGAATACATCTATTTTGTTCTAATTAACACGATGAATGCTTTACACAATATTATTTTATCTTTTGTTTCAATTGCATCTAAATATTTCGGTGACATAATTAGTAATATTTATGAGCTAGTTCAACAAAGACCTGCTGCCCTCAGACGTAATAAACCCACTGTGCGCTGTCATCTCTGTGCTATCAGTCCTTTGTCCTCTTTTATCTGTGTGTGTGTGTGTGTGTGTGTGTGTGTTCATGTTGGGCTTGTCTGTACATTTTGCCTGGCCACATTCCTTGTGGTCTGCAGAAGTAATTCTTTTCTTTTTTGCACTCTCTCCAGATAAAAGTCAGCTCATGATATCCACACTTATAATTTAACACATATTGCCTTTTAGACGTGTACTGATTAAACTGAGAACGTCACATAAAGCATTATTCCACAGATTTACCAGTGCCATGTGTGCACCTTTTGGTACAGGGGAGTTATGCAAGGTGGACACTGGAGGTCACAGCGAGAATAATCCACTTAGATGTTTCAGAGAAAAATCTGGCATCCATGGCCCTGCCTGTCAATGAAAAGTTATGCATAGTTGAATTAGAAGTTGGCCAAGATGCTTTGAATTCACAGATTCAGAAGCCAAGTCTGTGTCATGTCCTTGTTCTCTCTCGGGTAAACACCAGCGCTTGGCCCTGAATCCTAATGCTCCATTTCTCTTCTTTGCGGTCAAAACTATTTCTGCTTCACTAGTTTTTTTTCCTGAGGATTCAACAGAACCAGTGATTGTAATTTACATTATGGTTTATCATAAAAATACATTTATTCATGTGCAGTTTTATTTCCTAAAAAGAGAGGAGGTACAAAACAAAACTTATTTGTACAGTAAGGGTAACAAACCAGTCACACTGTTTGTCTTTTCTAGTTCTTCTAATCTAATATCACTCTCATTAAAGAAACTCATTTATTAGTCACATCACATCTTGAGTTTATGAAGGCACTGTTTTTTTATGGTGTTTTTGGCAACAATGTGACAAGTGGAAGAAAAGGGAGTCTTTGAAATCACTATTGAGTCATTGTTTGCTGTCAGAATGATTTTCCGTCACTGCCTAAATAATCCCTGCCATCGCTTGGCTCATTATACAATAATTAAAAACAAAAGACGCTGGCATGTTGACGCACAACTTCTCCTGCTAACTCCTATGGGGGGCAGTGAGTCAATGTGATTACTCAACAGAAGCATCTGGTTGTTGTCTGAAGTGTCTTTGAACACCCCACGACCCCCACACACGAGTGTCTGTATAATCCTCGTCATTAGTAGCCACACTCACATTACGATGTCACTCTCTGACCCCAGCAAAGCTCTCACTGAAGGGCTCACCTTGACAAATGGCCGCCTCTGGGTTTATCTGTACCAAACCCTCATCTGCCTTTAACTCGGCACACACCTGAACAGGCCCCTGAGCTTAGCCGCGTTCAAAGCCAAGATAAAAGCTAACATTTACATCCAGCCACCTGCACCAAACCAGCAGCCGCTCCGATCCTGCGGCCCCTCCTCCTCCGCTGACACACACAGCCCTCATCCGTCTCACTGCGCCTCCCCGGTCTCTAATTAGACCCCAGTGGGTGACACCTCCAGGAATGTTTACTGTAACATTGCTCTCCTTTAACTTTACAACAAAGAGAGAAAACAGAGAGGAAGACAACAAAGGAACATACTACTTTTTATGTGCATATTATATTTCCTGCATCTTTTATCTGCTTCAATGTAAATATACTTAGTGCTGTAACAACAAAGACAAAGCATAACAGTGAACACCTGCCTTTAATAACACATCTGCAGGAGAAAACCTTGAGTGCAAACATACTCTGGGTCAAAGGTCAGTTAGAAAGTTTGATGGAAACTAACTCAGATAAAAACACAACTCATCAAGTATTCTTTCTTTATTAATTCTCTAGCAATCAATGCATCATAATGTCTGTGCATAGAGACTCATTCTGTTGTATTTCTGTGCAGGTTTGTACAGAATCCATTTGCTCTTCCATAATGACTGTTCCTCAGCCAATCAATGATTCTATTTCACTGAAACACTTTGCAAGTACTAAATAAAGACTTAGAATAGCTTTAACTATCCAGTCATGTTAATTGCACACACATCACTATATACTCAACATGTGCTACATACAGTAGTTAAATATTCTTTAGCACTTGTTTAACCAGAGCTGTTTCTGGTTGTGGTTAATAACTCTACATTTGGACTTACTTTGTTCAGTTGTTCACATGTTCCCTGTTTCCTTTCCATCTATTCTTGTTGTTGTGCCTTGTTTATTAGACTTCATCTAAAGCGAAGCTATGGTTGAGTGTGGACATTGAAAGCCATATAAACATGTATTTTACGTGAATTTATAGACATCTATTACAACACAAAAACACAAATTGCCAGAAATGGTAGATGGCCATTGGGTGTTTTCTGTCAGAGCTGCAAGAGGGAAGTAATAGCACTGTGGGTTAATTAAGTGTTAAACCCAGATAAATGAGAACCTTTGTTTTTCAAGCTTTAATGCCTGGGAAAGTGAAAAGACAAAGGCTTCATGCCAATAGTTCAAAGACAGAGAAAGAGAAGAAGAAAAAGAAGTGTTTCTAATTTGACAGTTGTCCTGGAGCAGAGAGAGAGGTTGGCAGGATGCCCACTAACGGCCCAAGATGTACCTGACACTCATGTTAGACTATGGACGTTAAGCAACACTGTGGGCTTGAATGCCACCCAAAAAATACAGAGATTAAAAATCATTGATGGTTCTCTGACATTGACAATAAGGACAAGTAATCCATCGTTCATAGACACCCGATGTATGCTGAAGCAGATGTTTGTGGGATACATGTTTTTGCAGAAACTGAACAAATCACAGTAAGGTCTCGTCTGAAATGTGTTTTGACATCTGAGTGAGAGTTATGTTCAAAGGGCTGTAGAAAGTGGTCAGCACCATATCGTCTTTGAGCCAGTGCTCCATTTGAGCAACTCCTGAGGGTGAGCTTTGATTTAGGCCAGACATGTTTGACTCTCTATTTCTTGTATTTTTCATGTTATTTTCACAGTGCCAACATCTTTGTCATGTCAACCACAGAGCGACTGCAGTCTGAGGACAACAGACCATATGCAAGTGAAAAACTGTTGATGGGAAACATACTCTGATGATGCAAACTTCTGTATCAAGACCATGTTTACAAGATTTAAGTGGAAAAAAAAAAAGATTAAAGGGGTTTTGACATCATATTTCATTTCAGCAGCTAAATATTTTGTGGCCAAGTTAAAACACAGTTATAGAGTGTCACATATCTGTACTGATACGACCCATTGAGGCCACAGAATCCATAAACAAATGTATGTTTGGAGGTTTATGGTCTGGAGCTGTAAACACGGCAATGCCAGTGTGACCCCACACTCTCACACACAGTGCCCTCTTTATCAAATCAAACCAGTCCAGTCAGACAGGCCACATGCACTCGACCAAATCTGTAAAAAACTCCAGACTGGACAAATGGGACACACTGACGAAAACAGGCTGTCTTCATATTTATCAAACACAGACAGATGGCCCACAGAAGATTACGTGTAAATTTGCTGACATGTTGAGTAAATGGACATATCTGGCAACAGTCGAAACAGCAGAAAATGCATGTCACAACTTTAGCGAACAGTTACAAGATGCCTGTCCTTTTATGTATAAGCAGTTATTTAAGGATGCAGACAATATTAAAAATTTTCTTAACACCAACATTTGCAACATACATATCACAAGACTGAACTGGGATGATTACTTTGGTATTATGAGTAGCATGCACGTTTTTGTGTGTGTTTGCAATATATTTGGCCAATCAGATGGTGCCTTATTTAATGCCTTAGATGCCTGTACCAGCCATTTAGACCATTTATATTCATTAACTTTCACTGACTGTACATACATACTCCTTTTTTTTTTAATCCATATATTTACTGACCATTTGTGTACATACTGTATATACTCTGCTCTACTTGCTGCTATTTCTGGTTATCAATATCACATCTTACCTTGAAGTTAGAAGGTACTGTGTGATTTAAAAAAGCTGACATACATGGTCAGAGTTTCACATACAGCTAGGAACGAGAAAGCAAAATGAAAATCTTTGTTATAAAATGGTCTGCAAGTGCTCAGGAAAGTGAAAAAATATATAAAGTTATCTTTTGTGGATCAGGGAACAAAATGTGAAATAACATTTGTATAATGTTTGAGAGCAATAGAAAAATACAGGACCTCAAGTGCCCCCATGATATGAATCGTACTTTTACAATCTGCAGGTAAGAGCCCAGACGCCTGAGTCTCACTGAGAGGACTGAGAGTGTCTAGACAGTAAACAGGATCTGCCTCCAGAGAAACACTGCTCCATTCACACAAACCAAACCTACCTTTCTTCTCATACATTTATATTCAAAGTTACCAGTCTAGAAGTTTTAACTTTAAAATATTATTATTAGCCTTTTACAAGCCCTCTACTGAATGGGACATTTCTGGCCTGTAAAACCTTATCTACTTCTACCACTAGCTGAAGTACTGAGATACTAGCTTCTGCCAACACAACTCATAAAAACATTTCAAATTAATTCAAGAGACTTACATAGGAGCTCTCAAGTGTGTGTAAGCCGCAAAGTAACGGCACCTATGTAAACTTAGGCAGCAGCTCATGGAAGACTGTGTGGTTTATGCAGGGTTTTCCCAGTAACTTTCTTAAGGACTGTCAGGGACCAGAGCAGGATAACTGAGAATTTGCATTGTCAGAATAATTCCAGATTAATTTTTTTTGCATTGAGTGATGTCCCTTTTTCTGGAGCTGTCTATTCACCCTACAAGGGTTCATTCTTGAAGTACAAACAGCCCATTTAAAAAACAATGAAGCTTTGTGTTAAGGATGTGTCACGTTTTATAGACTAAATGTTTAAAAGGAGACTTGTCTGGACCGGCACCAACAGATATGATTTTATTGAACAAATCTGTGCCCTGCTTGTGTGGCATGTGTACAACTGATTACTGTGCACACACAAATACTCCAGTGACATGTACACACAAGTGGCATTTAATTCTTTCTGTATCATATCTGTGTATCGCACAAGCTTCATGGAGCAGATAAGCGAAAAGAAGGGGGAAAACACAAGGCAAGCATGTAGGACTAGGAACCTTTTGAAGTCGTCATTCTTCTTGGAACTTGCTTTGGCGTAACGCGGCTAGTTAAGCAGATCATTAAGTGTAATAGCTGGGAAGGATTGCAAGGTTTTATCTCTATGGCAAGAACAAAGATGTTGATGATCTGGGGATTCTGCAGCTGGATTTGATGGGAATTCCCACTCCCTGATGAAACATTTACTTTGAAAGAGTTTGGTCTGCATTAACAGACAGGTGCTATCATAAATCTCCACTGAGTCAGTTTTACCTATATGCTTGTAAAAATCTTTTAAGGCAGATTACAGCCAGTGATTGAAGTCAATCATCACATCTTTAATTGTGTTTACAAGAATGCAACTGTTGCAGAAAGTGGGTCCATGAATGAAAAAACATAGACTTGTATGTATGCTTGAAACTAAAGCTCACTTGGTGAAGTGGCAGCTGAAGTTGAACAGTGTAGGACTAAACATATGGCTTTAAATAAAGCTGGGGCAGATGGCCCAAATTACACAGCACTGTAGCATGCTTTGGTAAACACAGATACACAGCAAAGTGATGTGCGTCATGTGAAAAATGTGATAGTGAGCACTCAAGTTCTTTGAAGGGAAATAAACAACTGCAGCAGAGCACAACTCCATCTCAGCCTGTTCTGTTGAAGTGCTGTGATGAACATCTTTATTCATGAGAACAGTTTCACAAAAGCCTCATTTTGGGTATGGTTTGTATTCCTTTCACTTTTGAAATCAGAGGGGAATGTTGTTTGTGGATTATCACCACTAAAATGATTTCTAAGGATGAGAAAGAGCTTTGAAAATATTTCCCTTCCAGGCAAATAAAAGGCAAATGTTGACAATCCTCTTCTTATTTCCCCTTGTCACTCCTCTTTTGTCATTGCCCTGCACTGCTTTGCATTTCAATTACTCCGAATCAGGAAATCACTTCCACCCAGTTCTCCTGTTTATAAAAACACAAGTTTCCAAGAGGCTGCAATGAATTTATATTTGGTACAAAGTGTGTGGTGCACATCCCTCTCCTGGCAGGGTGCCTCTCCACAAGCTCTCCACGAAGGTTTGTCCCCCTGGTCTTCACAGAGGCAACTGATTGATTTGCTCTTTAATGGCTTCCTGTGTTGGGCACGGTCTAGGGCGAACATCTGTGAGGGCACATGGGCACGCAGGCTCTGGTTGGCTCTGCTACACTCATCTGTGGTGTAGTAAAGTGAGGTATCTGCCTTTTCTGTGGCCTGCCAGAATGACGCGCTCCATTATAAAAAGAACTGACTCCAATGAAAAATGAGCCTGAGGTCGCCAGAGTTGCTGGTCGCTGAGAGGATTACAGAGCCTTAGGGGATGAAGTGTGGCTCTGGAGACCGTGTCTAGGAGCTGCTTGATGATGAATAAACTTCTACTGAGTGTTAATGACAGCAGCAAAAAGGTGCTTAAAGTACTTCAATAAATGACAACCGAAAGATGGTAGCTGCGGAATGCACATGTAAAAATGTTTGAACGTGGCTATATGAAGGAAGGCCACTTGCACGTAGGAAAAAATAAAAAAATCTCTGTAAAAAATGAGATCTTGAATGATAAGAGGGTGCTCTTTGAAATAAGGGTGAAAAATGCAAGACAGAAGAATGACCAGGCTTTACAAATAGTAAAAAAAAATGAGGAACTTATAGTCAAAATATAATATGTTGGATTTTTAAATACAATTATGTATTCAAAAAGCCAACGCATGATCAAGCCACTACAATCAAACTATTTAAACCTGACTTCCTTGTGCTTTTATCTTGTGCTTTGTGACTTTGCTTTACAGTTTGTATTGGCATGGGCCTTCGCCAACAACTGTGGACACCTGAGGCAGAAAATTTGCCGCTCTGCCTGGCTAATGGCCCTACTAAAATTTATCTTAGATTTTGATTGCGTGTCTTTGAGCTAATCACCAGCTTATTAGTAATAATTGCTGTGATTTGCCCACTTCGTAAACTACTGTATGCTAGTGTAAACGTTAATCCCAACACTCAGGCCTTTAAATGAAGAGTTAACATCATAAAGAGACTAGCAAACCTCGAGGAATTAGAACATGAAGGACAAAGCACACCTGCAAAGCTGGCGTTGACATGAAACAAAAGAAGCACACCCAAAACAAAAGCCTCATCCAAAGCCACTTCACAAGTCTTTCTTCATAATCCAGGGATGTACAGCAGATCTGAGAAAAGGGGAAAAGTCCCACGTGAAAGCAACAGGCTTCCACAAAGCCCATTAGCATTGAGTCCTGTTTGAATTTGACTGAACTAATTGCGGCGGGTTGCTGGGATGATAAGCGCTGTAAACATTCAGGCCCCCGCTGAGATGAAAAACCTCCACTTTCATCTGTCCACAATTAATCAGCATTTGACTCTGCAAACAAACACAGGAGCTAGTGCCATTGCCTCGCTCGTAAGCACTGACTGACACATGAAAGCGGCCACATTTGCACCCAGTCAGTCAAGAGATTATAGAGCACATAAGCCAATCTGATCTGATAGTGTAACTGCAGAAAGGCCTGAGACTGCACGCATAGAGGCTTACGTGTTCTTTCTAACAGGACTAGTTTCATTACTACAGGGGAAATAGATTCACATGTGCTTGTTAAACACACTAATATGTTTTTTATTTTAAAAACAATAGGGTCCCGAAGGCCCTTGAGGCATGACAGCACAGCAACAATGGTCTGCACAAGTAATGGATACAGCGTTGCACAATAGCTAGTTAGGCAACAGAGCTCACATGTGCCCACAGAACTTCAAAGTCTTCAGAGTCCAGGTTATTTCAATTAGTCTACCCCAAGAAGCTGAGTTCTTCTCCAGCTGGACCCCCTCCTATCACTCCCAGCGATCGCACACATGGGACCCTGTCACTGTGTTTCCTCTCGCCCCCCTCAAGGGATTTGTTTTGGAACGGAGAAGTCAGGTTCAAAGTGGTGGAGCGGTCTGTCCGGCCCGGTATGCAGCTGTGTCAGATGATGCCTGCCGGGTGGGACTCACGAGCAGAGAAACTTCACTAGGACTGCAGTATTTATTGATTTCCACATTGATTTTTTAAAATACACAATCCAAGCTCTCAAATTTAGGCCTATAATTGTAACATTTTTTAGATTTATGGATACATCAAATTTTAATTTTTACAAAGGAATATATGACTCCAATACTACATACATGTTGGAAATAACAAAAGTTGGAAAACACATGAGCTCCTATTTGGAAGAACTTATACGCTCGGTTTAGAATTTGGTGCCTGATTTTTCATCTTCTTAGCATTATGGTGATTTTCTTTTTTAATATTTGGGGCATCTACATTTGCCAAAAGCCACTACCGTATTTTCCGGACTATAGAGCGCACCTAAATATAAGCCGCACCCACTAAAATTTAAAAGAAATATATATTTTGTCACATATAAGCCGCGCCGGACTATAATATATCCAGGCTGAGAAATAAGATATTTACATAGAAAAGATTTTCTTCCTGCGCACTGTTTATTTTAACTATTAAAGTCGCTTCATTCTCCCGTGCACTGAAACAACAAGTCACTATTCATCTTCCTCCTGAGCATTGAAACTACTGAACACCAAACCACTGTCACTTCATTTGTTTTCCATTATGAGGGGGTGAGGGTGTAAAAATATTACCGTATTTTGCTGTTGTGCGTCTTGGGTTGCATGTGCTAAGAATAAAAACTGGTGCTTTCTTGTTTGTATTGACTACCGCTGCCTCGTTTGTCTCGTTTTTGCACTTCCTGCTAGAGCGCCCCCCTGAGGGCTGAAGAAAAATTCATAGAAAAGCCGCACCTCTGTATAAGCCGCATGGTTCAAAGCGTAGGAAAAAAGTAGCGGCTTATAGTCCGGAAAATACGGTAATTAAAAAGACAGTTAAAGATAAAACTGATTTGTTACACCCTAATAAATATGTTCAGTCTGTAAACAGCAACATAAAGACCAAATATTTTCAGTCTAGAGCAGGGGTGCCCAAACTTTTTCCCTCGGAGGGGCAAAACAGAAACATATCAGTGGGCTATGGGCAAAACGCAGCAATCTTTTGCATGTAATGAAAAGAAATACTACTCCTCCCAGGTTTGTTAAAATGCCATTTGTCTGCTGCCTATGCCACTACATTTTGTTCTGATAAGGTAGCGCCTAATAGTACCCCCCTTAAGCTATTTGACCCAGAACTAGTAGAGTTTAATCTTTAATCTTAAAGTTAATGTGAGCATCATAAATTCTCGAGACACATGGAGATACATACAGTGGATAGGATACAGCATTAAAAATGTGACAAAATGAAATCTATGATGGAGTTCAAAGGGGTGACCTTTAAGAACATTTGCAGATTTATTTATTTTTTTTTGCATCAGTCACTCAGCAAAACTCTTACTTTGACTGAAGGCGCTGAGCCCACACAAAGGCCACAAAATCTTTCAACCAAAAAGCGTCAAGGTTCACTTCACGTTTGACACGAATGTGAACACATCTGGTCCTGTTTAAGGTTAACAAGAAACAAGAGTGTTGATTGTAATGATGATATCTCTCTTTGAAATATTTATACAATCCTCATTTTGGTGAAGACCAGTCACCCAGTCATCTGAAACAGGAATATCCAAACAACTGTTGCACTTTTCCTTCTACTTCATTACCCTTAATCCTCACCCCACGAGCCATTTACTGCCACTGGGATTTCCAAAAAAGAGGGGAAAAACAAAATGCTGACAGCTGAACAATTGCATGAAAATGTTCTCCAGAAAGTCAAGCAACACAAATGAGAGGTGGAGTGACGTCTTCGATAATCCACAAGACACTTTAGGAGGGATGTTCTTGAGTCTCTGTCTGATCCTGTGGTGCTTTTCTTTCTCTGGAAACAAAAGTTATACAAGAAATAGTCAACGAGAGAGCTGTAGTTGGAGGATATCCAAACAACCTCTCCTGTTGCCTCATGGGAGTTGATTAAGTAATGGAGAACTGTTTAATCAGAACTGACCACAGGGCAATAGTCTGGTGACCCTACAAGAAGTAAGGGGACACTATTTAAATCTTTATGACCTAGTTTTATTGGGCTTATTAATTGTGTTTTATTAACAGGCCATGTAAAACACAGTCCCTCATTAGAGATACAAGCTGGAAAGTGACATAAACATGGAAGAGTTTATATGTGCTTTAGTTCTTTGAGGCATTTGAAAGAATGGTTAAATTTTTAAACAGGTCAATGAGATATCATAAAATTAGTTTAAATAAAGTCTGGATAAACAGGAGTAATGACATTTACAGGTGGTGTTGTTGATAGAATTACTTTGGCCAATTGTCACTTGCCCTTTTTCTGTAATACAGCTAAAGCCTCTCCTTTGGCCCTTTCTTGTGTTAAATAAGAAAACCTTAATTTATATAATACGGCTTATTCTTTTTGAGCCTATTCCAGCTGCTTCAGACACAAAGCCAGGTAGACTCTGGACAATCCCAGGGCTGACTCTTAGAGACAGATTAAGTTTACCTGTATATGCAAGCCTCTGTACATTTAATATTACTGTATAGCGAAAGGACGTTTTTTTGGTGAGCTAATGTCTATACACTGTTTATGGGAGCACCACAGTACATGATGTTTTGTCTTCAAATGCACTTTTACTGCATGCAAACATTGTTTTGACTAAATGTAACTGCAGTGAGTGTAACTATGATCTGATTATCTGCTTATTTTCTGTTCTGTAAATCAATAGAGTTATATCCTCCTATCTGTACCTCATTAGGCCTGTATGCCACATGTTGGCAAATGTTTATTTTACACACCAAAGAGCTCTGATGCTAGAGACACACAACTTTATGTAACTCAGAGATAAAATCAGTGAGTTAAGACGAGATTTACAAGACTCTACAGTATCTCTGCTGTAACGCTTGAAGATTTATTCCTATTTAAATTCAGAAATTTTCCAACAACATGAAACTGTCCAGTAGCAGAACATTAAAGTCTGAGATAGCGAAAGATATGTCTCTTTGTTTAATCGTTTCATCTGACGAGAAGCTGTTTTCCAGGTTCAGACAAAGCCCCCTATACCTTTTTGATGTGTCACACAGAGACGTGAGGGTACACACTCACTCAGGTTGTAATGACTTTCTTGCTCCTGTGGTGAGCTGTGTTCGGACCTGTTGGAACCTGCAGCGTAACCCTAGATGTGGAAAGTACCCCTGCAAGACTCTGAGACTGAGCAGTGAGGCACAGGAGGCAGCGATACCTACACTATACCCACTACACACACAGTAGCTCAGTGTCACGGTTCCTTTCTTCTAGACATGCAACACAGACCAAATGCGAAATACTGTAAGGCCCCTGCTCCCTGCATCCTGCCCCTCTCTGATGTTGTAGAGAATCAATGTGTCTGCACTTGTTGGTCGCAGGTGGTCTGCCTTTTTTCTCATTTATGTAGGGGCCACCACGCACAAATGTGGAATGTATAAGGTCTCTTCATGTTTCCTGGTGGGGTATGATCTGAATGCAAAGAGTTTTTGGACTTATCTTTTGTCTGTCCTGTTAAGTGGGCAGTCAGAAATGAATGTCCTGATGTACATTACCGTACAAAGTTCTAGCTTTAAAGCCCTACTTGTTTAAGGTGTGACAATTTACCGAAGTGACATGCATCATATGAAAAAATTAGCAAAAACATACGACAACTAGAGACAATACAGTATCTCTTGTTTTTAGGACAATATGGCAGCATTTGCACCAGCATGTTGTGTCTGACATCACCTCCCTCACTCACATCTGCGGACCTTCTGACACATTGCATATACTTTTACACCTGGCCTCCCAGGATCAAGGCTTCCTGAGAGGGCAGGTGTGCTCTCTTTTTGCCCTCAAGACTTTAAAAAGGCAGGTTCTTGGAGCGGGACGTGGCCCTTGACTCTTGACAGCTTTCGTTGTTTCTTCACCTGCTGGAGTTATGGCAGGGGAAAGCCCATACGAAGTCTATGAGGCTATAAAACAGGTCTTTAATTTTCTTGAATATAGCCAGGAGCTAGCCCCACTGTTAGCCTCTTGTTTCTCTGAGCTGCGGTCATGAGAGTGACCCCACGGGCTACAGTGCCTCTGATCCAATCAGGAAGGAAATCTTTTATGAGTAAAGGTTATTACATGAGGACATGTAGAACAATAAACTGGCAGATGGATATATGTTTTGTCTGTTCCTCAAAGAGCTGGACTTGTTAGGTTCAGGCTTTATATTACATTTAGTCTACATTACAGTTTGGTTTTGGTTTCAATAATTATTAGTGGGTCATTTGTCATATTTCTGTGTTATTTCTGTAATTGAAAGTTGTTCTGCCTTAACCAAGCATAGATTCATAGCATACTGTTACAAAGTAGTTTCTTTTGCATATAAAGTAAAATATAAGAGTAAAACTATAGACAATAGGGCTTTTGTGCATTTTCTTGAACTGTCTTAGCAATCAATAATCTATTAATTATTAACCACATGGATTTACATTATGTGCAGTGCTCCCGTGACATTACAGGTTCACAAGTGTGCAGTGTAGATCTTTAAGATTAAAAAAAAAAAACACCTTTAACTTGGCGATCGCCCTCATCCATTAGTGATTTTCAGTGCTATCTATAGGACAGGCAGCCACAGAAAGCCTTAGCAATGAGCAGGTACTTTAAGATGAATACTTGCGAGATACTTAGTGACTGGATAAACCATCTGCAAGCAGCACTTATCAGTAGCTAGTTATAGCCAGTCAGAAGGACATCAAGTTGTTAAAAATCACTATGTTGTCAAACCTAAGCTAACTACCAGTACTGCCCCATGTGAACCATCTGAGGTTCAGGAGAAATCATGTTGCTTTCAGAGGAACAAGGTGTATTTCTTTATATTGTGAACTTATAAAGAAACACGGTCTGTCATTTGCACATTGTACAAATGACAGGCCGTGATTGGTTAAAATGTCAATGTCAATGGCTGTTCCATGTTAAAAATTAAAACTACAGTTATTAATTAGTTGTTAAGGAAATGGCCGCTTGCACATGAATTGATATATTGTGTATAATTCAATGCTATTTGCCAATTAAACAGTTACATATTCCTGCATCTTGTTTCTTCTGGCATGTATTCTGCATTGCTCATTTGTGCTTAGTGTTGCACTGCTTTCCATACATAATCCATCTATTCACACCGTGTACGTACGGCTATCACTCAAGAAATATTATTTGTGTCGTAACACAGTGTTTGAACTGGAACGCCTTCCTATTGAAAAGAGAGGAAGCAGCACTGGAAGACAGCCAAAGTTTCTCTGATGCCAAACTTCATCTAATCCTACAATAAACACCACCAAGTACAAAGGTGAATTCAGTACCAGCTGAACAGAAAGACAAAAAAGGCTCCTAATTTTTAGATGTAGTATTACACAAGTGATCAGGCTTATTCAATTCCAGTATATAGTGAAGTAATATATATGTGTAAGTGAGTAGGGAGTTTGATTGTTTTTGTGATACTTTGTTGATTTTAGTTTGAAGCGGGCCACTTGTGAACTCACCTGTCTTGTTTCTTGTTGTGTAATTGAATCATTACTCCCACTGTGACCAGTGTAGACACGACACCAACAGCGCCGAGTACGAAGCCCAATGGGTCATCTGTAGAAGAGACAGGATACAGTCAATTATCCTCATTCAAGGCTTTTCACTGGAGCTGCAGAGTCATTTCTTTTTAGCTGTGAGGCAAAGATGGGCGTGACAGTTTAATCATGTTGTCAAATGTGTTTTTTGCTCAGATAAAGCATCTTGAATTGCTTTATCTGGGTAAAAAAGGATTAAGACATAAAAACGTTATAATGAACATGACTGTGACAAATCAAATGAAGCATGATGCAAACAGAAAAAGTGTGACAGCTCAAGAGCAGATGAGAATAAATATTGTTTACACATTACTGGTCTGAAAGTAAGTCATTTTAACATATTCTTTGTCCAAAAAAATGTAAGTGTTGATTTTCTCCATTTAACACAATGGTAGTCGTCATGCATGTAATCATTCATAGGAAGTGACCTATATCTGATTTAAAAAGATCTGTTTAATTTAATTCATAAGCAGTACAGTTCTTTTCAAAGCTTGGTAATACTTTGGAACAGGTCAAGCACAGATGTCTCAAAATGTTTTATCTCATTCCATTACAGAGGATTAAACAAACAGGAAAGACTGTATTGGCTTCATACAAACTCAATAAAAGACATGACCTAATATGGCCTAGATTTACAAGAGTTTCCCAGCTGTTTCAAACTTCACAGTGTTAGCACTTGCTTAGGTAATATTGTGATGAAATAATGCCGAACTTTCCTTGGGGTCTTGGCAAGATATGTAAACCATTCTCTAATATATTTGACTATTCATACAGTACGGCGCCAGGTTTTTTCATAAGATTACAAAGCATCTGGGAGGTAATTAAATGCTGTCATGCCTTCAATGCAGAAACATATGTAATATATGGTGCTTATTAATTGCATATAAAACACACATGTATAGACAGACACCATAGAGATATTGTACGTGTTTTTATCGGTTTGGCTTCACATGCTAAGCCGCAGTAACATCATATGACTGACTTCAGCTGCCAACAGAACAGGAAACATGTGAACATAACTCACATAACATACTCATTACAATAACTCATTTCCTACTGGCACAACACCAGAGCCATCTCATTCCTTTACTGCCTCCCAGCATAGATCCCAAGCTCAGGGCAACAGTGTGTGGACCAATACAGAAAAATGAAGACATGACAGAAATCCCTGCCTTGGACTACACAAGATAGAGGACTCTGCAGCTCAGTTCAGATATAGCAGTGCATCCTTCCCTCTCTTTCAATAAAATGTCTACTTTTTATGTTAATCCTTTATTACAAACCCCTATGCTTTAAATCTGAGCTTGTGATCTTGAATTGAATTAAAGTTGCTTTTCCAGTCTTAATCAAAAAATTGCCACCAGATGATCTGCATAAATCTAACAGTGTCACAGAGTCAAATATCCTTCAGCTGTGCTCCTATCACACAAAGCAGTTCTGTAGAGATTACTTCCTTTGACAACGCTGATATCATAAAATAATTCTCTTCTTTTTTTTTTTCCTTCTTCTTCTTCTTGGTAACACTATTTATTTTCGTAACAAGCTACTGTTGTCATCGGATATTGGGCCCTGTCTGACTCGATGTGACGAGAGGAAGTATTCATGGAATCTAAGGCCAACTTCTGGCATGAAATATTTCACGTACAAACTTAACATTAGCAATTGCGCAAGACTATTCAGAGTTACAAAAACAGGGAGAAGCCAATGCACAGCTTTAATATGGAAATGAACAAAGAGCCCCTTTCATATTGTGGACATTTTATTATGTGTGAATATGGGAATAAACTAAGACACAGTGACATTTTACAGTAATATTTCTTTCCAATTACATGGATATTATGGAATATTATATATTATGTGCAATGCATCTGTTACTTTTGAAACTGCTCTATTGTAATATTATGGTTTTCAATTCAGGAGAAAAATATAGACACACACTTACAATAACAAAACTATGTAAATAAGAGCATTTTCTATACATATGTCCTGCAGTGTCCTTTTGCTACAGAATCATTTCTCAGACAGTTTAATAATCTCTCCATAAATGTCAAATTCTACTGTTCTCTTCCCAACAAAAGAGAGTAATTGAATAGCACCAAGTTTTTTTTCAATCAGACAGCACTTCCAAGTCATCGACGTGAGAGAAAAGGCCATATTGAGCTGACGAAAGAACAGACAAGAAGGGACCAGACGAAACGCTGTGATTAAACCACCAGAGAGTTCCCGTAATCCTGTTTAGCATATCTTCGCAGACAGAAAACTCGTGTTCAATCACAGAAAGTGGGCACAAGAAGAAGAAGCACTGGAGTTTGAAAAAAAAGTGACCGCTTCAGAGTGTATAGATGCCCTTGGTTGGCATTTCAGCAACTCTTTTCTGTACGCAACCTGAATTTACCAACCATTTCAGAGACTTTCTGGGCTAAGGGCCGCTCTATCTCAGGAGAATCTGAGAACAGGAGCACGGAGAGAAAATTAAGTGAGATTTTGTCTTGCAACCCGCGTCACTTTTTCCTGTGAAAATGGCTCTCTCGCTCTCCAGCAGCTGTCACCTTTCCTTTAATCACTTTCTTCTCCTCCATAAAAGAACTCTTATTAATGTTATACTGCTTTTAAGGTGTGATGGCGCTGGTATAAGGAAGCCTTTGATACGAGACATAGCTATTGTTTTTCAAAGGACAGTGACAGAGCAGGACATGTGAGCATATTAAGCCTCTCACAGCCATGCTTAGATCAAAAACACTCCAAGGACTTTTACGCAAACCACACCCTCGCTCATTTTTACACTCCCATCTGTCCAGCCAAAAATATTAACATTGATCATCAGAACACACCACACCCCTGTCTAAGTATAAGGCCGAAAAAATGCTCATTGACAAGTAATGCAACATAATTTATCTTCTAGGTGGGGCTTTTAGTAAGGAAAGATATTTAGATGCACTTCTGACTGAAGGGACTTCCAGCCTGTGGCATTTGTTCCTCAGCAGCCCAGTGGTTTTCATGTATTCATCACATTCCTCATGCAGCAGTGATTCATCACGAGTGTGCATCTCCTCTTAGGTCTGTATTTAGGATTCTTGACGTGGCCAGGGGTCACTAAAGAAAATTGCGGAGGTAACACCTGCCACAGAACACCTCAGGACACGTTGTCAGTTGTTAGCGCTGATTTGTCTAATGAGAGAGTAAGAGTGTGATAATGGTTGCAAAGCTAAAAGGCCATCCTCTGTTATATGAACATGTTTGAGCCACTTTTACAGCCTCCTTTACAGAAGAAGGAGAACATGTTAATGCTTTTGACATTCTGGAGTACAAGATTTTGGCTAATGACCAATATATTTGCTATGACCATAAACATTGAGCACCAAGGTAACTGTGCCAACCCTGATATCACAGCTTGACTTTTGTTTATCGTCTAGAAGTGGCATCATAGCTTCTTATACAGTCTATATTTAGTACAAAGAAGAAAAAAGAGGGTGTGTATTTGATCATTTAGAAGCAGGCCAGCTGTGTACTTGAAACAGAGAGCATCAGAAATAAACAGTACTATACGGAGAGCAGTGATGTTGACTGCCAAAGTAAAAGAAACTGTGAGAGATAAGACTACAACGTCTTGCCTAGTAAAAGCACTTTTAAACAGCTCTACACTGGTTAATTAAGTTACGGACCAGAAACTCCTTCTAATGAAAGAGTTAGGTTTGATTGTATCCAGCTTTGAGTCTTTGGATTGTGACATGGCCGCCCAAATGTGATCTATGGGATCTATTTATGCCTGAACACTATATAGAGGAAGTCTCCTGGCAACTAATAAGGAGAAGATGGAGGACTGAGCTGACGGCATTGAGAGATTATTCAAAGGTCAAGTTGATTTATATCTTTATCTGCTTTCACTTCACAGCGTGTCTTACCAGATGACAAATGTCTGATGAAAGCAAGGTTTTAATGAAACACAATAAAAGTCAAATAAGACCAACTCTAGATCAAAATAATCCAGTAGGAAACACTGCCATCTGTGGACAGGAAACATTAACTACATAATTGCAGAGTTGTGAGCGTAGGTGAAAGCATTAGTGGGACCCAGGTGGCTCCAATTGATCAAACCTAGACAAGACAGGCCAGGTTCAGAGGTTTATAAATTTATAGCTAATAGTTTTCATGAACAGTGAGAGCAGAGTGGATTTAATCTTTATTTTCAAACACAGAGGAGTCTATGAAGGTGATGTCGGTGTGCCCTTGCAGTTTTATTACAGGACCTTGACAATCATACAAAACACATAACATGTTTGTTGTGCAGAAAATAGTCTGAGTGGGAACAAGGCAAACTGACAACAACACCAACAAAGAAAGCCATAAAAGCTTGGGCACTCAAAGAAAAAACAATTCAAATAAGGAAATCCATCACAACAAAACTGAAATGATTGTTTTGTAAATTTGTTTTTGTTAATATGTTGTTGGGGCTTGACCAGAAAAACATACAGAGGCTGCTTACGCAGTGTTATGGTTGCACCATAAAATATTTACAGTGTACACTTAACTGGCTTTTGTTTTTTTTATAAAAGCACAGACACATTTATTTAGGATTTTTGTCACACAAACTTTCCACTTTGTTATATTCATACCAAGAAAAAAATCCACTGTTATTTTGTTCAAGTCAGACTAACCTGTTATACAGTAGGGCTGCTTTCCTGTCCATGTTCCATCATCTAGACATGTCCGCTCTGGTGATCCATACAGTACAAAGCCTTCATTGCAGGAAAAACTCAGTTTGTTTCCTTTTAGGTAACGCGTGTCGTTCTTTTTGCCATTTCTAGGTGTGGGAAGCCAGCCACAAGACACTACTAAATACCAGAAACAAAAATACTTAATTATTTTGATTAATTTGTGTGTGTTGTTTGTGACTATTCTGGGAAGCGATGAACTTTATGTTACCTGGCCCCAGCCCTTTAACTAGGGCAAGGTGGTTGTGGAAGGCCCTGAGCGTTGAATTTCCCACGGCCAGGCTGCGAGTGGAGAGTGTATCATATTTACAGAACTGTGCTCCATCTCCAGAGCACATTGTCAACATGTTTGTCACTAGAGGGTCATCAGGGTTCTCAGGCAGATTAAAGGCTGGGACAAAAGCAGGTCTGTCGGCTGGTGGTGACTGGTAATTTTCCAAAATAAATGTAGAGTCATAAGTGAAAAGGGAAGACATCTTTGAAATTTTCCCTACAAAAACAAAACAATATCAGTAAAGGCACACCTCTGCTGTTGAATGTAATTTTACTTTCACTCTGACTCACTGGAACTCTTTATGTATTTATATATATATATATATATATATATATATATATATATAGATATATATATAAATAAAAGCTTGTTTGCAGTTACTGACAACAGTTTTATTGGTGTTTCATACTCACAGCCTTCTCCAAAAGTAAAGATTTTTTCTGGGGTGGAATAAGCTGAAGAGATGACCTCTCCAGACTGAGTCATCAGGTCATCAGAGGGGTCAGAGTTCATCAGACCAAGGAGGCCTTTTGTGTGATTTGTAAACTCAGGGGGCAACAGAACAGTGGCTGCCATCATTTCTTCATTTACATGGACCTCCACACCAACACCAGAGGAGAACATGACTCTGGCGTACACGGCACTAGGGGCAAAGATAAACACTCCTACAAAACAAATACGGGAGTAATATGTCAGTAATCACCAGAATCACCACAGAAAACAATGGTATAATACAATGATCAGTGCAAATACAACAGCACTTGTTTAAACAAGTAAAAGAGATTGAAAGTGAAGAGAGGTTACACAAACTGCAGCTACATAATAGTTGGTGTCTGGTCACTGGTAGAAAGTGTTAATCTTGTCATCTAAATTCAATATCTTTTTTTCAAGCAGGATTGATCTAAACAAAACTCTTTAACAATGAATTTGTTCCAGTACCGTGTAGGTCCATCCATGTTTGTTCATTCAGAGGTAGGAGTTTCTGGTTTCTAAGAATCTGTAGAGACCCCTCGATTTGACGCACTTCAACAATATCAGAGGAGTCCTCCTTCATAGCCACTGATGAGAGCCGTGTAGCCTTGGCTAAGGAGCCTTTATAGTAAATAAAAAATGCACAAAGGATTAAGTGTTCTGTTATGAATCAGAATATCCCTTCAGTATTAAATACTCCAGATGTTTGACTTAAATCATGTAATGAGAACAATATTCTTGACATCTGGTCATCTACAGTCACTTGGCCAATGGAGATTAGGTAATGACTTGGCACAAAGTCTTACCAATAAAGCTAACATCTGTTCTTCTTCACTGCATCTCACCCCATAAGATACTGACTTCAAACATGAAAACAGGCTGTCATTTCACAGGAGCAGAATGCTTTACTCACGCAACCATGTGACATCAGTAAAACTGTGCATTGTGCTAATGACATGGCTGCAGGCAAAAAGATCAAAGAAATACAATGCACAGATAGGAGTGCACTCACCGTTTGTAAGTTTCACCTCTTCTGTTCTGGCCTGAATGTGAAGCCCTTTATGGGAAGAGAACACAAGGCTGTACTCTCCTTTGCCGTTGAAGGTGTAGCTGAGGCCATCAAATGTTATGAAATGTGGATCTCCGAGGATAACAGCTGTGAGGGATTCATAAACACACCACTGAAGCACGTACATTAGACACAAATTTATTTTCAAAGTGTAAACCACTGACATTGCTTTCAACTTAACATTGTTTTTCTTTTGTCACTATATAATTTATAGCTGAGTTTATTGAGTCAAGGGAGCAGAAATTCAGCTCTATGACAATGTGATCAAATATAAGGTACTTCCATCGACTCAGCTGTATTGTTTTATTTGTATGTAGCCCACAAACTATAAATGAACAATTTGTGGGACACACTATGAAAAACCTATATGAACAATAATCAAAACACTTATTATTTTTTGAGTGATATGTTCCTGAAAAATCAATCCTCTATGTTGTATTTTTTTCTATTTTCTCACCTGTTCGGGGTGGTTGGTAGTTGCGACAACCACTAGAGGGCCGATGCTTGAAATAAATGTGGCAATGGTCAGACCAAAGGCAGCAGTAATAGAAACTCATAACATCATAGAGCCAGTGGGAGTACCCAGGTACTCGTGGGGGCCTCCCGTATGGAGGTGAGCCCCAGTCGTGAGCCCTGTCTGGGGTGCTTCCACCAATCGAATCCCCAGTCAGGACAAGATCACCAAAACTGTTATAGCAGCACTGCTGGCCAGAGCCATATGTAGGACTGTGAACAAGAACAACAAATACAATTTTATACTAAATAGATCTATTTTTATTATGATTCTTTTTCATATTCTTGTCAATCCTACCTGGCCTGAATTGCTCTGACACAGTGGACGCAACCTGGATGATAAGTGCACACACTTCCCCTCTCAATGTTACAGCTGTAGTCAGTCTGAAATAACATGAGCTTAATTATATAACATACTGCCACATTATGAATGTGTTTATGGTAAAAAAACAAAAACAAAACACCAGTGGCACTGACATGAAACCTGCCTGTGTCTGCTCGGGCCTGAGCCAGAGTGCAGGGACAGTCAATCAGCTCATCCAGGAAGTTGGGTAGTGTCTTCTCCAGGACGTCCCACTGCAGGCACTTGTTCTTTGCCCAGGCTGCAGAGTCATCTCTAAAAGCCTGCTCCAGGTGCCAGGATAAGACGTGACCTCTGCTCCACAGCGCCTCAACATCCCTGTACAAACACATCTAGTACTTACTACATGTAAATATTGCTTACTCATTATTCATTTACTACAGCTGTTTACAATAGATTTAACCAGATAGATCAGATAATAAAAATAAGAACAAGAAAACCTTTATTAGTCCCACAGTGGGGAACAGTAAGAGCAGAATAAGTATGACACAGATCAAAGTAAAAAGCCAAACTAGCCAGAATAAAAATTAAATTAAAAACTATTCTAAGACGAGAAAAACTAAAAAAGAATAAATGAGCATCAATTAATAGTAAAAAACTGGAAATTGCAAACTGTATTATAGTATTACAAAATTACACATTTTGCGCAAGTGAAAAATCATAAATAAAACAACAACTAACCTTGCTCCATCTGGGACAGAACTAGCAATAATACGGATATTCCCCAACTCTATGTCAGAGTAATTCTGTGAGGGCTCTGGAAGGAAGCTGAAGGAACCTGTGTTGGGAAGGTTTCTGTCAAGAGAGTACAGGTAGCTGATGCTTGCTTTGTATAAGAACGTCCCATTTGTCTCTGTAGCCCCTGTGTTGATCTCTTGGTACCCCCACAGCTCGATATTGACCATCTTTGCTCCAATGAGCGAACTGTTCCAGGTCATTTTAAGATATCCAGTGATGTCCTGTGTCCCATAGTAGTGCCATTGTGTTGCATTCACCATGACCACTTCAGAAGCAGGGTCTGCTTTACTGGGGTGGACTGATACAGAGGAGGAGAGAGAAAATCATGTAGTTTTGAACATTAACTAAACCCAAAACAAATTTATATTTTTCTTAAAACATGCACAATAAATCAACCATGAATAATTTCAAGAAATAAAATTAAATAGTATCCACAACACATATATTACATATTTGGATCCCTTACCAGACAAGTACTCTCCTGATCGGTCAAAATTAATTCCATCTATTGAAACATCGATTTTTATCCAGCCTGTCTCATACAACAAAGGAGAAACACAGAAGGCATGCCCCTCAGCGTCAATAAAACCCTGTCTCACAATTTCACCTTTGAACCTGAAACACAAATAACAAATAAAAGTCTTTGAATGGAATGACACCCCCGCTGAAATAGTTTGTCTCAGTTGTTGAAAATTAAGCCTTTTAATCAAAATGAGACCAAAGTGAAGAAACTAGGTAGACGCTAGTGAGCTCAGTGCAGTATAGTGCCACAAGAAGCTGTAGATTTTCATCACTGACAAACCTGCAGGTTAGGTGCTCACTGTGAGGAAGGACCAGGCTGATGATCCTAAGGGGCTTTCCACCCAACATGGAGCTGGAGTAAGGGGTCACCTGAAAACACGACTGATTGTAATCCAAACAGCAATTATTTAAAGCCACACAGGTTGCACGGCAGGAGCACTCTGTCAGCATATCTCCACACAAACCCCTGCATGACTGACCTGACAAAAGAGAAAAACACATAAGAGGAATATATTAATGATTACACAAGTTTTACAAACATGCCACAACAAACTGACAGCAACAAATCTTGTCTGTTTATTCAATTTAATTCATGTGAATCAACTTTATACTGAACAAAATGGACATTTCAACAGTCATAAATAATATACTCTTTGCTGATACTGGACTTGTTTTTTTCAGCTTTTCGTTTTCATTTAGCACAACCAAAAACTGAACGACAAACTACAAAATACAGACTAAATGAATCTTCTAAATAGCAACATTCATTTAATCAGCCTACTTACCAGCTGCTTTAGAGGAAGAAATCAGTATAAATCCCCATAAACAAATGGTCTCTAGTAAGTCTGGTCTCATGTTTCTGAAAGCTTGGACACTGTCACCTGTGGTCTACTAGGACTACTGGCCTTGGTGTGTATCAGAGGTCATTCTAACAGGAAAACAAACGACTTTCTGCAAGCAGTTTGAAAGTTATAATTTAACTTCAACACGGACTGTGAATTTTAATGACTGATTTAAGATTTTTAAAATAGTTTCTGGAGCATTTCTTATCGGCAGACTTTGCAAAATACACACTGCCATGATTTATTTTTCTATATAAACACTGTTTTTTCATTTTTACTAACCCTAATGCTTGCAGTGTTTTCTTGAATCTTATGTTGTGCTCTCGCGAGAAGTGGGGATTGTTGTTGTGTTTTGCGCATGTGCAATAGCCATTCGTGCGTTCAGAATGAATTGGAAGCATATCGTATTTGAAGGAAAAATCAAACTGTTTAGTTTATTATATCTGCAATTTAATATTGTCAATGGATGCAATTTGACGACGACTAATCTTAGCACGAACAAAGAGAAAGCAAAGTTTTAGCTCACAAACAGTTGCTAGCGAGCTTACTAGTGTTAGCCTCAAGCTTCTAAACCACTTCTGGTGAGGTTCATTTAAGAAATAAGACAAGCATCTGTCAACGCACTATTGAGGAAATGTATTTTCTTTACACCATTATTGCGTCTTTAGTTGCCTTTCTTATATTGAAATGGATGAAAAGGAGGAGGTATTGTACGGATTATAAAAGAGTCGATGGTAAAACTGTTCTTATTACAGGTAAACCAACCTTGTCTTTTGCATCAGTTCACCTTACATTATCTTATACGTCTGCTCATGTACTGTATTGTTGTGTATTTTGTAGCCAGTAATTAAAGTGAGTTTTCTGTTTGCTGCATTTCAGGGGGTAATTCGGGCATTGGAAAAGAGACAGCAGTTGCCCTGGCAAAGAGAGGCGCACGTGTTATCATTGCCTGCAGAGATGTGGAGAAGGCAGAGAAGGCTGTGAGGGAGATCAAGTCCAAAAGCCACAGTCTTAATGTCCTTCACATGGAGTTAGACCTGGCCAATCTTCGCTCTGTGAGAGAATTCTGCAGGAAGTTTCTTCAGAGTGAAAAGAGACTTGACATCTTGATTAATAATGCAGGTGAATAAATGGAATAGACACGTCCCGTTTGTCAATTGTGATGTGTGGAGGTTTGTCATATATCACACATTTAACCACAGTTATGTGGCTGTGGCTCCATCACGGTCCCCTATCTCTTTTACATTTCTTGTCATGTGTACTGTTTTAGTCCAGTCCATTAAAGATACAATGCACAAAGTACTTTGATCTATCTGATCTGTGTTTGTTCATTAGGTATGCCCAGTGTCCTCGACTGGACCGATGACGGCTTTAGCATGTGTTTTGGCGTAAACCACTTGGGTCACTTCCTCCTTACTAATTTACTACTGCCCCGCCTTAAAGAATGTGCCCCAAGTCGAGTGGTCACGCTCACATGCTCTATTTACAAATACCAGAAGTTGGACTTTCAGGATCTGAACTACAATCTCCTGCCATTCTTTACCTACTGCCGCAGTAAACTGGCCAACATCTACTTCAGTCAAGAGCTGGCTCACATCACAGAGGGCAAAGGAGTCACCTCATATGCTGTACACCCTGGTATGTGCTTTTGTCTGTGTAAGCAAAATATTTCATTTTCACACAGTATGTGGATAGATAATGTAAACCTACAATTTAGTGGCTTTTAAGCCTGATAGACAGCTGAACTCTACTGACACTATACTACTCCTACTCCTACTATCACTATGCCTACCCTCTTTATACTAGTTTTATTCTATTTTTAATAATATTTCTTTTGCATATTTTCCTGCAGGTTTTGTCCAAAGCAGCTGGACGTGCTATTACTCCTTCTTGTTTCGTATGCTGATGGAGGTGATCATGCGGATGTTCTTTGTGTCATGTGAGATGGGTGCTCAGACTGTTGTCTACTGTGCTGTGTCAGATGAAGCTGCCAAACACAGCGGAGGCTACTTTGTCGACTGTAGACCTGCCAATCTACGGCCATTTGCAAAAGATGCTGGTGTGGCTAAAAAACTGTGGGAGGCCAGTGAGAGACTGGTCAGTTTTTCCTGATTATTTATGTTTTTTTACATACATGTTATTGTTGGAAGTGTTATTTATTTACATCTGTTCAAAATAAAAATGATCATGTTCATTCCTGAAGGTCAATAACCCACTTGTCAATATACGTTTATAGAGGATAGATATTATAATGATTTCACCTTAATAGTCCGTATGTAGACTACAAAAAAGACTACATTATGATTAAAACAAAGAAAAGCTATGGTGTGGTTGACGTAGAAACCACTCAATTTTTTCTATTTCTCTTTTTATTGATAATACCGTAACACATTTTCTTGAAGTTAGAGAAACACATGTAGCACATAAGAGAACAGAGCAATAATCTGAAGAATAGAGAACTAGAGGATTAATATTATTTTACAGGATAAACCCAAACTGACAAAAAGAGACAAAGGAAACTAGAAAAAGGCAGAAACGGTTGAAAAAACAAACTTGGAAACAGAGGGTTGGGGCAGTAAATAGAGTGTACAAAAAGAAGCCAACTCAGTGTTGTCAGTGCAATTTAGTCAAAGGCAAGAGTTCATAGCCAACAGCTTTTAAGTAATGTTTCATCCGATCAGACAACAGAGCTCACCACAGAGTTACAGTACTTTATACAGCTGTTGGAGCAGCACATGTAGTTATGAGAATTGAGTTTTTGACCTTTTTAGTAATATATCACATAATTATTTATAGTTTACAGGATCACTGATGATTAAGTCGAGTTTGAATGAAAGCCTTGCGTGCTTACAGTGAAACCTGACTGTATGGTCTGGTGTTAACAGTCCAGTGTAGTGCAGTTATGATAAACAAACATTGTGCTGTCTTTATTTGTTTGTGCTTTAT